>CM056993.1:145571657-147002907 GCA_029891345.1 Dryococelus australis
GCGTGGTTTAAAAAAACGTTTAGCTTTCATCGCCTGGTAAATAGAATTGTTTGTTAGAATGTTATCATAGACGTGCATAATTTGTTTCAGTTCTCTGTGGGGTGATGGGAGTATACTGGTGAACCAGACGAAACCTGGAAGAATTGAATAGTTCATCTTTTGGAGCTGCAGTTCGGTAGTGTCCAGAAACATGTTCGTGCATTTGTTGCGATGAAGACATCTGTTGTTAGGTGGTCAGATGTACTTGATTCTGGTGCTTTAACTAATTTATATAGCGTTGGGTTCTAAGAAGCTATTGTTGATGTCAGTTTGACTGGCTGCGAAAGGTCAGAGAGTTTAACATTTTGTAATCAGCCCTGGAAATAGGGGCCGCGCAAGAATGCATTTTGTAAGACACGTTCATGCTCACAGGTATCTGACCTTGGTGAGAGGCATTTTGCCATTGCAGTAATGTAGCACTAAATCAGGAGAGTGCTGCGTATTTAATGTATAGAAGTGATGTCATGGGGATCATTACATGATAATTGTAGAGTAATGTCTATGTAAGGAACCAATAAATGACGGTTACTACTAATCCTACGAGGGTTAGTTGACATAGACAAGTGTATGGACTTATTTTAAGGGCTGACCCTAGGAAGAGGGCAGTATTTTTATTGTTGTTATTTTATGGTAAGCTGCTCTCTGAACTATTGGTTTTTAAATAGAAGTGTTGGTGTAACACTGGAAAATTTACAGTAACATAATATTTAGAATATTTTTAATAGTTTTGATTTTCAGACAGTTTAAAGAGACAGTAATTTTTGTTGTGTTTTTATAATTTTGAAAAAAAACATGATTTTGATACCGTTTTAATTTAAAACAATAGGATAATTTTCTTAACAGGCCGATGTTCATTGATTAATAATTGGATTAGGCACATCCTAGTTTTGGTATCAAACAAAAAAATTGGGTGACTTTTGATTACAATACGCAAAGATTCCTAAGAGGGGGCTAAAATAAACTTTGTGGACAGTTAGGACAGCTTTTGGGCACAGGTTCTGTTTTATCATTGGGGCCCTACCGGTGCACCTACATGTTTTCACTGCAAGGGAGTGATGGCAGCTAAAATATTCTGTATTATTTTTTGTTTGAAAGACCTGGCGTTGGTCTCTGTGCTCAACCTCTTCCCAGAATACCATAGTTCTTATGAATGAATTAAAAAAATTATTGAAATGTGTAAACTATCAATCGATTCAAAAATAGAGAATGGTGTTGAGAAACCTGTACCAAATAGACTATCTACCAAAAAGTTATTGGGCACCTGTCCACAATGTTTGCTCGGTGGTTGTCACCTGTTAGAATCTCGTAGGGCTACCTCTTGCGGCTATAACAGCAGCCACCCTGTCTGGCATGCTCTCTACGAGTGTTTGCAGGACATCCACGGGGATTCGTTGCCATTCCTCTTGCAACCATTCCACGGGGTGAGCAATTGATTTTGGCCACGCCTGACAAGCCCTCACCAGGCATTCTAAATCGTCCCAAATATGTTTTATAAGGTTGCGGTCGGGGCTCTGGGCGGGCCAGTCCCATCAGCGAACAGTGTTGACGGCTTACTACTGCATAGTAGCCCTTGAAACGTGGCACTTGGCATTGTTCTCCTGGAAGTAACACAGGTCCATTCCGTAAAAACCCCACAAAGTTGGGAGAATGTCATTATCCAGAATGTTACAATATGCCTCTGTGTTCATGCTACCAGGGACAAACGCCAGCGGACCTACGCCGAAGGCCGTGAAACACAAGTCAACTGACGTAATGAATTACCTATCTTCATGGGTGCGCAATTACTTTTTGGTAGATAGTGTAGATAGCTTATCTTAGGGTAGGTGTTTGTGATAGCTGGTTTCGTTAAAGAGTTCTGATAATTTTTTTAAATATAAGTTTTGATATATTTTTGATAGGGTGGTTAGGAAGCAGGGCCCTTCCTCCCCTATCTGTGTCCCGATTGTGCATCGAATGGACTTATTGTGCTAATGGTGTCTCGTAGAAAGACAATGAAGAGAGAGAGAGAGAGAGAGAGAGATAGAGAGAGAGAGAGAGAGAGAGAGGAGAGAGAGAGAGAGAGAGAGAAAATTTTTCGGTGAAGTTTATGCAAGATGACCCAGGCTGTGTGCAAGTTGGTGTTTTACGACGACTCTCGAGGAAGAGAGCATGGGGATAGGACTTACATGTATGGGTGGGGTAGAGTTACATTTCACCCAGGTGGAATCCTTATATCTACCTTGAAGTAATGAACTCTGGAGGCATTGGGCTTGCCTGCAGTCTGGAAGATTCCAAAGGGACTCGACCCCTCACTGCTATAAAGGGGAGATTTGGGATCCGTTTCCCCCTGACATGTCATCTGCAGTCAGTGGAGTTGACCCCGATTGGTTGGCTGCCTACGTGAAAAAGACTCCTTAGCGCTCCAGGTAGTCGTTCCTCACGACCTTGTGTGGAGCGACTGGAGTCTGGAGTCGTTGGAGAATACTATCCTCGACTTCCATGCCTTAATGGCTTGCTGGTGTAGGGAGGACTTGAAGGATGAATTAAACGAGTGCCACTGTGGGAGCCAAATACGGAGAGTGATGTCAGGGCTGTCTTACTCGCAGTGCGGTAAAAAATGTACCTGCTTAAGGATAGCATTTCCTTTCCCAACCTGATACTTTTCCCGTGTGATTCATGTTTCATCGTCCTAGATAGGTTAGGTGCAACTAATATTTTTCTTGTTTAGGGTATTTCCTAGAAATATCAAATAATTCGTGGAATAATTTGTGTTTAAAATGATAAATTACTTATTCGATTTGGCACAGTGTGTCTTTCACCATCCTCCAACTGTCAAACTAAAATGACTGTTAATTTTTGTTCTAATCAAAATAATTAGTTTTTGTGTCATATAGTATGTCACCTGTGTATTGTCGATGTGCCTGTATGTTTCGTTGGTGCTTCCTAGTCATTCCTTAGGGAAACTAGAGTGTTGCTGATTAGTATCCTGGCATGAATCGACTGGTAAAAGCTGATAACTGCGACTGCTGTTTTGGGGGCATCGAAAGGTCAATCATTGATTGGATCAAACCTGTCAGTTTGTGGTTGCTGCCTCCACATCCTCAGCGCGCTTCAAAGCTTCATGTCCAAGTCTCGTCAGTGATGTATTCTTTAGTGAAGATAAAATGTTTCATTTATTAAAAACACATTCGCACGCTAATAAAGTTCATCTTGTATTTGTTGACATAAACGAAATTAATGTTTTTTTTTTTTTTTAATTTCTGGTTATTATTTGCGAAATTGTGAAATAAATACTGTATGCAAATAAATTGTTTTGTGTGTAAAGTGCGAAAAATATTAGATAAGTGAAATAATTGGAAAGAGTGATAGTTTCTGCTGAGAGATAAGGAATTTCGTGTTATTAGACCGGAGTAAGGATGTGGGTGGTAATTCGTGTTCTATTGGAAGTAAATACTGTAATAAATAATTTATTTTTGTTTGGAAAAAAAATTGGTAATGTTGTAAAACATGGTTGTTCATTTTTTTTTTTTTTTTTGTAATTACTTAATTTGTTGGGAGCAAAAATTACTGCGGAATGGGAAAATCTGTTACGGCGATATTTTGGAGATTAAATATTTATTTCTGATTTTCTATTCGGATGCGCAACTTAAGTTCGACTTGGCTGGTGAAGTCTTAATTTCAAGTAATTATTTTGTTAGTATCTTTTGACATGGGAAGAGAATACACTTTTTAGTCCAGCAGCTGGCCGCGGTCTTCAGGAACGATCTGCTATTATTATTTCAAACGCCCTCAGCATTGCTCTTCACAATAATTGTAGCAGTTATGAACTTGGCCGTGGGTAGAATGTGTCACAGATTGTCTGTGACATTTGCTGAGTGACGCATTTGGACATGTGCACTTGAAGCGTGTTGGTGAGAGAGTTTTCACTTCACTCCTATGGTGCATTGCAATATTTGTTAGACTTTTCCCGCAAATGATCAGCATTAGGGTAATCACCATTAGGATGATCAGCATTAGGATGATCAGGAAAAACATCGAGATACTTCTGTCTACTCCCGTGACAGGTGTGCGCGAGCTTATAAATACTTAACTTCGGGTAATCTCGGCCTCTCTGGAATGGGTTCATAACAAACCCCATGGCCGATTCATTCACAAGTCCCTCCTCCTTGATCAACAACGCTCTGCCTCTAATGACCTCGCTGTCGACGAGATGTTAAGCCCAACTATTTATCTGCCTATTATGTAGGTAGAGTTTATTGGTAATTGTTCTGGGGCCAGCACAACCAGTAGTATACATAGCGTCCTTAAGAAATGTCGTGTGCCTTAATATTTCACGTACCACAATAATTTCGTTCAGACTCCGGATTTTGTAAAATAGGAACTGTATTCCAGTCTAAGTTAATCTTTCGGTAAAAGTTCAAATATTTATTTCAAAAGCTTGATTAGATACTACGTGTTTCATTGACGATTCTATTTGAGTTTAATTTTGTTGAGTCCTCGGCCGTAACTATCTTTCCTCTTTGATGATCTTGGCATGTCATTCACTATGTAAACAGAGACGTTCAGACAAACTTGATCTGTATTGTTATTTTATTTACTTGTATTAAATTGATCCGTGAACCAAACTTCTAGTCTTTTTCTTGGGAAAATTACCTGACAATTGTAAGGTAATATTCAGAAAATTGTTTGGGAAACATATTTTTCTTTACATGTACAATAGAATTGCCGCACTCTGGAGTAAAATGAACTTACATGACAGAGGTAAATCCCCTACACGGATGGTAAAATTACCTTACGACATGTGGATCTCCTCAGCATTGTCTCAACAGCTCGATGGGAGGACGGGAGGAAGAAACAAAACGAGGCGCCATGTTAGACAACTTGTAAGACTTATTTGTTAGGGCAGGCATAAAACTAGGCAAAAAAAAAATGTTTAGTTAGGAAATCTGTAAGATACAGTTATCAAATAAATACGTGGCTATGCTGTCGCCATGGTGTAATGGACAGTGGTTCGTGACCAGCCACCGTCTAGTGTCGACGATTTTAGAATTGCTGCTTCGGTTACTATTTGTATGAGGATTTAGGTATTAACAAAATAAACAGTACCAACATGCCCGAGTTATTTTAATATAAATTTATTATACAATACCGTTAACATTCCCCTACTTGTATCAGGTTTTCCCCACAATTCTGTTAGGCATTTTTCCGTACGATTAGGGAATAATATTTTACTTGTTATGTAAATTTACATGTAAATTTAATTTGCTAATTTTACCTCAACATTTCTACAGTGTAATTACCTAGCCCTCCTAGCCCTTCTTCACCCCTCCTGAGTAATTATTAGTTTTACTACTTTTATTTGAAAATTTTAAACGAGAGCTGTTTAAAAACTGTTGACCTCCACAATAATTTGGCCCTTCGCTCTACGCCCTCAAGTATTAATATAATATTCACTGGAAGACTGGTCTATAGTTTTCCATGTGCGCTCTCGAAAACCTTGAGTTTTTTCAGATATTTTCTCACGTATTTCCCCATGACTTGATTATTTTAACTGAACCGAGGGCTATAGGGGTGTAGAAAGTTTGCGTAAACATGGATTATTTTTTCACACGTCGATTACGCTTTGTCCGTGATATGCGTTGAATAATATTGCTATTGAGTGATTATTTTAAAGCACGAAAACATCGCGGTGGGCATCCTATCCACACCTGTACAATTCATTTTTTCCTGGGTTTTTGTATGTTTTGAGTTGACAGAGATTTTACATGGTGCTTAGCAGATGAAATTGGTGACGACGTTTAGGATTATGAAGAAGGTCAAGTGTTCCGAAAAAGTCTGCCGGACATCACCAATGTCTGCCACGGGTGATCCTGTTGGTTAAATGATGTCGAATAAAATTTCTGATGATATAACAAAATATAATAGTAGACAAATTCTTGTTTTGGCAAACATCCACTATTGTTTTACGCAAGTAAACCAATTTAGTTGCTTGAAACCATTTGTTTGATGCAGATAAAGAAATGTTTGTGTGCGAACACTTTTTCGTAAATTTCGCGGGTCATTCGGCAACAAGCTAGACTCCGCAATCCTGTGTCTACTTGAGTTTCATTTAGTTTCTTATTGGCTGTTCCCCAGTTTAATGTTTGACCAGGTAGCATGGGATTTGGTCTTTGTTTTTCTTACTTGTCCGTTTTTGTTCTGAAGTCGTCCGGGGTGTATCTCACAAACTGTGCACCAATAGAAGCGGAAACTCCATGGTACATGCGGATAAAGTTTAACTTGTTAAATGAACTCGTGAAATTTCAGGGTTACTAGTCTTTACGTACAATTATGACAATTTTTCGTTATGCTATAGTTAGGTTGAGTTATAACATGCTTTATAGTTAGAAATATCCGACGATACGACCGAGATTAGAATTCGATGCTGTGACTTCGAAGGCTGACTTTTTTTCTAAACTACCTGATTCTGCAAGTGTTAAGTGTAAGTCTGAAGGTAGAGTCTGGTTCTAATTGCATCTCAGGGCTGAGCCCCTTACGCCTAAAGGAGAGGGAATTGAATACAAAGGAGGCGGACATCGCGGCCGAGAGGGAATGGGTAGGCATGGCCATCACTTTGGGGCCATACCTACCTTCCCAAGTGTAGTGTAGTTAAAGCTACATTAAGAAGAAGTATGGTAAAATCCGCACAGACACGGTAAAACCCATACCGACAGAAAAGGAGTTAAACTCGTGGGAGCACTACTGAAAATTCTAAAGGATATGCTGTTTAATATTGCAGTGAAGAATCGAAGGCTAACAATTTTCTCGCCGACCTACAAAGACTTCGTTAAAATTCTGTTGACATATTTGTTACAAATGCTATCCCCTCCCCTCTCACACACCAATATGTTATATTTTATTTTATTTTTGTTTTCACTTGTGAAATGATATCGTAAGAGCTGTTTATATCATTAAACTTTACCAGGCATACTTAAAAAAGCACTACTGATATCTAGGGATACTGAATTTTCGCGAAAAGTTTCGAAGACAAGTTACATTTCAAAACACTGTAGGATCGTTTACGTATCTTGATTTACTGAATTACTTTCTGACACGGGTTAGCTGTTTGCACACGAATCACGTAGGAGCCGTGCCGATGTTGCAGAATTCTGAGTGGCTCTGTCAGATATAAAAATACCTTATCAAGCAGACAGCAATCAATGGCAATAGGCAAGCTGCTGTTGGGTGCTTACAGTATTTAAGTCTACCGTGTATTCATATTTTTTCGCAAAAAATCATTAGCTCTATCCTAACTGTCCTATAAATTACGAACGCTCGACCTGTATTTCCAAGGAAAGGATCCCAAATAACCGGACCAAAGTACAACCAATTGAATGAAAGCCGGTAATGTAAGCAATTGATTTTGTTGTTTCAACAGATAACAGACAATATCAAAAATATTTTCTCAGTTTTAAACGAACAAGTGATTTGAATCTATCATGATTTCATACAAAACTTATGAAAACCGTACGATTAGTTGATCGCACGTACTCGTGAAATGGTCGCTTGTACTACATACACGATCTTCATGTCCAAACAACTATATATATATATATATATATATATATATATATATATATTTGGTTCAACACATTATTTTCAATTAGATTATTTGGTTCGAGGTAATGTATGCGGATGTTTACAGCAAGGGCTGTTTGGTTGCGTGGAAAAAAATATTCTTCAGCGTAAATAAATGTATTGCAAGTAAATTTATTTGATACACGCAACTAAATAGTTTTCTCGCTGAATTGTCACTCAGACAAAAGGCCCACTTCTAATGCCTCGCGCATCAAAACAGCGAGTGGGTAAACTTAAATTATAGGAACAGTCGCGTTATTTTAACTATGGTATACTACTTATCTACTCTATAACTGCAACAAGTAACCAGCCATAAAAAACCAACGCACGTAGTTAACAGTTCAGATGAAACATATTTAACATTTGCAGCTGTTTCTTGTTTCAGCTGTTCTTAACTGTGGGAGTAAGCAACCAGCACCAGTGCAGTCGGTTGTCTTGCTGATTAAGGCTGCTGGCTTTGCAGGCAGGTTCACCATAGTTTTATAACTGGTAGAGACTTTAAAGTTTGCAGATTCTATTGACAGACCAAGACTCTAAATATTTTTAGTGTTCCCTTCGTTATTGGTGCATGTTTTTTTTTTTTTTCTGGCACTCCGTGGAACACTTTGAACCAATGTATTTTCTCGGTGTACTAACAGGCAGGCAATGAACAAACCTTAGCATCTTGGCTGTAACAACGACTAAGATATAGGCTATTCACGGTAAAGTGAGCACTTTTGGAAGCCCTCTCATTTGGAATAATAGTCAATAAAAATATTTTACTTCAGCTTCAGACGTTAACTTTCAAGTGCGGTGCAATCTATACACTGTGTTTATTACTTTCGTGGCAATATTTATTTAAAAAAAGGTAGTTAAAGGATTAAAAAATGGCGAAAATAATGAAGTAACTATGTCTTCGAAAGAGTTCTTATTTTACCGTGAACTGCCTATATCACAGTGGCAGATAAGAACAAAAGTGTGAAACAGCCACTTTATTCTGTGAACTCCAGCTGCACACGTAAGCAAAATACGGTTAGACTGCTCGCCTCCCACCAAGGTGAACCGGGTTCAATCCTCGGCCGGGTCACTCACCAATTTTTGCAGGAGGGAATCGTGCCGGACGATGCCTCTGGTTGGCGAGTTTTCTCGGGTATCTCTCGTTTCCCCCGCCCTTGCAATTGCGATGCTGCTCAATTCCTCACTTCATTTAACCCTGATGGGCTCTCAATACTTTGGTTTTAAGAGCCGCCTAAATCTCTCAGCTCAACTCAACTCAATTCGTCAGCAAAATGTTGGAACGCCGTTTTCCAAGATGTTGGAACGCCGTTTTCCAATCAGCGCCTGTGGTAACTTACTCGCCTGCCGGAAGCTCAGCCCCTAGAAAACCTCCAAAGCCCTCACTAGCCAATCAGACACGAGGACCATGCACCCGAGGGAAATAGAACGCGCGCACCAAAGGAACAACCATCATGGTCATCGGCACCAGAGTGCGTTGGGGGGGGGGGGGGGGAATTGCCCTCCCTAAATGTCTGGCATTATGGTTGGGGGGGATGGATGCAAGGGAATGGACATCTCATCCCTTGATTAAGATTATTTTTAAAACTCATGCCTGTATTTTGGTCAGTTTAACCATGTACTTTTTATTTATCTGTGTGGATTCTTCTTTAATTTCTTCATATTCTGTTACCGTGCAGGTAGACAGTAATATTCCACTGAAATCACTTTTCAAGGATTCAATTGTGTGACAATGACAAAGGCAATAAAAACTCACCTTACCCTGATTCCTGAAAGGTATTAGTACGATGGTGTTTATACCTGATCGTGTCCTCTGCTCCTCCCCATCGCATACTTTCTTGGAGATCAGCGACCATCCATTAGCCCCCCCCCCCCTTCCAATCTCTAAACGTGTACGGAGGACGCCCTAAACTCTTAACACTTTACTTGCTTCGTGCTCGGCCAGCAAGAAGCCTTGTGAGTTATTATTCCAGGACCCATACTGGAGTGAAATCGTTGTACGAATTTATTAGTGTCTCTTAATATTCGGCTTGCAATGAGTTATACAGATCGATTTAAGAGTGCTGCAAAAATGTGCCAGACAATTTCATCGTTCTTTCAGAAATGTGAAGATATAAATGCTAAGCACACTCATATATGTTTACATATTATCATATTTTATCGACAGAACTTGAAAGTGCAAATGTGTCGTTGAATTTTAAATGTATGAATTTTTGGTTGCTTGCTCTAAATATTACGAAAAAATAATTTCGAATGAAAATTAGGGCGTAATATTACAGTACCAACGTTCTATGTGCTTATATTGGCTATGGCTATCTCAATGAAAATTCACATTCAGTGAGAAGACGTATCGATAACTAATGGTGACACATACAGCCTATATAGCTAAGACTGACAGTACTCGATTATATTTTCTGTACAGTAACATGCTACGATTTTCTCTTCAAACGTGGGGTCTACTAGGACTTTCAATGCTGTTCACTACGATATATGTACATTAGGTTTGCACCGTCTTTCATAAATGTTTGCAATTCTTAGATTTAGCTATCACTAGTCATGTCGTGTGAATAAACTTGTTTATTGGTGTTGACACTATTAATTTTATAAACGAAATTAAAAATAATGTAAATTCGTATGTTGGGCACCCAGGCAGATATTTTTACTTATAACACCACTTGTATTAAAATGTATTGTAACCCTTTTTTGTATTTAACACAGTTATAAGTACGAAACAAAACATATGCCTAAATTGAAGTACAATATACGCTCCGAGAAACAGAATCTATGAAGTTTGAAAGACGCCATTACCATGCTTGAACGAAGCATCATTACCTCTTTTCCATTAGGAACTGAACATGTTTTTAATCCCACAGACAGTCAGATAGGCGTAATACTTCAAACTATGAGCCAGTAGTTTTGGTGATGAAAAGTTCGAGGCTAAATTCAGTGCAGATTGCAGTGGGCCTACAGTGGGCAGTACAGACAGCGTGCCCTATTGCCCAATACAATGTTTACAAGATCGCTTTCTTTGAATTTGCGTGCGCGTAAGTAAAACATGTTACGAAATTTAAAATTTTGTATTATTGTAAATTTAAGAATTTAAATAATTGTCACTCAATTGAATTGTATGCATCTCTTATAATATCCTTTGTCCCACACACACGATTGTGTGTATGTATGTATATAGGGGAGCGTTTCCTATATAGTACCACTTTTTACATTTGCAATTTTATCTGTCTCAAATCAAAAATACAAAGTTTTACGAATTTGTATCAAAAAGTATGACTATTTACGGGTACATTTATGTGGGTTACATTTCAAAATGTAGCATTGGGGAAGAAATATAGAACTTTTTGTAACAGACTGCAACTGGCACGATATAAGAAACTGGTTTCCTAAATCGCACCACCTATGCCGTAAATCATACCACAACATTATAAATTAAAACAAATGAGAAAAAAAAATCACAGGATTATTGTAATATTTAAATACTAATAAAGTTTAATTATTTTTCTACGGTAAATGCAAGAAATATTCAATTATTTATAAGCTACACAAACAAAATGTTTCAGTTCTGACTTAAGACCCGCACAACGCTCATGAACCCAAAATGCTCACACTAAACACGGAACCATATCTTCCACAAATGTTTCTTCACATACACAACAATACAATGTGGAATGTGGTGGTGATCTGCTATATGATATGCCAGTTTGCGTACATCGTTAATCGTGACTCCAAAGAGTAGTTCTTCCAATTTTCAAATATGTTCTACAAGTTGGTTTTCTATTTCAAGAGGCAAGGTAATAGTCCGTACAAGCACCTTCGTACCGTCGTTAGCAATTACGTTTCTATAGTCCAAGTGGCGCTTTAGCGTTGGTTTTGGAATGCCGTACTGGCGGCAGCACTCGTTGAACACCATGTCCCCATTTCTGAGCGCTGCCAGAGCCCTTTCCATGTCTGATTCACTCCAGGCACCATATTTCCTTTTCGCCATTCTATATCACATCATTAACACGTGTGTTAGTTGTGTTTATTTAAAATTTATTTAATTGATGCAAATAAATTGCAAATGTAGGGCGTCAAATAATATATCTCAATTCGTACCGGTATGAATTAGGATACCCATGTTACTATTTATGCAACTGCGCACAACTTCACTCTTTACGTCATTTCTAACCTAAAACAGGTGTCTCGCTACAAAGCGACCAGCCGTTACGTTCAATATCACTTGCGCCACAATGATAACTGCATGCAATCCAATAACATTTACCTTGACGTGCTGTATTATCTTACATATGGAGTAGAAGAACTACATCAGCAAACACTCAAACAATATAACTGCAATAAAAACGCAACACGTGCTTACACTGACTAGCTATTTTCACGGACTGCTCAATACATCTGGTGGTGTTACGATTTCGGCGACTTTTACACACACACACACACACACACACACACACACACACACACACACACACACACATATATATATATATATATATATATATATATATATATATATATATATATATATATATAATGACCCCGCATCCGACGAGACACTAATTCCTATCTACATAACACATTAACCTAAGGTTTCCACCCTACTTCCCTTCCCCCACCCCGGAAATTGATACAGGTCGACCCCTATGACAACCACATCATTTTGTCTCAGTGTAGGTTATTTATTTACTCTGCTGTGATACCTAGCCCGCAGTTCATTCATTTATAGAATTTGACCGGGCTCTAATAATTGACTTCTGGCTGTGTAGCAATGTTCTCACTTATTTCCTTGTATAAAATACGATTGGATTTTTAAAGTTGTTTGTAACTTGTTACACAAAAAAGTTTTTATTTGCAGCACCAGAAATTTAAAAAAATCTGATATCTAAGTAAACAAGTTAAGGTATAATTCTTAGCTGTTACTAAGATTATTTTTGCTACTAAAAAGTCCTTTCAGCGTAAATTAAGTTATAAAATTGTTGGAGAATCGTATTTTATTGGTTTATGTCACAAAGACCTACGCAGGCAAATATACAAAATCCAATCACCACCTTGGCCTACTTTCTTCAACACGACACATTCTGGAAGAGAAAAAAAAACACTTGATTGATGACTTCCTGCAGAGTGTTCGCCGTCAGGGCTATAATCGATTGTGGCTTTACCTCCGCATAATTTATCTGAACCATCAGCCGTGTTCTTGGGCGTTGCTACCAACTTGATTGGAGCTACCTGAGTTCAACCGCAGCTGAGAATACTCGATCCTCATTTCCTACCTTAACCTCTTCTCTCGCTAACCACAAAGTAAGGCTTGGGAAGAACCGAGCCTTGAAGGCTAGGAGCTCTTCGTCTGATACTCAGTTTAAGACAATTGAGGCTGCCTATTGCTAGTTCATTCACGTGTAGGTTATGCTTCATAATAGTCCCTATACTCAAGCCTCTGTTATTTGTTGTGTAAGTTCTATTCTTAAACGGGCTGGTAATAATTCAGCTCTTATTTTAATTTACTGAAAATTTGTAATTGACTAGGAGTCTTCCAGGATGTCAGGTTAATAGTGAAACAATTGCAAAAAAAAAAAATCGTTTCGTAATCTATAAGTTTGTGTGTTCAGGTTCTTATCAGTTTTCTGTACTTCAGTTTTAAAAAGAGAGATACTGAAAAAAAAAAATCTTTAATTTTCGTCTTGTGTGCGTTTTGTTGTGTATAAAAATATATTTTAAAAAGTTGAAACTCTTTATACCTGCAATATAAATTCGCATCAGTAGGAAATCACTGATTGTTTCAATGAAAAAATTTCACTGATTTAATAAGTGACGGCCAAATACAGCGGCGAATTAACTATTGTTTCTATTTATTTTGACCAAACAATTATGAGAAATAAACATATTTACGACAGTTTACTTCATATATTGCGCAATTCACCTTAGATAATTAAGAAAGTGAAAAAAATTCCGCAAGTGACCGGGATTGATCTCACGCATTCTTTCCAATTAACTTTTACACCGTTACCTTACCATATACTTTTTTTTAGGATGACTTTATTGACATATTGACCGATACATGCGCAGTTGGAAAGAGCGAGGCTGACGTTGTGACAGCGTGTGTTGTTGACGTTTGACGAGCTCAAGTTAGACCGACCTGTTGACAAGTTCACAGTACAGGCAGATGTGCGCGACATTGCGTACTGAAGATCTGCCGCGGATAAACCGGGGCGCGAACACCCGATCCCCCGACTACAAGTCGGCCACTCTGCCCCTAAGATATGAAGGCAGTGCCACATCTGAACTACCAAGTCAAGTTGATAAGATAGAGGAAAATATGTGGCTTATAGTTCCTCATCGAAAGCGTGAAGTTTTAAATTGTTTGCCCTTACTTTTCGTCTTTGGTTTGATTGCTACCGTTAAGATTGTTAAAAAAAAATGGTACATATGAGTGCACTCTCTTCACCACGTCATATGCAGTTCAAACCTTCAAACAGAGCGCTGTGATAATTACATTACATCGACAAAATGAAAGACGTGTTTTGAAATACGAAACACATTTTAGAAAGTATTTTGTATTGGGTTTTAATAGTTTATGCGTTGTTATTTCACTTGGCACACGTTGTTTGACGGACATTGTTACACGATTTTTAAAACTGATTCAGCAGTCAAAAACCAAATCACTGAAAAACAGTGCAAAAAAAGACTGATGAATCAGTGGAAAATGTCACTGAATCAATAAGTGAAGGAGAACTGGCATTTTTCACTGATTCATCAGCTATATTCACTGAAGTGACTGTTGAATCGGTCAGATACTGTTAACTGGTTGAAGCAGAGAAATTCTCACTGATTCATATTTAGAGTGTGAGTGATATTTGAACCAGTGTCAAATTATTTGGACGCCCGTGTGTTTAACAACCACTCGCCTATTACTTTCAAATGAAGTTGTGAGATATAACGTTGGTATTTCTATTGTAGTCATGTCACACCTTTTTCAGTTTCTATTAAAGTTGTAATCCATTCACAGTTACTTCACACCTTTCTGAAGCCCTGCTGAAATTCTACTTCCAGGATATTCCTCCGCCTCGTGCAAACTAAGCTATATTAAGTCTAGAAAATTACACCAAAAGACAATACACTGAATTCGTGCGCACTCAGTTGTAATAATATTTTGCATGAGAACTATTTCTTACTGGGCGCTACTAACACACAAGTTTTCTCACGGTATAGACTATAGAATATATTTTAAGTGTTGCTAAATGTTACATACGCCTGATGCTACTTTTTTATGTTTGAAGTCATAGGTCTAAAGCCCCTGTCACAATGTCAAATTTTCTCCTTCAACTATATTTGCCAATACAATTTGAAGACAATATACTGCCATCAAATTTTTTCTTCCAACTAATTTTATCAAATAATCTTGAATGTGGTTGAAGATGTGTCACACTATCATTTTTTTTTTTTTTTTACTGGGAGAATCTAATTTGAATTATGTTTTAAGAATAATTTTCATAGTGAGATATTGATTTTGTTTTGCCGTGCAGTCCGTTACAGGAATAAATGTAAGAAAAGTTGTAATTTATTTTTGCTTTTTTACTATATTCAAATTTTAGTTATCAGAGGTTTCCTGCACAAAAAAATTTAATGCCTCTGAGTTTGTAATATTATGTGCAATATTCATTAAAAATAGCATATATGGCCAGACAGCTTTTATATGAATTAATTATCTCCATAACCTATTTAGTTTCCAGCTATTGTTCGTTACTTTAAAGTTTCCTGATTTCCATTTTTTGTCGTGCACGATTCTGATTGGTCGAGTCTGTCAAACATCAAAGAAGTTTTAGAACGGGTCCAATTTTCAAATGTTTGATGGAAACTTAAGCCATCCAACTTTTTCAGACAAAAATGGCGACGTTTATGACTTTTCAATGGCGTCATAACTGTCCAACTTTATTTGACGAAACTTATTGGAAGCAGTTTGGCGGAAATATTTGACAGTGTGATAGGGGCTATAGTGGCGTGGTTAACTTTAACTGCCACAGAAACGATAATTTTATGGTTAGTCACAATGTCGAAGAAAGCTTCGTGTATATTCGGCCTTTTTTGCTCACGAAACCTGGAGCTACAGAAAATGCGGAGGCTTCCCGTATTTTGTATTTACGGAAATAAGCTACCTTTTTTCGTCAATACTGTTTGCGTTTCGGTATGTTTACTGCACATTTACTGTGAAAAAAATTCCGAATATTTACGGAAACGGAGTTTCTGGAGTGCACCTGTGTTCGTCGGGCCACTGCGTGCTGCCAAAAATTCCCTGTTGGCTGGATTAAGGCGTGGCGAGTAAGTTGCTAGGTGCTGATTGGCGAACAGCCTGGCGTGTTGCCTACCAGTGACGCCATTTCGCTGGCACGTACAACTGGAGTTCGTGGTATAAGCGGCCGTTTCTCTTCGTAATTCGTACGTACTCTGTGGGCAGACTTCGAAGAAATATACCCATGTGTTACTTTCACTACTGGGGGTAACGTTTCATAAGGCTGTTCACGATAAAGTGAACACTTTTGAAATGTACCTTAGAAAAAAACCACTACCCCTACCTGCATATATTATAACGGGCGTGCCGAGTGGCCTTTATCCAGTAAAGTTGGTAACGATGGATGGAAAGTAGTTCCATATCTTAACCATAGGTAACCATTTCTTGATAACTTCAATTATATGTTTCGCTTTCTGTTTTTCTAATGCATCAAAATTTAAAAGTGAGCATGTTAGTAAAATATTTACATCTCTAATAGTTTCTCAGTTTTATTCGACCGACGGATGAATAAAGTGATGAGGCCTATGTAAATGTTAATTTTACATGTGGCGGAAGAATACACAAAGTGCATGCAAGTAGACCTTCAGAAGGGTTTTCAAAAGTGCTTTTTTTTACTGTGAACAGCATGTACTCTGTGGTTACGCCGTAGCGTAGCTACACAGCAGGGAGATGAAACGGGGGAGGGTCAAGGGAATCTGGTGAGACGTTCGTGCCCACATGGAAATATGATTGGCCTTAGGAAGGATCAGTACCCACCATCTTTGTTTTACACAATTTTCGCTCCGAGCTGCATCATACGTTTTAGTATTTCATTTTAGGTAACGACAGAGCATAGAGAATTGTTTCACACATGTTCTAAAACATATACTGCTTGGATACTGTTTCCAGTTTCAATTCTGTAAACGCCGGGCAAGAAAAAAAATACGTACTCTATTTCTTGCCGACAGTCACAAGTCAAAAACAAATAAAAAATAGTGAAGCTCTAATTATTGGCTTAAGCTTGAGAAGCTATTATTTATGTTGCGTTATGCGAAAATTTTCGTTAGGCATTCTTAAATATAACTTATGGCAACACTTTGTAAATCCAAAATGGCTGTCGTGCACCTCAGACATAAAATAACGTTACAAATTCAAATTGAAAATCACAGGTTGTCGTAAGTCGATAGGTCTATATAAAAGACAAGAAATAATGCTAGAAAATATTTTGTCAGCTTTGTAAGGAAATCTTATGCCATAGTTGTGAATTCCTTAAGCCTATGGTTAACACCAGTAAAAATATACGTTGTCTGTTGAACATACTTTGAAGAAGAGAATCTGAAGACTGTGTACGAATCTCCAATAGCGAGGACATACAACGATATAGGAAATGTTTCCTCTACGGATATACATCTGAAATTGGCGTCCTTTTTTTGGTCGAGTCCTATCATATTTATACATGACTTGCGCATAAAATTCTTCAAATGACCAGTTCTTTCATCCACCTATAATACTCAACTGATTATTGCCACGATCTTGTTTTCTATTCCGAAATTAATACTTTATACACAATAATTTATATTTATTTTTTGCTTTATTTCTATTAAAAAGTTTAAAATAATACTTGCAGCATAATTTTTTTCACCACTTATTTAGACATAGCAATGTTCAACGCCCTGGCACGAAAAAATAAACGCGTTTATCAATATCTGTGCGTCGAAATTTAGAAACCTTTCACACTGAAATACGATAAAGCCTAAAACCCTTTGATATTTGTCAAAAATTGGGCACGGATCGAAACGCTTGAGCTGGATGTGACGAAATATTTTTGTGCGCGTACAAACGTCCACCTAAAATTTGTTCGTGCGTAGAATAATTTTTGTCGGGCAGAACGCAAATTTCAATTGGCGTGGACTCGGCTCTAAGTATAAAGGCTGTTCACGAAAAAAGTGAGCACATTTGAAATCAACCTTTGAAAAAAGTCACTGCCCCTATTTTCATTATATTTTAACGGGCGCCCTGAGTGACATGCGTCCAGTAAAGTTGGTAACGATGGATGGGAAGTAGTTCCTTATCTTAACGTCGTATAAAAAGTTAGGTAACCATTCCTAAAAACTAAAATTATCTCTTTCGCTTTCTGTTTATATTTTTTAAATATGTCTAAGTGTAAAAATGAGCAGATTTGTTCAATATTTACGTTCTTAATAATTTCACAGTTTCACTTGACCAACGCATGAATAAAGCGATGAGGCCCATGGTAATGTTGATCTTGCATAAAGCGGAAGAATACACAACGTGCATACAAGTAGATCTTAAGAAAAACTTTCAAAAGTGCTCATTTTACCGTGAATATCCTATAGGTATCTTGTGTTGCAGTGTTAAAAGCACATTTACGGCGTACGAAGCAACTCGATGGAAACACATTTCTCCAGCAAAATACTTGATCACATAGTTGGCGCTGCAGCAGTTGTTTACGAGACTAATTACCAAATATGTTCTCGACAATGAATGTTACCTCTCAAATGTGACGGACTTCTTTAAGTGGGCGCCGTTTTCTGTAGTGTATAGTGCAGAACATTAGGGCGGTGTCCCACCATTTTGGATTTAGGTATACTCATTCATAACCTAATTTCCAGATTAAATATTTAAAAACCAAGCTTGTCAAGGCATAGGGAATATCTTAACAGTTATTCCGAAATCAAACTTATTTTTTATACATTTTACATATGTAACCGTAATCAAAGGTTTACTAATAATTTAATAATTTCTGTTCCTCATAGGAAAATATTGATACCTACATCTGAAACCGTACAAACTTCAAACGCTCTGTGAAGTAGTCCTACATGTCATGCCACGCTTTGATTTTTAATGTCAGGTCATAAAGTTTGATCACTAATATTTAAAAAAAATCCAAGCTGGAAGGGGCACTATCCTCTTAAAACAATTTCTTTCGTGCCGTCTCTTATAATATAGGCCCTATGCAGTGAATGAATGGAATAAAAGCCCTGCTACAATGAGCCGATCATCTTCAGTGCAGTGCCAATGTTATTCTGGAATTCGATTGGCTCACGAGACCATGACATCAGTGCTGGCGTGCAGTGCAGTGCTGTGCTGGTGAATCGCTTGAACTTTTACCTCGGGTCTGCAGCAGATCAGCACTCTGCTTGTGATTGGCCAACGCATGTGCTTAACAAGGTCGTGGGCCAGTGAAATGTACAGTACATTCAGGAAGTGCACGCACACCGTAAGTGCGGGAAACTCATAAACAATTCAGATTGTAAACAAATAATGTTGTTGATTATCGAAACGGGTACACCGCTGTTGATGTATTAAATACTAACAGTACCCTCACTCACTTCGCTGGCCATATATTCATTATTCTCAATACATAATTAATAATAGTGTTAGTAAGTTTTATTTTTATAATTTTTTATTACAAAATCTTCAAATTCACAATTTAAAGTAATTAAAAATTTTTCTCCGTAATTACAACTTAAAGTAAGAAAATTAATTTTAACATATTATTTTTAATAGCAACAGCCGCGACTTAGTTCGCATTTTTTTCATAGGTTTTATTGAATTTACATTAACAGTACAGGGGAGTATAATCGTCAAATTTACTCCGTTTTTCTGTAAATAAAAAATATGAACATATTATTTCAAAGTATTTGTTTTTCATATGTTTTATTAAATTTACGTTGACATGTTAAAGGTTCTCTGTATACTATGTTAATAATTTTATTATTTTCTGGTAGCAAAATATATTGGTTTTCTGGAGTTCAGACTCTTAACTAACCCGACATGAGAAAAATATCCCTTGCCCAAATACATTCCCACAAATTCGAAAATTTGTCCCTGGAACTTGTTTATTGTGAGAGAAAACGACAACTTCACCGGAAACCGCAACCGCTTGAAAGGAATAGGCAAATCAGTTGGCATCGTAGGGAAATGTGGAATATGCGTTAGCTGTCCGGCGGCATGCCCAGTTAATATTATTGCTTCGATGATGTTGTTCTGCAAATATTTTATCAATAGTCTCGTGCCATTACACATATTAAGTGGGTTTCAGTTGCGTAGTAGCATTGTTGGGAAAGCAATCTTTAATTTGAGGGTCGTGTGGCGGCAGGCCATAAGGATTAAATGAATTTCAAAATTCCTGAGGGTAGTGCACACTGTACTCAATGTCTGTGGCGGTATCAATGGACTTGTAATATTTAACTTGGCCAGGAACTTCTTGAAAGATCATTGTATATATTTCATTAACAGTATAGTTTCTGGGAGCTACTATTGTCTTGAACAGATCCAATGATAGTCTCTTTGCAACAAATTTCCTAGGTTGGGATACATAGCATCTATAAGATGTTCTAATATGTGGACTATACGATCCAATCCAGCATCAAGTTTGATTTCAGCGCTACCAACATTTGCGCTTGGAAAAGGGAATTTTCCTTCTTCAAGTTTGAGCAATTGTTGTGGAAAACCGTTATCATCGTTTTCGCTTGAATGGACTCTCATGTTAGTATGCAAATTAAGTGTTTGAACTGACCCCCATAACGGAGATGATTTTAGACATGCTTTTACAATGTGTGCACGTGTTCCTTTTGTTATGACAGGAACTGTTTGGCGAAAATCACCAGCAATAACAAAAGTGACACCACCCGTGAGTACACTTGAGTTTCTGAACTCTTGAAGCGTATTATCTATTACTGGTATTATGTATCAAATAAAAAATTTAAATAATTAATTCGGTATTTAGACAAATTAAAAAAATATATTTTTTAATTCAATTACCTTTTTCAGGTAGCACTTTCAAAGAAACTATATCCAATATTATGTAATATCTCTTACAGTTAATCGTTAAACTAATGCTCAAACAAGCAATAGATCTCTTTTTAGCAAAATAAACTTTAAATAATCACAAAATCATTGACAAAACTATTCGCTGGGTATCAATTTATTATTTTGAAAATATTTATTTTCATTACAAACTTTTAAATTTACGTTTAAAATTAAGTGTAAAAAAATAATAATTCTTGCTAGACTAATTCAGATATGGCAAATATATAATTTAGTTGCTAATGAAATTCTCTGTGAAAAAATGTAATGTGCATATAACTATTTCGCCGTAATTGTAAGTTAAAGTAAGAAAATTAATTATAACATAATTTTAAATTATTTTTTTTGAACATATCTTTCCTAAATCTATAGTTTCTAGTATGAATGAACATACAAAAATAGTAACTTAATGGTTCTGTGTTTATTGAATTTTTTGTATTTTAAATTTCCCTTGGTGTTATAAAGTCATGATATATAGCCTATGTTCATCCAGAAGGCTCAGACTACTTAAAAGTGAATGCATGTTTTAAATCGGATAAGTAGTTACAGAGATTATCTCTAACAAACTCACAAACATTAACTCTGTAATAATAATGTAGCTTTATTTTGTTTGTGTAGCAAGCCGATTTTGACGCCGAGTTGCGATAAATTGTCATCACACATTAAAAAGCTCAGCAGTTAAACATATTTCCAAATTCCACGATACCAAATAAAAATATACGAGTTACAATTTCTTGAGTTCTACGCCAAATAAAAAAAATAAAATAAAAACAAAAACCGCATCGAACTACACTGTGCGTGCTTAAGGAAGTAAACAATTGACATGAAATAAATATTCGCGTATATGCTATTCACGATGAAATGAGCACTTTTAAATCCCTGCTTAAGATATACTTGTATGCACTTTGTGTATTCTTCAACCTTATGTAAGATTAACATTGCCATGGGCCTCATCACTTTAGTCATGCGTCGGTCAAGTGAAACTGTGAAATTATTATAAAAGTAAATATTGCACAAATCTGCTAATATTTACGCTTCGATGCATTAAAAAACACGAAAGTGAAATAAATAATTTAAATTATCAGATATGGTTACCTAACACTTTTTATTCGACGTTAAGATACGGAACTACTTCCCATTCATCGTTACCAACTTTACTGGGTGCATGTCACTCAGGGCGCCCGTTAAAATATATGCATGTAGGAGCAGTGACTTTTTTCTAAGGTTGATTTCAAAAGTGATCACTTTATCGTGAACCGCCTTTAATGAATGAGAACAACACAAAGAACTCGGTGATTGGTCTGCCACCTATCTCGGTCTACAATAACTGCGCTCGCCAGCTGACCAATATCATTTCATTGTAGCAGCACGTAGCAAGTGAGGGATCTGCACTGCAGTCGTCAGCAGTGCACTGCTCATTGTAGCAGTATCCTTCAGTGTGCCATCGTCGCTAAATGCAAGTGTCTGAACATGCGTGCAGTATTCTTGGAGTGCTGCGTGCAGGCTACAGGCGGTTCACGGTGAAATGAGCACTTTTGAAAGCCTTGTTAACGATCTGCTTGTAGGCACGTTGTGTATTCTTCCGCCTTATGCAAAACTAACATTGCCATGGACCTCGTCACTTTATTCGTCCGTCGATCTAGGGCAACTGTGAAAATATTAGTAAAGTAAATATTACACAAATCTGCCCATTTTTACACTTCGATGTCTTAAAAAAAAAATAAAAAAAAAAAATCTAAATGATCACAAATGGTTACCTGGCACTTTTTATTCGAAGTTAAGATATGGAACTGCTTTACATTCACTGTTACCAACTTTACTGGGTACATGTCACTAAGTTCGCCCGTTAAAATATATGCAAGTAGGGATAGTGACATTTTTCAAAGAGTAATAATTTCAAAAGTGCTCACTTTATCGTGAACAGCCTTTACCTATGGGTATTGATAGGAACAATTTTTCGAGTTCATTTCAGGACAAGCTAGACGTCTAACACGTGTACACTAAAGTTGACTTTACAATTGGATCGCAGTTTATCAAACACGCCTTGGACGACTCTGAGCAAATAGCAGACTTGCAAGGAAAGAAGTAGCTAGTGCCATACTGCCAGGTGAGAAGTAGCACTGGCTACTCTATGGAGCAGCAGCCAATGAACAAACATCTGATGCTCGAGTATACACATGACCGTGGAGTCTAGCATACAGATTGAACTCACGAATTTTTCCTATCCCTACCTATGGGACTTTAACCCATTCAAGTCCAGTGTACACAGTTATTTACATTACGTACGTGCAGGTAATTTTTGGTATGTACTGCACACTGCGAAGCTCAATGGCCAATTATCTTAACTGTGGGTAAATGATTCGCAAACTGTCTTACTGGTCTACGTCATGATAGGTTCATATTACTGTATAGCCAAACATATAGCCGTCAGCTCATTGGCTGTGACAACGAAACAAGCGCTGTGTAGACTTGAGTACAGCACACATCACAAAATGTTTTGTTTGCAACACCTGAAACCGTAAACGAGAGCGTTAAGTGGCGACCCTATCATTTCATTAGATGAATATCTGTAGCAAGTACCAGTACAGTCTCCTGCCGTAGTTTCGCTCGTGTACGGGTAGTATGTTTTAAAATACTTCAGCCTGAAAAAAAAAATATTTTTGATGATGTTGAAAGGGCTCAAAAATGATATATACAGCGTAGGTGATACCTTGAAAGTGCAATTTCGTCTTCATCTCGGTTACATTTTCTTTTCGTAGGTAAATATATCGGGGTCACGTTTAGTAGTTTCGTAGAAACGTCCGTTTTTACAAACACATTGCAGCGCAGTTCAAACTCAGCTACCCGCCAATGCTTTGCTTCTGTCTGCCGATTGGCGCTGACAGGAACTTATGTCACTATTGAGATACCAAGCCGTTTGCAGCCATCATTATAAGGTTACACTAACTTTCTCAGACATCAAACTCATATAGGCTGTTCACAATTAAGTGAGCATTTTTGAGGCCCTGGTTACTTTTTTCTAATCAACCATTTTTTTATCCTTCGCCATTTTTTTAAGTAAATGTTGTCATGTAAGTAATAAACACAATCTATGTATATATTTCACCGGACCCGAAAGTTAATGTCTAAGGCTACAATAAAACATATTTGTTGATCATTGCAAATGATAGGGCTTCTAAAGGTGCTCACTTTACATGACATACCTCAAACGTTTTGTCCTTTAATTGATCTTCTACGAGAAGAATGAGTTTCGCCCGGACAGCTTGCCCTTGATACAAAAGGTTTAAAGTGTGTGCACGTAAGACTTCAACCTTAAAGTTTCCTGTCTTTAAAACAAAGCCTCATTAAACAAATATTTTCGAGAAATAATTATAAAAGTAATTGAAAATAAGCGAAGAAAAAGGAAAGGAAAATACGCAAAGTAAATGTTAGCTAAATTTTTGTGGAAAATATGACACATCTGTACTAGAATTCGCTTGGAAGACGTAAATATCGTCTTCATATAAAACAGTTCGTAGGCGTTCACGGCCGTTGTCGTCAATTTCTATACTTCTGGGTTTGAGTCACATAGAGGATTTCTAGATTACCCTTTGGCATCCACAATAGCTGCCGATAGACCACGTGATGTGGTTTCAGAAAGTGCTCTTGATTGGAGTAGTGATTCCGATTTTGAGGACTGGCCATCTCGCATGTTATCTGGCGCGAGTAGCAGTTAGAGGTAACAGTATTGTGTGCTGTGTAGGTGGATGCATAATTTGTGAAGAGTAATGTGAATACAAGTTAGTGTTCATAGGTACTGTAATTGATATTGGAAATGGTTTTGTTATGAGGATATTTTGAAGAAAAAAAACAATAATTAAATACATGAAAAGTGATGTTGTGTCCCATCCATTTGCTAAATATATATAGTCCATTCCCGACTGGAAGCGACTTATGAAAATCAAAAACACTCTAGGCATAACGTGTTAACCTGTTTTTTCAATAACCTGTATTCCACAAATATATAACACTGTGGTTAGAAACTTTACCTTAATATCTTCTATAACTTCTAATATTTATTTCTTTTTAAATATGGATTAACAACAGCGAGAGCAGCGACGTGTTGGTAACGACCGGTAAGAAATAGTTCACAGTTAAAATATTATGTTAGCCTGGTGTTTTAGTACACTATTTGTAGATTAAAAGGTGAATATTGAAATATTTAAATATTTAGGTAGTCCCGACGGCAACATATCTCATTTTTACAGTTTAAAATAACAGCGGAAAATATCGTGAGTAGGCCGCAATGGTACGGTATTGTTTTATCGAGCGAGAAAGAAACTGAAAGCAACTGTCTACTGGGCGAGGCTTGCCTCTCTCTCTCTCTTTCTTTGTCTCTTTCACACTCGGGAAGTTTCACTCCGCAAGTAATCTAGAAATTATACATGTTTTCAATTGTAGCATATTTCATACTTATTACAGCAAAAATAACGATTTTTGAATTTGTAATTTACAACTGAAAAGAGATTTTAATGTTCGAACACTTATTTTATTATATTTAGATATGATAGCAGGGCAGTTACCAAGTGAAGTTGGCAGACGTGGCGAGCCATGACATGGCGAATTGCTTTTTGCTAAACGAAGCGTAAATTATTCTTACTCCAAAAAATACTTCAAATTACCACATCACGTTTGTAGACGTGTTTTTTAAACCTACCTAGGCAAGTTACGGTGTTGAGATAAATCTGGGTTTCCATGGCAGTAATAAATATACTGTGACGTATATTTCGTTAATCATTGCGTCTGTGAAATGACGTGCCTTTGTGCATCGTGGTCGATACGCTGGCCCTGTGTGTGTGCGTGATTTCAAATATTTGATTAGCACTGTTTATACGTTTTAACTGTGAACTGTTTTTATTACGAAGTTAATTTACATTCACGTCTGTATATTTATCACAATGTTGTACCTTTGCCATAAGGGATTTGAAACACAGTCGTGTTACGTAATTTGCCACAATCCCAGAAGAAAAATACTAAGCCCAGTCCGATAAATTCCAATAAACCTAATAAACAGTAAGTAGCAATACGTAGAAATATGAGCAGAATAAAAGTTATCGTAGACTTATTTGTGTGCATGTTCACCTGTATCTTTTAAGTTTGTATGACAAAAAAGAGCAACACGCGTTGCATGCTTGAATTTAAAGTGTCTTTTTCGTTTGACTGGTTGTTCCTTCGTTTTAATATATATTCCAACTGAGGCCGTCCTTTTAATGAAACAACCAAACACATATCAATAACAAAAGGATAATTAGTACAGCCCTTTACCTTGCAGTTGTAGCAGTGTTAAACACAGTCGCGGCAAAATACTAACGTGCATTACATATATTGTGCTATGTCCTCGAAATCAAATATGTTAATGTAAAATAACCGTAAGAACTGTCGTCAATTCAGGCATTTTTAAAACGTCATAAAGCTTACCTAAATAATGTTAGAGGCCTAAACTGTGAATATTCGTACGGAATGGTTTTTTAAATATGACAAAATTCTTTGAAAAGCTGTAAACAGTAAACAACACGTTTCATAGGTATAACAGTAGAAGTCACATTTCAATGTTTATGTTTTGGTGTAGCGAAAGTATACGAACACATGTAACACAAGGCATGTAAACATTGATTTTGACAGATGTTGCATGGCAGTTACATGACAATGTTTGTTTGCATTTGGCGGAAGGATACGAAACGGGCCTGCAAGTAGATATTTAGCAGGGCTCTGAGAAAGTTGCTTCCAGTGGGGAATAGACTATAGTGTCACATGTTATGTGGTGACTGAAGTCACATAAGCCCATCTACACTGATTAAGGTTGCCTAACCAAATAGACCTAACCTAACTTAACCTAACCTAACCTAACCTCGACCCAGCTCAAACCCAGAAGCCTACAAATTGGACTAACTGGACTAATAAGAATTGGCCAGAAGGTTCGGAAGAAGGAGGGGGTAGAGGGTGTTGGTATGTAACTTACAAATTGCTCCTATAAATGGGGTCCTGCCAACGAAGTCAAACATGGAGACCCAGGTGTAGGGGTAGCAGAATAGCGGCGATTAAAAATGCAAATGTAATGTTCCCGGGGCAAGCGAGGTAGCTGACTGTGGGGAAACAAGGGTCAGAAGGCATCCACCCACATCACGAGCCTAAACTTTCATGTTACGGCATCAGACAATTCGAGAGCCCCTTACACCGAATCCTTTTTTTTTAACGTGAATTCTACGCTTCTGTAGTGGTAGCTCACGATGTCGCGCCCTGATCCTGGCTCATAATGGCCGGATGCTCCCTATTAACTTGAACAGGATCGGTCGCAGCGGGCGGAGAGAGAAAAAATAACCTATTTCGTACACGTGTTTTAAATACAGTATTTTCAGTTCCTTTTAACCTGCCTCTACTGTTTT
The DNA here is from genome assembly GCA_029891345.1 of Dryococelus australis. NCBI lineage: Eukaryota > Metazoa > Arthropoda > Insecta > Phasmatodea > Phasmatidae > Dryococelus > Dryococelus australis. The sequence goes on from CM056993.1 coordinate 145,598,814, forward strand.
CCCCCGCCTCTTTATTTCTCATCCCTGGGACCATGATACAAAGGTAATTGAGGCGGACGGATCGTTGCGGCAGCTATCAAATGAAGGCTTCCGGTCTTCGCAATTGGCTAACCTGGTCCAGTAGCCGCGCGCGGGAAGGGGCTTCCCCGACCACTAGTCATGATCGACACCGGCGAGCCATCTGTCGTTACGCGCTGGAACCCACAACGCCCTCCCCTCAGGGGCTACCACGGACCCCATTTAATTTTCCGGCCCGCTTAACCCAACCTCCCCCCCCCCCCCTTCATCGCTCTTTCACATACACCCCGTGTGTTCGCTTATTAAGTGATTGTTATCTGAATTACGCTTTCGCGGTGGGATATAGAGGAGATGGTTATAAACAAACAATGCATTGATAATGCGAGGATCGCCTTTTGTTATCCCCAATGAGCAGTCACTTTCGGTAATTTGGGCAATCATTAAAACCCCTCTAAAAGTCATTACTTCCCAACTGCCTCCCCTGCCTATTTTTTTTTTATTTGCGTTTCTTCTGCTCCTAGGTAGAGATAAACGCCGAGGGCTGAGCTAAGCCCCGAAGAGAGAGAAGACCGGCCGTAATTTGCCATATCTGCATGTTCTACATTTAGGCGGTCCTGGACGAATTACAGGTCCTGGTACCTGGTCGTGGCATACGTGCACACAAAAATTTAGCGTCTTCACGCTTCAAGCGTGTCTTCGAGTTGCCAACGCACTAAAGGATTGCATACAAATATGCCTTCATAATGACAACGGGTGTTATAGCCGAAGGTTGGTTCGTACGCCAGAGGCATGCCAGGCAGGATGTTACTACATGGCCTTCCTTAATACGAGGACTAAGAGACAGCGCAAAACCCAGTCCTGGGGCACAATTTTCGAGACTGTCGGAATAATTCCTTTAGAGGATTGACGTCTTTTCGCTGTCACATTACTTTAATTAAATTTTGGAACACTGGGTAGCGAAGTTATAGGCTGTTCACATTAAAATGAGCACTTTTGAAAGCCCTGCTTAAGATCTACTTGTATGCACGAAATGTAATCTTCCGTATTATGTGAAACTAACATTGTCGTGGGTGTCTTCACTTTATGCAAGCGTCGGTCAAGTGAAATTGTGAAATTATTATAAAAGTAAATATTTTACAAATATTCTCATGTTTACACTTCTATGTACTGAGAAAAAAAAAGAGAGAGCGAAAGAAATAATTTAAGTTATCACAGATGGTTACTTAACATATTTTATTTGACGTTAATATATTGAAATACTTTCCAACCCTCGTTGCCAACTTCACTGGGCCATGTCACTCAGTGCTCCCGTTAAGATATATCCCAGGCAAGAGCAGTGACATTTTTCTAAGATTGATTTCAAAAGTGCTCACTTTATCGTGAACATACTTTATGTATCGGAATTAAGTGATCTAGTATCGAAATGAACGCAGAGACTGACTAGCAGCTGCCAGCATATCCATTCCGGTGGAACCGGGATTGGAAAGAGCTTGTTAACGGCTCGGGCGATATGCCTGAAGGCTTATCAGGGGACGGCATACGAACTGACTTGACCTAACTTAAACTAACAGGCTAATTCAGGCTTTATTCCATAGTCACTTGAACAGCTGCTGCCAGCACATTTGTATTGATCGCAGTATATGACATAAGGCGTATAGTCGCGTTTGAAATGGTAACAGGCTGGTCACCAGCGTTCACAACGAAATGCTCTCATCGCAAAAAACGCTTATTGTAAACACATTTGGCAAACCTCAGTTGGAGGAAACTTCAAAACTGCGCAATGCCTTTAAATGTGCCAGAAATAGACATGGGATGTACGGACCTTTTAATGTATTTGAATACAGAAACTATCAAGTACTTCTCACCTGAAAATAATAACATTCACATAGCAGAAATACAGCTCGAGTTACAACGAAGAAAAGCAACTATTAAAACTTCACTAAGAATCGAAATATAACTAAAACAAATGTGCGTTTCATACAGATTGAGGTTATCCGCATTTGTAACACTCAACTCCTACCCATTGCAACAAAACTTTCCCGCTTTCGCCCCGAAATAAGGCACCATCTTCATTTTGAACTGTGGAATATTCATCCGTTTTGAACATTAAAAAGCAAGCATGTGGTAACGAAAATTGCAAATGCGATTAGAGAAACCCAGAATTCCAAAAATGTAAGCATCAACCATCAACGTCCTGTTAACAATTCTACTGACGTGCTCCTGACTTCGTTAGCTAAATATGGTGAACACTGGTTACACGGTCACCGTGCGTTCACAAGTCGTGAACAGGAGCGCGAAACCACCTCGTTGTTACCGATTCAACAGCAAAAATACGGCTATAGCGTCATGCCGATAACAATACAGTTCCGAACAAAAAATCTGTCTCTATGTAACGCTCCAAACAATACATCTACCTGTAAATGAAAGGGTTCTACTAGCGTGTTGTGGGAACGGCGTGTGTACTTACGTTAAAGCTCGTATCTTCGTCGGGATTTTAATCCAGTACACCCGCTCTCCAAGCGTACTACGCAACACTAAATATTTGTGTACTCTTTCGAACTAAAGCTTGGACACTAATTGCCAAAAATTTCCATCAAACGGAAAAGTAAAAATGAAATGATTTAATAATTATTTCTAGAGAAAGAAACAGTTAAAAGTAATCTACAAAACCTCTTGTATCAATTGGTTCATTTGTTAAAATAATTTAGTTTTAGTTCTTTTAGATTAAAATTAATTTTATTTCCCAAGATTTCACATAACAAAACCAACACTTATTCTTTGACAACATCTTTGATAATTTTATTTTCCTTTTCAAAGTTTTGAATGAAATTAGAAAATCACGTCTCAACTCTCATTTTATTTAGTACTTAGTATCAAAATTTCTTGCATAAAGTAAGTGTTGTAAAGGCCTTATTTATTTTGAGTGCTAATATTTTAAGTGTTGGTCTATTGACTTTAGAGGATATTTGTCATAATACTGATTGGCAAATGTGTCTTCTTTTGCCGTGTGTTTACCGTCTACGACTTTCATGCACGTATACAATCCGAACTGTAGTGGTATTTTAACAATGTTACACTAAATATAATATACGTATATATGTTATAAATATGTCAAGCGTGATATCTTAAAAGTACCACTTCGCTCTCATCTGAGGTACCTATGTTTTATTTTCTTAGGTAAACATAGTGAGGACACGTTTAGTGTATTAGTCAAATATAAACGCATTTCAAACATGCTGTAACGCAATTAAAGCGTCAGCTGGGCGGGCCCCTTAAGGTCGTGACATTCACACTCGCACACTGGCGCTGAGATGTGACGCCAGAGAGTACTCTCCCTTGCCACAGACTGCGAGTGCGCGAGCGCGAGTGCACGAGTACGTATAGGGAATGCGCGTTGGATGGATACTCCACGCGCGCCCTCAGAACATTGTTTATTTATTTACATTCTGTAGTTGTTATATTGTCCACACAACACCGGATGACCGTGAGATGCCCCATTGTAAGTATTTGTGAATGAAGGCAGTGAATCTGTATACAGTCCATTCATGGATATTTCCAACTTTTCGGAAGCCCTGCTAAGTTCTACTTCCAGGATATTCCTCCGCCTTATGCAAACAAAGCTTGACTAAGTTTAGAAAATTACACCAGAGGGGCAACGCACCGCATTCTTTCGCACTCATGTGAACTATTTCTTACTAGGCCTTACCAACGTACATATTTTCTCCCTGCGTTTATTCACATCAACTATGAATGGAATATTATAATTTATAGATAGAATGTAAGAAAAGTTTAAATTTATCCAAAAATAACGTATATTTATGTTTACAGAAGTATAAAATGCTTGTGATACATATCATATTTAGGAAATGACTACACACGTTATACATGGGGTGATTTTTCTAAGTTTTGTTTCAAAACGTGTGAAGAAACGGCGAATAGTTTATACACACATCCAGTCTGTTTGGAACGAAATGAGCTCGTCGGCTAAGTCGGTAGTGTCACGACCTTTTGCCCTCTTCATTCCTATGCATTAACTCTATCGGGAGTACTAACATCTGCTCTCGCATAGTAACCAACTGCAAGGTCAATCACAACTAAAAATATAATGTTATTAATATTTGTTAATCTAACAGTGCAGCTGACGAACAACAAACGGCCACTGATAACTCGGGTGTGCGAGTGCAAGAGAGGATGCATTCCACATGAGTAGCGACGTGTAAAATTCGCGTTATTATTTGGAATCAGTCTGAACTTTAAGGTACCGTACTGTATGTACCGCAGCCGGCGCCGTTTTTATTGGCTGCAGCATATATGTCAAGCCACGCCCTTTGTAATGGAACTGCACGTGATTGGAGCACACAACTGCGAAGTGTTCAATGATTGGCGCAGCGTTACCCAGGGCGTGTCAGATAAAGTACGGTCCAATGACAAATGTATTGCAAAGGTACGCGTGTTTGAAGTTTAACGTGTCCCCAAATAATAACGCGAATTTTCCAGGTCTCTATACTCATGAGAGGTGTGTAAGGAATTAGGGGAAGGAGTGCTAGTACTTTACTCGTAATTGCCTTGTGACACAGTAAACGTACGTAATTATCCAAGAATACGGCGTACGACATTTCCAATCACGAAAATACACTGCGAAGCTGGCTACCTCGTTGTGCGGCCAGAATTAGGTCGCGCGTCAGAAACTTGAACGCCGTTAAACAGCTGTCGTCGCATCTTTGCTGGCGATTGGTCGCCTCACCGCCGCATGAGGCCGATGGTTCCCAGCCAAATACTAACACTTCGCCCATCACTCTTCCCCCTTCAAACCTCCTTCTCCCAACCCATCATTTTTTTTTTGTAGTCTTGAGCCAACTCTACCGTAGAAAAAAATTCAACGGAGCGTAGTTTTGGAGGTAGAATTAAAATTCAAGGAAATTTAAGTTACGCTTTTTAAAACAATCTTTGGGAATAATCTCTACCAAAATACCAAATGTTTTAAGGTAAAAGCTAAGTACTTGCAAAGATATTGGCAACGCATGACTTCTGTGCCTTATAAAGTCTTATTAAGACTACGATATTAAAACTGATAAACAGTAGAACTGGTGACTTATACACATAAAAGTAATAACTGGCGTTTTAGAAACAGTAGGTTTCCGATAATATCGCGTTTACGCCTGATAAAAGTATGGACACGAGTGATGCAGTCAAGTGTATAAAACGTAGCAACTACACAGTAGAATCTATGGTGTAGTAATAACGTTACGTCAGATCGAAGTGAATAAGCAAATACTAAACCGAAATTGTTATAACCACCCCGAAATAAGTGTTATCCGGGAAAACCGGAGATACAGTTACGGATTGTTACAACTATAGTGCAGCACTAACTACTTACCAAGTTGAAACGTGTTTCTCGCTATCTAAATAAAAATATTGAATTAAAAAATTGGGAAAAATGTCAATATTGGGCGAAGAGGACAATCCAGTATTCATCAAAGTGCCCGGAAGTTGTGCAGTAGGAGTATCACAACTAACCGAAGACAACAGCTCTCAGTTTAATCAGCGTAGTAACACATAACGCGTCTATGTCTGCTAATGTTGTTACACAGGCGAATACTCCATCTACCAACATGTATGTAAGATCAAGTGTGAATATGTTATCGCCCTACGAAACTGACGAAACAAAAGAATGAGCAACTCCTCAACTTCAGAGGATCGTAATGTTGCAGCAATTCCAACTACAGAAAATCCAGGTACAACAAAAGGCGACGGAGAGGGGGGTGGGGGTAGAAAATCGCTATAAAAACTTCACTGAAACAGAAACAGGAAGGGAAAACCTCAGATTTCTTTGTTTAAGAAGTGTTAAAGTGGAATTGTAACTACGCTTAATACCTCCCTCCCCCCCCCCCACCATTTCCCCTCAAAATGTACGAAACAATAAAAAGTAACACTACAAATAAATAAGTAAATACTAACCATGCAAGTTAAATACTATCTGCTGGCCTGTACGGTGGTAGTAGGCGAGTACGTACATCTCGCGCGGTCCAGCTAGCTACGCACGCAGCTGCCGAGCCAGCCGTGATCACATCTGGACCGCGCGAACTGTAAGACAGGCCTGCAGTGATGCGCAGTCAACCAGGGTGTGTTTATACCTGATTATTGCCTGTATAGAAATATGCGTGTATCTATTATTCTATATGTTTTGTGTATTTTACTATGTTCTTTTTAAACAGGAACACGCGATTTTATTTCTCATCAACTAGGTACAATATATATTCTTACATCCTAATATACATATAAATTAAATGTATAGAATATGTCCCTCCACTTTTGTTTACTACGAGATTTTTCTGCTTTGTTCTTGTATATCTCTATGATACCTTCCTCTTAAACACCCTCCTTCATTTCCACCTTCTTCCACGTCCTCGAATTCTTTAAGGTGTTTAGCGATGTTGTGCAGCACAACACAGCTCACTATTAGTTTTGGTACTCAATCTAGTGAGAGTTGGACACAGTTCCTAAGGATTGTGAACCCTTATTTGAGCTGACCAAACACTCTTTATATTACTAACCCGCGAGCCGCCATCGTTCCAACCTTATATACTACCCCGCCTAGCCTCACGACCTTCCTCGGCGGGGAGTGTTTTAATAACAGCCGGGCTGGCTCGTCGTCATCGCACTGTCCCAGGTGCTCCAGCGTCGCTTGCCAGCCCCGGCTAATACTGCTTGCAGCAATACAAAGACTGAAAAATAAAATGATGTGAAATTAACTTAACATTGGATATAGTTCTATCCACTAAGCCACTGTGACCCCACTCAGAATCGCTCTATCCATTGAGCCACTAAGGCCCCACTTGGAATCGCTCTATCCACTTGGCTACTGCGGCCCCATTATATATATATATATATATATCTTTCCAATGGGCCACTGCGGTCCCACTTGATATACTTCTATCCACTAAGCCACTGCGGCCACACTTGGAATCTTTCTATCCACTGAGCCACTGCGGCCCCAGTTGGAATCTCTCTATCCACTGAATCACTACGACCCCATTCGATATATATATATCCATCCACTTGATATAGTTCTATCCACTGAGCCATTGCAGCCCCACTTGGAATCGCTCTTTTCACTGGGCCACTGTGGCCCCACTTGGAAATTAACTCAACATTGAAGTAAGACATTTAAAGTAAACAAAAATTATATTCCATTTCCTTCATATCTCTATGAAATAATCTCTAGTCATTAATACAAAACTTTCATATAAGAAAAAAGTAATTAAAAAATGAGTTTTTAGGGTAAAAGGTAATGATTGCGTAATCTGATCTTGCTGAAATTCAAACTTGACCTGTATTTAACCCTGAGGATTTTCTCTGCAAAATTTGAAGAACTTTAGTTGTGTTTCAAGGGACTTAGAAGTATTAAAGACGGACAGATAGACAGAGACCGTTGCCCTTATTATATAGGACAAGCTGTGTCTGAAATCTTGAAAAGGCAGGTGTACGTGTATGTTTACATATTAAAATATACAGTAAATGTACATATGAGCAGTTGTAATAGTATTTTACTAAACTTATGCACGATGGCTTCCCCTATCGCCTAAATTGAAACATGCTTGCACGTATACATATTTTTTTTAAGTCCTTGGTTTTAACGTTAATTTATTCGTAAATGAAACACTCACAAACTAAATTTATTCTTCAACGTCCGTTGCAGTCGAGTAACATAACACAATGAGTACTAAATAGTCTATACGGGAGTTCGTATGCAGAAAACAAGAGATACAAATCGTTTCTTGAATCTTATTGACTATCACTACGTTACATTTACGTTATGTTAAAGTTGGTTCAACTTTTCAAGTGGAAACTTTAACTTTGCGTCACTTTTAATTCAGAGTGAAATCACTGCTACGCCACATACACCTGAACATAACGGCAGCGCTTAGTTGACGCAACGAGTTTAATGTTAACTGCAATGAAAATCGGTGTTAAGTTAGGACTTCTCAATTATCTCTGATTCACTGTCAACATTACTGTAACCATTCACTACTGCAAAATAGTTCTGCAAAGTTACGGTAAAGTACTTGTAAGAAAAACTATCTAGGAACCTCAGTAAAATTATGGACATCGATTGTTCTTAATAAAGAACTTTCAATAAACGTCACAAATATCACTATGCAAAATCACCGTACTATCCATAAACTTGCTGATTTTCTGTGCTTGCGGTCCTAATGCGGTATTTCCATTAGGAAGTATAAAACGTTTTTAAAGTTAAAAATATTTTGTTATGGAGTATGATTTGAAAATCAACTTCAATATTATTATAGCCGAATAACTACCAGGTTCACATTATGTAAACCACGTGAAAATAAATTACTTATTTGTTGGCAGCAGCAAACGCAATGTTCCAAGTTTAAGACAATTTTGGTTTCTGAAGTGTTGCTGCATGTTTAAGTAGTGTTTTTAGGTAAAAGCTTTTCAAGGTAAGCTGAGCACTTTTGAAAGCCCTGCTGAAGATCTACTTATATTCACATTCCGTATACTTCTGCTATATGTAAAATTAACATAGCCATGGGCATGGTCACTTTATTCACTCGTCAGTCACGTAAAATTGTGAAATTACTGGATATGGTAAATATTCTACCACTTTGTTCATTCTTACTCTTACATGCATTAAAATACAGAAAACAAAACAAATAATTTCAATATATTTTTTAATGTTTGCCCAACACTTTAAATCCAACGTGAAGGCATGGGACTACTTTCTCTTCGTCGTTGCCAACTTTACAGGGCGCATGTCGTTCAGTGTGACTTAAAATACATGCAGGCAGGAGCAGTAACATTTTTCATAGGATGATTTCAAAAGTGCTCACTTTACCGTGAACATTCTTTATAGGTGTTAAGTAGCATGAATGTTAGGTAAAAAGCGGAGAACGCTTTGTGTAATGGTGTCGTTCGTTCCTGGAACTCGAAGTTGTATGGAATACGGAGATGTGCCGTATTTTTATAAAGCACGGAGCTTAGATCCGTTTTCCATTAAGTACCACGTCTCAGTGTGTAATTGTATAGTTCCATGAATATTTCCACTAATATAAGAAAAATGTTAACATTGATCCAGGAATTGTTTCCGTTAACGTACATGGAGTTACGTGCAGTGATACTTTCCCCAAGATTTATTTCAAGGGTAATAATAAATTTACAAACCAAATATAGTTCCAGAATAGGCAAGCCTACAGAAGTGAAATGGGGTGCCATGGGTCTTGTCGCTTTCTTCAAGCGTCGGTCAAGTGACACTGCAAAATTATTAGAAAAGTAAGTATTTTAAAAATCTGCTAATTTTACACTTCAACGCATTAAAAAATTTTGAGGTTGGCTGTGTTGGGGACACGGCCGTTTTTTTACGTGAATACGTGTACGTTGACGCGCTCGGAAGACTTGATAATTTTTACGTTCCTGGCACCACTTCACTCGTTCATATGGGGTTTTATGGGTATCACTGGATTGCTTTTGAGATGCTCTTTCCAACCTTATACGATTTCTGTATTTCGACTTGGCTTTTTGACGTTTATACGCCAACATTGTATTAAGTTTTTTAAATTTTTTCATTAAACTCATACAATTTCACCATAACCATACCATAAAAATGTTTTATATACACAATCGATTGATCTTGACGAGAGCTGTCGATTGAAACTTAAATGAGCGTCGTAGCTTCACCTAGTCAAAAGTTATACTACGTGGAAATTATGAAACGCTGCGAAACGAACTCAAAATTGCCCCTTCTCCCCCCCCCCCCCTTCGGCTCGCCACGCGCGATGCTTCGCAGTCCTCACTCAGCGTAACATATTCTTTGATCCTTTGGCAATCGAGTGGTGTAATTAAATCTCGAATGTAGACGATAGATTCGGAGCTGCAATGCCAAACTGTAACCCCCGATTTTGTTATCATCGGATTTTCTGGATTGCTCCCACTATGGTTGCAAATTTAAAGACGCATGCACGTCAAGAAAGCAGAAAGCGAGAGAAATAATTTCAACTATCACAAATGGTTACCTAACACTTTTTATTCGACGTTAATATATGGAACTTCTTTCCCTTCCATCGTTACCAACTTCACTGGGTGCATATCACTCAGTGCACCCGTTAAGATATATGCAGGTATGAGTAGTGACTTTTTTCTAATGTTGATTTCAAAAGTGCTCACTGTATCGTGAACAACCTTTAACTGGTAAGTCACCAAGCAATATTATCGACGAATGGCTTTTTTCCATATGTCACCATGTCAATGACACCATTTTACTGGCGTGCGCGGCTGAAGTTTGTGATGGAAGCGGTTGTTCGACCTGCGAATACTTACCTACTCTGTGATATTGTATGCCTGCGTTAAGTTAGGCAGCGAAACTATTAAAAACGTGTTTACTACTTTGCCAGTTTTTACCTTATTGGGTATAAAACAAAAACGAAACCTTGTTCAGTTAGTAACCTCTCCTGACAAAATTCCTCTTACTAATTCGCTCTGAACCTAATTGCTGGAACGCGGAACAGTTTTTACGGTTGAAATTAATCTTCAGTTTGGTTTCAGATACGTTGAGTTAAGTTGGTCGCCTACCCGAAGCTGAGTCAGAGGATCAGAAGCAAGAGAGATGTTATCGTAAATGCGCCATCGTCGCTGTGCGTAAGGCTCTGAACTAGCGTGCAGTGTTTCTGTGTAATGAGGAGTGGAGTGTAGAGATTTGGGTGGCTCTTGACAGCTACGTCTTTAGAGCCGATGAGGGTAAGGTGAGGTGAGTATTGTTTTATTATGGGCAAGCCCTTGCTGTGACACTTGTATGAACGCACCAGTACACTTCTAAGGCGAACGAGGTCACGGAAGCGAAGCGCCGCCTAGACAACCAGGACACGAGCCGCAGGAGCAGTTTTCAAACAAACGGAGTAATTTGTAAACTACGAAGTATATAAGGAAACCAAGGAGTTAAGCTCGGGTCTGACAACATCCAGCTGACGACGTAGCAACATGAACCAGCAGATGGGGTTTCGTCCACTGCGCCGTAGCCATAATAGCAATCAGCCTACGGCAACACAAAGGTAAAGCCGTTCTGGCATTTAGGAAAATGACTCTTAGTTCGATGCGTGGCTTGCTTTATTAGATAATGTATAAATACGTGGAGGTAAAGAGTTACTTAAAATAACACGCTCCCCCCGGTGCAGTTTAAGATATTTATGTAAAATGTAAAGTGTTATATAATTTATAATGTAACAGGATGTATATTTAATGGTTTTGATTACATGACGTAGTGAAATAATATTGTGTTCTCCATCAGGGTTACGTTTCCTCACATAGCTTGTGTGACTCCATATGGGAATGCAACAGTATGGAGCGGCGTCGGAATGCAAGGGAGGAGTAAACGGAGTTCCCCGAGAAAACCCACCGAACGACATCGTTCGGCACGATTCCCACATGAGAGGGTCCGGGACCGGGAATCGAGCGCGGTTCGCCTTGGTGGCAGGCGAGTGGTCTGACCACTATACCACCGCGGCCCCCTAAGTGTTTTTGTCGTGTTCGGTGTACCTATGGGACTTAAGAGGAGTGTGAAGTGAAACATTTTTTGTGAAATTGTTGTTTGCGCGTATTCGCGTATCTCGGTAAATATATGTTCTGTAAACACGACATTTTGCTTAAAAAAAAAAACCTATTATCTATGACTTATGTTTTTACTTTTTCACAAAATAAGTACATTCATGGAGAAAAAATCGTGAAAATGGTCAAATATAGCATTTTTTGAAGCTTGCCTATGCAGTTTCCTTAAGCGGCAAGAGGAAAGTACAAACATACGGACGTAGTTTAATCTGTGGGCTTTCATTGCATGTAATAAAATCGTACTGTTACAGATCTGATTTGCACAGTACAGGGCCACGATGGAAACACTGCACGCTTTGCGCGTAGGAGCGATGAGGCAACTATGCGTGCGTGTTAGTGTCGCCCGTATCGCTCGCTCACTTCTTGACCTTGGACGCGCAGATTCACACTCCTCTTAAGGGCACTACCTACTGGCTGGCAGCTGCGAAATTTAAATAGGAAATCCCATGTTAGGGAAATTTCGCTTCAGCGCGTTAATTTTGAAGATAGGCGTTTCACGCAAGATGTATTATTTAAGAATTTCTTAGGAGAAGTTCCCTACAGCGTAGATGTTTCCCTAACATGCCTGTTTGCAAGGAATTTTTGAAATTTATGTATACGCTCTAGTCTTTTAAAAAAATCGCGAGGAATGCATTTGATTTGAAATGCCTATCTTTAAAATCAATGCACTGAGGCAAAATTTCCTTTAACATGGGATTTCCTATTTAAATTTCGCAGCTGCCAGCCGGTAAGTAGTGCCCTTAAAGAGACGACGCTATAATTTTATTGTTGGGAAGTATGTAACAAAGTTCAATACAGGCTCCTACTGTAGTTTCGCTTGTGTGCTGGTTGTGTTTCGCAAGATGCAGCAGTCTGAAACAGCTTTTTTAAAAGATAAGATGTTGGAAGGTTCTAAAATTAGCTCCGTAAAAGCAATCGCACTTTTGCAATCAACCTTAGAAAAAAGTCACTGCCGCTGTAATTTAACAGGAGCACAGAGTGACACGCGCCCAGTAAAGTTGGTGACGAAGGATGGAAAATAGTTCCATATCCTAACGTCGAATTAAAAGTGTTAGGTAACCATTTGTGATGATTTAAATTATTTATTTCTCTTTCTGTTTTTTTAATGGATTGAAGTGAAAAAATTTGCAGATTTATAAATAGTGTACTTTTCTAATAATTTCACAGTTTCACGTGACCAACGCATGAATAAAGTGACGAGGCCTATGACAATGGTAATTTTACATAAGACGGAACAATACACAACGTGCATATAAGTATATCTTAAGCAGGGCTTTCAAAAATGCTCATTTTACCGTGAACAGCCTATAGGGGCAGTGTCTTTTTAAAGGTTAATTTTAAAAATTCTCACTTTATCGTGAACAGCTTGTAATAACAATAATAATAATAATAATGAGGGCAGAAGGCAGCTGGCTACTAAGTAGTGTGTGCTTTATTGCGGGCGGCGCGCGGCGACGCGGCTTGCCCGGGTCTGGTAGAGGTTCCTGTGGTCGGGGGCGAGCACCCTGCTGTCGAAGAGCGCGGTGGCGGCGGCAAGCAGGCGGGGGCAGGGCGGCGGCAGGGCCACGTCGGCCGGCACGGGGGCCCACGGGGGCGACGCACGCGCTCCCAGACACACCAGGCCACCGCTGAGCTGTAACAGTCGAGCCCAAACACAGGCTTCTATTGTCTGGGGTTTCTTCATACTATTGAATCAAACCTTTGAAAAATCACACCCCACACGTGACGTGTTCGGTTATTAAAGGCTGTTCACAATAAGGTGAGCACTTTTGAAATCAACCTAATAAAAATGTCACTGCCCCTACCTGAATATATTTTAACGGGCGAAGGGAGTGACGTGCGCCCATTAACGTTGGTAACGATGAATGGAAAGTAGTTCCATTATCTTAGCGTCGAATAAAAACTGTCAGGTAACCATTTGAGATAACTTAAAATATATTTCTTTCGCTTTCTGTTTTATTTTAATGAACCGAAGTGTAAAATAGCAGATTTGCAAAATATTTTCTTTGTAATAATTTCACGGTTACTTTTGACCGACGCATGAATAAATGGCGAGCCCATGTCTGATAATTTACAACGAACTAATATGTCTCAATAGATTAAAGCAGAGCTTTCAAAGTGATCATTTTACGTGAAGCGTATACTAAATATGTATCACAATTTTTATATAATGTTAACAAAAACTTATCTGATCTTTTGGTATATTGAACTTACTTAATATAATCATATGAATAAAAGGAGGATAATTACTGTTAACAAATAAATAGTTCTCAGGCAAATATTTTTAAATGGTGTGCACGAATGCGGTGAGTTTCCTTGTGTCATAATAATAAACTTGCTTACATCTGTGTTTGCATGAGGCGAGGAATATTCTGAAAATATAACATGGTAGGTCTTCAGAAAGTGTGAAGTAAGTGAATGACCATAGACTAATATGTTAGACCGATCTTGCTGGCTGTGCACGAGTCTCCGTGTCTCAACTGTTAACCTTTTTTCTGCAAATTCGACCTAGCTCTATAATTTGACCTACTCATTGATTTTGCATAATTGATAATTTTTTAGAACTAACTTATTCATTCACAGACCAAATTAACGTTTTAAGGCTACATAAAATTTTTTATTTGACATTATTTCAAATAGAGGCTTCATAAAATACTTTATTTATTGACCTTTTATGAAGTAAAAGTGCTTTCGATGGTAGTAAACAAGTGTTTAGTATTATATAAACCAATTTGTAACGCAGTTTGATTAAATTCAAATCGGTAAAAGTGTTTTTTATATATAAAAGTGCTTGTATCTTAAAAATCAAGATACAAACACGACCGTGATGGTCGTGTTTGCGGCGTACCTCATATTTTGTCTATGGAATGGACTATAGCGGTTACAGTGCAGCAATTTTGAAAGTCTTGCTTACGATATACATTCCCTCTCAGTTCGCACCTCTCTGCCATATGTGAAATTAACGTTGCCATGGACCGCCTCACTTTACTCAAGCGCCATTATAGTGGAAACTGTGATATTTTTAGAGGAATTAAATGTGTCAATGAAGTGCAAATTCGTTCCCTTGTGTGTATAGTGCAAACAAAATATTGATTAGTCATAAGTGAGGGGTGCTGAGCAGGAGTGTTGTAAGTCGAGAATTAACATTGTCTGGCTTGTTGCATTTCTGTATACAACATGCAGTCCTTTTTTCAGAGGTATGATTAAGTAAGACCATGGAGCTCTTATTTCCTCACAATTTGAAGCACTGTTCTACACCTGTTACAATTTCCCTTCTTTTTTCAGTGCAGTGGCGACGCAAGTCCGTGCACGTTTCGTAGTGGTGTCAATGATGGATTTTAACAGTGAAAATAGTGTTGTTGAGAGTTCTGAAGATTCAGGACGTGAACCAGGCAGTCAGGATACATAATCAGAACATGAAAAACAAGAAGGTAAAATACACATTTATTTAAATAACTAGTTTTGTTGTTATTACATATGGTGAAATATGCTAGATCAAGATACAAAAATGAGGCTAGGCCTATTTCGATTTACGAATTCGTGGTCATGTTAATATAGTTACGTATGTAACTAGGTTTAGGGTTTAACTGCATTAAAACCTGCAACCAGAACAGTTCGCTTGTACTCATGTTTCAGGTGACTCCACTAGTAATGAACCACGTAGGCGTAAAAGAAGTAGGAATGTCTAGGTATGGAAGATAAATATTAGAAAGCCATGTCGAAATTCTAGCAAGCCTTACACAAGAGAAAAAGTAAGCGAAGTGCCTGATAAAATATTCAGTAATATATACTGCCAGTGTAAGACTCAAGTACTCGTCTGAAATCAGTTAAGAGAAAAACTTTTCGGATATTTTTGAGCTCGTGGTGATTTCTCTGAGCAGAATATGTTTATAAGATGATTGGTTCAAAGGAAAAGTGTAGTTCGTGTGAGAAAAAGGGATGGGCCAGAAGCCGCGCAGGAAATGCTTGCTCGTGCTAACTTTACCTGTGGCACCATATAGTTTGTCATAACCGCCATCTTGAATTTTCTTAATTGTTCCATAGCCTATGAAACTTGGGTTACTGAAAGGAATCGACAGACACCTCATTGATCAAAATCGGTGTCATAGGTGCGATGCTACAGTGGAACATCCGAAATTTAACATGCATACATACGTCGTGTTAAAACCATAACTCTTCCTTTTCTTCGCCGTAGTCGGGTAAAAATGTGCAATCTGTATGTTGAATGTTGTAATGTAAATGAAACTGATGCAGTGAAGGGAGAATACCAAAACAGTGTATTTCGGTTCAAGTTCTGTCTTCATTTAAATCAAACAGATGCTGATACTTATACGTGTCAGAACTGTGACAAATTACAACAGCTTATTGGCCTAGAACAAGATTATATAAAAACAAAGGAGTATGAAAAGCGAAAGCAACTGCACCTGAGAACTACAGAGAAAGCAAGAGAGAGTTTAAAACACGATAATACTTTAGCTGATGATACATGTTATGTAATGACTTTTGATCTAGAAAAGCCATTACCGTTTCCGAAATTCAGAGCATCTGTAGCATACTAAAAGAGAAACACGCATGTATACAATTTTGGTTGACACTCATTCAGTGCAAATAATGGCTACATACTTATGTGGAATGAGACAGAAGGGGAAGGGGTGCGAAAGAACTGTCTACTTGTGTAGTAAAATATCTTGAAGCACATGCCAAGATCCATGAAAGCGTTATTTTGTACTCAGACTGCTGTGGAAGACAGAACTGCAATATAATGATGGCTTTAAGTTTCCTGAAGTATATTAACAACTCTAACACCGATACTAAAGTCAATCATTACAAATTTCTTGAATCCAGATATTCGTATATTCCAAAATGATTCTGATTTCGGGTTAGTTAAAAAGAAGCACACATGCAAAGGGAAATTGCTTCGTTTAATGATTAGGTAGATATAAAGAAAACTGCAAAAAAAATCTCAAGTGAATGTGATTGCAACATTAAGATTACTTGTCTACTCCGTCACTTGAACATTATGTAACCAAACAGAAGAGCAGTGTTGATGACAAGGCTGTGGACTGAATGAAAATTAAGTGGTTGCGATTTGAGAGGGGGCACCATTCTGACATAGCTTTATATTCGGTCAGGGTCGTCCATTGTGTTCTCATGCAGTTGTTGGGAAAGAGAAACTGTTTGCAACAAGAAGGCCAGTAAGAAAAAGGATATGATGGATGAATTACGTTTTATCCCTCATAGTCAACATGATTAATTAAAACACTTGCCTGTGATTGTAAACACTAGATCAGGGCAAAACCAATAGGACGTTAACAATAATGCTGACGACGAAGATGATGAACCACTCTATGAAATTTAATTGGTTAAGCAAACTTAAATTTAGTGGAATGCTTCAGTGAGAGTTTGGTTTCAAGCTTGGAAGACTTTTCATTTTCAGTGCAGAGCAATTGCAAGTCCATTTTACTGTGGGTCAAGCTTGGAAGCAGCTTCATCTTCAGTGCGAACCATTTTAGTCGATATAATTGTGTGTTAAGTTTGGAAGTGCAGAACTATTGTAAGTCCATTTGATTGTAACGTTTCCTATTCAATGAATATAACGTAACATTAAATTCAATATTTTCACATTGCATGTGAGTTTGTTACTTCTGTAAAATACTGTCTCATTAATAACACTGTGCAGTTTGTACATAATTTTTTATTTCCATTTCCACAAATCCCCTTTTTTCTCGCAGTCATACTTCTGGACTTCGTCACTTCTGCTCTATATAAATACTACACTCGCAGTTCAGCGCCGAGAGTTGGAACTATTTTGCTTAATTCACTGCCAACTTAACTCGCAGCCTGCAAGCCCATTGTATACTGTAGCGTTTATACAGTTAACGGCCAGTGGTATTTTTCAAAGGTTGATTTCAAAAGTGTTCACTTTATCGCGAACAGTTCCAGTTCACGCTCACCACGCTAATGTCGATCGTAGAGAGAACACTGGGTAGAGTGTACATGCCACGTGCGCAGTAACCACTCTCCGTGTCCCGATGTTGAACTTTTTTTATGCCAATATCACTATCAAAACAAACGTGGATCACTTTTGGGGTTAGAAAACTAGTTATGTAATAAACTGATTTGACCCTTTTTTAAATTTCATCCGGCTTAATTTTAATGCAACTATAAAATACCCAAGTTAGTCTAAATATTTTATTCGTATGAAAAGGCGTGTCTGTTGAAAAACCAAAAGAAAACAAACAAGTTCGTTACTGTTGGCTGTGTGATTTCGAATTCTATTGGTGGCGGGCGCATCCGTGTTGGTGACATGCGCTGAAGACGAAAGTCGGTCTACCTCAACTTCATTCTATGCTGTAGTTGACATATACTGGTACCGATGACCAGACCAGGCAAAGATATTCTGGCCCTGGAAATCGGAGTAACGTACAGCAGTTTACAAACGATTCAAGCAGAAGCAATTAATTTTTAATGAGAAAAACAGAATACCCAGTCTATCTGCAGCGCCATCGTAGTGAATTTTGATAATTTACGCTCCCGTTATGATCACAAGTATGTCAGCCTAGTTGTATGCCATTTATCTGTAACCACGACCTCTGCTGACCTACAACTTGACCTTGAAAACACCAAAAACCCCAACAAATATACAAAAATCTATTTAACATTACTACATATATAGGCGACGAACATGTTCTGCGCTTCTCATACACCATCGTTCTAGTTCTACGCCCGCCGCCTTAAATATCACAAAATTTTACTACATCACAGTCTCGTGTATACCAGCCCACTTACGTGCAGTTAATTTTTGAGTTTGACCTCCGCTGACCTTGAATTTCACTTTAACATTAAAATGCAAAGAAAAAGGCCGAATAATCGGAAACTTTCTCCGAAACTCCACGAGATGACAAGAACGATATACTGTGTTGTTGCTCTGTTATGCCCATCCTACTGCCGCCATATTGGATTTCGTCAGTGTTACAGCTCCATCTGTCTCAGACATGTCGACAAACTCTAACGTCGTTAATCTTTGACATTAACCTTCGACGCCAATGAGCTTCACCTTGACTTTCAAACGCTATAAAAGCTGAAAAGTCTAAACAATGTCAAAAGGAAAGACACGTTAAAGTATATATAGCTGCCTGCCAGTACGCCCTTTAGCGAGCTTGCTCCACATTCTAGTCTGGTGAATGTCATACTGAATTTCATCAACATTCATGTTTCTTCCCTCTCTCAGTATCTCGGCCTGCTAGTAAACCACTAATATGTAACCTTAAAATGGAAAAACCACAAATAACAGAAAATTGAGGGAAATAAACAAGTCTGTTTAAAATTGATAGGTAGGGGATTACTAAAATGTATTTCGGCGCTCATGAATTATTGTTTCAGTCTGACAGTCGCCATAAAAAAGAAGAAAAACGTTGCCATAAAAGAGTATGGGTTTTTATATTATCGATTACGTTTCAATACATTATGAATAGACCATTAGGGCGTTTTCACACGCACCGATATTATCGGAGCCCGATCCAATACCGACATCGAAGACATGGAAAATCAATTTATTTCAATGGGAGACTTGCACACAACGCCCTACAGTGTCGGATCCGATATACTTATCGATCCGACATCTGGCTGTCGGAGATCACAGTACATTGGATCTCGAAAGATCGGGTGTCGGCCCAATATCTGACTGTCGAGAACAATGTTTCATAATGGGAGCTTGCACACATCACCCGACATGTCGGAGCCGGCCACGACTTAGCAGTCTGGCGGCGTGTGGTAAAGTGGCAGTATCCGAGTGTTATTGGTTGGTGCAACAAGTAATCTGCGCTAAGGTGCTATGAATAGAGTCAATTACAATGTATTGTCATTAATCGAGTTGGTTACGTGCAAGACATGCTTGTGGGACAAAACTGTAGATGCATACAAAGACAAAGTGGCGAAGCAGAATGCCTGGAGTGAATGAAGTGTCCTCAATGCTAGAAGAGGAATTTGACAAAATGGACAAGAAACAGCAACAAAAAAATAGGTACGACTAGCAATAATATAGTTTTATTTAAGTCACAATCATACCAGCTCACTTGTCCATACCTATCAGAGTATACAGTATGATCAGTACGAATCATCTACATTGAATGTTTACTACATGTCTGTAACACCAACACCTCCGCGCCCTTTTCACGCTGGTCCGCAGGAGTCACCAGGAAGTTCCAATTGTTCGCAATTGTCATCGCATTCTCCATTGTCATTGGAAACTCCTACAGGCGATATGCAATAGATTTCAATGTGTATGTCTAGAGATTCGTGGTCACACACTGCCTCAGTACTGCCCATGTGCAGTGTTTGATATTTCGTACCTTGTTTTTTTGTATGAAAACAGTGTATTTTCTTAATGTAACAAAATATAACAATACAATCCTTGCTATTGTACACAATTCTATTTTGCTTACCTTATTGTGACTGTCATCATTTCCCTAGGAGGCATACATGCTCTCATTGTAGTATCCTGACGCTTGATGACGTTACCTAACCGTTCCACTAGGTAATTGAGTGAGTGAAGAGATTGTAGTGAGTATGGAGCAGCACCGGAACGAAGGCGCGAGGGAAACGGGAGATCCCCGAGAAGACTCGCCGAACAATGGCATCGTCGGGCACAATTCCCACTTGCGAAAATTCGGTGAACCGGCCGGGGATTGAGCTCGGTTCGCCTTGGTGGGATGCGAGCGTGCTAATCGCTCAACCACCGTGGCCCCCCATTAAGTAGTTGATGGTTGCTGTACTCATACGAAAATAACTGTAAAACTTCGATTCATGCTTCCGCAATTTTTCAAACAGAGTGTAAATAGAGCCCTTCTCATATATAACTTCAAGAATAGGATGCACCCAATGTCGTCTTTCATTGTTCTTCCTATATCTCCGCATGAGGTATAATAAATACAGAAGGTAACGTTTTCTATTGAACGTAGCACACATCTTGCTCGTCACGCTGCCAAACTCAAACTAACCTCCGGCTCCGATAATATGACGGTGCGTGTGAAAATTCTGGATCTCCGATCCGACACCGGTGTCGGATGAAACAGTCACGGTACTGGTCTTTTCTTTGGCTCAAAAGTTAAGGGATCTCCAACCCAATGCTCAGAAATCTTGTCGCGACCCTATTGCTGTATGATAAAGATTTAGAGGTTAAAATTATATTTTAAAATCCAGTTCTATTGATTTGCTGACCCACTGTGGTTTTAATATGAATATTTAGAGAACCTATAATGCAACATCGAGGTAGATGGCACTGAGTACATGTTCATTTCATGCGTAAGTAGTAGGAAATTGATAGTTGACGCACATCGACATCTGGCATCGGAGCCGGAGCCGGGGAAGCCGCCATCTTGTTACGCCACCCGACCGTTATCTTGCATGATATTGACCATCTACGCTTGAACCGTGTGGCCTTTGGCTTTGACCTTGACCCGACGATCTTTGACCTCAAAAACACTAGAAACCCTTTAAACATTCCAAAAACTCCTTAAATAATTCCAAAAATCCTAAAATAATTAAAAAACAAAATTATAATTAAAAATTATTTTAAATATTACTAAAAAAAATAATTAAAGGATCCTCAGAAATGACCCATTTTTTTCTTAGAAATGCTGAGTGGGATCAGTGACTGGTGGCTGGGATTAGTGACTCCGAGCCAGACGAGTATATGACCTATGGCATTGACCTTCGACCTTAAAAATGCAAAAATCCCAAGGAAATTGTTAAAAATCACAAAAAATTAAAGAAATCGTTAAGAAATTTATGAAAAATTTATTATTGAAAAATTTAATTAAATTTTTTAAATATTAAAATTGTGAAAAATTTATTTTTATAAAATTTGATTTTAGAATGTTCTTAATTAAAAAGTCTTTAAGACCAGCGGCCATTTTTCCTTTTTTTCCTCGGAATTTCCCTTTTCCTAAAAAATTTCTCTTAAAATTTTTTTTAAACATTTTCATTAAAAAACGTACATTTCCTGAGGTTACTCGCACACCACCAATTACTCACTTCTGTTCGTAACCAGAAGACGACTGATTCCCTCGCACCCGCTCCCATCACCTATACTCATTCCGCCATTTTGTATTTTCGTTCGCTATTTGTTTACATGCTACTGGAAGGCAGCCAACTTTGTTTACATGCTACTGGAGGCGGCCATATTTGTTTTTCCGTTCGTCATTTGTTTATACATTACTGGAGGCCACCATATTGGTAGGCGACCGCCATCTCAGTAGGTGACGATTATTGAAATTTTCCATCCTATGCTTAAAAAATATTTTTCGAATAAATGGTATAGCTACATGCATGATGCACGACTGACTACATGCTTAATTTATTAAATATTTTAAATACATATTGCTGTTATTAAAAACTTAAAGGCCAACAGGAGAATACGACACACAAAAATTAAGAAAAACAAATAATTTTATAATAATAATAATTTATTATTATTTTGTAAATACATTTTCAGAAGAAAGCATTTCATCACATAATCTGATATAACCCCGATCCTTAAGTGCTCTTATGATCGAAACCACCTCTTTCATGGTCGAGTAATCCCCACGTTGTTGCCTTTCAAGCAAATATTTTAGTTTGTCTACAAGTTTATTGGGATCTTCGGTAAACATATCGCTAGTATATTTGATGTCTTCTGCCTTCTTCACATCACTTGTCGAAGGAAACTCGTTGGGGAAATGTGTGGGACCGTCGAGCGAATAATCATCGTCTTCAACACTATCACTGTCGTCATACTCATCATCAATGCTGTCGTTATGATCGGCTTCACTTCCTGCTGCATCCTCAATATTTAATTTACTTTTCTGTGTAGCAAGAGTTGTATGTCTATCAGTATTTAGAGCTGATGACGGTTTATTTTGAAGTTTTCCGACTTCACACGAACATCTTGCAAGTGTACCTTCCGCACAAACCGACTGGACTGCACTCATTCCGACTTCAGCATTAACTGTGGCGTCATTATCGTCTGCGGAAACGGCACCCATGGATGTAGCAGGAGGTATTGATGACATCACTTGCTGGTTCCCAGTAGACGAACCCTCTCGACAGACAGCGATGAACTCATCGAACCCACGCCTGCACTTTCCCCTATGTAGCAGACAGTCCTTAACGATCGTCAAATATCCATATTTCTCTATCCAGAATAAGGCACACATATCTTAAAATCTGATATAGACATGTCCGTATTAACATGATCATCGTAAACATGACGTAAATTCGTATCGTCCATGCGAAACAGCACCAAAATGTTTGCATTGTTGCGAAGCAGTTGTTTGGGTATGCGCGAATAAGTCTGGCCGAGGTACACACAGTCAACGTTCGCTTGTCGACCCATGCTAAAGTATTCTTGAATGAAAGTTTGTTCCTCGCATGCAATGTTGTCGAAGACAAATATCGAGTTTCGCAGTGCTTCGCTCGGAGGTACGATGACTTCGTTATCGCTGCATGGGAAATATCCCACGCCATCCACAGCTTGCAGTACTCGTGCCAGTCGCTGGTATTTCGGTTGCTGAAGTGATTTGGAGTATAGGTACACATTCTCGAATCGAAGGCCGTTCTCTTCTTCCAGCAGGCTCAGTAGGACGCATGTCTTACCACAACCCGATGGTCCCGCGATGATGCAGTGCACAGTATTCGGAAATAGGCTTCCATGTCGCAATTAATGGGAGATAGCTTCATCTTCAGCATGAATGCGTATGGGTAGAGTAACATATTGCTTGGCGATTTGAATGTTACCACTACGATCTTCTGGAACAGGTGGAGTCGATTGTACTTGCAGAGAACCAGTGCTACAAGTTTTAGAATGTTTCTTTAATGCATCACTCCGAGAAAAATGTCTCTGACAGAATTGGCATTCAAAAGTCACACTTAAAATTTTCATTCCGCAGCTCGTTATTTCATGTCGTCGTAAATTCCGCAAAGCTGTGAATTCTTTACCGCAGAAGCAGCAACGCAGATGCACAATTGACATTTTACATCTGTACTGTTCCAAATCTAAAACGATACTGAAACGAAAGTGTATAAATGGATCGTATTTATACATTTTAACCAGCCTCGACCATGCATCATATAACAAACGGCTGATACTCAAGTAGTATAGAAATGCCGGTTCGAGCACAGCCTCCAACCATCAGAAAACCAACAGCAAATTGAATACCCAAATCATCAGAAAACCATCAGCTGCCGGATAGAGCACAGCTGCAAAAAGTGACTGCAAAAAGTTGCGTTAGAGTGCAACTGCAATAACTGACTACAAAAAGTTGCGTTAGATTGCAACCGCAAAAAGTGACTGCAAAAAGTTGCGTTTGGAAGCAGTTGCAAAGAGCGGCTCAAGGAATTTGAATACATAAAAAATAAAATATTTTATCTAATAAAGATGGACCAGTTGCTAAATATATTGAATGTAACCCAACAATTTAAGAAACTTTCCGAACTTACAATCGGACAGACCTATCCCATAGACCATGCTGAAATATATGATACATGGTATGGATACAAAGTGGTAATTACTTCTGGAAATTTTAAAGTAACCTTGCCAGACAGATATCTTCAGATTTTCAGCAAAAAAGTTTTAGATGGTGTTAATCGTGGAGGTATAAATTTTGCATATGATGAACTGGAGGATTGTGGCGTTAAACAAAGGCATTCTATTGGGTTTTTTAAAGAGTAAATGATCGTCGTATTAGACATCAGTTGATTTTTATTTGTGCTCATATCTCTATAAAGTTTTAAAGGTTATCCAATCATTAAAACACAATTATCGCTCTAACTTCGGCAATGTGCTACAACATAGTCTAATTAAAAATTTAGACACACGTCTCCAAATTCGACACATTAACGTAACCGAAACATTGAGTTATTTCATTAAACTTTCTATAGAAATATTATTTATCTTTATTACACGAAACTTTAATATTTAGAATATGACTACTTCCAACGCAAAAAAAAATCTATGGCTTCATCTCTAATATTACAGTTCTTTCAGACAAATCAATGTTAATTAACTTAATTTTTTCATCCTTAATTTCAACTATTATTTCATTAACTTGATTTGTTTGCACTGGAAAAAATAATGGATAAGCGGGTACGTAATAGATTGTGTCGCCAAATTCAAATGTTGTTCTTGGTTTAAAAGTGACATTTATGCTAGTTTCTCTATGGTTATTTTCATCATGTTTTAATATCATACCATTTACTATATTACAGTGAATGTTTATTGCTTCAAATTGAGCAAATTTTGGAATTTTATCACCATAATGATCCACATCTGCTTTCAGAGTTTTATTTTCTACGAAACCCAAAAGTTTTGCTATTGAACCCAGTTTTCCAAACTTTAATTTAAGGGTACATTTTACTTTCACTCTGTTTGTTATTTTATCCAGCTCGAAAGATATATCATTTTCTTTTCCGCCCATTAAATCTACACTAACTGAAAAAATTGCTTTTATACTTTTTTCAAGATATTTTAAGCTATATTGACCAACTGGAATATCAATTGCTGATTCCATATCATTATGACCCACAAAATATAGTGTATTTCTCCCAGAGATAATGTTATGCACTAGGTAAGTAGTATAGAGCTGAACTAAAGCCAGTGAGTGTCCCTCTATCTCTAAAGGGTAGTGTAGTCTCTTCTTCAACACTGATTTTTTTATCTGTTAATTTGAATACTTTACTCATTTATTATATTATTTAAAAAATCTATTAATAAATGAGCAAGAAACAAGTAGACTGGGATATTAAAATAAGAGTACCAGACAAGACTGTATCGACAAAACGTCATGGAGAATTATTACCTAATAATATTAGGTGTTTGATAGTGGGTCCTAGTAACTGTGAGAAAACTACACTTATGCTAGAAAATTTTATATATGCTCAGGGATGGTTGGACTTTGGTACTCTCTATGTATGTTCAAAAAGTCTGGACCAACCAAAATATATCAATTTAAAGAAAGATATAGATGTAGCATCAAAATTATTTACTGAAACGATAGCATACTTCTTTCCATCAAATGAAGAAATGGTTGACGTGAATGAATGTCATAAAGAGTCTGTAGTTTTTTTTCGATGATATCATACTTGAAAATCAAAATATGCTAAGGGATTACTTTACTCGCAGTAGATATAAAGATATTGATTGCTTCTATTTAGCTCAGATACTCAAAAGTACCTAAGCAGCTTATAAGAGACAATGCTAATTTTCTTTGCATATTCAAACAAGACGATACAAATCTTAAACATATTCATAGTGACTTTGTTGGTAGTAATATGTCATTTGAGAAATTTAGGGAGACGTGTTCAAAATGTTGGAACAAAGAATATGGCTTTGTTACAATAGATATAACTCGCAAGTTAAATAATGGCAAGCATTGTAATAAATTTAAAGACTTTTTAAGTTCTTAGATTGTAAGTTTTGTTTTTAATGGAAGTGTTTCCATTAAAAACCAACATAATCTGATCTTTTTAAACGTATTCATATACCATAACTATTTCAATAAACAAAATTGTACCTTTGGGTACATTGTGGGCTTTTGGTATTTTAAAATATATCATATCATCAAGGTATACTCAAAAGTTTTATGCATGTCAATTTTTTCCCGTTCATGATAACAGTTGATAACATTTTCATATTTTTCTGGTTTTATTATTATTTCAACTATAGTTCCATATCTCATTAAAAATTTTCTATTTGGTTATCAGAGTAAAATGCTTTTTCTTTTGATTTGTATTTTCCAACTAAACAAATAATGTTAATTCTGTTTTTCTGATAGTACTCTAAATTGATTGCGTCCATCGGTGCAATGGGATTTCCCACATGTCTTAGTCTTTTTTGTTCAAAATATATATTATTATTTACTTCCAAGTAAGTAAGATAGGCTTTATCCAATGATCTTTTATTTCTTGTCAGTGTGGTTATAAAGTCGTTGAACTGTGTGTTGGAAACAAAATCATTAGGACTGATCTTCTCATCATTGTTCATGCATTATTTAATTTGATCTTCAATCCAAGAGCTAATTAATGCATTTCTGCATATATCCATTGTTTATTAATAGTAAAATAATTTTTGGAAATTCAAGATTATGTGAAAAGAAATTTTGCACAATTACATACAAATGCCCACAAGTTACTTGATTGAAATTTTGGATTCTATCATCGTTATAAATAATATTACTTCCGAGATATGCTATAAATTGTCACTGTGGATTCCCGCCAAATTAATCAAAATAATATTTGTTGTTTGCTTTTTTCCAATAGCATACCCAGCGTGTACCAGAGTTTGTCGAAACATCTATATTAACAATCCCACATGCATTATCGAGTGGTGTGTTAAGTAGCTCATCGATCATAAATACACCCCGAAAATTTTTAATGTTTAATATTTTAACCATTTGATCAATATCAAAGTTACTGAGTGGAGTTTTTTTTTTTTTTTTAACATTCTTACCCCACTTCCTGTATTCCTCCATAGCTAAATTAAGCCTGCGTCGTTCTTCCAATTCTTGGTTTTTCTTCTTGGCATTAATTACTGATGTAGCAATAGATGATGCACCACCAGCTAATGCGCCTAGAGCTCCCAATGCTGCGAAAATTAAGGGTAAAAACCTGCCCTTATGAACTGTCAAACCACTTGCAGTTTTCATTTCTTTGGATATTTTCTTAAGCTGTGGAACTGAAATTGTGGTAGCCATCCCTTTGTCCTCCTTTAGTTTCTTGTTTTTACAATCCAGTTGGTCTTCTGTTAGGAAAGAATCAATATTCAAACCCTTCAACTCCTCGTTAGGAACTCGTAATACAATGTTTTTTACTTTAATTTATTTATAACAAATATTTTGTCATTTTATTTTAATTCCCCAGCCAAGCTTACATTTAATATGCATCGCAGATCCAGTAACACCAGCCCACAATCTCTCATTGAGATCAGCATCTGAACTTAACCATGTTTTGAACGCTTTCTTTTCTAGTTCTTTGTCGGCTACATGTCTTTCATAGATCTTTATGATGATAAGGTATATCATGTTCCATTGCAGCAGCATCTAGTGGATTAATGGGTTTATCACCACGCTCAATTCTCTCTTTTAGTCTGGTACCCGGACCTAAGTACTGATAACCAGGTGCGTGCAACTCAAAAGGTAGCAAATTTATTATGTCATTGAGTAACCCTTTTCCGTGATGCTCCGACTCCCAAAAAGTATGTGGTATTGTGTTTAACATTCGTATCAGATATGGTATACCTTTTGGATTATTCACAACAAAGTCACTAAACTTGCTGTTGAGCATATTCATTATTCCAACTTTTTTATTGTAATACTTATTATTTCCGGCATTCTCTTCTCCATAAATAACGAGAAGTCGATCAATAAGCATCCTAACATCATCCATCCATATGTATTCTTTGGGGTAATCTGTATACTTCTTTATACCTTTCCCCTTTTTAGGTGAGGGGCGTTTCTTTTTAATCGAATCGTAAATAGGTTTAACAATAATTCATCAAACCATCGGTTGCAGTGTATGTTCGGCCTTTTACAGTAAATTTGTCATTGATGAATGTTACTTCGCTATCACCAATATACAATCAACTTTTTTCAGCCTTTAGCCCAAAAACATCGTCTTTGCAGTCAATTAAGAAATCGGCCAGTTTCTTATCAATAAATGTTTTTTGTATTTAGTTAACTGTCGGATATCAGTTTTCAAATGCCCCAATGCTTCGTCATAGCGTTCATCGTCATCGCCAATGCGTTTAACGCCATCGTTATAGCGTTCATCGCCATAGCATTCATCACCATAGTGTTCATCATCATCGTCTATGCGTTTAACACCATTGTTATAGCGTTCATCGCCATAGCGTTCATCAGTGCCTGTTTTACCAAACAGTTTTCTTTCAAAAGATGTTTCTGTTGGTGTCTGTGGGTAATCTAAATTCTTAACAGCAATTGGAACAAGTTCTTTTATTAAGTTCTTATTCTCATTTGTTATGTGTCCAATTTTTTGCCCCAAATCTTATATCGCATCTATCAATGGTTGATCGTGTTTTTTATTTTTATCATATTCATCTTGGCGAAATTTTCTAAAAGTTTTAAACTTTTCAATTAACTGTCTTCTTCTCTCTATATTCTTCTCTATATTGTTTACAATTTTTTGTTGTCTCATTCATTATATAAAATGAACAATGATAACTTTAATGTATACTGTCTCAAATGTATGAAAAATACACTAAGTTCATATAAACTTACCAATAATAACAAAGTAAGAATTAACTGTGTTTGTAGATGTCGTGTTACCAATAAGTCGCTATTCACTGGTGGGAGTATAAAAACAATATTGTAAATTAAATTCATAAACCAATGCAAAAAAACTTCCCCAGAAGAACTGTTCTTTCTTTTGGCATCGATGATCTTTGGCAAGCTGATTTAGTCGAAATGAATTCTGAATCTTTAAAAGGTATATATAGAATTAACAAAGGGTTTAAATATGTGTTAACTGTGATAGATGTTTTCTCCAAATATGCATGGGCAATACCAATAAAAGATAAAATTGGTGAAATTGTTATGTTAGCATTAAAAACTATTTTGAATGATCGCAAACCCATGCATTTACAAACAAATGAAGGTAAAGAATTTTACAATAAATAATTTAAGACATTAATGGTCAACAACATAACACACTATTCAACATACAGTGGAAAGAAAGCTAGTGTTGTAGAAAGATTTAGTAGAACATTGAAGGAGAAAATGTGGAAGATATTACTATGCAGGGAAACTATAAATGGGTGGCTATATTGCCTAAATTAATAAGTGAATACAATAACACTGTTCACAGTATAATCGGAATGAAACCTGCCAATGTAAATACAAAGAATGAAAGTTCTATTCTAATCAACATGTATGGAGGAGAAAGAAAAATGGTTAAACCAAAGTTTGCAATAGGAGATAAAGTTCGTATAAGTAAAAGTACAAATTTGTTTGAAAAAGGATGTACACCAAATTGGTCTACTGAAGTATTTGAGGTGTGTGAAATATTGCACTCAAAACCCACGACATACAGAATAACAGATTTAAAAAAATTAACTTATTAAAAGTATTTTTTATGAGCCAGAGCTGCTTAAGACCAAATATGATAAGGACTACTTAGTGGAAAAAGTTTTGCGAAGAAAAGGAAATAAGCTGCTAATTAAATGGCTAGGTTTTGATAGTAGTCATAATTCTTGGGTTGATAAGAAAAGTGTAGTTGTTTAAGAAATGTTTTTTTTTTCTGTATAATAAATGGATTTAAAAAAAAAATTGAAATTTATGAGCGTCAGTCGTTTCCACCAAACGACCAAACAAAAAATAATTTGAATGAATACAACAAGCGCATTGAGTTTGATATTCCTATTGGCGATGCATTTTCACATCCGAATGAAGCTTATGTATACCAACAGTATGAGCTAATTACAAGAGATACACATCCCCCTTATGGAAAAACTCCAACTATTAATCTTTGTGAGAATTTCTTCCCATTCCAGTTCTCAAGACTAGAGATCTCTAAACATGGTTGTATAATCGAAAGTATTGACAACCCTAGCATCTCTTCAACAATGATGCATACATTGCTAGGTTCGGAATCAGAATCAGCATACGCCCAAATGTCGGGGATAGAACTAGGTAAATATGTTAGGAGAGATAATCCTAACGAAATTACCTATCCATTAAGATATTTGTTTGGTTTTATTAGAGATTGTAATGAAATATTCTGGAAAGGTGGGTACAAGATCACATTCATTCGAAATTCTAGTGACGATGTTTCGCTTTACAGAAGACCTCCAAAGAAAGCAGATGGATCTGATGATGCAGATAAAATACCAGATGCAGGTCAAATTATTATTGGGAAATTGGAAATTCTGTAGCCAATTGTTGAATACGATCCTATTTACGGAGATGAAATTAAAGAAAAATTATACAAACACCCCAAAATTCCAATTAGTTTTAATTATTGGCAATGTCTTGAAAAACCAGTACCTATTAATGCAAACTCATTTCAGTTTGATATAAAAGATCAGTTCAATTCAATCCAATTCGATATGCCAGACTTTATCATTGTTGGTTTTCAGCATAGCAGAAAACAAGATCCTGGGCAATTCACACACGGTTCAATGTTTGACTCTTGTTTCGTCACAAATATTTCTATTAAGAATGGACGGAATGAAGTGTTTCCCAAAGAGAATTGGAATTTAGACATTGATGATAAAATTATCGATAAGATGTATATTGCTTACAACGATTTTAGAAATTCAAAGACTAAACTAGATATCCCTTATCGTGATAATGAACTGTGCTTCAACTCTGCATCATTTATTGTGAGAAGACCATTGTATGTTATTGATTGTTCTTGCAGAAAAACAGCTATTGTTAAAGATCGAACTAATCTGAAACTTACAGTTGATTTTAATAAACCAATATCACCTTCAACTATTCGTAATGCTGTACTCGTAAGCCAAAGAAACCTAATTTATGATGTTAAATTGAAAGAATCACCGAAGCCCAATAGTGTGCAAACATGTATGGTTATTAGTTTTTAATTGATGGATATCCATTAAAAACATTTACTGTTATATAATAGCGCTATAAGAGTGTTTTAAATGGGCTCTGAAATAAATACCGTTTGCGGTTGTGCATTCATAAAATGGGGTCCTCGAGGGCCCAACTTTAATTGTGACAATGTCTTCTTATACTTTCCCGTTACATTCACTTGCATCGCCTCTTTCAGATCGGTATACACAAGTATTCCCACAACATCTTTAGTCTTGAAATACGGGTTGCGTTCTGTGTCGATAGCATCTTTCGTCGGTGGTATCACGTGCTTGCCGATGATACTACTTTGTACGGTGATGATTGCATATGGACGGCAACCCTTCTTCAAACACCCAGTTCAGGAACTGTTTTGCGGCTGCCATCTTCGACTTCATGATCAAAGCTTACAAGCCCGGTTCTATGGCATGAGGCTACATATTCAAAGGGGTGAATGATTCGTTCACACCTATATCAGTATAGGATTGACTATTTAACAAGAGGAGCGATTCGTTCACCCCTATATCAGAGTAGGATTGCATATTTAACAAGAGGAGAGATTCGTTCACCCCTATATCAGCATTTGATAGCATATTTAACAAGAGGACCGATTCGCTCCTCTCTATATCAGTGTATGATTGCCTATGCTTTTTTATGACATGTTCTCTGATTGCTTCTCGTTGATGAAAACCGTGTGTGGTTGGGATTTAAAGGGAGTCTGTCGCACATACTCCTTTGTATATGCAAGTTTTGAAAGATGTCTCTATCATCGTTGTCGACGTTTGGTATGAATGCCTGTTGTCTGTGCGAGGTTGCGCATTCTTAAGTTGGGTCCCTCGAGGGACCCCTTGTAATTGTGGCAACGGTTTATTATTTCGCTTGTGACATTTCGAGACGAGATGTCGTCTCGAAACACTACTCGATCGGTCTTTGCAGAATGTCTGTCGCGAACAATTTTATGCGTACGATTTCGGCGATGAGGTCGTCGCAACACATCGTCGTACTGAAGCAGTTCCCTATCGATGTGATGGGCAACTGCTCTTCATTAGGTTGTACAGAGTTATGGGATTGACGTTATCGAGAGACAGTAGCACTTGCATCTCGCCGTATTTGCGAATGGACGGCAACACTTCTTCGTACACCCAGTCCTGGAATTTTTCAGCCGCTGCCATCTTTGATTTCATGATCAACGTGTACAAGCCTGGTTCATTGATAAATACGGTATGAGGATGTATATTTAACAAGAGGAGCGATTCGCTGCTCTCTATATTTGCGTATGATTGCCTATGCTTTTCTCTAACATGTTCTCTGATTGCTTCTCGCGGATTTGCATACTCGAGTATGTCCGCAACATCTTTCGCTTTGAACCATGGACTGTTATCTTCACCGATTATGACAGACACCTCTCTGTAATCGTAGACGAGTTTGCCGTTTACGATGTCGATGAGCGATTGCATTATATTATACATATGCTTTCCTTTAAGCTCATGCATGATATCAGCGATAAGGCGACTCGCACTTGGCAACTGCTCTATCATAGTATCACTCTTTTGCAATTTTGTAGTGTCCCCATGGTAATACATTAATGCCATCTTTAAGAATAAATCTTTTATCATCTTCGGGGCTTAATGCTTTTTTCCTCATCTCAATTGTATAGAGTTCATGTTTCTTACTTCTAATAAGATTCACACATATGTACAACACTTTTTTACCAAACAAACACTTTTTGTAGTCACCAAAACTAATCTCATTTCTGACTACAGCGTTTTTCACACCATTTGCTCTTTTCTTTATACCACCCTCCACATTTATTGCATACAATTTCGATTTCAAACCAATAAATTCTTCCATTATTTTTCCATTACATTCAGCTTTCATTTTGCCAATAATCTTTTTGTTAACTAATGGTATACCATATGGATTATCGTTTCTATAGTCAGAAGTATCAAAATGGTCGACCATTTCTTTCATGTCACTGTAGAAGTCTGGTGATTTATATAATAGATGTACGAATCAGTATCTTGGTAGCACATTTCAATATTTTCCCCATACTTTGGCTTCATTATATTATAGCGAAAATCATACATTAAGACTTTCGATAGATGAAGTATACTCATTCCAACATAAATGGTTTGTTAAAGCACAGTTTTGATTTATTCATATGAACTGCAACCAAAGAGCTAGTAAATATAGTCATATCTTTAAAGTTTAGTTTAGCCACAAGTTTATCCATTTGCTTAGCACTTGTGCACAACCGTATATCCACCCCGTTTCTAATATTCTCCATTGTTATTCAAAAACGCAATTGTTCATTAGCTTGTAGAAATGTTTTTCAAAGTCATTTGTAGACTTTGTTCGCATATTTGTATTTAGATCAATATAGGACTTGAACCAATCTGATTGATCAAACTCCAGAACTCTATAGATCTTTTTCAACTTCATTCCGAGAGATAGATATTGCTTAAGATTTACATAGTGTAATACATATTTCTCTTTACCATTCAGACTAGTCAAGAGTTTGGGGGTTTTTGAACCTTCTGGTATTTTATTCTCTGGTGCCAATGGCAGATCTTTGTGGAGATCGTGTAGTTCATGTGGGTATTCCAAATCAACTTCCAATATATACCCTTTGCTAGCATTATCTTCTTTTTTTGTTACATCTATATTTGTATTTACCCACTTAAACCCACCATAGGGTAAATACTGGCTCATAGCCCATCCATATAAGTTATTGGTATCCAGATATGTAAGATAAAAGATTTCCTTTGTGCTGTCATAAGCATTCATGCATTTATTATTTGCTTTAGCATATCGCTTACAACATTGTGAAATTCCACCACGAACACCTTTTTATATCACCAAAATCATGTCATAATCTGTTAATAATTCTAGTTCTATTTTAGTGTGTTTGAGCATAGCATCCCACGTTAACCCTGGGGCTGTGAAATACCATGCTGGATCTAGCTTATATGTTTTGAGATACACATCTCTAAAATTTTCCATTATATCAGACAATATCAACACATCAGATTTTTTATAGAGTTCTGTGTGCTCTCTTAGAGATTTTATGTTGAATTTTTCCCACACCTCTCTCGCAAATTCGTAATCTTTGTCTGTAATGCCGCACTTATTGAGTTTGTTGTAAAATGCATCTTTGGATGGAAGCGATGTCTCACAAAATTTTTCAGCACTATCCATGTAGTCATATGGGTAGATACCTTTTCTTGTAACAAAGTCAAGAAGTTCATTGGAAAAATGCTTACACGTTTCTCGGAATTGGCTTCTTAAAGGTTGCTAAAGAGCTTATCGATACTACTAGCCATAAATTTAAATGAGTCAATAAATCTAAGGTTTACACTTCCACATATGTGATTCGTAAAAGAAATATATTTTTCTTCATTGTTGGGAATTAGATCAATCTTATTTTCATCGATGCCAAGATCTCTTATGAATAAATGTGTGTTATAGCCAGATAGATTGTGTATAAACACTGGGACAAAACATGAATTTCTATACGATAAGTTACAATCTCTGTGTGCAGCTCCCCTATATTTCCCCATAAGATGATCATGATCTCTCACAGAATCACCATTCAAAGGCTTTTCACATATATGGCAATGAGTAGCTGTACCATAAACAATTTGTTCTTTCCGAGTTAGTGGAAGCATTGGTGTTTCATTTGTGTACATATCACTAATAGACTTTGCTTCTTCCATTAGCATTTTAACAAACACAGTAGATGCATTAGGCCCTTCATAAGTCACTGGTGGTTTATAGTATCCATGTTTGTATTTTACATAGTTACAGAAGCTAATAGGCTCGTGTTTTTGGTATGGTTTCGTGTAACATTCGTCAGGGATTGGTTGGCAAGTTTCGATTTTAATCAACAAACATTCAAAATCAGCATATATCACAAACGGAACTCTCCAAGAATGATTTTGGTTTTGAAATCTTAATATGTCTTTTTTCCCCTTAGATGGTAGTTCAACTCTAACACCATCGTGATCTCGACAGTCTTGTTCGTGATCTTTTAGCTTATTTACAAAGTAGAAATGTTGCAAACATCTATCACATATAAATATTTCGTGATCATTTTTCGTTACTTGTGATGCGACAAGTCTCGAAAGACTTTTTACCCGGCAGTAGTGGTCGTTCTTTTCGTCTTTGATATAGAGTAGGTTTATGTGCTTATCCGTCTTATTTTTTGTTATTTTTAATGGACAGATTATATATTTCTTACCACCATATTCTTCTTTGTATGCGTATACATTAATAGAAATGCCACTTCTCTCTCAAAGGTTGGTATGCTATCCAATTTCTTTGGACATTCCAAACCTTTATGTGCATCATCAAACTCATGTTCGTAAGCTTCGTTTTCTTTGTACTTGATGCAATGCAGATAGAACAGACCACAAAAAACATTTTTGATCATCGTTCTTAACATTAATTACCGCCTGCTTAGCTTTGATTTTTTCTGGGAGATCAACATAAGAACCGTCCTTGAATGGTACATATTTATTTATCCGCACTTCTAGTTTAAATATTCTGTTGAGTACCCACTGAGATACCTTTGCTTCTAATGCCCCCATCTCAGCTATGATTTTCGATATGCTGTTGGTATAATATTCTTCCAGATTAGTCGATTTCAGTATAATTTTTTCTTTGTTTTAAAGGAGCTTTCTACATATTCAATATTCTCGCCAATTCTCCTTTTGTACTCAGTGAAGAATTCCATGTTCACTTTGAATGATTTTGAATGCTTACTAATTAGCCCCATGACAGTTTCTTTTACATCGTTTAGGAAATGCTTTGGGTCCTTGTACGCATTCACATTCTTTACAGCATATGTCTTGATCCTACTTTGAAATGCTGTTTCGATTTCTTGTAAACTGAATATGGCTGTGTACTTATGAATTTTACTTCTCAAGTGACTTCTTATGAGAGACATTTGTAACAGTGGCTACATGTTTCACATTTCACTTGTTTCTCTCATGGGGGCTTCTGTTTTGATATTAAGTGTTGTGGGACTTTAAAAATTTCCCTTGCATTTGTTGGTTCATGTGATTTATTACGTATTGGTGTAAGACCTTTGTGCAATCTACTTTTAAGATGGCTTCTTATGAGAGATGGTTTGTAATAGTGGCTACACGTTTCGCACTTGACATGCTTCTCTTGAGATTTCTTCTTCTTTCTTTTCGCAAAGACGTCTTTCTTAAACTTATATTCTTTCCAAACATTACCAGCTCCATTAGCATTCTTCATTTCCAACGCCGTCATCATATTAAATGCCGGTTGATTTTTATTTGTGCTCATTTATTATACGTACTATTTTATTTTTTATGCATTCAAATTTCTTGAGCCACTCTTTTTGCGGATGCACCCAAACGCAACTAGACATACATCTCCAAATTAGACTATGTTGTAGCACATTGCCGAAGTCAGAGCGATAATTGTGTTTTAATGATTGGATAACCTTTAAAACTTTATAGAGATATGAGCACAAATAAAAATCAACTGATGTCTAATACGACGATCATTTACTCTTTAAAAAACCCAATAGAATGCCTTTGTTTGACGCCACAATCCTCCAGTTCATCATATGCAAAATTTATACCTCCACGATTAACACCATCTAAAACTTTTTTGCTGAAAATCTGAAGATATCTGTCTGGCAAGGTTACTTTAAAATTTCCAGAAGTAATTACCACTTTGTATCCATACCATGTATCATATATTTCAGCATGGTCTAAGGGATAGGTCTGTCCGATTGTAAGTGTGGAAAGTTTCTTAAATTGTTGGGTTACATTCAATATATTTAGCAACTGGTCCATCTTTATTAGATAAAATATTTTATTTTTTATGTATTCAAATTCCTTGAGCCGACCTTTGCAACTGCTTCCAAACGCAACTTTTTGCGGTTGCAATCTAACGCAACTTTTTGTAGTCAGTTATTGCAGTTGCACTCTAACGCAACTTTTTGCAGTCACTTTTTGCGGCTGTGCTCTATCCGGCAGCTGATGGTTTTCTGATGATTTGGGTATTCAATTTGCTGTTGGTTTTCTGATGGTTCGCTCATTAAATTTACCGTTGATTTTCCGAAGACTAGAGCATTCAATTTACCGTGGATTTTCTGATGGCTCGTGCATTTCATTTGCTGTTTGTTTTCTGGTGACTAGAGCATTCAATTTACTGTTGATTTTCTCTTCTGATGGCTCGTGCATTTAATTTGATGTTGGTTTTCTGATAACAGGGGCTGTGCTCAAACCGGCAGTTGATGTTTTGGACCAGGAAAACAACGGCAACTTTTTCTGATGGTTTTCTGATGGTTTGGGCATTCAATTTGCTGTTGGTTTTCTGATGGTTGGAGTCTGTGCTCAAACCGGCATTTCTATACTACTTACTCAATACTGCATGCCATGAACGTTATGAATTAGCTGCATATATAAACCAATATATGCATGTATCATACAGTTGGTGAACGAATATAATTTCTATACATATGGCCAGAGGGCACAAACCGAAAGTTTGCGAAAGATTGATGGAGCTATGGAGCGATGGAGCGACGATGCTATGGAGAATCCAATCCAATCCAGTTAGTTATGAAGCAGGTCACAGCCCCATGCTCATTGAGGTCAAAATGCAGCCCTTCATATTCGCAATTCATCTTCGTGTTATGGGATCACTCTGAGAAAACCCAAATACTCCAGTAATGTATAAACAAATGAAGAATGGAAAAACAAATATGGCCGCCTTCAGTAGCATGCAAACAAAGTTGGCTGCCTTCTAGTAGCATGTAAGCAAATGGCAAACGAAAAAAACAAGATGGCAGAATGAGTATAGGTGATGGGAGTGGGTGCGAGGGAGTCAGTCGTCTACTGGTTTCGAACAGAAGTGAGTAATTGGTGGCGTGCGAGTAATTTCAGGAAATGTAAGTTTTTTAAATGGAATTCTTTATAAATTTTTAAGAATTTTTTTTAGGAAAAGGGAAATTCCGAGGGGAATAAAAGGAAAAATAGCCACCTGGTTTAAAGACTTTTTAGTTAAGAAACTTTTAAAATAAAATTTCATGAAAATAAATTTTTAAACGATATTTTTAAAATTTTTAAAACAATTTTTAATAATAACATTTTTATAAATTTTGTTAGCGATATTTAATTTTTTGTGATTTTTTATATTGTTTTGGATTATTTCATTTTCAAGATCAAAGGTCAAAGCTCAAGGTCAAAAGTCATAGGTCATGCTCTTCTGGCTCGGAGTCACTGATCCCAGTCACCAGAGTCGCTGATCCCTGTTACCATTTCTAGAAAAAATGGGTCATTTATGAGGATCCCTTTAGTAATTTTTTAAATAATTTCTAATAATTTTTAATAATTTTAAATAGTAATTTCTTATTTTTTTTTGTTTTAGAATTTTTTAAAGGAGTTTCTAGAATTTTTAAAAGTATCTTTAGTGTTTTTTGAGGTCAAAGGTCATCGGGCTCAAGTTCAAAGGTCACACGGGTCAAGGGTAAAAGGTCAATGGCATCAAAGATGGCGGTCGGGTGACGTAACAATATGGCGGCTCCCCCTGTTCCGGCTGCGATGCCAGATGCCGATGTGCGTCAACCATATATTTCCTACTACTCGTGTATCATTCGATCTCCGCTCATCCGACACACCCTGCAGTACTCCTGACAAAATAGGAAACATTCGCTTCTCTAGTAGCTTCATTACGTGTGGCCGGGTGGAACAGGTTGCGAGTTCTGCCTGTGGTGGTAGCCAATGAATAAGCAACCTATGTTCGAGTATGTATAGGACTATGGAGTCTAGCTCAGTGCCGTGTACCTGCAAATATGTTTATCCCCACAGTCGTCTACTTACTGCCACGCGATCCAGGCCCTGTTGCTGGAGTTTCGCTAGTTGGGTCATCCACGGCCTGGCTGGTGTCGCCTTTGACGTCACACTGGGCGCTGGAGACTCGCTCTTATCTCCTTCAATGTCCACTGGAAAGCAACGATCATAATTGTCTCCTTTCCTTGCCCCAAACTTGCTACAACTTACATAAACGGAAGTAACCTTCAAAAATAAAAATATATGTTGGTTCGCTCCTGCCAGATATACAGGACCCTTCTGGAGGAGAAGGGATAGTAGGGCTAGAACCCAGCTCGTGGGGACAACTGAAGGAATCTCCGAAAGGGAAGAGGCTGAAGACTTTGGTCGAAAATAACCACGCTCTTACAACAGGGAGGTGCGATGCGTTGACCTCATTTCCCACTGCATCCCCCTCCCCCTCCTCATTCCACCACGATCAGTTCACCCCCGGAAAGCGAAGGCCGTCACTTTACGTTAGTAAAAATTCGCCATGTTGCGCGGAACCTGAATCTATTAGATTTGCGACTATTCGTGAACAAGCTGTAACGTATCAATTCACTAACGTAGGCTTGTTTCTTCAGCTAACAACAAATATGCTCTTTAGTGGATCGTGAGTAACTAACTTCAATTGGTTCCACCTCCCAGCTAATCTCAAAGAACTCCGGCTCTTGGCATTTTACGAAACATTTTTATCTGCGTGCGTCCCTAAGACTCGGCTAGCATTGACTAAGGAATACACTGAGAATAACGTTAAGTCCAGCCGTAAAGGCGAAACAGTAATGCTATACTGCAGCATGTTTCTCCCTAAAATCTGTATGAAACCACTTTAATACTTATGAAAAAATAGTTCTCCCAAAAGTTGTGGTAGACATGGTGTTACCGTAATACCCTTACACTGGATGTCACCTACGTGATCATGCTGTAACACCATGAGTATTGATGAAACACAGTGCCTACACTGAGTTGACGTGTGTAGTGTACGGTTAAGATATGCGGCTAAACAATAACGTCATAACAGTAGCCCAGCAAAGAAGTGTATACCATCAGTAGACCTTGTATGCCATAATGCAACGGAAAATACACCCCCGTGTCTTTGCGTATGGTCGTAATGTTGTTATGTCGAGTGATAACTGGTGCATTATAGTCATGACGTCATATCGGAGGTTTCTGCAACTATGGGCGGTACATACGTAGACTACCTCTATAATCAGTACTAGTGTTATAACTAAGAGTTGTATATTATTTATTTAGACGAATTTATTCTTGGTTTTTGATGTCTAAATTAACTTAGAATTGCCGCGTATTTTTGTTTTTATAGTTCTATCATGCACTGCTGTGTTTTTTAATTATTGCGTGACCTAAATGTAATCCGACAGGGCATGCGAAATAAGAATGTGTTAAGCTGCTATCAAAATATATCAATAGCGTAGCAACGCACTACAATTTGCACCTAACAGTAGGTTGATTGGAAAGCAGTAACATATATTATTACGAGATGCAGCCAAAATAATTGCACTAGATATAACAGTGTTGAGATTATTAAAATGTCTAGCAATATTTTAAAATAACGGTTTCCAGAAAAAATTACTGGGTTGCTGCAAAACCGTCTGTAACATACGTAAAATAACATTAAATGTCGATAAAGGTGTAACAGCATTACGGATGGTGCTGTGATCACCATTAGCCAGGGCTGGCAGGCGACGCTCGAAAGCCCAGGACGGTGCGACGGCGATGAACCAGCCCGGCTGTTATTAAAACACTCCCCCGCCGAGGAAGGTCGTGAGGCTAGGCGGAGTACTGCATAAGACTGGAGCGATGGCGGCTCGCGGCCATCTTGCTTCCGAGTGACGACGAGACGCCAGCGAGGAGGACCACTAGGCCCGTGGTCCCCACTTCGACGCCTGACGCTGCCACTGTCGAGGAGGTCTCGTCCGACGACGACGACGCGACAGCTCTAGGGTAAATATATTCCCAGTAGGGCACCCTAGGTCGTGCAGCGTTAGGGTCCTCGTATTAAATCTTAAAACTCCCTCTGAGTCATGAGCACTTTAATCACAATCGTTGTTATAGGTCAGCAGGATCTCCTAACTATACATGCCAGTTGCTGATCAGAGTTATTGAATTACTGTAACTTAAAGCAGAGTGCACTTTGTATGTGATATTGTGTATAAGTTATGAGTTAATAAAATAAAGTAATTTGTATATGAGTGCTCTATTATCTAGCTACGGATATCCCCCTTCCTTGGGTGGCCTGATTCATCCCCAGGCCAGGTCACAGCAATGGATAAAACATACTTAATTGCAGTTAAAACTCATTGCATTCTGTTTTTACCAGTTCGCCGTATGTAAATCTCTTACAAGCAGCGTGCCACATCCAGATGGTTTTTAATTTGCTCGGTGGCCGTCGCTGTCCTTCGTTTGGTCGTTTGGCATTCTTGGTAGCAATATCGCTGACGAAGAGCCAGTATTCTGTTGGCTGAATTGAAACTGGAAACACTGGCGGCAGACCACTTTAAAGAAAGGCCTCGTTGTGTAGGATGTGTGCTTGCTAGGTTCTATATGGTAAAACAGTCATTTCAACGTCGCCATGTAGCTCGCGCGACCACAAGGAACCCTTTGTTTAAAAAGAAATGGTTAACACAGCATATGTGCTTATTCAATTTAATATTCAATAACGGTTTAAGTTACAGTAATCTTTTATTCTGAGGACGTTTGAATAGTTACACTGAGAGAATTTTTGTGTCCAACAATAGTAGTTTTTTTTCTCAGATATATTACGAATGTGTGCCAGTTTTTATTGTATGAAATTAATTGAACGAATCAGGATATTTAAAGTAAATATTTATTTAACCAAGCAAGTTCAGAGGAGATGGACTATTTTTATGCCATCTGGGTACAGTGATTTTAACAAATTATGTTAGTAACATATTTCTTATATGTGATGCCTTACTCGTTTAAACACACTATAACGCCAATAACGCCAATATTATTTATAATATTTCACAAAAACAAACGCGCCTAGTGTAATATTTTTGAAATGGATGAAAAAAGTGTTGTTGAGTAACTTCACAGCAATTTATGTTTGGTTTTGGGGTAAAAATAATTTCGGTATTTTAAAGTTTACTTTGGAAGTCATATAGGAAAATTCATATATTTCCGTGACTTCACTACTAACTGTAAAAGCGAAAATGGATGTTATTTTATATGCTGAACGTAATATAGATGCATGATATGTGTATTTATATATAATGTCTGCGCAAGTACTTGTTATGTGGCAATTTTATTATTCTTTGAGGCGACGAGAAAACATTGGAAACTGCGTTGTTCTATTTTCAAAATCCACAGTGACTACACGGAGGGTGAAATAAGGATGTGACCTCTTTAAATAAGTGTTTTCCTTACTTAAATAATGGGGAAACGGTAATAAGGTTCTAATCGTAGGTATCGCCATGCTCGGTAATGTAAAATGCGTAGGCCTACTGGTGTAACAGACGGCTAGGAATGTAAAACGTTAACTAAACTTACAAAATGTTCTTCTAATTATAGGCTACATGTGGAATTTCCTACTGCTTAGTTCGCAAAAGTGCAAAATACGGGATAGAATAACTTACTAAATTTTATACAGAATGCATCTAAATATCTAAACTATTATAACAAAGTTCAGGAGGTGATTCCTGGTATCAAAACAAGCACAAATGTTCCTGTGGAAGTATGTCCTAAAACGCGTTGTTACTGAATTACATGACGACGTACATTCATTAGCCATCTGTGTACGGGAAACTAATTTCGCCCGTGATGTATAATTTAAAACACCACGGAAACTGTTATGTGGTGATGCATTCTGGGTTGGTATATTCGTTTCCAAACCAA
Source organism: Dryococelus australis (assembly GCA_029891345.1). Taxonomy (NCBI): domain Eukaryota; kingdom Metazoa; phylum Arthropoda; class Insecta; order Phasmatodea; family Phasmatidae; genus Dryococelus; species Dryococelus australis. The sequence continues at coordinate 145,641,754 of CM056993.1, forward strand.
AAATAACACAGTAAATGGCGGTAGTGATATATGTTACCACAATGTAAAACATCTGTAACTCAACACCAACGGAGTATTTTATACATATTACTGTATGGGGAAAATGCCTTAGGTGTCTCAATTTTAAACTGATTTAACTCAAGAGCAAAACACAATGACTTTCATTGTTTTTCTCCATTACCATACAAATTGTGCCTGAGGAATTTATGACAGCTATATATACACAAGTAGTGTAATTTGGGAGAGTCTGGCACAGTGTATTTTAAATGGCAGCCGCAGCGGCTTGTGCGCCTGGACGACTGGCGGTCTTCGGTTCGACTCAGGGAGTGCTCGGCAGTCTTCGACTTAGATTTGTCGAATGTGTGCGAAGGTGCTCGGCAGTTACGTCCACTAATTTTCTTCAAGCACGTATGTTTGTTTTTGTTAGCCATATTGGTTTTACAGGCATAGGGAATGCCAAAACATAAATATTTTTGTTTGTGTATTTTTTTTTTTTTTAGCTGAGTGTGTAAGGTTCCTAAGTGTCTCTTCGGTTTTCTGAGTGTCTGAACACTATATAAACAGATTTCTCATTGTTAACCTTTTAATGAGTGTCTTTCATCAGTAATAAAAATAGCTTGATTTAGCAATAATTAATTAATGAGCCTGAAAAGGGAATAAGTATGTCATCTACTATTTTACCTGTGGTTGCACTCTCTCATAGTAAGCGAAATAAGGGAGAGTAACGATGGAGACACGATCCTGTATGTGGAGTTCCTATTTCTTGGCGCATCTGAGGAGTTGTATGTTTTGCCATTCAAATTCACACAGGCACAAATATCTATTCCCTGGCATTTTACCTACCCACTACTTACATGTAATTCACAGCTCACACCGACCTATCATAATTTTAGTGGCGCTCAGTAATTAATTACACCACTACAATTTACATATATAGCCAAAAGCTATATTACATAATAATTTGGTGCCTTTGGGTGGGACCTGTTGTAGCACCATTTCTGCAGAAAATTAAAAGCTGTGCTATGCTACAGGGCCAAGGTCATGATAGTCTGTAGCTAATATGGTGGATGGGGGATGTCTACCAAGATGGTGGTCACCTACCAAGATGGAGGTCATCTACCAAGGTGTTGGTCGCTTATCAAATGGAGGTCACCTACCAACATGGCGGTCACCTACCAAGATGGCTGAGTTGTATGGGCGAAAGGGTGTATACCTGTCGACTAATTGGTTTGGAGAGGGGGGTAAGGGGGAACCTTATGAAATGTTTTAAAATAAATTGTAAATAATTTTAAAATTTGTGGAATCATGTTAAAATAATTATTTTTTAATAAATTTATTCGGATTTTTTTTGGTATTTTTTAGAGTTTTTTGGGGTCAAAGGTCATGTTAAAAGGTCAAGGTCAAAGGCCATGGGTTAAAGGTGAACAACATCCAATATGGCAGTCGGGTGACATCACAACATGGCGGCTTCCTGCTCCTGTACTCCTAATCCGGAAGCCGTTGCGCATCAACCTACTAAATCCTATTACTAACATGGGCTGTAGGCAAATATATTGTCACAGTAACAGCTACGAAGCCTTGACGAAGTCATCGATGGTAACACTGCGGTAGGTGAGCCATACGAAGAAGTTGATAGAAACACTGATGTAGGTGACCTATCCGAAGAAGTCGATGGCACTGCTGCAGTGTCTGGAGTGTCTGAAGACATCGCAGATGCAGAATAAGACTTAGATGCAAAGCTGCAGAAGCTAAATGAGATGACCCACCCTCCACATTAGCCATTGTCAAACTAAGCTTCTCAGCTGACCCCCCCCCCCTACTACTTATAATATACACATATGCAAACCCTACGACATCATGTTGACTGTTAAACCAATCGTATTACATCATTAATACATTGTGCGGACATCGATCAGCCAATCACCGAGTTGCCACATGATTGTAGCTGACCAATCACATGCAGGGACTGAGACATCACATGCAGGAATCAGTCTCTGACTCCTGCTGAAGGAGTCAGTCGGTTAGGAGTCAATCTTTCCATTATAATTTTGCAATCCTCACCAATCAGCCCCTATGCACCACAATCAGTAATGCATGCAAAATCACCACTGCATGCTCTACAGTTAGCAACACATGCACCACAGCCAGCACCACATACACCACAACTAGAACCGCAATCAGCACCACATGGTCCATAATCGCTCCACATGCTCGACAATTGCTCCACATGTTCCAAAATCGCTCCACATGTCCCAAAATCCAGCACCACATGCTTCATAATTTCTCCACAGGCTCCCAAAATCGCTCCACCAGCTCTACATGCTCCACAATCACTCTACAATCGCCCCACCTCCTCCACATTCTCCGCCTGGTTCACATGCTCCACGTGCAAAGTATTGGCGGAAATATTGATTCCTAACCGACTGGCTCCATCAGCAGCAGTCAGAGACTGATTCCTACACATGATATCTCAGTGCCTGTGCACTTGATTGATCAGCAACTTTCATGTGGCAGCTCGGTGATTGGCGGGTCGATGTCCGCACAATGTATTAATTGTGTATTGCGATTGTTTCAAAGTCAATATGACGTCATAGGGCTTGCATACGCGTATATTATAAGCATCCCGGGGGGGGGGGGAGGTGTCAACTGAGAGGCTGAGTTTGACTATGGCTAATGTGAAAGGTGGGTCGTCTCGGATAGCTTCTACAGCTTCATATCTGAGTAATATTCTGTATCTGCGATGTCTCGGACACTCCACAGCTAATGGTAGCTATGTCAGTGCCATCGACGTCTTCGGTGGGTTACCTTCAGGAGTATCTCCATCGACTTCTTCGGATGGATCACCTACCACAGTGTTACCATCGATGACTTCGTCAAGGCTTCGTTGCTGTTACTGTGACAAGATATTTGCCTACAGACAATGTGCAAGGAAGCATGAAAGAACTACTTGTATGAAGGGACCCTTCTGCGCTATACAGCGATGTGCCAAGTGCAAACACCTGTTCAAACGAGGTGATAAGCTGAAGAAACATAGGAAAAATTGTAAAGGTAAGAGATCCTGCAGCTAAGAAATGTCTTGTACTAGCTGCTGGCTAAACCACATCGAATGGATTCTACCTTAAATAATTAGCTTTTAAGAAAACTTCAAAAACTTATGTGATTGGGAATAACTTTGGAGGTACAAAATAACATATGTACATACCTTGACACTATTAATAAAAGTACAAGCAATCAATTAACAGAAGAAGTCAAAGAAAGTCCCATAACATGTAATGTTTTGCTGGAGTGTACTTAACGAAAGCCACAACCTTTGGATGAAGTCATTATTCGACGAGCATTCAAGACTGCGGACGTTGCATTGTACAATGTTGATAGCATTCCAGGGGCTGTTGAAGCCTTGAAAAAAAAACTTTGTTGTGAAGGAGAAGAATACACGGCCAAGGTTCTGGTTGGACACTAGCTAGCGTAGACTGGCTTGAGCTGTGTATAAGAAGATTATAGTCATAACGTGAAAAGTGAGCCTACTGCTGTAAGACACTACGAGAATGGAGTGGAGAATGTGAGGATTCAGTTTTTATGTTTGTAGTTTGAAGTATGTGTGTTTATTCATATATACATATATGATTTCAAGGAAAATATGTCGTATTTCTTGCTGGTGTTGATGTACCTTGCCCTAGCATGCCTACTACCCTGATATAGAAAATACGATAGGCTTAGTTTTTATAATGCCACTACATGATGGTAATGGTACCCTTGTTGAGCACGATAAAAAAAATTTAACGATGTGTCAAAATATAACGATTTGAAAGTTAGTACTTAAATATTTCTTGTCTATGTCCATCACTGGGTGTGCGCAATCAACAATATGGTGATAAAGCTATTTTGAAGTTAACTATATAGAAACTAAGAATTGATTACCAACATTATATATTTTAAGCAGGTTGGACGCAGTAGACATGAAAATATGCAGTTGAAGTGGTTGAATTTTGATCCTTAGACTTGGAGGGAGGGGTGGGTGAAGGTCGAGTCGGGCCTGGCCAGACCTGCTTCAGTGCGGTATATGGCAAAGACATGTACTATATAAATCTCTGCATGACTGGTGTTGCTCTAACACACTAGTTGTTTTTCTAGTAAATGTCAAACTAAGTAGATTAATTGGAAGGTTAAAGGCCAAGACCATGACACAATTAAAGATTGTGCAAGTGATGTAACCCAAGATGGCGGTTCGAGGGACCGAGTAATCAGCAGACTACTAAATTGAGGTGGTATAGCGGAGCATCAATACAATGTAAGATTGTGGGTGAAGCACAGGTTACTTAATCGTGGTGACAACATTAAGAAGGAATGACAGAGAATGAAAGGAAGGTAACTAAGACAAAAACGAAATCAATGATGGTGAACATGGCAGACAGAGCATGAGAGAATGTTTATTTCGTTAACTCGCCTGGTGGATAAATCGAGAAATTAGCACCACTTAGGTGCTGGAAATATAATTCAATATGACAGGTGCAGACAGCACCAGCTATACTTTAATGCAAACAAATATGTCTGTCGCTAGGTGGCTAAATCGACAACTCATCTGGTAAGTGAATTAATACACTAGCACCACCTAGGTGACAAAAAGTAAACACATGACAAACATTGTGATTGATTGGAAAAAAGGGGGCGGGGGGAGTCACAGTCGTCCGCTGGGCGTGGTGCTGTGTGAGACCTCCGGAAATATAAGTTTTTAAAAATAATTTTAAAAAATTATTTATAATAATATTTTTTTTAATTTGTTATAAATTCTTTTTTTTTTTTTTTAGTTTTGACGATTTTTTTTTGGGTTTATAGTTAAAGGTCATCTGGATCCAAGATGGCGGTAGTAGCAGTACTTAATGTAATACTTGCTAACTTTAATGAATTTATTAGATTTTTTTTACAATTTTCTCTCGAGTGCTTGTTTTCAAGGTAATTCGAGTCACGGTCACTAGAATCCAATATGGTGGTCGGAGTCATCGATGTAATTTTTTAATCCATTAAATTTTTTTTTCAGTTTTTTACAATTTTTTTTCCAGTTTTTGTTTTAAAGGTCACATATAGTCAAGGTCATGGGTCAAGGTCAAGGCCACCTGGGTCCAACATGGGTGGTTTGGTGACGTCATAACGTGGTGGCTGGTCATTCCAGTCCCTCGTCATCTGTAAGCCCAAACATTTAAAATTTAAAATTTTTATAATAAATTTTTATTACAAAAAGTATACTTTTTAAAATTATTTTCAACAGTTTTTATAATTTTGCAATGTTTTAGAATTGTTAAGATTTATTTAGGAATTTTTGGGTTCAAGGTCATTGGGTCAAGGGCAAGGTCTTCTGCAACTAATGTGGTGGCTAAGCTGGCAGACAGAACCAAGATGGCTGATAGTTATGTCTGACTCCGGACCCTGGACCCCATGCATCGATTTGGCATACCCTATGCCTATAAAACCAATATGGCCGCCACTGCTCTGCCTTCGAAAACGATCCCCGCAAATCACCTGAATTGGCTGAAAAATTCCTCAAGAGTGTTTGTTTTTGCAAGCGGGAGGCTCCGCGTATTTTTAAGGGAAAAACAGGATCTTTTAGGAAAAAAAAAGGGAAATTTTTAAGGAAAAACGACCGCTGGCCGACCGGAATGACAGACCATGAACAGCTCCGATCTCCGACGCCAGACGTCGATGGTGCAGACTCATCATTTTTCCTCTACTGTAACTGATTAGCAAACAGTGCTACTGCTCTACGTAATGACTGGTTCATGTTATTGCAATTTAGGACAAAGCCTAAAGCTTAGTGGCTGAAACGAAACAAGTTCTTTGACAACTTATGTACCGTACAGGACGCGTGAAAATTTTTTTTTCTCATATGCAACTTCTATATTGAATTAACGTGGGTTTGAAAGAGTTAATATATAAAAATAAAGAAATGTAGGTATAAGAATGTTGATAGGTGACCTGGTACCCCGCGCCATTTGAGATCCTGAAGTTCCTGGCATGAGTCGATGAACTGCCAGAATCGCCGGCACGTGGCTGTCTTGCTGGCGGACACGGGCGCGAACACCAGGAGCAGTTTGTTGTCAACTTCGCTGCTGGTGGAGGAAGTAGACGTCGAGCCGTCCAGCCCGAGTTCCCGCCCTACGTATAGAGCCATCTCTTGACGTACGACACCTCTGCCACAGGGACACCTTGCTCAAAACACACACCTGTGCCGCAGAAACAACTCCCAAATTTCATGCAGTCTTCCGCCTCCGCGTAATATTTACCTAGCGATTAACAAATTTTGATGTCATAGAATACGAGCGTTTAGAAGGTCCATATGAACCACAGAGGGAAAATGAGGTAGAGTGCTCATGCGAGTTACGCAGTAGCTACTTTCCGTGTTACAACATTGGACTGTTTTTCTTCCAATAGCACTACCAATAGCAATGTGAATAGCATTTGAGGTTAGGACACTATTTAAGTAATTAGGTGCTTTGATATATTTTAAAGCTTCCACTTACATAGTTTTAATACCAATAGACTACATTTTAGTAAGAGCAAGTATTTTTTTTTTAAATAGAAGGGCGTATTGAAATATAAACGATCACATTCGTCACTGTCGACAATGTGACTTTGACAGTTATACTGAAGAGGGCTGAGTCAATGTTGGGAACATGCGCAGGAGATGGGTCTACTTCACCTTTAGTTTATGATATAAATATGCATAATAATTAGCTTTGGCAGGCGAACCAATTGAATGTATTGGAAAAACCATGTTGCTACATATCCATGGTTCTGTTCCTTTTCGCGTTTACTGTCAAAAATATTGTGATCATGCTAGCATTATCGTACCATTATAGCTAGTTATATTATAGCCAGTTAGCTGCTTAGCTAGAAAAAAAAATAGTTTCTTTGCGGAATTGTTACTGAGCTATCGTTTTGCATTTCAAAGTAACTTGTGATTTTGCTAACGAAAATCTATAAATACTATTCCTTGCTTTGTAACATGTGCATCATTAACACCAACATATGATGTTGGTGTTTTGTTTTGTGTTGATCTGACTGAAGACACTACGGAAAATAGCACAGCAATCTACAACGAATTTGAAACCAAAAGTTCATCAAAACAAAAATCTTTCTTTCGACACTAAACATTAGGATGGAACAGTAACTATTGTAAATTGTGATTAGCCTTTGGTCTATGGATTTAGTGTGAAACAGTCGCTCATAATCGTAGACTATATAAAGATAAGAGAGACTGGCATTCGTCTTCTGCATATGTCCCCAACATTGGCACAAGAACTGCCATAAAAGCACTCTTAAAAATCACGAAAAATAAGATATAAATAAACACGTGCATCACTGTTGATCACGTGGCTTTGACAGCAGTGTTGGCGTGGGGTAGGTCAGTGTTGGGTACATGCGCAAAAGACAAAATATCGCTACCTTATATTTAGCGCATGGGCATTGCTGTGCAGAAAAACGTTTGGTTTTCACACTCGTCATTCGGCAGCGATCACACGGCTCCGTAAGGAAGCTGGTTGCGAAAAAATGCATTATTTTATATCTGTTGAAATGAAATGCTCTTCACCGTCTATAAAGGCTGTTCACGATAAAGTGAGCACTTTGGGAACGAACCTTAGAAAAGTAGATCCATATTTTAACGTCGAATAAAAAATGTTAGGTAACCATTTTCAATAACTTAAATTATTTTTTCGCTTTCTGATTATTTTAATGTATCGAAGTATAAAAATTAGCCTTTTTTTTATTATATATATTTCTTTCCTAATAATTTCACAGTTTTACTTGACTGACGCGTGCATAAAGTGATGAAAGAATACACAACGTGCATACAATTAGATCGTAAGCAGGGCTTTCAATAGTGTTCGTTCTAGCGTGAACAGCCTATACAATACGTAACGGTACTAATTACTTACATCAAAAAAACTTTAGACCGCATATTTTTTTGCATGATGGCATATTGAAATCACAATTTAAGTGTTTTTCGAACATACAGATAATAACAACTGGTTCACTGAAATTATATCATTCATGTTGAAATATGGCACCATTGGCTATTTCAAAAAAATATTTGAAATCGTGCAACGAAAAATGTTTTCGCAATTTTTTAAAATTTGCTAAAATAAGTAAACGTTTGCATATTTTTTTTATTTGCAGCAATCTACGGGTATTTGTAAAATAGACTTTGCGAAGAAAACCTTAAAATGAAATAAAATATGACCTTTCAGTTGTCCTTGTTAAATTTTATCGAAATGTTTGCCTTAATTTTATTAGTACGTTCGAAAAACATTCTAATTGTGATTTTGACATGCCGTTACGTGAAAACTATACGATCTAAAAAATTATGCGAGGTAAGATTATGTCTACAAGTTGAATGTTATTTCGCACAAATAAAAAAATTAACGAATTTTTCGGGACCAGTGCCTTTTATGTATAATAGCAGAGAACGATGATTACGTGGACGTTAAAATAAGGGCAGACAGTGTATATTTCGCTTCGAAATACAGTGACGTGCAGAACTGAAATAACAAACGAATGAAAATTACAATCGCAATTTTCCAGTAATTTCCTGTTGCTTCAAACTATAGTTGTGATTTTGCTGATAATTGTCAGTTTCTTACCTTTTTAAAATGTATAAATAAATACTCTTCTGACCTTCAAGTTTTTAGGTTTGCTGTCTGCCACCTGTCAACAAAAGACAGCGTAATTTTTAAAGCAGGTTGCAAATAAGCCACATCTTGCCTCCCCATAACACGCATAGTCATTCCATGCTGAACCTCTCTTTTTGTAGTCAGATAGTCACGCAAGCTGCTGGCAGGAGACAGGCGGCCAAGGGATTGATTACAGAGAGAGAGAGAGAAAGAGAGTAGGGGGGGGGGGGGGGGGGGGGGGGGGAGGAAGAGCAGGCGGGGGAGACTGCCTAGCTGCAACACTAATACTGTTGTGTTTGCGTTTACTGTGTTTGTCTCTACACTATAACCGAAATATAACTGTCTCCAGACCGCAGGGGCCGCGGTGGTGCAGTGGCTAGACTACTCTCCTTCAACCTAGGGCAAACCGGGTTCAGTTCCCGACGGGGCTGCTCCCGGAATTTTAGCACGGGGGTAACGCACCAGATGACAGGCTTTCTCGGGGATCTCCAGTTTCCTCCCCCTAAAAGGCTCACTGCAATACCAGTACCTATATGTGCTGGAAGCCGAACATGCCATTAAGTGAATGTGTGGAATTCTCTGAAATCTACCAATAATCATTCCACTAAGTGCCCTGATTTTAAATTTCAAGCATTTCATGTAACCCTCTCCCCCGCCTCATCCTCTCTCTCGCTACGGCTAGTTATCGCAAAAGAGGCTCCAGTACAAAAAATTGCTGGATTCAAGGGGACTATGTAGCTGCGCATCCAAGGTCAAGAAGCGAGGAAGAGATACAGGCGACAGTTTCACGCACGCCTAGCACATCGCTCCTACGTGCACGATGTGCAATGTTTTTGTCGTAATACTGTACTGTGCAAATTAGATCAGTAACAGTGGTGTTTTATTACATGTGATGAAAGCACACAGATTAAACTACGTCCGTATCTTTGTACTTTTCTCTTTCCGCTTAAGGAAACTGCATAGGCAAGTTTTAAACCAAAAAAAATAGGACCATAGATAATAGTTTTTTAATATTTTTTTCTGAGAAAAAGTTATATTTCCAGAACTTTTATTTACCGAGATACGCGTTTACGCGCAACCAATGATTTCACGGAAAACGTTTCAGTACATATGACACTTAACCAGAGGGGTATGACTGAAACACACACACATACTTTTTATGGTTTTTTTTATTTGTGCTGCATGACGTGTAAAGGTGGGGAAATTTCCGTAATCTGTAACCTAGGCAATAGATTCTTATATATATTTGTGCCTAACGTCAGGATTTGTTTACTGGCCGTTGTTTTCCTGTAAACCCCAAGAACATGTAGCATGGGTCTCTGTACTGGCTCTCCAGTCCGTTAGTGGCTCGGAGCCGTTCTCAATGTGTCTAATAAACTGTAACTCAATTGCAGAAGTAGCTCAAATAGTCAAATATACATACAGAATGTTAAAAATATTTGTTTATCCTCAGACGAATTCACACAGTTTTCACACCCTTAAACATTTCATTTTACCATGGTTTCGCCCAGGAGACGGGCAACTCAGTATGCAAGCTTGTGGTAAGCTTGTCATGGGAAATGACTGTACGTTATTCAGCGAGTTTGTAATGTCATTTGTGATTAAAGCTTGTTTCAATAAAATTTTCAAATGACTATCACAACTTGTTATTGGAAAGCTTGCAGATTGCTTGCATTTTACTTGCAAACTGCCAAGTGCCAACAAGGGAAATTCGCAGCAATGTAATGCACCGGAGTACATATACAACTTAAAAAATGTTTGTGTGGTTAGACTTGTTCATTTATTTCTGTAGTGCATGCCGGTTGCCTTAAACAGGTTAATTGGCTGGGTCTTTTTAGGTGAGCAGACTCTGTAGTTTAAAAATTAATTTGTTCTTGTCAGCTTAAATAACTCTAGCCTGGCCTGAACTGCATATGGCACTTACAAGCACTAGTTTGTGTGTGTGTGTGTGTGTGCGCGCGGTGTGTGTGTGTGTGTGTGCACGTGCGTGAGAGACACATTGATGGACTTTACTGTATTATTCAATAATACGAAAAGAAACTTTTCTTACTAGCCACATAAAGAACAAACACATGAAATAAGAGGTGTAGCAATTTAAAAACTACTGTAAATATTACTTACACAGCAGCTGGCGATTGCCTGGTTCACGCATAGGCTGAGTTGAGGACACACTTACTGTACATCACACCTTCGTTCAGCGTTTCACTTAGGAGGTACGCCATTTGTGTACATATCACGATAACACATATAACAACATATTTAGAAAATCAACAATTCAAATGAGAGATAGGAGACAATGTAGTTTTAAGTTACACTGAGGTAGACGACAATAGCGATTATTATATTTCGAGAATAGTACTTTATTCCAAAACGTCTCAATTTTTATCTTTGCAATATTTTATGAATAATGTACTTAAAAATCCTGATGGCAATCGGCAAAAGCTAGAAGACTTTAACAACTTCCTATCACCGCTGAAAGTGGCTATGCTTACCCTGCCTGGTCTCTATCATAGCGTATGCTTAAGCTTGCCTGTGTGTCAACAATAAAACCTCCAGGAAAATAAAATTTTACTGTTCACAAATATAAAAAAATTACGTTGCGAAAGTTCATAATATTAATTCATGTGGCCTAGCTCAGGGAAAATACTTAAATCTTTCTCTGGTTTTCTGTAGTCACTTCAAACTTCTAGAACTAATGGATGATGCTGACATACTGTTTACGTAGATCATACTGAAACTTCTTATCTGTGATGGCATAGGCAGCTCTCACAGTAGAAAATCAGCTTTATTATGCAAACTGGACGTGTAGGCTGCTCTCGTAGGATGTAGGGCAGGGCAGGGTGCTTAAAATACGTGGAACTAATACTCTTCTGACATGTAAGTGACTTAACGATACTTTCTACCTCCTAACCACTAAATCTAGCAAAAGGGGCGAAAATCAGCACACACTTAATCACTGGCAAATAAAATCAAACTTAAATGACGTTGGGGGAAGTATCGAACACCCTAAAAATATAAACACAACCCTACTCTCTACCAAACTTCTGGGCGAGGGTCTTGACCTACGTCCGGTCCTGATGGAAGCTGATGATCAAGAGAGCATTACGCTCGATCGGCTGACGTTAGCTTAAGGGGGCCTAACCTGCCAGTCAATCATGAGTCAGGGTTTGTACCTGTGGGCCAATGGGGACTAACACTTCAAAACCCCTCACGATCCACTTTCAACGGCCTGACTGCTAAAGTTACTTAAGAGTATAAGGTCTCAAAACGGCAACATATAAAACAAGAAAACCCTGAAACATTCACAAAAAGAGAACTGAAATAAAATAAAATATATAATTTACATGTAAAGATATACAAAAACAAAAATTAATAATAAATTTAAAATTATAAACAAATTAAGTAATAGTAAATAATGAGAAATTGAAATAAAAAAAAATTAAATAAATAAAATAAAACAAAATTAAGTTAGATATGACATAAGTGAAAATATTTGTATACGAAGTACATAAAATATAATGGAATAGAAATGTGAAAGAATAATATGTAAATTACATAGTGAACGACGTGCATTTAAGTGTTACAGCGAGTATAAAAATAAAGTTTTTTAAATATTGTCACATAGAAAATAGTTGGCTTGATTTAAACTTGCTGACTTTCACAGTAAATTTGCAAACTCATCATGGTAAGATTTATTTAAGTTCAAATCAAGCAGATGGATATTGACAGTGGATTAGGTGGTCATTCGAATTAGCAAGCATTTCATCGCCAATGCATGTTGAACATAATATCAAAACGGCTAAACTATTAACACAGTGCTTAACTGACACTAACATCGTCATAGTATTGTGTATAGTGTCATAGTAATACCTCCTAAAAATTAACTTGGTCATAAAATACAAAACTCATTTTCAAGCTAATAATGTATTACCTACCGGTTTCCTGTACGTAAAGGCTGTGATACAATCGAATTAACCATTTCTATAGCCTTATCTAACCATATCCATAACCACTTACATAATGAAACTATCCTCCTCTACATATGGCATAATAAAACCAGATGTTTTCCTTTACTTGTATTTCACTTACAAAAGAAAACATTTTACAATAAGTTATTTCACCTTTTGCTTGCGTAAGTTGGCCACTTGTTAATATGTGATTTCCCACCTCTATTAATTTATATAAAGGACGTATCGCCTAAAACTTACATAGCAAATATTTTGGAAATAAAAGTTGCTATTGATGTACTGATTTCACAGAATTGATTTAGACAAGGGTTCCTAATTGCAACCCAGGCACAAATTTTTATAAGTATTTGAATGCGTATTTCTTGAACAAAGTTACATTTTATCTAAATGAAAGAATGCCTGTTCATATCAACACATAAAGACAATAAAACAGCATGAAAACAAGTGCAGACCCTACATTCCCAATACTGTTGCTTGTATACTGTTGGAAATGAAATGTAATCTCTTCTGGCAGCCTTTACTGCTCAATTACTTATCCGCCAATGTCCATATAGTTTGACACACTTGTACTTACCTGCAACAACTAGCGGCGCCCATGTATCTCTAATGTATGGTGGCCTACGTGCAGGCGCTCTCCTCAAGGAGCGCCAGTTCCATTCGCCTTCATGATACGCAACTTGTTCTGCACGCACATACGTGAAGTTTCCTCACTCCCGGCGCATTTTCGCTTTTGTTAACTCCAATTTCAATTTTAAAAAGCTAGATAATTCTTCAAACATTTTGGTACTAGGATTTATTGTTTATATTATCCCATGGATGTGGTGGTTTGAATTTCGGCATGTACTTTAAAAACACTTTATATAATCCATTCACAGTTACTTCAGCCTTTCCTGAAGTTCAATTTCCAGGACATTCCTCCACCTCGTGAAGACTAAACTTAACTAAGTCTGAAAAATAGTACCAGAGGGACAACGCACCGAACTCGTGAACACTAAGTGTAACAGTATTTTGTATAAGAACTAGTTCTCACTAGGTGCTACCAACATACCTATTTTCCCCTGTTTTTTTCTTCTTCAAATTATGAAGAAATGAAGCATTATAATTTATACATCAAATATGAATGAAATTTCAATTTAACAGGAAAAAAGTAACTTTTATGAACACAAGTATAAAATGCTTGTGATATATGGCACATGTTGGAAATAACTAAACATGCCATACATGGGCAGATTTTTCAATTATATGCATATGCATACATTTTCATACATATGCACATTGGTAATATTTTCAGCCCAGCCATGCCAGTGTATCATAAACACACCTACGACAAATTTTCCAAGGGTTAGAAGCAAGAGCTAGCTCCATTATCTGTGTTCATTTTTGTGGTAAACTTCGTGCACACATGGTCTGCTACCACCATCATGCCCAGTAAGAGTTCCGATGCTTGCTAACAAACTTAATTGCCATGAAGATAAAGTATGTATTATGCAAGCACATAAACAATCAAATTGCAAAAAAAATTTTGAACATACCCATGTCTACACACAAGGTTTTTTACTGACGCAAAAAAATACCATCGGGCTACAGGAGAGATGATCAGGTCTGAAGGCCTACTGTCATCTATGATATTATGAAGATTTGAGCACATCAGTTCAGACCCCCAGCAAAAACAGCTGCCAAGCCCATTTCACAAAAACGTCATTGTTTGTAACACACCAAAAGAGAGACCACAGCAACACAGTGGCTACAGCACTAGCCTACCACCATTACGAGCACATGCACAGCATCCTTACTTCAACACACACACATTTGCGCAGGGGATATACCTCACGGCCAATCAATTCTTCATACTGCTGTTTCAACACAACACATTTTCGCACATGGGAATTGTGCTGGACGATGCTGTTGGCTGGCAGGTTTTCTTGAAGAACTCCTGTTTCCCTTGCCCTTGCATTCTGGCACCACTCCATATCCACCTCGTTTCACCCTCATCTCCTCTCAACACCCCTTTGTTACATGCCATGAAAACATTTCCATTCTCCACTCGATAAAGCCTTAAAATTAAAAAAATGCTTGATATGCAAAGAGACGCGTGGCTGATTACAGTGAATCCACAAGAATGAAAAAGGGGGAGGGGGGATGATTCCACCATCACATGGAAGAGAGAGGCAGAAACGCAAGCATCAGTATAAAATATACCCTTTGAATGTCTACATTCCATCACAAATTGCTTAATATACATGTAAACTCTTTCACCAAACTGAAACATCTGAATGCAAGTCAGCAGGATAGGATGACTAACCCCTGCGGAAATTATTTTTGTGCCACATATTCAACAACCATTTAACATGTTGAATAACATAAAACTTGCTCAGCATTCAGTGTAAGGAACGGCTCTCTAGTCAGATTACATCAGAAATATACAGAGTCAACCATGTAAAATAGGAGGAATTAAAAAGAAATTTCAGCAGTTGAGAAACACATCATTTGCTACGAAGTCACCTGAAACCTTGTGTGTTTTTATTCCCACATGTATGAAAGTACTAAAAAAAAAAGCCATCACAAAACACCAAACGAAGCCAGCATTATATTAGCAGGATTCAATTGGTATCTAGCAACCAGATGAAGGCAGGACACACAATGATTATTATGCTAACACAGGATGAACGACCTATTAGATAGCAAATATTATACAGAAATCGAACTTGGATATAAAAATCATACCTCAAGAAACATTACTTAAAAAACATAACTCCAAAATCATACCTCACAAACCCTATCTTGAAAATCAGAAAATCATACCTCGAAAAACACACACACCGGGAAAAAAATTCCTTATAAAACATTCTGTGTGTGTGTATGCGTGTGTGTGCGTGTGTGAGAGAAGGGGGGGGGGGCATGCAAATTAAACAAGGATATCATTAAGAGTTATATTTATAACATACAATAGTAAAAATCAATGCACTCATGTAAAAATATAATAATTAAAATTTGAAAAAATTTCCATACATAATAAAATGTAAAAACATACGGTAAATGCATAGGTATTTGAAAAAATAATAATAAATCTGCATTGCAAAGGATATCTCACATACACTATCTTCAGAAATCTTGAATAGCTGGTATCACAGTAAAAGCTGCTGTTCACAATTAACTGAGCACTTTTGGGAGCTCTGCTTAAGAATTACTTTTCTGCCTACATGATATCCCTTCACTAAATGTAAAATTAACATTGTTGTTGTGGACCCAGTCACTATACTCAGCATCTAGTGAAAGTGTGAAGTTGTCAGGGATATTGTGAAAGTCACTAACACTGTACATATTTATTAGAAACAACCCACCACACCACCACTCTATCAATTTTTTGATACAGTTGGGTGGATATTAACAACACTGGCACCTTAGGCCCTTCTACCTACCAGCAAAGTGCACTTGCCTGGTTCATCAATAACACAAGGAGAAGCTGTCAAGGTCAACGGGTACAGACTGAACGATGACAAGTTTCCTGTGCTCATTTTGATATTTCGTAACTTGTAACTAGAATCTGTTCATGTATCTTCCATTCTTGCCGGTACTTTCTTATTCGTTCAGCAATAACTTCACAACTAAAACCCGGCCACGTGTATCTCACATCTACTGTACTGCTACCTTATGCAACTGCTTGCCCACCCTGCTGGCCACATACTAGCAGGCAAGCCTGAAAGTGTCCAACCCACTCCACTCCTGTAACAGTTATATTTGCTTCGTTCCTGTCATGGTTACATGGCACAAGTAAGAGCTTGTAAACATTAAACCAGACAAGAACTAGTAGTACCCATAGAAATTGGTCCCCTTTTTTTTCCCGGGAAAACCATGACAAAAATGGGGGAAGATGTTATATAGAGGCGATCTCTATACCCATTTAAAATGGTATGCCAATTCCTACTTTTACATACATACAACATTGTGTCCATGTATTTATACAATATATAACATCTTCAATATGACACTAAACATGAACCATATACTTTTCTTATATGACTCCAACTTTACTGTAAAACATGCCAGGCAGTGTGTACGTTAAAATGTATGCAGTCACAGGAAGAAATGTTTCTTTTTTCAAAGGTAAATTTCACAAGAGCTCAATTAACTGTGAATCAGCTACAGTATCATGACATGAATATGTCTATTTTCTATAACAGGACTATTCAATAAAGTTTTCCCATTGGGCCATATACAAATAATTACAGTGCTTGAAGGACCATACTCACGTATTACAAAGTTGTAGCTCTTTCATTATGTAGTCAGTTTATACAAAGATATAATAAATTATATAATATATAATTTTATTAAAAGTCTTATGTTAGTAATAGTTGACATTAAATTAAATATCTGTATAAAATTTCATATATTAATAAAAAAGAATTGCTGATAAAATACTTCATTTGCAGACCAGTTGTATGAGTCTGGCGGACTGCAAGTGGCGCACAGATCGCTAATTGAATAGCCCTGCTTATCATATCTGCAGGAGATCTAACCAAAACAGTTCACAGCATTATGTAGAATATGTATAAAATTGATAGTATGAATGGTTTACCTAAAATACCCTAACATAACTGTACTTACAAATTCAAATGTACTAAGATTAGCAAAAAAGTTGTACATTTGTCACACTGCCTCCAAAATGCAATTAATTTCAGACTTTCATTATACAGCATATGTTTTAAAACTTTTCTCCTTAACCTTGAAAAATACAATATTAATATAAATATTAACACTATACTAAAAGAGTAAATGTTAAAGCTATACTATTTCAATTATTTCAATTTTTCAAATGTAAAAAAAAAATGATACATAAAAAAATTTTTTTACACCATCTAAATCAAAAATTAATTTCTAATGTATAAACATTTGTACCAAGATACAAAAAAAAGCCGAGCTAAACTGTCTGGCTTCAAAGTAAACCAAGCCAAAATTTTCTAAAAAAAAGTCCTTTAACTGACTAAAATAAACACTTTTTCCAGTGTAAATGAAAATGAACTTGAGAAATGTTACCAACTATTACCTACTGCTTCTGCACATTCAATAACTCGGAGCAGGATACAGATTAAAGATTTTCTTGAAAATATAAATATTTCTGGTATTTGACAACATGCATAATTTCAATGTTGTAAGCATGGAAAATTACCAGTAAGTTAACTAAATTAGCTTAATGCTATGCTTAGTCATGGCAGGTTAAAATATTAAGAAACAAGCAGTAAAACAGACACGTCACTGTTGTTCTACTTCACTGACACAGCCCTAGTGGTTTTATTCTACTATACATGGGAAAAAAATAGTTAATCACAGTTTTTGGGCACCAACATTTGGTTGGACACACAGTCAATGAAAATCTGAGAAACACATCATAATCTTACAGTTAAATCTAAGCACTCCTTATGTGAACAGGTACACAAATATTTCAAAAGACTGTCTCTCCTCACAAGATTCACTGACGGCTTGTCCCTTGTATGTTCCATTTTCAAAATGTTCAACAACTGCTTTGAGGTGCACACTTACATATTTTTCACCGCAAATCATTTCAGACAAAACAGAGGCTACATCAAAAGATTTTTGTTTGAGAAATAAAGTGTTTTAGTTTATTATTTATTGTATAAAAAGTACATCTGAGCATAGCCTACTCCATACTGAGACCCAATATAGGTCTTAATACTTTAAACTGTGGTCTTAACATTTTTCGATGACAGCATTACATGTGGCACACATCTCAAGAACATACACAGCTGATATTCCATTGCCATCTTTACAGTTCCCCCAAAAATGGAAGCAGAAAGGAGAACTGGGGATAGCTACATAGGCCTGGTGTTACCCCTTACGCTATACCAATAATTCCTGCAAGTCCTTCCTCTTGATTTCGCAAGCAGGCCACATTGAACTTCCACCCCCCCCCCCCCCTCTTGTGCGCATCGCTCTCGCAAAGCTGTTGTAGAGCTCTCAAACTTGCAAACCCCAACCATCCTCTCCACCACACACTGACGAGGTGTAAGGATGCTGACAAATGAGCAAGATGGATGTTGTACTCCACCCTCAACTCTCATAAATTTACGAACAAGCAGCCTATGTATCCAAAGCAGCCATCCTGGACCATCTGTTGGCTGCCAGAGGCCCTCCAACACCATCTGGTGGAAAGGACTGGCCATCCCAATCATCGCATGTCGTCGTACTCGCAGCACCAGCCAAGATTATTCCTCACTCTGCGGTGACCCACATAAACAAGATGAACAAGCATATAGGTTTTAGGCTTACTCAACTGGACAGACTGGTGCTGAAAGCTTATCACTACATCTGATACTATAATATGAATACCCATTGTCCGGGACAGAGGATTGGAGAAGGGAGAAAGTATACCCAGGATTCCAGGCACAGAAGGAATTCTTATAGGGATACAGTATATTAATTCTATCCACCAACCTGCACATTCCAGTATGTATCCATTGGTAGGGGTACAGATTGGAGGACAGAAGAAAAGTCAACCCTAATCTGCTCTATACACTGCAGGACAGGATTAGACAACTGTGCATCAATTATCAGGGAACTCCTCTGACTACCCTGAGGAAACCTCACTCACTTCTCCCCTCCCCCTTAGACATTGTGCATTTCTCCAAGTGAGGGGACAGAATAAAGGCTACAGTTTGGTCAGCCAACCAGTCTCAATAACTACCATAGAAGGGCTACATTACCTAAGCTATCAGAACCAAATTGACAGAAACACCCAATAGGAAAGAAAAAGGAGATTGATGAACATTCTCAATACCCACAGGGTTTATTTGAATCCCCAATAACGTACCTGGTGAACAAAACCTCTCGAAAGGACCAAAGGTGCCAGAGCCCACACTTCCCAACTGGTGTCCATACAATCCAACCACCTCACCATACAGTAGAATGTTCACATACCTCTTCATATAGATGGTTCACTCAACTGTAACACCCAGTCTGTGCCAAATGGGGAAAAATAGAAGCAGCATTGTACACAACATGTACTCTTGGTGTACAAGCATTCTGTGTCAAGCAGTATCAGTTTTCTTTTAGATTAAAGTTGCTGTGGAATTCGAAACTTGTCATTATTACCAATATTATTGTGCTATAAGATTATGGTACAGAGTAAATTTCCAGTAAAGGGGCCACGGTTGTTGAGTGGTTAGCCCGCTCACCTCCCACCAAAGTGATTCAGGTTCACTCCCCGGCCGGGTCATTCCGAATTTTCAAATGTGGGAATTGTGCCGGAGAATGCCATTGGTTGGCGGGCTTTCTCAAGTATCTATAATTTCCTATGCCCTTTCATTCCGGGGCTGCTCCATACCCACTTCAATCACCCTCATTGGCTCTCAAGACCTCGTCGTTAAGAGCCGTCCAAATTTCTTCACTCACTCTAACAGTAAAATATTATGAATTTTCTAAAATGATGTGTGTACTTTTATGACCTTTAGTTAAAATCTAGGCCAGCCACTACACTGCTAGCAATTGGTGTGCGACGGTCTTTAAACTGCCCACCACCCAGTGCTTCATTCCGCTGCTAGCTTGTGTAGAGCACTGTACCCGCGGTATCGCTCTGGTGACTCCCCTCCTTTCTCCTTCCCCTTCACTGTCAATGCTTTCCTTCCCCTTCCAGCGTTTAGACATTCTAATTCTGGCTGTTCGACCAGATGGACGTGTTTTAATATTTTGTGCTACCATTCTTCTACCCATTCAATTGATCATCCACCAGATAACCTGGCCCTCAAGGCATCTTGCTTCGCTGAGGATACATGAGCGACAAATGTGTATCAAGTATTTATTGTCTACCTATACCTGCAGTAAAGTGTAAGGGTGCTGCCCACTACAGTTTGTAACCTTTGGGCGTATTTTCATTATGGAAGGTGCTGGCCAAACACCTGTAGAGGGTGAGTTGTGGCGACAAGTCTTAGTATAGTGGGGCAGTTGTTTGTGTGGTAGTTCTGTTTCATAGTGCTAAAGTACAATCTTGAGTTGCGGCTTAATATTAAATTTTTGTTTAGAATTTGGCTCGCACAATCAAAATTTCAATACGTACAATGAATGTAGTTTTTGAGCACTCTAGTAGGTATTTGTAAGTTTTGATGCTGCCCCAGGCTGCCCATTTGATCTTGCGCAGCTGTTGTCCACAACACCTGGTTTCAGTGAGTTTTAATGTCCTGTAATGAGGTTTATGACAGGTCACTTTGAAGGGCTTGATGTGCCGTAGGCCTCTCTGTGGAGATCTTTTAAAATTTTTTAATATGTATTTTTATTATCCTGCTGGCTTTATAGGATGTTATGTCGCTGCCCCGCATTTGATAAAGTTATTGAACCTACTAGGGTTACAGTGGTAAGAAAACCTGATTAGTACCTGAAATTATTGCAGTGGTAAACAAGTAATGATTATTGGTGAATTATCATTTGTTAAGGTTTTTAACAAGGCGGTTGTTACTCAGAAGTTTGGCACTTGTTAGAATTTTAACCCTAGCTTAGAAAAGGTGTGTTTCATGTTAATTCATTGATGATTTATATTATGTATATTGTGAGAAATATGGGCTATGAGAGAGACAGTACACATACAGTAGATCTCGTTGTAGTGAGCATGGCAACTGCAAGAACACTGGTATAACAAGGTTTTTTTGAGGAACCATCAAAAAATTGCAAAAGTATTCCATAAAAATTGTATTTTACGAGTTGAAACATATGCGGCGAGATCGCGTGTAGCAGGCTTGCGGTGGGACTCGTGACGTGTGAAGCATGCTTTTGTTATCTACATTAACTCCACTCCTCGCCGCCTCCTCGTTTCCACACTACTTTGTGCCGCTCTCATGTGTCACATTATTCGCCTTACTCCTAACTCCCCCTCTCTCGCAACCAGGTGCATTATTCTATAAATAGAATACCGCCCTTTCTACCTTGACACAGTTTTCATGAACGAGTTCTACTAATTAAGATAGGGACAAACTACTACTACAATTTATCGCTGTGCTATAACAAACTATTTTTTAATCCACTTCATATAAGTTTTCTTGAATTTTTCTGGTTTTGAGAAAGTCTCGCACTATGCAGGTTTTGTTAGTTGAAAACGTAAAATTTTCAGTGACTAGTATTTAATGGCATAATTCTCGCACTGGCACAATTCACGCCCCCGTTTTTATGGTGCCGAATTAGGGGGGGGAAAAACTTTTCCTTTCATACTTCATGCAGAACGAGCTTTTGTGTGACTTTATTCAGGCTATCCACAATTTCTATGAGGCTCTTGTTTATTGTTTTCAGAAGCATAACTAACAAGTATAATTGTGGATAGTCTACCTGCTAAAGTTAAGGCTAATTGTTCATTATTAACTGCCCGAAAGATTTTGCTGAGTTGCGAGCAGGCAGGTTCTCCTGGACATTCAGGTTCTGGGTGTATCCCAATCTTACCGAAGACTTGATTTTGAGTTCTGATTTTCTTGGGAAAAGTTGAGCTTCCGTTAATTTGGATTTTCATTATCTTACGTTTGGGTTTGCCCCGAATATCCATATAGGGCTTCAGGTGGAGGATTCTTTTGCCTCGGAGTTATCTGCGGAGGTGGGTCCGCTTAATGAGGCTATGTAATTACGCCAAAGATTGGCAAATGTAATATCCTCCCTTACAAGTTCACCTTTACCGACGAGATTCCCATCTGTGACCAGCATTTTAAATGCCCACCACCTGAGTTGAAGGCGTTCCGTGACATTATCGATAGATTGTTGAAAACTGGGGTTATTGTCCCTTCTAAATCTGATTATTGTTCTCCTGGATTTCTCGTGAGAAAGACGGACAGCGACTGGCCAATACCGTCTTGTTGTCAATCATTCACTTGTGAATAAAAACATCCACAAGGATCTGTTTCCACTTCTACCGTCCTAAATATACCTGATTTCTCTAAGAGGTTTGTGGTGCGAGAGGATGCTTCCTCCCTGGCATTGGGTGCAGTGCGGAGTCAGCACACTGACAGGGGTTTGGCAACAGTAGCCTTTGCTAGTTGTAGTCTGTCTGAAGCCGAACGTAAGCTTGGCACTTATGAGGAGAGACTGGCATGCATCTTCGGATTAGAAATGTTTGCCTCCTATGTCGAGCACGAGGAGTGCAATTTATATACGGACAACCAGGAGCTTAGTTGGGTGCTTAATCATCTGCAACAGCTGGGAAAGTTGGGTAGATGAGTCGAGGTTCTCCCAATTTCGTTTCAAGGTTCACCATGTTCGTGGTTCCAACAATGTAGTGACTGATGCATTATCACACATGTTCAACACAGAGGAGTTCGACATATCTCAAGAGAAAAATCCTGTGGTGTCAGCAAACTTGATTCAAGGGTTTCAGGGCTTTTTGTGCAGCTTAGGGACACCCAATCTCGCAATCCGAGTTGTGTTAAGATCATGAGGGACTTAAAGTTAGGTGTCAGTCTCCCCTATGTGGTGGAAAATGGAGTTCTGTATTTCACGGGAAAAAGTGGTCGTGCTCGCAAGGTTCTTGTTCCCATAGCCCTGCGCTCCATGGTGCTCTCCTATTTATATGATTCTGTGTTCGGAGCGTACCAGGGAGCGAGCAAGACCTTTCACAAGATTTCTAACTATTTTGCCTGGCCCTCCCTCAAGAAGGAGGTTAGCGATTATGTGAGATCTTGCGACGCCTGTCAGCGGTGCAAGCAGGCGCACCAGATGAACATTGGACAGGCCGTAGTCCAGCTTCCCAAGGCCCCCGGTATTCTCTCTGCCATTTCTTACTTAACCTTTGGGGTCTCCCTCCCTTTCCCCCTCCTCTAACTGATGCTGAGCATGACAAGTTGTTTTGGAGATGTCTACCGTTGTTCGGGCGAGGCCAAAGAGGCTATTAATTCCCGCCTTGATCAGTTGAGAATCCCCGCAAAGTTTTCTGTTGGTAATACCGTGCTATGCAGGAACTTCACCCTCACAGACATCTTAAGTGATGTTGGTAGTAAATTCATACCGAAGTTTGTCGGTCACTTCCGGATCCACAAGTTTCTAGGTGTTAACGCAGTGCAGTTGGTTTCATTGCAGTCTAGCCGCATCTACCGCAAATCCCACGTTGCCCATTTGAAACCTTCTATTGAGAAAACCTGATGGAGGTGCTGGTTGTCTGTGTTGTACTAATTATGTTGTTTGTTTATAGTAATAAGCGCTTGTTATCCCTTACCTTATAGCTTGTTAAATTCTTTAATATCACATTTGAAAGGACATCAAAAGACCACCTACTTAACATAAAAATTTGCATTATCACGAAACAAATTACCTATAGTGAACTGCCCTATACTATTTTCTCTGATATAGTACATTTGCTACAGCAGTAATTTTTACTCCACCAATATGATCAATATGAAATACAAAGTACTGTAAATACTACACCTGTTTACATCTAGTAAATTTGGTTTTCACTTGAGTAATGCGAGAATATTGTATAACAGAGTAACAAGTGTCACTGAGAACCACCCAGCTTATGTAAGTCAAGTGGCAGCAGGTGATCAGACAGCTGGTGCATGGAACTGACAACAATGTACACCTGGTGATCTGACAATGGTGCAGTAACATTACCACACCTGCTGCTGTGGATAGACAGGGCAACATCCCTACATCCTATCAATTTTTGTGTTTCATTATTTCCACCACATTTTGGAGCAAGAATCACAGACAGCGGCAATTTCAACCAAATAACACAATGCAAGGTCACTGAGAATGGAACCTATCTATTGTAATTTTTATACATACTTGTGCATAGGGAGCTGCAGAGAGGCATGTGGAGACAACTCACATTACAGGTATATCACACTATTTTGTGTAACACTGCCCAAACATTGTTTTCATTAATTTACAACTTTTGTTGAGTTAATGAAATTTATCATCTTTACGACTATGGAACGCATGTCTCATTGCATTAGCATCATCTTCCTCCTTCTGCCACTCCCGCACACATCTCTCATGTATGGAGAACTGACATTCGGCAGCTCTGTTCAGTGACCCATACTACTTGCAATTTGAATTGCATATTGTAGCAACTGTACTTCCCCATTCCATATGCTAAACTTGCTTCTTCGACGTAAGACTGAAAACTCCCAAAACCAGTGTGACAGCTGAATTTACACGTACTTTGTACCCAAAGACTTTATTCTCATGCTATTCAACCTCATGCAGTAGCCAATGAGAACTCACTGCTTGTCTCCTCAAAGTCAACAACTTTTGTTATTGACAGTAACTGCCACTTTCATTTCTTTAAGGGTTCGCCTGCTGGAAAGTCTAGTAGAGGTATAATAAGGAGAGGGGTGATGGAGGAGGAAGAAACAAAACTGATAAAACAGTAGTCTTAAAAGTTATCTCAAACATGCTGATGTGTAGCAGGAAGTTCTGCTTCTGGTTCTCAACAGCAGTAGACTAGACTGTGCATTAAAGTCAAATTTTAAAAAAATCCTATTCAAGTAATTTACTGTGTAAATAAATGGTGAAAATCAACATTTCTGGTAAGAAAGTATTAGAAATGTATATTTATGTGTGATTTTCTATAAAATACATGATAATCTTCATGTTTATTTATGATAATGAAATATGTATATTATCTTTCTACAAAAATTATAGATTCTTAAAAATTTTCTTGGCACTCTGGGAATGGAACCCCTCTTATTGCATGCACATATATGATTTAACTTTTACACACATTTTCAGAACATGTTACGTATGAAAGCCTGTAATTTCTCATCCACAACCCTAATTTGCAGTTTTTCACAGCAAAAAAAATCTCCAACTGCTGTTATGCTTTTCAATGCACACCAACTCTAACAAGTGTGTTTCACTATTACATCATTCTTATTATTTACAAAATATGGATATTTTTGAATTGCACAATAGTAACAAAAAATATCCATATAACACCCAAAAAAAATACAGAAAAAACAAGCACACAGCAAACTGCCTTCAACTCTTTTATGATAAACAGCTTGATGCGTGCCCGGCTATTGACTGTATGACACTATCGTCGAGGTTTATTGCGCTAGACCAAGTGTGCGGTTATAGGTAATTGATGGGAGGTGTTAGAAACCTGACTTACTCTGAAGGTCTTCGGTCAGTTGGTAACGTGGGTTTGCTGACTGAGTGAAGCTGGTGCTACAATCCTTGGGTTAGATTACGTTGTAATGAATTGTCTCAGTGTCTCACACTGTACTCCAAGTTTCAGGCCGCTGACTCTTGACTCCAGAAGTTATGATTGGCTGGTCCGTCCCTAGCTTCAGTCCGGTAGACTAGACCCCCCCCACCCCCCTCAACACCAGATGGTAGTCAGGGCTGGTTCGGACGAACGGTGGAAAATGAATATATCGTACCACGTGGATTGTAGAGACTGCCTATAATCTCAGTGAGGCGGCGCGGTCCTGTTCTGCCTGTCTGTCCTGCGTAGGAGGGGCTAAGGTACTCCGCTGCTGAGCAGCTAGATGAGCAATCCTTTGTTCCCTACGCCTTCGGCCATGCCTTATCTTATGCCATAGAGTTTGGTTCGCTGCTAAACAAGATACATCATGCACTCCGGACAAGAAACTATTCCCCTATAATAGTGTAGGTCCAGTAGCTGATTTGTGGCACAAGCTCGGTAAGAGTCTCCACTAATTTCCCACGTCCACGGGCTGATCAGAAACGTTGAGTTGTGTGGGTCACCAATACTACTGGATGTGATATCCAGCTAAGGTCAGGCCGCAACACCCAGGCCAATACCGCCCCCAGCACCTAGGTGCTCTGGTAGGTGATACAGGATAGGTTTGCTGTCTCTCCTTGGTGGAAGGTATTCTTAGTGGTCGTGACTCCTCTGTTCCTTCCTTCCAGCACCTGGGTGCTCTGGGTAATAGGAAGCAACAGGAGGCTGTCTAATGGGTGTGTACCAGACTGGAGGTCCGGGGTGTCTCAGTCAAGCTAGTTCGGATTTACAGAAGTACCCGGTTTCTGTCGGTAGTGCACAGTGCAACTTTTTCTTAGTAAGCGAAGTAGACGTCACTCTAGAAATAAAATTGTTAGGATAGAGAGAACAAAGCTGTATTTATTGCGGACTCAATAAACACAGTGACTCGTGCTATCTCCTTCCAAGCAGCCGGAGTACTGAAGGAGTAGACGGAGTACTGAAGGAAAACTACGTTAGCCAGGTGTAGGCGATCTGGTTCTAGGCTAGAGGGAAAGTGAACTAGAAAACTGAATATATAACTACTTAACTACAGCTGTCTAATGCGGGTGTCTGAAAGAGACAAAAGAAGTTAAAGTTAGTAGCAGGGTATATTCGTGTGTGATGGGTGTCGAAGACTGTTGTCGTCGCAAAGGGCAGCCGCTATAGCTTCTGAAGACTCAAGGTTTCACTGGAGGCCCCAGCACCGAGTGCTCGGGGTTAACTCAAGAGAATAATTATGAATAACTACTGGAACCCCGCTACACATTGACTTATATAGTCAGAAGTCTAGGCTGCCACAGCAGGGTGCGTGGAAGGCGTGTGACGTCCTTCTGCTGGAAGGCTGGCGTGGGAGGTAGGCACCCTCTCGCCAGCGTTCTTGGTTCGTGGTACTTCGGCAGCGCTCGGCCACTCCCAAAGTCGCTGACAGCTTGTAGGCACTCAGCGTGGGGGGAGAGGGGAGACGTCATGCTCGTTGGTTGTGTAACCTTGTAGCTAAGTGTTTGGCCATCCAATAGATTTAAATGACGCGCAACAATTGTGTATTGGTTTGCAGTAACAATTCTCACGTGGGTGGTTGAAGTAAGGGTATACTTCATATGAAGAGCGATGAGTCGTAATCGTAATTAATAGTAGTATAAGCGGCACGCGTCAAGCTGATGTTCTTATACAAGTCCAAGTATAAAGAATGGAAAAGAACTGCGTGGCATCCTGGCACATCATTTTCTGGCAGACCACACTGCATGGTTTAATGTACTTAGTAACATAAAAGTGACATAGCTAAATGGTACTTAAAATGCATATTTCTTGTGAACATGATTTTATAACAGTATTTAAAAACTGAAACTTTTCTTTTTGATCAAGTCCCTCACAATTGGCTCTATAAATTGTGTTTTATAATGATTGTCATGTCAATGACACACCATATAATAGGGAGCAGTAGACATATTTGAGATCTGATATTTATGAATTTTTTACTGTATAAAAAAATTATAATCCATTTCATTATTCTCGACATTAAAAATTTGTCATTTACAGTATGTACCAGCAAACAGTGCAGCATCTGCTTATGTTGTAAACATACTATTCTGTAATTATAATCATAAAATTTTACGAGGTAACTTCTATGCATGTTTGTGGTAGCTGGGAGCCCAGGCCTCCCACTCTGCAGGTACCAAATTAATAAAAATGATGTCTCCACCACCACTCTCTAAGCTGGGCTACAGTCCAGCATCTGCAACAGGTTCGCTCACATCTCACGTTGCTGTACAGTGTAGCAGCGGGCCTGGGTGGCTTGTGCTGTGTGGGACACCGCTTGGCTGTACATGAGGCGAGATCCACCCGACACCTGTGACTGGCTCACATACGCAGCCTGTCAACAACACATAACCAACAGTCAGGATGCTCACAACTTAGGTCTCTCTACAAAACTACAAGCACAAATGTTCCTGGTCACAGCTTTTGCTGCAGGCAATATTCTACATCATGCTAACAATGTCAACATATGACTGCTGAATACTGTGTGCTTAACATGTGATGTACTAAGTTTATAATGGAGCTCGATTTAACTCTGCACAAGTTACTGACACACAAAGAGAACTACTTCTTGGTTGAAATATTTTCATTTTCTTTTATTTTTCAGGTTTCAACTTTTCTCAAAAGCACTTATTTAAATTTCTTTTATTCAACTTCCTAATTTTCTTTAAGATACCTATTTTGAGGATGGCGGTATTTTCTAGATTTCAGTAAACGTACTTGTAGTAAAGTTAATTGAATTTTCACACATAACCTAACCTTAAAGTTTAATCTGGTTCTACACTAACAAGTATTTTTGTTTACAACCTAGTCATTTTAATTAATTATAAATATTTTCTTTCAATTTTTAGTATGAATAAAACATTTTAATTTTACCTATATTTTTCATTTATTAGTTTTTGCAAGTGTCATGTGCATAAGGGTAACTTGTGAATATATTTCAGAGTCCCTAAGTCAACAAGAATGCCTGGAAAAGGTAAATAATAACCTAAGGTACCAAAGTGCAATCTTATGTGTATGTCTCACCCACACCATATCATACACAGAACACCTTCCTATCTCAAATCTCTAACATTGATTTCTGTCCACATATGTGAAGGGTGAATTTACTTATACAGTAAAACCTCTACATAATGTAGCGGTCTAAACACGCCCTTAGCTAACGCTCGTGCGTGAACCCAGCATCTCACAAAGCGAGAAAGCAGGATGCCAGGGGTTGCGGCAAGCGGCAAGAATAAACAGTGGGCGAGACATTAAACAAATGGCAATATAGGCCAGTGCGAGGCTCCACGCGAGCCAGACACCTTCCAGACATGTGAGATGCTGTCAGGACATCCGCCAGTGGCCGACCTCTGAAGATGGGCCATGAGAGGGGTGTGACGGAACCGTCGCTGCTGCTATGTTGATGGGACGCAGCCTTCGGCAACTTTGCAAAATGAATTGGTTCCAAAGATACGTCGGAAGGACATTATTAGATAATTGACAGAATAGCTTTGCAGAACAGTAATTAATAACATCATTTAATTACTCTCCCATTAGACGTAATTAAATGTTGTAAAGTGTTGTAATTTGTGAGTATGAGTAGTATATAAAGACGTTTGAGGAGATCCAGTCTTATATATTTTGCACGCCCCTAATCACTTAAGCTCTTATAGCTCAGGTGGAATCATCTGCATTGATAGTAGTATAGTTTGTATTCGCTGGAGTACACGAACCCAGTACAATAGTGAACCTCTTTATAACAAAATCTGTGTTTGGTCTGGGCAAAACTGTATATGATACAATGCATTTTCTCCTCTTTATAACAAATTATTTTTCCCTTTTTTGCATAAAACCTCTTTATAACAAATCTTGAAAAGTCTGATTTTATTTACGTACTTTACTTTTATATTTCTCCTTTTTTTTTTTTTTACAAAACTTTAATTTGAACTGTAAAAAAACATTCCTTTTGTCACATATTTCAGATAAAAATTAAAATTAACAGAAGTTATAATGTTTGTTAACTGCTGTAGAAGTTGTATTGTCTCACTTTGTGTGTATGGGCTGTTCACGATAAAGTGAGCACTTTTTAAGGCCCTTCTCAATTTTTCCTTACATCCAATTTCCATTTTCCTGCTGTTTTTTAATATAAACATTGCAATGTGACCAATAAACACAGTGTACACATTTCACCACCCTCAAAATTTAATGCTTGAGGTTGCAATAATATATATTTATTAGTGGTTAATGCATGTTTAGAGGACCTTAAAAGGTGCTCACTTTACAGTGAACAGCATATACCAAGTATTTTTTATCATAAGAGTTTTCATTACTTATTTAAAATTTAAGAATTTTGCAAATTTTTTGTTTACATAATGTTGCTGCAAACAAAATTAGTGGCATATTTTTCTTCTATTACAATGGTAATTTATTAATAGTGGCTATAATAGTTTACTAGTTTTCAAAAGAACATCCTTTTAATACTTTTCTTAAATAAATCAATACACAAGAACCAATGCTACTGAATTTCAGTGGCAGTTAGATTCAAAATTGACTACATGATAAAAAAAGAAACACATTGTAAGTCACTTCTCTATAAAGAACCCCTCTATAGCAAACACACAAAACTTTGGTCCCTTCAGTTTTGTTATACTGACGCACGCCGCTTACACCAATTACCATAAACTATTACGACCCATCTCACTGCAACCCTAATGTACATTTTACACTCGTGAGATTTAAACCCTGCGCCATTTCATACATGGAAGTACCGGTCTGCCACAATCCTGGAGGGCGGCCGGACACGTGGATATGAGGGGTTGCAAAAGACAGCGGCGCGTCACCTCCCTCCCTCGAGCTGAGAGCCTACAAGCTATCAGCCACCTTGTGCCATGCACGAGCGCCACCGAGGATAAGCAAAGGCCACGAGATGATGCACTCTGGCCTCGCACCTGAGGGACGTCAAAGCTCTCCCCCACGGCCACCGCGACACGTGCTGCCTTGCTATATAAGTTAGTGCGTAGTGGCCCTCACGAGTTGTTCCTGCAGTCTTCTCCGAGCACCTGGGTGCTGGAGTCTAGACTACCACGAGCCTTTCAACAACCCTTCCAGAAACTGTCACTAACAACTTAACAGTCTTCAGCAGTCAGCAGAGGCTGCCACCATTGACGTGGCCTTTAGAGGTCTGCAGCCCCGCTTCCGGACGCTCCAGCGACACCAATAGCTACCAGAAGCTTTCTGTACAGCTATTCCATTCCTACCATGTATACAGGTACTGGAGGACTAGAATAGACGAGCCACGACCACTAGCAACACTTCTCAATCAGGGAGAGATGGTACATCTGAGTTGTATCCCTACTGGAGCACCAGGGTGGTGGCGGGGGCATTTGCTGGTTGGCGTGGGAAAACTCTGGTCAGCATTTTTGCTTCGTGCCTTGTCGGTGGCGTTTGGCCTTACCCGAGGTCTGGACAGCTTGTAGGCTCTCAGCGTGGATTGGGGGGGTGGGGGGGGCGGCATGCCTGCCAGGTTGTGTATCCTACAGGTGAAGAGAATACACTCAAAAATTCCTGTTGCCTGTAGGGTAGACAGCCTACCACTCACGTCTGTAGTGGTGGAAGAGGTACTCTTGGTGATGAGTCATAATCGTATTAGATTGCATGAAACAAAACAGACGGCGTGTGCACAGAAAACATTCCAATGCTTGAGGGGAAGGGGGGTGAGCATTGGCTGGCGCTGACAGCTGAGAAGGGGAGGTATCTATTTTTAGATGTGCCTCAAATTTTAGACTTTTTCGGCCCAAACTTTTCATGGTTCCTCGGGATTGGGTCACAATAGAGAGGTGGTCGTAGTAAATAGGGTTGTAATAGAGGAGTTTTACTGTTATGCCAATAAATATAGGAGGGGTTGAAAATTACAATTCATCCAAATATATGTAAATAAACATGTGTTAAGAGTCCCAAAACATATATGTAGCTGATTAGCATACCTCAAAACAAACAAAATTTTGTGCTCTATATTAAACCCTGACAATATCATGCAGTTCACCCAAACAACTTAATATGTATCAGGTCTGTTCTTGTTCTAGCCATCTCTAAACTGACCATGTGATATCGAGGCATTCACAGCTTCAACTAGCATGCTCCCACATTCATGCTAAGTGGCACTCTACTATGTTCTTCCCTTCAATTTTCTCTTACACTCTCAAGCTAGCGGAAGAGAAATAGGTCACTAGTCGCAGGTCTGAGCACTTGTTTTACGACACATATCCTGATCCCAGGCCTGACTAGTCTTCTGTTTGGGTCCAATTACTTACCAAACATTTAATAAATACCATTTTAAGTAAGCTAAAAATCGAAAATCATATCACAATTACTAAAATTCACAATTTGTCTTAGTACTTAACATAAATTAGTCATTTTCATATGGTAAACAGAACTGATTTCTCACACAGTGACAGATATAATGTCACAGTATGCAAGAATTAGCCCGTTAATGAATGAAAGAACAGACTGACATATTACAGGGATACTTACTTGACTGGATGATGGAATGGCCTGATAGGTGTTGCTAGTGGTGGCATGAGATTGTGGTGGTGGTGCAACTGGCTGTGCCCTAATGGGGTAGCCAGTAGTTATGCCTCCGGTCTTACCACCCTGTGCAAAAACACATAACTATTTTTTTGCTTTACTGGAAATTAAAAACAATACTCATAACAGCAAATGCTTTTGTGCTATGAAAATATACAGAATAAACTGTTAAAACCGTTATTGAATTGCTATCTTAAACCAAAACTTTAAAAACTAAATGACTGAAAGTGTTTTACGGCCAAACTGATTTTTTTTTCCACAGAGTAGGTATTTCTTTGTAAAGTAGTAAAACTTATTTTCTTACATACTACTGTTACAAAAATACTGAGACCAGGGAGAGTTAAAAATAATCAAACACAAAGCACAATGAAGTAATGTATGTTAACTTTTAATAACATAACAGAAATAAGATAGAAAATAGAAAGGTATAAATATGAAGAAAACGAATACGGGAAAAAGAGAGAAAGAGAAAGAAAAATAAATAAATAAATAAATGAAAAAATGAATAAACAACTGAAGAAATACATAAATAAATACAGCAAGAAAAGACACAACAAGAGAAAGTAAGAAGGCAAGAGAGAAAGATAGAAACACTAGTAGAGAGTGGGATGGTGGGGAAGGTGAAAGATAAATGTGTACATTCTCATAGTTGCATGCTATGATCAAAATGGTAATGCTTACTTCCTCTTAGCAAATTTCTACATGCCGACAATCTTTTGAAAAGCAGAGTTTGATAATAATTACTCCTTACAACAGTGCCAAGTCCTTACCTGAGGGGGCTGCTGTATAGGAATTGCACCACCATGGATGGCGACATGGGTCGCTGGTCTAATGGATGAGTAGAACTTGTCAGCAGACTCTTGCGGCGGAGGAAAGACTGCAGATGGCTTACTAGGTGCATGTTGCTCCAGAGGTTGGTGCAGGGGCGTCAGATACGCTGGCAAAGATTAATATTATGTACAACACATTCTGAGACTTTAAATTTACTGCTTTACACAAAATTCCTTTTCTTCATTTACCTATAAGCAAAATGAAAAGATAGTATAAATTGAAGCATGACACTTATTTTGACTATTATAAACACGACTTCGCCTCATCTGTACGTATCATCACATTACCCCAGACGGGGTTTGAACAACAAAAAAAACTTGCTAAAAGAACCTACAAGTACGCTCCTAGTTGCGGGGGAATCCACAGACACGTCAGCCAAAATTGTTCGCCTTTATGTCAGATGCTACGCCAACCCCCTTCATGTGTGACAAAAGCCTAGCCAAACAGCCAAGTTAAGCGCCTAAGCTCGCACAAAAATGGCAACCTAGCATTACAGAGACGCCTAGTTCGGCTACGAGCCAAGGGATCACGCTAGAGAGCAAAGCTCTGCCCAGGAGGAGGAGCTCGCCGCCTGCACCCCCGCACCTCAGACAAGCATGTAGGCAAGTAGAATATATGGCCTTGCACTGCCAGGGAATGTCAGTTGTTCTCCAGTTTTCCTCGAGTTCATCTCCAGCAGCTCATTCCAACACCTCGCATGCTGGAGCTCTTCCAGACCTGCACCAGCAACCCCCAAAGAAGTCTTCTACCCCCTTGAACAGCATACCCTTCGCCACTACGCTTCTGGTAGTGGCCCTCGAGGTCCCTTCTGGACAACGGCATTGAGCTAGTTAGGGACAGTAGTTAGAATAGCTACCTAGCTGCATCTGATCTTGTTCAGATTAGACCCAGGTCCCCTTCACCCAGTTTACTTCAGTTCAGTTCTCCTGGTTAGTTAGGAGGTAGTATAGGCCACCATGTTTATTCCTCGTAAAATAAATAAGTTTTTCTCTCAAACATCCGAGTACTAATTCTAGGGCAACTGTGATATTATCCTCTGTACAAGTCAGCACACCAAAGTAAAGCAGGAGACAGCATCTTTGACAAACCAATTACCGAACTTAGTGTAGGGCTGCAGACTCCCTTAACCGGGCTAATGG
Source organism: Dryococelus australis (assembly GCA_029891345.1). NCBI lineage: Eukaryota > Metazoa > Arthropoda > Insecta > Phasmatodea > Phasmatidae > Dryococelus > Dryococelus australis. The sequence goes on from CM056993.1 coordinate 145,676,141, forward strand.
ACATAGTAAAACACACCCAGTCGATGGCCACCCATACTGTGCACCTGATGTGGAGTAAGGCAGACCCACAACCACTAGCACCACAATCCAAGGGTCGCCTGTCAGCAACACCAGCTGATTCACTCCATCCACCTCACTGAACTGATGCCAGAAGTAGCGATAGAGTGGTTCTGGAGGTCCGCCCACCTTTGTACATACACCCAACCTCGTTGTCGGACTTCCAGAGATTGTATGTGACCAGGAAAATTATTTATACAAGCCAAACACACCCGTTGATTACCCACAAAAATTTTGAACAGCCACCCATTTGTGCTCTCCGGAATACAGAACAATAGAGCCCAGACACTAGGTACTAAGTCTCTTGAGGCCAGCTTGCCTGCTCAGTAGCATACTCTCTCCACTGTGTTTCGACACCGGAGTTAAATTTCTCTGAGACCACTTTTCGACGTTGAGTGTTCAGATAGGGCGACCGCTTGAGACGGCAAACGCTGTACGTGGCAGAACACCCAGAAGGACAACACGTCCCCTACAGTCATTTCACGGACGTGAAAGTTGACGCATGTCCGATTAGCTAAGGTTGGATCACGGTCGTGTGGCTTTGGTTGCACTTTGGTCGGTTGTGCTTACAGGTTGATTTACTCTTATTTGCGGCTAGATATAGCGGTCGGGCACGTGGCCTTACGGGATGGCACAAAGTTATTGACTTTACGAGACACAAGTCCCTCTGATTGATCTGGCTTACGACTCGTATTGGAGCTGGTCGTAGTTGACGACGGGCAGGAAGTGTTAGCGGTAGGTGCCATGTCATCTTGTGGGCGAGGGGTAGCTGGATACAGCTGACTGAGTCGTTCATCTTCGGCTCGGGCAGTAGCGAGAGCACGACGTGATAAGACACAGAACTTGCAGTTCCAGTCTTCTGAGGCCCTGCTCCAGAAGTTACTGTTTGAGATGCCTGACTGGTTCTTGATCTGATTAAGTAACCCTCTTACAACTGGATGGCACGTCAGATGCATACGCAACGGTGCTGATGGGAAGGAAGCTGGATTAGTTACAGTAGATGTCGGTGGTGCCAGTCATAGGAGTAAGGCGGCACAATCTCGTCCTGCTCGTCGACTAGTTGTGAGCGGTACAAGACCAGCCGGCTGCCTGGCAGCAAGGTGTGCAACTCTTTGCTCCTCCCTCCTTGCGCCGTGTCTCCCCTTACATGGTACAGAGCAAGTTTGACTACTGAGGACCTTGAAAGGAGCACCACGAACACGTATAGCCCTAGATTAGTGTCAGCTTGGTAACAGTTTTGCCAACGCGAGCTCCGATGCTTCAGAAGATCTCCCACAGTTGCGGGCTGATCACAAGCGTTGGAGCAGCATGGGTTGCCAAGACTATTACTGGGTGTGCGATCCCAACCAAGGCCAGGCCGTAGCACCTAAGCAAATACCACCGCCAGCACCCAGGTGCTCCAGTAGGGATACAACTCAAATGTACTGTCTCTCCCTGGTTGAGAAGTGTTGCTAGTGGTCGTGGCTCCTCTATTTTAATCCTCCAGTACCTGTATACTTGGTAGGAATAAAATAGATGGCCGTCTAATGGGTGTGTATTCTATTCAACTTGGAGCCGTCTGAGGGAGAGTATCTAGTTGTAGCTAATTCGTAATAATAATAACTTCCCGTTTCCGGTCAGCGGTACTCAGCTCGAGGTCCTCCCAGCAGTTGGTGACAAAGTACTCTATGAATGAGACTCGAGGTTAAGAGAAACAAAGCAGTGTTTATTAAAAACTTATTAAACACTGTGAAATGTGCTCTCCTGCCAAGAAGACCGGTGGTTGGAAGTAATTCTACAGTAGCAGGTGTACGAGACCTGGTCCTAGGCTAGTTAGGGAAGTGAAATATAAAACTGTTGAAAATTACTTAATACAAACCTAACTCTAAATGGGGTGTCTGTAGGAGACAAAGAATTTACGTGTGGCATGTACTATAGTTACAGAAAGCATCTGGTAGATATTGGCGATTGGCGTCGCTGGAGTGTCCGGTAGCAGAGCCTTTGGTGGCTGCTTAAGACTGTTAAGTCGTTGGGGACAGCCTCTGGAAGGGTTGTTGAAGATCTAGCAGTAATAGTAGTATGCTCCAGCACGTAGGTGCTTGGAGAAGACTGCAGGAAAACTGGCGACGTCCGCCACTCACTGCCTTATATAGCAGGGTAGCGTGTGTCCTGGTGGCCATGAGGGAGGGCGTATGATATCCCTCTGCTATTAGGACGGAATGGGGGTAGCACCCTGTGGTGATCTCACGGCCTTCGCGTATCCTCTGTAACACTCGTGCATGGCCCGAGGCGGCTGATGGCTTGTAGGCTCTCAGAGCAGAGGAGAGGGGATAAAGGGGGCGGGGGTGTGACGTGCCACTGTCTTTCACAACCCTTCGTATCCACATGTCCAGCCGCCCTCCAGGATTGTGGCAGTCTGTTACTTCCGCGTACGAGATGGCACAAGGTTTGAATTTCACGTGTGTAGAAATAGTACACTAGGATTTCAGTGAGATGAGTTGCAAACGTTTGTATGGTATAAGTGGCATGTGTTAAAGTGTTATTTTGTCCAGATGCCCTACTCCCATTGGAGTGGTATCCGAGAGAAGGTCAGACAGGTGCTAACTGCCTCTAGGTGCTTGTAGGAGCTTGTTCCCTCCTCATCACCATGATCGCACAGCTCTTTCCCAAGGATCAAGTGCAGGCATTTTGCCTTCTCCAAATTCCAGAAATGCCAGAGATTTGTAAGGACCTCTTCACGAGCACCATCCATTTGAGTGAGGACACACACCCCTTGCTAGCAGCATACATCAATGGACAGGAGCTGTTCTTGTGACACGCCAACATCTACTACGGGGAAATTAAACCAGTGGAACCTACTCAGCCGACCGAAACAACCATTGAGACACTACCCGTAAATCAGTCTAGCTCGCACTCATGCCAACCAGAGTTTACCCAGGTGAAACAGACGTCTCAGGTTACGCATCGCCCGGGTATACCGTAAGATCACTCTCACACAGCTGGAGTTCATACCCTGCCGCAAAGCTACCAGGCCAGTCCTCTACACTGGAAGTGCACCAGTACCACGTAGAGACAGAAATAATACAGCACCCCGCCAGAGGGTGCGCCTGACCTAGCACCCGAACAAAAACTCTCTTTTGCCGTAGTGATGTTCTCTAATGCCCAAAGGGCACCACGCGTCAAGCTTCTGTTCAAGTTATGCTTTTTCTGTACCACATACTGCATTGTCGATTTTGATCTCATATTACTAAGATTTAGATGCAAAATATTCTACAATATTTTACAATCCAAGTATAGTACAGCCTTAGTAAGTGCATATTTTTACATATACCCCTTTAAAGGTTTCCCAACGACCCACTTTGAAAAAAATATGTTTTCGGGAACGCATTATTTAGGAGGTTTTTAATTCTTTCAATGTGCTGTGTAAGTTAAAAGTTTTTCTGACCTCTACGAAAATGTCTTTAATATTCTAGTTTTCCTGAACTTATAAATGTTTTTATAGAGCTTTGGCGCGTGCTGCTTATACAACTAATCTAATGCAATTACGACTCATCAAACTGCCCAGAACTCGGGCAATGCTGAGCGTCACCGATGAGGCACGAAGTAGAAACACTGTACAGAGTTTTCTCATACCAGCCACGGCAGAGGGACGTCACGCCCTCCCCGCACCCCGCGCCGGCAGGCTACAAGCTTCCACTATGTAAGTCCGGACGCTGCCTGCCTTGGGAGTGATTCTTACGCATCCTCTCTCACGACATCCAGCACTGACTCAGTGCTGCGACCTCCGGAGATATTGAAAACTTCAAGTACGCCTCCGCAGCTACATACTACATCTCGACAACCAACGAACATGAACACATGCATTCCACTTCAGTTTGTCTCCTTTAGACACCTTTTACTTAGCAGTTTAACTTTAATTAATTTGTATTTGTATAGAACCAGTATTCCCCTATTTAATTTAGAACCAGGCCACCTACACCTGGATCCGCAGGTACCTTCATTCCTTCACGGTTTGATAGGAGGTAGCACGGGTCACGTGTTTATTGAACATTCAATAAACACTCATTGTTATATACCTTTCTGTTTTTCACTTCCAGCGTATTTGTTTGTATTAATGGTTGGAGAAAGAATACGAAGAGCACTGCTAACAGGAACGGGGAAATTTATTTAAACCGAGTTAGCCTGACTGTGGAACCCTTTCAGGTATCTGCACATCAGAAGACATACATATTAGATGGCTACCTGTTTCTTCCAAGTCACACCTTAGCACTAAGTCAGTGCTCGTGAGGGAGAAACAGCAACGCCACAACCACTTGAAACACCTTCGCATCGGGAGGGGCGACAGACTCAGATTATTTCTCATCACTCGCACTAAGTCAGTGCATGGTGACCGTAGCCTGAAGTTTTGCTGTTCAACATAGTGCAAAACGCACAACCTGTAGACACTTGGCGGCCTCCACTGCTTCACGTCCCTGATCAGCCAGCATACTATGGGGGATTAGATGGGACTCTTATCACGCTCGTGTCGGCAAGTCACTATTGGGTTACACTGTCGAACCTTCCTGTCCAAGTGCATCACGTAGGCTGTCGAACTGTTTGCCCTATGCCTCACAAGAGGAGGAGTGGTAGAAAATGTAGGGAACAATTCCTGGCTCACTCTGCTTTCAAACCGTGGATCGCACTACCACGTCCTACGAAGGAGAGGTAAGTGGAACGGGACCACGCCACAGAATTTAGACGTCAGACATTTGTGCCTGCTCCGGTTCTGGTAAACGACTTGCCACTTTGTATCTGTGTACATCCTACGTGTCACCCTGTGGTAAAAGGGTTTCTGGCCAGAACCGAAGTGCGACTAGGCTGGGACAACCTCAACTTTTGGACCAAGGAAGCACACCCGTGGAATCTCCAGTCTGGCCTAGACGAAATTCGCAGCACCTAGGTGAAACCTACCCCGATTACAACGTTCAAGAAGGAGTGAGGAAGAACTAACCAACACCCTTCGCCTCACGCCGACTATCTAAATCACATTACCCTACTTTTGGTCTAGTGGACAAAATCCTCGACCAATGTGCCAAGTCAGTCTAATCGGGCACGCATCAACTTTTTTAAAAATAAAAGTTATTTTTAAGTAGACTTCATATTACTACATCCAATAATAATTTTAAGGATTTATTAAATACTTCTTGCTTTTTACCCACAAAAAAATATGTACAGTGTTTCAGCTAACTAAAAATGTATTAATTCAATTAAAATAAACAGCAACTTAGAAAACAATATGTCACTCATAAAAATAAACAAAGGCATTATACCAAGTTCTCAGATACCTAAGGAATACAATGAACACAAATACTCTGACTCACCATGCTGGCCATGTGGCTGGGACACGTAGACGGCATGAGGCTGTTTAGCCACATCATCGCGAGAGTGAGAAGGCACGGCAGAGGGCTGGGCATACTGAGGACCAGCGTACGTGTAAACAGCTTGTGTGCCTGTGGGGACATAGTTAACTGTCGTCGCCGCCTGCACCTGGGGAGCGTAAAATGGCTGCGACCCTGCATACTGCGTGTTCTCTGCACACATACATACAAAACAATGCTTTCAAGATAATTACAAACTACAACAAAAAGTATCTTTAACTTACAAATACCTATAAACTCTCAAGAAACTGGCTATTGGCTGCTGTCTATGGTAGCAAGAACAGTGTGGGATACTGTTTACAACACAAACCAATTACTTCATTTTGGTATGAATAGGCAGTGTGCGTGTATAGGCCGCACAAGAAGTTTTTAATGAAAAAATTAGGGATAATTAATATTTCAAATATAGACAGCACTGAATTTTTGTATTCCTGTAAATATTGTTAAGTCACGATTCCGTACAAACATAATAAATTCTGACTTAATTTCTCCCTTACAAAACATTTATGACAGAGAATTTGTATTCTGCTGCAATGACATGGCAACGTGAGTAGAGAAAGTAAAACCACAGCAACATGTTGCACAAAATGGCATAGTGCACTTCTGGCATGGTGGCAGGCATGTGAACTACGTAAGATATCTTTCTCTTGTACAGCAGCGAAATTATTTTCTCATGAAAGGCATCTATGGTCAAGCTCGAACACGTTTACATTTTACGCGTGCGGGATGATGGTTATTTTGTTTATGAATGTGAGGGAACAAATTATTGCCTGAGTGAAAAATAATTCATTTGTTGTTATTTTTTCTTACTTCCTTGGAAACTAAGTTAAAACATTAAAATGTACTCTATGTTGACAAATTTCTAAACATGTTTTGGGGGTTAAAATTTATTTTAATGCCAATATCTTGTAAATAAGCCGTACTCCACTTTCTGTAGTCATTTTTTAAAATAAAAATGTGCGGCCTATTCACACCGAAATATGGTATGATATTCAGACTATTTTTCAATGACGCAAGAGATAAGCTATATTGTAATACAATTTTTTTTCTACATGAGCTTATTTTAAGGGGTTTCAATAAACTTATTGCAACTAATTGCAATTTTAACTGAAATTGCATATTTTGCAAACTAATCTGTGTCGTTTACATAAAATAATCATTATACCAATGTAATGTGGGTGATTATATTTATCATCAATCAAATGCAAGGGTGTGCTGTTTTACAACTGAAAATGATAGATAGTACTGCAACAGCTGTACTTTGCACCAAATAAACTAGGGGAAATAGCACTAAACAAATTTACTGCAGTATAGTATGCGAGGTGTATTGTTTTTAAATAATTTCAGCAAGACACACAGTAGTTTTTTCAGCATGTCACACACATTTTTCTTCAAATAACTCGTGATTAATATGAGATGTGAAAACAGAAGTATTTACATAATCTCATCACAACCAACTATTTTCATCCTTATTTAGATATTTATGAAAGAAAGTATAGCTTAACCAACAAAACCAAACTAGTTAAACTATTTGGTGGCACCAATATTTTTCATGTAATGTGAAGTATTAATTACACAGCATACTTTGTAAATAACATAAAAACAAATACATACCACATAAACACTTTCACTCATGAAATGGCATGTACTCCAAGTACTGCATACATACAACTTTCACCTATTAAATGACAGGTGATTTCCAGAACTGTGTACATCTACACTTTCACTAAAGGGAAGGCGCATATAATTTCTAGAACTGCAAACATAAACTAACATAATTAATAGCAGTTCAGTGTTAGTTTAATTCAGCCATCACTTTTTTCATGTTTTAACTTCAACATCTGCTTTGACTAGCAGCTCCAATTCAAACTTTTAACTGACAAAAATTTAATCTAAGTTACAAAACTAAAGCCAGAATACTTTTGGTACAGTAGCTGCAGGATATATCAAACTGATGTTTAATTAAAAAAACTTACCTTACACAGAAACTACAGTAGTTTAAACTGTTATATGATCCATTTCTTCCTACTCATTGTGGAGAAAAAATGAGTTTAATGCACAAAAAATCATTGCTAGTGTTTTTTTCTTAGATGTTGACACTTCAACACTGGTACAGTGGAAGTCTTATTCTACACATTAACATACAATGATTATTTTGACATGCAGCACACTTATTACACTTTGTATGAAAGTACTCTTTTGCATGTGCAGATATTCAGTGATTATTTCCATCCAGATCTTGAGGAGGCATTCGACCTTCAGTGTGAACAGTACTGCACATGTTTTAAATCAACAATTGCAAAATAAATTATTCTGTGTTCCTATTCCTTGCCATCTGCAGCTTTCACAAGCAGCCAAAAACCTTTTACTATATAGCAAACCCAGATGGTCTGTCTCTCATATGTTCTACACGCATATATGAACTGTATTTGAATAACTCACTATTCCACAGCACAGCACGCACGTACTCATGGCCTCGACGACTATCTTCAATTTCTGTGAACAACAGAGAGTTATTTTTTGGGAATGGCAAAAATTGTAAAAGAACTGATCAACTTCAGTGAACACAACATGCAGAAATTAGTACTGGGCAACATGCACATGAGTTATTGTTTACTGTTTTTCAACCAATACCAAACTATTTTGTACTTGACAAGCAATATGAAGAAAGAAAGAAAGAAAAAACGATATAGGACTACATATATATTTTTCAAAAGTTACTACAAAATTAACCTTTTAAGTTTTAAATGTACTCTGAAATAGAAGACGCACAGTGGTGACATGACTGATGTTGGCTGCTATGGCTTCTTTAAAGGCTTGTTTTCATCACCATCATCTTCATCATCATTATAAAACACTACTGTCAAAAGCAAAGATTTGATGTGACACATGATGCATTTTAGTGCTTAGAGGAAGCACTCTCCAAATGGTTGACTTTGCCCCATCTGAATAATGGCACAGTTCATTCACGCCCGATAATGGAAGTAGGTCATTAGGAACTTCCAGATGCTAACACAGACTCAACATACCTCCAACCTCATGTTTCTAGCTTTTACTGTCGCTCCGAATCTCCAATAAGCCACCATGTCAGTGCCCCTGCCTAAATGAAACACAGTTAAACTTCGCCACACCTGCTAGAGCGAGCGTGCACTTTTTAAACTCCGTGCTGCTGGAGAAAGTGGGCCAACCAACGAAGTCACTGCCTCCTTGAATGCCTATGGAGCAGAGAGCTCGCCACCACATGCCGAAAGGCAGGCAAGATAAGGATCAAGCGCTCATGCATATGACGTCACAAGCTCCACACTCGAGAGGTGGGATTAGCTCCCCCACACCTATGGTTGGCTGAAATCAGTATAAAAGGCTGAGTCCACCTGGACACTATAATTGCTCATCGTTCTCGATACTAAGGGTGGAAATCCCTTAAACGCGGTGGCAACTATGTATTGCAACGGTACTTGGTTGAGAAGGCCAGGTCAGCCTAACAAGGGCTGGATGCCCTAAACCATGCTGGTAGCCGCGAATGAACTTCGACGAAGCCAACCGCTCCCGAGGGCGCCGCCACTAAAGGGTCTCTACTTCTGCAAGCGCCTCCAACTTCCAGGGTCATCTTCACTGCCAGCATTTACCAAGGTCACTGTAAAGTCATCCCTTAAGGTCATCAGCATAAGGCCTTAACCTGGCCATTTTTACCAGTTGGATAGAAAACCTTGTAGACTACGAGGTCCTTTATGGACACCCCCTAATTAAGGTTAGACTCCTCAGGGCTTGTTAAGATTTTGCATAGTTAATTAATTAACAAATATTTAATTTCTATTAAACACTGTAACGTAACGTAATCAGGTTGCCTCCGCCTGAACTGCTTTGATTGCACTTTCGCAGTGTATTTATCCGCAGTGAATATATTAATGTTATACTTATTTAACATAATTTTACTGAATACTTTTAACTGTATTTCTTTATTTTCAATTTACATCATTGTAATAAAAACCATAAGGAAATTAATTCTACGACCTTATCAATTCTAGAGAATTGAAATTTTTTTGTCTACAAGTGTTATCAGAGCTCAGTGATGACTAATTATTAAATGATTTTACTTATTTTGAATACATAAGGAAACGCTGGCTTTGCAAACCAGCCACACAGCAAATACAAGGAACATCGAGCAGTACTCCGAGTTTGGCCACAGCAATTCTCAGTGTATTACAACGGCTAATCTTCGGGGGGACCCTTCACTAGGAACTCACTACACCCAGGTATTACGACTGCCTGCGAGTCCCTGCGGTATAATCCTTTGGGTTAGCAAATGGCTAGAAGGAGTTATGCAGTGAGACACGTTGGGCATAGCAGTGTATATGGCCCAATACAGTAGGACAGCTCTTATAACCGGCTTCACGTTACGTACTGTTTGGTTTGCATTGCCATTTTATTTTACGACCTCATGCCACAAGCTCTAATGAGCGGAATAAAGAATAAGCTAAAGAGGACTCTTAAAGACCTCAAGACAGAGATCAATGCATTGAATAATTCAGAGACGACAGAGAATAAGTCAGTATTTGCTTTATGCTCCAGAGCAAAGGACAGATTGCCCCATGAGTATTTATCACTTTTACACTGTGAACACTAAGTAGTTGGAATAGAACCATCAGACCTCAAAGAGGAATACACAGCCATACCCTTCGCACAACCCTTCCTTCTATAAGCAGTACAAGCACGACTCCGACACAATCAGAGTCGGCCGCTGTTCCACTGCCGGCCGCCGCAGCACAGTCAGCAGAGCAGAGGAGAACTCCACTTTCACAGACACCACAGGTAACACATCGGAGAGTTGTGCCTACTGCAGTGTGTGACATTGTCCCTTCTGGAAACCTACACGCCCCATACTCTACACTGGCTTTCTGCCCAAGAGGGCTTAACTCCCTGGGGCATAATCACTGTGACATTTGTGACGTTTATGTCGAGATATTTGAGGGCCACCAGCACTGCTCATACCTGCCTACATGTACAACAGCACAAAATTCAGGTTGCTCATCGGGGTCTCAATCCCCACGCCACCCCCAGTACACTCACCACATAATCACACCTACCGACGTGGGAAGCAACACACATGCCAGAGCTTTGCCCGGGACGTGTGGGACTTCCATTGGGTGATTACTTAAGATGTTCAATCTGTTATTTAGTGTACTTCAGTTGGCAACAGAGGATCAAAACCTCATCCTGCCGCCCCAGCGGGCGCAGCATTCCGCTAACTCCTATGATACAAGGAGTAGCCTCCTCATATCAGGTGGCATTAAATTAATTATAAACATGTATTGCTTCAGCTGTTAATGGCCAACCAAAACTTACATGTATTGTATTACACCACTGTGTACAATATCACTCCCAACAGCCACAAAAAATGTTTTTGGAACCCTAAATGTACTGTAATTTGTTTGTTAACACTATACTGATGATATCTTTCTAGTTCACTTGGTCACATGTTCAGGTCTCATATCAACGACTATGGTTATGTTGCTGTCTGATCTACTAACACAAAGCACCAATGGCTGTGATCAGTGCATGAAGGTTAGAACTAGGACAGGATGCGATGTTAAGCTCTGCATCCTGCATGGAAAGGGAGCTAATGGAAAGCTAGCATTTTGCTGACCAAAGTTTAAATACGCAACAATTAACTTTTTATTTATATACTCAACACAGCGTTCTGGCACTTGGACATACAACTGTCACCACAACTGATTAGTGGCTTTGACAAAGCCAGCTGAAAATAAAATGGGAGGTGGATGTCCCTCAATGGTTAAGCTGGATCCAATTCAAAACAATGAAATATTACAGCATTAGCAAACATTTTTGTTTGTTACATCCATAACCGCTGCTTTGCGACAGCTTAAAAGATAATACTTTAATTATTCATCTACAAACTCTTTCTTGTCACATATTCTCCATGATCTGTCATGCCAGATTTGCAGGAACTGAGAACAAGATTTTCATTTGCTCATGCAAGAACTGATAGTTATATTGTAAGGTAATGGAACAGAATGTGGATCAGGTACCAATTTATTGTGGATCATGCAAACTAATATATTGATTCTGAAGTACTTCTGCCCAGATATTTATGCAATTTGTAGTGCTATTTATCTATGGAGTAAGTACTTCAAGATGCAGTAGTTGGCACTCTTGTTGGGGAACGTGGCAAAAATAATTAATTGTGAAGTCCCATCACGTAGTTGTGCAGTTGCAGCAACCAGAGATGCAAGCTTGAGAAAGTAAGTTCAGTTCATGATCATCCTTAGCTGTTTCCAGCCTGTGGCCAGGCCAGCTTTGTAAAATGCCTTTATCTTTTTCTGTTCTCTCCATCACGCTACCTCACTCACTGTTTGGTCTTCCTTTTGGCCTTCTTCCATCGTATGCGAGTTCCAACATCCTTCTTGTCAACCTCTCACTTCCCATTCTACTGACGTTGCCATACCACCTCATTCTTGCCACCCCTATGATCTTCATGAGCCCCTGTATCTGTACTTTCTCTCAAATCACTTAATTTCAAATTCATTTCCTCGTTATCACCATAATGCTCCTTGCAAATTTCATGCCCAATGCACAATACCTCTTCTTTCTTTCCCTCGTCTTGTTCATTATTCATGTTTCTGCTCTATATATCACAATGGGTACAAAATATACCCTGTACAGTATCTGTTTGCATTTTAGTGGTACTTCTCTTTTCCACAACAGGATCCTCACACACCTATAAAAGGCATCTTCCAGCTGCCCACTCCTTATAACTTCATCCTTGTTCCCCTCATTTCTTTCCAGGATGCTTCCCACATGTATGGAGTTTTCTACCAGCTGTAGCTCCACTTCATTTGATTTTATTCCCTTCCTGATTGTGTAACTTCTCCTCCTCATCACCATCACCTCGCTCTTACTGGTACTGAATTTCATACCACACTTCCTCACTGCTTCATTCCATGCGTACAGTTATACCTGTACCTCCTCTTTTTTCTCATCCTACACCATCAGAACATCTGTGAACACCATAGCCTCCATGTTCTGTATCCCTATTCTATCTTCCACACATTACCACTTCCAAAACTATCATGAATACAAGGGGTGATAATACACTCCCCTGGTTAAATCAATTTCTTTACCATTCTTGTATATTTTTCTCAACAGATGTACCATGAGTGCGGACATTTAATCATTTTTAACGTATAAGCCGTAGTGTGAGCTTGTCACCTAGTGGCTTGCCATCTGTCTGCCGTGATACTCCTGCCTGAAAGTGGGTGGACCCACCCACTCAGTAGAGCAAGCAGACCAGACAGGTACCAAAGGTGCATCCTGGTTGCACATAGAGGTGGTTATGGCCTCCATCCAGACATCTTGTTCCACCCCTCGTTTGCCACACACTCAGGATCTTTCAAATACCGCTGCACAGCCCAGTGGCCCTTCTGCGCCAAACTTACATTTATTCGAGGGTCACTTTCGTACTGAGATTACAGCAGCTGTTGTATATCACTTGGCAAACAAGTCTCTTGTCCTTCATACACTGACTGAGCACAGGTCTGAGATATATATTGCATAATCTTTAGACAGAATAAAAATACATTTTCCACGCTTATTTTGATTGTTCCAGACATTTGTTTAACATTTCAATACTTTATTTCCCCCTTGCCTAATGTGTGTCTCCACTTAAGCATTTCTAGGCTCACACCAAGCTGCCAGGAAACAGAATCAACTACCATTCACTTTGAAGTACGCTCTGATCTCTCGTCAAAGTTTGGTATACTGGTTACTGGCAGGTAGAACTGCACTCCTGGTTAAAGAGGCAAGGGGAGAAGAATATTTCCAGAGTTCCCAGGCTTGAGGAGATACAAACATTCGAGGCTACTGCAGGACTTGGACTCTATGCAGGTCACCCGCCTCATTAAGTATCAATGTAGTCTCAAAAGAGAATGTTGTAATTTAAATGTTGAGTGCTGTCACAGTTATGTTGCTTGCCTAACTATCTCTTAGAAGGAATAGGAGGCTCTCTCTGAATCACTGTAGGCTTGAGTATGATCAGTCACGACAGGAGGTGTAAGTCCCAGCCAGTAGGTAATGCTGTTAGACACGCAGCATCTCTAATAAGAGCACAAACATGGTATACCCCAAGGCACCAGCACCAGGGAGTCACTTCCTCCATGGGTGGAGCATGCCAGATCCCCCGACACCTCTTCTCAAATCACTTGATGTCTAAATAGCAACAATCCTATTGAACATCTGCTAGATCCTATAATAATTCATTTGTTTATCTTTACTGATTTTTATATTTTTTAAAATAGCATTACAGACTTGCAACAGTTGTTTGCAATCCAATTGTTTCCACGCACCAACACACCGAGCTAGTCAAAAGAAGGCAGCAAAGATTCTTGCTGCTTAAGCCAGGCACTTGCTGCCAGTCGCCCGGCCTGCCTGCCAGCGAGTGGATAACATCCCTACCAGGTCCACCATTAAACCTGCATCTCCATCTGCCGTTCAAAGGGTCATCAAAATACCAGCCCACCCAGCATTACAGGTGACGTCAGTATGCACAACACTTACCCCGTTAGAGAAGCAGAGCGTACTAGCTCCCAGGCACTAGTTAGACATCAACCCGTAATTTCCTAAGAGTTGGCATCAAGTATATTCTTGTCTTGCCAACATGGAGTGATCACGAAGCTTTGTTGGAGTTAGAGAGACTGGGAAGCACCCAGGATTAAGCCTCATAGCCGGCTACACCAACACAAGCACCCCGATGAACTACTTCGGAGAGTAGCCAAAACTCAGTGGCGTCCAAACCCTTTCAAATCTACAGCCAGCATAGCACATGATGAAGGCAGAGGCATGCCACCCGGATCGTTATTCCCATGTGAGAAAAACCTGGAATGACCGTCAGAAATTGAACCCGGATGATAGAAACTAAGGTGCAGCTCAGACACAATGGGCAGGATGAGGCTACATAATTTGCCAGTGCAATGTGAAAATGAAACGTCAAACACAACACCCAGCTCTGACCCAAAAATGAAATTTGCCAAATGTGAAAAATCCTAGTATCATTGATCTATCTGTCGCTGACCACTACATCTAATGTCACTAACCCCTATTCCACAACAATAAACCGCATGTTATCATATTTATTACAAACAACACTTTTCCCAAAAGTTTTTCTTTTAAAAAGCACTAGCTAATTTATTCCATACATGCGAGAACAACAAAGATACACACAACCAGTGAGTGCTACCAGCTCAAAATGAAGTAAAACTGAACAACACAGTTGACATGGTTGAGTGTGGTACCGCCCAATGTTATTCATCCATAATTAACATTCAATTTGACTAAAAAACTTCAATGTAGTTAGAGGGCTTGACATTAAGGAGTGAGAAGCAATCTGTATTCTGCTGAACGAAGTGTACTCACTCTGTGGAGGGTAGCCTGGCATGGTCCCTGGCTTGTACCCATACCCTTGGTGGTACGCTGGAGGTGGTGGTGATGGGCTACGAGGTCGCTTCAGTGATCCCTTTACACAAAATACACCCAAAAGTTACAATCTAGTTTCTAACTTGCACAACATATTTACATACCTTTCACTGAAATACACTGCAGCATTTCCATACCACCATTACCAATCTGCTCTTAGGAATCAATAGCCTTGTATGATGCAGTTCCTACAATTTTTATCTTCTCAAAGGTTATTGTGATCTCCACTTCATCTATCCAACCCTTTATATAATCAGAGAGAAGTTTTTATACAAAATTTAAGCCATCTGGTGTCATAGTTTGATATATACTTTTGGCAAAGATAGTTGAAGGAAGACGGGGTAAGTTATCAATGCAATGAGGCATGGATAAATCATCAATTACATTTCTGCAGGAAAAACATCATGTAAGTGGATATAAACCAACAAGTGGTCTAAGGAGGTTTACACACAAGGGTAATGATGGTTCTCACATTGTTCAGAAGGTGGTAACTTCTTGATGTATGTCATACAAGAGCTGTATGAAGTCCTGAGCCACATCGCATAATTTATTTTCCAACTGCAAGTGGAATTCTACAAAGGTCTTTGCTGGCCATAAGTACTAGAGCAGACACCATCCTAGCTAGTCCCACACATGCTCTACTGGTGGAAGATGGAAGATGTGGTATCCTTGAAGACAAAAGTTAGGTGTCTGCATCTTGTAGAACCTGTTAAAATAGCTATGGCTGCAGTACATATCTGAAAATATTCATACTGCAAAATGCCATTTAGAATAAGCTGGACAAATAGTAGAGAATGGAGCTAGGCATAGACAAGAGAACCCTGAATTAACATCACACAAATTCTAATGCCACATGTAAATAATGGCAGTGGTGTGGACTGCCAGGTGTGAGGCACCTATCATGTTGTTCCACAACATAAGTTACATGATTAGACCAACTTCTGGGACACCATGTCCTCATGTGTACCTGTTATTTGAAAAATTTATATTTGTGATACAATTTTTAGCACCGCTTAGACTCCAACAGCCCATGTGCACACATGCAGCTTTCCTTTAGTTAATGGAAACCTGTCTTTGTGAAAAGACATTTTCTTATTTAACTGGGCCAAAGAGAATTAGGTAACTCCAACACTGAATATCTGTAATTCGCAGGTAGACATGTCAGGCACGCAACAAGTAAAATAATACCATTAACAAGTGGCTATGGGATAAAACACTTTGAAGTGTAACTACTTATGAAAACTTTTTTTTGTAAAAATCTGATGTCCTTATCCAGTATTAAACACTAGAGTGAAGCATAACTCATTCAAGAAGGCAATGTGATGACACTCCAGGCTCCAATGCTCACATTCTCTATACCACAGAGGTTTGGACAATGGCAATCTGCACAGAGGACACAGTAACTGTAGTGCACCAACATTCAACTACCTTTGGATGGTTCTCTAGGACACTGGTGATACTAGCAGTACAGACTGTCACAGTGGTGGACTACCCACTGAGCTAACTAACCAGTCTCATACAGGGTTGCTAATGACCCCATTCAAAAGAGTCCAAATGCAGATCTTGCACTAGCTGTTGAAGATATGGTATCCTCTGTGGTCACAAAAGGCAGCATTGATTGTATCCATCCTGCCTACACAATGAAACTTTATATATTTTGATGTAACATGTGTTTAAATGGTCCTATCACATCATTCATACACTACCAGTGTCACATACCTCTTATGGGCAACCTATTTTGCTTCCAGGATAATAATTTCTAGATGTTACACTTTCTC
Source organism: Dryococelus australis (assembly GCA_029891345.1). Taxonomy (NCBI): domain Eukaryota; kingdom Metazoa; phylum Arthropoda; class Insecta; order Phasmatodea; family Phasmatidae; genus Dryococelus; species Dryococelus australis. Next base: position 145,692,858 of record CM056993.1, read on the forward strand.
TCTCCAATAGTGAATTTTATATCTCCACTGTAAACAGGATTCTTACAGAGTATGTTAACTGTGAATTAAAAATAACTGGTAACTCACACGTGTGCAGATGTAGCTATAAATTATGTTAACCATAGGCATATACTACAAATTTAAATTGGTAAAAAATATTATATCCAAATGTATATAATTTCAAAAACATGAGTTATGACATGCCACTATGATTATAGGAGATAGGTGCCAGCAAGTCACGTGTTTCTGCCTGCCTCACGTACTATGTCACCGTCGAGCCACCGGCTGGTTGTACAGTTAGAGCACTTGCACTAAAAACAACTCAAATATGTATGTTCACTTTCTTTTTCAGTTGCATGTGTATGCTTAAAACAGTTGGGCTGAATATTACAACATGTATTATAATTGATTTAGAATAGTAGCTGTTAAAAATAATTGACGAAAACTGGTTTTAAAATGAGTATTTATGTTTTCGAAGCAAATTGACTCACACAAATTAGATATGTCAACTGTGAACAATATAGGTGTGAATGAAAAGAAGAAACAGAAATAAAAAATATATTAACAGAATGTTATTATTCATTAAATTACACTACACAAATTAATTGCACTAAAACATTCTTCCATACTCTTGGAGTAACCATGAAGAAAAACTAAATATTTAAAAAATCGACGTGTGACGTTATCTGCACTTTTAAGAAGCGCTCTTTACTTGAGACTGCATCCCATCTTGTAATGCCTTACTCCTTATGGGCCAGTCCGAATTAACTTATGAAGGAAGAAATGGAGATGGGACACGTGTCTAAATGAGCGCCTTGGGAACAACCCCCATATTAAGATTCAAATACGTTATCCTACTATGCAGAGCTAAACGTCACGAAGTCGTCACATGTGTCACCCCTCCGCTACAGTTTTAATAGCCCGCTACTCCAGGACGGCAGCGGTATTTAACAATTCAGCCGTTGGAGAGCGAAGTGCCACCTGCTGGAGCATTCATTGCCTCCAAGATGCACGGGCTGGCCAGAACACATCAACACCTCACAGCCACGCGGCAAGTGCTGCAGAGATAAGAATCCAGTCACCCATTCACGATGTCGCAAGACCAACCCCCAAGAGGGTGGAGTCAGCTTCCCCCTCACCCTTCTGAGCACCGCCAAGCTGGAAGAATCACTATAAAAGAGCCTTGAGAACATGGCCTCATGGCAGTCCCCTGCACCTCCACCGCTGTAATGGCCACTGCGAGGTATTAGCACATCCACTAGCCCCCTGTCTCCTGCTGTAATGGCCAAACGATATAACTAACAGGGTCCACTAGGTGCTAGATCCCTTCGCGCCACGTCAAGTCTCCAGAGGGTCCTCGACTTCCAAAGTCTACCAGCAGCTTTGGAGATCCCGCCAGCAGTCCAGAGGGTCTTCCACCTCTTCGGCGATCTCCAGCTCCAGAGACCTTCCGGATGTCGACACCACCAGAGGGTCTGCCAACACCATCAAAAAACTACCCTTTCCAGGAAACCTGCCTCTAGGTCTTCCTTGGACTCCTACCATTGACGTTGTTCCCTCTGGGTTACAGCCACACCATTCTTCAGCACCCTTCTGGTGCTGGTTTAACTAGGTTCCTTCAGAACATGCCCTCTTTTAATATTAATTACTTTAATCTTTTATTGTGGCTTCTTAATCTCACAACATATTAAAGATCATTCAAACAATAATAATTTGCTTCAGGATGCCTTCAGCTGAATTAGAATCATCCGTTTACTTTTATTGTTATTTAAATAAATTATTAGGAGAGTGCAGCCCCATTGTCTTTAAAAACTGTTTAGTAAAAGCTTATATCATTGATTTAATTTAAATATTTTATTCAATTGGAATAAGATAGTTCCAACAGACTTTAACCACTAATAAATATATCTTATTGCAGCATCAGGCATTAAATTTTGAAGGTGGTGAAATGTATACACTGTGTTTATTCATCACAAATCTATGTTTATATTAAAAAGCAGCAGGAGTATGGAAATAGCATAAAAGAAAAAATTCAGAAGGCCCTTAAAAAGTGCTCAATTTACCATGAACAGCCTATACATAATATTACCCTTGGTTTTATATAAGCCCTTAAGACCAGTAATATAATTTAATTAACTCTTTTCAAGGAATAGCAGGTGCCTCACGTAGTAAGCCATCAAGGCAGGCAAATACTTTATCCCCGGTGGAATTCAGTGATCAGAGTTCTTCCCTACTCCACCCACCGCTGTAAAAGGCTGTCTAGGAATATCGTAGTGTGCAAACTTGTGTGAAGTAAAAAGCACAGCACCATACGGCAGGTGTATACGTGATACACCGGCCACTTCCAAGTGTTGCTTGTTTTCGACATTTTAATGCCGTACGTCAGGAAAGGTGGAGTAAAATATATGAGAAAGCTTGACATCCAGAACCTCAATAACGATCTACTAGAGCAGATAGAGAAACAGATTAAAACTCCATCACCTTTATTTGGATCTCCAATTAGAACGTTGAATAAAACACACAAAATTCACTTATTAATAACCGAGTATCAAGACTCGCTACTAGGATTTGATCCTATACTCACCACATATCCTCCCCATATCATACTCTCCTTTAGTTTGGATTACTACTTGGGCATTACTCCAGCGCAACCAGCATCTGCCGCTGTTCGGCCATCATCATCAGCAAGCAGTCAGTCTCCACCAGCGAGATCTCCACAGCCTGGTGTGTCCAAGGTAAGGTATTGACCCAGTATAATTTTATCCACATCAGATTTTGTTCCACCACGATAACCAACCCATCCACAATTGTACACGAGGAAAGCACCCTAATGTGACAATCCACAGTAAACAGTTTGACATTATTTAAATGTCCTTTGTGACGCTGACATCACGTTGGTATGCGTACACATCCTTAATTAATAAGCAATCCACTCGTAGGTCCACTGCAAACTACCAATTAGCTTTGACACTTAAGAGTCAGGAGTTCAAGTCCCCAAGCAGACGTCAACAAGCCCTCTACCACAAAGGCTGTCCCCAACATGGCAGATTCCATGCCCAGCTGGCAACAGAACCAACGCACTAAGTAAATAACGGGCTTGTGACTCAGCTTCGACTTCAGTTAGCACCTATTTACATTTGTGCGTGTGGATCCTGGGCAGTGTTTATTATCCTAGTTCTCCAATCAATAGGTAGTGTACACACGACAAAATTGACAACACATTAAAAACATAAAGGTACAATAATTTTGTTTGAACTACAATAATATTGCTTGAAGGTATTACAATTTATATTTTTATGTTACAATATTTGTTAGGTTATAAGTCAGGGCTTACAATTACAGTATTTGCAAAAAGTTATTTTCTTCCTTCTTAGTTGTTTTGTTGGATTAACTTTGTATGCATGGAGTTATGTTTCACTGCCACCAAACATTTTTTTTTGTTTATTGTGCATGCCACCATATTGCACCATGGCTAACTCTGGATTTGAAGAGAGACACAGCGCTGTTTTACATTCCGTTCAGCCAGACATCATGCGGTCAAACTCAGTAAAAAATTGTTAACAATATTTCTTTTTTAATTTTTTAACTTCAGGCAGGTCATTTAGCTATTCATTCTAACATATGTCCTTGTTTTAACACAGCACCTAATTACTTCTGTTGGAAAATTGAAATTTGTTTTGCAATTTACTATAGTTGTTAAATATGTTCAAGAATTTTCCACGAAAAAGGTTAAAATAGTGTTCAGCGAATAATAATGCAACTTTAATAATGTTTCAAACTGACAAATATTTAAAAAAACCTTAAAAATAAGTAGCTATTAGTGTTGTGAAAATGTGCTATGTTTGGAAAAAATTACTGTTACATAAAGAAAATATTATAAAAATAGATAAATAAATAAATAAATAATTATTATTATTATGCATCATACATTTAAGGCAGAGTGTTGTTAAAATTATTTGTTTGTGTAAACACAATGTATGACACCAAGACAATCTCTGCAATATAATGTAATTTCAGAAAATATGGCATGTAGATCAACTTGCATATTATACACTACTTCTAATTGACTTACATACAGTATTTGAAATATGTATGTGAAACTTACTGATTTAATTTATATATGTATGCAATGTTGTCTTTCGTTTTTGATGCATATTAAATGGATTATTTTCACCACTTGAAATAGTGAATCTTAAATGATAGCAAATGTGAATTATGCATAGTACAACATATACTTTTAAACCGGACTGCTATGTTTTGTTTACCTGACTTTCCTCTTACAATTCCTCCAAGGCAAACCAGGTTGATTTTTGTGCAGTTACCCAGATTTTTGCATGTAGGAAATGTAGCGAATGTTGCTGTTTACCAGCGGGTTTTCCCAAGGCACTCTCGTTTCCCCCTGCCTATCCATTCTGTTGCTAATCTATCCTCACCTCATTTACCCCCTACCGACGCCAACGCTCAAGACCTCAATTTTAAGTGCCGACCTAAACCTCTCAACTCAACTCTCTACAAGTATTTGCCTACTGCCTGTGCCAACTATGACCTTTGTGGAATGTGCAGAACTTGACATTCATAGTATTTATATTATTACAGCCACATATGGCATGTTTATTTTGACAAGAAATAGCTTCGTTCATAGTGTGTATTGTACTAGCGCTGTGGGCAGCAGAGCACAGTGACTCAACAGTGAATCATCAACTGCTAGCCTTCCCCATCTAACCAGCCTGCATGCCTACCTTCTTTATTCGTACAACCATGGGGTTATGAAAACTTACTGGAGGCAGTAACGAGTGCTGTCCGCTGTGGGGTGGTGCCACTTTGTAGAGTGGGGCTCGTCCTGCCATGGGAATGTTCTGCTGGAGGAAAATAGGTGGATGGCCTCCAATAGCCACAGCAGGGTAGCCATGCATTATCAGGTCACTGGAGACAGCAAAGAGCATCGAGGTAAAATATTTACTAAAAGCTAAATATTGCTGAAAAAACTGAACAAAGTTAGTTAAGTCAAGCAATGTTCACTAGACAAAAACTACAACTGTCTTTCCTGCGGACTAATTACATAAAAGCACAGTTCGAACATATGAATTATTTAAAACACCAAAAGGACACGTATAATAGGGTGGCCACTCAATTTCTTTTTCAAAATTTCCTGACTTTTCCAGGTTCTCCAAACCAAATATGCATTTCCTAGAATGCTCATTTTGGCTTACTACTCTAATTTATAAATTAAATTGTGTAAGGTGATGGAAACAGTAAAAACACTACCTCTGTGCAGCAGTCAAAATAATTTAATTCTACAGTCAGCAACCTAACTTTCACTAAATATGTAGTAGTGTAAAACTTTAATGCTGCTTGTTGTACAAAACTCCTGAAGCCAGCACTCATATATAGACTGTTCACTGTAAAATGAGCACTCTTGAAAGTCCTGCTTAAGATATACTTGTATGCACATTGTTTAGTCTTACACCACATGCAGTTTTAACATTGCCATAAACCTAATGACTATTCATGTCTCCATCAAGTTAAACTACAAAATTATTAGAAAATTAAATGTTTTACGAATTTGTTAATTCATATTTTTAAATGCACTAAAAAATCGTAAAGAAAAGGAATAAATTCAGTATTCACAAATGTTAACATAATGCTTTTAATTCAACGTCTAGACATGGACCTACTTTGCTCCCGTTGTTACAAACTTTAATGGGGCGCACCGCACACCCCAGTCAGTCTGCCCATTAAACTATATGCAGGTAGGGACAGAGACATCATTCAAATGTTGATTTCAGAAGTGCTCACTTTATCGTGAACAGCCTTTACACAGATGTTAGGTTTAACAAATGGATACGGTGTAGAAGAGTTTGGGATACAGTTTTATCCCAAATATATGGTAAACTTGAAACATTTATTATTGTAATATATCTTATCTATCACTGCATTCCCTGAAAAAACTTACATAAAATGTTACATTTACTATCACTGAGTTTTCTAAAAATATTGCATCACAATACTATTACCTTGACATTTGCTTTGATGAACCTAAATATATAGTATAGACAATTAGTAACACAGATTTTGGAATGTAAATTTAATATAAACTCATCAACAAATGTAAAAAAAAACTGCTAATGAATAGAAAAAAAATTGAAAAGGAAACTTAACATGTGTAAAATATTTTAAGATGGCCTGAGTATCTACTCACACACATGCAGAGCTTAAAATTCCCAGCATGACTGGTTTCAAAAATAATTTTGGACCTTACCATTCAATGTGTGACATGTAGGTTACTCCCTATGAAGATTTAAAGATGAATGTTAACAACTCCAAACAGAAGTACAGGGATGGTAACAGTTTACAGACATCTATTAATGATAAATACTAATTTTACAGCTGAGAATAATTGAAAAAAATTTTACATGTTTCTTTAATGAAGAACCATTTCTTTAATTTAAAATAAAAACTTCACAATTTTACTGTTTTCTTGAAAAATTTTCTAATTTTTATAAATTTTACAAAATACATGATTTTTACCTGACCAAGAGAATTCCCTGACTTTCCCAGGTTTCCTAGAAGAGTGACCACCCTGTAAAAGTAACTCAAAATCTAAGGTGATATTTTTTGCCAAATCAGTATTTCTGAACAGTAGGAGTCGTCCGAAATTTACAAACTTAATTTTTAATTATGTAATTAGGTAGTATGAACTATTGCGTTACATTTATAGGGCAATGTTTTTGTACTGGGTACTGGCAACAAACAATGTGTTGCATGCTTCATTGCAGAGACAAGTTGTACTATACTAATGCCCGTTGCGACTAGTTCATTTATTACTGTTTTTTTTAGCCCTTTTAGCCATGTTCACGTTTTTGTATGTTACAAAGTGAAATACATGGCTGATCACACGAAGAAAAGATGTTCACAATTAAGTGAATTAAACAAAGGAGGAAGGCAGAGTTACGACAGTAATTTTTAGATTTCCATGATAAAGTATGCAGAACAAACAAATAATTGTGCAGCAGCGCAGAAGTTTAGAGTCTGTAATGCTGATGGAAACAAGATAAGAAAAAATTGGAATGCTCTCATTCTGCACGAAAATCATTCACTGGCCCGAAACGTGGGCATTTTCATGAACTTGATGAACAGAATTTGTGCTGTCACAACAACAAAATGGGATGGCGATATCATGTGATTTGATTCGGCTTAAAACAAGAGAGGTTGCAAGCATGCTTAACATTGCTCGGCTAGATTTTAAGGGAAGCAGAGAATGGCGTACTCCCATGATGCGGAGAAACTGTCTTTGTTTAGATTGGAGAACTTCTCTTTGCCAGAAATTGCCATCCAACTACAAGGAAAAATTGGTGGCATTTCAAAGGTGCATAATAAAACTTCGCAGGGCAAATGATTTTCTTTTGGAACAAATTGGAGACGCTGACGAAACACCAGTTTTTTTTTTTTGACATGCAACACAACTACACTGTGGATAAAACAGGTACCAGGTATGTCACTGTTAAAACTACAGGTAACAAAAAATTAAGAGTTACTGTAATCTTTTCAGTATTCGCAGATGGCAGGAAGTTACCAACATATTTCATTATTTATTGAAAAAACCATGCCAAAAGAAAATTTGCCTACAGGGGTGGTAGTCAGGTGCAAGCCTAAAGGTTGGATGATCAGTGAGGTAATGCAAAACTGGTTAAAATTGGTGTGGAGCAGGAGACCTGGAGCACTACTGCGAAAGAGAGGCTTGCTGGTGTTGAATGCCTTCAGAGGACATGTAACTCCTGAAGTGAAGTTAACAGTTGCCAGCATGAATACTGATATTGTGGTAATACCAGAAGGAATGACTTGTAAACATCAGGTTCTGGATGCCTGTGTTAACAAGCCATTTAAAAACTATTTGAAACAGTTTTATTGCGAATGGCTTTTGGGTGGTAACCATTCCTTGACACACACAGGAAAAATAAAGAAACCAAGTGTAGCCCTACTCTGTCAGTGGATCAAGTTGGCATGGAATAAGGTCTCACCTTACACCATTGTAAATGGTTTTAAAAAGTGCTGCATATCAAATTCCTAAGATGGAAGTGAGGATGATGTTTTATGGGAAGATGAACGAGTAAGTGTAGGCAAAAAAGAAAACAGACAGTGAAGGTAGTGAAAGTGCGGAGGATACTGAAGAAACTAAAGAAAGTGAATGAGTCACTTTGAGATTGATTTTCTGTTTTAAAGACTTTACCTATGGATTAAGAAGGAAAATTTATAAACTACGGTTTGTCCTGTATATATTAATGACAAGTACGTTATTGTAGGTTCAAATGTGTAGATATTAAATTCAAAATTTCTATGACCTTTTAGTTTTCTTAATTTAGTCTTTTAGTTTTCCTAATTTGATTGCTAATAAAGTGTCGAAAAATATTTTCTTAATCTATCTGCTTACTTAAGAGGGTCATCTTAAATTCAGGTATCTACGGCATTACTGCTTTTAATTGTATAAATCCTTCCAGAGGCATGCAGACTACGACCATCTAATGTGTACAACGTGGTCCCCCTTCCCAGCCCGTTCGTCACGTCATCACTTCAGTGAATCTACACCCACTGTAACCATCAGTGAGTGAGTGACATGTGTTCTTTTCAGTGTACATAGTTTGTGTATATTTTTCCACTGCCTTTTTAAAGATCACGCAACCACGTATGTTTGTTTATGTTTGGTATTTCTGTGGATTAAGTGCTCTTGTGTAATTTAAAGTGTTTTTATGTTAATTATTGTAAGGTAAGTGCAATGTGCCACTCGTGTACATAAATAGGAATAAGCTAGGCTTGTATTAGTATTAAAAGTGTTTTTGTTGTATAGTGTGTGAATTTTATTGCATCATAAAATTCTGCATCACCATATTTCATACATCAAGCAAATCAGAGTGCACCATAAAGTAACTACGTGATGTTTATCCCACGAGGGAAATGTAAATATTAGTTTAAATTATCTATTTTTTTTAAACATCATACTAGAATAAGTCAGTGCAACTATGCAACTTATTGGCCATTCACATACAGTGACAGAGGCCATGCACGGCCAACATGTCAGAATAGCCTTATGCAGTAACAAAGTATAGAGTGGCAATTTTCTTCATTCATGTTTATAAGTGTTTTGTTGTGTAATAAAGATATGTGTACACATAACCTCTGTATATAAACGTAACAAAAGTTACACATTCTACGAGTCACACACACCAGCCACGAAAGAGTGCATTTTTAGGTTAAGGCTTAAGGATAAGTGTTGTTTTGTCATGTGGTTTTTAATTTATATATTTTGTGTTTAGTATGTTTTATTTTAATAGGAAAGGGAAATATGTGTACACCATACTAACACCAACATTCACATGCCATCATCATGCCCATTTATCATTTTTTTAGCAGTAATATTTATTTTATAACGTCACGTGGAAAGCCTGCATTTGGCGAGAGCGCTGCCATTTTTAGTAGACTTTCGGTAACTTATGTAGAGCAGATGTCCATGTTGGCCTCCTCGGGCCCATCACCATTTTCACTGGTCATTAAAATTTCAATAGTGTTAATTTGAATTATCGAACTTTAGTTTTGTTCTGCGTCAGCCCAGGGATAACACTGCTCCACAGTCCGGCCCGTCTTTATACGGCCGGACCTTAACTTTTCAACGTAGGCTTATAATGTAGGCTTCACACCATTTTTATCAGTGTAAGTACCCTCCCGCTTAATGGAGAAAAATAATTGTACGTACCTCGCATGAGGATGAAATACACCAATCGTGGTATAAAATATATTCACCTACGTGTTTATTTATTGGGTATACTCCTTCGTCCACTTAACCATTTTTCATTTAAATACGACAAAAGGTGTGAGGTGACCTAAATAACCTATTGGAAGTGAGTGGGCGTTTGGGGGAGGCCTACAGCTCCCACTAGACCAGACAATATAGGATTTAAATCTACAACTTCATCAGCAGCATCTGGGATCACTTCCCAGTGATGGTGAATCATCTGGGGGACGGCCACGTGGGTCATTGACCACACGAACCCTGCACTATCTTGTGTTCACCGACTTGTGAACTGGTGCCCTTCGGAGTACAACAACTACAATTCATTCCAGTCCACATAACCTTCCTTCCCCTAAATGGTCCAGCCAAACACCACGCCATCAAATTGGGCCCCTCCACGTGGCCATAAACTGCAGCCAAACCTACTATCATTTTCCTGGCAAACTCTTTCCTGCGCACTAACACTCCTATAATGTATTTTTCAGTGTTTCATGTTTCATCTTTGTATGCACGTACTGTTTAACATGTATACATTTGTAGGCTCCTTTAGAGCAATGGTTCATTCAGCTTCGCTACTGGCAAATTTTCCTAAGGTTTCCCATCCATTTGCAAGTCCTAAAAGCCAGTTGAAGCCAGAAAACACCGCCAAAATGACAAGGAAATCTTGGCGCCAAAGGACATCGCCATTGTGCAGGACAAGGGAGAACAGCCGCAATCTTGGGTAGGCAACAAAGGGGTAGCGCACCACCTGCCACCCCCCTTCCCCGCCATGCCAGTCACACCACCCTTACCACATCGCGTCGCTGGTTGTCACTCGAAAGCCGGCTAGGCCATGTGGCCATGGCAGAAACGTAAACAAGAACCAAGATGGAACTCCCGTGTCAACCCCGTAGCATAGGCGATCCTGGATGCCTGGACTCCAAGTGGAAAGTGGACGACCATCCAAACTTCACTTGACGTGTGCGTCCCGTGCCTTCGCCGGAAAGTTGACAACCATCCAAACTTTACTTGATGTGTGCGTCCCGTGCCTTCGCCGGAACTGATCTCGCTAAGTTTTCTCCAAGGCAACACCTGCCTCTGCGGAGATTAAACTGCATATCGGCACATGAGAACTCACATGGAAGACATCAACGCTCTTGTTATAAGCGGCCGGAGTAAGTTCAGTAGTAGGAGCAGGAGACTTCTGGACTTTTTCCAATTTTTGTTTGTGGGTGTTTATAACTTATTTGAAGGTATATATGCATTGCGGGTACGCAATTTACGTGTTGTTTACATGATATATTTTACTTTGTTCACATGTTACAATGAATTCTCGAAAGATCCGAGCTTCCAGGTATTATATCAGGAAGGTATATCGTAATATTCATCATATTGAAAAGGACGTTAATAAGGATGATACTGAATGGAGTGTTAATGTTGTTGATGCAGAAGACAGTTATATTCTGTTGTCTTTCATGTTTCGATTTGGCTTGCAAGGTATAACTGCTAAATCTGGAAGCGGTTTGTTGGAATTTTGTTTCTTCAGAAAAGCCGGTAATTCAAAAGAACCTACTCCAAAGAATACAGGTGAGCTTGATTCCAGAGACAATATTTTACATTTTGTAACTAAATGCTTTGTAAGCACTAATCTACTGAAGTGGTTTTTTAAAATTTATATTTCTTTCTTTTTTGTGGTTAACATATTTAATGGCATAAATATTAAAAGGGGGTGTGTATAGAGGGCGGAATATTTGAAAATGTACATCAATCTTTTAAAGATATGCAGTAATATAAAAACACATCAATGAAGATTACACTGGTTACTAAACAAGTTGCACCCTTGAATATTCCCTATGAAATTAATAGCGAACGTAGGGAGCTTCCGTAGGGAAATGTGCGCACATGGTATACAGACATTACTTCGACAAAAACCATGCAAAAAAGGTTACATTTATTCCCCCCTCTTAACCACTTCAAGGCATCCCATTAACACATCCGAAAAGGGATATTTGTGTTTGTTAAGTTGGAGGTTCAAGATTTTATGTAATAGTCTGGCTAGCAACACCTTCATTAACAGAAAATGTCTTCCAACAAATAATGTCCCAGGAATCAATCTCATTTATATTCTTTGGAGTAGGCTCTTTTGAATTACTAGCTTTTCTGAAGAAACAAAATTCAAAACAAACCGCTTCCAGATTTAGCAGTTATACCTTGCAAGCCAAATTGAAACATGAAACACAACAGAATGTATCTCTTCTGCATCAACAACATTAACACTCCATTCAGTAGCATCCTTATTAACATCCTTTTCAATATGATGAATATTACGATATAACTTCCGCCGCACGCCGCATCCAATTCGGCAACAAAGAGAGGCGTACTTTCTATAACCTAGACCAGCTGAAAACCCTCCACCAGTGCTGCTGGACGAACTTGACCACGCAGTCCACTACGCTGCACCACCGTGGCAGAACATTGCATCACCCTCACCACCGAAAAAAACCTGTGTACGACGGCCCACGCCGTTATCAACCACCCCAATACAAGATCATCAAAGAACAAATCACTGAAATGCTGCAAGACGGGGTGATCGAGCCGTCAAACAGCGAGTTCAACTTGGCAATCACACTAGCACCCAAGAAAAATGGTACTTGGCGTTTTTGTGTAGATTTTCGCAAACTAAACCCAGTTACTCAAAGTGCATCAACACCACCACCCTACATACACGTCAGGGATGCCCTTAGCAACTTAGGCCGTGCTAAAGTTATCTTACCATAGATCTCCGCAGCGGTCATTGGCAGGTGTCAGTGTGAAGAGAGGATAGGCATAAAATGGCATTCACTGCACCTGATGGCCTCAGATATCAGTTTTGTGCCATGCCATTTAGCCTCACGTGTGCACCCTCAACTTTTCAAGCTATGATGGTTAGAGTGCTAGACGGCTTCATCAGTGAGTTTTCCCTGGCATACCTCGATTATGTGGTTGTATGATCAGAGAGCTGGGGGGAGGGGGGACTACATCTGCCATCTTTCCCTCGTGCTTGAGCATTTGGCTATCAACGGTCTCGCCTAAGCCAACCACAAGTGCCACATTGGTAAAGCAGAAATTCAGTTCCTCTGACACTTAGGCTGTGTACGAATTCACCTGAAGTACGTACTAGTGTGTACCTGTGCCCGGAACTGACGTCGCAAGTGCTGTCCGAATTGCAAATGAAGTATGCAAGTATAAAAATAAACAAAGTTGTATACTGCTCGCGTACTTGCAGAGTATGTGCCGCCATTTTGAGAAGCAATTTGTAGGTTACAATTGATTTCCGACATAATTATATAATTTAAAGTTTAATAGGGCAACATTATTACTTCGTAGGCATAGAATTTTGAAGTGAGTACATAATTATCACAACGTTCACCTTAAAAAAGGTCTAAACAATAAATTCATATTAGGCGTATGTTCCTAACCTACAGAAGCCAAGATAAAAAAAAAAAATTTCCAAATTGCACTTACATACAATAATGCAAGACAATAAATGTCAATGTAAATCAAATTGAAATGTTATTTAATATTTGATTTAACCCCTAAAACTTTCGGCAATCATCAAATTCTTAGTCGGAATACATGTAGATTAAAAGTGGTTAGCTGGCTAATTAATAACTGTTACCGAAGCCAACAAGACTGCTTGTCCGAATTCATCAAGTTTGTGCCAAGGGTAAGTGAAGGATGCAAGTACGCATGTATATACCTGAATTCAGACACGGCCTTGGAAAACGAAAAAGGATGCCAGTCAACAGAAGAACAGTCACGCCTTATCGATGACTACCCGGCACCCACCACCCGCAAAAAAATTGCGAAAATTTTTCGGCCTCGCTAACTGGTTGCGTTAGTACATACCAAAATTCTCCATCATCACAGTGCCCCTCACTACACTCATATCATCCTGTGTAAAGTTTCTGTGGTAGGAGGAGCAGGAGAAAGCCTTCACTGAACTCAAACAGTGTTTCCTTGAGTGCCTGGCCTTGGCACCTCACGATCCGACCTGCCATTTGTACTTACAAATGGACGCAAGTGAGCAGGGAATTGGTGCCATCCTATTTCAACTGGGGGACGACAACAACAAGCAAATCACCAATTACAGTAGTGCAAAATTCAGTGATGTGGAATACCACCACAATGTGAACGAATGAGAGTGTTTGGCAGTGATATGGAGCATGAAGAAATATCACCAATTACTTGAGTACTAGAGGTTCACACTCCTCACCGATAATCGTTGTCTCGTATGGTTGCATAATGTAAAGGAAAGCCACAGTAAGCTCACGCACTGGGCACTCTATTTGTAATCATACAATTTCGAGGTGCACCATGTAGTAGGCGAGGACAATCAGCTGGCAGACCACCTGTCCCGCGCGCTGGGTGAAGACATGGCCTGCAACGAGGAGTGGGAGCATAAACTTCCCCCCTCCCCCGCGAGACCAGTGTCTACAATTTCCATTCAGTGCAGCAACATAACTGTGTTTACTCCTGCGCAGAACCTCAACATCCAACTTCAAACAGTCACAAATGCACAGTTACAGTGTCCTGTCTTAGAAAAAAGGAAGCTAAAATGCGAGAAAAACACTACAGACAAGTGGTGTAGTCATAGATGACCGCGTGGAGACCCGGTCAGATGTTAGCAACACCAAGTGGTGTGTTTACGTGCTGTCCACACCGCGTGAAGCAGTACTCCAGTAGGTTCATGCAAGTGCAATTTCAGGACATCCAGACGACAGACGGTATGCAGCAGCAACGCCCTAGGTAACCAACCGAACCTTTCGAAACTGTAGTATTGGACATCATGTAACCTTACCCGCGCATGTCACGCGGTAAGCATTTTCTTGTAGTGTTAACGGATTTGTTTTCGCGCTAGGTGAATGCCTATGTGGTCACAAGCGCACGCACAAGAACCATTGGCAAGGTGATCGAAAACGTAATTTTTTCCCTGCTCGGGTTACCCACGTGTGCTCCTAAGTGATAACGGCTCCCAGTTCACCAGCCGCCCTTGGCACAACTATTATACATGTTGGGGTGTACAGTATTCCGTGACAGCCATTTACCATTCACGTGCTGATCCGACGGAGCGTCGAAACCAAGAAATAAAAACACAACTTCGTTTGTGTGTGGGTGAGCACCACAATGTCTGGGCGGAACATCTACCCGCAGTGTTGTTTACATTGTACAATCGGGAGAACTTGACAACCCACATGATGCCGGCACAGCTGCTCCAGGAATGTAACCTTCCCCTCCCTGGCTAGTTCAGGAGTAAGTCCGACCGGTCCGGCACCAACGAAAGTATAAATAGAATCCTACATTTGTCTGGCTGTGAGTTTGTTGGGGTGATCGTGCTTCTGATTGGCTAACGAAAATTTCTTGTCAGTGTCGGGGCTGTTTTGTCGGACTGCTGGGTTATTGCAAATCCAGCTTATAGTGAGTTACTTCAAGGAATCTTTATAATCATGCTATGAAATGTTAATGCAATCTTTGAAAAAATTTCTTGAAATAAGGACATTTTGTGTACATATTTGATTTGTAGCAATTTATGATTTTTCGTAAATTAATTTTTGCTAAGCATAACTTAAAATGAATTAAAAGCTGACCTTTCAGTCACCTTTGTTAAATTTTCTGCAAATTATACTGTTTATTTTATTTGTACTAGGGATGGGTTGTTCTGGTTGTCGGTTCCACCAGATCTTAGCCTTGAGAATAGGAGTTATATTAATGGTTCCGTGACTTTATTTATAACAGCAACCGAGATTGTTCCCGCCAAATTTGTACTATGTACAATAATAATTTATATATAAAATATATTAGTCAGGAAAATAGCACACTTCATGCTAACACAATTTTGCTACTGTAAACTTGAAATCAACCACGAACACAAATTCCAGAGTTTTCTACACTTTTAATAGTGATGCAACTCCCTCTCTTGGGAATTAATGAGATTAATTCCAAAAGGTGGGGAGGCTGATTTCCCTCCTGGGATATAGTGGTTCAAGGTTCCCTTTGGGAAAGAGTAGTATGGGAAATGTGCTTGCCTGGCTTCCCACACTGGAAGGTTGGAATTTATGCCTCTTAGGCTGGGTAACCTTCATAGGAGGAGGAGATTGAAACCCCAGGGTGAATTTAACCAAATACATCTCCTGTCCTGGGAGTTTGGTTATGCTCACCATAAAGGTTGTCAAAAAATACGTGATGCCAGCTGTCACGTGAATGGGAGAGATTCTAGCAAGATTTTATAGAATCTGTGAATTCCGGTTTTCAGCGTTCTTTATAGGGAGCCGGCTTAGTTGGTGTGCGCATTGGCACAAAGTCAGGTGTGAGCATCTCGGGATGCGCCTGGAATAGTCCAGCTCTGTTCAGGCTGGGGCAATCCAGAAAAACTCCACTTCGTACTTCCCTTTCAGAATAAGTAAACGGAGATGCTTGACAATTTAAAGTTACTAATACCACAAGTAATGGTCCGTTAAAACAAGAGAGTCTCAAAAACTCCAGAAGGCAGCAGTTATCTCCTAAATCTGGCCTTATTCAAGCTAGGTTCGAGAAGGTGGCTGATATATTGAGCTGGCGGTTTATGAGTGTTCTACCATCTGGAAGTTTGGGCGGTGGGCAATGAACCTTGGACCTCTTGACCTTGCTCAGTCTGGAGGAAATAAAAGATTATTTGTTCCACCTGCACTAGTCAGAGAGTGAAGCGATTATTACCTAGGACCATTATAAGAGGTTAAATAAATTACGATTCAACTTGGAACTAGGTAAAAGAAGGTATGCACAAGCGCTGACAATTAACATATTTACTATTTATTCAATATGCTGTGAAAACAATGGGATGTGTAGTTCTGTACAATATAATAATAATTATAAGGCAGGCAAAGGCAACCTGCATTAAATGTGTATAAGGCAAACGTGCTATAGAATGATTCTATAGGGGATAATTACATCTATTTATCCAGAGGGGATGTAGTTATGACTTGCTACCACGGTCTAAGAAAGGAAAAGGCTTTCAGAGAAGGGAGTAAGGTGAGGACATTGTAATAGCTCTGGGGTGGTTGTGTGGAGACGTCTTCTTGATGCTGCTGACGTAGCTCACTCACAGACGTTGGAGACCGTACTTCCGGCACGTGGAGTCTATCAGTATTGCTCTATCAAATAGTCAAAAGTCTTTGCAGACTGTAAGGGCTTGAATAGCAAAGTTTACTCCCGAAGACCTTAACTCGTTACTGCCAGCGCGTTTGGCCTAGTGGTCAGAATCCTGAAGTATATCGGTTCAAGTCTTGTGCAGACTTTGGATGTCAGGATTTGAGCCATTTACCCCTGAACTACTTATCCTTACTCAGGCTTGATATGCCGATTACTTAACTTTGCTCTGGCTGGAGAGGCCCTACTTAGCCTTGCTCAGGCTGGTGGTGCCATTGGCCTTATTCAGGATGTAGGGCCAGCGAACTCTCCAGTGCCTGAAACTCGCATTTCCTTATATACCAAAATCTGTAGCTTTGGCTGTCAAAAGGATACAGGGGTTGCTAGCCTCTCTTCGCAGGAGTTGGTTTATTCTGACTTCAGGGCAGCGACACCCTCTCCTTATCACCCCATTGGAGGCTGCTGACATTTTTATAACCTCTGCACGAGGCTCTGGTGTCCTTGTAGCGGGGTGCTGCTCTCTTGCCTCATCCCTTGGAACGCACATCTCTGGTTGACCGGCGTTGATGGCTCCATCGAATAATAAAATATCTTGAGGGAAATATGGGCGACCTCATGGCAGCTTCTTCAGTAGACAGAATAATTCTTCCTCTTTACCACGTGTCTGTAATCCATCACTAGGCTGGGCCTGGGAGTGATCTCGCAGGCAAGTGATTAATTGATCTGTCGAAATATGACTTCCCCAATGAGTGTAGCAACTCTAAAGATGAGGTGAAGTCGAAATGTAGAGTGTGCATGTCAGATGCGCAAGACTGCACCATGCATCAATAGAAAAACCTGAAAATCTAGAACAGATTTTTTAAAATCAACACCGAACTGAGAACTGGTAAAAAAGTGGAACAGACGCATCCCTAATTTATACATCCCAAAAACATTAAAATGGTTATTTTGAAATGCCACGATGCAAAAACTATGCTATCTAAAATTCTTTTATGCAAGGAAAGCATTCTTTTGAGTAATGTCTACATGTTAAATAGTGTTTCGTACAACTATAAAATAATGAATCTTTGCTGACCAACACCTGTAACTAAACCAAATTCCCACTACATTTTACAATATACAGAAACCGTAACAGTTTTTTTGCTGTTATTGCCGTCACACACTGGAAAACAAAGCATATTTTTGGTAAGTAATTGTTAGTGCTATGTATCTGCAGTTTTTCTGTGTAGTGCTTCGATCATGTTGTTGTCAATTATCTGCCATATCCTCTTCACTTATACAGGTGCCAACCTCATTTTCCATATTTTTATCAAAGTAGTAAAGGCGGTACTAGTAGGACTTTCTCAAATCTATCTATACAAGCACTTAACTTGGCATGCAGTCTTTCTTAAGTAAAATATGCCACCGTATGATTCTGAAAAGCAATTCTTCATTTCATAGTGCACAAACACTCCCACCCTCCAAACACATAGACATGCACACACACATATGCAAGTGCACATGCACACCACACACACACACATACTACTTTTACAATTCATGTAATAAAATTTTGTGCCCCAACAAATAATCAGAAAATTTTTTTGCCATTTTTTTTTTTTTTAGTAAAAAAGTATATTCTATAAATATGATGCATGACAAATTCCCACACATTTCAGATGCGCACGCTACTTTACGACCTTGCCCCTCTTTGAGCACGCCGTTCAGAATGGGACAGGTCAAAAACCCTAAACAGTACTGAAGAGGCAGGACACGTGGCTACACACTACATTGGCGCTGTCAAGATACTACAAACACGTGATCCTAGGTTCTAATGTTCACCCAAACTCGCCCAGATTTTGTCACACCAATAACTACCTGCCACAAGATTGTACTGTTGACCGAGCCACCGGCTCCCTCCAGCAAAGGTCACACTAGTGCCATAGCACACCACTGGAGGGCAGCACCTAATTTACCAGCATCCGTATAGGAGATAAGCAATGAAGGTGCTGCTCCAGCATCCTGGAATTCTTAACCCCTACGAACAAGGCTAGCACTCCCCAAACCCCCAAGCTCTTATCTGGAATTAGTATAAAAAGGCTAGTATGGCCAACACTCTTCAGTCTCTGCTCCTCCACCCCCTTCTTCAGGGACGGAGGTAGCAATCAGGGTGCTCAACCACTGGTACCACCTGAGATACCCCTGCCTCTCTTGGGGCCGGAAATCTCAGCCAGTAGGAAGACTCTCCAACCAGAAGATCACCACTTCAACAACTGCTGAAGACACCCGCCATCTTCCGCGTTCGCAGAGCCCTCCAGCAGCTTCTGAGAGACTCAACCACCACCAGAGGTTCCTGAAGACTTCACTACACCTTCAACCCCCCCCCCCCTCCGGTACCCACTCCAATCCCAGATAAGGTCAGAACGAAGTCCCTTCAGGACCTCCTCCGCCAAACCAGAAGGTGTTAATGTCAACGTCAACACCCTTCTGGTAGATGTTCAGCCCCTTAAGTTCCCTCACAACATCCGTGATAGTTAGGATTTCCTTCAATTACGTAACTAGTAATTTTTAATTAATCATCAATTAATCGCCTTATGTTCACTAGCTCTCGCCCAGGTTGCCTTCACCTGGTTAATTACGTTAGGTTCATTCATTAACTTCCGTTGTAAGTCATATTATCTTAGGAGGTAGTAGGGAGCCACCGTATTCTTATTACTACAATAATAAAAAATATGTACCTATTTCAGTCTATTTCTGTACTCTGATTTTCTTGGAAGTATTTGAATCCTGTCTAACCTAACCAGCACGGTTCAAGCTGGCATTACGCGAATGTAAAGTTAATTACCCGTACACTAAGATACTGGTCGAGTTCTGCCAAACAGGTAGTCCATCGAAGGAGCCCAAAAACCTTAGGTACACATCCATCAGGTGAATTGACTGGACGAAGTAGTTCCATACTCCACTACTGCTTCTTTTGGGGCTGGAATGGAGCTGGAATTACCTAGACTGAGCAACCCCTTGTGGAGACCTAGACCGAAATACGTAGCTAAATACAGACACCTTAAGAGGCTGCTCGAGTTCTCCCAAACTTGTAATCCATCTGGGAAGTCAGAATTCACTAGGAACACATCCACCAGGTGAATTGAACAGGTTAAGTAGTTCCATACTCCATCACCAATTCTTTTGGGGCCAGAATGGAGCTGGAATTGCCCAGTCTGATCAACTCCCTGAGGAGCCCTCATCTGGGAATTCAGACAGGAAGCAGCTTGAACAATATTTGTGTTCTGTCCACCACCTCCTTTGGGGCCGGGCAAAAGGAACAACCTTGGGTGCAGTTCGCTGCAAATCTGAATATTCAGTAGAACAAAATAGGGTAGGAGTTATCGACTTGTTATCTGCGAGGGCCTTTTGATCCTTCCTTATGCCATTTTCCTGGAAAGAAAGGGTATGGAGGAAATTGAAACGAGCTATACATGCCTCCAAGAGTAATACCACTTGCTTATCAACTAGCACTACCTCCTGTGAAATACGTACCCCATTGTTTCCCCCACTAGAAAGAATAGAAGGCCTCCTCATCCTATCTTACAGCCCTTCAGGCGAGGAGAAGAGCCACCATTAGGTCTCGACAACCCTTGGTTGTGTAAACCATACCTCCCCCTTAACGCCCCCACAGCTGCCCACTGTTTCAGAGAACTCCCCAGCGTAGCAGCCAGCCAGAACCCTCTAAAGCCCCACCACATGCTGAGCCACTGAGCCAACCGCAGAGGAGGAATCCGCTCTCTTCCAGTCACCTCAAAGTAAAGCGCAGGGTTGTAAGACGGGTTGTAAGCTGTAGATTTTGTCCTAACCAGACAGTCTACCAGGCCACGCAAGACACCTACCAGGCATTAAAGGCCCTGCTTGACCCATGTCCATCATGATACTGGCAACACAATATAAAACCTCCACTACAGTTACTTTGAAAACTACTTGTATTAAAACCTATTTCTCCAGAGTAGGAGTTATATTTAACCTACCCAGTTGGTTCAAATCCAACAACATAAAGTCTCCAATTGTAGAACCATGCCCCAGCCGGTCATGCATTAAATAAAACAAGAAATGTGCACCATTTTATGATCTTGGTCATTTGCATCCTTATCATACTGCAGGTGAAGCACTAAGAAGCTAAATGGAGAGGCACAAAATTACAGCCACTAAACAAGGACTAACTTGTTCTCCTTGACGAGCTGCTTGCGACGGTCATCCTCATTCAGAACCTTCTTCAGTTGTAGGAATAGCTGGTGCTTCTCATCGTTTAGCCTCAGCACCTTCATCTCCAACTGGGCAATTTGCTCCCTTGTCTCTTCCAAGGTCATCACATCCTCCTTCTGCTGCCGTTCACGTTCCTTGCGCTGCCGCTCCACCTCTGCGTCTGCCTCTTGTTCTGCCAAGTAACATCTTAATTGAAGCATGGGTGGATACAGTGAGAAGAAAAAGAAAAAAAAAAAGAAAAAAAAAGGGGGGGGTGGGGTTTACAGGGGACTGGCATCCCCCCCCCCCCCCACAAACCCTCACATTGACACAAAACTGTTTTGTGAATATTTTAAAACTTAAATTAAACTATACAAAAATGGTTTAAAATACTGACATATTTATTTATTAATTATGGAGAAGTGACCCCCCCCCCCCCCCCGAAAACCTGGGTTTGCCCCTGCATTGAAGCAGCAACATTTCCAAATCTCAGCTCTACCAACATGTACAATTTGTAGTGGACAGAATGGAACAGCATAGTTAATATTATATTAAAACTCTCAAACTACATTTTATTCCACAAAGAACTGTAAGCCATGTCATGAAACGTAATAACTTAAAGACAATAAAGTAAGGCGACTCACAAAGTCGTTAGTGAGAGGGGCTGGTAAGTTCAAGAAGGGAGTGGAAAAGGCGTTGATTGGGTGAAGGAGATGTGAGAGAGCTCGCCACCAGGCGGCAGCCTAATTTGTGTGTGTGTGTGTGTGCATGTATGTATGTATGTATGTATGTACGTGTGTATGTATTTGTTTTAACTTTGTATGCATACAATACTAATCTTCAATCTCTGAAGTGCATATTCATGGCTTGGTTTACAAAGTACTATAAAATTTCAGTTCATGAGGCATTTGAGTAGAAGTACATATTATTTTGTTGTTCTCTGTATCATAATTACTATAAGGGTAGTTAAATTAAAACTTGCCAGCTTTCAAAACAAATGGGAGGCCATGTTACTAGGCTCTCTCATGCCTCCCGCACAATCCTCTGGAGGAACACATCCATACATCCTAAGATTGTTTGAGAAGACACCCTAATATAGACTATTCACAATTACTTCATACTTTTCTGAAGCCCTGTTAAAGTTCTACTTCCAGGATATTCATCCGCCTCATGCAAACAAAGCTCAACTAACTATAGACAATTACACCAAAGGGACACCACATCGAATTCGTGCGCACTCAGTGTAATATTATTTTCCATAAGAACTAAATAATATGAGTAAAAGTTCAATTTAATAAAAAATAAGGTACTTTTATTTTAACACAATTATAAAATGCTTTCAATATGTGACATATTTAAGAACAACCAAATTACATCATACATAGTGTTCTTTTTCAAAGGTTAGACTGAAAAAGTGTTAAGAAAATTCAAATAGACTAAACATATTTACAACACTGCTAAAATGTATATTACCTAACACATCTGAGCATTATAAAAATGTGATCTGAATTAAGACCTACACTTATTTTGCCCACATCCCCAAAAATAGCAAAAGAATGTATACAGCGAACCTTGCTTCTTTTTCTGGCGCTGCTTGATGATGTGAGCTTTGAGAGCTTGCCACATCTCATCGCTGTGCTTAAGACGTGACACAATCACAGCAGGCATCTTGTGTGAATAAAAGCCTGCAAATTAACACATCAGAATATTATTCTATTACAAATACATAGGAATGCTGACACCTGCTACTAATGTCCAATAATAAACAAATAAATTGTGACAAAGACCCATGTTTACCTTTGTTATATTAATAAAGTTTAAAAATCATGTTACACTGAATTGGGGAAAAAAGGCTATGCAGAAATAACTGAGTAATGTATGCAAAATCTAAAAATACCATTTCCAAAATTTTATAATCCCTCTTAGAAAAAAAAACAACATTGTGTACAATTTCCCAGGTTAGGTCTACTTAAAAGTATCCATGAGTTACAAATAGAGTTCAATTGAGGTGAGCTTCCAATATTCAACGGTGTGTTTAATTTCAATTAGCATTCTGTAGAGGTTTGTAACTGTAAATGATCTTCTAGGAGAAGGGTATCAGTATTTTGACATTTACAAACACTGTAACCCTAATTAGTATTGGCCAATTTTACAGGACGTGTAACAGTGATTTTAACTACTACGTAAGTTATAAACAATACCAACTAAATATTTATTTATTCACTTATTTAGTTATCAATAACTCCATTTGCATTTGATCCACTTAGTATAGTTCTTTTTGGAGTCCTATTACACTTGGTTATCAATTTTAATAATTATTTATACTTGAAAAAATTTTAATTCACCATCTAAATATAATTTTATATGTGCAAATATCTATGTTAATTTATATAAATATATTAATAAATTATTGTTATAATAATTTTTAGTCTATTATACATATAAGTTTTGCTACAATTGCACTCTATTAAAGAAATAACCATAGTACTGACGTACATGCCTGAACAGTGCTGCAATGAATGGCATCAAAATCATGTATGAGGTTAAAATAGGTTGCAAATAATTTATGAATAGTGTGTAAGACGACCCAATATTTTTTATTTACATTTTAAAGAAACTAAAATGGTCTGTGTGGTTTATTAGCTTTTATACATTTTAGTTATCTTAGTACTGTACAAAAAAATTATTATTATCAATATCATTTCCCACCTGCTTAACACATCGAACACCAACCAGGTTTTTTTTTAATCAATGGAAATTGTGAAAATACTAAGTAATCTTATGAAAGCATATTTCCATTTTATGATTTCACGTTGCATGGACTTAAAATATTAGCAAAATACCTGCTTGTGATTAACTGGCATAAAACATCAGAAGAAATACTTAAAATATTCTAACATAAAAGTAAGTTATAATCAAATTTCATGAAAATATATAGGTAACTTGCTACAAAGGTAGTCCATAAGTATACCATGTCTTAGGCCTACTTGGTTTTATAAATCTGTAGATATTCAATAATGCATTTGTGCCAGCAGGGAGGTAAATTCCCTATTCTTGATAATTACCTCGTAAGTTTTACATAATTTTTATGCATTTTACCTTACAATTTTCCTGATCTTTACAGCAATTGTAAGGAGTAAAATAAAATCGAATATAATTCTTCTACAGACCCTACCCATAATAAAACTAGTGTAGTGTGTCACTGGTTAATGGTGCTGACCTTAGTGTGCCCAGCGCCTGAGCGCAAGCATCATGTCACGTATTAGTTACAAGGAGGCCGACAAGATAATCTGAATAGTACGCTCACTGTTAAATAGAAAAAGTAAAAGTGGAGACAGCTAATTGATGTTGTACATAGTAGCAGTGTGAATAAATTAGAAATCAAATTTAGTTTCTTTTTTTTATGTTATTATTATTAAGACCTCCATCCCTTACGAATTCAGATATGCCCTTAGGCGTCCTATCAGCATGAAACACTGGTGTCAGAAATGGGATACGTGCACTTATTGATTAACCAATTGTAAGTTAGGCAGCAGGCAAGTAATTAGGAATATTAGGACAAATTAGTTAATTGTAATAGCTGTAGGTGTAAATAATTAAGACTGTCTTATACAATCGTAGCAGTGAATTTTAACAACCAGAAAAATGTTGGCAGAACTGGAAGCACTGTGAGTACTGATTATAGAGGATGAATGTCTTTTGGGACTTAACATACTACGTAGACTGGGGTGCTGTATCAATACTTGACTTGTTGCCTCTATGGCTGCAAATTCGTCATAGAGACCGATCATGCGAGCTTGCGTTACCTCAAGACTATGGCCGAACACAATGTCGCATTCACAAATTGGCTATCGCATTAACAGAATACGACTTTGAAGCACGCGTCGTCAAGGGTAAGCTCAATACACTTGCTGACACCATGAGTCGTATTCCGACTGTAGAAGTAACTGACACACCATGCATGACCATTAACAACAATACTTACAAAGTGAAACCCACATTCCTGCAATGTAAATCGTTTTACAAAGCACTAGCGGAGACGTTACTCCAAAATCCGGACAAAGATCAGGAAGTAAAGAATAACATTGCAAAGTACATCACTAACAATAGGCCAGAAATAAAAACATTAGTTAAAGACTACCTCACACCACGGACAAGTCTAGCATTGCAAAAATTGGTTATAAATGAGGAATACCTTCAATTGCAGGCAATTGCTTAAATTATTACATTATATCACGTTAATATTGAAATCTTTATGCAAAACCGCGTCAGCACAATCAAAACAACATGCATCGACCCATGTTTACAATGTCATAGTCTAATTACACACAACACTGCATACTACCATCCCATCTACATGAGCAAGAATATATTAAGGTCGATGACGACTCCCACTTATTCCTAGTGCCAAGTATTGAAAATATAACATCACCATTCCTCGCCAAATACGCCAATGACCCACACATACGGAAGTTAAATTTAGCGCTCACTGACCCAGATAGGCTAAATACCGCCACATAGCCAGCCGATAAGCCGTATCAGGGAACTGAGAAATATATACGAAACAGCGTATGCCCACTGGGGAAAAGAAACTACGCTTGTTCCACAATACTACGTTCTGGAGATAATCACAGCACCCCAACGACGCACTACTAGGGGGTGGCCACTTCGGGCAATTAAAGACCCCAACGACGCACTACTAGGGGGTGGCCACTTCGGGCAATTAAAGACACTTGAAAAAAATCAAAAATTCATACTATGGGAACAGTATGAACAAGGATGTAAAAGACTATATAAAAAACTGTCCAGTGTGTCAACCATTAAGGCCCCTAACGAGAAACCGATTGGACAAATTACACCTATTCCACCCTCCCCCCTCCTCTTCTACATTCTTGGGGCCTAGACGCGAAAGGCCCGTTACAAACCTCAGATAGGTAAGTCTTAGTAATGATGGAATTTTTCACCATATAAGCCGAAGCACATCCGGTAAAAACGATAGACGAGATAACCTGGGCCAACTTCATCAAAGATGTTATTTTACAGTTTGCTTGTCCCAAATCTATCCTCACTGACAGAGGAACATCTTTCACTAACAAAATTATGACAGAATTATTTTGCAAATTACAGATAAAAAAACTTCAGACTACTGCATAAAACCCTGCATGCAATGGTTTAACAGAACAGGTAAATACAATTTTATCCCAGTATTTGACCTTTTGTACTAGCGAAGACCCCGCGCATTGGGATGATTACGTCTCATACATTTTATTCAAATTATAACACAACCATCACATGTGATTAGCCACACGTAATCCCAGCGAGCTGACAATTGGTGTCGTCAATTACATCAGATGCATGAACAAGCCGGCGTGAACCCTAATGCTTCTTAGCAGAAACAAAAGCTGTTATTTGATGTTAAATACCACCCAAACGAGTTAAAAATCAGCCAATTTGTGTGGATTAAAAACCATGCATAACAAAAGGCTCTTTCTTTCAAGTATCAGGGTCCATACAGAATTCATGACATAATTGGGCCATCCACGACTGCGGTGGAACTACAAAAGAGGGGCCACAGCAAAATAGATACAGTGAGCACAAGTAACGTAAAACCTGCTAATATTAGAAACTAATTAACACCCTTATGTTACAGGGGAGGTTTAATCCATTTCTGGAATGGGCCTTGCCATGTTCAATGCAGTGCTACTTGTGCTGGGGTTCTTAGTGAATACAACACAGGAACAGCTCTATAAGACACATCATGGTGTCTACTTGCGGAGCTGATGCTGCAGCTACAGTACGAGGAAACCATCCCACTTTTATTCACGCTGCCGCTGCAACAACCCAGGACACTGAACAACATTAACGTGTGGTTCCACAGCACCTGCGCCGTCAGGATCTCTTCCGTCTGCAGGAACGCAGACAAACTACCACAAATTTTGAATGATACGTCTGTAAACATTGTTGAACAATTTATGTCTGAATGTCACAGGTTCAATGTCAAATGATGATCAGTATAGTTCTCCAGTTAATTAATATCATTATTAATGAAATTAGGCTCAATACATTTTTGCAGATGTACCAAAACAATCTTTTACCAATGCAGGCGGTCCCACACCCAACGCTGACAAGAGAACTATTAAAGTTAGAAGCAAAAATTAAGCAATTGGATCTAAAACTTAGTATTCCAATTCAGAATATATTTATGTATTACTCTTTTCCTATAACAGAATGCATGTTCTCTCCATCCCAAATAATGATTAAGTTGCAAGTTCCTCTTAAGAGTGTTAAGTTTATTTGGCAGTCTTTTCAAGCCACACAAATCCTTTATTTATTTAAGAATGAAACGTGTACTATTGATTTGCCAAAACGAATAATTGTTGATCATATGATATGAAAACACAAATAATCAGGTTGGTAGCTGACGAACAAAACCACGAAAAGGGTATGTATTTAATTTCTAAACACACAGCAGAAAGTAGACAAGTCAGCTGTCTCAAAGCAGCAATTAAATTGCATAGTGTTGAACAATTGTATGCATATTGCAAATTTACATGTGTTCCTAACTCTCAATTACAGGTTACCGCTATTCAGCCACATCACTATATCATAACTAATCCACCTGGTACATTGGCACTACGATGTATTAATAAGACACTCAGTCCAACGATTCTGAGTTATGATATTGGGTCACTTCAAGTAAAGGTATCATGTGGATGCGAGGTAACGGTAGCCAAGTTAATGATAGCAGATTCTACACATGTGTGCGACATTAAGAATCCTACCATAGCCACTTTAAAGCCACTCAATTAACTTCACATTAAAATATTTAATTTTACTTGGTTAACGAGACAATAAATAATGATTGGAAGATATTACATGCCCAACTACCAACGGTAGAATATATATCAAGCCAACATAACATTTTTCAGAAGCTAGTCTTTAGACTAATGTCACAAGAGCATTTCAATTATGTCGGTTTATCAAAAAGTGTCTCTGATTGCAGCTTTAGCGTTGCTATACTATAAATGAGTGAAAATCTCAATTATGCTCGAAAAAGAAGTTTAATAGAGCATAAAAGGAGATATAAATGCATAGGTGTTTATAGATGTTTGGTTCCAGTTGGAGTTAACCACAGAGAGTGATAATTAATTGATAATGAGTAATTGCACTATACTGTTATGTTCATATATTTTTCTCAGGTGTGCAGAATAAGTAAAATGTGCAAATGAGTTTGGCACGCCAGGTCATGCACATTTTCCCACTACAGCATAGAGTTAGTACACCTGAAGCCTTGGTTGCCAGTACAGACTGCACATTCTTGTAGCAGGTAACATGACCGCTTACGTGACAGATGTGCGGAGATAATAAAAGTGCAAACTCCTTCCAATAGAGTGCAGCAGCTATCAAGGCTGTGAACTTTGATTTCAAACATAAGCTCTAGAGAGCAGCATAGACGGGTTTATCCCATGCGGCAAAAACACCACACATGTTACAATTAATATTTTTATATAATTTTACGGGTCCCCATGTATATATGTATTTACTTGTCAATAATTTTCAATTTTATATGCTACCAATAATGGCACTTACTTGTTAAAAGAAGATAAAAATGACTTTCTTTACAATACACATATATTGTAACATTTTAGTGTTCAGTAAAATAAGACTGATAGGTAATTATTTAATTTCAATTTTTAATGTTGAAATATTTTCCCATATGTTTTAATTGTCAACTAGGGTATGACTTCAAATTTCATGTATGACTTTGCTAGACCACGTTTCACGCAGCAATTTTTAGATTCATTTATCATATATCTTGTGGCGCTATGGCGGACTGTTAACCGATAAAAGGTACACCAATCTCCAAACTTTTACGTACCTTAGTGGTCGGTGCCGGTGATAATACTTTGTTTTACGTATTTAAATTATGGGTTTTAATTAACTTAGTTAATGGAGCCGAATGCACTTCCCTCCTACGTCCGCGGTAAACACGAAACCATAGCAGCAGTAAATTTCAATGTAATCGTGCCAGCACACCAAGTAAACTGATCACTTTGTATTTTTATCAATTGTTAATTTCTTGTGCTTCAAACATAATCAGCAGGACCAAAGGTCTAATTTATAATTACTCTTTCAACGAATTATAAGACAAAGAAGTTCTCACTTCTACCAACAAGTATGTACTAATGTGGACCTATACAGTAATAATTAAAATAATTACCTCAAAGCAATCATGCAAATTACATGTGCCAGAAAACTGATGATGTAACGCAATTTAGTACTTAATAACTAACTAATTATATAACTCTACTTTCTTAAATATAACTTAAGTGTTCACACAAATTTCAAAAATTTATAATTATGTAAGTTCAAACAACTCCTTACCTAAGAATTTTGTAATTTCAATGAATAGAGATTAATATAATATCACGGCACGCTTACATTTTCAAAATTGTGCTCTAAAATCAAACTTTCCGATGAAATGATGTCTTTTTGAAAAAAGCCCTATTGTAATGCTATCCCTAGTCTCATGCAACTCCCCACACCCTAGGGAGCTTCAAAATCAGTGGACAGAAGGACACTAATTTGTGATACCCTGTCGGCTTCAGCGTACAAGACAGACCCCTTCTGGTGGCATTCTGCAATTCTGTGCCTAGGGCACCTGAGCTACCCCTGCGCTGCGATGTCGCCATACTGCATCAACGGCCCTGCCTCACTCATACCTTCCCCTGCATCGTCCGGCCCCTGTTCTCTCATGCGAGGACACATGAGTCTTGTGGAGACGGGGGGGCATGGTGTGATCATCAGAAGCTGGGGCTGGCAGGAGAGATGCTAGTGTGCAGGGTTGCGTGACCTCTACAGGCCAGCCCAGCTGTTTTGGCAACATTTTCCTGGGGCAAGGGTAATGAGGCCGAGGCAGTGACTATATAAGACTGGGACAATGGCGGCTCACGGTCATCTTGATCCAGATGCCAGAGCGACGGCCAGGAGGGCCACCAGGCTCGTGGTCTGGGATTGATGCCATCAGCAGCAGCCGTCGAGGGGGTCTTCCCACTGCCGAGTACGAGATAACCCAGGTTAATTATAACTCCCATCAGGGTGTACTAGGTTGCGGAGATGCAGGGATAGGCGCAGGCATAATTGGATTCCTTCTGAGCCGGAGCACGTAAATGAGTTTTAAGCTAGCTTCACTAGTTCTTGCCACACTGAGTCTTGTTGTATGAATATTGGTTTATTGGAGTAACGCCCTTGGGCAATATTTGAATTCTTTGTATAAGAGTTGTGACTTGAATAAAAGTAGTGTTTCATATAACTGAATGCTCTTTCCTCTAGCTACTCTCATCCCTTAATAAGTGAGTGACTTGAGCCCACAGGACAGGCCACAGCACTGTGTTATTTGAATAAACTGAAATCTTTGCAGAGGTTGCTACGTATGAAAAGTTGGGGAAAAGAAAAGAAAGGATAATGAGTGTCCATTTTTTTGTACTTAGTAGAGAACTAGTTAGAGAGTTATCTGCATTAATGTATAAGTATCACTAGTTCTGTAATACTTTTCTGGATAAATTATGTGTTATATCAGAAGGTACAATACAGTATTATAATGGACTAATATTAGAGGTCTTACGTTCTGTGATGTAAAATGTATAAATTGAGACATCTTTCCGAAGTTCTTTATATGACAATATGTCACAATTTTGCAGTAATTATGTACTGGCATAAACAATTTCAGTTATACTCTCAGTAAAAGGCAATACCAATAAACGTTAATGAAATAAAGAGAATTTAAAACAATAGTACTAATATCACTCAGAAGTTACCCAAGAAATAATCTTACTTTAACGAAGCTGGATACAATAAATAAGGAAATTTGATCAAGATTAAGAATTAATATTCAACGTTTCAATCTTCAAATGTTCCTATGAATAAAATTTGCCATTTGTTGGTGAAATTAATGAAAAGTGGATATCCATTCACCGGTGTATTTCAGTACGTTTAGAGTTCAGTTTTATCTTATTAGTAGTTGTCAAACAAATTATTGTTGAAACTAATTTTTGTTACAAGTAAAATTCATGATTTTTTTATTAGTTATGATTCTGTGTTCATATTCTTCTGATATTAGAATTGTGCTTAATAATTTGATGGTATAATTTTTTTGATACACAAATTCATCTGAGTATCTGATTAAATAATTCTGTGTCAATAAGAATTTCATTAGATTTACACTTTTATTTGCTTATTCAGCACCGAGAAAGATGTACAACAATTTATGTGCCTACAGCAACAATATTTAGTTACCTGTAGACGTGCAAATTCAAATTTAATTTGAATTTACATTTACCACCACAATAAACTTTGATGACCAATCGTGAGTGCATGTATATAAACATAAAAAAAATGCATTGGATACACTTGGTATAAACAAAAACACCATAGAAAATTTGGCCCAACTGTGGTGCCTTGGAGAACTGGCTTCCAACTGTGGGACTATGAAAATCGTTGTGTGCTAAAAGTTAAATTTAAATAAATATTATCTTCACCACTAGAGAACTGGCATATCAACATTGTAGCTGTAATACTAATTGAATGTTTCTGATCTTGTTTGGTCAGCAAAATACCATAGTATTTTGATAATCCAAGTAGTGGGGTAATCAGAGAGATCAAGCATACATTTCTTTTATTAATCACACTCACACGGTATGGGCAACCAAACTGTAAGAGAGGTATACTTTCTTTGCAGTTCGCTTCACGAGTTTAGTAACGCAGAGGAAGACAAAATCGGACGACGAACTCACATCAAGCACATCAGATATACCTTGCTGTGTTAACGATATCGTTACGGAAAACACGACCATAGTTGAAATTGAAGCTCAATCTATACCTAGGGAATTTCTTGAAAATAAGTTAAATGTGACCACTGGGAGTAATGTAATTAATCCCATGTATGATAATAACACAAGTACACCTTCGACACTACAGTTATTCACATTGCACATACAATCAATGCAGTCGCAGTTTAGTAGAAATTTTGAACAAATGAATCAGATTTCAGAATCTCGTTTTGAATCAATAAATCAAAATTTTTCTCTCAATTTCGAAAAGCGCTGAAGTCAAATGTAACTTTGTTGCAGACTAGGCTAGAAAAGACGCAAGCTATTTTAACCAATTTACAGTCAGGTGTAAATGAACTCATAACAAAGCAGACAGAACAATCTGCTCGCATGGAACAATTACATCATTTTGTAAGGTTTGAAATTTGTGTAGATGAAAGAATAACACTTATTTGATAGTATAGTTTATTTCATATAAGTGGGGTAAAATCTGACAGACAATGCGACCAACCTACACACTATATAAACAGTAAATGCTCTCATTTACACAGTATTGTATCAGCTGATGAACTGCTGCGGGATCCATGTTGTTAAGTTGGCAATTTTGATGATGGATTTGGAAGAAAATAGTACTCAGAACTAAAAGTTGTAATTTAAAATCATGATTATACTTACAGCATATATAGTTTAAAGTACGTTTTTAAGGCAATATTAAATTTCCTTGGCTATTAGTGACTGGACTTTAAAAACACGTTCAGCAACTATGACAGAATATGTCTACACGAATGAACAGTAAACATTTCCAGCCAATGGCTAGCCATGTTTATATTTACAGTTTCCAGCCTGGTCAACTCTGTCGTGCATGTGCCTTTTTCTAATTTTGTTGATGCCGGCTAACAACCAGAGGCGCTACCATGACAGCGCTCACCACTCACGTGACACGTATACATGCATGTACGCAAGGAGGCTCCAATTTGAACTTTTCTCTAACGGAATATTATTTGCAGTCTAAAATGTGTCTTCTTTATTTTTCAGGGTCTAAAATGTCTTAAAGTGTTTTAAAATGTACGTTTGTCAATATTGGAAAATGTTTAGTTATAAATTCAAACTGCGTGTTGCACGGAGATTGAGAACAGTTCTACTCCAGCCAGAATGCCGTAGTAAAAGACATTCAAAGAATATGAGAAATTACAAATTGATATGTATAATGTCAATTCATATTTTAATTTCTTAAGTGACTATTATTTTTCAATAATAAAATATTTGACTCAGCATGCATAGCACTTCCGCTTATGTGAACCAAGTAGGCAGCCATGGTAGGTCCGTGCGATGCTTGCCTCTGGGCAGTCTGTCTAGGAGAGCTGGCGAGGTAAGACACTGTCATGTACACACTACAACTTTTGAGCACTGATGTAGATTTCCATAACACTTTTAGTATACCGGTTAACATTTGCTTTGCATACGTTTTGCCAGACATTCCCCAGCATTATGCTTCTGCTTAAATAATAATTTGTGGCATTACTGCTTTTTCAAAACTTAATCGAGGAGGAGGAGAAAGATGTCGGAGAGGTCCAGCGACCCGCGAAACTTGAATCAGGCACAATCTGCTACTGCTAAAGGTGTTCCATTGTAATTTCTGTATTATTACTGCATACAATTTTAAGGGCTTTAATTTCATGAATGTATTTAAGGGTATTTTCATGTTTGATCATTTTACGGCCACATAACATATGACCAGGCGGTCAGCTATCACCAAGTACATATCTGCGCCATCAATGCGTTTTAAGGGCTTATTTGTGTAAAATCATGTGTGCCATAAGTTTATTCAGGGTTCTGCATAATTTTCACGTAAATTGATGCTTTTTGTGTATGACCACGCTGTCACTTTCATGTTTGCTTTTTCCACTATCGAGCATTCTACGAGCCTGTAAATGCTTTAGTCGTAACGGAAATAATTTTCGCAACAGAAATAACAATTTGTCTGAATTTAATTTGCCGTCTCTACGAAGAAATATTTCAATTTCACCTGCACCACGTGGTCTGCTACGAACTTTATCCAGCAGCATCCACACCATCTAAAGTTGCTTTCACGCACGTGCATGTTTATTGTGACTACTCATCTCATGCCCCATCACGTTCCATTGATATTTATGTAATTTTGTAATTTGTGTACGGTGTTATTATTTCCGTCCTAGCTGGCTATGCGTATAGGCCGTCACCACACTAACCGCGTGCTGGAGGGTGAGCCCCGACGAGTCTGCGATAGTGATGCCAAATAATCACACGTTTTTATGTACCATCTGTTGATTCATCTTGTAATTCTCCGTGCTCTATCTTCAGGGAAAAATAGTCAGTCCACCCTAGCGGCTGTTGACTCCCTTCCCTTGTGAAGATTGTGTTTTCAAGCACCACTGTGAAATCATTCATATAGACGTACGCTAGAGTAACTGCAGGCTGGGGAGCACCCAAGCAGAGTTAGCTAGATAAGACCGAGTTTCATAATTAAATTGCTTGGCACGTTATTTGTACGAACTGTATCAATAAAAGCAAGTATCACAGTGTTCCACTCTTTTATTTGTAGTCAAAGTGTCCTAGCCACATGTGTTTTTCAAGTGTTAAATGTTTAGTAAAAGTTTAGCATTGCAAAGTGTATCGTAAGTACGCTTGGGTGTGATGGACATACAGAACCCACAGCATCTCTGAGAACGCTGAGTCTCAACAATGCGGTGATTGGGAAGCACCGCTGGCACCCATATCATCAAAGTAATTTGTGTCATCATTTGTCTCGTGTCTCACCAGACGGTGTCAGTGATTATTATACAAATACTTTGTTGGTGTTGTTGGAATAGTTAATCGTTAGTTAATAATTTTTTATTTGCTTTCTTGAAGCATAGTTGGTTGTAGGTATTGTTGTAGTGCGTTTTGTTGAGCAAAATGTAATATAATTCGGCATATGTTTACCACTCCATAAAACTGCTTGTTCCGCCATTTTCCTCACCGCAAATATAATTTATGTATCTTAAAGTTTAAGTTTGTTGGTTTCAGGAAATGTGCGCAGTGTCGATTTTACTGAATGATTCTGCAAATAAATTATTTAATGCTAGTGACGAACAAATGTGATTTTTTGCAAGTATTGCCATAGAAAAACACATGTTCAAGACGTTGCAAATTTTACAAACAGTAAGTTTGCATGTTTTCTAAACAGTTAATGTAATTATTGAAATGCACGTGGCCTGAAAAAGCCACACTTTCCAAACTTTTTTAGCGGGTGAATAATATTTGTTTATTTGCGTACATCGTAAATTCAACGAGTGTAAGGTTAACTCTGTCAAAGTGTGTGTATGCATCGCTGCATCCATATGAATATGAACAGCAATATATGAATTATGTGTTGTTTTTTCATTAAAGATAAATTTTTC
Source organism: Dryococelus australis (assembly GCA_029891345.1). Classification (NCBI taxonomy): domain Eukaryota; kingdom Metazoa; phylum Arthropoda; class Insecta; order Phasmatodea; family Phasmatidae; genus Dryococelus; species Dryococelus australis. Next base: position 145,728,239 of record CM056993.1, read on the forward strand.
GAAGTTAAATAATTTAAATGTTGTTTCCATACGTGCAAAATTTTACAATGTTCCATCAAAACAATATGCAACTCAAAACGCCACACACTCATAAGTACATAAAACAATGCAGTCTCACGAAAGACGTTAAATTAAAGACTTCCTACCTTCTCACAGTTTCTTATTTTTCCTCAAAATAAAATTAAAAGAACCCCAACAAACTTAACTTAGCAATTACAAAAATAAAACAGGTTGGAATACCAATCTAGCTATAATATCCTACATTGATACTGGGCGGAAGTTGCCTAACATCAGTCTTTCAGTGCCTGCCATGACAGGAAACACAAGGAAAGAGGAAAATGCAAGTGTGCATTGGTCTCTAAACATTTGTTTACAAAGATTTTTCCTACAGTGACAAAACAGTTGTGGTGGAAGGATACATTGTGGCTGTGTCACTTTTCTAGAACTGTCAAAAGGTATAGAAGCACAGCTGACTAACCTTGATACAAACAAATCTTTAGTGGAAAATCAGGCCATTACACCTAGCTACAGAGAAAAGAAGACTGGAAGAACAGGCAATCTGCAAAAAGAGAAACAGGTTGTACATAAAATCATTCAATCCATCATCACCCAGTCAACCTTCATGACAAAATCCCAAGACAAGAAACACCCTTGTGAACTTGTCAATCACATCTGTCATACACATGCTAGAGCCATTAAAGATTTGAGAGAGTTGAGAACTGTGTTTTCCTTCACTGAACCCAGTGAATGCGGTGCTCATATGCAAGTTGTGACGAAACACCAAAGAGACATACCTCTCGTGCAAACATGAACTCTGATATTCAGTACCCCTTTTTGTGTACTGCGGACTGACTATGTCAGATGTGACATGATTGTCAATGTGATATTTTTCTTGTTAGACAGGAAAATGTCAACATATGTGCCATCTGACATTAACGAATCATTCCCGCATGACCCGGGAGGGTTATATTTAATCAGACGACGAAACCAACTGATTGAAATAGCATGATGGAAAGAGACTACACCGCTGCAAGAGAAATTAAATAAGCATGACGGAACTAAGAATTAATTTTTACGAGCCAGAAGCGAAGTAGTCATTGCTGCACCAGGTCAGCACCCGCATAAGGAGAAGTTAAACTGGCCAGCGTTCAGATGATATTACGCTAGATGTGCCACCTTAACTTGAAACATTGATGCTGTCTGAAGACCAGGAGAAAGTTAGTCAAGAATTGGAAGATCTGGTCACGAGACATTTGTTTGCTGCAGCCAAGAGCAGAAAGAACTACCGGATAAGCAAATGAGTCAATTTTGAAATTGGACACTTAGTGCTCCAGACAACTAATCTCGTTAGTGATTTTCGTGCCCACATTACGAAGAAATTATTTCTATTGTTCGATGGTTGCTATTGTGTTGTAAGAAAAACACTAGAAAGCTGGTATGAATTTTCTACTCTCAATGGTAAACCCATTGGATCTTATAATTTAACGCAGCTGAAAACTTACTAAGAGCACAGTATCCCAGTTCCCTAAGTTCAAATTTATGCAATTTGAAATACGCAAAGTTGAAGTTAAATAGTTGCAATTGCTCCTAAAGAATTTATCCTAGTGATAAATTTTACGTGTGTGGCTGAATATTTGTAGAGAGGTCTGATTGACGTGAGCAGTCTTTATTGATTACTTGTTGGTATTAATAATTTTCTTGAAGGTCTTATGTCTTAGATTTAGGTCATGTGTCTAGTGTCTTTGTTTATTAAGGTCATTATTATTTTCCTTTTTATTGCAGTACTGTAAAGACGTTAAAAAGGGCTCACATATTTATTAACAGACCTCCTATAAGTTATATGTCTACATAATCTGAGGTGAGCTAAACTTGCCCGATGATAACTGCGAACTTAGGAAGTATGTATTGTATTATTAACTGGAGCTGCCTGTAAGCAGGTAATAACTGTATGACTATGTGTGAGAATAACCGTGATTCTTCGTGCAACCGCTGCATACCAGAAATAGGGACATGATAAAGAAAAGTTAAAGGGCGAAAATAAAACTGAGGGATATATTACAAGTTCATGAACACTCGTATTGACCAGGTACTTAAAGTTTTACTGCTGACCGGCAATAGTCTGTCAAACTAGCTAGATTCTTCAATTTCTTCTCCAGAAGACTGCATTAAAAACCACAATGATGGCACCATTTGTAGCATTTAGGTTAGTGTGAGAGATCATTATTGACAATACAGTATGGTTGAGACATTTGATCAACTATAACTTTTTTTATATGTCATTACACAATGACATGCACTCTATAATGAAGTTTATAATTGTTGGAATAATGTTGTACTATACATCTTGTTAGTAGGTTAGCTAGCTAGTTTTATTCTTCGTTGTCAGATGAGGAGCATGTGCTCTTGACACAAAACCAACCTCTTAACTGCTTGTTAGTGTCTTCATTAATATTTAATTTTTGATGGAAGTAGCCATTGTTAGTTAGAAATCCTACTCTAATACATTGGTGAATGGGATCAGACCATTTCGTAAATATAATGTGTTGAATGAAACAACTTCAAGGGGAATGGACAATAACTTAATAAAAATTGATCATTTGCGAGAAATCAATCAAAAAACAAAATACATTGCCTGTGCCAAAGTCAAATAATACCATGGATAAGCGAAAATCTAAACTGAAAGCAAAGATTTTATTGAATGAATACATCAAGATCTTGCGGTGAAAGTGTATGTTTACTCTGTAATGGTTATCATTGATGTATCTACTTCTGATCTTGTCAGCGAGTTCCTGAAGACTACCACTGAGGAACGAGGTATCTACTGTAACAACAGTACTTCATGACGACACTGAGATGCATCACCTACCATAGTTTGCTGACAGCCTAAGAACCCAAAACTGCGTGGAGGCTACTGTCCAATCGAGAAAAGAATAACCTGAACGTCCGCCAGATTTCAATTTTGATCTAATTATTATATTATAATAAAAAAGCTGTATATTTTATAGCTTTTTTTGTATATCAAACAGTTTATGTGAATAACTTACAAAGAAATGTTATGTTTTGAACTTCAAATAATTACACATTTTAAACATTCAGTCATTAAGATATGAGTCATTAAGAAATAATTACTTATATAATTTCATATTGGCAAAAGTATAGTTTTAATGTTGAATATAATATTTTTTTTCAATGTTGTTAATACCACCCTTTGTAGATTAATCTTGATGTTCATTTTATATCTTCACTAATTTAGTAGTATTGAGAATTTACAACACAGTTTTAAAAGAAATTGTCAATAATAGGAGAGGGTCAGCTGTAAGGAGTAAAGTAAAATGGAATATATTTCTTCTACAGACCGTACCAATATTACAATATGTCACGCAGTCTAAGAACTTAAATGCTCAAATTTTGTCTTGGATTTTAATTGTATGTAGGCCCTACATGAAAGAAGAAAGATGATAACCATCTTATTTTAATTCCACATAATTATGCAGATAGTAACGAAGTCTACAGTTTTAAATTTATTTATGTTATTGAATTAGTTTCTTTAGTTTATGCCTTTGCTTACGAGTAAATATTGAGTGGAGTGAATAATAGACTAACACTGGGTAGGTAGACTAGTTGTCCCTAGCTTATTTCTGAGTGCGAGAGGAACCACACTAGGTTATTGTTAGCCAGAATGTTGTCGTAGCCATGGCCATGTTCATGCCTGCGAGGAGAAGAAAACGTTATAGTGAAATATGAGAGGTAGGCGTCGATACGTGCAAGCAGCTAATGCGCTTTGAAAGTGATCGTATAGATTTATTAAGTACTGCAATTTTGCTGGAAAGTGATGAAACAAGAGGTAAAGCACTAAGCCCGAGAAACCGGATGGAAATATTCTTGCGTTATGTTGCAGATCCAGGATTCCAGAACGGTGTGGCAGAAGACTTTGGTGATGAATGGACAACAGTGAGTAAGACGTATAACACGGTCATGGATCATACATTTGACAGAGCTAACAACTGGATTCCCTTTCCTAACTCTGTACAAGAAATGAATGATGCAAAGTTGTTGTGGCAATCACGTTATAATTTACACTGTCATAGGTGCATTGGATTGCATTCACACTGAAATTAATAAACCAGTAACACACGGTGATGAGTATATCAACCGGAAGTGTTATCCAAATATCAACGTGCAGGCCACTTGTGATGCGCAAGAAAAGTTCACTAGTGTGTGTGTGTGTGTGTGCGCTGAGTGGCCGAGCTCCGTGATACAAGAATATGGCGACAAAGCGATATTACAGGTGTAACATCACAACATGATGGTTCAGCTTGCTTTCTCGGAGACTCGGGTAACTGCATATCTCCGTGGCTTATTACACCATTCAAGCCAGCAGCAAACGACATCCAACGTTGATTCAACATAACATACGCAAGTGAGAGAGTAGTTATAGAAAGAGTATTCGGTCAGAAAAAAAAAAGAGGTTCCCTATATTGGGTAACTGTGTAAGAGTTCCATTACAGAGAGTACCCAAAGTGATAGCAAGCTGTGCCGTGCTTCACAACATGGCCAAACATCTGAACGACCAGTTCGAGGACGATGAGCCTGAAGTAGATGAAAACAGAGACGTAGATGATGAAGATGTTGGACCGGGAATGAACGAGAGTCCTCAAACAGGAGAACGAAAGCGTCAGGACATGATGTATTTTATGTAGTAACAATTGTAGTGTCTGACGTTAATACATGCATGTGAACATCTTTTTGTGTAATTGAACAAATAAACGCACCCTTCATTCTACAAGAAAAACAAATCAACGAACAAAACCAGTAAAGCATTATATACATATATGCAGTACAAACACAGCCAGGTAGGATCTGTTTGTACATTTGGGAGATTACAAAGTGGTACAGTCAACCTCTACAGGCCTACTGTAAATATGTGTGAATACCTGATAAACAGGTCCTAGGGATGTGGTCAAGTTAATGTTTGCTGGCGTTGCGGTGTGTCGCTGCCATGACACAAGTGCCACGTCTCGCGAGAACTGTACTATGGAAGCAACTGGCGACGGCTGCGGCGTGGTTGCATAGGACAGTCTGTGTGTGTGTCTATATATATATATATATAGACATTTATATATAGACATATATATGTATAGAATTTAATCTTTTTATTTCCCGTGGTCTTTGTATCTGTTTTTGTTTTCACATGAATTTTTTATGTTCTGAAGTGTTTTACACATTTGCACATTAGTGACTTTCATTCTGGTAGCATGACTGTATTTCGTTACAATGTCAACCCAAGCGAGTTTAGCTCGTTAATTATTTTGGGTACTCTAGATTTCTGTAACAATACTGGATTTTCACACAGTAACTTAACAAACAAAGCTTTGTCAGCAAATTTTTTGCTGTCTACATCATCGTCTGTCGATTCACTAGAAGACATGATTGCCCACGTAACACTATTCACACAACACAGGCTATCGAATGTCAATACGGCGTTGACAACGAACCCCTATCCAACCGACCACGTGTACCTTGCGAGGTCTACACACAACTGCCAGGGGGATGTCTGTGCGAGGAGGGGGACACGAAGTGGCAACAATGATGACTCACGTCATGTTACTGCTACCCCCTAGTTACAACTAGTGGTGGTTGTATGTACAGACTTTCTCAATAGCACTACCTAGTTTTAGCTTCTGTTTATTCACACCGTTTAGGGTTGATGCTAACACTACCTAGTAGTCCCTACTATGGTAGACACAAGTGTTATTCACTCCACTGATTATATTATGTTATCTGAATGAACTGATAACTCTTTGCAGAGGGTTGCTATGTATGAGAAAGTTGAAAAAAAAAAAGGAATAATTAAGTCACCATTTTTTTTGTACTTAGTAGAAAACTAGTTAGAGAATTATCTGCCATTAATGTATAAGATATTACTAGTTCTATAATACTTTTTTGGAAAAAATTATTTTTATATCAGCAAGGTACAATATATTTATAATTAGACTAATATGAAGAGGACTTACTGTTCTGCTGATGTAAAATATGTATAAATTGAGATATCTTTCCAGAAGTTCTTGATAGAATAATATGTCAGAATTTTGCAGTAATTATGTACTGGTAAGAACAATTTCAGTTATACTCTTAGTGAATGGCAATACCAATAAATGGTAATGAAATAATGAAAATTAAAAATCAGAACAGTACTAATATCACTCAGAAGTTACCCAAGAAATCATCTCACTTTACCAAAGCTGGATACGATAAAGAAGGAAATTTTATCAAGATTAAGAATTAATATTCAACGTGTAAATCTTCAAAATGTTTGTATGAATAAAAATTACCATTTGCTGGTGAAATTAATGTAAAAGTGGATATCCATTCACCGGTGCATTTTAGTAGCGTTTAGAGTTAATTGCTGTTCTATTTTATTAGTCAGTTGTCCACAAATTTGTGTTGAAACTAATTTTTGTTACAAGTAAAATTCATGATTATTTATTAGTTATGATTCAGTGTTCTTATTCTTCTGATATTAGAATTGTACTTAATAAGTTGGTAATATAATTTTATGATATAGGTACACAAGTTCATCTGAGTGTCTGATTAAATATTCTGTATCAATAAGAATTTCATGAGAGTTACACTTTTGTTTACTCATTCATAACCGAGAAAGATATACAATAATTTATGTGTCTACTGCAACACTATTTAGCTACATGTAGATGTGAGAATTCAAATATAAATTGAATGTAAATTTACCACCTCAGTAAACTTTGATGACCAATCGTAAGTACATGTATATATACATTAAAAAAAAATGCATTGGATACACTTGGTATACGCAGCCAAATAAAAACACCTTAGAAAGTTTGGCATCCCAACTGTGATGCCTTAGACTATCCCCACTAACATGTTTGGTAGTATGTACTGCTAATATTGTGATGCCCCCACATTAATTTCCTAGATTTTTTTTCCCCCACAAAAACACCATTCTTAAAAACTGGCCAAAATAATATTTCTTGAGTTCTGCATAATTCATACCCCACATCAGTACTTTACTAAATATTCCACTGTACAATTTTTATGCATCTGTTTAATTTGGAACTGAATCTAAGCCAAGACACAACTTCGGTCTGTAGCCTATGTTGATGCTGAAGAACATTGTTGCCTATACATACTTTATATGGTAATTATGCTAAAAATTCAAAACAAAATATTTAAATGACTTAAATGTCCCATAAACCTACATTAGGTGGCCTATTACACAATGACACAGACACGTGTATCATAAATGGCGACAATGTAAAACACTCCATGTTCAATCTCCAATGTAAAACGTGTATACTTATACACACGAAGGGAAATAAGAGAGCTGGTCAGTTAAAAGTCTCTGAACCTGAGCTAACAAGAATTGAATAAAGGGTACCTACATGGTTCGATGATAATTTTCATGGCCATCTTTAATAAGAAAACATAGGTCAGAGCTAACTTCCCTACAGTTTGCAGACAACTGTGTTGTGAATGCAGAATAGGAATAGGTGCGGGGGGACCTTGCAGGCGGACATTGACAAGATATGGTTGTGGACCTGGAAAACTAAAATAAAGATAAATGTAAGAAAAACTAAGGTAGTGAGGTGCGAAAGCTGCCAAAGGTGCAGAGAACGGCAGCAAGATAGGTGAAGGGTAGGTGGAGAAGGCAGGGGCAGAATGGTAAGGACGAAGGGAACTATAGGCCATCAGTGATGATGAAAAAAATGGGGTGGAGCTCATTGAAGGACACGAGGAAAGTTAAACGACTAGTCACCATGTACAGGGCGGTGGATGAAGGATGGGGAGGGCTACACTGTAAGCTAAGTAGGCCTAAGGGGGTATTTAGAGGGCGAGGAAATAACAGTAATAAGCTTCGGAAGGTGCGGAGGAGAACGGAGCGGGGTAGGCAGTCCATGCTTGTGAGGTCTGTGAGGGAGTGGAATGTGTTGCGGGAGAAATTCGTATCTGGGAGAGGGGTTGGAAAGTTCAGGAAGGGAGTGGAAGAGGAGTTTGGTCAGGTAGAGGAGAGTTGAGAGAGCTCACCACCGGGCGGTGGCCTACCTGCGAAAGTATTATTATTATTATTATAAAGACGCCGCATTACCCTGTATCACACAAGAACGTCAAATGCAAACGACCACGAAGTCTCAAAATAACTATAACTCAGGTAAAAAAAAACAACCAGACAAGCTACCAGAACTCCGTATAATCTGTCAAAATTTCACAATTCAATTTTTGATAACCCACGGTTGATGTTTTCTGACACGCTGTATTTTCGAACATTTTCAAACGAGTTCCACAATTATAATACAAAGAAACTATACTAACAAAACAAAACAAACTTACTATCTTACAATTCCTTGTCACTACAACAATCAAGAACACGATATTTTCATTTCGTCAAAATGACAACACAAGTAACCAATAAATATTTACATTTTTCGCTACTTTCTTTATATTTTTTTTCCGTGAATCATAGAGGTAAGATAATAGGAATCATAGACTAAAGATGAGGCAGACCGCTTATTAATTTGGTACGAAAGGGGAACTACATATAACTCAGAATATCACAACTTATAACAGTTATAACTTACAATTCTTGAACTAATCCACACAAGTTAGAACTATCATAACTTCGAACTATCGTAAATCAGAAATTAATAACTTAAAACTGCCATAACTTAGAAATTCACAACTTAGAACTGTTGTAACTTAGAACCATCATAACTTAGAAACACACAACTTAGAACTATAATAACTTAGAAACACGCAACTTAGAACCACATAACTGAGAAACGTTGTAACTTAGAAAATCATAACTTAGAACGATCACAACTTAGAACTATCGTAACTTATAAACACACAACATAGAACCACATAAATTAGAAACACAATAACTTATAAAATCATAACTTAGAATGATCGCAACTTAGAAACACATAACATCATAACTTAGAACGATCATAACTTAGAAACACACGCTCAGAAATAGAAACGGAATGTACAGACATAGTAAACTATCTGTGTGTATAAGCAGATATTCGCCAGTATGTTGGCGCCATTATACCGATGCTGGAAAGTAATATTCATATCCAACTTCAGGAACACAATTAATTTAATGTCAATAATAAATCAGTTATGCACAACACAAAAAAAAACGTACTAAGAAACTGAAACATCGCACCGAAGCATTGAACTATACGAAAATAAACACGAATACAGCAACAAATATAACATAACTTCCCATTACCAAACCTAATTATGCACCTTCTGAATAATGTAACCAAATCTGGTAAACAGTAATAAACTGTTTGTAGAGCGTTTACAAACATCAGAGTAACCAAGAGCACCAATCCAAATAATTTACATTATTTGCTATCGATAACCACGAAAATTCGCGGATTAAACATATGAACATAATGATCTTATATGTTCGATATTAGAATTTCTAATCTGATATAGAATTTCAATGTAATGCAAACCAATGAACGTGATTCGACTATAACTTTCCTAATAAATCATCGGAATTTTTTGATCATACCCATTTAAATGCCATGGGGGTGAGTTATAAATGTAGACCATTATGATGGCGGTTATTTACGCTGAATGCTACCATGAACATGGTAAGAATAGGAAAAAGGCCCCTGTATTGCCTGCTGGAAGCCATATGAACTTTACATGTCTAGGGTTAAATTTTTAAACAAAACTGGCTTGTTTTATTATCCTTTGGTGGTGATTGAATAGGGAGGGAGAATGAAACTTGATCTGCAGGCTCCTTCGAGCTGAATAACTTTGGTTTCAATGGTATTCCACTTGCAAGAATTGGGAGGAAAATGTTCTCATTTCGGCTCTCGGCCTGGTTTTAGAATTAATCTTTTAATGAATTTATATTCCGTTTCTGAGCTCAGAAATTCACCGAATTACTGCTTTATTTTTCTTTCATTTTATTGATGGCTACAAAACTATAACTTGTACATGCACATCTGGTTTTTGGAAGCCAAAAGTCGTTTTATTGACTAATGGTCAAAGAATAAAACCAACTTGCTACAGACATACAAATATTTTTTTGAGTACTAACATTTTTATTGATAAATATAAATGAAACAAATAATTTTTAATAACAATTCTGAAATATATAAGTTTTTATTCATAAATTTGTTAAAAAAATGCGAAATTGGTACATCATAAAGAAAGGTACGAATAATTACTGTTTAATAAATAAAACTGCCCTGTCAAAAATAGCAGTTGTATGAAAAAATTAAAATAACATAATTGATTACAAAATTGTTACAAAATAATGTTTATATAAGTGTAGTTATTATTATCAGTTTACAGTTAGCGAAATGAAATATGCATTTAAAACAATATTAACTATGAGTTAATTTAATAATAATTTTCATTGCGAATAATATTATTTTAAGTTAAATGTGAGTTCCCTTGCTTATCATTATCCGACTGGCATATACAAATTACTCCTACAACTTATGTTCATTACCGAGATAGTGGAGTGGAGAAATTGGGGCCGTTCTTAACAGCCTGCGAGGTCTTAAGAGTCGAATAGTGCAAGGGGGGTTAATGAAGGTCGTTTAACAGAGTATTGTAAGCTCACTGGTAACCCATCAGTCAGCTACATACGTTTTGGTATATAAAAGAAACATCAAAAATAGATATTGTAGAAACATTTCGAAATGAACAAATACTCTCAAATTAAACATTAGTTGCAAATTGATTAAAATATATTATGTATTACAATAAAAGAAACTATGTCCCCACAACAGTTGTGTTAAAGACTCCGCCTTTGCTCTGTTGTGCTCTATGGCGCATATTATTTCGAGTGTCTGTAACAAACGACAGTTGGCTATTGAATTTTGAGGGCAACGTCACCTACTTGAAAAACTACTTTTGGGCAGGAAATTATTGGTGCTCCATTTTATTTCCGGAAATGTAATGTTTGCCTGACTTTATCTCACTGAATTCTAGGTTTTGATTAGGTATGCATTTCTATACTGCCACTTTGTCTGCAATTAGTTCAAAATTTTAAGATTCCTTTATGAGGTGGAAGTTAGGAATGAAACATACATTTCTCCTCATGATTGTCAAGACCGAAAGTTGGTTCTCTCCAAGGTTCGCTCTTGTCTGTCACCTTTATGACTCCCGACGACGCCCAATCTGGTCCTCTTCTTGCATGGAAACCCCACCTGTCCGGCCAACTTGTCAAGAGCAAGAGTACAATTAATATAATAAAAATTCTGCGAGCAATGTGCTCTCGCTAGCTACCCTTTCCCGGTCAGTGCGCCTCTCAACCAGCGAGTAGCCTAATCAAAAACACTTCGTGAGTGTCGCGCCCTCAGGAGACACACCGTGTTTGTCAGGGTGCTCTCAAGCAGTGAGTGTCATAAATGCAACCAAATTCCTAAAACTATGTCTTCAAGATGAGGGAAAGTTTCCCAGCCAGTGGCTGGTTGCAAAAGTTTATTGTTTTATCCGAGATTATGTCCGAACTTTATCCAAGATCTTCACAGAATACTGTTGCACCATTCGAGTTCAGAGAATTACTGAAGATGGGGGTAAACTTCATTTTGACCTGCCGAATGTGTTGGTTCAAAGACATGATTCAAGATCAGAGTAGTGTCTAAGTACTGTTAAATATATTTATTCACTATAATTGAACTTCGTAGTATTTATATTGATTAAATTCTGATGAATATGTTTACTGTTGTAAAATATAATTTGAGACATATAATAACAAAGGCTTAAAATTTAACACATTTCTTTAATCTAAAATAAAGTATTAATATTTTGTGAAGATATGAAAGTGAATTTCATGTCGAAATTTTTGCTCGTATAAGACCAGACTTCATCGACAAGTGTAGATTGAAAATTCACCGACAGACAATGCATTTTTTTTTTTTGGAAATATAAAATAACATTATAGGCACTTAAATAATATTCAGTAAATTTTTTACAATACTTAAATTCAAATAAATAAAATGGACAGCATTTAATTTTCTGCCCATTACCTTCAGAATATTTGTAATTAGTTAACTGATAAATACAAAATGGCATTGAAAACAGTCATGTACAAAGTGTGCAAAAATTTTCTTTTTCTCTTACATATAATATAATATTTCCCAATGGATAACACAGCAAATCCCAATACAGCTACAGTGAAATGCATGCACCTATGGTAACAAAGTGCTAGTCGGATTTTCAAAATAATCACGTCACTCAGTAATTAATTACATTTCGGAACTGACATAGTCTGTGTTTTATTATTCCATAGTGCCATTTATGGATACAAAATCAAATTGAATAATGCTGTATACAATATAAAGTTGGATGATAGAATACCAAATATTTAAAGATTTTACTGAAACACGGTAATTAAATATCATATTAGTACAAACATTTATAATTTTATTTCTTTTAAGTCTATAAATATTCATTTTAATATGGCTTATTTAATGTTTATCAAATATGATGAAATTGGTTACTTATAAACTACTATTATTGCTAGATTTGGGCCTAAAACAATGTTTTGATTTGGTGTAGTTTGTTGACGAACCTTTCGCATTATTTCAGAAAAATTAATCATCAAATGATTTATTATATTGATTTATAAACGAGCGACGAAAATTTCGATGGTTCTCATAAAAAGTTATCTTAAAAGTGAAGCAAATTCAAATTTCTTAATACACATTTGTTTTGATAAATGGAAATTTTCCCTAAATATTTAGAATATTGAATTAATAATTATTAAGTTATGAAAAGTGAAACATTTATTAATAATAACATTGTTAATTTCAAAATTTCCTACAATATAATTCAAAATGTAATAGATCTATTAAATTTGCACATTTTAAATATGTTTTTATTAAGATTGTTGCAATGGTTGGGATTATGAATGTACTCAGAAATATGGTACACATAATTATTTAACTAAAATTTTTAAAAAATGTAATTGGTAGTTCATTATTGTTGAATAAAACATTCCTATTATGTGTGTTTTATATTAATACATATTATTTTTAATAGTATATTTCAAATGTCGATTTGCCCTTATAATACTGTGCCAAATTTGTTTTCTAAAATATTATGTTTATCATTTTCATGTTTTAGAGCTATTTTATTCATTTAAACTTTATGTACCTCAGGTGTGTAAAATCATATTAAAATGATATTTCTTAATATTTCCTTTTTCCGAAATATATTGCTTGTAATTATTTAATATTATTTCTTTTTTTTAACAACTAATATTTTAACTCCTTTTGATATGTTTATTTGTTTAACAAAAACCTAAAATACCATTGTTATTAATACTAATAAACTTATTCAATCATAATTATACTATTACATACATATTTCATCTTACCTTTGATGTTTTGTTCCGCTGTGGCATATTCTATATATTATCTTTCAAATAACAACTAGTACAAAATAAATTATTTACTTTCTCATACCTAATTAAAAATAATCAATGTTAATAATATATATTAAAAACCAGTCTCTTAGAAGCAAAATTGTATATTTTCTTTTCATAAATTTATAATAATCATTATATACATTAAATCTTTTTGAATTTTCAAAATTGTAGATTTGCAGTATAAATTTAACTTTGTGATATTTGCAAAAATAGCTTCACAATTTTCACTCAAATAAGTAACGTTATTTAAAATTAAGTTTAAATTTTTAATAGTTTTATAGCATTATTTACTAATTTGATATATAATCACACTCATTTTACATTTATTTTTGATAAAATTATTTTTTTAAATTAATTTATATAACCATCCTTTTTGTTCTCTGTTGTGTATAAAATGATTACATTTTGAAGCCTTTTTTGTTATCACTTACATGAGTGATTTTTTTTAAATATTGAACCATTTTCTAAACATAGTTGCAGTGTTATAGTGTAAATAATATTTTTATTTATTTAAAGATGATATTTATCGCGATGGAAGAAATAAAAATCTAGATGGTTGTTACATAAATTACTACACTTTTTAAAATCAACTTTTAAAATATAGCATTTAAAAAAATCTTTTGGAAAATGTTTAATTTTTTTAAATTTCTTCTTGATGAATGTTACATAAATTTCTAGGGTTATGAAATCAACTTCTAAAATATAGCCATTTTCTGAATCTTTCAGAAGATGTTTAATTTTTTGTTTATTGCTTCTATATTAAATTTTCTCAACCATTCAAATCAACTATAGAACAAATATTCTAATATAGGCCAACCATGCCAATTATTAGCATCAAATGTGTTAAATAATTAGGAACTGTATTTTTGTCATAGGTTTTTATTTACTTGCTATAACATATCTTTTGCAACATTAGAAACCTTATTCTGTACCAGCGCTTAATTTTATCAGAATCATTTAGTAAACAAATTAAATTGCAGTTATTTTTGCATAGAAACCCAAGATTATCTCGGAGTTTATAATATTAAGATGACATATTTAATGTGTTTAAACAAACATCTCTAAAAAATTTTAGGACAGCTGCAATTAAAAAAAAAAAAATTACAAATTTAGTATATCCTGCTTTATTTTTATAACTAACTGACCCATGCAACTTCGTTTGCATGAATTTTTTTAAGTTTTGAAAATAAAGCCCTCCATAGTTTCATTAAGGTTTTATGTTTAATATATTAATATTTCTTCTTTCAGGTTTAACGGAGTTATTAAATTACACCCTGCGATTGCTTCGCACATGTTTTATGTTAGCATGTTATTTAGGACTTTGAATTGATCTAGACACTTTTTTTTATTGGATTCTCTAGCCACTGAGCTACTGCGGCCCCTTTTTGGGTGCTCTAGCCACTGAGATACTGCAGCCCCACTATTGGGTATTTTAGCCCCTGACCAGCTGTGGCCCCACTATTGGATACTCTAGCCACTGGGCTACTGTGGCGTTACTATTGGGTTCTATACCCACTGAGTTTCTGCAACCCCACTATTGGGTGCTCTAGCCCCTGGCCAGCTGCGGCCCCACTATTGGGTTCTCTAGCTAGTGAGCTACTGCGGCCCCCTTGTTGGGTTCTTTAGACACTGCGCTACTGCAGTCCCACTTTTTGTTCTCTACCTACTGAACTACTGTGGCCCCACTATTGGGTGCTCTTGCCCCTGATCAGCTGTGGCCCCACGATTGGGTTCTCAAGCCACTGAGCTACTGTACCCCCTTCATTGGGTGATGTAGCCACTGAGTTACTGCAGCCCCACTATTGGGTGCTCTAGCCCCTGACTAACTGCAGACCCCCTATTGGGTTCTCTAGCCACTGAGCTTCTGCAGCCCTCTTATTGGGTGCTCTAGCCACTGAGATACTGCAGCTCCACTTGAATAACTCTAGCCACTGGGACACTACACCTTTTTGAAAGGAAAAGGTTTACAGACCATAGACAAAAAAGAAAGGAGAAATTACGAAATTTCTTATAACAATGATTCTTTTATGCAGTAACCCTAAGAAAAGTTTCATCCAGTACCTATTTACATCCCTGATCATCATTTTTCTGGAACCGTTTGAGATATCTCGATGAAACAAACACTAAGTTGGCCCTGGTGTTATTACCTATATACTGTGTAAATTTTATGCCAATACGTTAAGTGATTTTTGATTTAAATCCATTCAGGCAGACAGACATGAAAAAAAATTACATTAGATGTGGCTTCGTTATCAGTTATACTATATGAATAAATAAATAAAAGTGAAAAATTCGAAAATCACAGACATACACTTCTATTTTATTTAGTAGTATAGATTAAATTTTTTAAAACTCTTTTTGTATGATAACATTTATTAGAAATATGGTTTGTATTTAATTTTGAATAAATTTCATTGTGCGATGATAGATTCATTTCATAAAATTTTCTTCTTAATCCATGTCTTCACACCGTTTTAATTAATATATCTTACGATTCATATCTGACACATTTTCATGTTCATATAAACTGCACTTTTTTTTATCTACATATATTTAAGCTAATGCATATAAATGTATGTAAAGCATGTAATTCTAAACCACTATTATTATTATTTTTTTGTATAGTAAATAGATTTTTCTCTATTTTTAGAACTTAAATCAATATTTCTTTAATAAACAAGCATCAAAACTGGATAAATAATGAATATATTGTCACAATATGCCAGAGGGGCATACCAGAGTTCGTGAGGACGGAGGTCTTACTAAAAATAAAATAACTAAATATGGTTATTAATTTATTGACACACATATTATTCTAATAATTATTCTATCGCCACCAATACTCTTATTATTCTTAATGAACGAAATATCTAATTTCAATTTCAATTGCAATTGAAGTCCTTCTGAGTGTCTCTGTATTGATTATACCCTACCAAAAATTTACAATAGAACTTACAAAATCCAACATAGATGTCACTGTTTGTAGAAACGTTATTCAAATGTATTTTTGTTGGTTTCTGTGGTTTTCCATTGGTCACGCAGTAGCTTGTTTTTGAGAGATCCTTTATTAACAATTATTAGAGCTTAAATTAAGCCTCAAATATCTGATATTTCGATGAAAAAAGGGTGCGTCAGGATCGGAACTATACATCTACTGCTGTCGACTTTCCAGTCGAAAGTGATGCAAATGTTAGATGGGCTGGTGGGTGAGTGGGTACTTGCTTATCTGGACGATGTAATTGTATGGTAAGAGTCGTGGGCAGACCATTTATATCATCTGCCATTGGTATTCGAATGCTTAACCATCTATGAAATGACATGTGCGAATCGTAAATGCCACATCGGCAAGGAAAATATCCAGTGTTTACGGCATATAATGGATTATAAGGGAATCCGCCTCACGCCAGAACAGTTGCAGCACATTGAGGATTACCTAATACCAACAACACGCAAAGAAGTGAGAAAGTTTTTTGGACTTGTAAATTTGATATGCTAATATATTCCAGAGTTTGCAGTAGTCACAGCGCCGATCACAGAACTCATGTCCTCCATCATCCATTTCAAATGGCAGCAAGAACAACAAAACCGTTTCGAGGAGATCCTACACATCACCTGTAAATTCAAACAGACATGGGTGAAAAAGGATTCAGCATGGTGTTATTTCAAATCGTGGGCTATGGATTACGCTGCATTCTGTATTTCAGCAGCACAAAATTTGGCTCAGAAGAGAGGCGGTATGATGTAAGCGAGAGGAAATGCCTGGCGGTAGTGTAGGGCCTAAAGAGATACCACCCACTTCTAGAGTATCAGTGCTTCACACTCCATATGGACAACTGTTCCCTACTGTGTCTGCATAACATCAAGGAGAGTAGCAGCAAGTTGACCCATTGGGCAGTATTTCTACAGTCGTATGATTTCGAAGCCCAACATGTAGCTGGTGAAGAGAAACAGCCAGCCGACCATCTCTCTCGCATACTGGGCGGAACAATGGCACGCATTGAGGACGAGAGGGAAAGTGTTCCTTCTCCCAACACCTTCGGCGCAAGGGAGCGCTACCAACTCATATAGGCAGTGCAAAAACATAACAGCCCTGCCAGCCACACCGGCATTGTTTGATATCAAAGAGGAAGTCATCAGTAAACAAATTGACTGCCCCATAACAAACAAGTGGAGAACAACATGTAAACAACAGACAGTATATCAGTGGTGTGTTGTGTACGGTTGTGTGCAATCCCGCACGGACCATAACATCAACACATGGCGAATATTTGTACCTACCACAATACGTGAACTGGTGCTCCATTATGCCCACTTGCATAAACTCACACGTCATCCTTGCGCCGCTCGAACCCGCAGGAATGTACTTAAACAATTTCATTGGCCGGATATGTCAAAAAATTTGTGGAGTGCCGTGCATCCCCACAGAACCATACAAGACAGTGGCCTTAGACTTGATGGGCCCGTATCCACGCACACCAACTGGGAACCGTTTTATTGTTCTGGTGAAACAGTTGTTTTTGCGTTGGGTAGAGACTTACCCGGTCTCAAGTGCGCGAGTTAGGACAGTGGAAAAACTGTTGGAAAATGAGTTTTTCTCCCGCTGGGAGTACCCGCGAAGTTATAATGTCACTCAGTTAACCACCTGCATGTGGAGGGAATTTTGCACCAAGTAGGTTGTACGTCACCACATCACTGCAATGTACCACCCACGGGCTTGAGTTCATGAGTGGATTTATGAGCGGGCCAGGGAAGCATGCCAGCAGTCCGGCAGGAGGGGAAAGTAGGGATGAAAGAAGAGAGGAGGACCTGTGGAAGCCAGACAGAATCAGGCCCATTACGCGCAGCAATGCCCCTTCCCTAATGCCCCTTCCAGCTACGAGCTGGCCAGCTCATTTACGTCAGAACACATCCTCAATCAGCTGGCCAGAAAGGATTTTGCATGGGCTTCGCAGAGATGTGGAGCGTGCCGCGCATCATTATGCAAGCGTTAGTTTTCAGATCCGCCTCAGTCCACACAGAGTTGCAGTCTTCCACCATGATGCTCTGTGGCTTTCCAGCACTGCAAGTGGGACAAATGGTGTACGTTCGTGCCCATCTGGAGTCCACTGCCTGCAGAGACTTCTGCACAGGCTTTGCGGAAAAGTGGAGTGGGCAACACGAAATCAGCAAAAGTTACGAATCCACCACCTACTTGATCTGGCTTTGAAGGAGATGCAAAAGGGTGCATCAGGATGACATCAAGCTGTTACCATGTGACGTCGCAGACTAGGTCGCACTTTGCACCTTGAGTCCCCATGACGGTGATGCCACTGTCGAGTTCCCCCAGGCTGACAAAGTGAAGGAAGGTGCGTAAGCATCTCCACTGGAAGTGCCACCAGCTGGAAAGGGAAGATCAAAGTCGCCTGGAGCACTGACACCATGCGGGGAATGTCTGATGGCTCGTTAGTGTGCCACTGACAGTATGGCACCTACCAGCACCAGTAATTAACCACCAGTGCCATCACCCGCACCAGCATTTCGAGTGACGACACAGTCTGTAGATTCCATGATGCCCATCGGCATTACTCCACCTACATTCAAGGTGACTAACACCCCGACGTCGCCCGCAGCAGGTGACACCCCAGGGTCCCTTGCTGCAATGTCGATGGCATCAAGGAGCTCACAGGCGTGGCCGCCACTGGTGAGGGGTGGCTGCCCACAGCAGACCAACCACAAGAGTACCATCGCCAGCAGGGTACACCAGCAGGGGAGCACCACCTCTTGGTCGCTTCCTGCCCGGGTCACTCCCAGCAGCAGCGGCGCTGGTAACGTCGGCGGCCACAGTGGCCCCGGGCGTGTCTGATGTGCAGGGGTGCCACAGCATCTTGCAACAAGCTAAACCACCTGCAGCAACAGAAGCAGCAGCCATTACAATGGTGTGTGGGACAGTCAAGGAGCCTCTATGCCATTTGGCTCCAATAGCAGGGTAGGCACGTGTTACAATGTTTGAGGGGGGAATTGATGCGTGCTAACGTTCCTTGCCCCCAGACCATTTGCCCGACTGCACAATCCACTCCAGCACAGCACGGATGTTCACTCTGCAATTATTTGTCCCATAAGTGCAGTGAGTGCCAATAGTGTGGTGGAGTGTAGAGCAGTGGATGAGAGTACAACTAGTACAAGTAGATGCCCAAAAGGACTTAATGGCTCTTGCAATATGAACCGTAAACAACAGAAATAGAAAGATGCCTCCACTAAATCATATCACTGTTTGATTTTTATTAATATTTTCTGCAAAATGCAAGGGTTTTTATTTCACATGCTCAACCCCATTCTGCCTCCATACTTGTGCATAAGGTGACACCTAGCGGGGATCAGTGTTGTGAAGCCCAAGTGCAGGCAGACCGATTGATTGATATAAGGTGGTCACAGGGCCTCAACGTGTGTTGTAAATGTCCAGAGGTCACTAGATAACCAATGAGGGGAATCCACTCAGGTTAACACGAGACTCTTTGTGAAATTTTCTGTTTTTTAAATACATGTTTAAGTGTCCAATGAACACACAGGCCAATGGGAAAATACAAACTGTCAGCCATTTTGTTGGGCTGTGGTTAGACCAATTGTAATATCTATTAAGAAGGTTGATACTCTGAAGAAGGGGAGAAGTAGGGTATTTTATGACGATAATGGCTGATTGAATGAGTATATATTTATTGTGGTCATGTTTATATTATGCTTTTATTATATACTTACTTTACGACTAATAGCAATTAAGTTTAGCCTGTAAGAGTGGTGATAGTTGGCACCCCCCACGCCCCTTCCCAGGTTGTGGGTCCTTCCTGGCAGAGATTTTTAAACCCCTAATTATTAGCATCGTACATTTTTATTGTGGTTGTCCAGTGTTATGTTATGTAGTTTTTACTATGGTTATAGAATGCGAGTTTTTTTAAATCATTGTCTAACCTTTGGACAGGGGGAAGTGTCCCCTTTGTAAGTGGATATAATTTTGGAATTATAAGAACTTTTTGAACCACTTCTCATGCCATCACAATTGAATTTCAATTAAATTCAAATGTGATAAATGTGAACAGTTGTATACTAAATATCAGGTAATAACAGTTCGCCATGTTAAGTGTGTGGTTAAGAAGGATACTGATATAATTAGGAATGATGAAGGTCAGATTTGTGAGTGTGGTAAAGTGTGGGGGTCCGATAGGTCATTGGCGACCCACGAGAGGGTGTTCCATTCCGAGATCAGACATTGGAAGAGGGTAGAGGCTGTGACCACTCTAAAGGGATTGCCAGGGAGGCCAGATGATTGGGCGGAGGAGGAAGTTGAGTTACTTAGAGAATTGGATTATAAATATAGGTCGTATTTTAATATTAATGAAGAGATTGTTAAAGAAATGCCATGGTATTCAAACAAGTACATTAGTGAGAAACGAAGGAGAATAGGTTTAAGTAAGAGGAGGAGTTTATAAAAAGTGAATAAAGACAGGAAATCGGATAGTGTAGGCCAGAGGCTGACAGATGGTGGAAGAATGAGGAGGAGAGACAATGCTATCGAGATAGAGAGTTAAGTGTGCCATGTCTTGGGTTGGAGGGGAATATGGAGGAGGGTAAAAAGACTAACAAAGGATTTTTTACAGGAGGTAATTACCAAATGTAAGTTTTGATGGTATTTTTCCAGTTTTGAGTTTAGTAGAATAACAGGGATGAGTTGGAATGAGGAGATGAGACGGGAATTGTGTACTGTAAGACATAGTCTGTTATTAGTGTAGGGGTGCCAAGTGAGGGGATGATAAGGGTGTTGAGATAATGGATATGGAGACAGAACAGGTATAGAAGCAAGGAAATGATTGTGTGGTTGAAGGGGAAGTGAAATTTATGAGGGAAGAAGAAAGGGAAGAAGGGAAGAAATAGTCGAAGTTAATAGGAGTTTAGTAATAGTAGAGGACAATTCAAGTGAAAGGAGAAGTGAAGGGAGAGGGTTTGGGCTAGAGGGAGGTGGTGTTTAGAGGATAGAAATAAATGTTTCTAATGTTGAAGTGATAGTGGAAATGTAAATTATTGATCGGATTGGTAACGACAGGGTGATGGGTAATAGGACATTATTTGAAGAATCGTAATCCGATTTAGTTGGAAGAATGAGGGAGGGTGAGAATGGGATACGGTTGAATTGGGAAATGAAACAGGGAAATACGCCCTAGGAAATAGATGGTCATTGGAGGGAAATTAAGAATGTTGGAAAAGTATAGCCGAAATAGAGATTGATGAGGGGAGAGTTTTTGAAAGTGAAGGAAATAGAAAGGAAGGGTGGACTCTTAGAGAGAGGAAGTAGTAGGGAAAGGGGAAATGAAGAAAGGAGATATAGAGATGTAAGTAAGACGAAACTGGTTTTTTAAAATAAGAGTTGACATGAGCTCAGCGCTCATGTGCGTTCTCCTGACCATTTACTCTGCACAGTCAAATATCGCATTTAGAGCAAACCAGGGAGACAAGAACAGCCAGGAGTGCATTGGTGGGGGCTGCCGGGAACATCCTGTTACTGTCACGGTGACCCAAATCGTGGAACTCACAAAATTCCAACTTGGCTAATTTCTTCCAAGAGGTAATTCCTAGGAGAAATTAACAAGTGGTTTGATACAGCATCCCCACGAAGCCACAGATGTCGGGCGCACAGGCAATGGGAAGGAATGAGGATGCTGCCCGTGCAGCAGTATACAACACCCATCCAATTTGTGGTACATTGGTGCACCTGTTGGCTCAAATATAGTGCTGCGAACCCCAGTCAGTGTGTATACAATATGGGAATAGCATTGCCCAACCACCCTAGCAGTTACATCAGACAGAAAGTGTATAGATGCAAAGTTTTATTTGTAAAACAAGTGTAGTGATGCCACACTTAGTGCCTTGTTACATGTAGGAAACACCCCATAGTGTGTGACGTCACATAAGGTAACGGAAATGCCACATAATAGTGATAACCCCTCAGTTATGGCAATATATTTAAAAAGGGTATTATGTCATTATATAAAGTGTATTATGTTTTTCTTTCAAGCCAAGACTGCCTACCGTGGCCCAATATTTAGTATTAATAATCTAATCGCTGTGGCACTCCCCATTAAAGTAACATTGAGCAAACAAAGAGACACTTGTTTTCCACATGGGAGTGTCACCAATATGTTTTAATTAATCAAAGTCATAATGTAAACATTTTAGTTTGTGAGAAAATGCCCATCTAATTTCATCAAACATCAACTTCACTTCGGCGCGCCGCTTGAAACGGAGGTCGACGCCATGTTGGCACCTTCGACTTGGCACTCTTAGACTCCAGACGCATGGGAGGTTCGCACCGCGACCATCCTCGGAATGCAACATTTAGACCAATAGAGGGTGGAGATGAGGGAGAAGGATATAGCCGGTCTCATCACAGGGGGAGGGGAAACAGCAGGAGAAGTGGGGACAATACAGAGGGAACATAGCTCTCTGACCCCATACCTCTCGAAGTGAATTCGAATTTGGCAAGTCACGTGCACTATCTGCGGGCACATAGGCATGCCAAAATCTGCCATATTATTTTTTTCGTGAGGAATATATATTTTATATAGTTTCATGTCTGCCTGCTAGGGGTACCACTTAGTATAACCAGAACAACATGTGGACACTTGAGAGGGGTTTACTACAGTTATAAATATTCTCAGTTCATGGCACATGCCATATAAATTCAGTTTTAAAAGGTAATTAAGAAAATCAATATTCATGGCAATAAATACTGGCTTCACCAGTATGGTGATTTGATTCACCGGCGAGCAGCCCCTGCACCCGGCAACATGTCTAGCACAGGGCTGGCTAACCTGCAAATGTACGTAATTTTAATATAAGAGTGTTTGTTGTTTAGTACCACCATGTTATGTTTTTGTTAGAATTTAAAATTAATATGTATACAATCAGTTATGCGGGAAGATTATCTTGGAACCCCAGACCCGTAAACCAGCATGACTAAAAGTGAGGTTTGGAAAGGTGTGGCAAATTGCCACCGGCAGATATTTATTAATTATATATTTTATGGTTAAGTATTATTGATAAATTAGTTGACAGTTTTTCTGTTTCACCTGGTCATCAGTTTTATCACCATTTCTTTCATTTTTATTATATAAATAATTACGTCTACAACAAGTCATTTGACTTGTTGCAGAA
Source organism: Dryococelus australis (assembly GCA_029891345.1). Taxonomy (NCBI): domain Eukaryota; kingdom Metazoa; phylum Arthropoda; class Insecta; order Phasmatodea; family Phasmatidae; genus Dryococelus; species Dryococelus australis. The sequence goes on from CM056993.1 coordinate 145,751,859, forward strand.
ATCCGGCCAATTGGCGGGCTCCGTGCCAAGGAAACTTCAGTAGAGACGTCATGATCTAGAGGAGTGGACGCGTGTGTTACGTCCTCCCCGGACCTTCAACTTTCTTTATATCAATATTGTCGTTTATCAATAGTTTAACGTTAATGTAATTGGAACCTTTTGTCTTTGTTGTCCGTGGAGCGAGCCACTCCGTACGCAGTCATTTTGTACATGACCGGGGTGTAAATCTACCATAATCCTTGTAGGCCTTGTGCTGCCTTTTTATTGTGCTAGTTATCACCTACTTGAATGGTGACCTTAAATGTATGGGTCCACTATGGGAAATAAGTGAATAAAATGGAGTCATAAAGTAATCTGCCTTTTATTTTCGACTGCCTCTCTGTCACTTTACTGATGTAAGAATACCCACATAACATTTTAGGGTGCAAGGCGGACTATAACAGTTCCGGGAGTGAGCATGAGCGTATGGAGGTAGCTCCGATAACCTCCACTAGCCCAGGGTCTTTTGTTATTGTAGGAATGGATTCTACTCTCTCTAAAACTCTACGATACTCTTCAGTTAAGATGTCGGACATCGAGGGGGCCACTTAAGGTCGTCGGCCACATGCCCCCCCCAATCGTCATGCTCTTCGCTGAGAATGCTGACGCCCACCCAGAATCATCATGGTAATACCTTTTTCATACTAGTCCACATAACTTTTCTCCTTGATGGTCCACCAGCCAGATGTCAAGCTTCTTTCTTGGTACTAGGTATGGTTTTGATATGTTGTGTTCCTGATAGTGCCCTGTAAATATCGAAGTCATAATATTCGTGCCATCTGGAGGTTTTCTTATTATTTTCCCTGTCTCTTCTGTTTTATTTTCATTTTTTTTGTTGATTTTTATTTTCTCCGTCACATTCATTCTGGACATGTGCCTCATTGTCTTCTTCAAGTGCAAATGATTGTTTGTCTCCTTTACTTCCTGGAGTTTCATCATATATCACGTCCCTAGCCCTAATGATTGTTCTCTCTTCCTTGTTCCAGAACAGTAACCATTACTAAAGTAACCGACCATTTCATATTTGATTGATTTTGTGTCAAATTTCCCATCTCATTTTCGTTTTGGTATGTGCATGTGGGCATTGCATCCGAAGACCTACAGTTTTTGATAGTTTGGTTTGAAGTTGAACGAAAGATCAGCTGGTATTTTCTTGCCCACTGTTGGAATTCTGTTAATGATAAACGTAGATGTGTATATAGCTTCGCCCCAGAGTTCTTTGTTGGTTTGATATTCCGTTAATATGCATCTAGCCTATTCGACTAGTGTCCTGTTATACCCTAGGCCTTTCTGTTTTAATTTACAGTTGGTTCAATTCTAATCCAATTTGTCTTGCAGATATCTATTATTTCGTTATTTATGAATTCCTTTCCAATATCACAACTTAACCTAGAAATTCTGTCCTCGAACTGAGATGTGACCATGGACACATATTCTCTAAAGTAAGAGGCATCCCCCTTTTACTTTCCAATAAGTAGACTATTGGAAAGTGTGTATAATCATCCAGGAATGTGAGAATGTATTTTTTGTCATCATGTGTATTGGGAGTCATTGGCCCACAGAGGTTAGTATGAAATAATTCAATCACGCAATTGATTTTAGTTTCATTTGTACTGAATGAGTACCTAGTCTGCCTACCCTTGAGACATTATTCACATATGCAACTTGTTCAATTTTTAAAGTTGTCAATTATCCCTCGTGTATGAAGTTCTGCCATTTTTTCTAATGATGCATGGCCCAGCCTACGATGCTACTGAAATGTTTTCTGTTACCGTGTAGACTACATGAGCAACCACATTTTCATTTGCAAGCTCAAAGTAAAGTTTGAATAGTTTATTCTGCCGATAGCCGACTTTAATTATCTTCTTATTCTTATGAATGCCTACTTGGTTGTCTTCAAATCTAATACCTACACCGGCACTTTTTACTCTACTAATTGTTAGGAGATTACATTGCAACTCAGGGACATCGAAAAAAAAAAACATTTATCAACATACAGTTCATTGTCTTCATAACACACATCTTTGTTGCGGTTAAAGTTTCCCCTGCTTTGGTGACTTGAATATTGATTGGTTCTTTTAGATCGACCATGCCACCATTGAAAAGTTTTGTATAATTTATTAGATAATCAGATGCTCCGGAGTCTGCTACGATTTCAACCAGGTTACTCGTGTTTTTATTTTTATACCTACTTCCAAGCTCACTAGCCTTTTCGGTTCCACATGTAGTGTCGATTATAATGGATATTGGCTGGCTACGACATTGATGCTGTTCCAAATCCTTTTGCACCGTGTCAGGCATAGAAACTGATTTCTCAGACGTTTTGTTTCACAGCGGCATTCAGATTTCTTGTGTTCCCATTTTACACAATTGTAACACTCAAACGGAAATGGCTTCCTGATATATTGTTGATTAACAAATGCTGTTGATGAGGCACCTATCTCACTTGGTTGTGTCTGTCCCTTGACGTGCTTCGTCTCCAGAGGTTCTGGTGGTGTATTCGTGTCTCGCCTGAGAGCAAGTGGGGAACAGGAATTGATAATGTGCCTTGCGCCATGTTCGGTATAGAGCACAATTGTTGATGGGGGTCGTACGGCCGACGGCCTATGAAGACTCTGGATACACTGTCAATATGAAGGAGAGCTGAGTGACTTTGTCTGTTATATTACGCAAAAGTTAAATATTGCTTGTAGGCGAAGCTGTTGGCCACTTCGCACACCTGTATTACCACCGAAGTTATCCTGCTTAAGGGAGGCAGACCATGTAAATGCAAAACACATTTAAATACAGTTGTAAATTTGAAGGCTATTATTAGGGCGCAGTACCCGATGAACTCAGGAGAGTTATACACAATAAAATACACCTAATTAAGGTATGACTGTTTTATTATCATTAAGCTACCACGGAATGTTACTGCACTTGTTAATACATACCTTAGTTAAGCGGGCCCGGCACTCTGGGCCTGCCGGTGGTCGCTACTGCTGGAAAATAAGGCGTGGGCCTTAGATTGTAATTACATGAAACGTGTCCTGTGTGCGAAGTCATGGTATGTTACATCAGGATACAGGGAGACCTCCCTTCGGCTAAAGGAAAGTACTAAAAGGTTCTTGAATTGCATTAACTATGGATATGAAGAAAAATGCAGCCTATATTGAATTGCCGAGGGGGGTACGCAGAGATTACCGTCTGTCCTACCGGTTGTCAAGATTGCTGAACTCTGACTAATGACATGGCATCGGTTTCCCGCACATCCGGCGAATCCGGCACCAAAATGGAAACATGAAAAAAACTTAACTTAATGAATACCATTATAAGTGAAATTGATGTTGTACATAACTAAGATTGCTAAACTAAAACAGATTGGAGTCCCAGATATGGCTAAGAATGTGACTTCACGAGAATGTAACCACACTTGAAGGGTGATATTAAATGAAATGATGCCTCAGGTGGCCGATTCTCGATAGATGATTACATGTAAACTATTATAATTAACATTTTAGAATCGGTGTGTGTCGTTATGTAATTAATTTTTAAGGAATGTATGTGGATGTGACGACACAAGGATTTTGTTACTAAGGGCTGAGCTACACCCTGTTTTCCATGGAATGTCATTGATTCTCTATACTGGAGCAGAGGGTTTCCTCGTGAGTTATGGTGTATTCATCGTGAATTATGCTTAAAAATGCTCATATTAATTAATGCTGCTAGGGAACCGCTCGCCACTACACACTTCCTGCAGGTAATTTGATTCCCTGTCTTTTGAAACCACTCGGAGCAACATCGCACTCCGGATTCGGCCACTAGGCCCATCGACATCACACACATTGGAAAGTCTTGGGAATAAGCTATACTGCTTACTCCAATTTCTACTCTGATGGCTGTTGCATCTAACGGTCATGGCTTCATGGGACACACTCATTTAGGTCACATATCCATTCATCATGAGAGTTACCTCTTGTGGTGAATGTTAAATATTATGATCCACAGCCATGAGTTACAGGGCGGCAAGAAAAGTGTAATGCCGTTCTTGTCTACCTGCACTGATCGAGACCGCGACCTAATGTCAATCGGTCGAGCGTTGCTGTGTGGTTGATGCGTCTGCAATATAACAAATGGGAACAAGGAATTCATGGACGTAAGGAACACATAACCCTTCCTCTTCATTTCTTCATCCAGTAGTCTGGTTTTAATAAATTCAATCATCAAGTCATTAGCATGCATGGTTTCAATGGCAGTTATTACATTTCCATACGACTCTGTTATGTGGACTGCATCCCCGGGCCTTTAAGCCCGTTCACCACGATGTCATCCCAGAAGTCCCGACCACTCTGTACCACGTGGCGGTGCTGTAGCCGAAGCCACCATCCTGCGTGTGTGCACGGGTGTTGGTTAACACTACATAGTGCAGTGTAGTGGTTTGTTTTGTTTTTCTTGAGGGTAAATATTGTATTCTCTCATCATACAGTAAGTGAGTGTAGTGTATGATGTCACCCGTGCGACCCAGCACATGTGCCTTTGTTTACCTTTTCAGTGTTTATGTTTTACAGTGCTGTGTGTTTTTTCAAGGGTAATTCGATGTGTATTAAAAGTTATTAAAATGGACAGAGTTTTATGATGTCGCCCATGTGGTACTATGCACATGAGTTTGTTTTGATTATTTGTTTTTGTTTTCTTATAGTGCTTATGTCACAAGCATTTATTGCCAGTGTTATTATTATTGTTCGCTGTTGCTTCCCACACACGTAAGTGCACAACAAATCGTCTCTTTTATTTTTATGATTAATTTCAAAGGGTTTTTGTGACAGTGCATTTGTATGTGTTTAGTGGCATAGGTCACATGCTTAACGATAGGCTCGATTTGAGGGGACCGCTGTGCCATGGGGCTCCGTGCATTTCACGCTTCTATTATCAATCACAGTTATTTCTGTTGGATAATGTAAATTACCAGAACCTTTTTGTTTTACATACACAGAGCCATCATGTTACACTGCTGGGATACGTTTTAATATCCATAAGTCATGTATAAGATCTCGCTTTGCTCTAATGGCGAATAACTCATATAACTGATCATTGTAAGGAACTGAATAAAACTACATAACGGATGATTCAACTTGTTTTATTTGATTCGGCCACCTCTTGACCGCATAAATAGAATGTAACCTAAAAGTGTCTTTTATTAATGACTTTGGGAGGCCACAACAACCAATGGTTCTTATGTATAATGGCATTGGGGCGGCCGACAACCCCACTAGATGAGGTAATACTGGATGTAGTTCTACGCCTATCTTCACCAACTGGAGGTGGGGCATGGTAACTACTTGGTTGTACTTTTCAGTCATCAGCGGGGGACTACCAGGAAGGCCACATGGGCCATTGGACATCACGACCTCGGATTCATTCTCCTGCTCTCTCTAGCATTGGCACTGATACCCGGAAATTTATGCAACTTACAGATTTTTAACTTAACCTTGCCCTGGAGTCATCTACACCCGCCCACATCTGGCATTGACAGTAGAAGGTGGCATATCATTTCTGTAGAGTCGGGTTTGGCACCTGCAGTCCTTTGTTTCCTGACGATCTTGTTGAATTCCATAAAGTGATTGATTAAATTAGAACTTTTTGATAACTTCAAGGTTAGCAGTTTTTCGTGGTAATGAATTTGTGATGATATGTCAGTTATTTCGAAATTCTTTTGTAGTGTGATGCATATTTCTCTTGCCGACTTGCAGTCCTTAACATATTCCAAGTGTGAGTCTGCAATTCCTGGGACGAGTGTTGTCTTGGCCTTGGCATCCTTTATTAACCATTTGTTTTTGTCTAGTCCATTTTCATTTCCAATTATCTTGAACAGATATAATTCCGTAAAGGCAGTTTTAATTGTATATGACCAGATGTTGAAGTCGGTACCTGCAAATGGCGTTATTCCAAACCTGTTGACCGTGCCCGCCAGGTTTGATGAATTCATCTTTTATACACACTTGCGATATTGTTGTGAGTATCTGGTAATAAGGCACTTATTAACAATGCAATTAGCAATACCACTGATTCCAATAACCATAACACACATAATAAAGAATATACCGGCCCTGGTATCATGCAGACATATTACATGATAAAATTTAAAAGATTTACTAACTTGTTTACAACACTCTTGTTTACAAAACAAGTTAAAGTACATTGTTGCCAACTAACACTCAAGCTGATGACCACAACTTATTACGTGTAATAAACACATTATTTATTCCAACAGCAATTCAAACAGAATTTTAGGTTTGTCTGTTATGTGAAGGGTAATTTTGCACTTTATGTATGTTAGTAAGTTTATTTAATGCACAAGAAACATGCCGAGAAGAAATAAAAATAAGTTTTTCAAAAAGCAAATAGCAAAATAGGTGGTAAAAACACCATGAACACTGACGAAAAAGTTACAGAAAAATGTTTACTTTCAAAAGTTACAAACCAGTTCGTATGTTTACAAGGCAAGGCATAAATAAAGGTGTACAAAATAAGTAAATACAAGTAGGAAGAGTTACTTGAGTAAAGTAATCAAAAGTTATGTTGTGAGTTTGGGATCAAACAACACCCAATTAATAACGTACAGTGAACACTCCCGAGGGTAAAACACACATTGGAGTAGGCACACATGCCACAAGTGTTGAAACAGATCTTTTGAAAAATGTATTTTTGGACTACAAAATTTAAAATTTCATTTTTTTGTCAAACACACCATTTTAGTGCGCCGTGGAAAGGCACTTCAGCGACGCCATTGCTTGATGAGACGCAGAGACAAAGAACCAACCACTTTCCACCCACTCACCAGAGTGCAGGAAGCTGGAGACGTGGCGCACAGTTGGACACCTCCCTCCCCACTCCGAGCATAACGACCCTTCCCGACTTCTCGTGCGCGCGCAGGGAAACGAGGTCAATATGACGAATCACAGCTGTGAACATGATGGATTTGGAGAATTTTGTTACCCATTCGGCATACAACAGAGGCAGGCTGAACTGGTGCACTACAAATAGGACAGCAAATAATTTATACCTTAAGTGCGTACAACCCACCACTTAGTCAAATCCATTCTTGGGGCAACAGTGCCCTTCCTGAGAACCGGAAAATGTGAGACGGCTAGCACAAAACATCGAGAGGGCCAACTGAGAAAGATACAGGCAAATGCGAAGCTGTACCTCTGCCGGCACACCGGTGCAATTGTGCTCACAGTGTAATAGACTACGAACGGTCGGCCCTGTAAATAATCATTGGTGCCATTGTTTAAGTGAGCGACTAATACAAATTGATTCGGACACTTAAACCCAATAAAATTTTCGCACCCATTGCTGCGACAAACAAATTTGTTTGTAGGTGTCGGAGATGAAACAATAAAGTGTAGAGTATTCCAAAAAAGCTACCACACAGAATGCCTTACAGATACAGAGCATGCGACTGCATATAGGAATGGAAAAATAATGTGTGACGAATGTATACAAAAATTGTCACCCAGTACTAACCTAAAAATAGACCTTCCCACAGACGATTACGTAACACCTCGCGGATGCCATCAGGACATTTGTTTTGGGGGACAATATGAAACTATCATCTGTAGTCAATGTGGGAGAATGACACACACAGACAATGCACGACTGCCAGAGACACAGTGAATTCTTTTATGGGTCAGTTCTAGCGCGAAAAGTGTGCCGTCCCAGCACAGTAAGTAGCACCACAGCCATCCACAGCGAGTAGTGATGTCATTAGTATTTACCAACTACCACTGGCACATTCCCAAGTGTGGCACCAGCAGCAGAATCTCGAGAAAATCCCAGAACACACAGAGTTGCAAACAGTTACACAGCACCACAGCCAATAACAGCCACCTTTGGTTCAACCAATATTGGAACATTTAGAACCTCTACTCATTTCCCATCGTTGCCAACATTCTCCAGCAGTAATAATGAAGACCCACAAACTTTCATACGAAACTGCATGGGAAGATTAGGCAGATATATGGTATGTGAACAGTAATGGGCTATATGTGTGGATTAAAAGCTGTTAGGCGATGCATGGATATGGCGAAGATCAGTAAAACACTATGATATGCAGTGGGCTGAATTCTTAACCGCATTTCAGTCCATGTTTGCGAACATGTTTTCCTCATTACAAGCACAGAGCCAAGACATGCTAGAACACAAGGACCATACAAAGCGCTAACCACATCCGCAACACGGAAAATAAACCTCAGGCACTTTCACCCGCAGATGAAAAATACAGAAGTCCTAGATTTAGTAGCATCAACAGTATGTGTAGAAAGCAGAGCAGCATTAGTACCACTAATACATAGTAGCATTGAGGAATTCATACGATATGCTGCACTTCTAGACCAAGCAGGCAGGGAACAACAAGCACAAAGAAAAAAGAGCCGCAGTGGCGGGAAATGGACGAGTGGGGTAATTGAGTCTGACATTCACCAACCCCAGTCCTACTAAAACAACCCAACATTGACAAATGCAAGAGAAAGGAGAAAGGTAACCATGCCTCCTCCACAAGTCAGTCCAGAACAAACACTGCAGCAAAACATTTTTTTGCGACAGTAAGTGAGTAGCCATCTCCGTACGATACGAATCCCCATCATTCCGAACATCCTACAATATCTGTCATTCGTGGATACGGCCACTTCTCACAACTTTGTAAGGCAAGAGTTCATAGGTGAAGGAAATGTCAGATCAACTTCACAGCTGATACAACTAGCTACTCACCAACAGACAGGGTAAACAATCGGAGAGGCTACAGTCACAGTCCACATAAGAGATGTAGCGACCACCACTATAGTCTTAGTCTGTACTGACCTTCACGAAGATGCAATTCTCTTTATACCCTGGCTCACCTAACAGAATACGATCACAGAGCCAGCGGCCTGTAGAATTCACTTCGGCCAGAGAGAACGGCACAATATCTATGAACTCGTTCCATGCACAAGTCAAGACCCGACAGTACAACTCGACGAACTGGAACACGAAGTCCCAGAACAATACATAGAAGCAGTACAGAAAATCCTAAATGAGAGAAGGGATGTTTTGCGGCCGCAGATCTGCTCAGACGTACTACAATTGCAGAACACGCTATACTTCTGGTGCACAAACACCCACTCTATGCAGGACCACGCATCTACCAAGCACACCAATGTGAAATCATCAGGGATTGGATAAAGATGTTAGCTGAAGGGGTGATAGAGCCAACTAACAGCCACAACAACAGTGTGATAACTCTTGCCCCCCAAAAAAATGGCACATGGCGCTTCTGTGTAGTTTTCTGGCCTATAAACTTGATTACCAAGATTGCACCAACACCCTACATATGATTTAAGGATGCACGATTCACTCTGGAAAAGGCGCGAGTCATGACATCTTTAGACTTATGAAGCAGCTATTGGCAGGTGCCAATAAGGCCTGGGAACTGTCACAAGACCTCCTTTACCGACCCTGATGGACGGAGGTTCCAATTCCGTGCGATGCGATTCGGTCTCAAATGCATACCGGCCACATTTCAAGCCATGATGGCGAGACTCATCGACGGGTATATGGGGGAATTCGCCCTTGCATACCTTTACGATGTCATCGTGTTTTCCGAGAATTGGGACCAACACATCCACCACCTATCATTGATGTTAGAGTGACTCACAATAATCAAACTGACCTGTGTGAACCGCAAGTACCACATAGGAAAGCCTGTTTGCAATTCCTAGGTCACCTGGTTACCGAACACGGCAGCTGACTGATGCCAGAGCAGCAATCGTTCATCGACGACTATAAGCAGCCAAGAACACGGAAACAACTCCACAATTATTCAGGCTCATCAACTGGCTGAGGGACTATGTATGCAACTTTGCTATAATCACAGCACAGTTCGCAGACATGCTTTCCCCGAATAGCAAGTTCCACTGGACAGAAGCACACGAAAACAGCTTTGATGAAGTGAAAACCTCTTTTGGTACTTCATCGTGCTGACACGACACAACCTCAGCAGACATCTTTATCTCCAGACAGATGCGAGCGAAATGGGGTCTGGGTGTCATGTTATACCAGCTCAGCAAAGACAACCAGCTCCAAATAATACAGTTCAGCACTGCGAAATTTGGACCCACTTAAGGGAAGTATGATGTTAATGAGGAGTGCCTTGTGGTTGTCTGGGCAGTGAAGCAGTACCGGGCCTACCTAGAGTACCAGTGCTTCATGTTGCACACCGAAAACAGGTGCCTTCTCTGACTCCATATCATGAGGGCAGCCAGGAGCAAGCTCGCCCGTTGGGCATTTCTGCTACAGTCCTATGACTTCGAGATAAAGCAAGTCACCAGGACAGACAACCAGCTGACAGACCACCTATCGCGGGCACCTGGCACAACAGTAGCAATCGATGAATATGAGTGGGACGAACTGCTACCATCCAGTACAACTGCACAAGTGCAGCACAACAAAGTAGAAATATCCTGCAATGCCAACAAAGCCAACCCAAGTAATAACCTCGGACTTGACCAGCTGCAAATTCTGCTCGAGGATGGACAACAGCACTGAGGGAGATGCAGGAAAAAATAACCTAACTCAGACAGAACATAAGCAAAGGGTCGCATCTATGGGAAGATAGCATCGAGAGCAGGCCAAGAGAGCCCAACGCACAATGGCGGCTATTCGTGCCAAAAGCCTCCCACGACGATGTGCTACATAATGAACACAGTAGCAGGTTCGCCGACCACCCAGGGGCCACAAAAACTGCCAGAAATTTGTACTAGCACTTCCACTGGCCAGGTGCGACCAGGGATGTGTGAAGACATGTATGGGCATGCATACAGTCCAACCATTTCAAGAGCCGGCATGCAGAAGGGGTAGCACAGCAATAACCAGGGGTACCAACAAGGCCATTCTAAATTGTCTCCCTACACCACATGGGCCCATACCCCCGCACACCTACTGGAATAAGGTTCATCCTGGTTGTCACCGACAATTTCTCGAGGTGAACCGAGGCTTATTCAATTTCCAGTACACACGTTTGCAACGTAGAATGGGCACTGGGAAGCGAGTTCTTCCCTCGATGGGGTTATCCCTAAGTGCTCCTTGCCGAAAATGTTCACTGGAAAACAATGGCATGAGCTGTGTACCCAGTGGCGAGTGCTACACCAAACTATGTAAGTTTACCACCCTAGGGCAAATCAGACAGAAAGGCTAAATCAGGATCTCAAGATGTAAATTGCACCTTGTTAACCATCAGGCGGTGGATGAACTTGGCCACAGGCCAATCCGAAGCAGCGATTCTCCAGGGCCGAGAGCTTACGATGCCTGGGGATTTCACCAAGAGAAAAGTGGTGAGAGAATGAGAACCAGAGGATGGCAAAAACAAGGCGTCAACAGAGGGAAGCAGAGCTCGAAGCAACTCGCAAGGCCCCAGACAGCTACATTTCGCAGTGGGTCCCCGCAACAACTCTCACTCCACACAGGTTAACACCAGGGCATCTTGTGTATGTGCGCGATCAGAGACTATCGAACAGTCCTAAGAACCACTGTGCAGACTTCGCACCAAAGTGGAGTGGACCACACCCGGTCATCAGTCAACTTGGGTACACAACATACCTTGTATAGTTGAGTAGTAGGCGGAAAATCGCAGTCCATCAGGATGACTTACGACTGGTTATAGAGGCAACGGAAGGCACAACAATGCCTTAATCACAACCGAATACTGATGAACCTGTAACGACAGTCGCACCAAGCGGAAGCGACAGAACCCCAGGCTCCGGAAGCGACAGAGAGTCTCTCAGACGATTATTTCCAACCACGACACCCAGTGTCGAAGCACCCATAAGGAACTTGGGAGCAATAGAGTCCAGTGCAGAGATACTACCGCCGGTAATAGAGGCAAACACTACAACAGGAACAAATGAAGCAGTATAGTCAAACTGTGGAATTGCGGCGTCAAACAATGCAACTTCCGGCATTCAAGATGTCGCCGAAGGTGAGACACAGGGGACACCTGTTGAGCTGTACACTTTGCAGGACAGGTCACTGGAGAACTCAGTACCATCGACAGCAGTCACCACCACGGGGGACATCGGATCAAGCCACGGGTGGAGCATAACAAGCTCACACAGTCCTTCACCAGGGCCACCTCCTCCTCCCTCGTCAAGTTCCACAACACAGTGGCATTTCCACTTCAGCCAATGAAGCAGCAGAGACTGCAGCATCAGCGGCAGCGTTGATGAGACAGCAGAGGAGGGGGAGTCGACCACTCTCCTTTATCCCAAGTGGCCACACCGGCTGCACAACCTGGTATGCGTGGCTTGTGGTGGGCATACACCCCACCTACTCACACATACTCCACCACTTCGTCCTCATTGGGACCAATACCCTGGTCCAGCAGCTGCCGGAGTCACACTGCAGCGACATGGGCCCTACCAGCTGAGGCCACGCCATCGTGTGTGAGCACCGACGACCTGATGTGACAGGACATTGGAGGACTGTGCTGTCAAATGATCACCAAAGAGGGTGGTGGGTGGTTTATGCTTGAACTCAGCGATTACGTGCATTCTCCTGACCATTTACACTACACAGTCAACAATCTCGTTTAGAGAATGCCAGGGTGACAAGAACAGCCAAGAGTGAGTTTGTGCGGGCCTTATGGAACAGCCTGCTACTTTCGCCAGGACTCATATTGCGTAATTCACAAAATTAAAACGTGGCTAATTTCTTCCAAGAGGCAACTCCTGGGAGAAATTAACAACCAGTTTGATACGGCATCCTCACGAAGTCACAGACGTTGGGCGCACAATTGGAGGGTATGAGGATGCTGCCCGTATAGAAGTGTTCTATGCCCCTCTAATCTGCAGTACATCGACGGGCCTGTTGGCTCAAATATAGTGCTGCGAACCCCAGTGAGTGTGTATATAATATGGGAATAGCATTGCCCAACCACCCTAGCAGTTACATCAGAAAGAAAGTGTAAAGATACAATGTATTCTTTGTAAAAAAAAGTGTAATGATGCTACACTTAGTGCCTTGTTATATGTAGGGAACACCCCAACACATATATCACAGAAGGGGTTGGAAATGCCACAAAATTAGGTTAGCGCCTCAATTACGGCGATATATTGAGAAAAGGGTATTATGTCATCATATAAAGCGTATTATGTTTTTCTTTCCAGCCAAGGTTGGCTACCAAGGCCCAATATTTAGTATTAATAATCCAAGTGCAGTGGAACTCCCCATTAAAGTAACATTCAGCAACAAAAAGAAACATTTAGGCCAATTTTCATATTCACAGCAATATGCTTTCAATTATGGAACAGTTTTTCTATTAGTACAGAAGGTTGAACCTGCTCCATTTTTCCCCTTCAAAAGAACTTAAGTCACCCACTAAGTTTCATGTGACTTCGGTCTGTTTCGCCGCAAAGGGCTATCGGCAGACTCACGAGTGCCGAGTCCTGGGGATTTGGAAGAGAAAAATGAGGGTATTGGGGGTCAGTTGAGAGGAAATGTTAGTGTAGGTAACAAGAAGGACAATGGACGAGGAGTTGGTAAGGTAAGTGGATAGTCACAGGTGTGATGACAATGAGTAAAGTAGAGGAGGTGAGGAGTATAGATTAAAGGGAATGGATGAGGACAGTAAGGGAAGTGAGACGAGTAATAGAGAATAAAATAACAACCTGAGGGGGGTGGGGTTAATAAGGATGGAGGAAGCTATAAGTGGGCTGAGTAAGCCCTAGGAGAGGAAATTGAAAAAGATTGTTGAGACTGAAATTTTAGAATTGAAGGAGTAATTGGTGATAATAGGATGGTTAGGTGATAGGAAGCAGCCTGCGTATTATGTTAATGAGTGGATGATTATGTTTGGAAGGGAGCTTATAAAAAAAGGGGCGAGAGAGGGCGAATATAAGGGGAAGGTAACGAGTTATAAGGGACTACCCAAGGCAAAGGGCAGTAAAGTGAAAGCAACCAAATTAAGAGAAGCACGAAGATTGTTTGTTAGTTCACCCCGACTTTTACATGATAATGTACTCAATGATGGTTTAGGAGAGGGGAGGAAAAATATAGGAATAGATAAGGAGGAAATTAAGTAGTTTATGAGCGTATTTGGGGTACTAAGAAAATAGTTACAGAAAAATATTTTTGTTGCAAAGATAGAGAATGGGATATAGTTGACGATGTAGCACAAATTACTATCGACGAGCAAACTAAGAAACGGAATAGGACGAATCCTTAGGTCGCACCAGACCCAGATGGTATTAAGAGGATTCATCTTTGCAAACTTGGAGTGATATTATGAAAACATCAAATTTTTCAAGTTTTATGGAAGTATAATCGCACAGTTTTAATTCCAAAAGGAAGAGAGGCAAACAGAATGTTGACGATTTCAGACTTATTGCGATTGGTAGTATTTTAAATAGGTTGTAGAGTTGTGCATTATTTAAAAGGACTTATTCATGTATAGAGTTATGTGAAAGACATAAAGGTTTTAAGAACGAAGCAGGTTGCTTTAACAGTGTAATAACACTACAACAGTTGATTAAAATATGCAAAAATGTTGGGGGAGGGGGGAATTCTTGCACAGTTAGATTTAAAAAAAGCTTTTGACATTATGTCTCGTGGAATAATGTTTAAAATACTAAAAGAATATAAAGTGTCAGAGATAATGATCAGAACCATCAGCGGAATGTATAATAGAAGTTATGCTGGAATTGAAATTAACGGAGAGAAGTTAGAGTTAGTGTTAAGCAGGGTGATTCACTTTCTCCTTTTCTCTTTAATCTCGCGATTAACCCATTGTTAGATGAGCTAGGAGATGGCCATGTTTCTGTGTTGGCCATTGCAGATGACCTGGTGCTGGTAGCAGACAATGTTGATAAAATGCATGAGCAGTTCAAGAAGGTGGATAGTTTTTTTTTAAATTTGGGGATGGAGCTATCCATTTTTAAATGTCATGCAAGTAATCTGCTAGCCAAAGACAAAACATGGACCTTTTTTCCCATCGTTTTTAGCCCCGGAGGATCTCTAATTCAAACATTGACAAAGGGGGATTGTCTTAAGTATCTAGAAATAACTTATAGATTTGCCAAAAGGAAAATATTATAAATTATTGAAAAAAAGGGAAAATGATTTGGAAAAACTCCGTAATGCACTATTGAAGCTTTATCTGATGTTAGCGATTCTGCAATCGAATTGGATGCCAATGAATCTATACTCCCTTATTTTGCAAGGGGTTAGTAAAATGTTTCTTAATGAGATAGATGGAATAGTGAAAAGGGAAGTTAAAAATGTTTAGAAGATCCCACTTCAAATATTTGGTGAGTTTCTGTATACAGCCAAGAGGGGCAGTGGGCCTGGGGTTATGAAATACCAACAAACAGTCACATTATCAAGAATTAGACAATTTTGTAAGATGAGGAATCAAAATGAAAAAAATTTTACAGTAGGTTAGCAAAGAGATGCATGTTGAGAAAGTTATAGCTAAGGAGTTAAATAGTTTAAGTCTTCAGGAGAGATTAGATGACCAAATCATAGACGATATAGAGAATATGGTTGACATGTGTAAGAATGAATTAAAGGAGAGAGTAAGGATTCAATTGGAGCAGCATAAATCACAGGGAGATTGTTGTAAGTACTTCAGTGACAATCTGAAATCCAGTAAATTGATGTATGAGCCAGAGTCCCTGAGGACATCGAGATCCCCGAGGCACTTAAGCTTTGGACCAATCAGATGAATAATATGGTGACCTTGGCCAGGTACAAGGGTGGCAAGGTCAATTGGAGACACTGTAGTGTCAATCCAGAAACTACAGGACCTATTTTAGGAGCATGCCCCCAAAATAAAGATGCCAGGATTATAAGGCAAAATTAAGTTTGAAAAACTATAGCATGAGAATGGAGTGAACAAAAAGATAAATCAACTGTTGTTGAGGAACCATCGATGTGGCCAGTAAATTTTTCACACTAGATTTAGTGTTGGCTACAGAGAAGGAGGATTTTATCACAGAAGTGACTGTCCTGTATGAGAAAGAAGATAGTTTGCCAAAAACTGCTTTAGAAAAAGAAGACAAATATAAAATACTTGAAAATAAAATTGGCGAAACATATGACAATAAAATTTATAGGGGTGAAGTACTGGTTATTTTGGGGGGTGAAGGGTATTATACCAAAGGAGACTAAAAGGGATTGGAGAAACTTGGTGTTAATTCATACGAATTAAATAAAACACTATCTCCTTGAGTGTTTTAAGGAGTTCGCTGGAGCTATATGCTCAGTTTATGGATGCCTGTTGTTCCACTCCCGACGAGATTCGAAAGAGCGGAGTCCTGACTCGAGGTTCGGTGCTGGAGGGACAACCCATTCCAAGGTGGTGAGGTGTGACAGGTGGTAAGGAGTTGAGGTGGGGGCCTGGCACTCTGGTCAGGATGTGTATATAAGGAGGCAAGTAGCGGGCACCCCTCCGCCCCTCAGTCAGAGAAGACGACACCTATCCAGCAGCATGACGAGGTCGGCACGGATGGGTCACCATCGAAGAGCAGTGCGGTGAGGCCATAGAGGCATTGAGGGTCCAATTAGCAGAGCCAATCAGCACGACTTTGTACCAGGAGTCGTCTTCCAGACGTCCACCATAGCTTGATTAAAGTAATAAGAACCTCTACGATTTGGATGCAAGGCAGATTCGGTTCAGGATGTTAGGCTGGGAAGTCACTATAAAATATTGTAATAAAAAAGTCAGTAGTGTCTCAATCTATAGGAGAGTCAATTATAACATGGATGTTAACCGAAGTCACATGTTTATCAATACAAATAAAGTTCCCAAGTTTATTATGTACTAAATTAAAAGTTTTAATAAAGGGAGACTATATTGTGTTGGAATTTAGCTCATTTGATACTACCAGAGATTCCAACCTCCAGTGCCGACTAGGTTGTAGGAATTAAAGTGATTAGAAGGAGAGTGTCCTTCTGCTACTTAACCTCAACCCAGGTACACGACACAATATAGGGAAAATAGCAAAAAAAATGTACATGTAGGGTAGGTTTTGATATTACGTTCGGGACTATAAGTTAAAGGTTAGCAATGGACATGTTAGTACAGTTCAACAATGTGTTTTTATGATTATTTTTTAGTGTGTTTTGACTATAGTAATGTTTAAATGATTTTAATATGTGGAATCGTTAAATGTAAAAACGCATGATGCATGTCGGAAGGAGGCATACTACAAATTTTAGCCGTGGTCGAAAAGCCTGGGCTAAATGACCCTGTGCTTTCTGGCATGTAAATACGGCGATGTTATGAGAATGACATATACTTATAAACTAGAATATTTAGTACTCGAACTGGGATATTCTGGCTTCCATCATTCCTTACGAAACACTGAGATACGCTTCAAGGCAAAACACATATTCAACACTCAAGACTTATGTGGTTGTAAACACGTGATAGTTATTTGGGAGATATAAGGGCTGTCGGCCTTAAACCTCCTCGACAAAAGACAATAAATGTACACAAAAACATCCGTTCAATAAAACAGGTGATTATTCAATACTGGTGATTTGATGGTACAGGATTGAAAGTATAAGCGGGTATCCGGCCGCATAGACTTAATCTGCTAAAGCATCGTAGACGTAATGAAAATATTTAAGTAATACATATTCCGGAG
The DNA here is from genome assembly GCA_029891345.1 of Dryococelus australis. Lineage (NCBI taxonomy): Eukaryota > Metazoa > Arthropoda > Insecta > Phasmatodea > Phasmatidae > Dryococelus > Dryococelus australis. The sequence goes on from CM056993.1 coordinate 145,769,555, forward strand.
GGGCCCTGAGTCTGCTCCAGATGGGAGGTATACTCGGAGGAGCACAATAGAGATAAAAACTTCCAGAGAAATTAAAGTCTGTTCTAAGTTACATGTTGAGTGATCCCCTACATGAGACTCCATCACATCAAACCAGGGGATATTGTATCTGGAAGGGACTTCTTAAGATGGAGCAGCCACAAGAGAGGTTTATAACGTTACTATCTTGAACTTCCTACCAATCACATATTGTTTGAACTTGCTTACTCAAAAAACGACTGCCAGGGCTTCTTTGTCCTCCTCTGCATAGTTTCGCTCGCTCTTCTGTAGTGTCCTAGAGCCAAATGCTATTGGGACTTCCCTCCCATCACCCATGTCATGGACCAGTATCGCTCCTACATCATACTCTGAGGCATCGCACGTTAGAATTAGGGGCTTATTGTGGTCATAATGTGTCGCGCCTGCTCTGATTGCAGCAGCAGCTGCTTGGCATTTTGAAATGCCTTACTTGTTGATTCTGTGGCCCAGGAACATCACAAAATCAACTCCAAATACACAATTCGCTATTTTCAGTTGGAGTCCTGCCCATTGCAGCCATTATAGAACTTGCTGCACCCATCTACAGTGCTCTTCACATTCTCCTCCCGACATCACTATATCATCAAGCAATACTACAGTCCCTGGAATGCCTGCAAGCAGAGTATCCATCAACTTTTTGAATATTGTTGGACCACTGCTAACCCCAAAATGGCAACCTCTTGACCATGAAAAGCCCTTTCAGAGTATTAACTGTAAGCAGATCAGCTGTTGCCTCATCTACTACTTACTACAAATATGCTTCCTCCAAATCGAGCTTGGTGAAGAGTTGTGTTCCCTCCATTACTGCTAATACCTCGTTAACAGTGGGCAGTGAATACACACACGTGGCACACACACTGTTCACTGTTCCCTTATAATTTCCACACTGCCGAATTGTGCCATCCTTTTTTAAGATGGGTATTACAGGTACCTAACCTAATTCTACATGAACACAATACACAACAACATCCTAAGTTGCAAACATACTGAAATTACTGACCAATTCACAACGCCATCCACTCTCACCGCTCGTCGCATTCCCATCATCACAATCACTAAAAATATCAAAAACATAACCGCAGAAAAGGAATTGCCACATTCGGCAATACTGAAAGAATTCTTATTACATTTAGGTTCGTCCAGCTGCTTATGCCTTGCGAATTCTCGACCCCTTCATTTCGTGGCAAGTGGTCGCCGACAGGTAGGAACAAATTGGACGGTGGCAGTTAACATGGACATCTCGCTCCACACCGCATTGTGTCTTGTACAGGAATGCCGTTAATATTGGTCACATGCTGGGATAGGAAAAGTGTCGTGGAGGGGAGGGGGTGTAAGGATAAAGGAGGGGTATATGGGTCCACCAAGGAGAAAGTCTCTGCATGCTGCGACAGTGGCGGCAGGGTGAACTACTGTCTAGATAGCAGCATCACTGCAACCCCCCTCCAAAAGCAACCATCACTTAAGAGCAGAAAAACAAAGTACATCTGGTATATGCTCTGGTAACCCTAGCACAACTTTCCAGAAATTTCACACACATAGAAGTTCATAGACACTGAAGAAGAAGAAGTTAATAGGCGTAGAAAAAGGAACAGTCTCCCAAAACAAACAAACAAACAGTACATATTACATCTCAGTTCAAGGCAGAAACAAAGCACAAATGATTCTTCGGTGCTTCTCTTCACCTGAAGACCAAAGGCAGTTCTTCCCCGGTGAAGGTACACAAAATCCAGTGAAACAGTTCAATACACCAAAGCCAGGTTTTTTCTCGAGCTAATAGAATGATTGCGGAGAGGTGCACTCCAGCAGCAGAGTGTTTTAAAGGATGGAGTCCATGAAGATCAGCAAGCGACGTCCAGAGGACCTCCTCAGCGTAGTTCGAGAGAAAGACGTTCAAATATATATATAAAAAAAACAGGAATAATATTAAATGGGAGAATAAACAAAAAATAACTAAGAAAGGATAAGGTAAATGGGGAAAAAATGGCACACACCATTGCAAACAAATACAGACAATAAGGTGGAAGGAAATATGCTAACTTAAGACCCAAGTACAAACTTCTTTAAATGTACGACATACATTTTTCTGAACTGTTTACCTGATTATGGGAACACGAGTTTAACTGAGTTGGCCCTAAGTACTTACTGATATTGTAAGGCCCCTCGAATTTCGGAAAAAGCTTACAAGAGAGATAATTGGCCAAGTCTGCCAGCTGAAAAGACTTCACAAGCACGAGTTAACCCGGCACAAAAGAAGGAGAATGAGAAACATATATGTATGTGTATATATACATATATATATATATATATATATATATATATATATATATATATATATATATATATATATATATATATATATATATATATATATATATATATATGGGATTTAGGGCCTTCTTAGCAGACTTTAACCGCTGACAGACCTCGCCAGCAGCCTGTCCTGGTCAGCCTTGGACAAAGGAGAGGGATAGGGTGGAATGTTCCAAAGATTGAGCAACTGCCCAAGAAAGGGCAAGGAAGGAGGAACACATGTAAAGCCAATGTTGAAGAATCCAAGGTCTTCATCCCAACGGGTGTGATACTGGTTATAAAAATGGTCACCCAGGCCATTAAGTCCTTATTGAATTGTTCCACTCGATTCCCTTTAGGAAAATATGGACTGAAAATGAAATGTTTGATTACCCAGTGGAAACACATGTCCTTAAAAAGACTCGAAAAGAAATATCTAGTGTTATTAGTCAAATTCTCGGTTGGGGCACTGAACACTTTTCATAACAGTTAAGAGAGTACCCACACTATCGCAGATGACTCCATGTTCCTTAGGGGAAGCAAGATTACAAATTTGGAAAATGTGTCCAACAAAATAAGGTCGCATATGTTCCCTTTACGAGAACAGACCAAAGGACAAAAATGTCAAAATGGACTGTCTCCCAAGGCAATTCCGGTACCGGATACACACTCTGCCCAACATCCATGTTCCGCGCCTGTTTGCATTTCCGGCAGGCTTCACAGGACCGCATGAAGGTGGACACATCGCTTCTCAAAGTTGGCCCTGAGAAATAATTTGCGATCTTTCAGAAGGGCTTACCAATGCCCTGATGACCAACGAAAACCGAATCATGAAAATAGCTGAGATAACCATATCTTGCAATGACAACAGAACCACTATTTTATGGGCCTTCCCTGTCTTCCTGGTGTAAAGAAGAACATCCTTATCAACAACATAGGCAACATATTTGCCCTCCTTAACCTCCTCAACCACACGCAAACAAAAATCATAGACAACTTGGGCTTGGTGTAATAAAAAAAAAAAAAAAATCTGGGAAAACCTATATACGATTCGTTGATGCGACTGGACTTTCCCTCTGTCCCACCTCAAATTCAATCCGTATCGTACACCCTGGAAAGGGCATCGGCCACTTGTTTTTCAGTGCCATGGACATGATGAACTTTGAAGCGGAACCTCGAGAGCCGCAACACCCATCGCCCCAATTTTCCTAGCTGTTGGGGGTGGTTAATAACCCAGATAAAGGCTTGATTATCTGTATACAAATCGCATTATTCATGTTCTAAATACGACGCGAATTTCTCTAAGCCAAAAATGCAAGATTGTGTTAACCTTCTGTCAAGGTTCGGCTAGTAAAGGCTATCGGCGCTAAAATAAATATCAATCCTTTGGCTCAGGATGGCTCCTAAGGCCAGGGAGTACGCATCGACCTGTACCACAAAATGCTTCGAAAAATCTGGCAAATAAAGAACCGGGGGAGATGACAATACCTGATTCAAATTTTGAAACATGTTTTCCTCCTCGGCGCCCCAGACACATGGAACATCCTTCATCTTAAGGTGGTTCAAAGGTGTCACCAGGTCTGAATAGGAATCAATGAATCATGAGTAATATCCCATTACTCCAAAAAAAACTCAGCACACCTGTAATATTTCTAGGGTGTGGGAAATTCAAAATTGGAACCACCCTGTCAGGATCGATAAGAAGATGCCCTCTACACAAGCCATACACAAGAAATTTCACCGTATTGGCATCGAGAGTCACCTTGTCTGGATTAACGGCAAGACCCACTTCAAACATTTTAGCTTGAAATTGTATCAAAGGATATAAATGAGATTCCCTATCGTCGCTGTACATAATAACATGTCAACTAAATTTTATAAAATAGAGAAAAATGAATAGGAAATAATGCAAATATCACAGAACTGTAAATATAATTTTAATAAACAAAAAAGAAATTGTTCCTGGCCTACGAAAGCTCTAGAATATAGTGTAAATTGATATGTTTTTATCTAGAAACCAATTATACATTCATATAAAATGTTTTGCATCTGAAACACAAAAATAACAGCTTTTGTAAATGCGATGTCAGCCATTTGAAATCTATTTACAGTTCTAAAAGATGTTACATCCAATGCGAGGTAAATAAACATAAAATGGATAGGTTCTCTTGAGTCACACAATCCATTTGAAATAAAACAAATTAATAAAAGGATACAATGTACCACCAGTAAAAAAAAAAAAATATAGAAATAATAAAATTAAAATAAAGATATATATATATATCTTCATATTCGGTGTTACCAAATAGGTCCTGTTAAACAAAATAACACGCATGTAGTTTAAATTTTACAGTACACTGTAATATAATATCTAAGTTTTATGATTAAAAATTAATATGAAACATAATATAAAATAACACTCTCAATACTTTGATGTTTACATAGTTTAAATTATACAAGATAATAATAAAAATACGCAAGTCTTAAAATTAGGTGTTACCTTACAGTTAATATAATAATACTGTCATTAATATTATAATCATATAGTACAAAACATCACTCGGGAAAGTGTTTTGTTTCCAATTAATTAACTGCCAGACTCTGCAATACATACTTAAAATATTTCTGTACCCTCATCATACATAAACTCAAAACCATCCATCCCTTCATCATCATCATTATCATTCCTTGCCGTGGCTGGAACATTAGCTGCAGTCTGCTGTTGAAACACTTGAGTATAAAATGAGACAGTGGTGTTTTCTTCCCACTTTTCTCCAAAGTGAAGTGTCAACAATGTACGCACACAATTGATTTTAGCATTCTTTGTTCTCACCCCTCTCACTATGTCTGGGATCTGGAAATTCCTAGATATTTTATCCTTTTTAGAAATAGTTTTGGGTTCACAACTTTCAAAGTTATAAAAGGGCTCTCCTTGAACCAAAATGCTTTTCCCAGATTTGCTCATAGTCAGCGCAATCTTCTTCGTTTTCTGAAACTGGAAGTGCCACTGTGAATACAACTCCCAGTCACTGACTGCACAATCTTTCCCAAGATTAGTTACAAAACCAAAATTGTTAAAAACCTGGAGATAATTTTCAGGATTCTCAATAATACTTTCATGTCTGAAGTATTGTTCCAAATTTCCAAATAGCCTGTCTGAAGGTATATATGAATGACCGATAATTGGAAACAGGAGCACTGTGTGTTTCAAATGTTTAGGTGCTTCCAAAAGCATCAAATATGAGAACATCCCGATTATTGCTTGATTTTTATTTTGCCCACCACAGCCATCAGTAAAGAGCCTGATTGTGGTGACCTCATCAAGATTCAGTTTGTTAAGCCTGTGATGTAATGATGGCGCTATTTGGTTTGAGCCTTTAGCATAATCATCTTCTGTCCACACATAAAAATAAGTGTTGTTCTTGTTTTGAGAGGAGGTTGAAATACCTCCGCAGACTGTGAAATTAAATGAATAGATTTGTCTTTTGTAATATGTCGCTTGATCGGGAAGTATTGGCAGAATTAAATTCTTCTGACAGTCACATGTGAGGACCAACTCACTGTCAGATTTCTCCCGGAGCTTTTTATAGAAAGGTTCTGCAATTTTTTTTGTGTGCCAATAACTCAATTTAAAGATTATGTTTTACTGTATTATCCCTTTCATAATCGATTTTGTTCTCGAGGCCTATGCAAGAGGAACGTTTATCGGTATATGGGGCATTAAAGCTGATCTTGAAATGTTCATTAAAAATAGTTCAAAAAAACTCATATTCAACTTGCAAATTTTCTACCATGTGTTTCTCAAGGTACATTTCCCACATTTTCTTCAGATTTAACTGGCTGCTTAAGTGCTGACGGATAGTGTTTTCCCCTCTGCAAAAATGAGACTGTATGGGCTGAAATGTTTTTACGAATTCTTTTACTGCTGCCCTTTCAATTCATACTTTTCTACTTGGCGGACTCCTCCACGAGTTTCAGGTGGAGTGACACCAAGTTGAAGGTATTTTTGACACATTCTTTGGACACGATCACGACTCTCATTTAGAACACCTAAGAATGCTTTTCTACACACTTTTGCATGTTCAGCAATGCCTTGTCTTTGCTTCAGTAATGAATAACATGTACTTACTTGTCGTTTTGATTCACCTTCTGGTAAACGACTTCTTTTGGCAGATGAGACTGCCACATTTTGGAGGATGTAATTTTTTTTTGATTCGAGGTCTGCATTTGCATAGTATTTTGATGGATTCTTCGTATAACCTGAATTGACAGCTGAGTACACTGAAAACTGCCATTAGTTCCAGGTCCACAGGAAGGTATAACTGGAAATCCTTTTGGGCGATGTCTGGAATAAAACCAAGCCCATTCTTCTGCTGAATAATATACAATACCAGTAATTATTAATTTGCATGATCGATATTTGTCATAAAATAAATTTGCCAATATACTATCGGACAAAATATTGTGATAGTAAATATTAAGCGATAATAATTTCATCTTCTTATTTACCTTGCCTTCTTTGCAACACTTAGTTTCAACGTTTCAGGCCTCCTTTTTCATTTCCCTGATTTCTGTACTGGAGTCTCTACTACAGTGTTAGCAGGAGAATCATTTGCATGATATTCTTCTCCATCCGTTATTACTATTTAGCAACATGTACTCAAAACACAAACTAGTAAAATAGCTACTCGCATCACACCTCATTAATATTTTGGCTTCAGATCTTCAGTTGAACAGCTGTTTCGTAGAATATTCTTACTTATTGCCAACATAACAGTGATAGCCAACACACATGAAAAATATTTACATACACAATTTGATTTGTATGTAAACACTAAAGCACCTTCACAATAATAGGTTATAACAGGTATTACAAATGGAAACACACTGTGGATGCCATGGTGGTCATGGATATAGCGGCTATTGGCATTGAAATTAACAGTTGTGTTTTAAACGGATTTTTTATCTGTTGTCCAAAGACACATAAAAGCTTTTGCAACTGTGTTCACTTTTCTCTTTAATATTTGACTGGGATAAAACAGAGTTCGCCATTCGTTCTTTACATCAATTGGAACCCTACGAAAAGAGGAATCCAAATATACAGTAACATATTTTTTTATTATTTTTGGATTTAGCAGGTTTTACATATGGGCTACTCATAATGTCAATGTAATTGAACACTAATTTGTATTTAAATTGGGCAAGACGTGCTCAAGCATGCGAGACAAGGCCTGACTGCTGAAGTTCGACCCCATGGGTATTCTTGTGTACTCATATTGATTCCATGGAGTGCTGAGGGCTGTGTATTTTCTACAAGCATGGTCCAGCAGACACTGATGGAAATTATTGTTATGGTCTAGTACTGAAAACATTCTAGCCCTCCCCAGATGTTGTAGGACACAGTCTATCATGGGCAGCGGAAAAGGATCTTTATGTATTTTTTTATTGACTAGCCAATAGTTCACTACCAAATTATATTTGTCGCTTTCTCTTTTACGAACAAAAAATCCCGGCGAGCAGTAATCAGACATATATGGTACTGTTACCCCAGACTCCAAAAGTATTTTGATAAGGCCTCTAAAGACTTAAAAGTTTAAGAGGTGGGAGCTTGAAATGCCAGTCACGAACGGGAATATCATAGGTTAGAGAAAACCGATAAGGCAGAACATCGCACTTTTCGATTCAGGATGTAATCACGTCCGCAAATCCTTCCGTCAGGCTCTCAAGCCTGGAATTAAAATTCACAACCTGCTCATCTCGCGACTCGATGGCGGAGAAATTAACTAATCCTTCCTCAGTATGCAAACCATCAAGTATGTTCGGAGCAAAGACTAATTAGATAAAATTTTGGTCAAAATTTATAGTTGCAAGTGTTTTCCCTAAAAACTCTAAGCCAAGAATGAACTTGTGCGAAAGCAGTAGAAAAGCCCATATAGGAAAGGTCCAAGCATACCTCCCTATATTAAAATGCAAATGGACCAAAATATCTGATTTAACGATGTCCCCCATTGGCAATACAAAAAAAACTTTCAGGCATTTTGCAAATGCGACCACTCGTCAAGATCTTACAATCCAACAATTTATTAATAAATCCTTGGCTCATAACCGAATGGGTAGCACCCATATCAGTGAGCATGGTAAAATTACAGCCATCACATGAAATGCACACTGTACACTTGGATAGACTATGTGGTTTAGCACGTAGCCGATGTCCGGAGCTACCACATCACGCATCAATGCCACCTCGTTTCCCGACCTAGGACAATAATGTCTCAAATGCCCGGTCTCACCACAGCGGAAGCATCGCCATTCATTTAAACTGTTTTTCTAATTGACATTCAGCTGAAAGGTGACATAAGACAGTACAGTTGGGATAATGAACCGCTAATCCATGTCGCTCATTTCCCATGACATTTTGCACCTGAAGTGATTGTCTTGACACACTGACCGACTTATTTGCACGAGCATAAACCAGAGGGGGAAAATCCTTAACATGTTTGTGCACAGCCGCGACCCCACTATCTACCTCAATGACTATTTGACACAACTGTTTATTAATGGTTGTTGGTGGGAAAAACATCATGCACTGAACCTTAAAATGTGGAGCAAAATTTTCGACAGTAGTTTTTACTAATTCAGGCTCACTCACAGCCAGATATAAAGCACTGATAAATGCATGGACTTATTCAATAAAATGAGAAACAGTCTCATCAGGTTTTTGACAACGATAGACCAAGTTTGTTTCACTCTGACACTTTACCTGCGTGGAAAATAAAGTGTTCAATATGCATGTCTTAAAGCTCTGCGGCAGCAACAGCTCCTCATACAATAACTGTAAAACAAGGCCTTCAACCTTGTTCGGGTGTACTTATAACAAATGATTGTCAGGACACAAACTTAAACAAGCTAATTTAGCTACCACAATAAAGAAGGTCAAGACAGCAACATGTTCTACTGATGTCAAATGACTGGTTTGGTTAAAGGATAGCATAAAAAGTTTGTTTGCAGAAAGAGGCGATTGGCTTACCAGGACAACCTGGCCAAGTGTGGTGTGGTGTAAGGATGTCGCATTTTCCTCCCACACATGTTGCACAGAAAGTTGGTGTAGTTGAGCCACCATAACCGAGTCGACTGCGGTGATCTCATAATCGTGCAGCATTGACAGCAGATGCCACACAAGAAACATAGCAGAGTTGCGCAGTTTTGAACCGACATAGTAGTCCATTTGACAATTTAAATACAATACACCAATCAATTAGTTTAAATCCAAGTTTTTTAAAAAGAAAATACACCCCAAATAGTTTAATTAAATCAAAATCCACATAAAAAGATAATGCATTGCTTATCTTTTACAAAATTTTATTCAAGAAATACCAATTTCATTTTACACCTGCAATATTTAAAAAAACACATATTTTCACCCTTAATATTTGTATTTCATAAGTAGTTTCCATTAACGGAAAACAATAATAATTCATATAGAATTTGACAATAACCTTAAAAGGCCATTCTACAGGGCAGCTTAAAATATCTTCAGACCTGTATAGATAAAACATGCTGCTTCATAAAACTAATCAGGTACAAGACATAAGATAAGCGTATAACTCAAATTGACAACACGTCAATCCAGCGTGAAATCTACAAGCATTTGGTTTCCATTGACTAGCTTCCACTTCACCCAAGGTTCACAATAAATTTCCTCATGTGAAAATATCCCAATTAAGAAAAACCTTTGGAAAGCACAAATACGAAAACATACAGGTGTTAAAGACAAGGTGCACAATAAAAATAGGCTACTAACCTGAGCCTAAAATTTAACAATTAGTACTGGTTCATTTACATATTTTATGCAAGTAGAATGCTACCAATGTACGCGCCTGGGTTACGTCACTTTCTGACCAAACCCTTAAACAATCTGAGAGCTCATGGTACTGGGTATTGCGGAGGTGACCAAGCGCCTTAACCCATTGGCTGATTACACACCGTACTATTACAGTGATGTTTTGGTGGCAAACTGCTAATTACTCTGATGTCTCGCGATGGGATTACCAGGGTTACCCATGCACCTATACTTATATGGTACAATTACTCTGATACATGATTACGTTGAGTCCTGCTGAAAACACTTGCACTGAATACGGGTATTGTTGTGGTCTGTCTCTTTAGTCGCCTTGTGGCGACCAAAATAACTTATGCATTGATGAGTTCTCAGGGTATTTATTCGGCTTAAAAATTAACACTCTACTCAGGGAGACACTTAACACATGCTGAGATTACGTACACCGGTCGTCATGGTAACACTGTAAAAAAACTAACTTGTGTCATGCAGAAAACTTGCAGAGAACTGCAGCTTCCCCGGGCGATGCAAACCATGCGAATTAAGATATCTTAGTGAAGTGATAAATGCCAAAAAGATACATGCCGCCCAGTGCACGGGAAACACGGAGATCACATACACACACAACCACCCCCTAGGACGTCAGGCACTTACTGAACTCCCACCCCGGCACGAGAGCGGGCGAAGGCATTTTTGCTTGCTAAGGTGGGGACTACTTCCTGCATGACACATAATCTCATGCTCTGCCTACTGAAAATTTTATACTACATAAAGTATTATATTATATATTAACCCTAGATAATATACACATACTGGTGGAATGAATATGTACACAATGTACAATTGAAATGAAAATACACATTTGCAGAGAACACAACACAACACTCGCACGACAAAAGGTTCAAAAAAATAAACTCTTTATTGGCATAACAAATAACAACTATGACAGATTAGTAGTAAGCGCTTTATTCAGTGCATTAACGTGTGCCACGTAGCCCGGAGCGCATTTGATATCCACCACGTGTCTCAACTGTGCAGTACGCATGTGTGCTCGACACAACATGCATTGCAGTGATGTGCAATGCAATGTGCACGGCAAATGCAAAACACAAAACATGTGAGGGCAGAACGCCACATGCTGAAACGGGTGCAAGGATCTGCAAGTAGACACTATATTTTCAGTGATTATATTTAAAAGTGTTTTGTATGTTATTTCGCAACACGTGTGTCCACATGTGTGCTGTTCGTATAGAGGGAAACAACCCCAACATGCATACTGTGTGATTAAAGTGTATTTAAAGTGTTCTATTCATGTACCATTCATAACATGTGCCATCCTAACCTCATTAATCAAAATCTGGCATGGTAAGTCTATCCAGTGTTAAAGATGAGAATTGTTTATATATGTGTCAACACCAGGTGTGGCACCCTCTATGTCCAGAGAACACAACAAGGCGGCTATCCAATGTTCTAAGTTGCCCTGAAGTGAGTGTTGAAGAGAAAACACACGGAGGCACTAATGCAAAGCTAAATTATGGCTCTGTAACTGAACTGTGATTGGAAAAAGTAAAAAAAAATTATTGCGTTTTAACAGAAATCCACTTCCCAAAACTCCATTGTTCTTCAATTTCGTAAACAAAATTGTGGTGTCAAATTTTACTAGTTTTTTATTAGGTAATACTGTGAATGACATGTCATTAGTTTTTTGTTTTGTTTTATAGAACACTTACAATATATTATCCTTATGTTCATCACCAACTTAACTCTCATTTGTTTTGCATAGACAAAAAAAAATTGCATGTATCTTATGTATGGGTTTACCACCAGTTCGAAATATCATTAGTATCCTGCTGTAGAAAAAAGAAAAAATGCTTGTAAGCAGAAACTAGGTTTGGTAGCTTTATTTAAATAAGCATAATCATACATTCTGCAAAATGCATGTTACATACTGAGCTGAACATTAAAGGCATCAATAACAATCTAGAATTTTAAATATCATAGAAAAGGTACAAAAACACAGAATGCTGCCAATTTATATGTTGCCCATGGCTGTTCTTATCTAAGTACAGGACGTTTCCAATTATCATTGCAAAATAAATTATACTTGTGAATTGAGAAAGTGTTATGAAGAATATTCTTAGTAGTATCTGTGAACATAACAGAAAAGGCCACTGAACAAATACTATTGATTATACAAGCAATATTTTATACTGACAATTTATTTACTTGGCAATAGCCTGTATATTGAAAGCCAAGATTTACAATCATCAAGCTAAATGCCTTCAAACAAACCATATCTGGAATATGTTAATCATTTAGTAGAATGAATATCAAAGATTAAATTGCATTTCTCATTAACCAAAGACTGAAACATACGAATAATTGAGTATTGCACAATATTTAAAAATTGTCTTTTCTCAATTTGGTCATAGCAACAAAATGCTAAATATACCATTAATCATCCACCAAAATACATTACAAGAGTAATTTCATTACTTGGCTATCGCCATAAAACTAAAAGCCCATTATCATTTTCGCTCTTTTAAACCTTTTCCAAAACAGACGAGGATTTTAAAACTCATTAAAAAAATCTTTGAACAGGAGCTTCATTATATTAACAGTCACTTTATAACAATGAGACATTTTTTATGTTTTTTTAAAACAGAAAAATGGCATAATTTTCCATTTTCTAATGCCATCATTATAAACTTTTAGAAATTACCACTGAAACTTTCATGATTGTTTCCAAAAATCTCTAAAGAAATGGCTTTCTTTGGAAAATCGACAATAAAGTTCCGAGCTCTACAAACTCCTACCAGGACTTCATGCCAGACAGGTTTAGAGTTCAACATTTCAGTAAATTCCCAAAAACACTTAATGTGTGATGATGCTATCTGCTCCTCTTGGAGTAGCCATCTCTTTCCGACTGGCTCTGCTGGGCCAATATTTATACAAAAATACCATGATTTTAAACCTCTAAATCTCGACCAATAGAAATGAGTCTCATAGGTGCACATCCAATAACAGGCACCAGCAAACAAACTTCATCATGGTGGGGTGAACTCAGGGGGCACTTCCAATGATCTGCGAATGCTTCATTCCCTCCACGTTGTCTCGTAGAAGTGTAGCAAATGACAAGATGCCTGGGGAGACGGCAGCCCGCTGACCACCACCGAGCCTCGTGCCGGCCAGACAGCTGGGCGACTCCAGACAAAACGCAAGACGCATGGCGCATGCACGAGACCTGCTCGCACCGAAGCACTCTTCCACCTTCAGTACGGTCCAGCGAGGCCCGTCGGATGCCGTCTCCAAGCCACTCTGACCCCTGAAAAAGCCAGCCGACATCATGGCCAACGGAATCTTCAGCTGATTTTCACTCTTCTTTTGCTGTGGACTCCTCACAGAATTCATCCAGATTCCACCAAAATGCAAGTAAGTGAGGAAAATCAACATAACATAGTTAGTCAACATGATGACCAAAACACCAGTTTTCATAGCTTACATCAACCCTGTCCAATGGGGCAGTAATATTTTTTTGACAGTAATTTCCTCAGAAATGTATTTAAACCAATATTTTCAGAATAAAAATATCAAATTCAACTAGTGAACATGTACGTTTTCTGTACGCACAAAATAAGTGTATGCTAAAAACTTCTTGTCAAAAGTAGGTAACCTTTTACTCGTAACATCACGGCAACGAAAATTGGTACATTTGGTTTGTGTTCCAGAAAAATTCAACATTTCCAAATCCAATTGGATTGTGACAACACAATGCCTGAGGTGGTTCGGAGAGGGGTGAAGGGTGAATTTGAGACATCCCGTCTCACAGGTAAGGAGTGTAAAGTGTTGTTATTATCTTCAATGTTAAGAAGTATTTCCACGTGGTCTGCTGGCCTGCCAACAGTGGCCAGCATGCCGCTCTGTTGAAGTCAGTCAGCTACATGCATATTGCGGGTGTGGTTGCGTGTTTCTGCAGCTCGGGTTTCACGTGTACGGTGGCACTCACTTTGTTACAATCATTTTCATTTCAATAAACATTAATTAACACCGGAACTGTTGTTCTTTCGCCACCCGATACACCACCCCCTCTTCCCCAGCACTTTTATCGCATTTGGAAGCATAAAGTTGTACTTAATCTTTTATATGCTTCGCACCCTTTTTCAGCTTTACCTATCTGGCAGATTCTAAGTCCGGAAGAGTTTGTACATCAAGATCAGGCCACAGAGCCTTGTTAATAAACGAGTAAGTATGCATTGAGAACAGTTTCATGTGGCATTTATTTCGTGGCCTTCAGGCTCTTCAGGGCACGGGTCCTTAAAATACCAGCACCCTTTTCCGAGTGTATCAGAATGTATTTTTAATTGGAAGGGTACATGTTTAAGTTTAGTGTGCGTAAAATGTAAGGTTTGTTGTTAGCCGATAAGTAATGGTGCCAAATGCAAATAGAAATATTCGGCGAGATTTTATTTGCAACATCAATCAGTAATATGAGTGTGTGAGAGCTGACCCGAACAGGCCACTGTGTACTATGCAACTGGGACTATGTTTACGTCATTATTTACGAGGAGCTGCAGTCCAGGATAGCTATGGTCGTCGGCCGAACAACCCTGTAAGAAAAATCTTCTCTACCGACTTCACATGACAATTTCTAGCAATGTCTGGGGCCGTGGGTAAAATCTTCCAAAACACCTTAAAAACCTTTTTAAAATATCCCACCGTTCCTCAAATTCCATCTCTTCCCACTCAGGCACTATGGCACCACGTCAGCATTGTAAGGTTCACTTTTCATATCACTCGGCCATGCAGAGTCCTGCTACTCTATTGGGGAGGTGCTATTTATGCTCTCTTGGTGTGCCCTTGGTTTACCTTACACTCAATGTGCTTTACGAACACTTGGTGCACTCTGCATATCTGCATCTCTGTTGCAGTGATGGCGTAGTGCTCGGCCGGACAAACAGTCTTACGGGAAGGGGAATGGGGCACATGTATTTATGCACAAAACATAGTTCCCCACGTGCCATGCTAAGCTGCCAAGATGGCAGCTCGCGGGAAGAAAGTAGCGGTATCTGATTCTCCATAGGGAGAGGTGCATCGTTTGCTCCAGTGGCATTCGAGGTTTTTTGACCAACCGTTTAGTTTATCAATAATGGTCTGATAATTATCATATCAGTTGGTATTTAATGCTCCTGGAGATGCCGGCGTTCCTTTCTCAGGATTTAAATCGCCTTGGGAAGCTTAAATTTTCATCTAATTCATAATGTAGGCTTCGCACCTTTTTCTCAGTATCTCATTGTCGGCAGGACAAGCCTGGAAAAGTATGTATGTGTCTTCCTAGTGAGAATTAATGTACTTCTGCAAAATCTAAATATACATGAGTTTGCTAAGTGTATATATTTTTTTTTTCCACACAGTGCCTTTAGTCATTTCTGGGAACGGAATTCTTTAAAGCAGCCAAATTTATCTTAAACTGTGATCAGTGCAAGCGCGAGTGAAATTTCTCAATAATATTAATTAGAGGCATGTAGAGCAACCTTCAATAGGCCTACCATTTAGGAAACACAACAATTAATTCAGAAAAGGGGAAAATCTCACCGAAGGAAAATCTACATCCGGGCATGCTGCCCGCAGCACCCTGAGAGCAACAAGAGTTTCCAGAATATAATCATTATCATCGGCGCCGTCTCCGACGAAACCTGGTGTCAGTCTGGTAGTTCTTCCATAAAAAAAAATTCGTTAACCTCTGACATCACCTCCCCTCAAAATTTTGCAATACTAATTCCCAGTTGCACCATCTCGGCCTGAAACTTGATCTTATATCTGATGAAAAATTTTCACAGAAAACTGTTGGACCCTTGTCTAACATCTTCGGTGTAAAGCTTTAACGGAAAGTTGCTACCAAAGATATTAGAATAAGGTGCAACCGTTTTCTATGAAAATCTTACAGCCGTATAATATCGAGTTTTGAAGCACGCTTGTGATACTAGACTCTAGTCATCATGCAATCACATAGCGTTATTATGTACTAGACAGCTATGTATGAATGTTCCGATACTATGGAATGTGCCATTAGCTCAGGACATCTAGTAATAGAACTTAAATAAATTAAAATTAAAATAAATTGGTTTTTTCTTTTAAAGTGAATGATAAATCTAAATGAATTTTTATTATAATATATCCAATTCATAAATGCTAGTAAACATTTTATATATGCATCAAATTAAAAATAACAGTATATTTTTTCATCTTATAAACGTGGCGGATTGTGTTTCAGAGTAAGCCACTTGGCGTAGTGTGTTGCGTTTGGCGGGTTCTGGTTGTTGTTTTTGTTTTTAAATTCGAATTCTTGAGTGTCGGCTGAGTTTGTGTAATCAAACTGTTATGTTCGTGTGCAAGTTAAATCGAAATTTCTTGTGTGAATATGGTGTCAGAATACATCCCTTTTTTTCAAACGCAGTTGAATAAAGCATTTATTTTGTGATATCGAATATTTAACCAAAATGTATAAGCGGCAGTTCCATCTCAAAATAAGTGCTAGGAAAGTTAAATAAATTTGTCACTTGTATAATTCAATTTTTGTACGATGGCGACGGTGCCAGTGAGGCTGCGTCATTTATTAATGCTGGAAAATGAAGAGTTAAACAAATTACTAAAGATGCAGGTAAGTTTGTACACAATGCAGCACTTGAGAACTCGAAAAAGTTCTTTTTATTATAAGGAGGGAGTAAGATTATTATAGTGTAAGTAATTGTGTTCAAATGACCTACGAGACTTGAATTGTTTGGATTGTACAAGACAACTGTTTCTTGCAAGATGATAGCTAGTGAGCCACATTATTGGTATGGCTTTATAAACCCTATATAATGATGTTCATTTGTAGGCCTGGTAATTATAAAGAATCGCTAATTTTCAAAATTGGAAAAAAAAAAAAAATTCTAGCTAGGGTATGCATTGACAGTACACCACCAGGCACAACACAGAACTTGGATGCTCAAGGTCAGTCGATCAGTGGTGCCCATCCCGCTAGCTGGTGCCAGTAGCCTATCACGGCTGTGTGCTGTTGCCTATTTTGCAGTGGCCACAGTGAGTCGAGCAAATGTTTCTTGGATGCGCTCAAAAAATTGTGAATGAATTAATTAAAATTCACTCACTTTTTTCAAGAGGCTCATTTTGCTGAATAATTAGGGGGAAAGTCTTACGTCTATATGTTGACCTGTGCCAGTTTTACATTATTAAGGCGAGTGCATGGCACTATAATCAACACACAACTACTCAACAGAAGTTGACTTGAATCACTGTGGGGGCTTTCACAAATATTTGTGAATAAATAGTTCCCACTCTGACCCTAATAAAAATTCTAAACTCCTACATAACACTGCTATATTTATATTTATTATACTAGTTATGTGTTACGTAGTAAAATCCTCTTGTGTATATAGACAAGGTAAGTCTTGAGTAATTCAACAGAAATTCATGATATTCCGACAGTTTGTTTGCAGTGTTGTGTACCTATATAACCTTAGCGCCTTTGCATAAATATATCTATAAATTAATACTTTGTAGTGATGGGAAATATATTTCACTAGAATGAACTAGGTCGTTCTGAACTAGTCACATTTGAGAACAGTTCATTGGGAACCGTTCTTTTGAACTATATAGGTCACAGTCAAATGATTACGTGTACTGGCGAACTGCAGAGCGCAAGTGTACCCTCTGTCCGAGAACTAGATAGGTTCTTCTCTGTACCTCGGCCCAAGAACTGGATGGGTCTTTCTCTGTTTCCTCTTTCGCAGTTCCATTTCCCCTCCCCAGAAGAATCTAAGCAAGCGTGAAATGGAAAGAGAAGCAAATAAGTGATGTTTGTTAATTAATTGCTAAAGAATTAATGCTTTATTGTGTCTAGTTCCTGACCGATTTGCAACTCATGTCACAATTGAACTGGGTAGGTTTGCTCTGCGATCCCTACAGTTCGAGGCAGTTCTGAACGAGCTAAAACAAAGATACCAATAGACAGAGGTTGATAGATAAGAACTATGTACATTGCGATGTGGCCAGTCACGGAGGGTGGGATATCCGGAGGGGGGAAAGCTGCAGTGACCGACGAACGACGGAGCATGCGCTCAAGACCAGTTCAAAATGAACTGGTCATTCGTGAACTATCCATCACTAATACTCTGCATTTATAGGCTGTTCATGATAAACTGAGCACTTTTGCCTTGTTTAAGATCTACTTGTACGCACAATGTGTATTCTTCCACGTAATGTAAAATTAACATTGCCATGTGCCTCATCACTTTAGTCATGCGTCGGTCACATGAAACTGAAATTATTAGAAAAGTAAATACTATATGAATCTGCACACTTCTACACTTTGATGCATTAATAAAAACAGAAAACAAAAGAAATAATATAAGTTACCTAACACTTTTTATTCGACGTTAAGATATGGATACTACTTTCCCGCTATCGTTACCAATGTCACTGGCAGCATGTCACTCAGTGTGCCCATTGACATTTATGCAGGTTTGGGCAGTGACATTTTTCAGAGGTTAGTTTTAAAAGTGCTAACTTTATTATGAGCAGCCCTTACAATACATTGATCTAACTTAGAAGTCTGGACGAGTATCCAACATTAAATACATAAGAGATCGTAATAACTCTTTGTAAGGTAGTTCCTCTTTACATTCACTAGATGGACTTAAATTAATTTGAGTTCCATATGGATATTTGAATGTCTGCAGAATTATTTTAATCAACTTCTTTTGGCTTATCTGGATCATGTGTTGTTTTCAAAAATCATCTCAAGAGCCAACAAATTAAATAATTCGTTGTTGACATACATTTCTTTCACTTCAAATTGTTTCTTTAATTTTCCCTTAAGACAAACTATTTTTTAAATTCTCGCCATAGAATATTAATAAATCATCTACATACACAGTGATGATTAAATTCAGCTTCATAAGAATGCATGGATCTACTAAACGTCTTTCAAAGTCCAGATTAATTATGACATATTTTAACATATTATATTGAACATTGAGATGATTCTTTAAGACCATACAAAGATTTCAACAGTTTGCAAACAAGGATTTTATCATTCTCTGCTTTCACAATAACACCTTCAGGCACTTTCATGTAAACTGGCTTATCCAATTACTATATAGAACACACACTTTACATCTAGCTGGTAGATGCTCCATTCTTTCTAGACTGCAATTGATAGAGTTCTTAGAGATGTCATTCAAGCAACTGGTGTATAAACTTCTTCCACTGTCCTGTAGACACCCCCTTGCGACCAGTCTCGTCTTCTTGCTCTTCTGATCCAATATTTCCTGTTCAGTAAAAACCCACTTCGAGTCAGTTATTTTTTCAGTAATTCTTAAGAATAGGGGATCTTTCGAAAATGGAAAAATAATACCGGGATATGTTAGATATGATTATTAGTAATCAAAATTACTAGGAATTTTGGAGGGACTTCAAGTAGTTTTCTGTAAAAAATATATGTGATAGGGAGGAGCTTGGAGTTTCCCCATAAATGATTTTCATGTGTAGCACATTTGCTCTGAGGAATAATGTGTGTGAAAATGTACAAATTTTTTATTTTTTCACTCCAAAATTTCCCAGATCTTCATAACCCTCCCCACTATCATATTTTTAGCTTGTATTGGTAATATTGTAAAATTAGGTAATGTTCGGTTAAGTCTTTTTGCATTTTTATTTCAATGTATTTTCGTGAATAAATATTACATTATGTACATATTTTTCACTCATTTTACCCCATAATTTCCCTGATCTTCATAGCCCTCCCCACTATCGTTTTTGGGGTTTCTATTGTTCAAGTGTTGATGCCCGTTGTAAATTCGTGTTTTGTATAATTAGTAGAGTGGAATTATACCACTTTCAGAAATTTTTTTCTTTAAAAAAGCCCCTTTTCTTAAGAATGACTATGTTTTCTCTGCCTGGTCCTGAAACTAGTTCCTACACATTATTTTTTTCTAAAGTCTGAAGCTCCTCATCAACAGCTGTCTTCCACCTGGCTTCTAATGCTTTTTCAAAAGTATCAGGTAACTCAGATGGTAAAAGACCTGCTAAGACCGCTACAAAACTAGTATTAAAATCTTGCAATTTTTCCGGTGGTTTCTTCCTTCGTCGACTCCATCTTGGTAAATTCATTTAAACCAAATTTTCTTCTTTTTCTGGAAAACCAAGGAAGTTTTCTTCAGGTTCTCCTTCGAGAGTTGTTCTCTCTGTTATTTCACTTTTCTTATCCATTTGAGGAAGTTCTAAGATAGGTAAGTATAATGGATTCGTGAGATTTACTCTCAACATTACATGGTTCTGTTTCCTCCAAAAATTTAATGCAGCAAGCAATAACTATCTTGCACTTGCTGTTGTCCCACAATCGGTATCCGTTAGCAGTGTAACCCATCATAATAGTTAGTTTTAATCTTAGATGTAGTTTTCCTTTGACATCTTCTTTTGGAATGTGGTCATAAGTTACCGTTCCAAAAACCCTAATCTTCCTTGATTCACAGTAACCATACCATAAATCAGCAGGACGTCTTTCTTTCAGAACTCTAGTTGGTGTTCTGTTCAATTTATATGTTGCAGCACAAACTGCTTCTCCCCAGAATTTCTTTTCAACTTTAGAATCCAGCAATATGCATCTGACCGAGTCCAATAAGGTCCTATTGAAATGTTCACTCAAGCCATGTAACTATGGATTTCTTGGAATAGTGTACTCTATTTGTATACCTTTTGACTTACAAAAGTCAGTAAATTGTCTTGAGCTACACTCTCCCTTATTGTCACAACGAATACGTGATATTCTAGTTTCATATTTTGCTGTTATAGCCTCATATTCTTCAAATTTTTCATGGAACCCCTGACTTGTAAGAGAGTAAATAAACCACAGCAAAATGGAAAAAAACGATTTATAAATGTAATAATGTACTACCTCTTAGAATTGTAGGTCGGGAGAGTTATAGCCCCAATTCCATCTGAAGAGTCCACTTCAAGGATTCTGGTAGGTTTCTTTATTAATGGTAATCTTTTGACACTTTTTATAGTTTGTTTTCTGTAGATGTTACAAAAATTCTTTGGAGGGAAACAAGATGAATTACACATTCTTCTGTGCATAAGATCCACATTACTCGTCAATAAGGCAGTGCTAGTATCAATTTGGAATTTAATCATATAGAGATTACCAATCAGATTTCCAGTTGTCACAACTTCAGAATTGTTATTCAAAAGCGTCACGTCTGCATTATCGAATAATACTTTAAAGAAGTGTCTCTCAATTTTAACTGACAGAAGATTAAATTCCAGATTATCACGACAGAACATCTTTTATAGTGATAGGCGTACTGTACCTTCTGGAGCCCCACTTTTGTGTGTTGGTAGATGAACACCACTTTTAGCAACTGCAATGCTCAAATTCACATCCATTGTATTTACTAGGTGTTCTTCATACAGTAAAACCCCTCAATCCCGAGGAACCGTGAAAAGTTTGGGTCGAAAAAGTAGAAAATTTGAGGCACGTCAAAAATAGATACAGTAATCCTTCGCCAACCCCAGTTTCAGTTAATGCACGGATTGGTTTTGGAGACCTTTTCTCCAACGCGATACTAGTTTCTATTTTCCACGGTTTTCAGCCTATGGAAAACTAGCCCTTACTGATGTTAGTGGTTGTGCATTTCTCAAGCTATCATCATAGACTTTGACATTTGTTGTCCCAAGCAGCGTGAAGCAATAAATTACTTAATGCCAGAAGAGGACACTGGTGTATTGTCCGTGGAATCAGGTGGGGAATTGGGGGGGGGGGGGGGGGTTGCAGGCTGGGGTCTGTAAGGATTCTTTGCCCTAGTCACATGCCGCCCCTCTACCTTGCCCTCCCTGTCGTTTTTTCGCTTCCATTATCCATCCTCTTTTGCTGTAACAACAAAGGCACATTACGCAGACTAGTTTTTTGATCAGTGTATGTATAACAACTTCAAATTTAATTCAGTGCTCATTTTTTAATGATTATTTTTAAGTTTATGTGCACCCACGCCTAAATATGCTAATTTTTAATGTTGGGCAATTTTTTTTCCTTGTGAAGTCAATTTTATGTGTAAAGTGAATAAGATAAGTGTGTGCAAATAAAATGTGTTCTTATGTTACAAGTACCATATTTTGGTGAGTGAGGCTGTGTGCGTGTATAGTCAATGTCAATGTTTTTGATGAAAAATTCGGGATAGTTAATATTTCAAGTAGACCGCACTAAATATTTATATTCCAGTAACTTATTGACGAGCTATTTTACGTAAGACACTGTTTGTTACATTCTGGTCGCGGTTTGCCGCAACAAAGGTTGTACCACCATCAGGTTCACGCTCCTGATTATCACTGATCATACTAACATGTATTCTCAAAGAAAATTTACACTCAATTTTGTTATGACACTTGCATCCATAATAAATGGAACATTATCTTGGGTTTTTTTTCCACCTGTTTGAGACAAACTTATCGTTTGAATTAAATGCATCTAACCTTTCTTCGTTGCTTGTTTTATCACTCTGCCGTAATTCTTCTTAAAGGAGGGCATTCTCCACATAATTCAAGTCAATATCTTCTGGATGTTTACTAAAGATTATGTCAATGGCCTGCGTCACCGCATCATAACTTTCCGGCATCAGTGAAAGGAGAAGAGTTATTATTTCAGCATCTAAAATGCTACCACCTGAACTCTAGAGTTCATTTATCGTGCTTTAAAAGATATTGATGAATTATTTTAAACTCCCCCCCCCCTCCCCCCCCACTCCAGTGAACTTGAAATTTTTTAATTTCCTCTGAAGATCAACTTTTTGGCTGATCCCATTCTTGATATAGATAGAATCCAATGTATCCATTAACTCCTTGGCCACTGTTTTGTCCATAACAGATTCCAGCACGTTGTCCACTAAACACTGAGTGATTGTATTTCTAGCCTTGATATCACTCATTTTATATTTATTAAATTCATTTTCTGCTTCGGGAGGCTTCTTCGTAAGTACTTCTGCAACACAGACTGTTCTAAAATCAGCATAATTCTGTTTCCAAAAGTGTAGCCCGTACCATAAAATGGTTTGATGTTTCTGACCTGTTGCTGAAACGAGGCTGCCATTGTGCCAAAATAAAAAAAAGTTCCACGATTTTCACTCACATGACCTTTTCTGATGGATATATTTACAGTTTCTTAGGGCAACACTGGGCCCATAACCTGTAGCTTGGATCCTGAGGTGAAAATAACATGCAAGCTCATTTCTAAAAACTGCTTTTATTTAGAAATGAGCGGAACACATATACGACATAGCACTCTGCCATTTCTAAACATACTCGAACACCTGATGTCACGTACAGCGCTCAAGTAGAGCCATCTATGTAAACAATACAGAACTACTATAACGTCTTGATTCAAAATTGTCACACACAACAGACCGTTCCAGTATCTGCTAATGTGGTTTAACCCAGGGTGCCAGCTAACTTGCAGGAGTTAGCAAGAGATATCACAAAGGTTTGGATGCCAGTGTGGCGTCTGTGAGTGTAACGACCATGGTTTGGCCACGTGGAGATAGTACACCAAGCCTAATGCTTCACAGTGCTGTTAGTGGACGCACTGCACACCATCTTCTTAGTGTAACGATATACAGTAAACATACACAGAAATAACGTGTGGGGACAATTTCTTAGATACTGTTTGTTTTCCAGTGCACAATACACTCGTAAACGTAATCATGGGATATGGGGCCCCCAAAAAATTTCACCATCTTTCCATATGAAATAATAATTAAACTGACCAATTAAAGATGTGCTTAGTCTAGAAAAATGTTCTGATAGCAGTGCAAAGCCCTTACTGGTTGGGATGTTATCTGATTTAGAACTGGAGGTGGCCAGTACCATAAGACTACACACTTCTCACGGGAAAAATATATATGCTAATAATACTCAGGCTGAGACTAAACTGGAAGTTCAAGCAAAAATAGTGCAAGCTCACTGCACACACATCTTGCCTTGTCTGTGGCTGTATATAGACTGGCGATCATGGTGGTCTGGTGGAGGTTCCTCGACCCCCCTCCCCTCCTCCAGTTACATACTTTCACAAAACCTTTCATTACCTTAAAACAATTGCTGTACTGGTTAACCATCCTTTAAAATTCATTCCAGGCAATTCAAATCTTTTACTGCCAGTAAAATGATGTCTTTTAAGAAAATTCAGTTTGATGATCTGTTGTCCCTGAAGGGTTAGAGAGTATAGGCCTGTGATGTAATATCAATGCGTGCCTGCCAGCCCTATGGTCGGTGCTTTGTCCGTCACTGATATTCTACCTGAAAGACACGTACGCAACAAAGCCACACAGCCCTACATACTGACTCCTTGTGCTGCCACTGTCCTTATCGCTAACTATGCTCTGCTATGAGCCCTAAACTATCACCACCACACCCACTCACACGGGTTATTCCCAGGTGCTCCTGGGATTTTGGTGGATATTGGGACTGGGCTATTACCCCTGGGTGATGAAGGGACATCAACAATGTATTTTTAAAAATGTATTTATTGACAAGTTATATAGCGTGTAGATGGTCAACTGAACTGTAATAAATTTAATGTAATGAAGACAGTAAAAGCATACCTATAAAACCAAGTAGTTACACATACCAGAGCACAAATCAGTAGAGTATAAAATCAACAGGATTTTTAAAATTTGTGGTAGGACATGTCTTTAACATTGATTATGTATTTATTGATTGCTAAGCATTAAAGGAGCCTACATTCCAGTACTTCCTAAGTAATATTCACATATATTTATTATATAGCATAAGGACACTGTTTTAGTTGTAGGCACTATGGTAATATAAACTCAAAAAGCATATTATTCTTTATTTTGCTCAAGCTGTATCTGAAATATCTGTAATTTTTTATGAATACAGGTAGATTTATTAATGCTGCAATATGGAATGATCATGATTTGTGCTGTAAATAATCCATGTATAACAAGGGGTGAATATCTTCACGAAATCGAGCAAAATGTCAATTTTGTGTGCGGGGTGCGACTGTTTTTAATGCTGAGAGAACATTTCATTGATGACACAAGCCTGAGTGCTAGTTACATTTGTTTAATTCTTTGAAATGTTGGTGCTGAAAGTATTAATTGTAATAAAAGTTTGATATAATTTTTTTTTTTTGCAATTATAATGTAGATTTTTTTGTATAACATACAGGTAATATTACTTCACTTATTTCGTTAATTCGATTTGCATGAAGGGGAAATTAATTGTACGTTCTGTTTTGGAAATAAAACTAAATATAATGCATGTTTATATTTAGCATGCAAAAGTTATGTTAGTCACAATCACAGCTACTGAAAATTTGGGATTATGCATTTTAATATTTATTTAAAGAAAAAATGTCGAGCAATTAATTATTAGCTGGTTTTTGTGTTTCAGCATAGAAACTGTTTGGTTAAGTTTCTTAATGAACATGAGATTGATGAGTTGTGGAGTATTGTGTTTGATGCTTTTAAGACTCATGTTGATAACCTCACATCAGCTGCATTAACAGAATTGCCACAAAATAATGAGAATGGAGAGGTATGTTCAAATTATTTTCATTAGCTGTAGAATAGTTTATTGCCATTTATGTTACACTGTAGTTGTGTGTAGACTTAGCATTGCATTTACACTTCTTTTGATTGTAAATTTTGTAGAGTTTTAATTACACTAATCAACAAATTAAAACAATTTTTCTCATGTCTAGTTGGTAAATGGAATATTCGTTTGCTGAATTAACCCAAGATAGTTGCTTCTTTTACACCATGTTTATAAATACAGAGCATCAAAATAAAATAGCATATAGCAATTATTGACTACTTTGAATACAAATAAACACTCTGTTTTTGATAATGTAAAAATGTATATAAATCCACAAAGAGCACTTTTGTATTTTTCATGTTTGTTACTCTCCCGAAAAAGAATCAACTGCAATCTTATCATGTCTTCAATTTTATGAATAAAACCTGTGAAAAATCATGCCATGTGTGATATATTTGGTTGTTTCCTAAATATATCATCACATGCCTTTTATACCTCTTTAACATTATAGGCTATTCACTTTAATGTGAGCACTTTTGAAAGCCATCTCATTTGGATCAAGAGTCATTAAATACATACATTTAATTTTAGCCGTAGACGTTATATTATATTCATAGTTTGGTGGAATATATACACTGTGTTTATTACTTACATGACAATATTTGTTCAAAAAGGTGGTTAAAGGATAAAATATGGCTGAAAGGAAAAAATAACTAGGGCATCAAAAGTGCTCACTTTACCGTGAATAGCCTATAATGTACCGTATCGTTATTTCATTAACTTTTAAGTTTTATTTTGCCTGTTTATTAACTTGATTGAGTGAGTGAAGAGATTTGGGCGGCTCTTAACAGCAAGTTCTTGAGAGCAGATGAGGGTGATTTAGGTGAGTATGGAGCAGCACCGGAACGAAAGGGTGGGGGAAATGAGAGATCCCCGAAAAAACCAGCCACCCAGCGGCATTGTCCGGCACAATTTCCACATGCGAAAATCCGGTGACCCGGCCGGGTATTGAGCCCGGTTCACCTTGGTGAGAGGTGAGTAGGCTAACCGCTCACCTGCCGCTGCCCCTTTCATTAACTTGAGTTGTCTGTGTTCTTTGCAAAGTAAATTTGCTTACCATCATATTTAGATTTTCAGCAAGATGCAATGTTCAAAAAATATTTCATTCTTGCACATAAAAATATTTATTTTGGTTTGTGCACTGCACAAATATGGTACATTGGTTTCCCCAGACTTGTGTATGTCTAGTTTACATGAGGTGGAAGAATACATAGTATCCAGAAAGTACAACCATAGCAGCACTTCAGAAAAATTGAATGTTACCAGAAATAGACTTTACTAGAACTTGATTGTTGCGATCGTATTTATTACAACCTTTCTTTTATATCCCATTTTTGTCGAACCATGAAACATTTGGGTTCGAATATAAAATATGTTGGGGATATCGGTTGAAAAATTAATTTTTTGCACTTTTTTCGGTTGCTACAATTTATTTCTCTTGGTGAGCAGCACATACTTAAAAATAAATACCACCCCATATACGCTGTCAGCACTAGCCAATACCCATTGATTCTGCCCACCTCCTACCCCTCAGCCAGCTGAGTGGGGATTTCTACATAGCATAACTGCTGATTACCATTATGGCACACTTTTCTTGCCTTTGTGATCTTACTTATGGATACTTGACCTTCTGTCTTTGCTTGTTATTATGACTTGTATTTGTTCACAGTTTTTGAATTTCTTTTGGTTTTGATTGCTATTTGGTGATGACTTAATATTATGCTTAGTTTTTTTTTTTTGGACTCCAATTTGATAATGTTTTTGGTTTGATTTTGTGAATGGTTGCTGACAACTCACACATTTCTCAGCATCTCTTGTTTAATAGTGACCAAAAACTGTGACTGTGTGCTTACATCAACTTTCTTCATAATGCTAGGCAACCACCCCTCTTCTCGCCCCTTGTTCTTTTCATAGCATTAACAGCGGCCAACGTAATTTGTGATAGATGTCTGCTTTTTGAATTGATTAATATTTATTTTAAAAAAATGTAATTTTTGAGACAGCATGGAAAAAGCAGTCATTGAGATTGGTTTCTTCACGACCAATCTACAGTAATTAATAATTCAAAACTACATCCTCTGGTTCTTCTCTAAAATTCTACTTGCACTTGCTGTGAATAATACAGTGCTCGAGCACAGTACCGCACTTGCACGTTACTTAATGACATGAGATAGTTTTGTGTATTGAAGTAAATTAACATTTTAATAACAATTTGTATGATTTTCCGACAAGGTGCTACTGAAAATGGGTTTCCCTCTTGTAAAACTTACAATCTGCTTATTGTTGAAACATTTTTGACAAGAGGAGATAAAGTATATGCTTTTAGTATATCATTTTATTCAGATGTCTGCCTATTGAAATTAATTAATAGTTTAATAACAAATCCTCCAACTTCCTCACAAGAAGCTACTGAAATGGACTTTGCACTTGGTAAAACTAATGTTCCGCTCAATGTCTAAATATTTTTGGCAACAAGACGAGGTCTAATATGCCCTCCTAGGGTGTAATTTTTTTTTGGGAAACGACTGCCTATTATTATTATTATTTTTTTTTTCTCATTAGATACGATTGAACACGAACTTCATATGAAAGATTGCAAATTTTGTTGTATACGTGTTGGGGTGAGTCAAAATCAGTCTAAAATTTCTCACGTTATCTAGTACGACTATCCGTCACTAACAAATTTTCCTGGAGACTATGACAGTAGTATATAAATAAGAAACATAGACCAACCCTAAATTTTCCCTTTTTGAAAATAAATCCTAATAGCCTACTTTATAAAATCCAAACCTTTGTACACAATTAAAATTATTATTCTTATTTAAATTTTGTATCCAATGACTGTATATTAATTTTTTTTCCTAAAGACTTCTTTAATTTTGTTGTTAAAATTTTTAATTTACTCATTACACAAATTCTCGGTTTATCGTTAATAAAAACTTTTTTTTAAAATCGTAATTAGGAAAAAATTTTGGCCTCTTCCAGCTCTCTTATTTATATACTACAGTATACAATATTTATTAAATGTATTCAAATTTATAAAAGAAAATAATTCTTGTAGGCCAAATATTAATTTGGGACATGGTTCCAAAATATATGAATACATTTATTTGAGTAAAAAAAAAAGTTTTAATAACTAATAGTATCGTATATGTTATTCATTATGTAATTTCAGGATGGATAACCCTCCACCCTGAAAAATCTGGTACTCTAAATGTACAAATAGTTTCATACCAAATGGTACAGATGTCATGAGATGATTCTTTATAAAAAAAATGGAACAAAAAACATGATACATCTTATAGCCTAAAGTGATTATTGAGGGAGGTATGCACCCTTAATGCAAGAGGGTTGGGAATGCTTTTATGAACATAAATATGAAACTATGCAATGTGAAACAACAAATTTTGGTGTAGCATTTATGTGAACAAAGCTGTTAAATGTGCACATTTTTGTTTGGTATCTAATACCATCCTTGTAACATTAGTAATGGTTGCAACATCATTGTAACATTAAAAAATGTGTAACCATGGATGTTAATATTTGTCAACAGATTAATAACTACCGTACTTATATTTATATAAAAGGTTACCTTGATGCTCTCAGACCATCTGTTTCTCTTGAAAGCCCCCTTTTTTATGTTGAGTTATTACACCTTCCAGCTAAGCAACCTGCATTTTTTAAGCTAAGCAGTCTGTCTATCGCATGGGTACGTACAAAATTAACTAATCCAGTGCACTGTTGTTGAATCTGCACTTATGTCCTGTATGCTGTTTCAATTGCACATGCACAGAGTGATTATTACGGAATGACAGCATTTACCATTCACCACACAACTATGCAGCCTGTGTTGTGTACGTTAACCAGCCAATGACTTCATTATCTGCTGTGGGATACTGGTTCATTGCTGGTAAAGAAGACAGACCGTGAAGACACATGCAATTTTGAACGTTGTTACGGTGAGTCATACAACAATGTGACCAAGGCTTTACAAATCCCAGGCGCCAGATCGCCATGACGTCTAGTTTTTTCATGCTGGCGACTAACTTCTGCGAGGTATAACTTTATAGCTTTGTTTTAATTCCATAGTGTGGTACTGGTTGTGAAAACATCAGCAAATCTAGTTACAAAATGTATTTCCATGTTGTACTGAAATTACCAGGATGGTATTACAATTTGTATGCATATTTTTTGTCTGTGCTGTGCGCACGTGAGAGTTTAAAACATGGCAGTGTTACATATTTACAACTCAGCAACAGTGCAATGTGAACAGTCAAGCACGCACCAGAGTTGTTTATTGTCCACGGCACAGGGTGTGATAACATATAATGAAATAAGCAGGAGCGAATAAGTGGTGTGTTTTACTTTTTCTGACTTGGTACTTTGTAAATATCAGATTTTATGGCTGTTGGTAGTTGTGTGATGTGAAATAGATAGGTGTGTGTGTGTGTGAAAAATAACCATGAAGCGGTTAGCAAGTAGCGATAAGAAGTCTGATGATATGAATCAATTGCGACTCTCACATTTTTTTATCGCTTCTGCAAAGAAAAACAAAACACGAGTAGATATCTGATAGACAGGGAAACCAGTTCAAATTTCAGGAAAAGCAAGTACGAGTAAAGACCTGAAAAACATTGCAGGTCCATCGCAACACATGTTTGAAGAATAATGGTGTAAGGAACTTAGATGGCTTCAACATGATCTCTTAGTGTCATAGCAATGTGAAACCTGTTCTTTGTTCCCTAATATAGCTGACCGTAATTATAAAGTTGTGTGTGGTTTCAGCGGCCACTTAAAACTAGAAATTTTCAAAAAACATGAGAAATCATTACAGTATAAAAAGTGTGTAGAAGCACAGAATGCAGCAAGTTCACCAGAATCTACTCCTCTTGCAGTGTATGTGAAGAAAATTAATGAAGAAATATTTATTAAATTAAAGGTTGTTTTTAATGTAGCCTACTATATTGATAAACATAACAAACCATTTTCAGACATAGAAGGTTTATTAGTACTTTAGTACTGGCAGATAAATTGGGTGTTGAAGTTCGAGATGAGCACAGCAATGATGCAAGATGTGCGAACTTTATTTAACATATATCTGAAGTTGTGCGAAAGGACATGATGTGTGAACTACAATAATAGAAGTATATAACTCTATTGCTAGATGTTTCAACTGACAAAGCAGGTGTTGAAGAATTAATACTTTATGCAAAGTACATTAAGAAAAATAAAGTAGATGTATTTTTGTCTATAGTTCCTCTTGAGTGTGCAACGACAGATGGATGTGTTCAAACTGTATAAAAAGAGTTAGAAAAACTTGAACTCTCTCACTGGCTTTCTTCTAGTGAAATGGTTGGCATTGGAAGTGATGGAGTTGCCACTATGATTATTGTGGAAAATGGATTTGTGCAGAAAATTTGTGCGAAATGTGGTCATGTGATAAAAGTGCACTGTATTTCACATAGGTTAAATTTAAATGTGCTGAGTGCAGTGAAAAATGTAAAGTGCATTGACAATATTTTATACTTCTGATACTTCATCTTAGAATTTTGTGATATTACTGCTTTAGATGCACAACAGCAACATGTGTTATGTTGCACTGTACAATATTTGTAACTCAAAGGTATTTTTGAGAAAAGTATTAATTTTTGGTATCTTTAATTTTTTGTTACTTCTGTTCTTTTTGTGAGATCTGTTTTTAAAGTCTTGGCAGTTTGCAGTATTCACATAAATGAGTTGATGGTGTTGAGTTATAAGGAAATGATGAACCAAGTGAAAGCAATGTTTAACAGAGGAAGTCTAAATAGTTGATTGCTCTACTTTGGAGATAATGATGTATTTTTAATATAATGTGGTATTTTTGCTGGTACAAACTTGTATTACTGTAATTTTCAGATTGATTTTAACTATGGTATGTATGTTTTGGTCATTGTGTTCTTTATAAGTCAGACAGACATAATGTTATTCTTTTCTTGGATGGTATGAATTTAAGTAGGGTCAATCAATTTATTATTTTACATGCAAAGAAATTTAATCAAATACTTTTTCTTAACAACAAAGAAATGTTACTCTGCGGCAGCCCGACAAACCACATTGATATACCATTCCTGATTTGGTAATATGCTCAACTGGTCAACCAATACACTTGTGGTGTTATGTCTCCCCACACAATATACAGCGCACTCTGTGGGTACCTCGTCCTGGGCAGGTTATTCAATTGCAGAATGCAGTCTGACGTGTGTTCTGCTATTGTCGCAACTGTATTCGAGGCCATTGAGATAGCGTTATTCATATGCTCAGCCTATGCAGGTTTATTTGAACCATTGTTGACAATGGGCGTATTCGATTTCATGTATTCCTGTGTCGGGGCAGTTTGGCTTTGAAACAGCGTCTGTGTTTGGTTGTGGCTGCAGCAGTGTTGTTGAGCTCATGCTTTCTCATGTCAGTTTCGGACATCTGGTTTGTGGATTGTGCACCACGGGGTGTTTACTGGACTCCCAGAAGTCTGTGCTGCAATAGTTAGGGTCTGGCTGACCTGATTGAACTACCTAGTCGTTACTATTGCAGTTATGCCCCACGTTGCGCACCAGTAAAACCTTCCTCTATATATTTGATGCATGACACCCTGAGGGTATTGGAGAACGTCAGCATGCAAGGAGGAGTTTTTGTTGGGTTCCAGGTCAGGTGCACCCGCTGGCAAGGGGTTCTGGTTTGATCTATTCTTTACATAATACTGGCACACGTCCAATTGAAAGAACTAGCTTGGTAGTTTTACCGCAGGGCATGAAGTCAGGTTCCGTGAGAGTGATATTACTCTTTAGCGGATTGGCTCTAGGCGGTATACCTGGGTGATGCGTAACCTATGGTGGCTGTTTATCAAGTGTCAACTCCGACTAGCATGAGTGTGAGCTACGTTGATTAACGGGCAGTGGCTCAAAGGTTGTGTCAGTTGGCTGAATTGGTTCTGCTGTCTCCATTCCCCCGAAGTAGGTGTTGGCGAGTCTGAAGGGCCGTTCCTGTCCGTATATATACGCTGCAAGCAGGAGATGTTTCCTCGCTGAGCCGAATGGGGTCCAGGAAGAGGTCCTTAGGAATCTCAGGTGTGACTGGTATCTGCAGGCGGCGCAGTGCAGGGGCTTGAGCTGTGCGAGTGTAGTCAAGAGAAGAGGAGTAAGCTCTTACAATCGCCCAGAGTCAATAAGCACCTGTATTATCTTCTCTCGCATACCGCACCGACGGAGTTGGGGCATCTGGACTGAATCACATTCTTACATCTGTGAAGAGGCAGCAGGTGACTTGTTGTCCTACCCTGTTGTAATGCCACGTATAGTGTCTGCTGACTGTAGGCAGAATCCCTAGTCAGGTCTCGCTGGTTGACAGTCTCTGCATGTGGGCGAGTGTCTCAGAAGGTAACAGTCTCCCCAGACTCAGAGAACACTAACCCCGGCACCTGCTGGTGCGAAGGAGAGGGTATGCTGCTGAGCCGGCATGCTGGCCTTAAGAAACTAGAGTACCTAGTGTCTGGGCTACCGTTCTACCCACCATGATGCACAGAAAGGGTAGCCGTCCAATGTGCATGTGGGTACTCTGATGGGTGTGTTGACATTTGAGTAAATTCCCCGGTCACCTGCAATCCATGGATGGCGTGAGGTCCACTGGGAGAGGAATTACAACTACGGGAGAGAACACCCTTGACTCTGTAAAACGTCTGTTTATTCCTTTTTATGGGAAATAAACCAAGTGATGTCCTACTACCGCCTAATGTTGGCAAGAGTTTAACGGAAGCTTTACGTATGCTGAGCCAGTTGAAGGCGACCTGGGCCTAGACTAACAGTGGCAGGGTAGACAAGCGTTATGCAACTAGTAACTTAAACTGATACTCCTACTAGTGTTGCCCAGAAAGGGCTGCAGTGTCTAGGTGTGTAGATGACATTGCCATAGATTCTTTGGCACGAATGTGGTGAAGACAAAGCTGGTTAGAAGGATGGCTCTGGCAAATGAGTTATGGTGGTGACCAAGAAGTGGAGATTCCTTCGCCATGAATGTGGTGAAGGAAGGGCAGATTTAATTAAACCCCAGCAGAAGTCTGCGGTGGAGAAATTAAGACTGGTCACGAGTGGGTGAGTGTCCCACTATTTATACTCTGTCTGGTCATTCTCCTTCAGTCGGCTGGGTAGTGGTGGCGATGGAGAGGGGGTAGCTTTAGCATAGCTTCGTCGAGATGCGACGCCTCCAGCTGGCTTGGAGAATTGAGATGTGGCGGATCATATTGGTTGAGCCATCTGGTGGAGTGTTGTGATACTATAGTGCCTTGGATGCATAACCTCGGTGGCCAGTGAATAATACAATCATCGGGCTGTAATGTCTATTCTTGCTGTCGGTTGGCCCCACCATGAGGTTTTGTTTGGTGTCTGATCATAGGGTTGGACTCGTGCTGGTAGTGTTTAACTCTGTATGCTGAAGGAGATCTGGAGAGATTCCCACTCTCAATGACGGGCCGGGTGGTGAGCGGCAACCTGCTCCGGTTGTGCCCTGGAAAGGCACTAGGGGTATGGATAGAACCCCGGCCAGACCACACGCTTGGTTTCTAAGGATGAGGATCTCAGAGCCTCTGTGGTAGAGGGGGCGAGGATGTGCGGAACGTGTCAGGCTTGAGCTTTGGGTCTGGCCACTGGTCGCATTAATCTTGGCCTTCTTTGCGTTGAAAGGACGTGATTCCTCTTCCCTGCCTATTGGGAGGCCGAAGCGCGGTAAGGTTAAGAGCGCTGTGTAAAAATACAAAATACATGAACGGGAGGTCCACTGTAACTGTCGGTAGACCGTGATATGGGTCAACAATAAAAACTTTGTTGTAATCTGGCGTCAAGGCTTGCTTGCTGATGAGGTAAAGTCGTAAAATCATTTCTGAAAAGCTGTCATGAGACAATGTAATAAAGATTATTTGTTAATTAACATGTTTGCTTGTAACCTACGTAATATATGAAATGCCTTCAATATGCTAATATTATATAACTTAGAACTGAGAACATATAGTTGTTCGTATCTATGTATTTATATGAAGAAATGGCAAACTGAAACATTAATTGAGTTATGTTCAAGGAAATTGTAGAATGTTTTGTATTTATTTTTATTACAGGAGTTAGACCACGTTTTGAATTATCAGAATATTGTATACTGTATTGGCACTACCTTGTTTCCAAGTTCGGGAAATTGAAGTATTGTGAACTTTTCTTTCAGTTTTTTCTTCTCTGGCTTTTTTACCTACATTTTTGCATGACTGTAACTGCATAGGAATTTATAGTTTGTTAATGTGGTGTATGTTTTAGAAACTGACTGCAACTGAGGATTTCATTTCATCAGTGTTGCATCTGGTACGTGAAACTGTGTTTGTTAAGGATGATCCGTATGTGCCAGAATCTTTGACAGATATATTGCTTGCACTTCAGGCATTTCTGTGCAATCCAGCAGTTCCTGGCAATGTAAGTAATGGCCTTTCACTTTTTATTTACGTTTCATTTATAGAAATACACAATTTTGTGAGGTTCGGAGTGATGGAATTGTTCACTTGTATCTACTTTACTAATCTTTCATGTTTATTTCTCTTTTAGTTTTTTTGGTGTAAAGTGTGATTTTAAGTACAGCATTTAGTTCGATGCAACAGAGTAGGAGTGAAGAAAGCCAGTTCACAGTTGCTTGTTTGTATACTGTGCACGTGTATGATGAAAAGACCACAATCAAGTTGTATATCATATTCTACAACGTAATGCATTGAGTCTATGGAACAAACAACATGCAAACAGACCAGAAACAACACAAACAGGTGGTACAAAAATAATGAAACTTAATTACAAAGGACCTTGCAACAACAGCAGAGTTGTTCCGATACCGGTACCCTGATACCATTGCCGATACCCTGATACCAATGCCCTTCACACTGAATTTTAGAAAAAGTATTACTCTAAATAATGCATTTAAAAACATTTCTCCTAAACTTGTTTGAATAAAGAAAATAATGTCTCAAAATACTGTATATAATTAATTGTATTCCGACACAAAATGCAAGCTGACCTAAAAATTTCAAACACTCTGAGAATGAAAATAATATGACACCAACTGCAAATCAAATTTTGAATGTTCCGCGTGCACTCTTGCAGCGAGAGTGCACAGAGAAGTTATCGATTGGGTAGTGTGTTCACGGCGGCTGGAGGATTACTCCTCTACGCCGCTGCATGTTAGCACCCGTGATAAATGTCTGTCTTTTAAAGTAATTATTTTACTGCAAAGAAAACTTGTAATTTTGAGATAGAAATGAATAAATAAGGCACTTATTGATTTCTTCACTGTCTTTAATAATTAATTATTCAAAACCACGTCTTCTGATTTTCTGTCATGAGTTAAACTGCACTTGGCTCGGTGCTTACCTATTATTAGACTGTAAAAGGTGTTGAATAGGTCTTTACATTTGATCAATTCATTCAAAGATGTGTGTCTACTGAAATAAATTAATATAAATTATCAAATTTCCCCGCAAGAAGAATGAACTTTACCCTTATAATACCAGTCGCTTGATGTTCAAACAATTTTTGGTGACAAATGGTAGAGCAGATGCTTTTGGGCATACAATTTTATTCGCGAAGATACTGCCCTTCGAGTTAAACAAGTATTAAATTTTAAAGTCATGTTAATTTTACGCCAGATACAATGACACATCAACCTTATGGGAAAAAGAAAAGACCTTAAATGATCAAATAAAACATATTTCCAAATAATAATTCCTCGTTTAAATGTTTTGCGTAACATTTTCAGGGGAAACTATTTGCTTTTAAATACAAATGATGATGTTTTGAGCATCGCATAGTCTTGATAAAATTTCTACTTTCGCCAGGCACACATTTGTTCCGTGGCCGGCGTGCTCTAGACACCAGCTTCCTCTCTCGGCGGCGTGTATGGCATGTAAGGGAAGGAAGGAAGGTGCACAGCTAAGAGAGACAGAAAGAAGGGTGAGAGAGGGGACGCTAGGTTGCCACGCTCGTTGCTATAGGTAACCACTTCCCCTCTTGGAGGCATGTAACGGGAAGTAGCAAGCCAGTCTCACACAGTCACGCTATCCTGCAGTGTCACAGACGTGTTGAAAAGACAAGACAATAGACAAAGCTTCGCAGAGCAGTTATAAATGGTGTGTGCGATGCATTTCACATACAGTTACTAGACGTTTGCATAAACAACCAGCTTAAAAACTATAGTTGCGGGAAATCTCAGGTGACAGTACTCAAAATTTACTATCAGCACAACATGCTATAAGCTATAAAAGGTTATGTTAACATAATTTAAATAGGAATTTCACTGGGACCAAAAAAATTGTTGGTGGATACAATTGATGAATTTTTTTTTTTTATGTGCGGCATATACACACTGAAATACTGTAATTTTTGTGTAAAGAAAGTAATATCTGATTTAATTGTCTACAACTGATACTAATTTATCGCCCCCCCCCCCCCCGATACCATTCCCGATACTGATACATAAAAAAGGCAAAGTATTGGCCAATACCGATACTTGGTATTGGTATCGGGTACCGACCCTTGGTATCAGTTACCGATCCTTGGTATTGGTATGGGAATCACTCTAATTGTATGTTTATTTCATAAAGTAATATGTACAGGGGATTTTTGTTTGTTGTTGTAATGAAACCACTTTAGTTTGTTTCTTTTCGCTGTGTTTTAAAGCAAGTCATTTGAGAAACCTAACACGTTCATTCTATAAAAATGTCAATATAATAGTCGTCATAACATTATTTTCATTTCAGACAACAATATGTTATTAACTAGACAATAATAAATCTATCTGAACCATCCTGAAAAGTTTACAATTACGAATATGTGGGGTTTCTCATATGACCGATTCAATTAAGCTGGGGTCATGACATAACACAAAAGAAATATTCAAATAAAATATGCAAGATTTTTTTATATAGTCATTAACATACAGGCTCAGAGGAAAAATATCTAACAAAAATAATATAAATATTCTTGTTGTGAATTACAAATTTTTTTGTTATTACTTAAAGAAATAGAAAAGTTATACATATTTCCATAACAGTATAAAAGAAACATTGCAAAGATAACAAAATTCATCATAATTGGCTTCACTAATTCTACTGCTTGATAACACAGATATACACAAAAATGCAGGCAAAACTGGATAAACAATGAATAATCTTATGAAAAAAATTATTCATTTTGGCTTCAAAATATCATTATAAAATTTTAATGGATCACTAGAAAAAATAAAAAAAATAAATAACCTCAAACACAATTAAAAAATTAACTTCTTTGATATCATATAATCACTATGGATTTGAATTACAAAGAACACACTAAGTCATGATAACTAAATTTACTGAAGAATTTTTTGGAAAAATTAAATTCTGGTATGTGGTCAGAAGTAACAAAAGGTAGGTCCATTGCGACTTGGTTGTCCTGACTGGGAGTGCACAGCAGTTGAGAAACAAAGATGCGGAGGTGGGTTCACACACATTTCTTTGAGAGCCAGGGGTGTGGAGGTGGGCTCACACACACTTCCCTGGATGCTCGGGAATCAAAGGTGGGTGTACGCAGTTCCGTCAGTAAACATCTCTCAAAAGGTTGTGCATACCCGCACATCAGGAAAAAGAAGCCGGGAAATAGAGATGAGATGGGACCTACGAACCATAAAGTTTTGAAGAGCAGGATCTAGTAAACCTCATTAGAATCTCTGCTTTCAAGACCTTGCTGTTATGAGCGGCCTAAATTTCTTCATTCACTCACTAGAATCACATGAACAAATAGCAAAATCAGTAGACGGTTGCAAATAGCAAAATTAATAGAAGTTTGACTACCTAGTGCGTGACTGATAACACACAAAGAAATTTGTAATGTGGCAAAGGCTAGTTAATAGCCCTGTGGCAGTTGTTGAAAAAAAAAGACAACTGTACCTTACAGTCATAGTTCACTCATATTTAAATAAAAAAAATTAAATTCTGCCTCATAAAAGTTACTCAGTTTTATTGAAATTCCAAAACGGAACTTTCACAATCTTCAAACAATTTCAGAGTCACCAGCAATATCAACGAGACATGAAAATGAACCAATGCTGCAGTACTAATTTATTGTTTAGTAATGTTCCTTCAAAACTAGCATTGCAAAAAGAAAAAAAAAAGACAAGCATGTCATGCTCGCGTGGCAATCAGTTCTAATCTGTTTAGTGGGCTTAGGCACTCGACTCTCAACTTGGCACATGCCTCCCCACTCCTACTTCCTCTCGAACTAAATTACTAAAAATAGAATTGGCCAGGACTGACCTTCTTCTGTTGACCAAAACGAACTACGTTGCAGCTAACTCTAGAACCAAAACTGTTTACTATTCAAAAACTGCAAGTGCAGTCAAAAGAAAATTTACTTCTGAAAGTTACGCATCCTGAGTGCGACTCTTGAAACTCGTAAACGCAAATGCACAACAGATAACCACCCGAATACGGCCACACACTTCAACTACC
Source organism: Dryococelus australis (assembly GCA_029891345.1). Taxonomy (NCBI): domain Eukaryota; kingdom Metazoa; phylum Arthropoda; class Insecta; order Phasmatodea; family Phasmatidae; genus Dryococelus; species Dryococelus australis. The sequence continues at coordinate 145,808,938 of CM056993.1, forward strand.
TGATAAAACACTCCTATTCCATGTGGCACCAAAGAAACATTAAAAATATTACACTCACTTGCAAAAGAAACAGGGAATTTAACCAAAAACCCAATTTAAAAATAATTATAAAAACTGTTAAAAAAATACATATTCTGCAACGCTACACTATCCACTTCGATTTGGGAGAGATTTTGGAGAAACCTTTCTCAAATTGAAATCTACCTTGCACGCGGCATTTCTGCAAACTGCTGGGACCGTGTTCCGCACAAACAACTTAGGTTTACTATTCAATAAACAAACTCAATCACAATAACAAAAAAAAATTAATTTAATATGTTACAGAAGACGTAAGACAGCTATTGAGATGCTGCAAGAAACCAATCACTTATGCACATTGTAGCGACTCCCTTTCCTTCTAACAATTACTACTGTTGGATATTCCTATCAGTTACTTACAAGAGCTGTTCTCTGTGCAATATGAACACTGTAGGATCGGGAGACACTTGGGGGGGGGGGGGGGTACGTAGTCAGAGGTTGCTCTTAATAAGGTTAGAATTCTTTCTACAAAACACATTTATTGTAATGTTAAATAATAATAGGTATAAAACAATACAATTAACTCTAGTGTGAACATTAATATCAATGAATCGTACCAAAGTGGTTATACCTCTAGTACAACATTTAGCAAGAATATAAGTTATACCTTAGTCTTGCCAGAATTTATCAATTAGTTCCTTGACTTGTTAACTGGACCTTGAGAGCTGGGATGACGCCTAACTGCCAAACCGAAGTTATGCTCACCATATACTGTAGACTGATGTGTGGCCTAGAGCTCCTCTAGGCCTAGGAATCGTGATGCCCTCATCGTCGGCGTCGCTCTGCCACTTAACGCTGCTCTTCTGCGGCCTCGTACGTCGGACTGGGGGGGGGGGTGGTGCTGTGTGCCCAGCCTTTATAGTGGCCGGCAGTGGGTCAACCAAAGTATGTTTTGGCAACATGCTACCTTAACTCGTCGTGTGCGGCCCCTTGGTGTCCGCAACAACTGCAACCTGAACATGATGTCCTGCAAGCCTAATAATAAAATAACTCTGCGCTTACCTTATAAAGTAACCCGTTGGACTGTTCCGACCTGAAAGAAAATGGTAAAATGAAATTGAAATTTTATTTAATTCTTTTTGAGTAGTCCTCTGAGTGTTTACCTGTTCTTGTTTTTACCATTTGATTTGTACATTTACTGTTTGTGTGTATTATATAGTTTTTTTTTTGTGCTGTGTTATATTTCTTATGTTTAACTAATGCTTTATTAAGTTTTATTTCCTATTTCATATCTTGTTCATATTTTACACTTTCTTTAGTACTGTTGTCATCTTTTATTCTGGGTGTGATAGGAAAATAAGAGCCACTCAAATGCTCTCCCTAACTCCATTAGTGTTATGGTATAGGTCTGTCTACAACAGTAAGTTCCATAAAAAAAATTTATGTTAAGAAGAGGAAAGGAAGTAAAAGGACAATGCTTGGTTGCCTACTTTACTGCTCTGCATTCCTTCCATGTTTCGCCATTCCCGTTAGTAAATAATTGTTTTCTTCTATTAGGTCAACAACATTGTATTTCAGAGACATAATTAGTTAAAAGAGTATGCACCAGTGAACTGCTAATCACACACAAATAAAACACAAAACACTGATAAATCATATTTTGTTAGAAACAAAAGTGTAAAATGCTTAAAGAAAACTTATTGCAATGACAAGTACAAATGGTCAGTTAAAGCATAAACCATACTAGAAAATGTTACAGTGCAATTAGCTAGTTATCAGAAAATAACAAGTTTACAAATGTCGAAGAATACAAAACAATGTTTTTGAAGTGATGTGTTTAGGTGTACATATTTACAGTGAATTTTCAGGAAAAACATAGCTGTGAGATACATTATAAATACAGCTGAACTCTCATTTGAACTACTACTGTATTGCAATGGACAAATATCGATACTTGCAGTTGTCTCCACCAATCATCTCTCACATCAATCACCATTCTTCAGACATTTGCAAGTTTGCAACTGCAAGGCAGTTCACAATTATTTTTTGTGTGTGTGTTTTTTTTTTTTAGCAAATTATTAATTTCAAATGAGTATTATGCTATGCGTGATGATTCACCATTACGTGTATAAACATAAATATTTCCTTTTCAGTACATACTTTATTTAGAAGAAGTGTTGTGTTGATTAATCTGTAAGATTTTTTTCTGCTTTTTCTTTCTCTTGTGTTTATTATTGTTATTCGTTTGTTTAGTGTCACTGTTAAATTTTCGTATGTAAACATTTTGATTATGGTTGATCCTCACTCATAAAACCTCGCAGAAGAGCCATTCCGTAATATAATATTACAGGATATGTATAATTTTGTTTGTAATTATTATGGTACAAAATTTAATTTCAACTACTTTTTTTTAAACATAAATTTCATTTGAATTTTTTTTTTTAACACCTTTGATTAGTTTCACTTTCCTCTCTCTATCTCAATATTTGTAAATGTAACATTAGGCTATCCTTCCATTTATAAGGAGCATTAAATTAATTCTCTAAGGAGCTATGTTTGTTTCCTTGTTTGCCTAGGGAAACATTTCCACTCCTACTACGATAGGATATTGTTAAGTCTTACAACACACTTGTATCTTACTTCAGAGAAGCTAGAATTGTTTAAAAGGTCTTTCTCTGCCAAAAATGATGCCATCCATCCTGAAGTAGGATAGTTTAGCTTGCAGGACCAGGGAAAGAATATTGACAAAATTGTCAAGGGGTATGGATATATGTGATCTTTGAATGAATAGTGCAATGGGGGTGAATGTCAAGATGGATATTTTTGGACATTCACCATTGCAATGCAGATGTCTGTCATGGAAAAAACAGTACTGAGCACGAAAAAATACTTAAAAAAAAAGACAAGCAACCTATGGATGAGAAAAAATTAATATATGTATGCAATACTGGGAAATTCCACGAGGCAGGCAGGGCAGGCGGGCAGGCAGGCGTTTACATCGGGTCGATACAGAGCTACGGAACTGGTGTTGTTATTTACATTCAGACTCATGTTGTTTTCATCACTGCGTGTGTCTTCTGGTACACTGCGCCGTGATTCCCGTAGTACTTGGCTTATCAGCATCTTGCCTTTCTTCCCTATCAGTGTGCGGGTGTCATTTTGTCACACGTCTCTGTCCCAGTTTTACCAGAAAAGTGGAATTCTCTAACTTCCCAGTTACTTTCACTGTCCTGATCCATCTGGGTGCCAGTCCTGCATGATGAGTTTTCGTCCCTGCAGACAACAGATTTTCCATTACGTACACACATATTCTGGGTGTTAACTCTGGTGATTGTTTTCTACAATCCGGTACCCACGTGGTACAATATCTTTCTTGATTCACCCTTGCCTGCTCGTGTATCTGCTGTTAGTGTGTTACAATTTCCTCTGGTGGCACCAGCGGGTTTTCGCGGGGTTATCCTTGTGTACGCAATTGTCGTGGCTTTGTACTATTTCGGTGTCTTCCTGGTTGTGGCATTGAACCAGTTTCTTATGCAAAAGATTACTTCTGGAATTAATTCAGCCCATCTCGTGTGGTCTGCTCGTAACCGGACTCGCAGTTGTATTTTTACGTCTTGGTTGTGACTTTCGGTCGGGTTTGCCCTAAGGTGGTAGGCCGGGGTGGTGCGCTGTTTGGTTCCCCATGCGGTACAATACTCTCTTCACTTCTTCCCTACAAACTGGATGGTGTTATCCGTCAGCAGGTATTCTGGATATCCCCTCCGCGGGAAAAACTCACTTTGCATGATGTGGGCCACTGTGTGTGCTCAGATGTTACTGACAGGAAAAGCCTCTGTCCACCTCGTGAACAAATCAGCGACAACAACTAAGAAATGTTTCCCACTTTTGGTGCGGGGATATGGGCCCATGATGTCAAGAGCAATGGTTTTGAATGGTTTGGTTTGTTGGCGGGGTTGTTTTGGCTCGTCGCCGTTTGTTCTCAACGGCTTCCTGGTGTTACATGTAACACAATTCTGGATGTATTGGCGCATGTCTCTCTGCACGCCTGACCAGTGAAAATGTTTTACACATTTTTTCTCCACGTCTACTGTGAACCCGGGTGTCCATGTTCTAGGCTGTTGTGTCCGTATTCCATAACTAGCTCACGTGTTTCCTTTGGCATGTATGTCCTCCAGTTTCTGCAATTTCTGGGCAGGTGAACCTGAATTTCCTGGTTTATGACCCTCCAATGTTTTGCAATACGAGTTGTGGTAATCCCGTTACCGGGGTGGTGCGGCAGGATGGTAGCGCCTCTTCCCACTCTGTGTCATCTGTTACCATTATGTGTGGACGGGGATTCTTTGACAACGCATCTGCTAGCTCGTTTGCTACCCCTGCCATGTGCTCTACCTGGAAGTCAAATTCTTGCAAAAACAAAACCCAGCGGGCGGCTCTTATCGTGTGTGCATTCCGTCCAACCAAACTAAAAAATGATTATCTGTGTTCAACGTGAATTTCCGGCCTAGCAAGTACAGTCTGTATTTGTTTTTCTTGTATCTGTTGAATGCATTGTGTTTCTGGTTCGTGTCTGTCCCCTGAGACGTAATGCCCTAAGAACTCCATCTTACTCATGCCTACTTTACACTTGTCAGCTCTACACGTCAGTTTGTTGCTCTTTAATCTCTCGAACACAAGGCTCAGATGGTGTAAGTGTTCCTCCTAATTACTCGACCACACCAACATGTCGTCAAAATACGCCATCGCAAAGTCTCTAATGTACCCTCTAAGACATTAACCATAAGGTTTTGAAATGTAAGGGCAGCACATTTTAATCCAAATGGTATGGCAACAAACTGGAACCTTCTTCTACAGTGAAAGCAGTCTTATGGTCTTGGGGGCAGATAGGCACTTGCCAATATCCTGATTTAAAATCTAGGAGGTAAACACTGTAGCAGGCCCTAATGTTGACAAAATGTCTTTAATGTTTATGACAGGTGGTGGCATATTACTGTGATTTTATTAAGCGGACAAAAGTCAACACAAAACCTCCGTTCGCCATCTTTCTTAGGGGCTAGTATAATCCCTGAATTATAGAAACTTTGTATAGGTTCAATAACATGGTCACTCAACATTTCACATACTTGCTGGTTTATCACGTTCCGGAAGTAAATATCTGGATTCCGTGGCTTTGTGTAGACCGGGTCCCCGTGCATAGTGATGATGGCGTGTTCCGTGAGGTCTGTGCACTGCAGCTTTCCCTCTGTGTGAGACACACCAGAGTACTGGTCCAGCAGATGTAGCCTTTCCTGGGACTGCTCAGGTACCTCGTGTGTGAACTGCTTCAGTGGCATGGTAGTTGTTGTTGTCGGCGACGTGGCTCCCAAGGCGTACGGCATCCGCCACCCACGTGTCCCCACGTGAAGGCGGTCGAGATGTGGCTCGATGACGGCTTGATTGTCAATTAGCCACTGTAAACCAAGGATCATCTCTTCGCATAAGCCCGGCACAATGTACACGTTACACTTAGTACGCAAGTCTCGTATCCCTACAGTCACGTTCATTACACTTGTTCCTTCACTGTTGGTGTGTGGTGGCAAATTGCAAGCGACGTGATGGCACTCGGGTGGTAATGGCTTGAATTAGTCCCTCACACACGAAACTATGACTCGCTATAGTGTCTACAACTGCAGTTACAGTTCTTCCCTCCAACTCAATATTTACACGTAGTGTGCATACAGTACATTCACTCACTTGGTACACTTTTGCACCCATCGTGGGCTGACTACTCCATTCCTGCAGCGATCCTGTTATCGGTGTTAACTGAGGTGGTGGTACCAAGACATTTCAACGTAAAAAAGCCAACCACGTGATACAGATAACCAATACATTTTATTAATTCTAATCTGTGCAAGTGAAGTATAATATCGTACTACTGTATCTTAAGTGTACTATTCAACCATGTTTTCATGTAAATTTGTAAGTTCCTTTTATCATCAAATTAAAAAAATGTTATCAATGCTAATGTACGTAGGTTAAAAGTTCCCGTATGGAACATACAAAAATCAAACATCACATTATCTGTTAAGTGTAATATGTCTCAAATACTAGTAATGTTACTATTTTATATTTAGCTGTACAATTAACATAAAATTCAATAGATTAAGTAAATTAAAAATCACAAGCCGACTTGCGGCAAAAAGACCAGCCATTTCAATAACTCTGCATCTAACAATGCACATTTTCAATGTGCAGCATAGCCAACTATGGCATGTAAAATTTCCTTTCACACAGGAAATCATTAATGTGTACAAACTTACTTCCTTTACTTCAAACCACTTTTGTTCATCTTTGTTTAAATGTAATGTAACCTCCTATCTTAAACCAGCAGGCATCATTGATAAAAATAACTAAGTGTCTTAACGTATTATTTGAAATTAACTTCCTAGCATGTGGTGGGTGCAAATACCACACGTGCACAAAAATTTTTTATTCTCACTTACCTATGCCACCACCTAGTATTTCAGGGGGCTTTTTAAACATTAAATGTGGTGATGGACGTACCTCCCTCCAATCCAAGGGTTCACTACATCATGTGCATAGGTATTAGTCATTATTTTAACTGTGTAAAATATTTTAAATGTAAATTTGAATAGCATTTATCCCTGTCACAAAAATATCAAAGTTCACTCGTTATCCCATGTTCAGTTTAAATGCCACGTGGCCTCGAATTGGGTACTCCACCCTCGATGCTGCCTTAATGTATAACTCGCAAATGCCACCACTCGTCTTCAAGATATGTCGTAACGTACAACCCCATAAAGACTTGTCTCAGCTCCCGGACCCCAACATTGCGAACATAACCTCAAACTGTGGAAGTTTTGGACCAGCTAACTGCTTGTTCGACCTGGGGGGTAGTGTTATATGTTATATATATATATATATATATATATATATATATATATATATATATATATATATATATATATGCATTTTAATTTACAAAATATTCTGAATAAATAATAAATATTGTTTAAGTGGATCCCAAATAATTGTTTTGTATTTAAAAGCTTTAAATTGCCACATTGAAAGTGGGCATAAATTATGGAACTTAACATAGATCGCAAGAAGGAACTAAACATATAAATTTACATAATTTACAACAGAAAGCAGATTTACAAAGAGACAATATATTTCATATTTAGACTCACATGATTGTACACTAAATGGGGGGGGGGGGGGGGGGGACCATAAGACGAAGTAAATTGTTTTGTTTGTACTCTCTGACATTATGAGAATCAAGGAACTTCATATTGCTGCTGAAAACAGCTGGGGAAAAAAAAAGAGTTGCATTTTAATGCAATAGTGCTGTAGTCTATAGAGTTTTATCATGAATATTATATTAACTTATAAAACGTTTTCTAAGGTTTATTAAAAATTCCCACAAATTTTTATTATTGAAAAGTTTTTTGTATAATTTTTATATACTTAAAATTTGCTTGGTTTATAAAAGTATAAAGTTTATTACATTATTGTGTCCAAAATAATTTTATACGAGTACTATAATTTTTTACTTCATTTAGAACACCATCTGTATTGTCATTTTTTGATTACTGTGGAAAGTGTTTGTATTAATATATGTAACATATACTTTTCTGATAACACCGGTATGAGTGTTATATTTCTGCCAAGTTTTATGTTGATTTCATTTTAATTTTCTGTAATAAATGTTTGTTATTTTATTTATTAATTCAAAATTTCTGTACTAGACAATGCTGTAGTCAAACCTAGCTAGTTCCTAGCAATTTGCAAATTGATTGACTATATTATTTTGTGTATTCACAATATATAAAAATGGTTTTATCTGGGAACTGCAAATTAAATACTATGGCACGTGTATAAATAATAATGCAAACATGTGTGTCTTCTTTGTTTAAACTGTAAAATTTGAGTTTACATAACCAAAATAGTAGCCAGAATACTTGTCACTATGCTAAATACTCGACAAAATGTTTTACTATGGCAAAAAAATTGTTCTTTTGTGGAATATAGTAAATAATAAAATTAGTCAAAAACATACAAATAAGCATGGAAGGTTGTCTAAATAATTAATTATAGCTAAGGCCTATTGAAACAGTCTTACTTTACGTGTGCCACTTGCACAAAGTATCATGCTACTAAGACCCAAGGTACTTAAATACAAACCAATAAAATTGAATTTGTTTACTGCCAGAGAGGAAGGTACTCTTCAAGCTGTCGTGTTGGTGCCGCAGGCAGGGATGAATACCATGTGATGTCGCATGCAGTTAAGTTCCAAACATGTCCTTGTTGTGCATCCCCCTTGCTCTCCCTTAATTGCAAACTACCAAGTTTTTTCTGTAATCCATGTGTATTCCATGTACCTGTTATTCATTCTTTATTTTCTTTGCCGATCCCTTGTCTTAGGTCCATTCCATTTCCAAGGCTTATTTACATTAAACTTTTAGCATTTGAATTTTATTTTGGAGTGATAGAAAGTTGGTACATTGTCTCAACCCCTTGCTTAAATGTCAAAATAATTTCCAGTATGTTAGTGTGCAAACAACCCTGTCGTCATACATGCTTTAACCATGTGCACATGATATTTGTAATTGCTGGTAACGTGGTCAGTTGTACATGTCTTCTTTCTACTACAATACACATTACCTTGTGGTTAGATCTTTGCTGAAGTCTGCCAGACAAAATTTACAAAAATACTTGTTAGTTGCAGCTATTGTTGTTCATGATGATAGCTCAATATTTGTGTTAATTTTCATTATTATTTTTTCAATTAGTCATATGGTAAGTATGTCTGTCTAAAACCAGTTATTTTTGAAATTGGATTTAATCAGAGTTTTTAAAACAGATTTGTGAAACACAATTAACATAATCACTGATTTTGCTAACATTGTTCGTGGTGTTGTGTTAATTTATTTTGTATAACTGAAAACTAGAAAGCTTTGTTCTGATTCCAAAAATAATATTTTGCAACTTGTATGTAAACTTAAGTATTTGCAACCTCTTTCACACTATAGCTTATTAAGTCGTTGCATCCCCGTTTGAGGCAAAGGTGTTGTGCCTTGTGCTTCCCAATTCCTTGGTATTATATTAAGGTAGAGAAATCACTTGCTTATTAGATTATTTTTTTTACAAATCTTTGATAATCAAGCTTTATGAATGGACATTGAAAATCAAAGCTGCATAAAAGACTACTTAACAGAATTTTTGAAGTTCCTACAGTGTCAGATATATTAATAGTTTACAATGTGGGACAAAAATTATTAAATAATGTGGGAACTTTTGATTCTTACAGATGTAAAACAAATCACGTTAGGAAAAGGAGTTGGATTTCCAAATAACTGGTAAGAAGTTCCCCAGTGCCTTGACAAGCTTGATTTTTGATTACTGAATCTGGAAATTAAGTTGTAGAGCAATATATATAAATTGAATATGTCAAGGATACCTCTCCCTCAAGTACCTTATTAGCCCTGCAGATAAAAAATAAAAATGGGTTTTATACTTTGGTGTTTCTCATTTTTCTTCTGTCTTCAAGTTGATTGTGGATTGTTTTATATATTTTAGTCTCTTTAAGTCTTTGAGAATAGTCAAGGAGCTTTGTAGTTAAAAATTCATCAGATTAAAGCCACCAGATTTCTTATTCTAGAATGTAGAATTACTTTTGTGTTCATGTTAGGTTCAGCGTGCAACTGCAGAGCTGTTTGTGGATTTGTGTGAGAAGAGGTTCCTGCAGCCAGCAGAGTGTGTGAACGTGTTGCAGTATTATTTGAAGTGTGCTTTCAATGAGACTAGCAGGTTAAAATGGGTGAGTGATGTTGTCTACAGGAGTAGCTATTGATAATCATAATATATAAGTATGAATTGTTAGTACAGTATATTATTCTGTATTGTCTTGTACAGTGTTCTTACATTTCTTACTATATTGTTTGCTGTTGTTTCTCTTGGTTGTAGGTTTAATTTGATTTGTGTGAAATATTTTTGGTCTTGAGTCCTGAACCATTGGGGCAAGTGTTTAAGTCAAAAATATTAAGCCATGAAATTTACATTTTTTTCTACCAATGTCAAGGTTTGGTTGCTTATCATTTATGGCTCTCTCCATGTCAGTTAATCACTTTCTGGAAAATTTCTTCTCATCGTGGGTTACCACCACACTTATGCCGAGTGACACGTATGCCCCATTGCACCATAGTGGTTCGAAACTCAATCCAAGATCGGATGTAAGATCAACACAGAAAACTGTTACACCATTCGAGTTCAGAGCTGGACTGGAGATTGAGATGAAGTTCATTTTGAACCGCCGAAATTGTCAGTTTGAAATTTTGATCCGAGATCAGCAGTCATCGTCGACAAATGTAGTTTGAAAATACGCCAACAGATATAACTGTTTTCAATTGTTTTCTTGTGAAACTAAAACAACATTATACAAATTTGAATATTATTCAGTAAAATTTGTACAACAATAATTCACATAAAACAGATACAACCTTGCACATTTAGTTCTATCTATAGTGAAAAATATGCGTACTTCCATGATGTCATATATTACGAACCAATAGTAAAATTTGTCTTGTACTTAATCTTGATCTCTCACTTAGGAATGAAGATCGACGAATCGGAGATCCAGAATCGTGAAATTTCGTTGGTACAACACTTTTACTTTGGAACCAAGATCAAACTGGATCGTGGTTTGGAACTAGGATCATTCAATCTCGGATTGGGGAAGATGTTGGTGCAATCGGGCATCAATCCATTTCCTTGCTTTTACTTATTATTGATCCCTCCTTTTTTCCCCCCTCACTATGTAGAGAATTCAAGGCCCCACCAATCTTACAATATGCAATGATTCACAGCATTGCAGAGTATAACTTGGGTTACTCACAAATCACTGTCTCCCCTTGTGCACCATTGGCTCAGATTTCATCCAACTGACCTGGCATTTACACAACCACAAAAATTGCCAGTGAAATTTAAGTGTGTTTTTAGGAACTTTTAAATTAAATGTGCATGAATGAGTCAGCTTTACTGAAATGATAACTTCTGATGATCCTTTTCTTACCTCTTATGCCACTCTGTGAAGGATATTACAGACTCCCTATCTACCTGTCTAGTACTTAACTAAACTCTGCTGTCCTATAGGTTTATAGGTAACCTGGGGATGGCATAGATTTATGGTTACTTAGAGCTGTCTACAAAGAGTTTTCTCTTCTCCACTTTAATATTCCTCACATTTACTGCTCAGTAAGAATAATATCTGAAAGATATGCCTGGCTATAAATGATGCATATGAAACTTTAAAAGACACATCCCTTCACAGACACACACACACAATGTCGTAGCACATGGCACTCAAAATAATAAAGTGGCAAGAAATACTTAAAAATCTGAAGAAATAACATTTCTGCAGAGAGAGTACAAAATGGAATTTTACTAACTTGTAAACCAAAGCAGCCATGAGAAATTTAAAACATTATAAAAGCAGCTTTAAATAGACTTTAAGACATTTTTTTTTACAAAACATTAGCTTGTTAAATAATAAAATAATTACTGTGTGTTTTTTCTTCTATTGACTGCATGTACTACTTACTAAATATGGCATTTAAAAATTTAGTAGTTTGGTAGAGCAAATAGATTTTTTATCTGAAAGTTTTGTGGGTAAAAAAGTTTTAGAATTTGTTATAAAGTATTTCATTAAATTGTTTATTCACTGGGTACAATAATAATAAAAATTAAAATATCATTCTCTGCTTGGAAACGAAATAAAGTACTTGTTCGCAGTAACTTATATCTGGCAGGAACTCATCTGCCATAAAATTGCAGAAAAAGTAGCAATCTTGTGAAAATTCTCTTGCGAAAATCCTGGATCTTGCATGTTCAATGCCGGAGAATCTTCTTTGCTGCTGTTCTGTTCCACTGACTAACCTCTGTGCTGAATGCAGTTCACAGCACATATGCATTGCAAACTATATTTGATAAAATTTTGAATGAAAAACTTATTCTGCCCTCTCCATTGTTTGAGAAAATATAGTCCCATATATTAAAGGCTGTTCACAATCAAGTGAGCACTTTAGAAATTTAGAAAAAGTCACTGCCCCTGATTGCATATATTTTAATGGGCGCACTAAGCGACATTCGCCCAGTAAAGTTGTTAAAAATGGCTGTAAAGTAGTTCCATATTTTAACGTTGAATAAAATATGTTAAGTAACCATCTGTGATAACATAAAATAATTCATTTTGCTTTCTGTTTTTTTAATACATGGAAGTGTAAAAATAAGCAAATTTGTAAAGTATTTACTTTCTTAATAATTTCACAGTTTTACTTGACCAAAGCATGATTAAAGTGATGAGACCCATGGCAGTTTTTACATAAGGCAGAGGAATACACAATGTGCATGCAAGTAGATCATAAGCAGGGCTTTCAAAAGTGCTCATTTTACCGCAAACAGCCTATACACGTCTTTTAGTGTGTCTGGAATACGAATATACTCAACGTTCAATGTTATAAAGCTACCAGTCAGGATGACTCCAGCTTGCCAGGCCTATCATAGGAATTCAACATTGTGATTGTTTTCAGTTAAAACATTCTTAAAAGTTATAATTTTATCCAAAAACTAAATTTGAAAAAGGTCCTATTAGAAGTGAGTGTATTGCTGCGCTACATTTACATTGGGCGGATATTAATGCATCAACAAAGCCAATTGTCTCTAAATAAACACAATAGCCAAAAATATTAGAAAACAATATGCAAAATTTAAGGACATTAAAATTACTAATGTGAAAAATGAAGAACTGTGAACACATACATAAATCATTCAGATTAAATATTGTGTGAAACTAGCATAAATTAGAATCATGTTCTTCAAACATAATGTAGTATATGCATGTTCATTGAAAAGTTAACATCTAACAGTTTGCCCATATTAATGTTGAAGTAAATGAAGGGGGTTTGTTTCAAATAAAATTTAAATACATACACATAAATAAAATTATTAATTGAATACCATGAAAATTTAAATATGTAGATGTTACATGAATGCTCCATCAACTTTGACATGGGTTGACTGGATGCAATTCCGGGGGAGACGAGAGGGAGTATCCCGGATGGCAAATACAAAAAAGGTTCCTGATATACTTTATTATTGCTGAAAAATAACCGGTGATGAAGATTGATACCATCCGGGCGGGAAAAGCACGAGCGCGGTTTCACACATGCCCCCCCCCCCCCCGCCCCCCTTCTGGGTGCGACTTGCTGACTGACTTCCCGCCGTGGAGCGAGGGCTGGCGGTGGCGGGCCCACACGCTGTGGAAGGATCTACTTGCACACGCGGAGAAACTAATTTACCATTACATGCTATACTACTTTCAAACACTGCAAAAAACACAAATCAATTATTATTTCTAAAGCTTACCTTGCGACTGGAATGAAATGGGGTGACATAACATTGGTGACGGTGAAAATAAACATTTGTGACAGAAAACAATAATACTTTAAAACAACAACATTGGGCATAAAGGCATCTAAACATATTGCACATCATTTATGGGCCACGTGTCCTTATCACGTGGTGACAAATGTGCTTGTGAAAATGTTACAACCCTTTTTAATGTAATACACGTGCTCATGTATTACTTCACACGCTCTCCTGGGCTGGTAGGCACACGTGGCGCTACACTCCCTGCACTGCACTTGCCCGATCTTGCCCACTTCTGCACTCACACTACACTACACTGCTCGCCGGTGATCAGTCATCGAGAGCATGTGTGCGCTGTGCTTGGGAGTGACTGGCGTGACAACTGGCCTAGGGTGAGGAGCGACACACATCTACTTTTACTGTGAGTCTATATTATACAAATGGCAAAATCTTAAAGAAACTTAAAAATGTAAAACAGATTTTAGATTGAAATGGAAAACTGAGAAATCCATAAATCAATTAAAACTTCAAAACATCAAGAAAGGCACTTCAAATTAGTAAGTGCATGTCACGAAATTAAAGAACCGGTGAAAAATTTAAGAATACATAAGCTCTCAGATAAATCATCGGTTACATATCACTTTTAAGGTTACACATCAAGGCCACACATAAATATATAATTTTATTTAAAAAAAAATAATTATCTTCTGTTTTTCAGAAGTTTTAGCACCTTTTAGACAGTATATGCTTTAGATGTCCCAGCTTATCATCTGGGAGGTATTCGTAGATACTTAGAGAAGCTTGGTATCTTGTATTTTTTTTTTCAAACACCATAACTGTTAATATCCAAAGAAGAAATCTTCAGTTTATACAGTATCTTGACATTATGGGTTTTGGTGTAGCTGCTTGTAGGTTGTTTCTTGTGCTTCGGAAAGTATATGTGATACACTCATACAAGGTGGATTTAGATAATCACCGTGTCTGCATGTAAAATACATGTTGCAAAACAATTAACCGCACTCATGTTGAGACATAGCCGGCTTGTCAGTTGGTTTGCCGCCAGAATGGGAAATATGTGATCTTTGTGTGTACATTGTTCGTGCATCGATAAACCAGTGATTCTTGAAAAAAAAAAGCACTTGGATTACAATTTGTCAGCTCAAAAGCACCAATTTACTAGATGGTGAGGTCTCTTTAACACATATTTAACATAGTAGCATTGCAAATCACCAGCGCCTATTTGACAATTACATTTTGCATATACATTTAAAATTTTGAGCTTTCATTAGTGCTGCCATAAATATACTCTCTCTTACCTTCAATAGTTAGTTACAAATAACGTTGTGAATTCAACTATTAAGGAAAAAATAAACACAAATAATTCAAATAGTTGATCAACATCCAAACACAGAAGCCACTAAATTGTGATGTCGTGCAACTAAATACAAGTTTAAGTATATACATAGGAGGAACCAAACTTATAATCCTCTATGAAAATAAATGAACAAATAAATAAATAACTTGGGAAATCAGCAAAGGAGACGATGCTTGAAGAAATATCTAAAAAAGGATTAATTTCAAAAGAACTACTTCAACTGGAAAAAATGGATAGTTTGGAGAAAAACCACAGTTGGTACGAACCTAAACCACAATGTTTAAATGCCTTTAAAGTAAAAGAATGCTGTTACTCTGCGTACTGTTGGGGGGAACCTTCCTTTATTTTTCAGCATGAGTATAGCTGCGGATTCTCTTCCATGATGCCATAAAATGAGTTTCTTGAAGAAATATCCAAGGAAAAATATGTTCATTATTAGCGTGGCACAGGCAGGAAAATTATGTGTTACTTAGGCAGATTAGCTCGAAGCTCCCTTTTTAGGTGTCAGAAAGTAAACTTCACATTATTCTCTCTTGCTGTGTTTCTATTATATCCCAGTCAGCCATTTGACACTAGTGTGTTCTAACCACAATGTGCAATTTATTTCAAAGCTTATAGCAGGTACAGTGAACACTTAACACAAACACAATCTTAGGGCAGGTGCATTTACTAAACTTGTGTGGCACACTTAATTCGTATTGCGAAATTACTCTGCATAACCAATATATTCCACTTACCATATAATTAACGTATATGTGCACTTCTATCTAAATACCATGTTTTATTGCACACTTAAAAAATGACAGTCTGGCTTGCAAAAACCATTCAATACAACATCTTTGCAAGCACTTCTCGTCATAGGCTGAGAAAATAGCTTTGTTATACTGGCATAAGAGGAGAGTGATATTTATGCAGGCTTGTAATATTAAATCCGCCTATTACATTGCTGGTTGTAGGACACATGACCTCATAACAATTACAGTTTCTGACACCTCTACCAGTATGGCTGCAATATCAAGGGCATCAGCATTTTTGTAACCGGGTCTCAAAATTTGCTAACATTTAAGGCCTTTGCCAATACTAGCTGGCTCAGACTTAAATAATTTGTTTTATAGAATTTCACATATTTTCTGTGCTTCGTAGCATATAATATTAAATGTTTCTCCACAAAGTATCTCAGCTCCTCTCTTAGCTCATGTTCATCCAAGTTCATATTTTTTTACTGTTTCTGGAAGTTCAGGTAAATTACTAGGGTTAGAAACATTTGATTGCTGGCCTGTTATTTCTTTCAAAGGGGTTAATGGGGTTGTCTTGGACATTGTATTGTTCATAACAAACTCTACTAGAGGTAGTTTATCATGTCAGCTCTGTTGTGCAGTATGGCTAAAGGTACACAGCATGTTTCCCTGTGATCTCATTTGCCTTTCAACTGGATTCCTGTGGGGATGTCGCCCTGGTGCAGTCGTCTGCAAAATATTCAGTTTTATTGTGCCCTCTTGCCATGACATGCTGGTAAACTGCATTCCTTTATCTGATATTCTTTTGGATGTTTACACATTTTTTACAGAGGTCACATTGTTACCAGTTGTTGCATGCTCTTCCAGAAAAATTGATGTAATATGCCTTGCATGTCTCTTCTTAATGCATCCAGAACCAAATTTAGTTTGCGATTTTTCCGGTACTACCAGCTTCCAGCAGTCTTCAAATTTAGGCTTACCTTGGCTGTGATGATGTAAAATTCCTTCCTTATTAATAAAGAATAGCATGTTTTGTGGTTGTTCTTTTGGTGCTTAACTCAGTTTCTCAAAAATAATGTGCCAAAATTTAACAAGGTGCTGGTACTTTTTAATATGTACTTATAATTGCACTGCCAATTCACAGTAGAGGTGGGAGGCTTCTTTTCTGGTGCTCCCACATATTCCTTTGGTCTGAATGTCCGGGCTTGTCTGGAATGTGACTCAAGTAATCAGCGGTTGAGTTGACCACACCTTTGATGTGGTGGTCTTCAATATTTAATTTTTGTATGAGCACAATGTCCATCTGGTCAAATGGCTACTAAAATTTTTTCCTGTTCTCAGGCTTAAAGCTTGGTGGTCCATTTGCAAATTACTTTTTTTTGCCTAACAGCAGGTCTTGGCACTTGTGCATTATTACCTATGGATTCTGCACTTTCAAATGTAGCGATCTGCATTTCTGCTGTTTAAGTATGGAGGAAGGATAAAAACATTTTAACTCCACTTGTATTTGTGAAGAAGACATTGTGTAGTTCTTTGAATTTGGGTTGGTTTGGTAGCACACATACAAGAGCCAGTGTCACCCGCCTTATTGAATTTTTTTATTTATTTCTTCTTAATTAGAATTTAGAAGGATTTATTGAAGCATGCGACAATAGAAACATAGCTAATTGCTTTACTCATCATTATGGACGTAATATGTGAACTACTAACTCATATTTATGCAACAATTAACTTCATACATAATTTTTTTAGGGTCAGCAGGAAAAAGCAAAGTTAAGTTAAAAATAGCAATTTTTTTTCACACATACATGAAGTACACAGTAAAACCCACGTCCTGCCTCAAAGTAGTTGCAGGTGGCACAAAAAATAATTACTTAAGAGTGTTGTTGTTGTCCCTCTTCAAAGAAATAAATGTTCCTATAGACAATTGAAGGAATTTTTCACGAAAACAACCATAGTCCAAAAAGGAAAGTTTTTGGAAGAGACAAATAATGTCCCCTTGTGTAATGGATATTAAGTAAAAATATTATATAATGCTCATCAGTAGTAACATCCTAATAGTCATATTTTCACAGTACTACCCACACTACAACCTTACAGAATAGAGTGGTAAGGCATGTGTGTTGTGGACAATGGTTGTTTTTGTACAAAACAAACATTCCAATTGAACAGTATTATCTGAGTACAATCAAAACATCTTTTCTATTAAACTATCTAATTTAGTTTATACTGTTAACATTTCTGAATAAAATGACAGCCTCTTTTCAGTGTAACAATCAAGTCTTCATTATTATAAATGGAATCAGGCAAACAAAATAAAAGTCAATTTTGTATTGCTGAACTGTTTTCTAGGTCTGTTATAACTACAGTAAACAGTAAATTACTACACTTCCAGTAACGTATTAAAAACATTGAACACTACAAAAAACAGCTGAATGATAAAATAACAGCGAGACAGACAATTTCAGCTAATGTTGTCTTTCTCACAACTGCTTTTGTCATCATTATCTATGGCTGGAAAATAACCAGCTTCATTGACATCATCCATCCTGGATAGACTCTTGTAATAGTCTCAGTTGACAGTACTAGAAAGGTATACTGAAAGTCTCTGAGTGTCTTTTAGCTTTCCTGGTTTCAACAGCATCGGTCCACCATAGAGAGGGGAAAGTTGGAAACTGGAGGGTAGTTTTGTTTTATTTCGAACACAAAAACATATCCATGGGCCGGAATAACTTTCTCTTATTTGCAAATTTTTGATATCCTGCTGTGTGATAATAAGCATTCTTATCTCCTTTATCCTCATTGGTGGTTTAGATTGCTTGAGAAAATATGGAGCTAGTAGCTGAGACATATCATATGAGTCACTTTGTTCAATACTATTTACTAAATTAAAAGGTGACAGATTTTTCCGGGCCTTTTAATAAAGGTATTTCAATCACCCTGCACTTCAGCTGTGTTTCCTTTTTCTGAGACCAAAGAAGACTGAAGTCCTTATCATTGGGTAAGTATATATATGACCTCTCACTGGAAACACATACCCTATTTTCTTAAATAACTTGATGTATTGGACAACAAAAAATCAAAAACAGTTATTTTTTCCACTGCAACCATCATTGAACAGGACTAAAGTTTCAGTTTCAGCACCGTAAGTATTCAAATACTTTAACAAAATAGATGTTACATTGTTCTGTCCTTTTTTTTCCCCAACCATTTCATTGTATACATTCATTACAACATTATTTTTACCAATATTGTGAATACCAAAAAACAAAATACCACAGTTGCCTCGAGTTAAACACATCACTTGTCATAATGTGAGGTAATGGCAGGTTCTGCATGAAGTTATTGCATGTTGCTACATGGCAGTCCAAAGTTAATATTGATATAATTCTTAAATATATTCCAGTAGACTTGATACAAAATATTTAGTTTGTACTTTTGGAGAAATATCTTGTGCGTGTCTCTTAATGATAATGACTCGGGAAGATACATGTAATTAAGGTTCACTTTTCTGGAATAATGGGACTGGCATTCTCTGAATGATGAAATATGCTGTACAATCATGTTTACAACAGGCAGTGGTGTCTTCCTATACCTTTAGGTGTCTTTCTCTCATGTCTCTTGGGAACAGTCTGTTGACATCATACTCTGTTGGGTTCTTCTAACTCTGCCGCTTGTAATATCATGTATGCTTACAAATTCGGATTTCTGTCTTGCCATTCCTAACTTTATATGAGAAATATCCACTATTTGCATAAGTAGGGGCATTACCATCCTCATTTTCAGAGGAATGCTCTTCATGTACCTTACGTGGTTACCGTCAATGTGGTGGTCGATAAGAGATAAGTCCAGTTAGATGCTAGTCCTGTTCATTTTTTGTTTCAAAGGAGTTGAACTGCACAAGTAAACTGCTTCTAAGTTCTTCATTCACATGTTCACAACACTTCAGTCTGGAAGGCACACGTGTAGAAACTGCCATACTTGTAGAAATTCTTGAGAAGCCTCCACCCACATGTCCTTTGTAGGCTCAGGAAAAAAAGGAGCTGCATTATTTTCCAGATGGCAAAGCAGACATCTTGTGCTATTGTTGCAAGTGTTGAAAAGCCAAGTCTTTAGCTGTGACCAATGATTATGGCTACATTTTAACACCGTAACATTAGCTTGCAAGCTAGCCACATATGGCTCCATTGATGGTAAACACAAAACAATTACAGTTTGACCTCATTACAAGCTTATGTGCATAGCTGTGGGAGGGTTTGGGAAGAATAGTGATGGAGGTATCTTCGAGGAATTTCCATTGTGGAAAAGATTTTTCTCAGGAACATTTAACCTCCCAGACGACCTCCCACTACCAGGTCAAACGGAACAAGCACCTTGTTGGTTTTAACAAACAAAACTAACTCGTGTTAGTGAGGCACGGAAATTTTAAAAATTTCAGTTTTGTCAGGCACTGTTTCGACTACTATGGTTGTGGTCTAGCACAGTTTTTGTACCACTTCCGAGTTCAGTTATTTGCTACAGTGCCATGTTGGTTGGATTTTCATTCGTGTAGTGAGTAAATCTATTTTAATGTGACTGGTCTTCTAATTTTTCATAACCCAATTAACAGGTTAAGGAACCAGGATGTTTATGTGAGCGGTAAAATGTAAATTAACCAATAAAGTGTTGAGATTGTGATTAGTGAACGTGAGTGTTGATGGTCGGTGTCTGCAGTGAGTTAAGATGGCTGCACATGACGCAATTGAATATAGAAGTAACATCCCCAGGCTGGATTAAAAAAATTACTTTGCCTGGATACTGTAGGCAATGGCAGAATTAATCCAAATGAATTGTTGAAATGCCATAGAGCCCAGACTTGTACCACCTTTGGATGCTGATCAGGAAAGGGTTAACAGGAAGGCATTGGCTTTCTTGTATAAAAACATGTCTGATACATACTTAATGACATTGCGGAATGTTTGTTGGGTAATGATGTGTGGCAAATACTGGTCGATATCCGCACTGTCAGTTTACTTCAAGGACTGAGATAGACAAAAGCAATGTTTTGATAGTCAAGGGTGAAGGAGAACTACTGCATGAGTACGTGGCTCGCTTAGCCACAGTGTCAAAAGGTAAAATCGGTAGGTTGGAATTATACCGATAAACAGTTTGTTGGCCCAATTCTCCTCGGACTACCATGGGACGAATACGGAGCGTTTGTAGAAAGTTAGGAAAGGAACCAAACCTTTCCATCAAGTTAATAGAGGCAAGACTCCTGGAAGAAGGCAACGAGTTCTGCAATGAGAACAAGGTTATGGCACTTTCAGCAAGAGGGAGCTGTTGCCAACGTAATACTCAACACTCCAAGGGCCTTGCAGGATGAAGACTTCAAAACAATGAGGAAACCAAACATCATAAGAACAGGAATGTGGAGAAATCTACATGAGGAAGTGATAAGCCATCAGACGCCCACACTGTCAGGAAGTGTTATAGATGCAGTGAGTGGGGGCACATTGCAAAATTTTGCCATAAGGTGAAGTGTTTCAGGTGCGTGAAAAATGGTCATTGGACAAGTGATTGTAATGAGGAAGCACAATCAAAAATTTCAGAAGGGGCAAGGTGTAAAGAAAAGGAGGGGAAATTCAAACACAAGGCATTGGTGAGAACTTGTGGGTTAGTTTCACCTAAGGAATGTACTGTGGGATGGGTGGTAAATTTTGCTGCAACAGAACATACCTGTAACAGAAGGGAATTGTTTGTTGATATGTAAAAATGTCAGTGTGAAATAACAATGGTAAATTGTATTGCAGAAGTAAAGGGTTACAGTAGAAATAAAATCACTGATGAATGAGGAGGGTGGGCATTGACTGTGTCTGATATGTCAAGTTTATTCTACTGTCTGTGAGCAAAATGGCGATAAAGGGTGTTCGTACAGAGATGAATGCAAGTGAAGCACTAAGGTACAATGAAAATTATGTCCTCTTCAAGGCTCGTGTTTCCAATGGCTTGTATATTTTGTATGCAGAAGGAAAAATAGGTTATGTTGTGAAAGTTTTAAATGCTGTTGGTGATTGTACTGTGGATGATGATGCAGAATTCAGGGATGGCACAGCACTGATGAGTGTTGCTATATGTCACCAGAGGCTTGGCCACTTAAATGAGGTATCAATCGGAAAGATACTGGGCGTTAACATTGAAGGTAAGATGCATGAGACTTGTGATGTTTGTATCTAGGGCAAGATTACTAAAATTGGTTTCCCTAAGGTCAATGAAAGAAAAACTAAGGAGCCATTAAAGCTAATTCACTCTGATTTAATGGGGAAGTTACCACTATCCATGGGAAAGGCACAGTACTTGTGGATATTCATATATGACTACTCTAAGCATCTGACTGTGAAATTTCTTATGAAAATGAGTGATGTATTTGTAGCCTTTAAAGAATATCAGAATGAAGTTGAGTTATTACATGGTGTCAAGATAAAAGGGTTCCAAACTGATGGGGGTGGTGAGTACTGCAGTAAAGCATTTGAGACATACCTGAAACTGTATGGAATTGTGCATAGGAAAACACTTGTAGATTCCCCTCAACAGAATGGTCTTGCAGAATGAGCTAATAGGACCATTGCAAATTCTGTCAGGTGCATGTTGACGGAATCAGGGTTACCAAAAGAATTTTGGGTAGAGGCGGAAAATACTGCAGCTGTCGTAAGAAATCTTAACCTTTCTCTGTTCATTGATTTTTAAATACCCATGGAACTATGGAGAGGTAAAAAGATCAAGGTGAGTACATTTGAATTCCTGAAGTTGTTTGGATATAGAGCATGGATGTATGTAAATGGCAAAGACAAGTTTGATATGAAAGACATGGAATGAGTGTTCATAGGTTATGAAGTGAACATAAAATGATACTGCTTGTGGTGTATTGAAACAAAGAAGGTTAAGATTGCTCACCATGTTTTTTTTTCAGGAGAATAAATTTTCATACATAATGTACAAGGAGACCAGTGTAAAATCTGTTGTATAATTGGAAGATAGTTATGTGGACATGCTGGAAATTGATGAGGCCAATGAGAACAGGCATGTGAGAGATGACTCAACCAGTAGTAAACTAAACCTTGTCAGGGGATGATGAGCCATTCTTGGGATGGGAAGAGAAACTAGTGCTACAGGTTAAGTGGTCTGCTAGATTACAAGCAAAAAATCGTGAGGCACCGTTCTGCCCTTATAGATGTATAACTTTGTCTAGTGATGTCTTGTTTTCATGAACCAAGAACTGTTCAAGAAGCAATGAGTGGTGATGATGCCCAGGATTGGAAACGGGCCATGGATGAAGAAATTGAGAACTTGAAGAGTAAAAAGGTGCATAAGATTGTGGACATACCTGAGGGGAAGAATGTTTTAGGATGTAAATGGGTCCTGAAGCTTAAAAAAAGATCCAACGGAAATCTTTCAGGTACAAAGCCAGGTTAGTAGCTCGTGGGTTCTCACAGGTTCCAGGGATAGACGTTTCAGAGGCTTACTCTTCAGTTGCGAAAAGAAAACCATCTGTGTTCTTTTGGGTTTATCGGTGCAGTTGGGATGTATTAGCTGCATACTTTAATGGAGTCCTTACCGAAGAAATCTACATGGAACAGTCACCAATGTATCAACAGGGTGGAAATGTAAAAGAATGGCACAAAACCCTTGATAGTATATTGAGGAGTGTGAATCTGTAAAGGTTGAAGGAGGACCCTTGTGTTTACATAGACAGATATAAGGATTTAGTTTTGTTTGTTTATGTTGATTATCTAGGAATATTTGTGGCTAAAGAAGAGTCTCAGAGACCATCCAGGTAAGAGGCATGTGAGAAATGAATACTTTCCTCTCTGTGAATATTATTTCAGAAAATGATTCCCTAATGCGGGACCTGGCTCACTACATTGATTAGTTGCTATGTACATTTCAAATGTCCAAGGTGAGAGGGAAATCTTTTCCGGTGGAGGTAATTCGTGATGATGGGACAAATAGTGATGAAAATGTTGACAAACAATTATATCGTAAGGCAATTTGGAATATCATGCATGTTGCAAACAACTAGACCAGATATTAGTTTTGCAGTGTGCAGGGCAAGTCATAAATATGAAAACCCAAAGCTGCGAGACTGGCAGGATGTTGTGCACTTGTTCAGGCACTTGAGGCAAACCAGGGGCTTGCAACTGAACTTTGTGAAACATCATGGTACCGTAGTGAAATATTTCACTGTAATGCAGACTTAACCAACAATACAAATGATGGTAAGTCCATCACGGGTGTGGTGGCGACATATGGAGGTGGACCTATTATTTGGGTGTCCAAGAAACAAACCTGTGAAGCAGATTCCATAGCAGTGGCCGAATATTATGCCATTTATGAGGCTACACAAGAAACCAGGTGGTTATCACAGATCATGTCAGAGTTGGGACAAGACTGTTTTGCTGCTTACACCTTCTGTAATTTCTCAGAAATAAGACTGCTGTTGCAATGTGTAAAACATGAGACGTGTCGGAAAGAACTAAACACGTAGACGTTAAATATTGTTTTGTAAAGGTGTAGCTGGGGGAGGTAGTAATTATTCTCTCCCACTCTCACTCAAACTTTTTACCAGATTGATGCATAGCTAGGGTTATGAAGGTACATATGTTAGACATCACCAACTTTAAATATTTAACACCTGGCTAGGACAGGAGTTCTTCACATTGGAATGAATATTACACTTTGGGCTTATTTACGTCAACCCGGGACCAAAGACGAGGGGATTTAAACCCTATAGTAAATTTGACAATATACTTTTCCTTATACGAAGATTTAATTTTGGTCATTTTGAGAGACTTCAAATATTGCGATGCCAGAATTGCGGTGTGCATTAGGATAAGAAAATAATACAGGGTCCTCAAGTCCTCTTGGGTGTCTGGCTGGTATATAAGGTAGGCCTCGTGGGCCGTCTGGTCAGTACAAAATCTGGGATTAGACGCCACCCTTCGTCTAGACTGGCACTGTACCTTAGGAGTGATGGAAGGAGGGGTACTCCTCCTCGTTGACTGACTCACACGGTGGGTGAGCGGTTGGTCAGCTAACCAGGGCAGGCAAGACTTAGGAGAACTTCTTCCCCACTAGTGATCACCTCTACATTTGGGTGCGGTCTACCGGGTAGTTTTATTAATGGTTGATATAACAGTGTTGAGAGGTGTGAAGGATAAGGGGTATCAACGTCACTTCCTGCAGTTTCTGAAGGGGTCAGTCTGACTATCTCACACACTGTGGCTTGTAAGGCCCTCTTTAATCTTTTTGGTGCACCTCCCTGCCAAGAGTACTGCATTTAGTCACATAATAAAATCCACAGAGGATAAGCCAGTGCTTTGACGTCCCTGGTGTGTACTTCCAGGTACTCAGACTCGTGATGTGCAATAACACCCGGCATTCCTTTCATCTGGCCTTTGCAACAGATGGATAGAACTTTGAGCAGTACGTGCCATTTTCTTGCTGATATACCTGGGTGTGGTATCCACAGGAGGTCGATCGGGCCTAAGTGGATCCAGCCCCAATCCGGCCATGTGAGCAGTGGTGGCAGAGTATGGATCACATGGTCTGGTCGATTATCCTAGTGGATGGAGTACCTAGTGGTTTTGGGTGCAGCCAAATGTCTACAAGTTGGCAGAGCTCGGTTTGCCTCTTAGTGGTGTGTGTTTACCTTAGTGGTTATGTATCTGCCGGCTTTCCCTCTGAGGTGTAATTTACAGTTATCAAAAGTAAAAAGGGGTTATTCACATTACACTCAAAGAGAAATGAAACTCTCAAGGATACATTTAAAATTCCATGTTATATTTTATGTACTTGGAAAACAGGGTGGTTCTACACTAACTCCTACTAAATCAAACTTAAGATTACGAAAGTTAATCCTAACTTTAGAATCCAGGTGAAGGCGACTTGGTGCAAGAGTTAGGTGTATTGTGTAGGTGAATTAAGCGGGCAAAAATAAAATAACTAATAGTTACCACATTTAACAGTGTCTAACTACCAGGGTTGTTCTCTAGGAAAAGTCAACTAAGAGAAGGGCAGTAGATGTTGTAGCTACACCCTCCAGTGGCAAGCTGTGGTACTAGCGTAACCTTCGCTGGAGGGTGCAAATGTCTCAGCCAACAGAACAATTCTACGTCAGGGGTTGGGCGCTGCCGTGACGGCTTCTAAGTTTCTTGGCGAACAGTACAATCTGGGACGACGTGTGCGTAGTCTCTTGACGTGCGTCAATCTACCCTGTAGGCACGTGTCTCATAGCACTGTTATAAGTAGTGACTTGCCCCTGTATGAATTGCTGCGTTCTAAGATGGGGCAAAGTCATTGAGTATAGTGCGAATTGAAAATGCACAGAAATGCATCACGCGTCAAAGTCAAAGCACGACAGAAAAAGGAAAGGTAGAAGAGTAGTATGATTATGAGAAGTCTGGCATAACGGGATCGGAGCCGAAGCTGCCCAGCCGCCATCTTGTTATGTCACCCGCCCGCCATCTTGGATGTCAGTGACCTTGACCCATGACGACCATGGTGACCTCTGACCCCAAAAAACAGAAAAAAATGCAAAAAAATTCTAAAGGAACATTACTATTAAAATGTAATCAAAAGTCGTTTAAAAATTAAAAGTCAATCAAAGAATTGATAAAAAAAAATTATTATTAAGAATGTAATTAAAAATTGTTTAAAAAATTAAAAAAATCATTAAATTTTTTAATATAAAATTTTATTTATAGAAAAATTCTTAATTAAAGAGCCTTTAACCGCAGCGGCCATTTCTCCCTTTTTTACATGCAAAATTTCCCCTTTTCCGTAAAAGTTTCCCTCCCTCAGGAAATTTATTTATTAAAAAACTTGTTTATTAAAAAGTTTTAAACCCCGGTGGCCATTTTTCCCCGCGAAATTTCACTTTTTCCTAAAACAAATTCCCCTTAAAAATTTATAAAAAACTTGATTAAAAAATTTACATTTCCTGAGGTCTCCCCCCACACCACCAATTACTCACCTCTGTTTAAATCCAGCAGACGACTGACTCCCTCGCACTCACTCCCCTCACCTATACTCATTCCCCCAACTTGTTTTTTTTCATTCACCATTTGTTTACATGCTACTGGAGGCAGCCATTTTTGTTTATATATTACTGGTGGTCGCCAGATTTGTGTATATGTTACTGGAGGTAGCCATCTTGATTTTGTCATTCGCCATTTGTTTACATGGTAATGGAGGCAGCCATCTTTGTTTGTATGTTACTGGAGGTCGCCATTTTTTTTTGTTCGTCATTTGTTTCTACCACTTCCTTCCAAGTTCAGTTGTTATTTGCAGCAACGTTGTCAGTCGTTTAGTGAGGAAATCTATTTTAATGTGACTGGTTGTCTTATTTTCCATAACCCAGCTAACACACCTCATGTTCTCATTGGTGATGAAGCCTTTTGCCTTGAAATAGTTTTTGACGAGGCTTTTCCCTACAGGCATCCAAAAAAGATCCTCAACATTAAATATATAACTACAGGTTATGTCATGCCTGCAGGGTTGTCAAAAATGCTTTAGGTATTTTGGCAAAAATAAATGGAAAATATACTCCACACCACTAGACGTTAATGTGGACACCTCCATTATACTGATAATAAGCTATGTGCATTCTCCACAATTTTTTAGGACAAAATGTTGAGATGAGCTTTATTTTTCAGTACGTAGAAGAACAGCACTGTAGCAGTGATGCAACTTTCAGTGCAATTCAAAACAACACAAGAAGAACATATAACAGTTTTTTTTTTAATCCGAGAACAGCTTGTAAATTATTTTAATCTGTGACATGTTAATGGGAGGTTTTTCATACTAAAAAATGAAATTTATTTTAATTTAAAAGTTTAACAATATTGTGCACTTACGTTCTTACTGTAATATTTCACTAATCCCATTCCAGATTTATGTCTTTTTTCCAGTTTTCTTTGTACTCACTACTATTCACATCATACAGTATTTTCTGTATTCTTTAACAAGTTAAATAAATCTTTCAATGTCTGAAATACATGTGCGAGAATTCATGGTACCATGTCAGTGTGTGCACTCGCCCGGTGCAAGGCTGCCCCATCGCGATCCCTATTGTTATCACCTATCATGCTAGTGTGGGGGATCCTTTACTACTACCATGAAACTCACATTCCTCCTCAACTCTAATAGTGTAATTGAAAATACTGCATCAGACACCTTTGGAGATAAATTGGCCTCACCAATCAGCGATCGAGCCCCTATTTCACTGACCTCTAGAAGTTTAGCTTCTGGCACTCTTGATTTTCGGAAATGTCCAGATTATCTATACTATGGATGGGATCCTAGGTACTGTGATACCCTTGATACTTTATATTATTGAGTTTTGCATGGGAATATCCAAAAGTATCAAATTTTGACACCCATCTTCTAATACCATAACTTTTGGAATGTGTACGATAATTTTGAAAAACGTATCATAATTTAAGCTGCCTCCTTCGGCATTCCAACGCACCAATAAAATTTTACCTAGGTCCAACGGTTAGCAAGATATTAACAGCAACTTTTATATGTGTGCCATAATTATCTCGTCTGGCAGTGAGCATTCCAAACCTTCTCGCAAGCATTCCAAAAAGCCTTCGCGGACAAACGGTTTACAAGTTATTCAATTTTGAAAGTGTATGTGTACCATAATATACCTTATTTTATTCATAACAGAATACTCGCACAGCTGTGAGCACAGTGAGGTGTTTTTAGACTACCCCTACATACTACAATTATGATTTTTGACATTTACTTTTATGGTACATAGTTGAGGTACAATGAAAACAGGTCGTGAGTTGCAAGCGAGCGACTTGAGTAGTTATTGTACATCCAATACTTACCAAAATTATATGCTGCACCAAAATTTTTCATTTAATTCGTTTTTATCCCATTAATCACTTTTATGGTTTGACGCCGGCTAAAAGCCAGTGGCTCTTAGCCCATAACGGCGCTCACCACTCACGTGTCACGTAGGCATGCACGTACGCAAAGAGGCTCCAGATAGAACTTTCCTATAAAGGAATATTTATTATAAGTATAAAATTATGTCTCTTGTTTATTTTCAGGTTTTGAAGTGTCTAAAAATTTTGAAATATATGTTTTATAATATTGCACCATGTTTGGTTATGATTTTGAAATGTGTTCTGCGCAAAGATGATGAACACTACTATTCCGGCATGAACACCGTCATAAAAGACATTCAAATAATACAGAAAATTAATAAGAAAATTCCACAATATAAATAAATATTTTAATTGCTTATGTGCTATTTATTTTGAAATATGAAACTTTTACTCTGCGTGCATAGCACGTCCAGTTGTGTGAACCCCGTAGGCAGCCATGGTAGGTCCACGCAACCCCTGCCTCTGGGCAGTCCGTCGAGGAGAGTTGGCGAGGTAAGACACTGTCACATATGCACTACAAACTTTTTGCGCTGATGTAGCTTACAATAGTTTCACTTTAGTATACCAGTTAACCTTTGCTTTGCATACTTTTGCCAAACATTCCTCAGCATTATGCTTCCATTTAACTTAATTATTTGTGCTTTTACAGCTTTTTGAATTTTAATCAAGGAGAAAGGGAGGAAAGATATCTGAGAGGCCACGCGGCCCGCGCAACTTGAATCAGGTGCTATCTGCCCATGCTGAAGGCGTTACAGTTTAATTTCTGTATTATTGCTGCATGCAGTTTTAAGGGCTTTATTTTCATGTATGTATTCCAGGATAATTTTCATGTTTGATTGTTTTACGGCCGCATAACTTGCGACCACGTGGTTAACCGCTGCCAAGTAAATGTCAGTGCCATCCATGCACTTTAAGGGTTTATTTGTGTAAAATCATGTGTGCCGTAATTTATTTAAGGGTTCTATGTAATTTGTATTCAGGGTTTCATGTAATTTTCACGTAATTTATGATTTGTATGTTTGACCACGCGGTCATTTCAGTGTTTGATTTTCTTGCCATCCGGCATGTTACAAGCTCAAAACCAATTAAATCTGCAAAAGAATAAGTTTCCCAACAGAAATAATAATTTATCTGGACAGACCTTGCCGTTCTTATGGAGGAAAACTGAGAATTCATCTGCACCATGTGATCCGCCACGAGACCTATCCAGTGGCATCCGTGCCATCTAAGTTTGCTTTCACGCATCTGAATGTTTATTGTGACCACTTATGTCGTGTCCCATCATATGTCAAGGGTATTTATGTAATTTATGTAAGGTACAGTGATATTATTTCCATCCTAGCCGGCTATGTGTACCGGCCCCTCATCTCACTAACCACGTGCGGCAAGACGAGCCCCGACGAGTTCGCGTTAGTGACCCTAGCAGCTGTTGACTCCATCCCTTGTGGAGATTGTATTTTCTAACACCACAGAGAAGTCATCCATGTAGGAGTGCGCTAGGTTAATTGCGGGCTGGGGAGCACCCGAACAGAGTTAGCTAGACACGTCCGAGTATTTCATAAGAGTAATGATGGCACGTTCTTGTATGCTTAACACAATAAAAGCAAATACACATTGCTCTAAGTATTTCTTTTGTAGTGGCAGCAACCTCTCACCCAGTTTTATAAGTGATCCAAGTTTATTAAAGTTGTTTAGTATTGCAAAGTGTTGTGTAAGTACGCTTGGGTGAGAAGGACACACAGAACCCACAGCATCCCTGAGAACCCTGAGTCTCAACAGTGCGGTGACTGGGAAACACCGCTGGCGCCCACCTACCGTAAAATTGTTTTGTCACCGTTCATCTCGTGTCTCACCCGACGGCTTCTGTATATATTTCAGGTACAATAAAAGCAGGTAGAGAGTTGCGAGCGAGCACCAATAGGCTAGAGCGAGCAAGTTGAGTAGTTATTGTACATCCCACACATACCATAATTATCTGTTGCAACAGCATTATGAAATATTCCTAAAAATAAATGCCATAATTATCTGATACACCCATCGTGGCCTAACTCGCGGATTCCGCAGGCTATGATGCAATGCATTATTAAATATTCACAAAAATACCATAATTATCTGATATACCTGTTGTGGTCTAGCCCGCGTATTCTGCGGGCTAGGCCATGATGGGTGTATCAGATAATTACAATATTTAATTAACGTTACAGTAATTTCCTTGAAGTTGCAAAATAAATTTAAAAAACTGCAAAGTCGTAAAATAAGTTTGATTACAGCTTTTTCTGTTGCAACGTGATTCTATAGAATCAAAGAAGTCTGTGTTGGTTTATCATTGGATAAGGACATTTGGGTTACAGGCGTCCACCATTTGTTTTGTGTTCAAGACAATTTTAATTTGGTATTGAGAATAGTATCGGTATCGAGCATTGTGAGAATGTTTTGGTATCGAAATTGGTATCAAGTATTGAGAAAATGTATTATCGACCCATTCCTAGTCCATACCCCATGAATTTCTTGGTTATGTGGTTACAAACACTATTGTCCATGTGTACACTGGCTTGTGACTTACAAAATATCCACCGCCAGGATGTACTGTGTAGTTTTGCGGCCTTTGGTTACTCTGTCTCGTGGTTTTTTGGCTGTCAGGGTCATTCCCATGTTGTTTCATGTTCTGATCTGGTCTAGTCCGTACAGGCGGTTGCTGTTTGGTTGCTGGCAGCAGTGTTGTCAGTAGATACCCTGCGTGGTGGTTGCTGGTCGTCGTCACGACTGTTAACTGTCTCTGCAGTCTTTGTTCAGGTCTCATCATGGCTTCCTCTATACTGATCCTTAAAATCTCTGTCAGTTACTCTCGGAACTACATCTGCCTCCTCTTATAAAGCAGCCTTGAGGTCTGCACTTCTGGCCTAAAAAATGTGGGGAGTTTCAATTTCAGTCATTTTGATATCTTGGTAGGTAGGGCTCAGTGCAGTAACAGTGCACTCTAGGTTGTCCTGGGTAGCCCTTGGAAATCATAGCACAGGGTACAGAGGTAAAGCTGTCAGTGTTTTCAGCTCTTCCTCCATTGGTTTATTTCCCTTGGAACCTGTTGATCTTGTTGCAACCCAGCAGGTCTTCTTTGAATGTAGATAGGTTTTTGTAGT
This sequence comes from Dryococelus australis, assembly GCA_029891345.1. NCBI lineage: Eukaryota > Metazoa > Arthropoda > Insecta > Phasmatodea > Phasmatidae > Dryococelus > Dryococelus australis. The sequence goes on from CM056993.1 coordinate 145,840,565, forward strand.
GTATGTTATGGTAGTTGGTACAGGATCATTGCTACACTTGTCATTGGTTACGGGTGAGTTAAGATGTCAGATTCTTTCATACATTTCTGACATGTGATTCTCCAGCCTTTTACCGTTGCCAGGTGTGAACCTTTCGACATGAAGTTGTGCCCTAAGGTTGCCCTAAATTTTTCAGCCCTATCTGTGTAAGCTGCTTTTTCAACTTGTTGGAAAGACTGTTCCATGTGTCGATCAAAAGAATTCTGTTGAGCAGAAACATGCTCATCTTTCTGTGAGTGAGTTCTTTTAGAAATCAACCTCTCTCCTCATTGTGGCTACTTCCTCCCTGAATTGTTTTGAAACCGACGCGTGCCGCTTTCCTGTATAATATATACGACTAAGACTCATCTGACCCAAGTATTTCTACTTCACTCGAGTGAGAGTCAAACCTGGCAACTTATTACATGATGTCTTGGATCGCCACAACCCTGGAGGGCAATTCCAAACTCGTGGAAAATAAAGTTGCACAATCCAGCGAGCATGGCCCTCCCTCCCCATGCTGAGAGTCTACACGCTGTCATCCGCCTCCGGGCAAAACAGAGTGCCACCGATTATGCACGAAGCCAAGCGGCCAGGCAGAGGGTAGCTACCCCCACCCCGGCCTCGCACGAGAGGGACGTCATGAGGGCGACGTCACACCAACTGTCCTTCTGAGTATTAAAGTCTGTGCACGACTGGGCTCGCGAGTTAGTTATTTCCTTCTCCAGTAGCTCGCTCTTTCACTTTGTGTGCTGGGGCCTTCTTCTGTTCAACAGTCTTCGGCAGCCACCAGAAGCTGCGACCATTGATGTCACCAGGAGTTCTTCTGCAGCCTGCAGTAACCAGAGGCTTCATTGTCGACAACCACCACCAGCTAACAGAAGCTACCATTGTTGATAACCACCCCAGCTACCAGAAACTACCCTTGTTGACGATCTCTACTTGACGACCTCTGCTTACTGGTAGGGGCAACTACATCAACTGCTCTTATAGTAGTGGCACCCCATTTTTCTATTTGTCTCAGCTAGATGCCCCTTGTATAGAGTAGCTACGATTGAGTGGTTTTTATAGCCGTCAAGGCACTAGATATCTTGGGTAGCTTAGAAACAGATCTCCTACATCTGTCTAGCGTAGGTTACTTCTATACTCACTTCTGCTTGGTTAGGTGGTAGCACGCATCACTTGTATTTATTATGTTCAATAAATACAATTTGTTCCTTTCTCGACGAGTATCTGTTCTAGAGGTATTTCCTTTGACCACTAGAAACATATTACTGTACGTTGTCAACCAAGACCAGGTTTTTCATACTATTATGAACCATAGTGTAGGACTATGGAGGCCCGTCAGGAATCTGTACAGGCCCATCAGGAATCTGTACATCTACGACATACACCAATCGACGGCCACCCACTCTAGATCTTTGGGGATAGAACGGTAGAGCCACCACCACTAGTAACTCATCTGACAGGGGCTAGAAAGGCTCCTTGAGTTGTATCCTACCAGAGCGCTTACGGTGCCGGCCAAGATATTTGTTCGAGACTGACTGTTTACCTTTGTTGCAACCTACACCCAATAGTAGTAGGAAGGTGGCCCACATGGTTCAATGTTCTAGATCCTGTGCACCACGGTGGGGGACTGATTAGAGCACCGAACTCGTGCAGTCAACTGCTGTTGGAATTACACTTATATAGGGAACTATCTTGTGTTCACAACATACTGCGAAAATCTTAAGTGTCTAACCAACCTCTATACCTTTTGGTAGAAGGCAAGGCTCCAAGAGGGAGGAGCAAAAGGCGGCCTATACCGCTGCTAAACAGGAGTGTGTGTACTAGCCCCGTCTACTCCCAGTAGGCAAGCTGAGTGGGACAGAGCGCCACTCTCCCGACTCCTGGAGAGGCCTTCCTCGCCAGTGTTTGAAAGAGTATCACCCCATCGTTCAAGGGGTTGTACAGAGTACCGAGGTAAGGTACGGGGCAGCCAACCCCATGTTCTGGAGCCAGGAGTAAACAGCGTGGAATCAATGATACTGTGTAGGGCAACACAGTACCAGCACACAGCAACCCTCCACCAGCTTCGTCGGTTCCAGCCAGCCAGCATCTGCTCCACGACCTCCGACCTAAGCAATTATCAGTAAGTTAGGTACACAGAAGCCGGTCCAAGTCACTACATGCATAAGTAACAGATTCCCAGCGTGCTTGGTCTCACGCTACCATAAACCACTGTGACCGTGCACATTTATAGATAGCTCGACATACGTCAAGTGATTTTCTGGCCCCCAACGTGGGGAGTCAGCATAATTAGCTGTTAGCAGTGAACACCAGGACCAGACCAGAACGACCCAGAGACCTAAGAGTCAACCGGGAACCGAAACAGACTTCAGAGAGTCGTCTAAGCACCCTGTGGCGCCCTTAGTAGCAATATGTCTGATGCCGAAGTTAGTACTGCTGAAGGGGCAAACAATAACAGGGCAGACATGACCAAAACTAAATGTGACCATCTCGAATGTCAGGATAACAACACATTTTGCATTCCATGCGACTACTGCTGCAACTCGTTTCACCACCTGCGTCTAGGGTGGAGTGATAAAACTCGTAGTATAGAAGGCCTAGAGTACAGGTGCGTAACCTGCCGGACACAACAGACAACTTTCTGCAACAAAGTCACGTGTCCAGGATACAGCATTAATAAGATATGCTGCAACACCTGCAGCGAGCCGTACCACCATGCCTGTATAGACTGGTCCGATGAAAGGGTCACCAGACCAGGTATATCATACCAGTGTGAGAGGTGTAGGCAATCCTACACAACCTGTTCTCACCGGTGACGAGTATCAATTCCACCTGGAAAAGTTCCGGGACACGCGGCATAAGGGAATGATTATGAGATGCAGATGACCGACTTTGCGGGGCGACCACATGAGGACCCTGTTACGTTCGCCTCTGAATGTAAGGAGGATTTCAAGGAAACTGGCCTCCCGTTAAAGCAGTGGGTGAGTCATGCTTAAACCCACTTATAAGGCCTCGCATTGGACTGGTGAAATCGCTACGGCGAGTTCATAAACGAGTGGAAGCAGTTTAGTAGCCGGTTGGGGACGCAATTCTACAGTCAGACCCATATACCCGACGACAAAGCAGAAATATTCATCTGTAGGAAAGAACATATGTTTTGAAGAATATTTCCAGGAGTAGATGAGGCGACTTCCATCCATTCTATTAGTCAAACTACCTGGGTTGCGTAACATATTACTAATTCCAAAACCATCAACAATCGATGAACTGGTAGAGCATGCCCAAGAGTAAGAACAGAACTTCGCAGCACAGGCTGAACTCGACAAACCTAAAAGGTGAAAACCTCAGTCACGAACTTTGTCAGCCGAGGCACCTAGGAATGGACCTGCTCCTACGCAACGCATTGCGTCCGTACCGAAGTGCTGGTTCTATCCCGACAGCCACTGGAACAAGGACTGCCCCCGCAAACCTGCCGGCCATGGGATCTCGACTAATAAGCAAACAAATCGAACAGAAGCATAGAGTCAACCAAATGTTGCAGTTAAAATGCCCCCTGCTCCCAAGATGGGAAACGCCGCAGCCGGGGTGTGAAGTGGGCCACCACCATCGGACAACAAGGGGCCCAGCCTTCCAATGCTTAAACGAGGAACCGACCCCTCCTATCGCTCCTCACATTGAAGTGGAAATTAACAGGAGCAGGTTTCTTGACATATTAGATGCTGCCGCAACCGGGAATTATATCCGAAGCAATTGATTAAATCCAGAACAGCACGCTGCCCTTCGACTACAGTTGAACATCGTAAGAATGGCACAACCAGATGCCACCCTCCAGGTTGATGGCCGAATCACCCTAATGGTCAATTTTACCGACACGCCAACCCGGCCGAATTCATGGTTTCACTCAAGATCGCAGTAATACTTGGTTGTCCATGGCTTCGACAACATAACATAAAATTGTTATTGCTCCAGTCCTCAGCTGGTCGCCATCACTGGTATCGATTATATGGAATCCTTATTGTTTGAGTATTTAGGCTCAGCCTCATGGAGTCTAAGCGATGTATGGTACACTATCTGCCTACCAGCTGGCTCTGATTACCCCAAGGGTAAGGTGTTGCTTCTATCTCAATGATGTTAATTGTGCCACGTCAGCGACATAGACACGCCGGTGCGATCTTCCGACCACTGCCCGCACGAGTCCTTTCCCACCCCACCGTGACCAGTTGCCAAAGAAAACCCTTGACACGGGCTCGGAGGTAACCCCATGCTACTCCTTCCTTTTCATGACACTTGTGGGTTTTCCCGAGGCCCGGTTTATCTGGAAATATGTGTACCAAATTTTGTGCGTAAGATTGGGTTCACCGGTTCACCAAGCCTCTTGTCCATTACCATTTAGTCTTAAGGGTCCTTCACTACGACCCAGACTTCTGGGCTCCAACGGTCTGACCATAAAGGAGTCAACCGGCCCGCCTCCTCTAAGAGTCGTCACTATCTGCCGTGACTGCACTCTTCTGAGCGGCAGATACCCCATTTAGCTATAAAGCTTGTGTAGGGAACACCACGGGTAGCCCACGTTTGCCGGATCTCGAAAGAGTCATCCAGCGGAACCATGAGGAGGTGTGGGTCCCAAAGTCAGCAGAGATTATAGACTTGCGCATGACTGACTATTGCATCAACCATGTTGCATATGGTCTCCAATACTAAGGCTTGACAGTAGCCCTGACATTTCATTGTTCATATACTCTCTTTAAAGGGTGGAATGCTGTTTCACATCAGCGTAGGGAAGTCCTGTCCCTTAGTCTCGGGCATTCCCACTAGGCACAAGCCCATACGTGATATCTTGCCTTACACCCTTAAAAGGCCAGTTTGCGCTATGCCATTCCAGCATCCATGTCACCAGAGAAGACTCAGTCATTCCACCTGTTACCTGCCAAGACTGAATCACCATTTATAGTCACGATGATGCCTCCTGGCATATCATGGACAGCTTTACACCCATTACAGACCGGTTTCTCTACCATACCAAGAACTTCCAGGATCTGGTACGGTGGCCACCGTACCTTCTCCCTTCCAGTACCTTCCACCAGAGAGGGAGCTCCTACCACCCTAAAGTGATCAGAGCCCGCACAGGGGGGTTGGGACATCTTACACTCCCTGGGGCTGTCCCCGGGTATCCAGTGTCTGGCGTTGACACCTTAAGAGAGTCATAGATACTCCCGCCGGCTTCAACAACAGCAATGTATCATTGACCATGGACAGCAACGAGTTTATTTGGGAGATAAGTACAGGGTAACTGTGAATTGCGAACACAGTCCTGAAGCCGTATTACCAAACGCCATTGATCCATCCAGGATAAACCACGAATTAGGTGAACCCGGAATTTAGCGAACTTAAACAAGTTCTCGATGAACACACCAGCACTTTTGGGCACGGAGGTTTGCTACGTCAGACTTGCTCTATCCAGCACAAGATCTGGCCGAACACGGAGACTCCCATTTACAATTGCCCCTTCCAAGTATCAGCATGATGATGTAACCTGATAATGGAGCAGGTGAACAATATGAAGGAACAAGGTATTGTAGAGCCATCAAACTCTCCATATAATTCCCGCATGGTATTAGTATCGAAAAAGGATAGCAAACTCAGGTTTTGTGTAAATTACAAAGCCCTGAATGATGTGACCCATTTTATTGCTCCCCCAGCCATCAATCTAACCCATACCCTGTGAGACATAGGAGAGGCAAAAATTTTCAGCACCCTGGATTTGGAATTCGGGTACTGGCAAATTGATGTTCTCCCCGACAGCCGGAAGTTTACTGCATTTACGACCCTGGTAGGTGAGACGTTTCAATTTAGGGTAATGCCTTTTGGGTTAAAGAACGCCCCCACCACACTCCAATGCCTAATGTCCGCAGAAGTATTGACTGGATACATCTGCGAGTTATGCTTAGCTTATCTCGATTATTTGGTAATTTATTCCAAGACTTCGGAGGAGCATGTTGGTCACATACAGTGAGTTCTAGAATGACTCAAACTCCATAGGATGACCTGCAAACTGTCCAAAAGCTATTTTGGAAAGTCATCCATTGACTATCTAGGCCATGTGGTTTCCCCTGATGGGAATTTCCCACAACAAATAAGAAATGTTTACAACGGTATTTGGGTCTATGCAACTGGTCACAGGTCTTTGTGCCCAACATCGCTTACCACATGGCACCACTTCACCCATTCCTTGAAAAGGAAGCCCATTGGAAATGGGGACCAGAACAGAAACAGGCGTTTTAAGATCTGAAGGATAGTTTCTGGAATATACAACAACTCCACCATTCTCAAAGAAGCAAACCGTTAATTTTATGGACTGACGCTTGTCAAAACTGTCTTGGGGCCGTCCTGTACCATCAGGATGCAGGTGGCCAACCCCATGTGATAGCATATGCTTCAACCCGGTTAAACAAAACCGAACAACGCTATCACGTAAATGAACAGGAGTGCCTGGCAGTCATTTGGGCGGTACGGAAATTCCGTTATTACTTAGTAGGGCAACATTTCATCTTATGCATAGACTCTAAGGCCCTCCAACGGCTGCGAGAGACGCGAAATGCCAAGGCCAAGCTCAGACTGTAGGACATGTCCCTCACGGAGTTCGACTTCGAGGTACAACACGGCCCGGGCAGGACTAATGACCCGCCAGATGCTCTGTCCTATCTTCCAACGCTGCAAGAGGACAAAAAGGCAGAAAAAAAGGAAGAGAAAATGTCCCCTCCCCCTCCACTAGAACAAAGTCCGGAGGAACAAAATCGCCTACTCCAGCTATAAATAACCAGCCACCAAATAACGATAAGCCAACAGGAAGACCTTGAAATCCGCTGCCTCCTACGGGAACAGCCTCAAAGGTTTGAGTTAAGGGACGACGTCATTCGGACTCGTAGCGGACAACCCACAACAAGGTGTAAGATATGGGTTCTGCAACAGTTACGAAGTGACATCTGCCAACATCACCACCACAACCATCTTCAAGCCAGACATCTGGGTACTAGAGAATAGAGAAACGTTATTGGATATCGGAACCCACTATAGTTGGGATGGAATAAGCTGCGACGTCTGGCAGTACGTGAGCAACTGTTCACCTGCTGCCGCGGCAAGACATACCCTGTTCTTCCACCTTTAGCTAAACCAAGAAGACCCAAGATGGCGTGGACTCACTTAGCCACTGATCTGATGGGACCATATCCTCGAAGTAGGAAGCGGTACGGGTGTCTACTGGTAGTAACAGACCAGTTTTCCTGGTGGGTAGAGGCGTTTCCCCTACTCAGCCAGGAAACCACCAACATTCAGCTCTATTAAAACCTGTAGTCCAAGCCAAACTCGAAACCGGTATTAATCGACTGTATCCACCACAGAAGCCCTTAAATTTTTTGCAATACAGTAAACCCATAAAGAGTTTAAATACATGCGCAACTTTGAAATAAACAGCTCAGCTACTAAGTTTATGTGATCATTTAAGAGCATCGCAAAAAAATGAGATTATAGTAAAGATTGTATTGGCAGAACAATTAATTTGGCACAAAAAGTACATAATGGAAGTCTTCCAAATGAACTAACAACCTTGTTGGAAATATTTTTTGCCAATTCAAAAATGATAAGCTACTGAGATTCTCGATATAGGTCATTCAAAAATGTAAACCATTATTCAGGCACAAATTAAGACATGTTTTGTGTTGTTCAAACACGTATATGGGTTTTAAAAAAAATTTTGTCTAAATTTAGTGATAATTCCAAGAAATAGATAATGAATAATCAGTACTACAGATACTGCTGCCTGTCCTGTTCGTTTCTGTTTTCATTCTGTAAAATTTCTCTGATTAAGATCTTCCATGCTTTGTTCTTTTGTCTTTAAGATATCTCTCAATTACCTTATACTTTTAATAAGCTTTAAGTTTGGCACTGCGTCTTCCTTCTATTTGCATGTTTTTGTTGGAGAATAATCCAATAGTTTCACGTTTATACTTTTGTAAAAGCATTCTTCTCAGCATTTGTGTTGCAAGAGAGGTAAAATATATGATGAAGTGCTCAGGTATATAAAAATAAGCAATAATCATGAAAGTAAAGTATTTATATTTGATGTATTCTTTTACTGTTTTTCTAATTGACTGTCACTCTTCGGCAGCAATATACCCACTTTCACATTTTGATTCTGATTACTATTATTACACAAAACGCGATGTAGTACCATATAACTAGAATTCTGCAAAGATGCACATCTAATCTGTTACTTAAAACGTGCAATAATAATACAGTCAAATTAATTGGTACTATGCCATGTGCTGTCAGACATTGATAAAACAAGGGTGAGTGTGTGAGCGAGTGAACACGTGTAGCCTAGCTCGCTACCTTCCTGCCACCCTGATCGCCAAGCGATGTCAGAGACCCAGCGGGAGAGTAGCGGCAGATGTGCACACCTTTACCTCTCTTTCTTAGTACCAAGTGTCACATGCATTTATTTACCTAGCTTGTATTCCAAGGTTACATTATACTAGTACAGCTTTAATCGCATTCGTTTAAGTTTACTGGAGCCAATTTTGTGAAGTTCCTTTTGAATTAGTGGAACAAGTGGCTTGTGATCAGCGACTACCTTGACTGGATAACCGTAAACAATTGTTTGGAATTTTTTTAGAGACCATTCTACTGCCAACATTTCTTTCTCTACTTGTGCATAGTTAATTTCACTATCAGTGAGGCTGCGGGATGCATAAGCAATTGGTTTGTTTTGCATTAAACAGCAGACTAGCCCTAGTGTAGATGCATCTGCTTGAATAGCAGTGGGAATAGAGGGATCAAATTTATTCAGGGTTGTAACTGTGGCAGTTGCAATTTTCAATGCTTGGAAGGCTTTGGTATGGGATTCTAGCTAATTCCACTGAACTTTAGCCTTCTGCAAGTCTCTGAGGGGGGCTGTCAGCTTTGCGAAACCTGGTATGTACTCCCTCACATATCTGAAATTCCCTTAATCCTGAAAAGTTCATGTCTGTCTTTTGGCTGGTTAACATCTAGTAATGCCCTTACGCTTTCAGGATCTGCTTGTTTACCTACTTCTGAGAACACTTGACCTATGTTCCGGACACTTTTTTGCTCATGTTACAGCTTCTGGTCATTGAATTTTACATTATTTTGACGTGTCTGTTTAATTACTGTCTGAATAGCATTGTCATGTTCGTTTTCTGTTTCCCCAAAAGCTAAAATATTGTCAAAATACACAATGACATTGACCAATTTACCAATATAGCATCATTGATTTCTTGAAGTTTTTTGGGGTACTAACCACACCAAATGGCAGATGCAAAAATTTATATACACCAAATGGTGTTAAGAAACATCATTTGTGACTAAAATGTTCTTCCAGCTCAAAGTGGTAAAACCCATCTTTGATATCAAATACTATGACGCATGCCAACATGCTGCGCAGTGCAAATACGCGCTCTGCAGGCAACTTCGCCCCATCTACGAGTGACCTGAACTCGGGACAAGCATGAACAGTGGCAAATGTAATTTCATGTATTGAGCAAGGAGACTCCACGTGTTAGACAGCCGAATATGTAAATGTAATTGATGTGCTTAATTAAGAAATCTACAGCCCGCCCAAAATCCAGCATGCAAGCGCCACTCCAACAATTAAATAAGTTATTTTTGACGAACCACTACATGTCTATGTAGCCGTGAAAGAAGTTCCAGCAAATCCAAGAGATGGCAGCACTCCTATGACCTTGTGACGTTGCATCTAGCCAGCCTCAGAAAGAGATGTTTTAATTTGTCATCGCCTCCAAGCAGGGAGATAAGAAATGAGCGCTCCCGCAACCTTCCATAACGTACCCCTGCGCTGTAAGGCTACTACACCCTGGTAAGATTGCTGACCACTGGATTTTTTCGTATATAAGGATGTCCAGAATCATGCCCCAGCAGAGACACTGGGCTCACCGGCTGCGTAGGTCAGTGAGAACTCCTTGGTCTGTGAGAAGACCTCTTCCCTCTCCTCAGCCTGCAACGTGGCTCAGCACCCAGAAGCCTGCAAGAAGACTTCACTTTATCTCCACAGACTGTGAAGGCTGCACCACCCCGCAGCTTGCGTAAGGCTCGTTTACCAGCACCTGCTGACCGTGCGGGCAGCAACCATGCCAGAGGTAATCCTACTACTGCACCCTGCACCCCAGTCAACTTCCATGACTCTGCGGTAACAGGTCATTGCGCCTTAGCTTACCTCCTGGATAAACTCTTGTTAATCAGGTTACTCTGTGAATTGTGTACTTTACCGTCAATTTTACCTTAGATTATTTTCTGCATATTTATTATTATTTTTCCAGGCTCATCTTCACCTGTTTGAGTGTGTTAAATATTTTCATTCACGTTTAGCTAGTTAGTTAATTTTCTTGTAGTTGATTAGCCGGGGCTTTCCATTTTCACAATCACGTAATAAAATTTACGTAAACTTTTCCGTGTCCGTTTACCATCATTTTACGTTAGATCCTGTGTCATTAATGATTATAGTTATCAGTGTATTAGTAAAGCTTGTATCAGGTACTGTAATTAATTCTAGTTGGAGGCTAGTTGTGTGGTGCCGAGGAAGTCCTCATTTACACATGGTTGTGTGGGTAAAAGACCTCCAAACTTTGAAACACAAGAAGGAATTCAAATGATTGACAGTGTGCATGTGAAATACCATTTGAAGAGTCCAATCTGTGTGAGCCCGTATTGAAATGTCAAATACATCAATATACACACATGTGTAAGATGAATAATGAATATTCAGCATGCCGGTTCAACTTCCTGCGAAAAGAGTGCATTGAAACTCGCCTGATCGCAAGTTATACAGATGACTGACGAGTCTGTGAATGTATAAATAGTCTACCTATATAAATAAAAATAAATAGTTTTGATTAAATAGTGCAAAATAAATTAACTGTAAAAAAAAATTTTTAACTCAAGGTTTTAGTCATAAATTAACTAAAAAGGTAAAAATAATTATAGGACTGGTCACAGAATTTGTACTGTATAAGACATGGTCGAACAGCCATAATAAACTTTACTACAAATTAATATTTTTGTAACATTTTATATTTAGTATACAAAAGCTTGGCGCAATATGTAACTTATACCTCATTTGCATAAGCATAGTAAGCACATATCTTGGTTAAGGCTCTTAACTATTCGTGCCAATCTTTTATAAACTAAATTTAAATTCATACAAAAATATTAATTTGTAATAAGTTTACTACAGCTGTTCGACCCTGTCTTACAAGTTCTACAAATTCTGTAACTACTCTTATAGTTATTTTTATCTTTATCTTTTTAGTTCATTTATTAATAAAAGCTTTGTTTTAAAATATTTTTACAGTAAATTTGTTTACGTTTGCTTAAATGTCAGTTTCACTGTAATAATTAATAAGTGCAGTTTTTAACGGACCCATTAACTGCAAGTCAGTGTTACAGTAATCTGGACTCAATGAGCAACGATCCATATGTTGTAAAATCCAACGATGTGGATGTTGAAGTTAATGTAACTGGGTTACCTGATGGGAATCATCTCTTGCAGCGTTCCTCAAAAAAAAATTTTCCTGTGGGCCCGTTATTTTTATGATTCTTCTTTTCATGACCCACTAAAAACTTATTGTCTATTTTGAAATGTGTACGTAAAATAAAACATTATTTGGATGTCAATATAATTTTCATGTACTTTAATAATTACTTATAAGTCTTATATGAAATTATTACTAATATAATTGCAAAAATGAAATTAAAATAAGATCAAATTATTAATGAGAAGTGTAAAGCTGTTTCTTGCGACCCAGGAATTTTTTTAGTGATGTTGTATTGGGTCGTGACCCACCATTTGGGAAACACTGATCTATTGTCCTCTCCATCTCCGTCAGCTGTAAGTATTCAAACCAGCAATGGAACATCTGTCAAAAAAAAAGTGTTGGCAAAAAGAAGTAGGATTGAAACATATTGAGTTAGATGAGGAAAAAAATTTAATTAACGATAGATGACATCCACAAGCAGCAATACAAGAAAATTTATTTCTTCAGTGGTTTCTTGCCACATATTAAAAAACTGGCGACAAGTAAATGTTACATCAAATGGAAATCGAGCAAGTGGTGTACACAGACATGTCTATGGCCAAATACCAAATACCAACCATTATCCACTGGATTTCATCCAGCCCACAAGCAATTGTCTTCCTGCATTTCCACCACCTGCAGTAACCATTCCAAACATAATGATTCTCTTCAACAGTGCCCTTGCATACGACTACACTGTTTCTGGACACACAAACAACAATCCTGAGACTTATGTTCACAGGGACTGGTGAAATGCAGGCTTTTCATGCAAGTGGGAAGAATGTCCCTAATGATGTGTCTTCAGTAAGTGTTTTTTCATAATTTGCTTACAATAGTCCATTTACGGTTACTTCCAACTTTTCTGAAGCACTGTTAATGTTAAACTTCCAGGATATTCCTCCGCCTCGTGCAAACAAAGCTTAACCGAGACCAGAAAAATTACACCAAAGGGACAATACACAAGTATAAAATGCCTGTGATACACTGCATATTTTGGAAACAAACACGACATATATGAAATTATTTTTCAAAGGTTCGATTCAAAAAGTGTGAAGAAACTGCGAATACGCTATAATAACATGTGTGTAACAATATTGTCATAAAACACACATTCAATATTTTAGTTTCATTTTTTTTCCCAGAATGTTTTCCCAGCTGTACTTCTTACTTCGGCAGTTGTCTATGTATGTCGGAATACATCTCTTCTCCGACCACGCTGCTCTCTGCGTTGCTCATCTCTCCACTATAAACACTCTGCTCTCTTCTGTGCTAAACACACCGCTCGACTCGCTGCTCCACTATAAACACAGACTTACTATGGAAGACAGGAAAGACTTGAGAAAATGGAAAAGGACTCGCCTGTTTTTGTCTACTCCAAGAAAGAAAAGAAAATTCAATGTTGCTGGCTACCAACATGAAAGATAACAATATCGTTTTGACTTCTGTGAAACTACATGTTTCTGTTATTGACACCGGCTAACAGCCAACGGTTCTAGAGCCCATGACGGCGCTCACTATGCACGTGTCATGTGTCCTGCACGTGCGCAAAGATGCCAATATTCTGAACTCTCGCATAAATATTATTTTTCAGTGTAAAATGCGTGTTATAGTCGTATTTGCAGGGTTTAGTATGTCTTAAAATGTTGTAAAGTGTTTGTTGCTATTTTAAAATTGTTTGGTTATGAAATACAAAGTGCCCACGGCACTGAGATTAAGAACACTGATATTCCAGTGTGAACGCTGTCATAAAGAGACACTGAAATAATATGAAAAATTTATAAGAAAATCATAAAATGTAAAACAATAATTAATTTAATTTGTAGCATTTTATTTTCACTATTAAAATATTTTACTCTGCATGCATAGCACTTCCGCTTGTGTGAACCCCATTGTAATTTAGTAAATGCTCAAAACTTAATAAAATTTTATATATTTGTATGACTTGCCTAACCGCTTGGGCACCACAATACCTATCGCCAACATTGTCAACACATGAAGAACAAAACATAGTCAAAAGAAAAATTGAAGTGGATATGCCTTCATATGCTGTGAAAATTAGTATTCTCTTTCCAATTTAAAGTGACTATTTTCTACTAAGGAAATTATGTTGGTTGTACAAAAATGACCCAAAAAAAGTTTACAATCCGAATGCCAACAGTATGTTTTCCAAGTAACTGTCACATCACTAACGACGTGGTTTCTTGACAGTGCTTATCACGTAGGTCTAGGATTAAGCTTATATAATCATGTTTTGATTTGTTACTTGGGGGGGGGGGGGGAAGAAAAAAACTTTTCCAATACGTTACACTTGCACTCATTGATTGTGGTACCAGTGTGACCCTCTCAATTTCTTGCTGCCTTGTGTGCAGAGTTATTTTATGTAAACTTACCTAATTGATATCCGGAATGACAGTTTCTGTCTCTGGTATGGTATTCTATATCTAGTTATACACTAAGTTTAGAGTAGCACTCCACACTTTTTTTATCCCTTCCCCTTATCTGCAGATTTTTTAAATGTTCTTTTGTATGTGTGATGATCAATAAAATTATTTATGAAAACTACCATTCATCAGTAAAATGTTTGTAACTATGTTCTAATGTAGAGCTTAAGTATGCTGCTCTCAACATAAAATGTATTTTCAAGTTCTTTGCATAATAAGTTATACATATTACTTATTTTCTTGTTGATATTGCGTTAGTGCATGATTTGTATGTCTCGCCTAAGTACGTATATATTACTTCAACTGATTGGTTCTAGTGGGATGCCCTATCACTCTCTTCATGCAATCACGTACACTGAAAGACACCTATAAATATTACTGATCTACGAACTTTACTAAAAGACAGTGCCACATCAAAACAGTGCTTTCCCAGTTTTGTGTGTATAAACTAACATTTTGCACTCATGCGTGAGTGCCAACTATCAGTGAAACAAAGTGGATAATGAGAGAAATAAACTTTCAGCGCCATGCGCAGGGCTACCACCTACCGAATATGAACTGTACTTCCCCTGATAGGGAGTAAAGCTAATGAACCAAACTGTCTATAGGAGTAGACATTCATGACCTTAAAAGAAATAAATCCTTACTTAAAAGTCCTATAGAGATAGTTGCTATCGCTCTCAATTCTGAAGTAGAATGTCAAGGTCTGAACATTAAGTCAGTGCAAAACTGCTGCACTTACAATAAAATTAATATTACAGTTACTGTACTGTGAGGTATACTTAATTAAATAGAAATAAAGACCTGTAGGCCTAAGTAATACGCACTCATTATCTCACACAATGCCAAGAGGCATGCTATCAGAGCTAAGTAGAGCCCTCGGGGCAGTGGTACACGAACTTGATATCAACTATGGAAGGAATAATATTCAACGTCTAGTTAATAGAGAAGGGGTAAGATAAGAAAAGCAGATATTAATTAATAGGTATTACCCCAATCTTCACCAAAATATATCAAATACACTGGATTCCTTGTAAAAGGGTAAAGCAATGTGAACTGCAAAAACACAAACATTTATAGTCGTAGAAATGCATCTTGTGCGAAATATAGATAAGCTGAAGTATTGCAACATTCAAAACTGTAGGCCTAAGCGCAATTACAATTATATTATGATGCTCATATAAAGTCAAATATAATCAAATAACTAACATACACACAACAATGATGCATTGAGGGGAGTGAATGTACTGAAGATATCTTAATAATGCAGGTACAAATGGGGATAACAGAGCCTGTCGACGATATAGAAATGTGAAAAATTAATTTGAGTGGAATCACTCTACAGCATATAATATAACGTAGTTCTCTGGTGATGTTGTGGAGGCTCCTTAGGCCTCATGGGAAATCCACCTGAAAATCGTTGATTAAAAAAGTAGAAACAGTACACACACAGGGCAGAATGTGAAGCTATATTAAAATACCGACAGGATATAATTGAATAGCATTAATGTGGCATAAAAAGACAGAGGCAAGGTAAGTGAGCCTGCTACAATGCTTACAAAATGAATGCATAAAATTAAAATTTAACAATAATTCCAGACCAATAGGCCTAGGGTGTATTTACGTGAAAGCAAGGTCAAAATAATGCTGTATAAGACAGTCGGGACATCATGCAAAAGGGAAGTTAAATATATTAGATTGCAATAAAAGTAATATGATAACAGAAATTAATACAATTTATAAAGCAGGGAGTATCTGATAAAAATAACGAAGGTGTCACAGGGGAGTATACTGGCGATTGTTTGACTTGGAATGGCATGTAGGGTGACTGGTTTTACTGTGGCATCTAGCCTGAAATAATTAAATAAAATAGGGTCCACAACATAAAATAGCAGTGGGGACAGGAACTTACCACTCGGAGTGACTGGCACATCTTGTAGAATTCGTAATAAAGGAGAGTAGTTATATGCATAAATAAAATTGGAGAACCTATTTCCATAAAATACAGAAATCACATACAAGAGGAAACAATTAGTTATTTGAAAAACTCTGTTTGACGCTCGTGCACTGAAATGAATATATAACAAAAAAAAAATTTAATCGAGAAGAGTGAGGGTGACAAGGGGGGGGGGGTGTAACTACCTCTGTGGAGACATAAAACAAACATAGACAATACTTAAATAAGGCAGAAAATTATTTTATCAAATGTGAAATCTTCATGCTCGTGGCTAGTGATAGACTGGGTAGGGGAGATTAATGGTTATCCTTCTGCTCTGTGATAACAGCACATGCTTATGTAGCGGATGGCAGACTGTGTTGTGACATAACAACCGGCAGTACGTGGGCGATAAGTCGCCGGCGGCGGGAGCTCAGCGGTAAGAAAAAAAGACTAAACACTAGCAATACCGATATGGCGGCGTGTGGGAAGTGGGCAGGGAAGGTGTCCTATCTCCTCAATGTTGGAAGGCCCTGGAAAGCAGTTGCCCTGGCAATGCCAGGCGCCTGCGCAGAGTGGCTCCGCCCATACGCAGTGCAGACAACATTGACCAGCAGCGAGAAGAGCATTGCAGCTACACTGTGTGGCGGCAAGAACTGAGGAGTATAGTTGGCGAGCCTGGTATCCCCTCTACCGTGTTCTGGCCGTGGAATAGTAGGATGAAGGCGGGCTGAGGCAGGAACGCGGCGGTAGAAGGCACGCTGTGGCTGTTCGCTGCATCACGCGTGCTGATGTGAAACTTGGTCAGCACACCCCAGTTGCTGTACGCCTCGTATCCCGTGCCGCAATGTCAGGACACAGACAGCTTAGCACCCACAGGTTAGCATGCGACGTATGACGGAATAAGAGAAACTGTAACACATTTTACATAAACATTAGACACTGACACAGAAAGATACAAAATACAGAGCGACATCATTACAAAACATAAACGGGTGTGCGCCAACTTGGTACGCTGCATACATATAGCGTCAAACTTAGTGACTCCAGATTTGTTTGTCTGTACTCGAACAGTGGATTCGCCTAACACATCCATGATACGATGGCGATGGGTTAGGGCCTTATGTCTTTCTTGGTTACACACTCAGACTCGTTAAAGCGTAAGGTGTTTTTCCTGTGTGTTTTATCAAATTAGGCTTGCTGAAGTCTCTGAGCATGAATTAAATTGTTTCTTGCTATTTCACGAGTGGCTAAAAGTTTCTCGTACCAATTATACTCCTGCTCGGAAAACTTAGTGGCTACTACGTGGGCGGGGAGGATGACTTCAACCCCATTAAAGCGGATAGAAGGGCATAAACTTAGTCAAACTATTAACGCTGGTATTGTTGTTGAACTGAACGAATGGAACATTTAAATCCCAGTTTAATTGGTCCGCACTTGTACAGGCTGTAAGTTGTTCCCCAATGGAGCAATTATTATTTTCGACCAAACCATTACAACAGGAGTTGTATG
Organism: Dryococelus australis; assembly: GCA_029891345.1. Lineage (NCBI taxonomy): Eukaryota > Metazoa > Arthropoda > Insecta > Phasmatodea > Phasmatidae > Dryococelus > Dryococelus australis. The sequence goes on from CM056993.1 coordinate 145,858,087, forward strand.
CGGTGTTAGTGAGCATTTTCTGATGCCAAGGGACTTGAGAAGGTTGCTAATTAGTTTGTTTTGGAAACTGGTCCCGCAATCTGTAAGTATCTGTTCCAGGCAACTGAACTGCAAGACAATTAATTTTATAAATTCAGCTCAGGTGGCCGTATCAATAGACTACTGGCTTTGCAAAGACATAACGGGTGGCGTATTCCATCATTACTAAAATGTACTTATTTTGACGTGCTGTGGCAGGTAAAGGCCCTTTGGCATCCAGAGCCCAAACTTTAAAAAGTGGCTGCAGAGGTATCGGGGTTAACTGGCCCATGGGTTGGGAGGTGATGGATTTAATCTTTTGGCATTCAAGGCAGGATTGAATATACTTTTTAACATCAGTGGCCATTGTGTCCCAAAAGTAAGATTGTTTAATTTTCTGCATCGTTTTGAGCACACCAAAATGACCTCCCCCAAATATGGTGTTGTGATGGGCCTGGATGACTTGGGGGATGTACAGTTGAGGGACAAGTGTTAACTTAGATGACCCCTGGGGTGAATGGACCTTTAAAAATATTTCGCAGTTGGTGGCCATACCATAGCGACGACTCAACCTACGATATTTCCTATCGGCTTGTTCAGGGTGTAATAAGGCCTGTTTCAGGTTGTGAATATGGGGGTCATTATCGTATTCCCCAATGAACGGAGAAGTAGGGACAGTGTGAGGGCACAGATGGAATACTGACTCATCATCAATCTGAATATATTCCTGAGCATGCATATAGATTAAAAAGGATAATAAATATAGTATATTTGAAGAATGGGTCAAAGCATGTTGTGGCGAGTGTAGCGGCATGCCTTTGTCTAATAACTTCAATGATTACTTAGTAGAAGGTAGTTATGATTTTGATTACCAAATGGATAGGAAAAATGTCTTCTGTAGCTATTGCGGAGGCGATTCTAGCCCTTTCACTGGGATCATGTGCGGAAGTGAAATGGTGTTTAACATCGTGCCAGTGTTGCCTAATGTATTTGGCACTGACGCACTAATTTCCGATGCCTTGCTAGGATTTTGAAAAAATGGCTTCACAAATGCTTTAAAAAGTGAAGTACAAGTCATCATGTCATCTTTGATGATAGAGGGCGTGTTGTGGACTGTGACAGTTTGTGTAGCGACCGAATGCATTGGGAAGTGTGTACAATTTACCCATAACAATATTAATTTGAAAATCAAATTTGCTTAAGGCGATCTCCATCTTTTGAATGTGTGTGTTATGGTCCGCCATGGTCGCAGGTACCTCAGACTGGCATGGTCGGTCTCAATTGTAAATATGCACCCATAGAGATACTGACAAAAGTGTGTACATAAATATATTTAATGGCCGATAGTTCTCTCCCTCTGTGGTGCTCCAGCATCCTTCTTGAATAGAAAATTTCTTGGATGCGAATGCTGCGATATTTCTTTGTTTAGTGTGTGGGTCGAGTTGGATGAGTGTTGGCGTCGCAGGCTAGAATGATCTCATGGCCCTCATTAAATTTTTGCAGTAATGGTGTCTGAAGAATTGCTCATTTTAAATATGAAAAGGAATTTTGACGTTCTTTTCCACATTTAAAAGGCATAGTATACTTGGTCAGCTCAATCAATGGTTGTGCAAGGGATGCATAATGCAGAATATATTTTTCACAGGTAAGAAGTAATCCCCAGAAAGGTGCAAAGTTGTTTAAAAGATTAGAAGGGGGGTGGGGGGGCATATTTTCGATTGCAGCTACCTTGTCGGGATCTGTGGACATGCGTTAGGGCTTGATGATGTGGCCTAAAACCTTAATTGTTTGTTGGGCGAACAAACACATTTGGGTATTGACCTTAACATTAAACTGGTGCAATCTTTGGAAGACTTTATGGATATTGGCAATATGTTCCTCAAAGGTATTACCCAATATAAAAATATTGTCAATGTAGGCGATCGCTGCAGTCCATCTCAGGGGGCCTAAAAGCTTGTTGATGAACATTTGAAAGTATTGGGGCGAAGTGCTGAGGCCCATTGACATTCTTCGATATTCGAATAATCCCACCCCATCAATGCTAAAAGCCAATTTGTGATGATCCTGAGGTTGAACAGGGATGGTATAGAAGCCAGAAAATAAGTCAAGGCTCGTGATGAAAGAGGAATGTTGCAACGCATTTAAAATGTCCTCAGTTTGTGGCAACGGATATTGCACCCTAGTAAGATGTTGATTGAGTTTTTGAAAATCTGTCAAAAATCGAAGGCAGCCACTCTTTTTGGAAATTACAAGACTAGGGGCAGAATATGGAGAATCAGCTTCTTGTGTAATGCCAGCATTGACCATATATTTGATTTGAAGTAAAAGGGCGTCACGCACCTTGGACTGATTCGATAGGGACGAGTAGCAATGGGTTGGTCAGTGTCAAAGTCCAGCTTAATTTCAAAGTCTCGTGCCTCTGAAAGCTCTACTATAGAAATAGCAAAACAGTCACTATAGTGTTCTATAATATAATGAGTGGCTTGTTGCTGTGCTATCGGACACAATTGGAATTTCAGTGATTTTATTCTCGTTGTGGGCGTGGATAAAGAGAATATTGTACTTTAAAATAGGGATGATGTTCTATTTCTTAAGAAAATCCATACCCAAAATGATATTCTGCTGGAGGTTGTCAAGAACTAAAAAATTCTGTGGATAAGTACGACCGTTGATGTTTAAGTTGATAGTAATTTCAAACTTAGGAGGGGGTAAAATTGACGTGGCTGCAACTAGTGTAATATTTGCCTTGAGAGGAGAAAGGGGCTGAGCCGATAAAATGGTGCTGGCCACACAGCTACATGAACGCCCTGTGTCTACTAATGTATAGTATTGTTTGCCTTTAATAGTGACAAGTACTTGTGGTGTTGTAGTATTAATAACGTTCGGCTGACATAGTGAAAGGGGAGTCGTGTGCGTTCTAGGCGCTGCACTGCTCAGTATGTTTCCCAACAAATGCTCATCATTACGGCCCCCGGCATCCTTGTTTTGAAAACAGCATTTGCCACAGAGGGAGTGGGAGTGGAGTGGGTCAGAAAGACGGTACACAGTGTCAGCTGAAATGTATTCTTAAATCGGCGAAAGCGGTCACCAATGTCTGTTGAAAAAGTAAAATTCTGATTGGGGGAATAGGGGGCACTGACGACTCTTATGTCCTACGTAGAGGGACTACGGCTACGGGGACCGTGAACTGCTGGCTGCGCTGCAGGGAATCGCTGTGATGTGACAACACTGCATTCTCATGTGTGGGGTGCTAGAGGTGTGGCAACTGCAACCTGAATTGCGCAGGGGGGGGAGGAAACTGCGCTGGTGTGTGTCGGTGCGGGCGGGCTTGGGACGCACTGGTTGATGTGTCGGTGGGTTGTGTGACCGCTTTACAGATGGCGGCGTGGGCAATTGTTTACACACTGGTTGCCTAGAGGGCGGTTTGCTTGACCTGACATCATTATACTGAGGCTTTGCTATTGCAAAATGTATGACGGAATTGATTTTTGGAACCTTGTTCTGTTGCACAATGTTGCTTGATGTAGGGTGTAAGGGCGGTATGGGATTTGATTGGAAATGAACTCCCTTGGCATTAAAACTGGCGATTTCCACGTACATTCGGCTGGGCATCACTTTATTAAAAAAAGCTTTGCATGTTGCTTGAACCCGGGCCTGCTGCTCCTGGGTGGGGGAGTCATGTTTTCCGCTGTAGTGTACCTTGTATTGTACCCCAGAAACGTGTTCTTGTACGTGTCCATTTCCTGTTCTGAAGGGGCCTGCTTGGTGGTGTGTGTAGTGTTGTTGATAGGGTGCGTGGTGAGATGGATGTCTGTAGTGTTGTGTTCTGTGGCCAGTTAATTACTGTAGGGTGGTGGTACGGTCGTTGAACGTGTGTGTTTCTGTGGGTTGGGGTGGATATGTATGTGCTTGGATGTATTGTACAAGACATGGGGGTAGTGGGGTGTAAATTGGTGTGTTTTTGAGCATCTGTATCTATTCCTTTAAAACTGGCAATTTGCTCGTGGAGTTTAGTGTGTAGTGTGTTTGGTGTATGTAGTGCAATGTTTTGTTGTAACTGTGTCACGCTCAATGTTTTCAATGTTGTGGAGTAGCTTGTCTAGTGTTGTGTTGTCGAAAAGCATAAGCTTGTCAGCAAGTGTTGGCAAAATAGAGTTCCAAATGATGTTCAAAAATTCTTGTTCAGGCAATCGTGGTGTACATTTATTCTTGTAAAAAGTCAAGTTCTCGATATGGACCTGAGCGCTTTCGTCGTGTTGTTGTGTGGTGTGTAAAAGGTGTTTGTATGTATCCTGTCAAGTTTGCGGAATGTGTGTAATAATTTATCCCCAATTTGTTGCCAAGTGATATTAGTTTTACTGCTGTAGTAGAGGTTCTCCTAGGCTCTCTTCGCAACCCCTACCAGATAAAACTTTAATCGCCATCGCTTGTCATGTTGGGTAGGTGGAGGTATAGTTTTGTCAGCGTTTGTAGCAGGAATGGAAATGGAATGTGTATTGGTTGTCTGTAGTGAGTGGACTGGGCGTGGTCTCGAATAATAACCGCTTGTACCAGGCTGGTTACTTGTTGATTGGTGTTGAGAAGTTTGTTCAATGGGTGTAATGTTTTCTGTGTGAGCACTGCTTAACTGAGTTAGCAACTGCTCGAGTAAGTGTAATGTTCATGTAGGCATGGCTGAAGTACATGTAAGTTTCTGAACAGATTTTGTAATTGTTTGTGTTGTGGATATGTGTGGTGTGCTCATTGTGACATGTTAGCAAGAATGTGTGCAGTCAAAGTATATTGTGCAATGCACTTTTGTGTAAACTTAAAATTAAGCAAACTACAGGAAAGAAGAATAGAACACACACAGACAGCTCACAACACGCTAGAGTGGTTCAAGCTAACAAGTGAACAGTATGTTCTGCATGTATTATAAGCATTAAAATTAAAATATTCTAACTACGTAAAAGAAGCATTCTGAGGAGGGGAATGGGTGGGCAAGAAAGGTAGCTCGGCAAGGCTGCTATGCAAGCGCTGAGTCGCGCGCGTGGGTAACTGACCTACGCCACGCTGGCTTACTGTGGGAGTAGAACAACGATTAGCGTGGGCGGGCGGGGCTGTCTGTTACAGATGGGAGAAGGAGGCTTACTCTCAATGTTATTGCACGTCTGAAAAATATTAATTGAAATGTTAAATGACACAATAATGAAATGGCCTGGGAACAGGTATAGCTTGGCAGGAGAGAGGTGGGAATGAAACTGCGGCTCCACCAATGTAACAATTCCGTTCCTCCAGACTGCAAATTATCTCTGGTATCCAACACTCTTTATACTCGATCCAACATTAAACACTAGATTACAGCAAAGGAGGTAAGGGATGTCGCGGGGATGCTCATGATGGTAGCTAAATAAGAAGGATCATTTATAAAAATATATATCTTTACTATAACAAACTCTAAGTATGAGAACACAATACATTTACGCTTATACAACAATAGGAATACAGTTACATTACAGAACATGTTGATTACAATTACGTTACTAAGGTATACTGAAACAATAGTTAACAAGATTCACAAATATATCACAGCTATGACCTAACCTTGCCGAGATTATTCTTACAAGGGGGAAAGGGACGATGACTCGTTATCAGAATGGCTCCCTACTGCGAACGCGTTTATACTCATCCAATCTTGTAGAACTGGTTGGCCTCAGAGCTCCTCTGTGGCTTAGGCTTGTCTACTTCCTTTGTCTTCAGTCTATGATCTCACTCACAAGTATATCGCCTCAATACACGGTGCCGTCTGGGGGGGGGGGGGGGGGACCACCATGCGAGGTCCCATTTATAATTGGGCCAAGTACGGCATGTTTGTGAAACCACTGCACTCGGCCACCAGCTATACCCTGCACCATTTTAGACAGTGTAGTGATGCCAGGTTATTGTTACAATATGAAAGTTGTTTAACAGAAATAATTGTAACAAAAGTTAACATTAAAGCTACCATCTCAGCACAGTGGCCAAAATACTAGCAACTGCCAATTACCTTACGGGCCTCAGCCCCTCGAATATGACATATATAACCTGAAATGCAGGCACCAAAATCCCTGCAGTGGCAAATTATATTGAGAGTCATCAGTATGACATACATTGCAAGTTATTTAGTCGCAAACCTACCTGTTAGTGAACACACTAAAAGGGTGGGGCAGGGCTCTCACCTAACATGTTGCCTAAAGAGATCGGCACTGTAGAAGATAAGAAATATAAGTTTAGGATAGACACAAGGCACAAAATAGATGACAGAATAGATTTCTGTGGTTGGGGCCCATTCGCCAACAAAGAGACAGGTCGACACAAGCCACCCACGACAGAATAGATGGGAGAAAGACAGACATAAAAAAGATGAAAAAGAAGTAGGAAAATTCAGAGCACAGGTAGTACCAGCCTTCCTGAAAACTACTGGTAGCAGACATCACCCTTTATGCCTGACCTGACAGAAATAACCCTAAACAAAATGCCCTCCAATTACAGTTTCATTTATATGCTGCATGTGACAATTTAAGCACTACTATAAAAAAGAAAATTGACAAGTTCCCTCTTAACCTAAACACGTGAAAACCCTGTAATCATTTTTACATGAAACTATTTCACACTAGACATGACCCTTAGTTACAGACTTATTGAAAAACTGTGTTTCTTCATTTAAAAAATCTGACACACGTGTCTTAATAAAAAGTAAATATAAAAATTGTTATGTCGTGTATTAGTATTATTCACTATTTAAAGTGTTCAATGTTGTTCCCTATGACTCATATTTAAATGTCACGTCACTTTCATATTCCAACTCGTGGATTTTTATATCATATCTGGTTGTCACTTGTAAACAGTGTTCCAAATTAACTTACATACATTACACTTTTAAAACCCTCACAATTCTTGCACTGATGTAAATAAAAAAATTAACAAACACAAAAGTAACATCTTAAAATTTAACATGACATACACTACCCATTGTACTTACATCCTACCTTAATCTACATGGCATACAATCTGCCTTTCTGTCACCTTTTTCCTCCTCCACAACACACTCCTTCGCTCTCGCCTTAATTTAACTCTTTTTCTTACTGCCTTTCTTCCATTACCTGTCACAACTCTCCTCTTACTTACAGGTTCACACTTACCCCCTTATTCCTTGCTTGTTTGATATGTGCACGATCCTTCAGTTGTTTACATTTGGTCAACACATTTTCATTTTTAACTACCATACATTCTTCCCACCAAGCACTACACAATTTTATTCCTGGGAACCCCCCACACCTACAACACTTTCCTACTTCACACATACTTGGTAACATCCCCTCTGATTCTCACTTCTGAATTGATCACTCTCATTTCAGTTTCAAATTTCCTAGTCAGTTTCATGGAAACAATTCGATTTACCCCCACATATGGAATTTACATACTTTGACTGATTTCATTCTGACTTGGCACTCTGTAACCTTGTAAACATTGTACTGCTAAATTGGTGCAATTAGTGTAACATTTCAATGATGTACTCTCATTTTTCATTTGTACCAATTCATTCATAACCTCAACTACGTCAGTTTCCCCTTTCTCTACCACATCTACTATTTCCCCCTTTACTATCACTGACTCATTCTCACACTCAGCACTCAACTCTACTTTTTCACAAATATTAACTTTATAACTCTCATTTACCTCAGTCGTCTGTACATTAACATGTACCCATACATTTTCCAATTCATTGAAGTTTTCTAACACTTTACATTCCTGGGAAAATACAAATTCCTCCACCTGTTGTGCTATTTGGGTTGCATGGACTTTAGATTCTATTTCTTTACAGTGTACTCCTACCGTTTCCACATTATCTTGGCACTGTATTACTATCCTTTCTTTGACTGCAACTGCTTGCGTAATTTCATTTATCCTATTTTCACCCTTGTTTACATTGATCTTGCAGACTTGCTTACCCTCATCTAATCTGCCGGTTATTTCTACTTCAGCCATCATTTGTTGAACACGTCTACTAGCTTCGTCCATTTTGATGCCGTTGGGTGACACAAGACGAATGATGACACATATACTTACTGATGATATGGACCCCAGCGGTGCTTCCCAATCACCGCACTGTTGATACTCAGGGTTCTCAGGGATGCTGTGGGTTCTGTGTGTCCGTCTCACCCGAGCGTACTTACAAACATGTTGGCAATACTAAACTTTTACTAAACATTTTAAACACTTGAAAAAGAGATACATGTGGCAAGGACACTGTCACTCCTAATGAAAGAAGATAGTTAACTGTGATACTTGTTTTATGTATATCGTTTGTACAAATCAACATGCCATGAAATTAATGATACACTCGGTAGTGTCTAGCTAACTCCACTTGGGTGCTCCCCAGCCTGCAACTATTCTAGCGCACGCCTAGATGGATGATCTCACCGCTGTGTATGAAAACACAATCTCCACATGGGAAGAGAGTCGACAACCGCTAGGGTGGACTGACGATTTTCCGTGAAGATAGGACACTGTGAATTACAAAATGAAACACTTGATGATACATTAACATGTGTGATTACTTGGCATCACTAACGTAAACTCGTCTGGGCTCGCCCGCCAGCACGTGGGTATTGTGGTGACGGCCTATACACAGAGCCGGTTAGGATGGTAGTAATATAACCTTCAAAAAATGTCAAAATTACATAAATTGCACAAAGACCCTTTAAAGAAACTGGGGCACGAGATGAGTAGTCACAATAAACACACACGTGTGAAAACAAGTTTATATAGTCTGATGCCGCTGGATAAAGTTCGTAGCGGACCACGTGGTGCAGGTGGAATTGCGATATTTCTTTGCGGAAACGGCAAATTAAATTCCAACAAAATATTATTCTGGTAGAGAAAATTATTCTCTTTATTCTCTTGTAGCATGCCTGATGGTGGAAAAAGCAAACATTAAAGTTACTGCGTGGTCAAACACAAAGGCATCGATTTACGTGAAAATTACACGGAACCCTGACAGAATTGACATAGAACCCTGAATAAAAATATTGCACACATGATATTTCATAAATAAGTTCTCAAAACGCAATGATGGTGCAGACATAGACTTGGCGTCAGTTAGCCATATGGTTGTAGTGCTATTGAAATATACATCAGTGAACAAAAAGTTGTAGTGTGTACGTGACAATGTCTTACCTCGTCAGGTCTCCTAGACATATCAAACACTGAAAATAAAAATATAGGACACATTTTACACTGCAAAATATTATTCTTTATGTGAAAGTTAAAAAATATTGGCCTCTTTGCGCACGTGCATGTACACGTGACACGTGTGTGGTGAGCACCATCATGGGCTCTTGCGCCGCTGCCTGTTAGCTGACATCAATTTGTTTTCTCTCCTCCTTAGGGTTTTCTCAAATTTTTTTTTGGGTTATTGACTATGTTTATTAAGTATTGATATTCATTTTTTTCCTCTTTACCTTCTTTGGTTAAAAGTTGTATTATGTTGTCGAATATCAGTAAACGCTGTTGTTCCTGGCCATACTGAATTATTTTACAACGAAGCCTTAAAATGATACAACATAAACCAAAAAAATTCCATACAGGGACAGATCAAAAGTTATGCAAACATTCTTGACGAGGATGTCGATGATGATGACTGTAGAAATGTTACTTACATAATGATTTCTTGTTTCTGAAACAGGAACTGCATTGCTACCAGGAACATACATCTACTACTTTCGGCACTCTGATGATGATGAAACTGCAGTCACTCATTCGTCGACATTCACACCCAGCACAGGCGTGCTGCGTTGCAACATCTTGACATGTTGAGCATTAGTACGATGTTGCAGCTACCTTTACACTGCTGCTTCTCGCTACTGCGTTGCATTTATCTCTGGGCTGTGTCGAAATTCCAGCACCACATAAGAGTGGCATATTGCAGCATCTCAAGGTTGAAATTCACGCCGCCACACATTGGGCAGCCACATTGCAATGTAGCATCTACTTGCTACGCCACAAATAAGTTACACACTCTGCATGAAAAAAATGTTGGGTTCCAGTTAGCATGTCACTAAAGGCACACTGTTAATATTTGGTTGAATTATAAATAACAAAAGAAGGAATAATCCATGTTGGATTTGAGACGATTTATTTGTGGACAGTCAAACACATAAACCGATACATCTCTCTCCTCATCTGCATTCACACAGGTACAAAGTCACAGCAGCAGTTACATAAAATTCAAAGTTACATCTTGATTCGCGAGGAAAAATTACGAAGACAAGGGGGAGGACAAAGAACTTTTTCCCTTGGCTCCTAGTAACCTCACACACCCACATAAATTAATTTTGACAGAAGGAGTTGTTGTAATCCAAAAAGTAGTTGTTACACGAAGATAGATTTAAATTGAAACAAGAAAAGTTCTGGTCGGCGGCACTTATGGGTGTGGGCAAAATTGGTCCGTAAGGTAGTTACCGCTACAAAGGTTGTTTGAAAATAAGAACGATTCCTGGGCTCTCTGCCTGCAGCTCCGGCACGTGCAGAAGCTGCCCCCCCCCCCCTCCACAAAAAAATCTAAAAATACACTCTTGGCCGGGGCTTGCGGCCTCTTATTGGCTGTTCATTACATCATGTTGCTGTGTGGAATGACAAAAGTGCTGATGGCATGGGAATTAAGAAAAAAGTCTTAACTCAAAAGTGGTAACACCTCGCCCTGAAGCCTGGGAAACAAAAAATGCCACATATTACAGATAACACTTGTAATACAGCCTCACATTAAAACTGTTAAAGTCCCTACTTCTAAACTGTGGCATGAAAGGAAAAATCTGAACGATTACACTCGGTGGCAAATGAAAACTGGGCAATTTAACAAAAAGTGAACATGAAAAACAATTTAAAAAAAAGCTATAAAAATGTGTATAAACGCAATGCTAAGTTCAGTTCCAATTTTAATTAATTCATTTTAAAGTGATTTCAGAACACTTTCAAATACAGATCAAACAAGTTTCCATGATAATTTAGGTGCAAACTACATACAACGGCTTGTTATAAGTTTGAGATGCTAGTTCGCCTAGATGGCGGCGACACGCTGGCAGGGGCTCGACGAAAACTCTGGTCCTCAGGAATCATCGTCTCGGAGTGGATTATTAAATACCCCAGTACATGTTGGGAATTGGGCCTCCAAAACTCCTAACGTCTCGCACCAAATTCATGCCCAGAACAAACTAAATCTGTGAGGATCCTCAGCTCTCCTCTAAACACGTCTTTCAGTTACTATGGCTTGATGTAGAAGGAAGCCTTCACAGACTTAAGCCCTTCTCTTTCATTACAACAGTTACTGTTTTGTCACATCCTTTTTCAAATGTCAAAACCTCTTAGATAAACACACATTTAAGTAAAACTTATTTGCAAAAACTGTTCACTTAATCGCAAGGGAAATGTACATTGTAAAATGTCCTTAAGTAAGTTCGCTTCAGCTAGCAATAAGTATCGAAAATTTAAAAGTTTGCAGAATTTAATACATTCTTATCTCAGTATATAAGATGGACTCTACCTCTTCCAAATCAAAATATCGTAACAATGTCAGAAAATATGTAAACAAGCTAGTAAATATTATTTTTAATCTCTGGAGGGCGTAAAATAAATGTAAAAAACATTATGTTTCTAAAAGACAACATTTCAATAGTAAACAGAAAATATTGGAGCATAACGACAACAACAAATTACTTTACTGTAACTGCTAGGCCTACATAATTATTTAAAATTAATATATTAACAACAATCAATGTGATCATAGGCAAACATGATTCGGACCCAACTGAAAAATAACAAGAACATTGCTTACCTTGAATTAAATTAAACAAAAACTGGTCTAAAATATAGTGTTCATAAGCTATATATGCATTGACTGGAAAAAATATATAAATACATTAATATGAAGGAATGGCATCCTCTTGGTTTGGTGGCTACTATACTACATTTAAGCATTGCTGTCCATGGTCGCTGTTATCTTGCTGGACTCTTATCCGTGATGTTGTATGTTAGAATCCTGTACCTACATGAGATTTTTCTTTTTTTTTAAATGCATTGATTCCTAGATGTATGATTGGTTTGACAAGGCCGGTCAGCCGAGTGACGTACTGGGATGAGTGTGAAGTTAACATAAAATGTTCTTAGATTTTTTTTACATTTTCTTTTAGATTCTTTTGGATTTCAAGATCAAAGGTCAAGGTCACCTGGATCAAAGATGGCGGCCTTGTGATCAGAATGACAAAGCAGGAGAAAATATAATTTCTAGATGACAGTCGAACAAATGTAATTTGGAAACGAGGTGGTGGTCCGATGCCTGAGATGGACCCTGGCCCTGTTAAAAGGTGTGATTTCGAGGGATTTTTGGTCTAAAACATATGATTTTGAGCGTAAAAAGGAAGCCCCAGAAAATAGGCTGAAATTGGATTTCGGGACTTGTTTTTGCACATGAGGGGCTTACTGTTTTTAGGGAAAAAAGGGAAATTTTGAAGGCAAAAGAGAAATTTTGAAGCCTTTTTGGGCTGAAACATGCAATTTAAAAAAAAATAAAAATGGGAAAACCCCGAGATGGCCGTTAACTCTGAGGCTCTGGATTCTGGACCATGTGCCAGAAAAAGCTATGCCCTACTACTATTAAATGAAGTGACAACATAATAAGCAAGAGTTCTGTATTCATGTATAATTAAAATAGCTTTGACCAACTGTAAACATAACCCCTCAAAAACTGCAATGTTGCAAATGTTTGTCTTGAGCAGTTTCCTCAGACTTTGTTACAGAGGTGCAGACTCGCCCTGTAAATAAAACAAATGTTTACATGACATAAAGTAACAACAAAACAATGACAAAAATTAATTTAAAGAAACAAACTAATTACACATAAAGGAATTGAAATCATCTACATAATAACATTGTAAATAAGCATAAAACATAAAACTAATAACATGCAATAAAGTATGAATAACATTTAATATCTACTTGCTGGATGAATTAAACAAATAAACATTAAATTAAAAAACAAAAAAAAAAAATTTAACACCTTTAATGCAATATTTAAAACAAAACAACAGAAAAACAGGTTCTAAACAAAGATGTGACTATGTTGCAGCGTACTTGTCAATCAAAATCAACCATTTAGTAAAAACCTCACAAGCATTACGTGGCAGTTGTTATTTTTAACATGTGTTTTCTCGCATACCATTCGTCAGAGGCTTTCTCATCAAGAGGACTCTTGTTTTACGTGTTGCCATTTAAATTCATAACCTGTGATCACACTTTACATAACAGTTTACGAAGATGCCTTTTTCACTATTCAAAGAGGTGGCAACCCCCATTTTACCAAGTAGGGACTACAGTAGGCCAACAATGGTACTTACATGTTAAAGATATTGAATTCCTTGACACGTAATAAAAAATCATCCCTTAATACCAGATAGTTTCAATGTAATTAAATAAAGTTCATTATTTCAACCTCTTCTTCACAAGGGTTTCCTGCCCCAAGAAGTGGTTTCCTGACATTCGTTGTTATAGGCTGTTTACGGTTAAATGAGCACTTTTAAAGCCTTGCTTAAGATCTACTTGTATGCACATTGTGTATTTCCCACCTTATGTAAATTTAACATTGCCTTGGGCCTCATCACTTTATTCATGCGTTGGTCAAGTGAAACAGTGAAGTTAGTGGAAAAGAAAATATTTCACAAATCTGCTCATTTTTACAATTTGATGCATTAAAAAAACAAAGCGAAAGGAATAATCTAAGTTATCAATTGGCACGTCAAATATATGAAGTTAGGAGAAGTAACTTTTTTTTTAGGGTTATTTCCAAAAGTGCTCACTTTATCATGTGCAGCCTTTACACATTTTCGTACTGACATTTTGCAAGGAATATCTTAACGAAGTTTGTCTTAAAGGTGCCGACTTATCCTGTATATTTTTCCTACTGTTTGACCCCGTACTTTTTTGTTTTGTTCAGATTAGTTTGAGTTTTCGTTATTATATCAAAAGCCTATTTTTTTTTTAAGTAAACCATTTCCCGGGTTTTTTCCGGTTATTTTCGGCTCTTTGATTTCCTTGATTTCTTTGTTGTTTTCTTTTCGTTGGTCAGCTTGATACATTTTCAGCTCAGTAAATTTCGACCTTAAATTTCCTAATATCAGGGCCTAACCTACGTCATATGGCCTATTACGTATGCACCTTAAATTGTGGTCTCGTGTTTTCGGACAGTGTTTAAATTGCATGTCACCATTGTGGCATAACATAGTTTTCATTCCCCAGAGTAACTGTTTTGTTTTTACAAAGCTTTACTTTGCCGTGGCCGAGGTGTATTGTGTAATCATATTACCACAAAATATACTTTTTTAATATCCACGTTTGATAAATTTACGTATTTTCGTTGAAGAGCAATGATGGGCGAACTTGTCAAATGGTACACGCACAATGTTAACAATTTCTTTTCTTTTTTTATAAATTTATGATGTAAAATATGGCGGACGTACTGAATAATACGAACTTGTCAAATGGTACAATCATAATGTTTGCAATCTCTTTGTTTATGAATTTATGGTGATGTAAAATATGGCGGACTTACTTGATGCATCAACATGGGCTGTTGGCCTTCTGTTTAGGTATGGTAAAATATTTTTCTGGCATTATACAGGCGCATTTCCCGCTATTGAACTCTGTGGCTTGGACATAATAAAGCTATAAGCTATCCTCCATTCCGGCTCCCCCTTTTTTTTTTAAAACTAATTTCTTCGGTTGGTTCTCTTTTCTTTCAAACAGATTTGAAATTCGGAAAATATTGGGCTTATTAACGGTTACGATAAAGCCAATGTAGCCAACCATAATACATACATCCAGGCATTTTCCATTAATTGGAAAACTTTTACTTTTCAAGACGGAGAAAGCTTCCTCACAATTTGGGTGATATGAATATTTACATATTTTGTGAGGTACAAGGTCTAGTGTCAGAAAAACATTATTATATTCAAACTTAAGCAGTATAGGGTTTGTTGGCAACCTCTAGTGTTGTGAAACAGATTTGTTTATTTACATTTAGAAATACAGGAAGACGAATGGATGGTGACGTCGAATCGCTGTTTCTCTCTTTTGAGGTGATGGGAATAATGTTTTCGTAAATGTTATATATACTGAGTATTTATTTTTGTGAACTTACTCAGTACTAAAAATGTACGTACTTGTTCCGCAGGGCTAATCGTATAATTCTAGAATAATTTTTCATAAAGTGGACGTTTCAGATGAGAACCGGCGAACCTTTAGTACTGCGATTATTTTCTTAAACATTTTCCAACTTATAACCGAGGCTAGTCTGAATTGATCATTTCAATATTTTGCAGTTTACGATTAGTTAGGTAACATTTATGTATGCTGTGTAAGTGGCATATTTATCAAAATCAGACGCTGTCAGCACTTGTGTGTTTTCTTCTCAAACTGCACGTCGAAAAAAAGAAGCGGGATGTGTATTAAGTAGACTAATACTTATACATAAAAGTAATTAATTTTATTTAATCATCTATTAATACCAATATATCACTGTCTGGAATTTATAATTATAGGATGCTATGTACGGTAAATATAAACAAAGCTTCATTTATCCTTAAAGTTTGAAACTCGAAAAAAAAAAAAAAAAAAAAACCCCTTTAATTTTGTTACATTGGTTATTTAATAAATATTTTTGATATTATTTTAAATTACCAAGGGTTTGTAAGAAAATTACACTGAAAATAATTTCTCTTTTATAAATCCTTATTTTTCCTTTCTAATGGTCATGCATATTTCCGGAAAAAAATCATGGGAATTGATATTACTAATCACGATGAACACAAATTTAATAGGGTGGGAGGGGGTCGCAATATTCACAGTACATAGACCTACTACTAAATGTGATAGAGGAAGGGTTATGAAGATAGGAGTAATTGTGAGGTAAAATGCATAACAATTATGTAAACTTTATGTTAAAAGGGTGGCTTTACTTGAGAAGACTTAACCTAACTTCATTGATTGTTATGATTTTTGAATTGCAACAGGACTGTGTGCTGATGTGCAACAGCACGTTGGCACTCTACAAACCTTGTTATTCTCTTTACATGGAACACTGTTTTGGGGATTTGCTCCCTTGCTGGTGTAGGAACTCTAGCTGTGTGTGTAATGTTTAGCTATGCTTGATCAGTATATTTAAGTGTGAGAGGACAATGCTTGCTCAGTGTTTTTCAGTGTGAGGACGCATCACTTGGTCAGTATTTTTCAGTACGAGGGGGGCAATGCTTGATCAGTATATTTGTGTGAGAGGACAATGTTTGCTCAGTATTTTTCAGTGTGAGGGGTCATCGCTTGATCTTATTTTTCAGTGCGAGGGGGCAACACTTTAACATAATTTACACAGGACCACAGTAATTAAACACAAAGTAAAAACTCCAACCTAGTCTGATGTTAGGTATAATTTGATTAGGGCTTCTGCATTTGACACTACTGAGTGCCAGCAGTATGTCAGCCCTTCCATTCTCATGCTAATATGCAACACTATACAGTAAAATTCACTACACTGAATATATGTACTCGCCCATGTAAACTGTGAATATACCTCCTTGGGGATGTCTGGCAGATAAATACTCTATAATACATGTTTACCTTATATTATAATGAGTCTAAACTTCACAAACATTTGTAGTTCCACACAGTAATATCACTTCACTCGGAAATAATTGCAAAGAAACACTCGTACTTGCACTCTCCATTCGTATATCACGAGCCTTCACACACTCAAATTCACGCTGAACACCGAACTCCCATAGCAGTACTCATTCCTGCACACACCAGCATACAACCATCAAGTGAGATTCTATGGTAAACTTCAAAATGGATGGTCGAAATCAATGCGCATTAGTTTCCTTTTGTTGCACAAATAGATCAATGGCGATACATGTAAATTGCACTTAAACAAAGCCTTGTAACATCTCTTTGTATGATATACTATGTTATTATTGTGTGTGTGTGTGTGTGTGCGTGTGTATATATATATATATATATATATATATATATATATATATATATATATATATATATATATATATATATAAACTTCTACGCAACTTAGTACTGACATGCGCACTTCCTCTTTGGATTAATGGGATAAGGGGAAGGGTGCTGACTGCCCTCTCTGACACGTCAGAGAAGAGGGGAGTCAAAGTTCAGAGTGAGGCGGAATGAGATAGTTTCCCGCCAAGGGAGTTCTATCTGTCTTACTACTATGGTTGTCGGGACACCGGTTGTCCTGGGATGAGATGCAGTGAGCACTGATTAAATGATTGTGGGCGTGGATGTGGATGACCTGGCTAGCGAAGCTGAGTTAATACGCATAGGCCTAGTTGGACGGCATGTGGGGACGTAATCTGCGGGTGACGCCACGACGCGGGGTTTAGGGGCAACGTGTGGTGGGAGTCGAACCCGTAGCGTCATTACGGATGCCAATTTAATCGTACAAAAATTAGGAAGAGCAACCTCCTGCAGGTGACTGACTTGCATGAGCTTACGCGAAGCCAACCTTACAATACTGGAATGAATGGGGGCTTGATTGGGGACTACCTGAGGGAATGGCACATTGACTACTGGGGATTACTACTTATCCTGACGTTTCAGATCCCCATCAGGGTTGTATCCTGGTCAGCATGCTCCTAATAGGTGATTGAACCATGACTCTTGCATGGGCGGTAGTATAGGCGTGCCTGGTAGTAAAGGTGGAGCTATTTCCCGGGGATGTGAATCAATTGTGGTGGCCAGTGCATTAGTGACATTTGTGTTATGTGATCTCTCTAACGCACGACGCTCTCTGCATCTTTGACGACACTGTACGCCACCTTTCCTGCCATGCATTTGACTTGTCCCGTGGTCCGTTATGCGAACGTACAGTGGCTTCTTCAGGCACACCCAATGCCATGATGTATAAACAGCTGTTCGGAATCAAGACTTCACTGGTGACAATCAAGAAATCTAAAAATTAATAATAATATTGAACTCTCACTACAGACAAAGTCAGGAGAAGGCGAGTCTGGGGAAATATAAATTACCTAATTATAATGCAAAATCTCTACGGTACACAATTTACAGCGTAACAGGGATTTTCCAGAATCACGAAGAACTGTTTCCGCCGTAGTTGAGGGAAGATGTCTGGGGTAAAGGGTTGTGGGTACAGGATGTGGATTACCTCTGCAGAAAGATGCTGCCATCACGGTCAGTTGGGCAGTGGTGGATGAGTCTTGTCCAAGCTGCCGGAAGTTGCAGTCTTTGCAGTCTGCGGGTGCGGGCTGAAGACTTTGCAGACTTATGGAGCTGAGTTATGTTTCAAGCTCAGTGCGGAGCCATGTTGCAGGCCAGGAGAGGAGAGAGAGTCTTCTGCAGACCAGGGAAAGCTCGCGAATCTCTTCAGCCGGCGAGCCTGGTGTGTGCCGGACCACGCTGCTGTACTTCTATTTATACTGAAAATCTTCTGATTAGCAGTTTTTCGGGGTGCTTAACCTTCCAACACAGGGGTAGGTTATAAGAGTAGCGGGCTCGTCACTCATATCTTATCTCCCTGCTTGGAGGCGACGACAAATTAAAACACCTCATCCTGAGGCTGGCAGGTTGTGATGTCACATGGCCACAGTGGGGCTGTTATCTCTGGGGTTGTTTGGAACTTCTTCTATGTCTAAGCAAAGGGTAGTGGATTCTCAAAAATACTTAATTTATTCACGGGGGTGGGGCTTTCATGCATGATTTTGGCAAGCAGTGCATATTGTAATTAGGTGAGTTAAATACGGTTACGTATTTGGCTGTCCAGACTTGTGGAATCTCTTTGCTCGATACATTTAAATTATTCTGCCACTGTTATGACTTGCCCCTGATCTCGGTTCGCTCTTAGATGGGGCGAAGTTGCCCGTAGAATGCGCATCTGTACAGCGCAGCATGTTGGCATGCGTCAGTTGGATACCCTCTAAAGCGACATAGACCTATCTGACAAATTCACTACTTCAGGTGTGGGAGGCGGTTGCCAAAATCATAGACTGTCGTTCGCACTTCAAGGTCAGCGCCTCTTCTGTGCGTACACTGCCTGGATTGGAGTCGCGTTTCTGAGTGGTCGCTCTTTCTGTGCACGCGCTGTCTTTGGTTGGAGTGTGGCGTGCCCATCTAGGTCACGCGCCATTTGGTTATTATCAGTGTGGGTTAATGGCCTATTCCTTCTTCCTCTTCGCTCTCTCCCTCTTTCTCGGTGACATAGCGGACGGAAGGTCGGTGCACGGTGCCATCTGCTTCTTTGCGCAGTTGTAGCCATCTCGTCACATTTCTTCGCTCGTGTTTCTTACCAAGGGAGGAAGAGCTTGGGAAAAGAGTTTGCGGGAACGAGGCATTTGTTTCGTTAAACCTATGCTTTCCTGGCTTGAGGGCAGTTTACATACCAAGTAAAGAAAAGGCTTTAAACATCGTATTGTACAAAGGTGGCTGCACAAAAATATTTTAAAGTTACTACTTATTTATTTCTGTCCTCAAGAAAAAAAATATATCCAGCTAATGAATGCAAAGGTTTTTGTGGGGGAAGTTACTGTGGCTCCCTGCGGGATGAAGTTAAGTGGTCTGTTATTCCAGGCAGTATGGTCGCACAGTAACTTGATTATACAATAGGCAAAAATTTGCGAGCTTTAAGAAAAGACAATTCCTATACATCCTGCACTAACTCCGGGTTGCTTTCCAACAATCAAAGAAACAGGTATGAGAAGGTACCATTTTTTATAAATCATTCATGAACAAGGCAAGACACTCAAAGAACAAGTAATTGCGTACTTTATGCTTGAAGTCGTTTAGGTATGCACTGTTTGTACGTGAACAGAAATATTATAATTAGTTTGCCGTAATAGGCTGTATAAGGACACTCTTAAGCTTTGTTATTATAATGACTTCACAAGGTAAATATTTTTTAAGGCTAAGTTACACATGGGAATCGCTTTGTATCACAAGCCAACAATAGTTAAATCGGCTTACATTCTAGTGTATAGTGGGATAGGTTTAGTGATTACATAGTTTGATTAAAGTTTCCTACTCTTACGAGCTAGGTTACAGGTTATACGCATGTATTTATTTCTGCGCTGTGGCAGGGGGTCATGCAACAGGTAGGCATGCACCTCCTCAATGCGTTACATAAAGTGTACACTCAGCGACATGTGCTTGGCATGGGGTTGTATTATTCTGTTGGTGCTCTGCCTTAATTACCTCGCAACATTGAAAGGGTTCACGAACGTGAAAGTTTTATATGTGCACATAGGGTGAGATAGTTCTCTCAACAATTAAGACAATTGTGGGACAGTAATGAATACATGTGGACAAGAATGACCAAATGTTGAACAAAATCTGCAAATAATTCATAACTTACAACATGCAACTGTAATGATAACTGTAACTGTAATGTATAGGTTTCAGGTGAGCCCAAATAGCACTTGCATTGTCGCTCGTATCATTTGAGACAGAGCAGACTGATTTGTACTGAAGATCACCAATGTAGTTTCTGAAATATAGTACACCTGTGTGAAGTGTAAGTTGAGACCTAGAACCACCAAAGTGCACAATTTGCACTTCCGTTGTGTATTTGCAAAGGTAGTTCTCCGAAAAATAAATCAACAAAATGCATTCCTTTTCACTTATTTTTTCTTTTAATATCTTTAACTGTTCCAGTTGGTGTCTTGAATTATATTCATGAATAAGGAAATTATGAGTATCTTCAATAACTTATTGATGGAACAGTTTACAGAATCTTTGGCAATTATTTTTGCTTCAATAGGGTTCCCGTGCTTGTCTGTTGTAGTTACAGTTTTCGGTACTTATTTGTAGTAAGAAACATACAACTTTCCCTTTTCATCCAAAGTAAATGTTTCACTTAGAAACTGTCTGTTATTACACTGCAAACACTCACTATACATGTATAATTTATTGTTAGTGTTGCAAGTAATTCTGTTGCAAAAATCAGTGACTTTTTCTGAACCAATCATTTTAAGTTGTTTTAATTTCTGAAGCATGAATGAGACGTTAGCATGTCTTTAACACATACATGTTTCACGAGCAGAGACTTTTGGCTGAACAACCCAGAAGGGTTTGCTCTTGCAAAATGTCGAAAACACAATTTTGAAATTAGATTCTTCGAATTTTGTGTACAAATTACGTAGTGTATCTTTTAAATAACGCTTCTGTTGCATGCACTTTTTCAGTGTAACACAATCTTTTGTCCTGCGTGCTATCATACTGTTTTCGTCACTACAAAAAAGTCAGTCACTTTTTTTTGTTTCGGCCATTATCTCTAGCAATTTTTTCTTCTTTTAATATGTGAAAGTCCTACTTTTCTCTGCTCTTCTGTATCTTTGCAGTGAGATCAATGGCTTAACGTACTGGGTCAATTTGTACTTTTTCAGAATTTTCCCGCAAGCACTTTTGCAATTGTTTGTTTCTGAATTTCCCTTCTTGATTCCATAATTTTTTCAGAAATTTGTTTCTGCAATGCTACTCCAAAAAATCAGTTGCCTATGCACTTCATTTGGACCCTTGTTTAGTATTTCACTTACCTTCTTTCTTGGGGACGGAGATGACCCTTTGTGTTTCGAAATTTCTGTCAGTGATACTTCTTTCTGTATTTTTCATTTTTTGTTTTTTCTCTTTTCAACTGGAACTTCAGTTTAAACACACTGTTGTAGCACTTCCCATGTCTTTTCTCTGTATTTACCTTCTTTTTTACTACTTTTTTTGATGATGAGTTAGCAGTGTGTGGGGGTTCTGTTACAGTGAGTCCACTGCTCGATTCCAACTGGATGTCATTAGAACTATCCAGTGAGCTTTCGTCAGGGATACTGGGTGGTGTATTTGATTCTAAACTTAAATTTCACATTGTACCTCCATCTGGGAGGGAGAGGTGGTGGCGTGTGTGTTAGCTTTTTACGTAGGTCAGGTTAGATTCTGATAAATACCAAAATATATTGCAACATATAATTTTTTTAAACATTTTTTTATATCCAAAACACAAGTAAATAGGCCAAGGACAGTAATTACAAAAAAAAGTTACTCACAAGGATTAAAATGCAAACAATTACCTTCAACAAATTCAAAAGTTAATAATTATTCACATGCTGATATTTTAACTGAAAAAAAATGGCTGCTTCACAATATTACAGCAGAGTAGCCAACCTATTACTTCTCCTAGGAAAATTATTGTGCTGACACCATCAAGGGATAGAAATGACATAAAACTCTTGGGACAAACTTTGAGGTCAAATAATACATTGTTATTGCATGTGTCACTTCCAGTTCACTTATACTCTGCTTCTTGCATGTATCTTGCACATATTACCGTATATTTATTTTAAGTTAGGCTTAGTTTGTAAGCTTAAACAATAAACAGTGTAATGGAAAATGTAGTTTGGGACAAGGGACAGTAATGACCTAACAGGTGTTTAAATTATCTGTGTTAAAATTAGGTAACAGTTTTAGACACAATTTATGGTGCATATACAGGTTATAAGAAGTCACAAAAAAAAAAGGATCAGAAACTAGGGATGATTATAAAAAAACTAATTAGTGGCCACGGACTGAAAATTTAATGTTATGGGAGAATCTCCCACTGGGTATCTTACTCATCCAGAGTAGATAAGTTACGTCTGCCATACTGGCGGTGGTACACTTTATACAGGCTAGAGATTGAACATCTCGGGTTACACAACACTCCATCTCACAAAGCAAACCAAAAACAGGGATTATGCCACAACTGCAATTGTTCAACTCGCACTAAACACTAGAGATTACATGGGTCCTTGTTTCCTCTCAAAGAAAATTACTAGGCCTACATTTCTATGCTAAATGATTAAATATTTTCAGTGTCAATGCTAAACACCTAACCTTACAAAACATGACAGGGTCATGTTCTCTGTTGTAGGCCAATCACGGTAAAGTGAGCACTTTTGAAAGCCATTTCGTTTGGAATAATAGTCAGTAAATATATTTTATTTAGCATTAGACGTTAACTTCAAAAAGCGGTGGAACATACTGTGTTTGTTACCTACATGGCAATATTTATTTTAAAATGTTGTTGAAGGTTAAAATATGACTAAAAGGAAAAAATTACTAGGACTTTAAAAGTGCTCACTTTAACGTGAACAGCCTATACATGAGTTTCATCGTAGTGAAAGGAAATTACGTTAGTGACGTAACAAGAATAAAAGAGGGGTTTTACGAGGTACGTGACCTCTACAGTGATTTCACTTTGAAATTCAGAAGTTTCACAAGTTACAGGATGATTAACATTTTATGTAAAAGGCATTTTCAACACTTAGGAAATTTTATATTTTACAAAGGTTGGGAATTTCCTGGGTGGCGGTTACAGCGTGCTCACAGTGAGCTCTCACCTCATGCTCTTATGCAAGGTACAGGGGGTTCATTAAACAATGTCACCCAGTCGCATTGCGAGGAATGGAGAGGGTTTCGTTGTGGTTATGTTCACGGGCCTGCTGATTGGCTTTGATTTCGCGTTCACACTTCCTAACAGTACTCACGGAGTCCACGTGTCATTCTAATGTTTGAAATAGTAACAACAAAATTTTTCACTTTCTCATTAATGCTTACGTTACGTTAGTTCTAGGGGGGGTTTACAGGGAATTGCAAACACTAATTTTCCAGTCTACTTAAGGGTTTGAAACTACGTAAATTTTCCTCCGGCAAACAAAACTTTCTTGTTTAGCAAACTAGGGACCAAGTACAGGATTTAAATTGTTGTGTTTTTCTTTACATTTATTTGCAGGCGTTCATTGATAGGTTGACTACGTTGATTGGAACACTCTTATTATTGATTGAACCTCGGTTCGTATCAATGCGATGATGCTTTTGATTTCTTAACCTTAAAAGAAAAAACTTTACAAGTTATAGGGTACACAAAAAAGAACTTTCTCTTGAGTGGTGATGCAGGTACTTCTCGTAGCTCTGCCTAATCCTAACTGGTTAGGATTTGTAAGGTGCGTACTGACACCTAGCCGTTCTTACTAAATAGCTGTGAGTTCTTGCACTCTTGTCTGCCTTAGGGTTCGGGCATTTCTATTGGCTATCACTCCCTACTAAGCTATATACATGGGGTTATACAAAAAAGGCGCAATAGTCTGATACTGGCATCAGCTAGGTACTCACTCTGATGTTGGTGTTGTCGGAGGGTGCTGTCACTTGGTGAGGTGGCACTTCATCTGGCATCCTCACTTGTGTGGTGCTGCAGCAGGGGCGGCAAGCCAGCAGAACATGCGCCTGGCACGTAGAGGGGGCCACTCGTGACGTGGACCCTGTGGTTGTAGACAGCATGGGGCCAGTGACCTGGGTGCTGGCGGCATCTGTTGTAGCGGGAACTGCTGTGCTGCTGGGCTCATCTACTTCACGTACTATGGCTGTACCACTGTCAACCTCGATTTCACTGCGAACCTTCATGGCAGCGGGCTGTTGTAACTTTGCAGCAATGGCGCAGGTGAGTGGTGCGTGATATTGACTGATACTATCCACTCCCGACGGTGGAGGGATTTTGTGGGCACTCGCGATTACTGCTCTCGCGGTCTATGCGTCGCATCTCTCATCCTCTCCTTCCTGGTCCGTAGAGCTGTGGGGGGCCGGTCGCCAAGTTGACCAGCTGTTCCACTGATGTTTCCAAGGACGGTGACAGACTTTCTTCCGCTGCTCGTCCACTTTCCCCATTATTGCTGGGGATGGGGTATGAAGGGTAGGGTAGCAGCGCGTGCATCCTAGAATTCCTATCCTGGAGGGGCTCCAACGTTTCAGGGGGAGGCGTAGCCGGGACCGATCCTGGCGGGAGCGGGCACGCAGCCATGTCCATGTCATCGTCCGGGGCGGGTGCGTCTTCAGCGGCACTGAAGAAGGCCGGTGAGACACTGTCATTGTGTGCGGTCGACGTCTTGGTAGATTGCTGGTGCTTGATAGCCAGGCGACAAGGGGGTGATGAGGTGTTTACACAGTCTAGCCGTCCTCGTGGTGGAAGAAGGGGGATATCCCTTCACTAACGGTGCTCTCATGGTTCGGTTGTTGGGTAAAAAAACGATCTGCGGTATCGCACCATGATGTCTCGAGTTGGACACAAGGTGGTGTCTGGCGGGATTCGTGCTGAGAGTTACTGCTAAAGCTACCTAAATGCTGGGTCTTAGCAGGGAAAAATCTCCTACTGCGAACCTCTGGGTTGTGTGAGTGGTAGAACTGGGGAGGGTATGTGTCGATCGTCCCAGAGTCCTGCGAGGGTGACCTACTTGTGTGAAGAGGAGGATGCTTTTTCCGTCTCCGGGGTGGCCGGGGTTCGATTCTCGCTGGGGATTCTGTCCTTGCCTGAGTCCCGTTCAGTTTCTAGCATGGCCGTAAACGGCCTTGGGTTCATGGTTTCATTCGGGTTAAGGCGTACGCAGACCTGGCAGAGGCTTAAAGCATTTTTCTTTGCAATCTATGTAGTGAGCAATTTTGTAAGATGAGAGAAGTATTTTGGTGCAAAAGTATGTTATAATTCAAAGGTCAGGGAAAACAAATTCTTTTTGTCTGGAAATCAGGGAAATTTCTGGGAATTTTCCAATGTAAAAAAGTGGCAACCCTGATAATTAAAAATTAAAATGCCCCTTACCCAACATATCACACCTCATTACATCTCCAGATGCCCTAGAGTGAACATGGATGTCACCTCTCTCCAAACAAATAAAAAATAAACAACCCTTATGCCACTCTTGCACCAAATTCAACACTTATATACCAGATGCACTACGTGTCGCAAATCAGTACGCCTCCAGACGTCCTAGAGTGAACATTGATGCCGCAGCTCTCTAAACAAATTATAAAAAAGACACTTATTACGCTCTTGCACCAAACTGAACACTTATATACCCATTACACTACACATCACTGCTCAGTCGGCTGCCGTATGTCCAAGAGTGAACTTCGCTCTTGAGCTACACATACCCCCCCCCCCCCATACAAAAGTGAATTTTTTTTTCTCCTAAATGTTGCAAAAACGGATTAAGCCTTAATATATTGTGCAATCTGCAAATTAATCACAGTAGGATTAAATGGATTACCCATTAATCCATAAATTAATCTGCTCCATACACACATCATTCGCTTCCTCTTCGGATTAATGGGATATAGGTTAGGGTGCTGACTGCCATTTCTGAGATGTCGGAGAAGAGAGGAGTCAAAGCCCAGAGTGAGGCGGAATGAGATAGTTTCCCGGCCAGGGAGTTCTATCCGCCTTACTAATATGGTTATCGGGATGCCGGTTGTCCCAGAATGAGATGCGGTGTGCACTGATTAAACAATTGTGGGCGGGGATGTGGATGACCTGGATAGCGAAGCTGAGTTAATATGCATAGGCCTAGTTGGATGGCATGTGGGGACGTAATCTGCAGGTGATGCCACAGCGCGGGGATTAGGGGCAACATGTGCCGGGAGTTGAACTGGTACCGTCTTTCCAGAGGTCAATTTAATTGTACAAAAATTAATAAGAGCTACATTCTGCAGGTGACGGACTCGAATGAGCTTACCTGAAGCCAACCGTACAATACTGGAATGAACGGAGACACGATCGGGGATTACCTGAGCGGGTGGCACACTGGCTACCGGGAATGATGACCTGTCCTGACGTTAAAGATTCCCCTTAGGGTCGTATCCTGGCCAGCATGCTCCTAATAGGTGATTGAACCATGACGCTTGCATGGGCGGTAGTATAGGCGAGTCTGTATGTGGAGGTGAAGCTATTTCGGGGGCTGTGAATCAACTGTGGTGGGCAGTGCATTAGAGACATTTGCATTACGTGATCTCTCTAACGCACGATGCTCTCAGCATCTTTGACGACACTGTATGCCACCTTTTCTACCGTACAGTTGACTTGTCCCGCATTCCGTTCTGCGAACGTACAATCCTGGGTGCATGGTTTCTTCAGGCACACCCAAGGCCCTGATGTGTAAACAGCAGTTCGGGATCGAGACTTCACTAGTGACAACTGATTTAAATACCACTGTGTAAAACTACCAGGAAACAATTTAATTAAAAGTGACAGGGGAACTACTCCAAAAATAATGAGACGTTAGGTTTCACGTAATTTCTATTACGTCAAAAGGAAGAACTGTGGAAAGTCCTGGCTAAATTAGTTACAACAAAAAATCTAAAAATTAGCTAGGTGAAAATGAATACTAATATTGAACTTTTAGTACAGAGAAAATCAAGTGAAGGCGAGCCTGGGGAGAAATATTAATTACCTAATTAAAATGCAAAATTTCCATGGTACGCAATTTACAGCGCAACAGGGATTTTCCAGAATTGCTATGACCTGCTGCCTCAGGAGTCAATGGAAGTTGTTTAAGGTAAAGGGTTACAGGACGTGTATATTACCTCTGGAGAAAGATGCTGCCTTCACGGTCAGCTGGGTAGTGGTGGACGAGCCTTGTCCAAGCTGCAGGAAGTTGCAGTCTTCGCAATTTGTGGGTGCGGACTGAAGGCTTTACAGACTTCTGGAGCTGAGCTATGTTTCATGCTCAGGGCAGAGCCGTGTTGCAGGCCAGGAGAGGAGAGAGAGTCTTCTGCAGACCAAGGAGAGCACGCGAATGTCTTCGGCCAGCGAGCCCGGCGTCTGCTGGACCACGCTGCCAGACTTCTATTTATACTGAAAATCTTCTGATCAGCAGTTCTTTGGGGTGCGGGGGTAGCGTAACCTTCCAACACAGGGGTAGGTTATCAGCGTTGTGGGCGTGCTGCTCATTTATTACCTCTCCGCTTGGAACTGACAACAAATTAAAACACCTCGCCCTGAGGCTGGCGGGTTGTAACGTCACAAGGTCACAGGGGTGCTGCCATCTCTGGTGTTGATTGGAACTTCTTCCGTTGCTAAGCGAAGGGTAGTGGATTCTCAAAAATATTTAATTTATTCACGGGGGTGAATGCGAGATTTTGGGCGGGCAGTGCATATTGTAATTACGTGAGTTAATTACGAAATTGTATTCGGCTGTCCAGGCTTGTGGAATCTTCTTGTTCAACATGTTTAAATTATTCTGCCACTGTTATAACTTGCCCCTGAGCTCAGGTCGCTCTTGAATGGGGCAAAGTCGCCCGTAGAGTGCACAGCTGCACAGCGCAGCATGTTGGCACGTGTCAGTACAATCCTTTCATGAATATCAACAAGGTAAGTTTTGCAAAAATCAACTGCAGTAAACATTATTCAGGCACTGCTTCATTAGCGTGGTTTATTCCTGTATGTCCTTAGTGCATCAGCACACGCACACCCAGTTGTTCATGTATTGTGAATTAAAATATATTTCCCAAAGGGTTTCTCACCGTTATCATGGTTCAGCAACCAAATTGAAACATATTTTACATAAATTTGAGTTACTTTACCATAAAAATTGCCAGATCTTGATAACCCTCTTCACTATCACATTCCATGGTTTATACTATGAATAACAAGGTGTTCCCATGAAATTCATATGAAATGTTATTAGGTATGTCAGTATACATCCATTTGCTTGTATTATTTTCCTTTTAATTTTTTAAAGTGTGTCTTTATATTTACAGTTTTTTTTTACATTTATTCTCTCATTCTCTCTCTTTCTTAGTTGTTAGGCAATAGTTACATGGGCTGCTGAAGTAGTTACTGTGAACATGTTTAGGTAGCCAAACACATAAGTTAAATGAATTCCAAAGTTAACATACTTGGTTACTTGATAACCAATTGTTGTGTTTCCATTTGACTTAATTGTTTAAGTTTGTGAGGGTAGGAGTGTTATTGTTTCAATGTTACAGTTTGATATCATCTTACTATTCAAACAGTTGAAGGTCACTAAGGTAAAACACTTCAAGTAACTTACCTGTTGATTTTATTTATACTGCTACCAAATGCCTGCTAAGGTCAGTCATCTTATTGCAAAGACTCATTGATCTGGAATAATTCAATCACAGCAAAGCATAGAAGAAAATAAATGTTCTAATATACTTTAACAATCAGCTTAGTTTGAATTTGTAATAATGATAATTGAAACAACTTCAAACACTGTGTAACCATATACAAAGCTGAACATATTCAAAACAAACTAGTTCAGAGTTCAATGTAATGGTGACATTATACAAGGGACGTCTTCTTTCTAATGATCATATTACTAATAATGTTAATTTGTCTGCGTCATCTAATCTAAAATTGTGTTTTTTTATTTGCTATACCTATGTAGCCTATAAGTTTTTTTATTTTTACCATGATGCCATCGGGTGAGACACGGAGACGATTACAAGATACTTTTACCTGTTCATATGGGTGCCAGCGGTGGTTCCTACACACTGCACTTTGAGACTCAGGGATGGTGTGGGTTCCGTGTGTTCGTCTCACCCATGCGTACTTACGAAACAACTTTTAGACAAAAACGCAGTAAACAAAACACTCTGTGGAGCTAGGTAACTGACGCTACAAGGACTTACAACTTTTACACTGTGAGGCATTTATTATTACCATGTTACACCATGCCAGAAAAATGAATTAGGTGCTTATTCTCAGACGTGAATAGCCAGTTCCGGTGGGCGATTCCCCCAGCACGTATCTTAACTTGTGTACTCCTAGATGTTGCTCTGCGGTGTCTGATAACACAGCCTCCACAAGGCAAGGGGCCTACAGCCACTAGGATGGACTATAGGTTTCCCCCAGAGACAGGACACGGAGCATGAACGTGAACACGTGCGCTTATCTTTGCTGCTAACGCCTACTTGTCCCTGAACCATGTGTTGTGTGGTAACGGTTAATACACACAGTGGGTTAGGACAGAAAATAATAATGCAGTACAAAAATAAAAATCACACAAATAACACTTGATGGACATGGGGCACTATATGAACAGGCAAAATAAACACATAGATGTGTGAAAGTAGTCTTAGATGACGCAGATGCCGCTGGATGAAGTTCTTAGCGGACCACGTTTTGTGGACGCAAAACATATTATTTTATGTTGGAATTCTGCTAATAATTACCGGCCAAAATGGTAGCTGCATTAGGAAAAATGGTCTCAAAAATACGAGTATATGAAAGCTCTTCAGATGCCGGATGGTGGGAAAATACATGTACATGAAATGACTGTGTGGTCAGGAACATAAAGCATCAAACATAAAAAATACAGTAACCCTTACTGAAAATATTACGTAAACCCTGAGATACATTAAGGTGCACACGATGGAAAAAGAATTAGTCCTCTGAACGCGGTGAGGGCACAGATATGGACTTGGTGGTAGCTAACCACGTGGCCGTGGGCGATGTGGCCGAAAAACAATTTAACATAGCAAAACTGTAAAATGAATCATACAAACACATTACCCTTAATTTTGCTTGCCACAATTCAGCAGAAATTACAATGAAAAACCCTAAACATGGGCGGATGATGCCTGATACACAAGTTGCATGGGCGGCGTGGCCTCTCCCTCATCTTTTCCTCTCAGCTCGTTGAAATTCAAAATGCTTCAAGGTCTGTAAATAATTACGTTAAGCAGATAGCATTATACTGGGGATGTCTGGCAAAACGTACGCAAAGCAAAGGTTAACCGGTATACTGAAGTGAACTATTGAAACCTACATCAGTGCAAAAGTATGAAGTGCTTACGTGACAGCGTGTTACCTCGCCAGCTCTTCTAGAACGACTACTCAGAAGCAGGGGTTGCGCGGATCTACCATGGCTGCCTACGGGGTTCACGCAAGCGGAAGTGCTACGCACGCCGAGTAAAATATTATATTCAAATCGAAATTGCACAAAAAGTATTTTAAAACAAAATTACAGAGGCAATTTAAATATGGAAATTATGTTATTATTCAATTGCCTTTTGAAACTGTTCTTGCCTGCATATAATTGTCCTTCTCTTCAGGGCCGCACGCACTTTGAATTTGAAATGTTGCAACATTGCGTGAGGCTCTGAATTTACAAACATAATTTCAACCCTGGAAAAAAATACATATAGCACACTAAAATCAAGTATCCCATTTTGGCAAAGTCTGTGTAGCGTTACTGCACACGTGTTTACCACCACATGTTAGGTTCGAGGTGAGTGCTGTCATGGGCTTGCTGTTGCTGGCTCTTAGCCGACGTCAAACGACCCCTCCCTCGAAGACCATGACAGTGCGAGCAGCACAACCCTGCTTCATTTTTGCTCTGCTTGGGTCGGAACTGGGACCACCGGCCAAGGACAGATGTGGCATGGTCTCGGAGGTACTCGTATCCTGCGGCGTTCATAGGGGGGTGTGGTGTTGGCTGAAACCATGTTGTTGGGACTAGGCGGTGACTCACTTCTCTTACGATGAACATTGATGTGTTTTGTTTAAGTCACACTTTTCACTTCTCATTGCACACACCTCGCTACTTGTACCCTCAAACCCCCTGAAACTAGCCTGCTCCACAATACTCTGCCCTACAGATACGGAAAAACTTCTAAATGGGGTGTGACTTGCATTCGCTCCACTGACATCTACATTGACACTTTGATTGAAGTTATCATTCCTACAGGTGTTTTCAAACCCCTTAAAACAAGCCTGTTCTACCAGACTTTGCTCTCCTGGCAAGGAAAAACCTCTAAACATTGAATTACTTCCATTTATTGCACTGGCATCTACATTGACACTTCTACTGCAATTTCCTTCCCTGCTCGGTGTGGAGTGTTCTGGTGGCATGAAGCCCCTGAATGATGTAGCATTAAGCAAACTATTGTTTACATTGGGTTAATACAGAGCTATGGGACTGGTGTTGTTGTTAACATTCAGACTCGTGTTGTTTTCGTCACTGCGTGTGTCTTCTGGTACCTGCGCTATGATCCCCGTGGTACTTGGCTTATCGGCATCTCCTTGCCTCTCTTCCCTATCGGTGTGCAGGTGATATGCAGATTGTCACAATGTCATTTTGTCACACGTCTCTGTCCCAGTTTTACCAGAAAAGTGAAATTCTCTAATTTTCTCATCACTTTCACTGGCCTGATCCATCTGGGTGCCAGTCCTGCACAAAGATTTTTCGTTCCAGCGAACAACGGATTTTCCCTCATATAAACATACGTTCCGGGCATTAAGTTTGGTAGTTGCTTTCTACGCTACGGTACCTCTATGGCTTAGTATCTTTCTTGATTCACACTCACCTGCTCATGTATCTGCTGTTGGTGTGCTACATTTTCATCCGGTGCTACCGGTGGGTTTTCGTGGTAGTCTCCTGGTGCATGCAATTCGCGGCCTTGTTACAGTTTGGCGGGTGTCCTCCCGGTTGCGGCATTCACCTGATTTCTTATGCAAAACATTACTTCTGGAATGGGTTCTGCCCAGTTGATGTGGAAATGGACTTGCAGCTGTATTTTTACGTCCTGGTTACGACGTTCAATTGGGTGTGCCCTGGGGTGGTAGGCCGGGGTGGTGCGGTGTTCGGTTCCCCATGCTGTACACTACTTTCTCCACTTCTTCCCGGCAAACTGGCTGCCGCTATCCATTAGCAGGTATTCCGGATATCCACACATCGAGAAAAATTCACTTTGCATGATGTGGGCCATGGTATGCACTCGGACATTACCGACAGGAAAAGCCTCTGTCCACCTCATGAACAAATCAGTGGCAACAACTAGAAAACGTTTCCCACCTTTGGTGCGGGGGTACAGGCCCATGATGTCAAGAACAATGGTTCTGTTTGTTGGCGGGGTTCTTGTGATGCATCGCTGTCTGTTCTCCGTGGCATTCTAGTGTTAGACGTAACGCAATTCTGGACCTATTGACGCACGTCTCTCTGCACGCCTGGTCAATGAAAATGTTTTTGCCCATTTCTCCGTGTCTGTTCTGAACCTGGGTGTCTGTCTTCAAGGCTGTCATGTCCGTATTTCACCACTAGTTCAAGTTTTTCCTTTGGCATGTACTTCCTCCATTTCCTGCAAGTTCCAGGCAGACCAACCGGAATTTCCTGGTTTATGACCCTCCAGTGTTCTGAAAACCTTCCTGTGCATGTTGGCG
Source organism: Dryococelus australis (assembly GCA_029891345.1). Classification (NCBI taxonomy): domain Eukaryota; kingdom Metazoa; phylum Arthropoda; class Insecta; order Phasmatodea; family Phasmatidae; genus Dryococelus; species Dryococelus australis. Next base: position 145,891,175 of record CM056993.1, read on the forward strand.
GCGTTGTGCAGCATCTGGGGAATTTTCGTGCATAACATTATCTTTTCTCAATACGTCACGGACATTCGAGGATACACGTTCACTCTGACACTTGGCAACAATGTTTGTCAATACGAGCGGTGGTAATTCCGTTACCAGGGCAGTGCGACGGGGTGGTAGCGCCTCTTCCCACTCTGTGTCATCTGTTACCGTTATCTGTGGACAGGGATTCCTCAACAACACATCCGCTAGCTCGTTCGCCACCCCTGCCATGTGCTCTACCTGGAAGTCGAATTCTTGTAACAACAAAGCCCAGCGGGCGGCTCTTACCGTTGTGCATTCCCTCCAACCAAACTAAACAACGATTATCCGTCTTCAACATGAATTTCTGGCCTAGCATGTACGGTCTGTATTTGTGCAGCGCATGCACGATCACCTAACACTCTTGTTCGTTTACATGGTATTTCTTTTCTGCGTTGCCAAACTTTGCACTGTGTTAATTGATTATGTGTTTACGCCCTTGTTCGGTGGTTTGGTAGAGCACTGCTCTGATACCCTCCTATCATCTGTCTGCACGGTAACTGGAAGTTCCGGATTGAACCTGGCAAGTGGCTGACAGTTTTGAAGGGCAAGCTTTATCTCTTGAAATGCCTTAACGGCTTGGGGGGGGGGGGGGGTCCATACAAATTTCCGTTTTTCTGACAGCAGTTCTGTGAGTGGTGCAGTAATAACAGAAAAATTTTGAATAAATTCCAGCAACCAATTAGTTTGTCCAAAAAAATTTCGCACTTGTTTACGCGACCTGGGGCGTTCTCGCCTGCATATCATTGTCCTTCTCTTCGGCGCTGTGCACACTTTGAATTTGAAATATCACAACATTGTATGAGACTCTGAAATAACATATTACACTTTACAAACATAATTTCAACCCTGGAAAAAAAAAACATAGCATACTGAAATCAAGTATCCCGTTTTGGGAAAGTCCTTTTAGGGGTTCTGCACATGTGTTTACCACCATGTGTTAGGTTAGAGGTGAGTGCCGTCATGGGCTTGCTGTTGCTGGCTCTTAGGCAGCGTCAACCGTAAGAAATAGTTTTGTGACTTTACTTTCTGCTTCTTGTGTTACCAATTAAATCTGTAATAGTAAATTCTAATAATTGACATGTCTTATACCACCTACACATGATCTATTGGATGGATAAAAATCAAGTCAATTCAAAGCAGCCAGGATAAGACACGAATAAAGGTTGCTTGTGCAATTATAATTATAAATAATTTCCAAGAAACTGGGTGGAACGTTATTCTTGAATTGGGGTTTTGACATGGTTACAACCAAACTGTAGTTTAAATGAGTATTAATCATATTTGAATAATACCATAGTTAAAATATAATTTCAAAGAGCAAAAAATTCTGGGAAAAAATTGTATAATTTAATTTAATTTAAAGAAATGATTGTTTTGCAACTTTTTGTAAAGTGGTGAAGCTCAAATATGTTTATATATATTTTTTAAAGGCACTGATGTACAAAATTGAGCAGCACAAGCGTAATGTGCAGCAGTGTTCCAAGTAGGGACACAACATTCCATAGTGTTGTCAAGATTGTAATGCCTTAAAAAAAATGCTTATTTTTTTATCTGCTACTATTGATGATAATTTCCAGTGTTTTGACACACGTAATATTTAGTTGGTGGTGGTTTGTTTGTGTGTGGCAGTTAACAGTTTTAATTATTGTTGTTTAAATATTTTATTTTAAATGGCATGGGTGTGTAGGCTAAGGAATTTTATGTATAATGATAATCAATATTTATTTTTGGTAGTATTTCTGAATAGCTACAAGATGTTTATGGGCAGAGGTCACGAGCTGAGAGCAATGTGTTATATTAGTTGTCATGGTAATGGATGATGTGATGAATAATAATGTATTGCAGTCCTCTCGTGATTGCGCTAGGTATGAAAGTGATTCTTTAAGTATGTAGTTAACTAGGATTTCAGCGATTCTGTTTCCACCAGGCAGGATGATGACCCAGTGGGTTTTGGCCTGGTATAGTAGTACAGGAATGGTCATTTGTTTACATCTTATGGTGACACTTATATTGGTAAATGCGATGATTTTATTTAATGTTTACACCTGTCAGATTATTATTTTTTCTGGTTTGTTTACATTCAGAATGTTAATTAAAATTTTACATGATTTCTTGTTGCATCTGTCATGATATTTCAAAATTTTAATTAACTGAATGTTTTAATGTCATAGAGGTATATAATTACTGTTTTTCAGTCTGAGTGATTTTTTTGACAAGATATAACATTTGTATACTGATAAATCTAATGGTTAAGAGATCACCTGTGTTTATTTTATAGATAAAATTTCCTCATCAGGAAGCTCTTATTCCATGAGGTTTTACACATGATATGATTTTATTTTTGAGATCCCTGTCACTCTCCCACTTCTGAGTAGCAGTTAGTCATGTAGGATTAGCACACACATATTTTACTTAAATTTTCTGTGTGACTGTTAATTCTAACATAGGGGACGATGGAGGAGAGAATTTGTCAGTACTGTAAATGTGAGCAGGAAAATCTGTGTTACGAAATGTTTATACTAGCCCGTATGTTTAGGGTCATTGAGGCAAACTTCAGTGTAACTACATTTTTTCTCGTGGAATTGTAGTGTTATGTGAGATACGTTACAGATTAGTGTTATGTGAGATACGTTACAGGTAAGACATTTTTAAAGTGTAAGATATATGAGTTTAAGATATACAAGAGCTGATTCAGAAGTCATGGCAACTATTGTTTATCTCCTGAATATGAGCCAACACAGGAAATTTATATGTACAGTTGAAAGTGTATGACAAGTACGGGTTTAAAGGTGATACCACATAGGGTATCGTATGAATGCAGAATGTCCGGCAAGGAACAAAGACAAGCAGGACTGCTTGAAATCAACATTTAATTGATTTATTCTCATTCACATTATATACACATTTGAACGGATATGTATTGTACGTGTATAAGCTGTTTAACAACCGTCAAAGTAGTCTCCAAGGTTGTCCACGGTTCGTTGTCAATGATGGGGCGGACGGGAAAATACCATCGGCTGCATGAGATCTGTCAATGTGTACTACCTCTCTCGTCGAAATGCTGTGACTATGTCTTGTTTGTTGGCAAAGTGTTTACCACGCAATAGCCTCTTCACTTTGGGAATAAGATTGTATTCACATGGACGAAGATTGGGTGAATAGGGAGGGTGTGGCAACACCTCCCATCCCTAACGTAAACAATGTGTAACGCTACCTGCTATATGAGGTCTAGCATTGTCATGTAAGACTACAGCATTGCCCAACAGTTCAAGACGTTTCTCTCAAACTGCACGATGAAGATGGTACAGCAGAAATTACAGGTAGTACTGTGCATCTATAGCACAGCCCTTTTGAACCGGATGACACTAAAACACCTTGACGATCATAATATATTATGCCAAAATGATCATCAGCTTTGTGGGTGACTGGTATGGTCGTACCTTGTGTCTCTGTGCTGATCTAGGATGGCATTATTCATTGGACTGTCACTTTAATTCAGGTTCATATGCTTGTGCCCATGTTTCAACAGTTGCAATGATGCAGTTCAGCATGCCATTACTTGCATGGTGAAAGCGTTCCAGATTGATACAACATGTCTCATCGGATCCACTACTCTACTTCAGTTAACTGATGTGGCACCCACTTGGCTGATTCCATAATGGTCCAGCGAGTTCGTCCATTAGGCACTGATCGACTAAAGCCGCTCGTACGTTGTGGTAAGCTGACACACCATGTCCACTGCAAGGTAGGTCAGCTGTTGACCCTCTTCCCTGTTTGAAGGCCTCTACCACCTTGCCACTGTACGATAGTGACACAATAGGGGTATAGCACGAATACCCTATGCTTCCCATAGTTCTGCATGACATTTGTGTGCATCACGGCCGCAGTGTATGGCTACCTCAATGTACACATGCTGTTCGACTTTGGTTACGTCAATTTCACACCACTGTCAACCGACAACTGACATATGGAACATACTCGCGCCCGGGTGGAATACACTAGTATTCCATCTGATGGCAACAGCAGTTTGATGTGGGGTAGCATACATTGACGAACCATGGACATCCTCGGAGACTACTTTGAAGAATGTTAAACGACTCGTACACGTACAATATGTACCCGTTCGAATGAGTGTAATCAGGGTGTACAAGAATAAATCAAACTGTGATTTAAAGCACCATGTTTGTCTTTGTTCCTTGCCAGACTTTCCTGCATCCCTACTCCATGTGGTGTCACCTTAAAACCATACTTGTCATACACTTTCAACTGTACATAGTACATTTCCTCTGTTGGGTCATTTTTGGGAGATAAACAATAGTTTCCATGACTTCTGAATCAGGCCTTGTATTTCAGATAAAACTGTATTACCAACTCATGTATCTATTAATAGGTAAACATGAGAGATGGTGGCTTTGGGGCTTTGTTAATCAAGCAGCATGACAGTTTTATTTTGTGAAAATTAGGTTGCTGACTGTGGGCTATAATTATTGTGGTTGCTGCACAAAATTAATGTGTTTATTGTTCTGAATATATAATAATATTTAAATGATTAATTTGTCAAAGCAAAGATTAAGCCAAAATGAGCACCCAAGGAAAACTGTAAATTTGGTCTGAAAAACCTGGAACAGGGAATTTCATAAATTAAATTGAATGGCTATCCTGTAATCATTAAAAAATTTAAAATTTGCTAAGCATAGAAATGAAATGTTTTGCATCTTTATAATATTTCTTATAAAGATTGTTTTGTTTCTTCTGCTTTCATGGTTTTGAGAAAATGTTTAATACTGATTTCATTCATTCACTCACAGCAGGCAAATTTATTTACCAGAGTGAATACTTGGGACAATAGATACTGCAAACATCATGCAGTTTAATGTTTTGGTAAATGAATAATGCATGAGGCTATACATTAATATGTGAATAGTTTTCTGTATAATGCAGAATGCTTTATATCACATGGAGTTTATATTTTTAAAATACTGTCCTGTCTCACAGGACTTTTACATCATAACTAATGTAATTTGTGGAATATTAAAGTAACTAAATTGAATGTTGCAGAAGACCGACATCCACAAGTTATGGCAGTTGCGTTCATTGTTGACAAAGATCAACGTGAGGTCAGATGCACTGAAATCACTTAAGAACCTGCTGCAGCGATGCACTGCCAGTGAAAAATTCTTAATTTGTGAGGACGGTCAGCAGTTCCTGACAGCGCTGCTGGGCGCAGATGACTTGCTGCTGCAGGTTCGTCCCACTTGGTCATCTGCATTTCTACAGATGGAGACTGTATGTGTGTGTGTCAGCTGTGTGTTTAATTCTAAATGTTTATGTCTCAGAGTTTAGATGAGAGAAACAGTAGGCCAGTGGCACATAGCAGCATCACAAAACAATTTTGCTTGGTCTTGTGAAAATTTTCAAATCATTCTGCATGGAATTTTGCTTCACTTGCCGAAGAAAAACTTGTGCGAGAACTGTTGCAATTACCCATTTTGGTATTATGAGATTGATAGTAATAATTGTCAAACATTTTGCAAGTGAGCAAGCTCAAATAAGTTTTCATAAATTGTTGACGATCCAAATTGTAACACGTAATTTAAAAAAACCTGTAGTTTGGCAATGTAATATCAATGGTAAGCTTGTTTCCATCTTTGGAGTGTTCTGATGACAAAAATGTTAGGTGTGTGCTTAGTCCATGTAGCATGTTTAGCTAAGTGCTGTGAATCACTTATGGGAATAGTGGTCTTAAGGCATGTATTCATATTATAAAACAACAGGAGGTTGACAGGGTGAATTATGTGCACAAAAGTGATTGGTTTTAAAACACTCAAGATTTTCAACCATATTTCCCAAAATGGCCAGACAGTGTTTATCTACAGTAGGTGTTAATAGTTAATTTTCTATTATAAATTATACCACAGTTGTGAAAATTACATTTTTTTTCTTTAATAAGATCAACCATATGTGCACAGAATTTATTTACAGTTGGGGATATTGTTTTATCAAATGTAACTTATTTAGTTCAATTCAGTTATTAAGAGTGATTTAATATTGTAAATTTGGTGAATTTATCTGTCTGCCATGATTATTGGTCATGCAACACCCATGCATATTTTGAAGGTAATGAAATCAGTTCCTCAGCTAAACAGAATTTTTCTTTGGTTTGATGAAATTTTGTGAAACCAGTGGAAAGGTGTTGCTACCTTTTGCTATTGCACGCTAACATGCCTTACAGGAGTAAACTTTTTGTGTACCAGAAAACAAAAAGTTGTGAATTAACGGATCATTTAATCAAGATAATATTTTGAAATGTGATTTCTTGGATGAGTATGATGCCGAGTGTAGTATTCGTGTGTGCAGTACATGGGCTCTTTTGTCAGTTTTAGGCATTAGAATTTTAGACTTTATAGATACTGGTATAATGTGAAGGAAACTTGGGACTGGAAAATTTTTGTTTTAGTACAACCAGTATTTTCACTTTTATTAAAATTTTTCAATTTTGCTCCTCATAGTTAACATTATTTATGAAGTTGTAGTTGTGTTCTTGGACTACAAGTGTGTTTGTGATGTGAACAACAATGTTAAGCTACCAGCTTATAGAGATTCTTAAAACAGCATGTTTTTTTTATGCGTGATGACAAGTGAAAACTGGAAAAAGGTTTGAAGACATCAATGTAATTGCTTCCGCCAGTGCTTATTCATAGTTCTTTCATACATGTATGATATACCAAGTGTGCCATTAATATGTCAACAAACTTAAAAGTTTGTCAGACTTTGGACTTGACAGTGTGAGTGTTGTGCATTTTCTTTTAAAGATATTGCTACAGAGAGAAATTTGTGTACTAAAGGAATATCTCCATTGCAAAAAATAAGTGAAACACTGAAGACATACAAAAGTGAATTGAAATGTTATCAATGTGTGTGCAATATTGCAACAAATTATTTACTTAAATATTGAGCACTTTATTAACTTTTGAGGATTATTGGGTTTTAATTTGTAAATTGAGTGGAAAAAAAATCATAACATTTGGTATACTTATTTTAATGTCGGTACTAAATTATTGTATTGACTTCTGCACAAATAGTGGGTGTGTGATCCACAAATAATTTCCATGTTAAGAAATCTTAAGAAATTGTGATGAAAATAAAATATTTTGGGAGAATTGTAGTGCATTTTTAAATACATCATAAAAAGTAAACAAAGACTTTTTTTTCAGTTTGTCCAAGTTTATTTGTCTGAAGTGTCTCACAGCAAGTGTGTGACAATTGAAATTGCTGCATCATGAGATGTTTCGTTTTGCAAGGATTATTTGTAGAAGGTTTATTACAAATGTGCTTCATTGTTTACTACTGAGTGATAATGTGCAGAGTAATTTATGGAGAGGAAAACAGCTGAATTCTTTTACAAGACCAAAAATATTTTATTTGGTGAAAAAGCTGTTGCGCATGACTGAAGTAGCTGCAAATGGGAACACTACAAGTTTATCATCATTTCACCTGTATTTTAAGTGAATTGAAAACACAGAACAATATGAAACTCACAGACATGTGTGAAAACATCGTTATGTAAATAAAGATATTATTCAGTTAAATTTTGAAGATTTTTCTATTCATTAGGCAATTTTTGAAGTGAAGTGTAATTAATTCAAACATGCGTACATACAGTGAATCTAAAACATTTGAACATGCTTTCCTCCCTTGCAATGTACATAATTTCCATATAAAAATTGTGTGTGGCATGTAATTGAAACGTATTTTTATCTCCATTTTATTAACTAAAACTGTAATAAAATTGACACATATAGTTAAGCTGCGGGGGTAAATTTCCAGCACATATTCTCTTGAGTTCATAAAGCAAAAGGAAGATAAAACTTTATGGAAAATATTATGTACTGCATTTCAGCTTTGAGAAGCAGCAACTGCTTGGTTATATGTATTTTGTTCATGGAGAAACAAAATGTCATCAAATGTATAGGAAAGCATAGATAGAATGTGATGGGTTAGATATGTAGTGGACAACCTTCGTATAACTTTTGGCAAAGGTGTTACTGAGAGCAGTTAAGAAGATAATGGCAAGGGATAGAACCACTTCTGATAATGACTGGGTGAGTACATTGTCTATTTATGATGCTTACTAATACATGGGTTGTAGGGAACCATACTAATTGTGAACATATTTTTATATTTAATTAAACATTACTGAAACTTTTATCAATACTTCATTTGTAAAAACTTTTGAAATTCTGCCATTCTCAAAACAAGGGACAGTCTCATTGGCCACTAAAATAAAAAATAAGTACTGCATATTTATAATTTAAATATAGGTAATAGCATGTTAATATTATTGCATTTCATGTAAATACACTAAATTTCGACAGTGTTACTAATGTACACAGCATGTAAACAGTAAATGTCCTCGTTAGCAAAGTATTAACAGCTGATGAACTGTTGCAGGGTGTTTGTTATGTTGGTGATATTGCTGATGATTAAGGTTGAAAATAGTATTCGGAACTAAATGTTGTAATTTAAAACATTAATTATACTTACTATAAATATGGTTTAAATTTTTTTAAAAGTATAGTCAATTCGATTCTACCACTCTTCACTTTTCCTGGGAAAAGGGTTGTTATTTTGAGAGGGCCTCTATTGGAAAATTGTGTTATGGTCCCCAAAAATGGTAGTTATTTCGGGAAGGTCACTATTTCAGGGTCAATTCTTGATTCTAAGACCACTGGAATAGCGACCCTCTCGAAATAACTACCCATTTTTGGGAACCATAATACAATGTTTCAGTAATGGCTCTCTCAAAATGACAGTTTTCTGAGGAACCATGAAGGATCATAGAATTGAGAGTTGACTACTTAAAAAACACAATTTAAACCATAATTGTAGTAGGTAAGTTTTAAATTACAAATTATTTTCCACCTTATCATCATCATCATCATCATCATCATCATCATCATCACCACCACCATCATAACAACATACATTCAGCAACAGTTCTAAGACCCCTAAAAAGGGGACCCTATCAAAATGAAACCTTTTTTTTTGGGGGGGGGGGGGGGGGACCATGAAATTGATGCTTGACGGATAGAGTGACTTTGGTGCTGTTGGGGTGCGATACGTTAGTAGTAAGTGCCGAAAATTACCCCTGAGGTATCTCCAAGAATTGTCTCCCAAAGTGGTCACGTGGTCGATCCAGCCAAGATGCAGACGAGTCTTAAACCCTTATATCTGCGCTGGGAAGGGATGTCACATAACCCGATGAATACAAACTAAGTTCAAGCCCATCAGTTAACCGGACCTTCACGAACCCAGGTTAGTTTGGTGTCAGTTGGTTCCCCCACGTGAAGGGGGGGGGGGGGAGAGAATTTTCTCCTCGTAAGGGCCCTGGATGATTGTGAGCTTGGGGAGTGTAACTCCGAGAATGTCTTATGTTCACAGACCGGTTATGGTGAGCACATGCCTTTTGGCTAGCAGAAGTGGTGAACTTCAATAAAAGGTGTGAAGCCAGTGTCATTGTGCACCTCCCCTTGCAAGGCCTTACAATACTCAGGTGTACAGAGTAGTGTGTGCCACATTTTGTGTGGGCACAAAGTTTGGAACTGTAGGAATGACCATGCGTCAAAATTTTACCTGAGGTTTGGTGGGTTTGGGAACCCTCCTCATTTCGCGTTGACTTAACTGGGCGGCCTGTTGTTCAACAGCGGCTGTCTCTAGCTGCGGCCGACTGGTACTGTAGATGGATGCTGGTGGATTGTGAGAAGATATGGCGGTATAGGGTTCAGGCAGGTACTCAGGAGCAATTCCTACTACGTGGAACTCAATGTGGGTGGTGCAAATAACGGGGTTTCCTCCGAGGGCTTTGGTTGAAGGGTGTTTATTATTTGTGTCTCAATTTCCTTAAGTGCTAGGAAAAGGCGGAACCTTTTCCCCCAGTGGTATGTGGCAAAAGACTTGTTGGAGAAAAAATAATAAATAAAAGTAATAAAATAAATTATGTGTTCAGAAAATACCCAGATTAATGCCAGTTATTATAGCGGACCTGACGTGTACTTCCAGGGTCCGACTGACCTAGTGCCACCCTCAGTACAATTTCAATCTGGCTTTCTTCAGCTGAGAAGGAATTGTAGACCGTTGAGGTCCTTAGGTGTGTGTGTTCCTAGTGAAGGGCTCCCTTAGAGATTTACGACTGCAATATGATAACATTGGAAGCAAAACTCTGAATACTGCTCAGTGTTGTTTTTTCCTTCCATTTAGTGTAAACCAAATGCTGGCGTTACCCTGAATAACTACAAGACACTGAAACATACTCTCACTATCACACTCATTTCTTAAAGGTCTCATGGGGAACTCAATCTTAAGAAGAAAATAATATCTGGTAAGATTGTTTGTACTACTCACATAAATGCCAATTGCTACAATACAGGGGTAGATCAATATAATTTGGGTGCCACGTGAATTATTCAAACTTATTACAAAATTCAAAATCATCTATACAAAATAGCTACGAGGATCCCACACTCAATCATTAATTAGATCAATAATTAGTTTTAGTTTTAAAACCGGAAGCTTCTCTGAAAAAGCTATGTGGTAACAACCTAGTAAAACGTAAGTGGATGTATGAATCTTTATGGGGATGATATAGAATTAACTAAATAGCCATTGTACTTTACCTATCTGAATTTGGAGAAGTCCAGAAGGGATTAGCTAGTAGGGTTACTTCATGCTAGCGGTGAAGTGAAGCCTGGCTGAGGCCTGAATGGGAGGTCCAGAATGGACGTCTTTGCAACCTCAACAATACCTGAGAGTAGGTAGGAAAGGGTGTGGTAGGTCTGATGACAGAGCTGGAGCCTCTGGTGGATATTGATGCCTCTGGTGCTGCTGGGGAACCTGTAGAAGGAGAAGGACATTGAACCTTCGCGGGGTGCAGTAGGCGGCCGAAGGAATCAAGTGTCTTCCGGGTGTTGGCATCCTCTGGAGCTCGGACGGCGTTATCGACTGGTACACCACAATTGCTGGCATGGCTGAGGGGGTATGCCCTATGCGAGGTGTCTTCGGCTTGCCAAAGCCAGGGAAGTGTCGCAGCATTCAATTCCTGTGACCCACTGATTTATCCATGGTCACTGTGTGGTCGAGGGCCTCTACCCTGTGCAGGCGCCTTTGGCTGGCCACAGCCAGAAGGCGCCACGAAATCACAGACTCCTGAGGTCTGCTCTGCTCTGTCTTTTATACTAATCTTGGCAGTTCAATGGCTCTCGGAGGGGTGCGGAGGTTTAGCCCCGCCTCTTGGGGAGTGGAGCTTGTATCGTCATCACAGGGTGGTGCTCGCCCGAGGTGACAATTTCTCTGGAGCATCTTGCTCTTCGGGGAGGCCATGACTCCCGCTTTGGTTGGCCACATCCCAAGCTGTGCCAAGTTTGAAACTTGCGGGCTTCTCAGGCAGAAGTAGCGGTGTGGAAACTCGGGCTTCTTCAAGGTTTTCCTGGCTTCTTTGGGGCCGGGAGATGACATGACTGGCTTGTAGCTTCGTTTGGTGGGCAGTAGGAGCAAGGAACACGTGATGCGTCTGTATGTTGAGTCTCTGCCAACGTAGTTTTGGAGTCTTGTCCTGCCTTCCCTACTGCTAGATTCTGCGATTTAGGCCTGGCATTTCATGCTGATCAGATGGGGCGCAGTCAACCTTTGATTGGTGTGCTGCCCTAGCACGTGACACGCCACGTGTCAAAACAAACAATCCTTTTCTTGGGGACCATTAAAGGTCATAGAATAGAGAGTTTACTGTAGTATAACATTTTCTTGTCTTTTAGTGAATTGACTATACAACATCTTTAGCAATTATGATGGAGCATGTGGGCACTTATGTTCAGTTATAAGTTTCCAGCTCGGTGAACGCCATTGTACATGTGTTCTCTTTTATCATGTTTATGCAGGATTTGTAAAAAACCTATTTTTACTAAAAAGGACAACCCATTTGGGTTTTATTTCAAAACCTAGGGTTTTTTTTTCAGTTAAAAAACACGTTAAATATAAACTTGTATATTCTAAATGTTTGTTTTGGGTATGTTTAATGTAAAAAAGTGAACTGAAATTAATATTGTACCTGCGTGCCAAGAGTAGACATGTAACGTGATCAGTACAAACATCATAAATCCTTTTAAATGCTATCAATGCAGAAGACCTTTAAATACTCATAAGACGAATATAAGACTGTTTAAAATAAGCAATATTCTATTTGGAATAAAACAAGGAGATAAAGTAACAAATTTTAATTGAATGAAATTCACGATGCATGAACACATGAAATAATTGTGAATAAAGTAAATCTATAATGATGCTGCTTAGTCCGAAGAAATGAAATGTTTTTCAATATCTACATCCTTCCTGGCATAATTTGACCAAGGGGAAAAGCGAAAAGTTAGAACTGTAATAGTAAATTCCTCCAGACTTGTAAATAGTTCATTAATTTGCGTGACGTTATTTACTCTTGAATGCTCTTTAGAAGAATGGAAAAAAGTTAAAAAAAATGTATTGAATATCCATGGCAGCTTCAGTGGTAAGCATTTGGGCTCTTAATGGCCACTGGGAAGTTAGGACGAAAAGTTTAATTTTTGCATAAATTAAAAATGTAATTTGGTAGAGACATAATTAAAATGACTAATTGAAGCAACTGGAAGTGGTCATCTTACAAATCTGCTGCAGGATAGTAGGCTGGGAAGGTGGGCATTGTCGCTGGCATAATTCCTAGCACCTTGAAATCTTCATTCCTACGGTGGTGTTTGTGACTTCAAAGCACTCAAAAAATTTAAACTTCAGGTGCCTTGTGGTATCTATTCATAGATCCGCGCCTATTAACAACTTTACAAACGTTTCCTGGTTCTGCATTCTGATCTATCCTACTTCAGGAAGAAATGGAGCAATTTTTGCCAAGCAAGGGCTTTTACATGTCTTGGCTTCTTTGAAGTAAGGATCACGAGTGTTCTATAAATAAAATCCAAAGCCTATTATGATAGGAGCTTAAATGTTGCCGTAGGCAACCAATTAAATAAACACAACTCCAAAGAGAATTTATCTAACTAATTGATCCTATAAAAGGAAGGATGGCCTAACCTTACATTTAAATATAAAAGCAAAGTAAACTAATTGGAAATATATATATATAAAAAAAAAAAAAAACCTCAAATAAAATTTATGTTAAAAAAGAAATTAAAATTGTTTACCATAATAATTACAACCAAAACTATACATATCCTGTAATTTTATTATATTACATATTTTACTTTACTTAATCAGATGTCTGTATTTAGAATCTGAATTAAATATATTATTAATAAAGATAGGAAAAAAAAATTTTAATTTCTGCTAAATATTGTGTGAATGGGAATATGGATATTATAGCAGTTTATGTAATGTAGCTAGTATTGTACACAACATGTACATTATGGTATGTTATAACTAGGAATGGTTCCAAATACCATTTCTTTCGAATCCGAATCTTGTTCCTTACCCCAAAACGTATGCATCCGCAAACACAATACAGTCGACTCGATGTATTGTTATCACATATACTGGGAAACCGCATCCACCAATAATTTTTTGTGGTCCCGCGATATCCCTATGTAACTAATGTTAACATAAACTGCTTGTATCGTTTATTGCATGCAGCATTGATAAAAGTATATTTTGGGTCCCCTTACCTAATATTTCCTGCAACTATTGTTTTTAAGCAGGTTGTTTATCCAAACATCTAGTAACTGAATGAAAATACATCACACGCACCGCCGTGTATAACTGCTCTGCAGTGTGCTGGCTAATGTCTTGTTTTCTGAACACATCTGTCGACACTTCAGACTAGGGATGAGCATTATTGAATGTAACAGTTATCAAAATATAACTGTTCCGTTCTTGTTCTCAAGTCTAGTAAAACTGTTGCCAATAATAGTTTAACCTTAACCACAACCAGCGGCACAAGTAACACCTGTTCAGCTATAACTCCTCTACAATTTCCTAGGTAACGCTTCCATGCAGGCTTCGAATCTTCTGTGTCAATCCCGTTCTGTAAACCGTTTTCAGTTATTCAATGATGGTTTAGAATCCCCTGAGTTTCAGTACTGTAGTAATGACATCATTTTACACTTTCGGGTAGTTTTTGTGTGGTGTTGTGAAATAATTTTGACAATGTATGAACCTAAATGGCGTAAAACAAGTGAAATTTGGAAATTTTTCACTATGGTTATTGATGAAATTGAATCCTATAACATGTGTAAGCAAAACTTTTCGTACAGCACATAATAAGTAATTTATGTAAACATGTTTCAGTTAAACTCCCTATAGTTTCTCTACCCTCAATTATCACAGGAAGATCACAAAGCAAATGTCAACCGCTAGTTTAAGTTTGCTTGTAATAAAGATATAAACTGAAAGCATGTCCTCTCTCTCTCTCTCTTGGCCTCGCCTGCTTCGCTTTCTTTCCACATGTTGCCTGCCAGCAGTAGAGCAAAAAAACTGCACCTGGCAAACATAATTCTATCATGATTATGCATTACTCAAAATAGTTGCACCTAACATCACTTGTATTTCAAAGCAAATGGCTTCACCAGAAAATTTTATGCAAAACATTATAACAGGGAATTATCATTTGAAAAGATGTTTTCTTTGGTGATTAAAGGTGATTTTTTCCATAAGGTTGGTGTTGTATTGTATCTGGAAAAAATTAACATGATTTAAAAATGTAATATTTATTTATCTCAAGGGGCAGCATCTTCGCGAATAAAATTATATGCCCAGAAGCATACAGTAGAACCTCTCTATTATGACTCCACACGGTTCCCGAGAATAGGGTCGGAAAGAGGGGGGGGGGGGGGGGGGGGTCGTAATAAATAATTTGGAAAATTTTGCCCGATTTTGACCCACCCCTAACCCCTATGCCCCCAAACTTGCCATTTTTAAAATGGAGTTCATGTTCAATCATCTTTAGCACATAAAAAACCACTTTTAAAATTAAATATAAGTATGTATATTTTAATAGCTAGATGTCTCCTGATTAATTTGGTACCCAAGAAAGGCATATTGGATCAACCTTTGTTGGGATGACAGCAAATACATTGGAGGCTGCTGCGTGTATGTAGCTGGACGAGCGCCTAAGATCCTCTGCAGCGGGCCTGGTGCGGGTGTGGCGGTTTGCTGCTGAAGCTCAGCCCTAGATCCTTAGGCTGGGCAGCTGTTGGACGGTCGCTACAAGATGGCGGGCGGCGGCCGCCCACCCGCCGCCACTGCCGTCGTTATGCCGGAATCACATAGCCCCGACCAACACAGCACGACACGACCAAAAACGCAACCACAACACATTTCAATATGACTATTTGTATTTATAGCACGACCAACATCATACTCTTGGCATTTAACCTAACTATTTAGAAGGCGCTGATCAGCTACGTTAATTTCAAAGGCGATGAACAAGAGGGAAATTTGTAATACATAACATTGACAAATCGGTATCGCTAATGCATAAAAAGATAAAATTATTATTTTTAAGCGTTAGATACAGTAATTTTCAATTTATTTTTCTTTTAAGCTGCGTATTTACAATTGTAGGGAAAGCTTGCAATACAATTTTGTTTCACAATGTTGTACTTTCTGTGTGTCATGCCATATGACATGACGAAGAATAGAAATAATTTCTAATCCAAAACTGCTGGTTGTGCGACAGAATCAGTCGGGCTTGTGACAATCTATCTAGTATTTCATTGGCTGTTGGCCATTGAGTCATGCACATTGGGGCTATGTGTTTCTGGCATTACAGGGCCAGTTCACTTCGTAACAGCGGTCCGGTGGTGGGAAAACCTGCTGATAGATGCGATTCACGTCAGTGTGTTGAATTTATACCTTATGTAGGCGGCGTGTTGGCCTTTGCACTGGCACGATGAGGCCCGGCAATGTTTACGGGAATATAAATATTTAGTGCGGTCTACTTGAAATATTAATTATCCTGAATTTTTCATCAAAAACTTTTGACGTTGCCTATACATGCACACAGCCTCTCTCTCCATAATATGGTACCGGTAACATAAGAACATATTTTTTTACATGTGACTAGGACAAAGAATCCTTACTGACCTGGTCTGCAACTGCCCCCCCCCCCCCCCCACTCCCGCTTCCACGGACAATACACCAGTGTCCCCTTGTGGTATTAAGTAATTTATTGCTTCACGCTGCTTAGGACAACAAATGTCAAAGTCTATGATGGTAGTTTGAAAAGTGTACGACCACTGACATCAGTAAGGGCTAGTTTTTTCCATAGGCTGATAACCGTGGATAATAAAAACTGGTACTTCGGTTGGAGAAAAGGTCTACTAAATCAAATCTGCGCATAACTGAAATCGCGGTTCAAGATAACGTGGTTGGCGAGGGATTACTGTATCTATTTTTAGACGTGCCTCAAATTTTATACTTTTTCGACCCAAACTTTTCATGGTTCCTTGGAATTGGGTTGTAGTAGAGGGGTGGTAGTAATAAATGGGATTGTAATAGAGGGGTTTTACTGGAACTTCCCTTGTCACCAAAAATTGTTTGAACATCGAGTGACTTGTATTATAA
This sequence comes from Dryococelus australis, assembly GCA_029891345.1. Lineage (NCBI taxonomy): Eukaryota > Metazoa > Arthropoda > Insecta > Phasmatodea > Phasmatidae > Dryococelus > Dryococelus australis. The sequence continues at coordinate 145,907,831 of CM056993.1, forward strand.
TTGTAAAATTCATTTTCAGTAACTTCTGCAGGGAAATCGGAAGATTTATACTATAGACATGTGTCTTTCGAATAAACTGATAAAATGTAAGGGACTATTCGACACCTTTTGCCGTCTAATAATGTGTAGGTAAGCATAGAGCGAAGTGCAGTATATCAGAGGACATGGTTATGAATGATTAATTGTTGGATAGTGAAGAAATCAATTATAATTGCCTTATTTATTTTTGTCTCAATTATAAGTTTTCTTTGCAGTAAAATATAATTAATTACTTTAAAACACGGACATTTGTCATACGCGCTAGATGTCGGCACTCAGCAACAGGTAGAGGCGTGGAGTGGTAATCCTCCCACCACCACCCCTCCATCATCCCTCCACCATCCTTCAGCCGCCGTTGACGCACTGCCCGTTCGACAACTTCTCTGCGCCCTTTTAGCTAAACAAGTGTGCGGTGGACATTCAAAATTTGACTTGCATTCAGTGTCATTATTTTCATTTTTAGAGGGTTTGAAATTCATGTCAGCGTGCATTTGGTGTTAGATTACAATAAATTATACACATGGTATTTTGGGACAATTTTTTGTATTTAAACGAGTTTAAGCGAAATTTTTTTACTGTTTTATTGACAGTAATATTTTTTCTGTAATTCCCATTTTTATTGTGTTTTATTAGCTAAACTGTATTCACAGATAACGTACAGCTCTTACTATACTCAAAGTAAAGTTTCATAAGGTAAGAAGGTGTATTTTATTGATGTATGTCAGAACCTTCATCTACTGAAATTCCACATGTATGGACATTTTTGGGCAGTCCCCTGAATAGCGATAGATGTAGAGTCGACTATATGTACCGTAACTTAAGGGGCAGCATCTTTGCGAATAAAATTATATGCTCAGAAGTATATACTTGACCTCCCCTTGTCACCAAAAATTGTTTGAACACTGAGCAATTTGTATTATAGGTGTAAAGTTCTTTTTCAGTAACATATTACAGGGAAATCAGAGGATTGATATTAATATATTTCAATATACATGCGTCTTTTGAATAAACTGATCAAATGTAAGTGGATATTCGACACCTTTTGCCATCTAATAATGGGTAGCTAAGCACCGAGCAGTGTGTAGTGTAACTCATGATCGGGAACATCATAGGACTAGGTTTTGAATGATTAAAGACAGTGAAGAAATCAATAATAATCACCTTATTTATTTCTGTCTTAAAATTACAAGTATTCTTTGCAGTAAAGTATAATTAATTAATTAAAAAGTCAGACATTTGCCATGGGCACCAACATGTAGCTGCGTGGAGGGTTAATCCTTCTGCTTCCACCAGCCACCGTGAACACACTGCCTGATTGATAATTTCTCCGTCCGCTTATAGCTGATCGGTGTGCATGATACATTCAAAATTTGACATGCATTTGGTGTCATATTATTTTTATTTTCAGAGGGTTTGAAAGTTTTAGGTCAGCTTGTATTTGGTGTCGGATTACAATCAATTATATATGTTATTTTGAGATGCTATTTTCTTTATTCAAACAAGTTTAGGTGAATTGTTTTTTATTGTATTAATTACAATAATACTTTCTCTAAAATATCCATTCTTATTGTGTTTATTAGCTAAACTTTATTCACAGATAATGTACCACCCTTACTATACTTAACATAAAATTTATAAGGTTAGAAGTTGTATTTTATTTGTGTACATGTCAGAAACTACTTCTACTGAAATCCTGCATTTATGGACTTTTTTTGGCAGCCCCCTGAATAACGATAAATTGAGATTCGACTGTAATAACTATTTGGGTAACACAACCAATTAAATAAGCTTTTACTCAAGATAACCAATTACTATGCCATCTGCATTATGTTTACGTCACATATTTTTTTTAACAAAGTACTGTTTAAGCATACAAGTTTTTGGTTAGGAACACAAGCACAGGGTCAAGACAATTACGCTTTTTATCACATATGTTCCCTGCTGTGCTTGACAATCGTTTGGAGAAAACAGTTGCTGGTGGTGAACTCAAAAATTTTTTGGCTAGAATTTTTAGTATGGGAAAACACAGTCTTTCCACTGATGTGGATGTAATTTTAAATGATTTATTAAAGTACTCGTCGAATGGTTTTTGCCACCACATAACATTTTTCGAGAACAATATTTATAAATAGCATATTATGGGTTTGTTGGAAATATTTACAAACAGCATATTATGGGTTTGTTGGAAATATTTACAAACAGCATATTATGGGTTTGTTGGAAATATTTACAAACAGCATATTATGGGTTTGTTGGAAATATTTACAAACAGCATATTTTGGGTCTGTTGCACACACAGAAAAATGTTCCCCCCACTTCACTTGACATTTTTAAAGCGACTTTTACTCTTTATTACAACCCTACCAAATTTACATATGGATCACAGTACTTCCTCTTTGCACAAATTAATATACAAACTTCCACAAACATCACTGTCTACCGAGATTGCACACGTGAAGCAAACACATATGGAAGAAGAATTCTTCATGTAGAAATCAATACTTCCATTTGCAAGTATTTTCTATGCTACCAACTTCAATTTTGGAAAACGACGACCAATAAATGGTAGTAAAATACCTGTAGCGAACTCAACAAACATCATCTCTTCTCAATGTCATCACTAATTTAAGGTGCCGTAATTTCATTTTGTTTATTTTAGAGTTTTGAATTTGGCAATAAAAATGTTATTTTCGAAAATTTGTAAGAGATCAGCATCTTTGGGTTAACTTTTGGAAACCATATTACAGAAAATAGTTTTTGTTTTGCTGTTGGCAGACAGTGGGAAAAAAAATTTCATCGGCAGCATACTCAAAACCAAGTACGTTTAACTGCAATAAATTTGTTTATTTTAGTCTGCAATTGAAAGAGTGTAATGATGAAGAGTAATTTTTAACACAAAAATTAATTTTGTGATAGTAAATAAATGTATACCGTACCTTTAACTTATGGGGACAATTAAAAAATATTTGCACAGCACATTCGCATGTTTTAAGATTAGGTTAATTCACAGCAGGGTATGTAGTATAACAGGTAGTGGTATCGCAATCTTTACGTAATTTTTGCTCTTCACAGCCTCTGGTATTATTTTTGGTGTGCGTGTGAATAATTTTGGACATGTTTGTGTGAAGTTGTATGGACAATGTACTTAGTTTTCTGTCTAGGTGAAAGCAAAACTATTACCTATGTAATGCACATTCAGATATTTGAAAAAACATAATTGTATATATTACACAATACACTTGCGAGAAACTAAGTACAAATTGTATACCTTTTCATGGCTACTGCTTTGAGGTTATGTTATTTTCTCTTGAATACTTTTCCTCAAATGTTTTTGCTTGTATCTCAAAACTTGGTATTTGAGGGTTCAATGATTTAAACGGTCCATCTGTAATTATAACAATTGATATAACAACTATCATGTTTTGTATATTGTCAAATATCATCAGAACCTACAATTGTGTGTTGGGTTTTTGAAAAATCTCTTCATAAGTTGTGTAAATAGATTATCTGTGCATACAAACATTTGACACATTTACTTTTACTGGCAATCACAAGTATAAATCAAAATCATTATGAACTTGCTAAAGAGGTAGTCAGAGGAATAGTTTTCCCTATAGAAACAAACATTTATTCATCATCACTGCAACACATCAGCCAAACAAAAAGGAAGGTGTTAAAATGAATGCTATTTTAACTTTGTCATTTTTTAATGGTATTGCAGTAATATACTATGTACACAGTAGACTGTTGCATGTAATAGATAGACAAAATGAACATTACACATTAATAATTCAGTCACTCTAAACTTCTGACTGTTGAAGAAAATTTGCTCATAAATGATGATACTAACTAGTTTTGTTGCTTTCTCAACTCCTAAATGATTGTGTAACTTGCTCCAAACTACTCCAAATCTAGAGAAGTATCTCAATTGAAGCAGAAGTTGGTGCTGAATGCAAGCATAAGAAACAGTGACAAACCCAAAGCGGAACTTAGTCTCTTTCATTCTTTTTTGCCGTGATCTGCCACCATTTTGCAATGAAAACTCTTGTACAACAATTGTATTCATCATAGAAGTAGGATAATAGCCAGGATCACTTATCTTGACTGCCATGACACCAGGAAGGAATTCAGGAATGACGGCACCAACAACACCCACCTTCTCAGCCTACTATCCTGCAGCAGACTGTTAGATGACAACTTCCAGTCTTTTTCTTTTTGCGAGGTTAAACTTTCCTTGTTATAATTATTTGAATTTTACTTCTGTATGTGCAAAATTTTCCACTGCTCTATCAAAACAAGTACTGTACTGTAGTTCAAAATGATACAGTCTTGTAAGAAGAGCTGCAAAATAATGCAGCCTCAGAAAATATGTTAAACTTGTCTTTCCCTCCCCTCTTCCTTTCTGAAAAACCCATCCAGCCACAATAAAATAAACATAGCCCCAGAATTATAACTCTACAATAGCAAAAATAGAACAAATGGCAAATACCAACACATTGATCATAGGATTGTTTTCTTTACTGATAGAACAATTGTGGCAGAAAGATAGGTACATTTTGGCCGTGCTATTTTCCTATAACTGTCAAAATATAATACAATATTAGCACCAGTGATAAATTATTTTATATTAAGCAATAAAAAAGGGGGTATACAATATCTATGGCGTTGATACTCAATAACGTGGAGTTTTTAGGTCCTTTCATGGCACTAACCAGTGTTCTTAGCTTGCAGAGAGTATTATGTAGTGTAATAGAACAAGAAAATTTCTATTAGCAAAATAAAATTAATGATAATTTAGTAGGACTAATTAATGTGTCTAACAAAACAGTTTCGTTGTATGTGTGTGTGAATTGACGCATGTTAATTTGCTACACTCTTCTGAACCCTGATGAGTTGTAGAAACATAGACATTACATATTTTACATGTGATAGCTACCAAGCAATAAACGTAGTGCATTTTGGAAAAATTACAACTAGAAAACTAGGTGCATAAACTCACAATTACACATAAGAAATATACAGCATGATTTCCTTAGTATCTTTATTCTTTTTTTTTAGAGCAATCAAAGGAATGGAAAATCAATTGCATTAAACTGAAATTATACTCGTGCCACACTCCTAAGAAATTTTCAAAAATCTACAAGGGAAAAAATATGATTTCATGATGTCCTTCCTCAACATGTATCAACTTAAATAATTTAAAGAAATAAAGTAAATTATACAGGTTTCTGCCATCAGTTTACTAATAATAAATCTTCTTCTCAAGATTAAAACCAAATTTAATCATGTATGCTCAATTATCAAGAAACGATGGGTAGATAAGGTATAGTTTAGTTCAAATCTTGAAGTATTCATTTATTATATATATATATATATAATGTTTATTTTATCACCACGGCTTGCTGTTGAGCCAGAGCTTCGAGACATATTTTAGTCTACAAACGTAGTTACAGGCCACTGGACAGAAAAAATATTAACATATTGCTTTAATCAAAATTGGTAGGATGTGAAATTTATACTGTTCATAGTTAATAGTATGCCAATGAGGCAATTCAAATGGCATAAAGATGGCTTACATCATGATGCGAAGCGATGACACGGAGCGAAGTCTCCATTTCTGCAAATCCTGAAAAATAGATATGGTCCGGCGGAAAATGAATATCCCGCTCCATCCTCGGTATGGGAACTCTGTCTGGACAGCGGCTCATCAAGGGTTGCAGTCATTGATACGCCCCCTCAGGCTTTGGTTCTCAGCTCTTCTTCCTCAGTATCGATCAGCCACCATTATACCACTTAATAGTCCAGAAGTTCTTAAAATTTAAGCTCTTCGTGCAAATTAAACAATTAACATAATGACACCGAGTATCCTGTTTATTTTCTCATGGATAAACTGATGTTTAAAGACTTCTACCCAGTAATAATTTTTCTCTGCTTTTTCAATATAAACATTAAAACGTCGATAAACCATAAGCTTAAACATGAAGTATAGGACATTTTATCACAGTAATAACTTAAAATGCCATGAATGTTGTAGTTAAGAATTGTTTGTGCAGGTTTCAATGAAATACATAACCTGTCTTTTGTTTTTGTAAAACCATTTCATGTTATTGTTTCTATCTTCCTGGGCCTTAATGATACTGTACATTATTGTTCAAGCAAAGTTCTAGTATCTTGTTTAATTGGTAATTTTTGAGTGCCATTTTTGGATTATGTTGTTTTGTTCAGAGCATCTAAGCATGTATGCTTTGAGGTCCTTGAGCACCAATATTTCTTGAGAATTTTCCCTGCAAATAACTGCTTACATTTCATGAAGATTTTTTTTGGCATTTTCTTTTATTTGGGCCAACAAGTCTCTTTCGAATACTAACATAAACTGGGTGTTTTAGACAATTTTTTATTCAGAAAGTAGATATTCAGCATTACCTATTGACACCGTCGAGTGAGACACGAGATGAACGATGACACAAATACTTATTGGTAATATGGACGCTAGCGGTGCTTCCCAATCATCGCACTAATGAGACTCAGGGTTCTCAGGGATGCTGTGGGTTCTGTGTATCTGTTTCTCCCATGTGTACTTAAAAACACGTAAGCAATACTAAACGTTTACTAAACATCACTTTCAAATAAACACTTAATAAAATATATGTGGCTAGGACACTGTCACTACTGAATAAAAGATATAATTTCACTGTAGACTTGTTTTTATTGTTACTATGCATACACATCAACGAGCCATTGAAATTATGATAATTTTGGTCATGACTAGTCAATTCTGTTTGAGTGCTCCCCAGCCCGCAATTAATCTAGCGCACGCCTAGGTGAATGATCTCATCGAGGTGTGTGAATGCACAACCTTCACAAGGGAAGAGGGCACGACAGTTGCTAGGATGGACTGATGGTTTTTCCCTGAAGACAGGACATGGTGAATTACAAATGAAACCCTTGATGAAAACATTAATGCATGTGATTACTCTGCATCACTAACGCAAACTTGTCTTGTCACAGCACGTGGGTAGTGTGGTGACGGCCTATACACAGAGCCGGCTAGGAAGGGAGTAATTGCACTGTACACAACTTACAAAATTACATAAACCTTCAAAAGATACATGAAACAAGATAGGACACGAGATGAGTATTCACAATAAACACACGTGTGAAAACAAGTTTAGAAGGCGCGGATACCGCTGCATGAAGTTTGTAGTGGACCATGTGGTGCAGGTGAAAATGCAATATTTCTTTGTGAAAACTGCAAATTAAATTCAGACAAAATATTATTCTGAGTGAGACAATTATTCTCTTTACTATTTAAGTGATCACAGGCTTGTAACATGCCTAATGGTGGTAAAATCATACATTAACATGACAGCGTGGTCAAGTACAAAAAGGATCAATTTACGTGAAAAATACATTGAACCCTGAATAAAATAGACATAGAACCATGAAATAAATATTGCACATACAATGTTACATAATCTCAACGCAATGATGGCATATACAAAGACTTGGTGTCGGTCAGCCACGTGGTTATATGTGATGTTGCCATAAAATATTCAAATAGGAAAAATTACCCTCAAATACCTACAAAAAAGCAAAGCCCTTGAGATTTTGTGTGGCAATGCAGAAGTTACAACGAAACGCCATAAACATAGGTGGATTGGGCCTGAGTCAAGTTGCGCGGGTTGCGAGACCTCTCCAACATCTTTCCCCTCCTTCTCCTTGATTAAGTTAAATAAGCCACAAGGGCAAAATAAATTAGTAAAGCGGAAACATAATGCTGGGGAAATGTCTGGCAAAATGTACGCAAGCAAAGGTTGACCGGTCAACTAAATTGACTATTGAAACCTACATCATTGAACAAAAGTTGTAGTGCATAAGTAACAGTGTCTTACATCGCCATCTCCCTACGACAGACTGTCCAGAGGCAAGTGTCACACGGACCTACCAAGTTTGCCTACGGGGTTCACATAAGCGGAAGTGCAATGCACGCAGAGTAAAATATTTTATTAGTGAAAATAAAATGGCACAAATTAAATGAAGTATTGTTTTACATTTTATAATTTTCTTATGAATTTTTCATATTATTTCAGTGTCTCTTTATGACGGCGTTCACACCGGAATATTAGTGTTCTTGATCTTGGTGCCGTGGGCACTTTGAATTTCATAACCAAACAATTTAAAAATAACAACAAATACTATAAAACATTTAAAGACGTATTAAACCCCACAAATACAATGCACATTTTATACTGAAAAATATTATTTATGCGAGAGTTCAGAATATTGGCCTCTTTGCGCACATGCAGGACATGTTCGTGGTGAGCGCCGTCATGGGCTCTAGCGCCGCTGGCTTGTTAGCCAGCATCACTAGTTATTAGGGAGAAAACATTATGTTAGTTTCTGAACTTTACCATTTTAGTTTTTTAGTTTATCTGTTTTTGTGTAGGTTTTAGCTCTATCTTGCCTCATGTTTTTCCTTCCTAATTACTTTATTTGTATTCACTGCTATCTTGTGAGTTTTTTAAAATTTCTTCTTGATCATGGCTAGTTTGGAAACTGAGATTAGTTCTTGTAGAATGTATTGAAAAAATACATTATTTATTATTTTATTTATGGGATATTATTTTGTACATGAAGTTTTAATATGTACACATAAGGTATTCTAAATTTAAATAAGAAATTATAAAACCTCAAAAAACATGCAGTTGTAATGAGTTATAAAGTAGTTCATGCAGTTGATACTGAACTTTCACTGTTTCATTAGTTAGGTGCGTTGGCTGTGTATCATTTTGTGAAATTGGCCAAAATTCAAGTCTTATACACTAATTAAAATTGCGTAATAACTTCAGATTTTCAAAAATTTATAAGGTTGACATAATTAGTTTCATAAATTGTCCCTTCAGCTGAAAATCACCATAACAGAAGTTTCCATTCTTACAAAACATTCATAATAAATTAAGCCGTTAGGGCGGAACTGGTTAAGTGGGTCAGAAGGCCAGATAGTTGCTGCATGTTACAAGTGTTCCATAATAAATATTTTTTTTATATTAAGTACCAACAAATTATTCTAAATGTTAACAGTATACCAAAGAGAAAATAGTTTTACTAAGAATCCATAAATTAGTTAGTTTAATAAATTTTCCATGTCGAACTTTAATGGGCAAGTCTTGTGATGGTAACTACATCATAAAATAGGTCATGATAGAGTAATTTTGTAATTTGAAAAGAGGATCAAACACATCCAAAGTGAAACGTTTTTCTTTTTAAAATTTTTGGATTGTATTGAACATCTTATTTTCTGTTTAAAAAATCTGGTAAATAACTAAATGAACTCATTTGTATGTATTTTCACATTCTGTTGGCTGTAGAGGCATTTGTGGAACTGTGTCGAGTCCTATGTGTGGTAATACAGTTAAAATCTGTGGTATAATTGTAGTGTTTACTCATGGCACTAGGAGTTGTGCACCTGGGTATCTGATGGGAATGGCAGGCACATGATGTGGCTGAGCTACTGTGCTTTGGAAAGCATGGCAGATTAATGGCTTTTAACATGACTTATTAAAAATGTGTTACACCTTGTGGTATATGGCTGCGATAATAGAATCACAGTTGGTGTGCTTGTTGTATTTTGAACATTTCATAAGATATGAAACTAATATTGTAATGCAATTTATTTTGGGGGGCATGGGACATAAATTAACACTATTAAGGTTAATTATATTTCATTAATTTGTGGAAGCCATTAGAGAAAATAGAAGACAGGGCAATCGTACAGAATGAATTCTTTATCTATGAGATAAAATACTTTACCATAGTGATGTAGTTCTGCCAAGCTATTTCTGGTGTGATATCGTGAGACAAGATATATTAAATAAAGTGCCAATATTGCAAAATAGTTGCTCTAAAAGTTGACAAAAAATTGAGCTATTATTGCCCTGTTAAGTTTTTCAATGTTGCCTTCCAAAAACCTTTGGACTTGTATTGATATATTTGGAGTTCAGTTATGTCCCACACCATCCTAAGTTATTACAAAATCAGTTAACATGTTAAGTTGTTTCATTCTAGAAATTATTTTTATGTGGATATTTTTTAACATCAGATTATTCAGACTGCCTTGGCCATGCAAGTAGTGATATTCTAAAAAACGTTCCAGTCTGTTAGTTAAATAGTCATATTTCAATAAAAATTTCCATGTGATATTGTTATCCTCTGCTGCTTCTGTTTAGTAAAAAGTGCAAATTTTTTAGAACGAAAGATTGATTTATAATTTTCCATATGATGATGAGGTGGCTGTGTGGCTGCTGGTAGGAACCTGGGTATCAGTACTGTGATGGTGGCAGTGTTGTGCTTGGGGCGACTGGGCAGGATAATTGTGTGGGGGTTTTCTACTTCCTTCTGGAGTATGGAGGCGAGCTCTATCTACTAATTACTTGAAAAATTCCAAGGGTTGATGCCAGGAATCAAACTGGGATCCCTTGCATGAGTGTCTGCAGTACCAACCAAAACACCATAGAGATCGTCAGTTTCCTGTGTTCTAGAAACTAAATTTAACAGTTAAGGTAGAATGGGAGATGATGTGCTGGTAACTCCACAACCAGCGATACACGAAAACACCCTACTGTCTTGAAATTAATGTAGCATGAAGTGTAATTATACAATTTCAACTATTCAAATTCCATAGTAAAGGGGAAAGCCTAATGATTAATTGTTGCCAATATAATTTATTAAAGACAAATTCTTCATGTCAATATTAAATAACAAATTGGAAAATAATGCTTTGAACTCACTAATTTGCAAAGCATTTCGTCAATTACTTTTTTTTCGAACAAACATTAAGGAACAAAATTTGCTTATAGTGTAAGAGCACACTGTACTCTATAGTTCTTAAGTATTTCATCTTAATGCGTCGTTAAAATACCGCTAAAATTAAATATTTCCATTAATGATGTGTTTTTGACAAAACCTTATTTTTGGCCATATAAAATAAAGTTTCATACTTGAATGCATGAAACTTTCAAGAACCATAGAAATAAACATGAATGTTAATTTGCTTTTTGTTTCATGTAGATATCACAAGTAGTTTTCCTGTGATCTTGGAACTACGAAAATAATCATTGATTTGCCTTGGGAAGTGCTGCTCTCACTGGATGGTAGCGTATTTTGTAACTACTAGACGTGGCCACCTACTGTGACTGGGAATGATTCATGTATGTACACAAGTGGTGTTTAGGCATTGTCTATTCATTCAGTCCTAAGCAGGAACTTCAACCTATGCTGCCGAGAGTTCGACCCATGCGATTGACAGTGGCAAAATGCCAGGAGAACGGAATAACTTGCAGAGCAGCCATTTTTTCGCACTGGTTACTGTATTGACACAAATGTCATATCTGTACCTGTTGTGAATAAGTAATTAAGTTGATATATACAGGTTTTACAGGAGAAGAGCTTTAATATTTGATGATACCTTGTAAATCAATACAATACATTACAGTGTTACTGTAATTTTTTTAAATTACTACATTCATGAACACAAAATACAATGGAAAGTCACATGCCTAAACCATGCCACAATATTTTTTAAGGTCCTAAATGGGATGTATTTATTTATTCACAGATAAAAATGAAAATAAAGTCGACTTACCACTATTTGCACACAACTGTTCCAATATCGAAGTCACATTAAAAAAAGATATTTTGAAGTCTAAATAACATAAAAATATCCACACAGTATTACCAGTACAAATTCCCTAGTAATATTATCAGTAATATTTTGCAATTGGTGAAATCGGTACATTTCCCGTGGAAAATAATAAATGAGAATGATAATGCTGTTCATTTTATACTGCATCTAGGTCCACTTCTTCAAGATCTGGGTCATTTGCAGGAATATCATGAACTTTTAAGGAATATCATCAATTTTCAAGTTGTGGTAGAAGTGATGAAAAACAGGTCTATCAGCGGAAGGAGATCCAGATCATCTTTATTTTTTCCCTTGCTAATGGCCAGAGAACCTATATGGAGGAGAGGTAACTGTGCTGGAAGTGTGTGTTTCCCGCATCTTCTAATATTAAGAGCAGAAAATGGTTCTTCATCTTTTATTGCTGTTTTATACTGGATGAGTCCAAAATTTGTAGTATATTGCAACCATTGTACTGGCTGCCAAAGAAACTCATCACCATCTTCATTGACCTTTTTCAGTAGAAATGGTCCTTGTGCTTGACCCAAACTGCCGAAGTTGAAAAAGTGCTTTCTTTCCATTATGAACACCTTGAATGGATTCCTGTGTTTGCATGACCGTATTAATTGCACCCAATCATTAGGATGATTGATTTTCATCAGTGTTTTCTTTTTCTGCCTTTCAATCACAGAATGGTCACTGTTGCACTTCATGTGTGTGTGACCACTTACCAGAAACTTGTGATTGATTGCAAGTAGATGTCGACTTGACTTCATTGCATAACAGAACATGAATGCAGTATAGCTATTCTTGTTTTGACCACTGCAGGTGTCCAAGTAAAATGTTATTGTCTCTGTGTCATCGGGCAAGTCAAGTATGTGTTGGTAAAGCCATGAAGCAATTTCATTCCCACCTCTACCTGATACCACACATAGCAAGTAGCTTCATCAGATGTGAGATTGTGGACAGTCAAATTATATGTTCACAGTTGCCGCTTGTAAAATGAAATGGAGGTAGTCAGGTAAGAAGTTTGCAGGCATTGTTGCAAATCAAATGCAAACACATGATGGACTTTATTCTCTTGGGCTAGAGCTTTATCATGTTTCTTGGCATTGTGTGCTTCTTCTGCATGTAGTTTGTGTTGATCTCGTTCATTTATAAGATAAAGTTTGCTTTCACCTTCTGTAGTGTTTTGATTTTAACATTAAGCAAATCACATTTATGGCAAGTGTATTGCTTTGGTTTTTTAAAAACAAGATTCAGTTTGTGGAAACATTTGGAGTACAGTGTTAGGTATATGGTGTTAGTTGTTGTTTCTTGGTACAATGTATGCATTTTGGCTATGCATAAATCAGAGGATTAGTATTTCTTTGCTGTTCTATTTCGGCAATAGTGACTTCCATAGTTTGGAAATGATAAAATGTGTTGCCTTGCTCCATTGTTGATCTGTCTTTTTACTTGAAGGAAATGCTTTGCCACGACCATTAGGTGAAACAATACCAGCAGATGACCCCTTTTTTGTACCAAGCAATCTACAAATCCTTTTGTGTCTCCAAATATTCTGATAGAACATTCTTTGCCAGTTGGATGTCTTACATTGTCGATGACAACTTCAAATTTGCAGGAAAATTCACGGTTCTTTTCTTTATTTCCATCATATTCTTTGTATGTTTTCTTTCTGTAGAGAGATATCAATGATGATACAACACTTGCTCTTCTATCACGATATCCTAAATTCCAGTATTCCTGGAAACAGCGCACAATCATATTCAGAAAATCTCTCGGAGCACTTCATTCTTTCACTGTTTACTTGTTTGCTTTTCTTTCTGACCTGTTCATTATACGTAATGTGAATCTTGTTCACTAATTTTTATTGTTTCTTGTAAACAACTAGTATCTTATGCTCTTCAGTTGACTCAGGCTGACTTAGATAATAGCTCTAAACTTTCAGCATTCAAAGATGCTCAATATATATATATTTTTTTGGTACCCTTACACTCAGCCTGAAGACCTCTATGAATCACAAACATGACATAAAAACCAGGTAACTACAAACCATAAGCACATTTTCAGATTTATAATCGCACTGTAGGCATGAGCTTCCTTTCTAGCCAGGCTGTAAAAGCTCGTAATGGCTAACGGTACTTTCTCACACTGGCCGGGCTTGGTCACACCCTCATCAGATGTCTAAATTATGTATGTTCTCAACTACTGGTTTCTCAGCAGCATGATGTAGCAGTGCTTCCCTTCTACTAGACGATGTGGGTTTGTCAAAATTTGGCGGGCGTTGTTATTAGCTTATGGATTTTTGGGGGGTACTTTTGTCTACCTTGCAAATGCATTTTGTCGCTGTTCCTTCTTCACCTCTCTTTATCCTCTCGCTTTCTCGTTTCTCTGTTGTAGTAGGTTAGCAAGGAGTGAGGATACTTTCTTTTAATAAATTTACATAAGAATAAATGTTATGTCAAGAATTAAATAATTGGATGAAATGAATGGAAAACAGATGACACCATGGTGCTATTCCGTCATATTAATTACCTGCAGATGGCCCCAAAGCTTTCATGAGTCTCGCTGTTCTCCGACTGAGCTGGTCTAGGCATTGTAGAGAACTGTTACAAGTGGTTCAAAGCCTAGGATATTAGCCTACTATGTTATCAAGAAAGTTGTATGAACAATGTTGTAGTTTAACTATGTCATATATATATATATATATATATATATATATATATATATCTTATTGAAATATTGTCAAATTGTAGGGCATGTTAATAATGATTATGGTATATAATGATTAAATCTCCACGTTTTAATTTTACCATAGTATACTGAGGGAAATATTTGCGATAATTATCACATTTTCAGCAGGAAACAGAATACATAATTAAAAAAGACAAATCAACTTAAGTGTTCTTTTCCTCCAAAATTTTAATGCAACTAAATTTGTAATACAAAACATCTTTGAAATTAGTATCAACTGCATGGCATAGACAGTGAAGTTATTTAAAATTCTACTGTATAAGAACATGTAATAATGTGCGCAATATTATGAATTTTAAATGTATCATCAAATGCCTCATTACAGAGAATGTAAATTAAATTTACAGCTACAATTGATGAGGTAGAGGCAATGAGTATAAGTAAGTGATAGCCTATCCACATATATTAACCCTTTGTCACAGTGGTAAAATATATAGGATGTTTCCCAAGTATAGGCCATTCATGATAAAGTGAGCACTTTTTAAGTCCCTGCTAAATTTTTTCGTTCAATTTCTACCTTTCCGCCACTTTTTAATGTAAACATTGCAGTACGACTAATAAACACAGTGTATATATTTCATCACTCTCAATAGTTAACGTCGGAGACTGCAATAAATTATATTTATTAGGGGTTGACTTTTGGGAGGGCTTTGAAAAGTGCTCATTTTACCGTGAACAGTCTATAACTTGTTTTATTTATCAGCTCTGCACTTAGTAGCCAGAATGTATGAAGCAAATGGTAAAATCGAGTGTTTTAAAATAGTTATCTGATACTAGGAATATTGAAATTGAACATTCAACAGTTCCCTTGAAGGTACTGAAATGTCTTATTTATGTTTTCAACATAGCTAGGAGATTATCATATTGTTGCCATTTTTTTGTTTATTCATTTGTGTATATTTTGTTTTTTAATGCAAGCATTATTATGTTTGTTCAATTCTGTGTGGCTATATTTTGGAGGAAAATTTTATCGCTTAAAGATTTATGCATATTCATTTCATTTAACTGTCTATACTAATGGGTATGATTTGAGGTTGGCAGCTCTGGACTATTATAAACAACTGCTACCAAGAACCTTACGTACAAACGCGTTATCGGATTTAATGTATGAAAGAACGTAATTTCGATACTGTTATAGTCACAAACAAAATATTCTGCTGTCTTAATAAGTAAATTGATGGCTTTAGCTGTGATTGAAAGGGTTTTAAAAGATTTGCCATTAGCCAAACATACTGATTAATTAAACAATGCGGCAGCAGCTTAGTTCATCTTCTTTTCTTCTTTTGTTTCATGGAGATAGTCTTAGCCTGTGCTTTGAGGATATGTTGGGGTTCTCTTATAATCCGACCATAAGCTTGACGAGAATTTACAATTTTTGGAAGGAGACACTCCATGTAGAATATTGTCAGTTTCGGAAGCATAATTTCCTGCCACGTATCTTTCCTTCGCTTCACTTTGTCGCAACAAACGTGGGCACATACAATATGTTTTCATAAACATTATTGTTTACTGACATTTTCCTACAAGAAATGTTCTAGATAACATTATTGAGAGGTAATCATCTATTACAAAATTGGGACAATGCATGGCTATAATCATGGGTCTCTCTGGCATGTCAGTTTTGGGGTAGAAGTAAAAAAAAAGAAACCAAATATTTATAACAAACACATTTGATTTGCAAGTTGGTTGAGTGGTGAGGTAATACCACAACTTGAACAATTATACTTTAGATTATGTTAGATTTTGTAACACAATTTATTTTCCTAACCAAAATGCAAATCAAATCAATTTTCTATGTACTAAGTACTAATTGTATCAAATACTGTTTCCCGGTGATCATTTCCTGGTATAAACTTGACTATAATCCTAAAGTACATTTTCAGTCAATAACTGCCCGGTTATAAAATTTGCTATACATGGGCAAAAAAAAAGCAATTAAACGAACTCTTATGCAGTAATTTTTGAGGAAAAATAATTGTGTGTGGTAGAATATCCATATTTTTTGTGAAATTGTATTAAGTCTTCATAAAGGTGTTGTTAATTTCTATACTTTTAATTATTAATATTATCTAAAACAAATTAACCATGGCTCATTTCCTATTACAAATTTATGAAATTGCATGGCATATAGGATTAATATTTTATATATATATATATATATATATATCAACACAGTGGTGAACAGGTCAGACCAATTTTCGCCTATAATGGCCACCCGGGTTTGAATTGAAAGGGGTCATATTTTAGTATGTGGAAAATGTGGCAAACGTTAATGTAAGGTGTTTTTCAAGGGTAGCCTACTCACGTTTCCCTCCCCACTGCATTCTGTTGTTATTTCATCCCTACGTCATCACATTCCGTTCATTATTCTCGCTCCTCTTGGTGCTAGCCACCTCAAATCACGTTCGTTGGTCCTGCCTGAAATGGGAACAACATAAGGATATCATCTATATATATATAATACACATATATATACACACACATATATAAAGACACACACACATGCTTTAAAATTCGCTATTAATACAACTTAATTGTTTTTATGTAATCAAATTACATTAGCTGCATTTAGCCATACTCATAAATTGATAAGTATAAATAAATATATATTTTTTTATTTATTTATTTTATTTTTTTAAATTTTTACCTACCTTTCGGTGTCCTCACAGCAAAGTAACATACTTCTCGTTCTGTTATGTTAAATTGGCCTTGAACTTGGTAGAAATATGGATGTTCTTCTTTCAACCTCAACTTGTTATTTTCTTTATGTAGAAATTTAAGCTTTCGTGCAGTGAAAGCCTCTTCTACAGTCATATCTTTTGATTAGAGTAAGTGGTAGGCACAGCAGAAAAACTTGAAGAATTAAAGATGTTTGAAAACTTGAACAAACAGTAGAGCCAAGAAAAGCACTGAGTTGGTGCAAGTCACACCACTGATGTTAAGCCCGTGCAGACGGAAATCACAGAAACTCGTATACCCTCACTAGAACATACAGAAGGTACACAATAGTGAGTAAAAAGAAAATTTTAAAGCACGCGACGAAGGGAAAAGAACCAAAAACGGTACTCACCAGAGGAGGGTGAAATAAATATCCCTACATGATGAAGTGGCAAGCCGAAACACCAATAGAAAATAAATAAATAAATAAATAAATAAATAAAATGCACCATACCACAACTACATCTTGACTGCTACTTTACGGGATGTGTACATAAAAGATAACTATTAACTAGGGACTTTGGTCCCGAAGAAAATCATCCCGGTTGCCGCACTTCACCAACGCACCATGTCGGCAACAAGTTAAGACCAAGAGTGGGGTTAAAAACCTGCTCGATTGCGCACAAATGCAGGGGAAAGGGAACAGAAGCTTAGTACTGGGCTCACCACTAGATGGCATTAGGGATACGAAAGTGAGCAAACTGCAGCGTGGTTGGAGGTTAGCACGTGAAAATACTGCATTTTTATAGGAAATCATGAATGTACTATGTTTCACAGCACGTCCGGTGAAAAAGGAAAACAAGGACTGAATAACGGTTCTGGATGCCGCTAACGATTTTGAAAACAAAGCTTTGGAAGTACGACTTGTACAGAATTGAAATGAAACTTAAAAAAAAAGGCTTTAAATGTTAAAATATTAATACTCGTATGAAGTAGGTTGAGATAAGACAAATTAATTGATTTATATCGCCAGATAAACCAACGTTAAAAGTATATAAGTAATTTGACGAATGGAGATAAATATAAAGGAAATAAACTTTACTTGCTAATCAGACAAGTCATATTTAGTTCAAAATGAGAATAAAAGCAATATTTACCATCATAACAAAAGTAAAAAAGAAACAAGACAAGTTATAATAAATAAATAAATAATAAAAAAAAAAAATCAGAATATAAACGATTAACTTGAATACAGACAATAATTAAAATTAAGTTAATTATTAGAGGGAGAGCGTGATAATACTCAGTAAAGTAGTAATTGATAAAATATTAAAAATTGTGTTTTCAAAAAAGTTAAAAAATGAGACATCAAAAATTGGTAGATGCATATTGCAAAAAAATCATAGACATACTCAAGAGACAAAAATATGGTGACACAATTAAAACATTAATATAGTCGCATAAAAATAATTGTAGGGACATAGTTTCTTAATGTCACAGTTAAAAACGCATGTAAAAAGTAGTGTCGTATCTGAGACGGCACAGCATCACGTATGAATGCACAACGTAATTGTATTTTTCGTATAATACGTTTTTCTTATAATTCTCTTGCTCTTGTCACTGACTTGACATTTCATTTTCCGCGTATGCTATGGAAGTGCAGCAAACATGTACAAAGTATATTCATAAAAACGGCATATAACACTAATTTTATTGACGTACGTACAGTTAGCAACACGTTTTTCAGCGATCAGATAGTTAATGTCTCACTGTTGTGTAGTAATACGTAAGCTGGATTTATACAAAAAATAATTGACTAAAATTTCCTGACCTGTTTTCGAATTCTGAAAAATTTTGTCACGATTATCACCTTACCCACCAATTTAACACAGACGTGATATTCCTGTGAGTTAATGGTATATGTAGGGTCAAAAAACTACAAAATTAGTTAGTGCAATAAAAAATTTTGTTAACTAAGTTTTTATGTCCCTTTAACTTACGTGAAGAGAGTTTGCAAATATTTTTTCATGCACATCTTTATTTAAGTAAAGCATTTATTTACTTTCAAGATCAATTAAAATTCCAAACTTATGACTCGATAACAATAACTTCTCCAAACCTTGTCTTACCTATTTGCAATACTTTACTACCGAGGCATAAAAACACGATCGCACTTACAAATTGTCAGAAAACCAGTATTTTACAGTATAACAATCATCTTAACTTAAAACTGAGTTGTCAATTTCTGGTTTCTGCTAATCATGAGCCATAAAGAGTATTTTATCCGCTATTATATGTATGTTGACAAGTGTTTTATCAACATTTTATAGTTTTACGTAACTTGTATAAGTACTTTTTATTTTAATCAATCATATTTTAATATGCTTTACAACAGTGTTCATGTGTGATTGTGAGAAAAATCCAATGCCTTATTTCTGGATGAGAAATATAGATAAAGAAATAAATAAAAGATTTTAATGAATTTCGTATTATTCATTACAAATGTTTCATCTGTTTCAAACGTTTTGGAGTACATTCAAGAATATGCAGTTACAAAAATCTTTATGTAGCGCCTTTATTCCCGGTTGCTCACATACGAAAGACCCATTTCGCATGTCTGCCACTAGACTAATACCAGTTCGAATATGATGTAAAGCAACTCATGGGAAATGTTCAAGAATAGCAAAAGTTCATTTAATACTCTTTGTTTCAGACTAAAATACAATTTGAATAACATACTCTTAATTATTAATATTACAAAAACTAGGTGAGAAAGAAAGTTATATCATACTTACAAAGACTTCAAAAGCTTGGCTTTCCGGGCTCGCGTCGCTATTTTTTGACGGATTTACGCAGTGTTGATATGATTAATCTTCTGCGGGTATTGTCTTTGCCATTTCTAGTAAATTTAATTTTATCACTGCTAAAGTAATTTTCCTAACATGACCGCACAATATAATGCACACTGCACTGCGAGGCACTAGAATAACGAATGACAGATTTTTTTAGTACTCACGTCCTTATTCTTCTGAAGGACAAATGTCCCCTACCCTCACGAACCACAACGTGCATCATCTGGCAGAGTAACGGGGGATTACTGCTAATAGCCTCTCCCTCGGTGGACACTGGTGACTCAATAACTGAACCTGGCAAGGCAGTTACATTGCCGTCTTCCCACTAATAGTATGTACACTCTCCTGTAAATTTTGCCCATGCACCAAATATTTTTTAACAATATTCGCTTCTGTGGTGTTCCTGTTTTAGGTAAATATATGCCACCACTGACTTTTTTGAGCAGAAAGATACATATTTCTTGCCAAAAAACCTTTTGTACCATTAATGTATAGCCTGTTTTGTGGAAAGATTCAAAAATTAACACTTTAATTGAAAAAAAACTTAAACATGAATTGATACATTTCGCAATAGCCACAGCTTCACATTATAATTTCTCACACATAGGTTTTTGTTTCAAGTTTATATCTTTGAAATTGGCTTCTCAAAATGTAATTTCTTTAACATGTATTTCCCTACACCCAGTTCTCACTGATGTCAAACCAGGCAGCGGCCTTAAATGATTAGGGAATTGGGAAGTTGTTATAGTACTGCAAACTCCAAATATCCACGTTAATTTCAGGTGATGTAATATTATGTTGCCGGCACTCATAAGGTGAAGTATAGAATAAGGGTTTGTGAAAATCCCTCTTTTACAATTGGAATTATTCTAAATTATCTTGGCCAAAACATGTCTATTTTTATTTACATTGAAAAAAAAGGTGGTGTTAGTAGAAGTACATGTATTCCTGTGTGTAAAGGTCACAAAAATCACTTTCTGTAAATAAATGCTTGAACATAGGGCATGAATGCTCCTGGCTCTGTAAAGTTGACCCTTTCTTGCCCTCTCCTTTGCATTTTCTTCTTCTTCTCCTTCCCCGCTCGCTGTGTGGTCAACCTCATATTCATCCACTTCCTACCTGGGGGGAGGGGGATAATGTGGGGGGAGCCCTAAATTTCAATTGAAAGTGCTGATTTCCCTTAGGTCGGATGTAAGGAACCCTTAGGCGGTGAATTAAAATTTGATGGATGTTTTGCCTACCGGGTTGGGGTTTGGCCCACCGCTTAACAGAAGGGTGATGGGAAGTTGGAGGGGAATCAGAATGTCTCCCTCCCAGGGAGCACAGCCTTGCTCACCTTGAAGGCTGCCAAAATCTGGGATGCCAGCTGTCCAAAATAAATGAAACAATGACTTTTGAAAGATAAAGAGGTCAGCGTCCTGTTTGTGATATAAGTGCCCAAAGGGAAATGGTCTCATGGGCTTGCTCAGTGGGATATACGTTTGGGGCGGGGAAGCTATCCGGCATTTCGGTACAGTTGGGGATGGAATCGTGATTCTAACTACCTTCCCGGCTGCGGTGCAGATGGTACACGTAGTTACAGGTGGACGATCGGTGGCAGAGGTTGGGGTAGGTGGTTTTGCTATAGGTGTGGGTTTTGGTGGGTACTAGTAGCTTACGAATTTCTAACTAGGCCATGGCCAGCAGATACCCAGTCTGAAGTCTAGTTCGGACTCGTGAACGCAAGCTATTAGGTGCAAAATTGTGCGTGGTCCTGGTGCTGTGACCTCCGGCACTGGCGATGGGGGTGAATTATCTGGGACTGTGTTGTCTAACTGGCGGTTGTTGGAACTAGATAATTCTATTTGGAGGGCCCATCGGGGTCTGGCGATGTAGGTGGCTGGGGTGTCCACCTCCCTTATTAGTCATAAGGATACTGAGTCAGGAATGCTAGCAATACTCTCTTACAGTAAAATATACAGTATAACACCACTTTAATGAACTTCAAGTTAACGAACACTTCACCATAACGAACATATTATTTAGTCCTGCCAAAACACCATACATTTATATGCAAATAACTTTCAGCTATACGAAATTGTCGGTAAAAATTTACGGGAGGTTTATTCAATATTCACGTTAACGAACACTTTGTAATCGGAATAAAATGTAAAAAACTGCAAAATTACATTAATTTTTTAATTTTTCGATATTAAAAACATAAACAAACTGCAACTGTTTTTTTGGTAGGTAACTCAGTCATAGATGATACAATACATTGGTATGGCAATATGACACAAAAACCGTAAATCGCAGCTCTACTAGTGTTTATCACTGCAACTAATGCGCTACATCATTGTGTAGGCACAGATAAGAAGCCTCTGACTTCGCCGAAGTTTTACGTAAAACAAAATGCTGTTGCTATATATCTTGTCTGTTCTCGCATCAGCGTATTTTACCGTGAATTGCAAATAAATTTTACCATCTTTTAACAAGTTTGTTCTTAATTATTTGCTATAATTAAAGCTGTAGATAATGGAAGGGGAAAAAAAAAGAAATCGTCATGGAATTCGGCTAAGCCAAATCTACATTGTCAACGTTCTGAAATACAGAAAATCAATTTTTTATCACCCGACTGAAAACATGACACGCCTCAAACAAAGTGACAAGTTCTTAGGCAAATATTTAAAAATCCTGCAACTGTAGGTAAAACATACTATATGCATGTTGCTCACAAATGCCTTTAGTATCAAGATATGCAGAAAAGTCCGGGTTCCGAGATTTCATTTTTATGCTGCGAGCCTTTGAAGTTTGCAATTTGAACACACACCTCGAATAAAGTGCCGAGTTAATAGGCAAATATTTTAATATTAAGCTACTTAAGGTAATACAAACAATAAACTTGTTGCTAACACATGTTTATAGTATAAAGATATGCAGAAAAATCCGGGTTCCTTGATTTCATTTTTATACTGTGAGCCTTTGAATTTCGCAGTTTGAACATACACCTCGAACAAAGTGCGAAATTCAAGGGCTCATAGTAGAAAAATGGAGGTTCGGAACCTGAACCTATCTGCATATCTTTATACTATAGGCATCTGAAAGCAACATGTTTATTGTTTGTATTACCTTAAGTAGCTTGATTTATAAATATTTGCCTCTGAACTTGGCACTTTGTTCGAGGTGTGTGTTCAAATTGCAAACTTCAAAGGCTCGCAGAATAAAAATGAAATCTTGGAACCCTGACTTTTTTGCATATCTTGATACTAAAGGCACTTGTGAGCAACATGCATATGGTCTGTATTACCTACAGTGGCAGGATTTTTAAATATTTGCCTATGAACTTGGTACTTGGTTCGAGTGTGTGTTCAAATTGTGAAATTCAAAGACTCGCAGCATCTCAGAACCTGTACTTTTCTGCATATCTTGACATTAAAGGCACTTGTGACCCACACCTGGTATGTTTTATTAACTTATTATGTTTAGTTTTAATTTTATAAGCTTCTGAACATGCTACTTTCGAGCACCCCTGTGAGAGCATTCCTGATGCAACCGTGTTGCACATGTGCGGTTCTTCCGTTGAGCGCGATTTGTCATCCTCTCGTATGCGGCGTGAGTCACAGTTACTTTCTTGACCAGAGGTTGGCAATAAAGATTTGAAGCTAACTTCACTTCAGTAACATTTCGCCGCATCTAATTTTACCTCAAGAAATCTTTTTTGTGCGTTTCACTATAGAGAACTTCACTATAACAAACTAGCCATATTTTTGGTCCCTTGAAATTTGTTATAGTGAAGCTCTACTGTACTAGGTTCTCTTGCTATGTCACTAAACTCACGCCTCTCCTAGGGGACAGATGATAGTCCTCGGGGGAATGACTTCTCAGTCTATCAAAGGCCCTACCGATGAGAACGACGGGCTAGAGTTGGAGTGCTTCTGCAGGCAAGCGTGGGTGTTCCAGACTCGCCCAGGTATTAGAGTATGTCTTTGTAGGCTAGAGATCTTTGCATACCCAGTGATACTGAGGAGTTCGGCCCACTCGCACTTGTTCCGCAGAGAGAACTTTAAATTTATGTTGAGCCAAATTATTGAAAGTAATTTTACGTGAAAAGAAAGGGTCAGAGGAAAATTGACAAATTCAACAAGATGGAATATTTTTACATAGTGTTTATTTATGCTTTGAGAAAACACTGGGGAACCAGATTATTTTATAAAATAACTAAGTTATTATTTAATCCACTTGATGCCAGGTGAAGGCAAACCTGGTTATTAGTTTTCCAAATGTTTAGTGTAGAATCCAAAATTCTATCGCTTTTAATAGGGTGGTGCTAAGACTGAGGGGTAAGTTAGGATGTTGAGATGGCCTGCTACTGTGGAGGTAAGGAAGACGGGAGTAGTGGGTACAGGGTACGGACGTCGTGGTTACCTCTGGTGAGCTTTTGCAGACTGCATGTTGGGAGAGGTGGTGGTCTTCTCAGACCCAGGGGAGCCCACTGACCATTGCGGTCAGCGGGCCGACAAACTCTGTCAAGAGCGTTTTGGAGGTTTCTTATATAGTCCAAATGTCATCTTGTAGGCTCTTGCAGGGGTGTAGGGGTTTAAGCCTCTTGACACAGGGGCTGATTATCTTCGGTAGCAGGTGGTGTTGCACATTTCTGATCACCCTGGATGGAGGCTGATGACATGTTTACCTCCTCTGCCCGAGTCTCGGCGGCTGTAATGTCACCGGGTGCAGGGGTGCTTCGATTCTGTGGTGATTTTGTTAACTTTTTTATCAGAGTCAGCCGGTCTGTAGCTCGTTGGATAAAACAATTTTTAGGTTGAGGGGGTGGCGACCGCATGTCGGAGTCAGGGCGGGCAGTTAATTATGTCAGTATCTCTATCAACCTTGTAGCCACTTGGAATTATATGTGCCGCTTCGGACTTGCTCCATGCTTCTCAGCACTCGCTGATGGGGAGAGGTCGACCCGTAGAGTACGCAGTCGCGCTGCGCAGCAGTGTGGTATGCGTCATAGTATCGTCACTTCATTGGGATATTCAATTTTTCATAACTTACAAACATTTGGAGGCTAATATTAGTTTCATATTTTTCACATATAGCTTTGCTCATTCTTGATCAAACCTTTCATGCAAGTACGTAGTTTGCTTTAGAAATATTTGGGAAAATTTTTATAAGTCGCGTGTATCAGTACAGTTAAGATACTATGAACAACTACCTCCATAGTTCAACCTTTGTTAATTCAGTAAAATATAAAAATTGTGTATGTACAGGATTTTTGAAAAGTATAGCAATTGTACATGAATTCTGTGAGACGTTTGCAATAGATGTCGGGAATATAGGACAGGAGGTATGTTTAAACAATCTTAATTACAAAATTAATGCTTGTTGCTACCAGTCAATCCCCTAGAACAAAATGCTGTCCTTTGGCACCAACTTGAACTCTGATTAGTTCTCAAACACTTTTCTTTAACATTGTTAAGACTGAAGTTTACAACTAAGAGGATCAGCTACTAAGGGTTAACTGACTTCACTGCTAAAGGTAATACTAGATTATCTCGAGTTGCTCCAGCAAGCCACCTTTTATAATACTATATATCAGAGTTGGGTTAGGGGTAAAAGATGGGACTGCATGGGGATCACTGTGATTTTATACTCGTGCGTGGTTCAGGCTTCCATGTGCACTATCTTTTATGATGCAGCATACCTCGAATGTACAATTTGACCAGTCACAGTGCTAGAGATTTGGAAAGTGGCATAGCCTGGAAGTATATCATCTTACAGTTCATCACGGTGTATTACACATATAAGTTCTAATACTGCACATCCAAAACTGCTACTGTCAAGGGACATTGTCAGTAGACCCATATACCTAGAATTCCCGACACCGTCGTTTCTGGATTTTCGCACATGGGAATAGTGCCAGACAATAGTGCTGGTTGGCAGGTTTTCTTGGAGATATCCTGTCTACTTTGCTCTTGCATTCCAGTATTGCTCAATACTCATTTTGCTTCACATTCTTCAGCTCTCAAGACCCCAAGACTACACTCATACCCAGATGCTGCATGTATTATAACACTACCATGATGTGTGTGTATTCTAAATGTAGCATTCTGCTAAGTAAGTCGCAAGATGGCTTATGTTGCCTGCTACATATTAGTTGTAGTACGTTATTTAATTTAATTTTAATGTCTGGGCTTGTGGCTTGAAAACACCCATAGTAAAGTTAAGTTTCAATTGCACATTTGTGAGTGTTATACCACAGTTATAGATAGGAAGTAGCTTGAAACCACTTTACCAGCATCTTACGAATAGGGCTTTCAATAATTCCTCATTTTCTTAGCTTTCTTTCTGGGTGTACCTCTAATGTGTCTATCTATGTATCTATTCATCTGTCTGTCTCTCTGTCTCTTTCTCTCGGTATGTTTATAAACACACACACAGGATGTCTCTGAATGTTTAAAGCTGTTTGTCACGTTGTAGGGGATGTTGAGACAAGTAAAATGATACAGCACACTTAAGGTCGCCGCAGCTGGGAAATACCTGAAAATCGACACACAAGGTGCATCCTGGGAAGTTCTCAACTGGCATTGAAGTATTGACAACTGGCGCAGCTCACAACATCTCCCCCATTCATTCACTCACTCTGCTTTCTTGGCCCCTCTGCATGTAATACCAGTTAGAGCCACAGTAGTGCAGCCTTACCCGTCTGTCAGCGGCTGTACTTAGGTGTCTTTGTAGTGCGATTGAACGATCTAACATAATGAATAATTACACAGTTGATGAATTACAGATATGCATTTCTGCTGTGGTGCAGCTAACTCAAATGCATTCACAGCTAGGTGGCTTTATGCAGCGCTTCTTCAAATAAACGTAATACAAGTCACCTTCAATACCACTTAAGTATACACTAACTCTAAGCATTGCTTGTCTAAATGTCCCAATAAAAGCTTCTTCTCTTGAAAATACAGTAGCATCACCAAACAAAGTTTTTAATTCAATTTTATACAGGTTTATATATTGTCTAGTACCATTTTGCTAAACTATGTCAACACCAACTCTCGTCTTCAGAACTGCTACCCCATGCTTCTGAATTGACATTACTGGGAGTCGAAGGATGGACTGTGGACGGACCAGCCTCCGTCTCCGCCATTGATGTCTCAATAAATGACGCCGCCCTGACATAATGCCTCATCCTCACTGTCTGACGAGATTACTATCGCGACCTCTTCCTCATATATCTTTTCACTCGTAACGTACGGCGCCTTCTCCTCATTCCAAAAAGCCTTTTATGCATGTACGACCCGTACACAAGATTCAAACCAGTCTTGGTATGGTTGTACATCATTGGAAACAAAAATTGCATAATTTTTCCAACACAACGCGTCCAACTTCTCCCTTAACTGAAACATGTATACTTAGACCTTCACACAATCTCAGGTACAGGTCATATGTGTGGAAAAGGTTTTTTGGAATTAGAAGGCGCCGTACGTTAAGAGTGTAAAGATATGGGAGGAAGAGGTTGCTATATTACTCTCGTCGGACAGTGAGGATGAGGCATTATGTCAGGCGGCGTCATTTATTGAGACGTCATTGGCGGAGACGGAGGCTGGTCCGTCCACAGTCCATCCTTTGACTCACAGTAATGTTGATTCAGAAGCGTGGGGTAGAATTTCTGAAGACGAGAGTTGGTGTTGATATAGTTTGGCAAAATGCCAACATGAACCCAATTTCCCTTCTTTGATCATGTATAGTGGCGAGGCAACATTCACAGAGGAGGGTGTTTTCAACTCCAAAAACAATATCTGCTGGGCCAATGCAGACGTAAATGCAATCTACGCACGGGCAACAAGACAACTTTAAAGTCAATGTGTGGGGAATTATTTTGGACTACTACATCATCGATTAAATCAAAAAAATTATCACTTCTTTTTGCGTGAAGTGTTACCCGAACTTCTTGATGGTGATCCACTTTATGTAAGATTGTACATGTGGTTGCAGCATGATGGTGCACCTGCACATTTTGGTTTGCGAGTTTGAAACAATTTGAATGATGAATACTCTCAGTGGAAGATAGGGCATGATAAACTAGTTGTTTGGCCGGCATGGTTACTGGATTTAAATATGGTAGACTTTTTCTTCTGGGGGTGAATGAAAGATCTCATTTACTCCACACTCGTGGAATCGTAAATATATCAGATTGCTAGAATCACTGGGGCTGCTTAAGAAATAGAAACCAATTGAGAAATTTTCTTATGGCTTTGTGATGACGTGGCAAGGATGTGTACGTGTATCCAAGCCAGTGGTGCAAACTTTGAACAATTGTAAATATCAATTTGTGCAGTGTTTCCATTGATGTCATGTCACCTACAGCACGCTGTTCTAATTTTTGTAATATTGGTATTTTTTTTTTGTTTTATCATAAACAAATAAAAGCTGTTATATTTAAATACCCATCTTTATAGACACTTAAAAGTTCACAGGACTGTCAGCTCGCCCCACTTGACGTGTTGAACCTCATAGAAAGTAACTTGTGTGTCAATCTTCAGGTATTTCCCAGCTGGTGTGACCCTAAGTGTGCTATATCATTTTACTCAACTCAACATCCCCTACACAGTGATAAACAGCTTTAAACTTTATTCAGTTATACTCTGTGTGTGTATATTGTGACAAACTTTTAGGGATGATACGTAATGTAACAAGTAACAACTTTGTTAGAGAATGAATGGATGTTCGGAGATGCTTCGTTCAGACACCTGGCATTGCCATAAAATAGTTCCACGCACCTGGGAGTTAGACGTTCTGCAAAACGTATGTCACATGCCCTATGTTGATTATCTAGTCATCTGTAGCTGGTGAACATGAGGGCTGGGACAGATCTTTCCTTGCCTCTGTCCTGAGGAGGTAGACAGTATCAAAAGCACTGAGAGTGGCATTGGACCACTTGTGATGTGTACAGTTCATTGCGTCCTTCCCTCACCACATTCAACTACACAGACCTACGTCATTATAGCTGCTTAAGTCGAAACAGTTGTGTGTTCACCATGACTGCGTTTCGTATACCAAACTATTCATGAATGCTTATTCATTGTTAGAACTGGCAGATACGCATATACTGTACGGTAAAGCTAGAGGCTGTGGGGTGCATAGTAGTATGGCTTTATAACGAACACTCCCCCTAAAAGACAGCAGTCACATTACACACTCTTACAGAGACTACATCAGCAACTGTGTGAATATGGGACCTTCTATCCACCGCATGAGGACGTCAGGGCAAGAGGTGTTCATAGGCCCCACTTTGAAGAGGAAGTACTGGACAGAGTTGAGGCGAACCCATCCACGAGCACACATGTGATCGTTTGCAATATGGATGTCAGCTAAACCTCGTGTGGAGTATACTCCATCAGCACAGACTACATTCATTCCATGTGCAAAAGTTACAGGCACTTGGACCAGTCGACTTTGAGGCTTGTATGTGGTTCGCACAATTTTTTATGCAGCAGTGCATTGCCGAGCCAGAGTTTCCATCATGTTTTTTTATTTGTAGACTATTTGAAGAGAGATGGCTATTTCAGTACCCACAACAGCCACATGTGGGCAGAATAAAATCCACATGCAGTGGTGCGCTGGCATCGTCGACGAACAAGTTTTTGACCCTTTATCCTTCCAGCTTGTTTAGATGGCCAGGCATATCAAAACTTTCTGACAAATGAGCTTCAGCTGCTGGAAGATGTTCAACTGAATGTACGAGTCAACATGTGGTTTCAACATGATGGTGCCCTGCCACATTTCAACTGTTGTATTCACCAACACTTTACCAACACATTTGGTGTCAAGTGGATTGTGGGAGACGGCCCTATTCCATGGCCACCTCATGTCAGTTGATTTCTTCCTGTAGGGCCACATCAGGGGTTGTGTGTATGTTATGCCTGTCTAGAACCGCAGTGTTCTGAAAGAACAAATATAGGCGGACATGTAACATGGTTCAAACTAGTCCTGGAATCTTCAAGAGGGTCTGCCAGGCAATGCATCGTCAGTGCAGCATCTGCAGTCAAGCAGAGGGCTGCCATTTTTGTGCACCTGCTTTGGGTTATATGGAAATGTTTAAACAGGCAGTCAATAAAGTACTGAAACCTATAAATGTGTACCTACTCATTATTACCTCCACCCCTACAGTACTACATAAAATACCTTTGTATCCTGGGAGGTAGGTAGCTGGTGCCTGTTGTGTGCAATGCTAACATCTAACCTGCCAGGCGTTATAACGTATTGTACAAAGATGCATAGTGTCTGAACAGGGCATCTCTGGACATCTGTTCTCTCATCCTAGAAGTTTGTCGCAATAATCCTGTGACAACCTGTGTATATTTAAAATGTGTATACTTATATGTTAGTTAAACTAATATAAATTCATCTGTTCATTTATTATCATGCAAATGCTCTAACTGGTCTGTCACCATAACATAGTGTAGTCTATTCACGGTTTCTTCACACTTTTTAAAATTTACCTTTGATAAATCACCCGTTGTGTAAAATATTTAACTATTTCTAAATATTGCATATATTGCAAGTCTTTTATACCTACGTTAACATGAAAGTGCCATGATTTTGGTTGGATTGAATTTTTAGTTATATTTTATCAATAAATTATAATACAGCAAAAGCCTGATATAACGCGGCTGTTGGCGACTGTTGGGGAACATAACTCACACACGCGTTATAGCTTTCCGCGCTATTCTGGGAGTGACCGATTATAGTAGCAAAAAAGGACAGTGTTCTAATGTGGCGTGGCACGTATCTGTCAAACACGGAGCAAGTGTTATTTACCGCTGTAACTCGTCAAACGTTTACTCCCTTGCTATCCAAACTGTATTATTTTTATTTGTATCACTGGACTAGATAGTACCCAAGGGAGAGAAACAGAAGAGAAATGCACTGTGATAAAGGGTCGCATGCATTCAAGCAAGAATAACTAAAAAATACTGCATTTTTTAGGCAAATAATGTACTTATTCCACCAAGGACTGTGTTCACTGTGAGTTGTATATGTCATGCGGGTTGAAGAAGGGGGTTCACCCACCACCTCCTGCTGGGTCTGGTTGGGAGGAAGGGAGAATGAGAAAAGAAGCTCACGTCCAAAGGTCGAATGCATACTTGCACTGCAGATAGGATCTATCAGTGCCTCACGTGTCGTGAAACATGTCGCTTACTCATCTGATTTGCATTTTACAAAGGATAACTAAAACAAAAAATAGCTAATTATTTGTGGCATGCAAAGAAAGGCTGCTTTTCTGCATTAAGCCTTGTCCACAAGAGATCGTCCTTTTTTTAGAAAACCGGAAAACATACCTTATAGCCGGTTTATAGACATTATAATCAAAGTGTTTACATCATAATTATAATGATTATGTAGAGCTATACACCGTAGGAGATTAATTATAGGCCTGTAAATTACTCGGAAGCATGCATTTTTAGGCGCGTCTCAAGTTTCGGAATTTTTTTTTTTCAAAAATAGGAAGACCTACCGCATAGCCGGTATATATACATTATAATCAAAGTGTCTACATCATAATTATAATGATCACATAGAGCTATACCCCCTAGGAGATTAATTATAGGGCTGTAAATGACTTTGAAGCATGAATTTGTGGCGTGCCTCAAATTTAGGATTTTTTTCAAAAATAGGAAGACATACCGCATAGCTGGTATATATTCATTATAATCAAATTGTCTACATCATAATTATAATGATTACATAGAGCTATACCCCGTATGAGATTGACGCTGCAGCTTGCTGTTGTCGTTTGTGTCTAGATCGTTGGGGTTGGGTAGCTGTTGGTCAGTCCCTACAAGATTATTCTGGCGGGCGGCGGCCAGACGGCCGCCGCCACTGCCGTCGTTACAGGGCCGGTTCAATTCATAACAGCGGCCTGGTATTGGGAAAACATGCTGATTGATGCAATTCACGTCAATGTGTTGAATTTCTACGAAATTTAGGCAGCATGTTGGCCTCTGCACTGGCATGATGTGACCCTGCAATATTTACGGGAATATAAAAATTAAGTGCGGTCTACTTGAAATATTAATTTTCCCAAATTTTTCATCAAAAGCTTCTTACGTGGCCTATGCACACACACTACCTTACTCACCAATATGGTAATATAAGACCACATTTTATTTGCATATACAAAAAACCATACAATATTGGCCGTAATGAATAGGTAAAATATATATCTGCGTTTAAAGGAGGGAGAACGTGCTCCTGCTCCCTCCCAGTCTTAATCAACATCTTCTACTTACGACCACACGCCAACAGCCATATGCCTACCTGATCGCACACTTTACACTATTTATTTATTTATGTTGGGAGACATAAATTGCCCCGTGGTATACCGGGCCGCGGTATTCCGAGCTTCCGCTGTATTTCATTTATAATTAATATGAATATAACTAGATAGAAGTAAATGTGTTGGTAATGCCTAGTAAGAATTAGTTCTTATGCACAAATTTCATGTAACTGAGTGTGCATGAATGCAGTGCTTTATCTTTTTGGTGTAATTTGCCAAATTTTCAGTTAAGCTTATTTTGCATGATGCGGAGGAATATCCTGAAAGTAGATCTTAGCAGATCTTCAGAAAACCTGGAAGTAACTGTGAACAGACCATTGATGATTAATGTTTGTATATTATGTCTATGCACATTTAAAGAAACTAGAAACAAATGTTTGGGATTGCAATCCACTTTTACCCCCGTGTTGATTTGTGTAGATGGGAATACTGTATTTCACAAATATTTTGCTCTCATGTCGTGTACCTTATCAGTTCAGCTATCGTACTTGGGTGGCAAGGTACTGACTCTGTATGTGGAAATGCTTAACGGTTAAGGCTGAGAACCAGGAGCATTTTATTTTTCATTGTACAGTGAAGTAAGGAGATCTATAACAAATTTAATTTATTTGAGAGTAATTTAATTTAAGTGTGTGTGGTGTTTGGTGTGCAGGAATTTATCTCATTGATGGAAGAAAATATGCCAAGGAAAAACAAGGAGGCTGCAGTAGGTTACAGCAAGCTGCTGGTCCATGCTTGGGTAAAAGGATCTGGCAGTCAGAAAGAGGTATGAAAGTCTCCATCTGACACACTAGGTTCGTTTATTTAAAACCCATTGACACAAATGACTTATAATATAACAAGTATATAATTTTAACTTGGTTGTTCCTCTTAAGTAAAGAAGATAAAAGTAAGTTACCTGTAGTACTACAGAAATTTTACGACTTTTTCCTTCAAGAAACAAATTTAATATACTTATGGTTTTTATTTCTCACACGAAAACAGAAGGAAAATGAATCATATGAATAGTTCATGGGTGTGTTGAGGAACGTGAGCAAAAAGTGTCAATACTTTAGAAGAAGAATTAACTAGAGGTATTTTTGTACTTAGTATAAATGAGCAAACTACACAATAAATATTGCTCACTGATGCTAATTTCACGTCAGGTACTACAGTGGAGTTTTGCCAAGTTTGAGCACTAATTTCAAAGCAAGGAAATATCTGAGTACCAAATATAAAAGAAACTAATAATATTAATAGTAATAATTATTTATTTATTTTATGTATTTATTTATTTTAGTTTAATGTGTCACCCAACAGTTACAAACCAATTACAGGCTGACACATACATTGAATGACAATACAACATATACATTACAGAAACACAAATAATAGACAAGACACAACAAACACACCATCACTTATAAAAACAAAATAGTAATAAAAACCATAAACTTGGAACACTACAGGTTAACAGGATGAAAAATAACCAATTAAAAATACTAACACTCAATATCATTATCACTTGCTGTAATACTGAAACATATCTGAGAACGTTAACTTTTTACCACGAAAAGGATCTAAATTACTAAATTTTATATTATAATTTTGCA
This sequence comes from Dryococelus australis, assembly GCA_029891345.1. NCBI lineage: Eukaryota > Metazoa > Arthropoda > Insecta > Phasmatodea > Phasmatidae > Dryococelus > Dryococelus australis. Next base: position 145,941,728 of record CM056993.1, read on the forward strand.
CACGTCTGTTTACAATATCCCTTTTGTTCGTCAATGTTTCAAAAGTATTGGACACTCTATGTTGATAGCTAGGAATTTTAATCCCTACAAGATTATTAATGGCTACCACATCAGTATGTGCCAAGAAACCGTTTACCAAGAGAAGAGCATCATAAATTTCATGTCGAACCCTAAGTGTTTAAGTATTAAATCTCTTTAATTCTAATTCATAGTCAAATTTGGAATTTATTGGAAATCTTGAATATACCAATTGAAAATTTTTTTTTTGTATATTTTCTAATCTATTTGAATCAGTCACAGTTGTATAATTTCATATGGTAAAACAATAGTCTAATTGAGACCTAATTAAGGAGAAATATAAACAGTATTGAATCATATGTAGACACTGAAAATGTAATAAATTTAACTAACTTATATTACTAATTATATGATCTATGTGATGAAGTAGTAGCTTAGTGTCTACGATGACCCCAAGATCACATACAAAATCAACTTTTTCATAACAATACTGTTAGTATTATACGTATAATTAATGAAATTTGTTTTTGTAGTAAAAGTTATTTGAACTATTTTGTCTAAATTTAGATCCATTGCATTTACATTACACCATTTATAAATTGCATTAATATCATCTTGGAATTGAACACAATCATTTACATTAATTATATTTTTATAAATTTTGAGATTATCTGCAAACAATAATGGACTAGAATAGGCTAACAGTTCAACTATATTGTTAATTAAAATATTAAATAGCAATGGAGACATTCCACTTTGTGGTACACCTGAGGAGACAATGTAGAGGGTTGATAATGAATTGTCGATTCTGACCAAAAATTATCTTTCACTGAAATAATTAGAAAACCAATGCACCAAAGGATTATCCAGACCTATATGATGTAGCTTTTCCAAAATTACTGCATGTTGACAAGTGTCAAATGCTTTTTGGAGATCAAATTAGATAACATCAATTGGTTTTCTAGTCGTTACTTTATCATAAAGATCATTAACAAAATTAAAAATATTGGTTGAGGAGGTTTTTCCTGCCTGAAATCCATGTTGATAATCTGAAATTAAATTTTTTGTATAAAAATTAAGGCGTCGATGGATTATTTTTTCAAAAAGTTTGGAAAACTACATAATAAAGATATGGGTCTATAATTGTTTGCATGTAGTTTATAACCCCTTTTGTGAATTGGCATCACGATTGCTTGTTTCCACAGTCTAGGAAACCTATTACTTAAAACTAAAATTGTAGATGTGAGTTAACTCAGGAATTATGGAATTGGTGCAGCCTTTTATTATAAAATTTGGGATTAAATCAATTTCTGTAGCTTTACCACTGTTTAGCTTCTTTATGGCCCACTTGACCAAACCTTAAGTTATCATGGTAATACCTATCTGAAGGTTGGCCCGCAGATTATTTAATTGAGATTTGTAACTATGGTTTTTTGTACATAAACTTCAGAGAATTGCTTTGCAAACATATTTGCAATTTGTAATGGATCTTGAACAATACCACTCTTAGAAGAAAGTGTAATTTTTCTCTATAGCTTATTCTCATTAATTTTTTGAAGTTCCAAAATTTTGTGGGATTGATATATATATATATATTAAAATATATATATATATATATATATATATATATATATATATATATAAAATATATATATATATATATATATATATATATATATATATATATATATATATATATATATATATATATATATATATATATATATATATCAAAAAAGTTTGGTAAGTAAATTTACGTGGAATTTATATAATTGAATTTGTTTACTTTATGTTGTAGAAAAATAAGTTTTGTACATTATTTTATTTTTGGTTTAGTAGAATTGCATTAATTTGCATATTGTGTTCTATTTGGGTATGTGTATTTTTTCGACTTATTTATGGCGAACAGCTGTGTTTTACTAACTAATGTGAAACGTAGCAAGATATTTATGGAACATTTGGAAAATTTTAAGATCTTACTGATAGATAGCTTGAGAAGTTAGCAGGTTTGTGGATTAAAGCTGGATGATAATTCTCTTCATCAATCAAAGATTCTATAGATTTACAAACATTAAAATAAAAACTTGAGAAGACTAAGTTTAATGTTTCCTGAGCTGCTTTAGTAAAATTTGATTGATCTAGATTAAGTATACTATTTAAGTGAAGAAGCAGTTGCCCATTTTGTTTAATATGAAAGTGATTGGTATTTTGCATATGATTTGATTTCCAATCAATACCAGGAATTTTTAAAGCTCCAACTATTATTACTTGATCAGAATAAAGAGCCAGCTTAGACTCAAGAAATTTAAAATACTCTTTAACTTTAATTAGTGTTAATTGAGGGGGTAAATAAAGAGTACCTAGTAGAATTTTTTTTATTATTCATACTAATAATTTCTACCCACACTGATTCTATATTTTCTTTTAAAAAATCCATATTTTTGTACTGTGTGCAGAAATCTATTTGAATTTATAGCTATTAAAACACCTCCTCCTCTATTTTGGTTGGACAAAATAGGATCACGATCTTTTCTATAAATGTAATAATTTTCAGGAAAATAATGTGAATTAATACAGTTACAGTTAAACCATGTTTCAGTTAAACAAATTACACGGTAATCTACACTATTGACATTTTTTAGAGAATGATAATTATTTTGTGTGAAGACCCCTTACATTTTGATAATACAAACAAAATTAATTTTTCCTTAATGACATAAAGTCTCTGTGTTAGCACCTCCGTTTGCCCTGACATTACATTAGCTTATAATATTTCCGGATCCCCCTGCCAACTCAGATGTGATCATGGTTGGTTGAACATCGGAGGCTGTTTAAGCACTGAATAGTTGCTCCTTTTGAAGTCTCCCATAAAAAGGACTTATGAGGCAACCAGTCGTCCAAAAGACTGTATTGAAGATCCAATCAATTCCTTATCTGCTACTTAGAATGACGAATATGTGTCAAACTTTGTTCTCAATTTAGCAACTTTTAAATTAGAAACATTCAACTGTTGGTTTATAAATGTTTCTATGTCTTTCTCCTCAACTTTAGGCACGTACCTATAAACGAAAATTGCTTTAGTTCTTGACTTGGCTAAATTAGGAACTGTTTATAAATATTTACATTGTTCCTCACTCCTAACTGTACTTGTTTGCGGGCCACAGCTGGCTTCGACAGCGGTGACCCACTTTCCGTAGAGACTTTTGTCCTGCGCTTTCGGACTTTCACGAAGCCTTCAGCGTCAGCGACAGGATGTTTTGTAGTTTTAATTGCTGCTCTTGTGATCTGTTCACATGGTGTTGCCAAGTTTCTTCACTCTGTTTTTCACTACCTGATGCATTTACAACAGCTCCGGTTTTGGAATCCTGGTTTTCGCCCACAACCTCACTAAAAGGGTTTTATCTTTAGACTGGGCTATGCCTCCTGTTGAACAGGCTGAACACTATTTATTCGTATTTTCATGCACACTTTCAAACGTTGTGCACAGCAATACATTTTCATCCTTAAGGTTGCGGACCTTTGTTAATACATATAGTTTTTCGCATAGAATTTCAAAAAGAACTTTGACAGTAGGATACCTTGTTCTAATTATCTTGTCAGACGTTTGCTTGTCGACTTCACTATTATCTAATGTTACAGACAACATATAGTTTTTATTATCTGAAACGATTGTTTTTTCTACTGCACTATTCTTATTGTTATTCTTATTTAAATTAAACGTTTCACCTTCATCACTGCATTTTTCACAAACAAATAGTTTAGGCTTACACTCGAGAGACACGCACAGTAAGTGAAATCTCTCGGCACAGGGTCCTGTACATTTCACGCATTTCTGCTTCCCATAGAATGGTTTCCTACAGTTTTTTTTACAAATATTGGAACTCGGGGGCATAGGGAAACCCCTAAAGTCCAAAATTCGCACTTCTTCCATCACTGTACACTTAAAAACGACGATCTCGCAGGAGTAAAGGTAAAAGACATCTTCACTTCCAGAGCGCCGATGCCATTAATGATGATGATGATAAGTCTGTTTATTTATTTAATGATTTACTTGAGTTTTATGTGCCATCCAGTAGTGTTAACCATTAACTGGGTGACACAACATACAAAAAATAACCATCACCAACAATTATACAACAGACACAGACAACTAAAAAAACAGTACAAATAAAACAAAGAAACACTAAAAACATGAAGAAAAAAGGCTTAATTGAAGAATTATGAATGGTTAAAATTGACATTTTAATCAACAAGAGCTTACTGACTAATGTGATGTTCATAAATATAATAACAATTTTTTTTTCTACCCCTAAAAGGATTAAATAAAAAAAAAGTATTAAAATTTGAGACATCTATTTGCAAAATCTTTTCTAGTTCTTAGGGTACAGAAAGTATGAGAGATTCTATGAATATAATTTGGAATCTTAAGACCTACTAAATTAGAAATTGCAGAACAATGATAATATTACAGAAATGCATTAACTAGAAATAATGCATAATTTTTGTTGCGACTGATTTTCAATATCTGAGTGTTAAATCTAGTTAATTCACTGGTGTAATCAAAAACTAAACTATTGGGAAATCTATTAAATATAACTTAAAAAATATTTCTTTGAATACTTCATAGTCTATTAGTGTCTGTAGTTGTAATGAAATTTCAAATAACTGAACAATAATCTAATCTAGATCTAACTAAAGAATAGTGAAGACACAAAAGTGATTCAGGTGATGAAGCAGCAAATGTGATAGATTTAATTAAACCTAAAGTGCGACTAATATTACTAATAAGACTATCAACGTGATAATGAAAATATAATTTTGAATCTAAGAATGCACCAAGATCTCTTAACATATTCAACTCTTTCAACTATATGATTGTTAACAGAATATTTATATACAATAGGTGTTAACAGAATATTTATGTACAATAGGATTAATTTTCGTTGTAAAAGAGATACATAAGATTTTGTTTAGATTTAGAGACTGATTTAGACTCCACGAGAATCAGACTGGACCTTCAAAAGTTAAGTTAATGAACATGTTATTCGTTACGCCCATCTGGCAATGTAGCTTTGTTAGGGCTCAGGACTTTGAATGTCTCTGATGCAAACATGTTTCTTAAAGAAATGGAGGTAAATTCTTAAAGGTATTTTTGATGGCATTTAGCTTGAAAAATTACGCCAATTTACTTGTGTTATCCAAATGGCTTATAGGTCATTACTTATTAACTTATCAGTACAATTTATCTTTGTAATAAATCCATACTGGAAGTTTTTATGGAAAATGTATGGGTTTTAGTGTTAGGTCAATATAGTTTTGTCAGCATACCTACGAAACATAGCTTTGTTTGTGGACCTGTTTGTTATTGTCAAAAATACTTGTATTAAAAATATTGTTCTAATTTATGCAAAATTTCCGTGGCAAATGAAATTGCCTTATGTTTACATGGCATTATATAAATTGGAAATCTTTAGTGCTTGTTCTCTTAAATGTTACGAATTTTCAAGGGTGTAAATGATAACTGTGAATGCACAGTCCATATGTCAAAGATTTTGGTTAAGGTGCCTTTGTGCATATGAAATAAAATTGTATCACATAAAAAAAAAAAAAAAAAAATTAACACCACCAATTTATTAATACATTGCCTAAAACAGTCTATGTTGACACCATTATTTTGGAACTCGTACCACAGTGAAGTTTTGATTTTTCTACAGTTTTTTACTGACTCTCAACCACAATTCACCTGTTTTGCTTTACATTTGTGCCAATTTTGGGGTTTCTCCTGCATCACTCACTCTAGGGCAACACAAGGGCTTTGTATAGCTGCCTTGTTGCGTCCTCTGCTTATAGAGGGCGCCACAAGATATAACATTAACAGTACACCATTTAATAATAGCACTTATATCATTTTGTAAATACACACAGTTATTGTCATCTTTTATAGTTTTGTAAATTTTCAAATCATTAGCATAAAGAACAGCTCGTGTGACCTATAACACAGACAATATAATTTATAAATATATTAAAAAGTAATGGAAAGAGTGTTCCACCGCGAGAAACTCCAGAAGACACATGATAAAAGGTAGAAAAAGAGGTGTCAATTTTAACAGTAAATTTTCTACCAGAGAAATAATTAGTAAACCAATTTACATATGATTGATCTAAACCTATAGTTTGTAATTTATACAAAATAATTGAGTGTTTACAAGTATCAAATGCTTTTTCTAGTTCAAAATAAATAGCAATAATTTGATTTCTGGTTATAACATCGCTATATAGATCATTAACAAAATTAAAAAGATTGATGGTTGTGGTTTTACCTTGTTGGAATCCATGCTGGCTATCTGTTATTAAATGTTTTGTAAAAAATTTTAAATGTCTGAATTATTTTTTTCGAATATCTTAGAAAAGCTACATAATAATGAACTAGGTTTATAATTATTAACATTATGTTTGTTCCCTTTCTTAAAAATAGGTACTACTATTGCAGTTTTCCATAAGCTAGGATTGTTACCACAGGAAAGACTATAATTAAAAATGTGTTAAAATTGGAACAAAGACATTTGCACAACCTTTAATTATGAAATTGGGAATATCGTCTATGTCTGTAGCCTTACTGCTTTTAAACATTTTTATTGGCCACAAAACCATACCTTGTGTAATTATAGGGGGCACTAAATGTAAATTGTTTTCATAAAAGTTACACTGCATACTATTTATTTTCTTGTTTTGACTGTACATATGCAGCAAAATGTTTAGTAAATGTATTTTCTAAAGCTTCAGGATCTTGAATCATTGTTTTATTCGATAAAAGTGAACTTTTTTCACGATAACCTTTTTTTAATACTTTCACATATTTCCAAAAATTAACTAGGATTATTTTTCAAATTGTCATTAATTTTAGCTTGCCACTTTTCCTTGTCTATTTTAATTTTGACTTTCACAGCTCTCCTATAATCCAAAAATCGTGAGTAATTATGAACAGATTTTTTTTTTTTGTATAATGTAAATAAATGTTCTTTCCTTTTTAATAGTCGAATAAGATCTTTGGAGAACCATATAGGATATTTACTTTTAAAACTTTTTCCATAGGAATAATCTGATTTATTAATAATTAACACTTACTTGTAAGAAAATCAACCATTTAGTCAACATCTTGCATAGCATATATGGGACTCCAGGCTAATCCATTTAAGGCTTCAAATAAAGATATAGTCACCATTTTTATAATTCCAAATTTACAATGTGTTCTTTTCTTTAGAACTAACAAACTCAACTTTACTTTGACAAATTAATGCAGGATGATAATCGTCTTCCTCTACAATAGGGTCTACAGACTTTTGAACAAGATTTATATGAAATTGGAAAACACTAAGTCAAGTAATTGGACGAAGGCTTAGTGAAATTGAATTGATCAAGATTAAGTGAATTCATATTCTGTAAAAGAATTTGACCTTTCTGCTTGTTATAATAATGCAAAATGTTCTATGTATGCAAAGCATGCCAATCAATACCAGGTACATTAAAATCACCAACAATGATTATTTGATCTGGATAATCAGCAAATTTGGAGACTAGAAATTAAAAATAGTCATTGAATTCATTGACAGACAATTGTGGAGGAAGATAAATATTTCAGATTAAGATTTTGTTTGCATTACAGCCGAGTAATTCAACCCAGATAGACTCAATGTATTCTTTTTGAAATCCAAATTTTTGTATTGAATGTGGATATTTTAATGAATTGATGGCAATAATAACTCCACCATCTCTTGTAAGGTTGGTTAGTTTGGGGTTACGATCTTTACGAAATACATTGTAATTATCAGAAAAATAATGTGAATCAAGATTGTTGCTCTTAAGCCAAGTTTCAGTTAAACAGATAATAGAATAATCAACAGTATTTAAATTTGGTGAAAACAATAACAATTTGTTACGCAGACCCCTAACATTTGGATACTAAATACATAGATCACCCTTCCTTGGAGCCATAACTAAATATATACAAACACCTCCGTTTGCTTAAACACTTACTAAGTGATAACATTATCGACTCCCCCAGCCGATACATTATTACTTGCAGTTTGATCTTCTTTTTGAGCCATAGGAGATTTCAATGCGCTTGTTGCGCCAAGCAACTGCTTGTTCTGAAGCGTTCCATAAAAAGGACTAATTAAGCAGTCGGCCAGCCAGAAAACCGTATAAAAAATATGATTGTAGTCGGGTTCTGCCACTGACATGTAGAAAGATGAGTATGAATCAAATCTAGTTTTCAATTTAGCAACTGTTAGGTTAGAAACTTTGAGTTCTTGATTAATATAAGAATATATAAGAAAATATAAGAAACAATATAATTTTTTTGGACATCGGGTGCAAAACGGGAAACAAAAATCGCCTTCATTTGAGGCTTCAAGGTTTTTGGTACAGTTTTAATGTTCACTTTATTTATAATGTTAAGCTGCACTTGTTTACGGCCAACAGCTGGCCTGAGTGCTGGTGACTTATCACAAATTCTCAATGACGACAAGGAACCATCTCATAAACACAACAAAAAGGGTAATCACCACAATAATAAATTTTTGCCAACAAGTCAATTGCCCTCGTCAGTAGGTAGGGGAGATATTTTTGTAACTGGTCTTAAAAGTTCACCATTCAGAGTTCTCACAGTCACCACTCTTACCACACCATCTTTACCTGGAAAAGTTTCATAATTCTGGCCATCTTCCACCTCAACAGGGGTAGATTACTATCTTTCACTAGCAACAAAGCGTCCGGTTTCAAGTTGGGTACTGCATCACTCCACTTAGTTCTCTGATGCAAAGTATGGAGATATTCCAAACTCCAACGTTCCGAAATGCTTTGCTTCATCTTGGTGACCAGCTGCCAACAACCCAGACGGTTGTCTACAACATGGCTCAAGTCTTGGTCAGGTAGACTGACGAGGGGTGCACCGACTAGAAAATGTCCTGGAGTAATGACATTATATTCTGATGGGCCTGATGACAAGGGACACAAAGTTCTGGAGTTCAGCACTACAGAGATTTCAGCAAAAAGGCTCATAATCTCTTCAAACGTAAGTATTTGCTCTCCGATGACCCGCTTTATGTGGAGTTTGGCCGATTTCACATCTGCTTCCCACAGGCCACCAAAATGAGGTGCAGCTGGCGGGTTGAAATGCCAAACAATGTTGAGCTCATGTAAGTGGTTCTGCAAACTCTGCCATGAGGGTTCAGTGAAGAGTGCAAGATGAACTTCTGTCAAGTGTCTACTTGCACCATTGAAGTTGGTGCCTTGGTCTGACAGTATGTCTGACGGGGTTCCTCTCACCGACACGAATCGCTTAAGGGCAGTCAAGAATGCTTCGGTACACAATAATGATACAGCTTCCAGATGGATAGCCTTTGTCGACATGCACACAAAAATACAGAGGTAACTTTTGTCCACTGGAGCCTTCCGTGCCTTTGTCTGCTTTGTTGCGAATGGCCCTGCAAAATCAACGCTAACTTTCAAAAAGGGAGATTGCCAATAAGAGGGGTGGGGGTTTTCGCTGACAATCTGAAACACCTAACACACCGGTGCACACAATGTCAAATGATCTGGCGAGCATTCAATATCCAAAATTGCCTCTGGATGAGGGAATATACTGCCTGAAGTCCTGCGTGGAGGTACTCCTCATGATAATGTTTCACAATTAAGATGGATAGATGACATTTCCCTAGAAGGAGTATTGGGTGTTTACTCTCTTCCGGCAACACTGAGTGCTGCAAGCTGCCGCCCACTGTGATAACACCCAGAGGATCAAGGAAAGGAAGCAATTTCCTTAGCTTTCTAGAGCACTTTTTATTATGGAGCAACTTTAAATCCTCTGAAAGTTAGTCGTGTTGCACCAGTTGAACTCAGAACATCAATGCTGCAGTTAATTTTTCAGTACTCAACCACGCAGATTCACAGTGAGGTTGTTTCAGAAATGCAGTTCGAGCTCTAAGCATCCACATTATTACCCTTTTGAGTCTTGAGAGTGATAAAAATTCGTCTAACAATGTCCACAGGATACCATCACCTTCTTGGACTGCTAGAGCTTGTTATCTCTGAGATTTACATTCAGGCATATCCTTTGTATCGGGCATCTTGAACTTATTCTCCGGCCACATGTCTTCAGAATCCGTCAACCATTCAGGTCCATGGAACCACACAGGACTGTTCACCAGCTCATCCTGAAACAAACCGTGCAATGCTAGGTCTGCTGTGTTACAGCTTGACGGGACATAACGCCATGACCTAGGTGGCACAATATGTTGTATTTCAGCGACTCAATTAGCGACAAAGGTTTTGAACCTGTGTGGTGATGACCGGAGCCATGACAGGATAGTGGAAGAATCTGACCACATGTACACACTGAAGAAATTAGCCTTTTTACTGAACATTTTGCTCATCTATTGCCACAATCTTGAGAGAAGCAAGGCACCCGACAACTCAAGCCTTGGAATTGATAGTGTCTTTAGTGGCGCAACCTTTGATTTTACTTGATCAGGCAATTTGAAACGACTCCAATGTTGAAAATCAGAGTGTAAATTACAGCAGTATGTGCCTTCTCAGAAGCCTCGCAGAACCCATGAATTTCAATACTGCAGGCACTAGTCTACTCAATGTGTCTTGGGATTTTCACCTTGGCCAGAGCACCCAGTGTCTTCTTGAAATGTAACCACTGCTGAGCAATATCTATAGGAACAGGTTGATCCCACTCTAACCCAATTGTCCACATCGTCTGCAGAAAAATTTTTCCCCACACAACTGGTTGTACCCACCCACATGGGTCGTAAAGGTGGGCAATAGTTGACAAGACACTCCGTTTGGTTATTGACAATTGGGGTACATTGACGTGGTATGTGAAATCATCAGTCTCTGGACACCAGTGTACACCAAGCACTTTGATAGCCGGACTGGTCTCTTGATCAAGGCTCTTCGAAACTTCTCGCTCTGATGTAGGCACATTCTCAATTAGAGTGCTGCTGCTGGAGGACCACTTTCAAAGCTCAAATCCTCCTCATTGAAGAAGTGATGCAAGTTCAGATTTAAGTTTGATTGCATCTTCCGAGTCAGCCTCTGTAACCACGTCGTCAAAAAACACATCTCGCAAGAGTACTTGAGCTGCCTGCGGAAAGTTTTGAGCTTCATCAGTAGCTAACTGCCTTAATGTTCTCAGTGCTTGATAAGGAGATGATGCCAGTCCATATGTAACAGTGTTGAGTCTGTATAGCTGCACATCTGCTTCAGCTGAAGGTTGCCACAGAATACACTGATATTTGGAGTCATCAGAATGTATCCGTATTTGTTAATACATTTTGCATGTCAGCAGTAAAGACAACATTTATTGTTCGGAAGTTCACAATAATCTCACAGATTTCCTTCTGCAATTTCTGCCCAGTGAGGAGCACATAATTTAATGAGATACCATTTAAAGTTGTTGATGAGCCATCGAAATCGACGCGCACCTTAGTGGTTGAATTATCCTCTTTAATTATAGCATGGTGAGGAATAATATATGCTACCTCTGAGATCTCCAATGCATTCAATTCTTCATATTCCTTGAGAAACTGGTGGTACGCGGTTGCGAGCTCTGCTGTTTTAGTGAATTTCTTCTCCAGATATTCATGTCTTAAACGGGCCTGTTGTAACGACTCTCCTAACTCAGGCTGATTTGTTTGAATGGCAGTCGCAGCACATATCTACCATCCATGTCTCGTGTGTGTGTTTCGTTGTAGTGCTTTTCACATTTTTCCTCATCAGTTGACAACACCTTTGTTTTCGGCACCTCTTCGACTTCCCAGAATCGTTGCGAGTTGTACATCCAGATTATTGTCTCCTATCAAGAATGACAGACGGATTCCTCGCTGATTCACATGTAACTCAACCCTGCCACTCACAATCCAGCCAAACACTGTGTGAAAAGCATTGGGCTCACCTACAATTTTCCTGTCAGTTATAGCATCACTGACTATGTCGGCTGCCAACAAGATGTCAATAGGCCCAGGAACATTGAAGCTTGGATCCACTAGCTTCAAATCCTTCAAATGGCTTACGGTACTCTGAGCAACCATTGACGCAGGCATGGGATAAGTGATCTCCTTCAAGATTGTAGCTCTAACGTCAAAATATATGTCCTGAGAGTCAATAGGTTTAACACAACAATAAAGATCTCCTCTTGATCCTGACACATGAGTTTGCTCAACCCCAGCTAAGTCTACTTGTTCACGGTGGTGTTGTAGGCCTAACTGCTGGACACATCTATCAGTTATGAAAGAGACTTGTGATGGGGAGGGGCACTGCTTGAGATAGGCCTTGTCTGAACACTGGCGGGAGCATTGCTGGGTTAGGGTTCCTGGTGTCTCACCACCTTCCCTATGGCTGTGGGTCTGTCTGTAACTACAGGCTTCTGGGGCAGTGTAGGGGACAGCGGATATATGGTGCGAGGAACGTGCCACAGGTGTCTGAAGTAGGTGTCTCAGCCCTCGTTGGATGAGCTGGAAGTTGTCCCCTTCTGACATGCTGCAGTCTCCCTTTTCTAGTTGTAAACACTGTTGGTAGTCTGCTCTGTTTCCACCAGGCTGCGTACTGGGACTAGTGCCTGCTTGGCTGCTTTATCCCGCCCAGCCTTGTGGAGAGATATATAGTCAGAAAATAGCTTAGAGAAAGGATACAGTGGGTGTTTAATAGGGGCAAGCATGGCATGATACAGTGAAAATACAAGGGGGGTTTGATAGTTGTCGACTATTGGCCGCCTGCAAGTACATTGGCTGGGTGGGATGTTGCCGCCAGACCCAAGCACTTTACAGAAGGGGACAAAACAGGGTGAAACGCTGCTACCGTGTTAATAAGGCAGGACGTCACCACAGGATTCAAGTAACATGTAGCGTCAGAGTTCCCTGAAGGGCAACTGTTGGTCTCTTGCAAGTACGTTAGCTGAGCAGGATGTTGCCGGCAGACCCAAGCACTGTACATAAGAGGGCAATAGCTGGGTGGCATGGGGACACTATACGATCCAAGTAACATGCATTGGCAGAGCTTCCGGAAGGGCGAGGAAGGAAAAAGTGGGGTTGGTAGCATGTACTCTGGACAAGTGTTGGTGGACCAGTAGGGCAAAGTGAGAAGCAGAAGTAGGCAGGGTTTGAAGATTAGCAGTAGTTAATCTGTCATAAACACAGCCAATTCTGAATATGTCTGTTTATTGCCGAAACAAACACACTCATCCAGCCTGTACCCTGATTAGAGCCGAACCTAGGTTGCTAACTTTGGTATCCTTAGCGAAAATGCAGTAACATGGAGGGCGAGGGTAACCCCAGATGGTCAGTACTCGGACTTGTAAGCAGTAGAAAAGTGGCTAGAGCCATTTAGCCATAATGCATTGAAGGTTTTGTTAGGTGTTGGGTAGAGTAACGTTTTATGACTGGAGTTGCACCAGGCTGGTACAGAGCTTCGGTGCGTGACTGGGCAGAGTGACATTCTGCAAATGAGTTGCGAGAGTCTGCCAGTAGTAGGTGAAGCAGAGGCTTCTGTTTGCAGTTGGGCAAAGTGACGTTCTGCAACTGAGCTGTGCAAGTGAACTATAGTCTATTTCATATAAGAATTTCTTTCATTTAACAGCCAGTGTGTGGCAACATGTCACAAATGAAACTAACATCATCCCGTACACAAAATCCTATATCAGCTGATGGATGAACAATTGAAAGAGAATTTAATATTGGCTGTTCTGAAAGCCCTGCCCCGTACAACAGACATCGGCGAAAGAGTTCTTAGACAAAATTTATATGTAATTTAATTTATGTCGTTATGAAACAGCTGTTATTAGTGTAACAAACTGATGCACGACACATTTTCAACAGTGCTAATTAGACTACTTCAGCTCATCAGCATAGCCCGCAGCGCAACTGATTTCTATGGAGTTTGACGTCAGACGATTGTTCTGTCTACTCAGCAAGAATGGGCATTCCACTAGCGGAGGTTTTATTTACCAGCCCGGCGAAGTTATGCACCACTAGTATGTTTTGTTGTTCGTCTGTCTCATTCTTTCAGCCGTCTGCCAGTTACGTCACACCAGAGAGCTATAGAGCTGTGCCTTTCGCTACCCCCTCCTCCTTCTCATCTCAGTTACCACTCCTCACCCTTAAGATGCCAGCCAATGAGCGCAGAGGCAACAGCAGAGTATAAATAGCAGGTTACTCCCTGCAGATGTCAGTCATTCATCGGCTAGTCTACAAGTCACAACAAAAGGAGCAGTCTTCATTTTCCAACCGCGCTAGCCGCCGGGGAACTGATCAGCCTGAACATGAGCAGTCTTCAGTCATCTGCTGCACTTGCTACCAGAACTGGCTAGCCTGACGTGACAGTCTTCACTGCGCTGGCCGCCGAAGTACTCGCCAGCTTCATTCCTCTGTAAACCTACCTTCCCTTCACTACATCTTTGTGCCAGAAGGAAAACCTTTCCTAAGCTCCATTGTTGATCATATTTCGTCACACCTTGCTTAGTTATCCTAGTATCGTGCCTCTCGTCTATGTACTAGACATAGCTGCCCCTTCTGGGCAACACTGCATTAGGTAGTCAGTATTAGTTTTCAGCTGTTCTAACAGTGCTATTCTGTTCCAATCCCTGCTAGCCTAGAAGCAGGTTTCCTCTACCTGTACTGCGTAGCTTAGTGTTTTCTCGAGCTCTTGACAAATACAGGTGGGAGTTTGTCACTACGTGTTTACTTCCCGTAAAACGGAATGAACATTGGTTGAAACTTATCCTTGATTTCCACATTCCGGTAGGTGACCTCGGGAACTGTTTCTCAAATAAGCCAAGACACATATTGCGTATGCACAAGCTCTCGCCTGGCCAACCTTTCTACATACTTTGGGAGGTAGAATGGCGGAGCCTACACATGTACATGGTTTCTGGACTCACTTGTCGGTCTGGTTCTCGTCCTTTTCCATCACATCTTTGTGCTGGAAGGGGACTTTACCTAGGCTGCTGGGAAGAGATGGACAAAACCAACACCCACGGGTTGAAGCTGCAGTCAGTGAGGTTTAATTTTCTCTACTTATAGCATCTTAGCGTAGAACACTGAGATTGGCAGGGTTGCGACGGACCTGGAAAACTAGGAAAAGTCAGGGAAATGTCAGGAAATTTTGTAAATTGTCAGGGAAAAAAAGTTAATGTCATTTGAGTTTTCGTGAAAGCAATTATGTTATAAATATTTTAGGATATTTATTTATTACACTTCAACAGCAATTGTATTGCAAATCCAAATTTTTGTCTATTACAAATCCAAATTTTTGTCTATTTTAAAAAATAAATACGAACCTACTACCAAACTGTATATCCATCGTGTGACTACAGCGAAGGAGGCTTATTTTTGCGGTAGAATTGGTAATTGGTATTAAACTGTTCACAGTCGTGCACAACAAAATGTGTACTTCATCCTGTGGTTGTTCAACTCATCAAAACTTCCTGTTACCAAACATTGTTACATTCATGTGACTAAGGTTGCCAAACACAAAGACCTGTAAACTGTGTTGTGCATTCACAATGAGTCGGTGCCAAATCATCTTGTTACTACCAAACCATTCAAAACTTGAAAATACATCAGTGGTTTCGATGTTTTGTAATTTATATTTAGTAAGGTTGCAGTTGGAACATAGAGACATTCAACTGCTAAGCCGCCTGACTACAGATGAATTCGAAATCGTAGTTTTAATACTAAAATCTCGGAATTCTTAAAATAAACCACATGGTAATGTTAAGCGCACCTTTTCAGTGGTAAAATACTATTATGAAACATTTGGGATGAAAAACTGTTGTTAAACAATAAGTATCTAATGAAAAAATATATACCTTTAATGAATATTTTGACAACTTACATTAAAAAAGTGTGATGCACGTTTGTTTATTGGAAGTAACCTCTACAGTGTGTATATTATACTTTTAAAGTCTGTGATTTGGTAATTTGTAATTCATAAGCTTTGAAGTAGACAAAGGTCAAAATGCTAATTGGAAAAATACTTAATCAATTTTGTGTACAAAATGGGGTCACGTGACCAATTTTTTAAAGAGCCGGTTGGAAAACTGCCTGGTTTGAAAATGCAGGGAGTGTGAAAAAAATTTTTTGTTTTGATCGAACAATGTGTGTTAAATTGGTAACGTGATAAATCTTCATGCTTTGTCATGTGGAAGACAGTGTGTAAACATCCTAAGTGATGTGCTATTTTAGTACTAACTCAATATGTGTGGTTATCTTTTATTGTACACTTGCTACAAGATGCTTATGTCAGTGAAACTAACTTAACCTCGTCCGATCAGTAGACGAATTAAAGTATTTTCTAATTAATTAAATGATTTTCATATTAATTTTCGTTATTTAATGACAGCGAACATATTGATTCTTATGTGGTATTTTATATGTAATTGAAATAAAAAAAATTCTGCAAAAGGGAAACATAACCTTAAATAAATTCTTTAAAATGTTATTTTTTTTTCTAAACAACCTTATTCTAAGTGTTATGTGAAGTTAAGGCCCGAAGGTATAGTGGGATTTTATTGCATCTCAGGGCTAACCCCCTTATGCCTACTAGGAAGGAAAATCATGCAAGGAGACGTGCATCATGGGAAAGAGGGATTGGGCAGCCATAACTTGCACTGTGGGGCTATGACTACCTCCCTAAGTGTACTTAGAGCTAGTCTTAACTATGAAGAGCAAGTGAAAAACTTTCAAGAGAGACGTAAAAACCCTTGCAACAGAGAAGTTAAAATTTCATAAATTATTGCATGCATTAAATTAAAAATAAATTAAATGGAATACTACAGGAGACAGAGTGATTGGAAAACATGCTCTTAGTTAATAGAGTTGGAAAGACTAGTAGAGAGGGGGCAGGAGGTTTGTTTATTCTTAACTCGATGCCAGCAGTAACCAGAGAGGTGTTTGGGCGCCTCTCTGGTGGGAGAAGTGATGCAGTTGGGCCTCTTTCCTCCGATCTCTTCCATGAACCTGAAAATAGAAGGAGAGAAAGTGAGCTGCCAATAAGTGTCAGCAGGGCTGGCTCTTTTAATGGTTTTTACTGGAATGTTAAAAGACGGTAAGGACCTGTGGAAGAAAGAGCAAATTGAACTATAATACTATCCTAAATATAACAAATAGTAGCATAAGTCCTCGGGGACATATTTATCTAAAACCATGCTGTACTACCTCACAGCGGCCAGTCTCTGTAGCCAAACGCTGTGACAGAGTATATCTACGGCCATATGCTGTAAGTGCACAAAGCTTCGCAGTGCAAGGGGGGGAGGAGAATTGACTTATAATTACAGGGAGGTCTCTCACCAATTGAAGTATCGAACCACACGATGCTGCAAACCTCTACCTCTCGGCAGAGGCGGCCTTGGAATAAGCTGCAGCACAGGGTCAAGCATGCTAGCAACTAGCTGGAATGAGAGGTTAAGTCTAACCAATAATATCCTAAATAACAATATTTAAATATATTTAAAGGTGAAGTTGTATAGTTAATTAATCTAGACTGAGCTGTCCCTTTGGGGCTGCTCGGGTTAAACTACTGCTTAGATATGAGGCTGCACAGGGTCTATAATGATTGGCAAGGCAGTGTGTTACACTCAGGGCTAAGGGGTCCTGTGGGCTAGAAGTGTCTTGGGTCGCTTATAGCTTTGGGTCTCATCAATATCATAGTCCCCAATGACAGTGATGAGAGGATTGGCATGTTCGTTGAAAGGTTTATAAAAGATTTGGGCCTGCTTGAGAATTACATCTTGCAACAGTTCTCTTTTGAGTTCTGCATGCAAGTTTCTGACGTGAATGTAACGTTGTACATGAGCAGCCAATCTGAAGAATTTGTTCTGCACCACTTGTAAAGAATTTATGTGAGTGGGAGCACAGTAAACCCATGCAGGGGCAGCATATGTGATGATGGGTCTAACCAAAGACTAGTATAATTGTATCCCATTTTTGACTGATAATCCGGAGCTATGATTTTGTAGGGGATACAGGGCAGACAGGTGGGCATATGCGAGGGTATGCTTAGCCTCCACATGGTGGCGCCATGTCAACTTACTGTCCGTGATAAGGCTGAGATACTTAACATCATCCTTGAAAGGAAGAAGATTACAGCCTCGCTTTTACCCATATTTATTTTAATGCGCCATTGGCAAAAATAATTTTTGAACTCATTGAGTTGAGCCTGGAGTCGCTGAATTGCAAGATCAGCTTTCTGTGAGTGGGTGTAGATGACTGTGTAATCAGCATAAACACCCATGGTAATAAGTCGGTTATGAGGGGGCAGGGGATTTCGTGTGTATAAAGATTGTATACAACTGGACCCAGGATGCTACCCTAATGTATTTCTTGGTAGACAGCGCTCCTTCAATGGATACTGAGAAGGAGCAGTGGTCCAAGTACGAGGCCAGAAGCTTAATATAACAGTCTGGGAATTCAGCCCAATATAACTTATATAAAAGCCCTGTGTTTAACACCCTATCAAAGGCCTTCTCCATGTCTAAAAATACTGCTGCCATGAACTGGCTGCAGTTAAATGATTTTGTTGTGTGTTCTCATAAGCAGATGAGTTGATGCACTGTTGAGTGTTTTTTCCAAAAGCTAAATTGCTCATTAGGGAATAAGTTATTCTCGTGAATTTGGCAATTTAATCGGTGCAAGAGTACTCGTTCGTGAATCTTGGAGAGCGTGGATAGCAAACTAATAGGGCGGTAATTTTGCAGTTGAGTTGGATCTTTGTCCAGTTTGGGAAATACAATTACATTGACACTTTTCCAGGAAGTGGGGAAGTAGGCAAAATTAAAACTTGCATTTATGCACTCTGCTGTAGCCTCAAACATGCTGTCAGGCAGATGCTTGAAAACTATGGCCTTTTACTAATACATGTTGCGTAAGCACCAACTGTCAAGTGCTCTTCTGGACAAGGTCTTAAAAGATAAAACAAAACTCTTTCATATAGTTTGGAGACCATAACTTCAAAACATATTACTATGGGCTTCAAATATCACAAAGCAAGAATTTATGTTCTTGCCGAAACAGATTATTCCGAAAATTGCAATTTTGGGAAAAGTCACAAATTTGGTCAGTTGCCTACATTTGAACATTGAATTAAAATGCTCTGTAGAATTTGTGTGTCTACAAATTTTTCCATTTTTTACTAATGACCAGTGAAAACAGTTAGAAAATAAACATTTCTTTTGTAATTGTGGTGCAGTAGAAAAGTCAAATCTGTATAGATATAGATATATATGTATTTAATATAGGAAATGCAAAAGATTTAGTTCCTAATAACAGTTAACGTGAAATAATTCAAACATATTGAGTTTGGTTAGGGGGAAAAAAAAAATTGGGTCTGGAAAACAGGGAAAGTCAGGGATTTTTTTTTTTCACAATGTAGTAGTCATCCTGATTGGGTATTCACTCATCAGAAGAAGCTCACGTGGCTCTACATGGTAGAGAACCACAAAAACCCTGTTTTTCACCCCACGGACCTGAGAGTGTGTCTGATTCCAGGTGCCTTTCTCCAGACAGAGTGGTCGTAAGGAGAGGATCAAACAGGTGCTTGCTTCCTCTGGGCGTTTGGCAGAGTTGACCCCTGTCCTTGTCGCCGCATCAGGACAATCACTCCAAGGGATCAAGCTCAAGCCCTCCGACGACTGCTTGTTCCAGTCAGACCAGAAGTCCCACGAGACTTATTCTAGCCACCAACATGCCTGAGTAACGAAGTTCACCTGTGGCTTGTTGAATACTTCAATCTACCGGGGAACAGCTGCCAACAGAACCTGTAGCCTATCTTACACTTGTTGCTCTGTCCCCCACTGACACGAACCACTTACCACATTCAGCCAACTCAAACCTCAGGATCATCTTCTCGCACAGTCAGTCAGCTAGAAGCTCGCCTTGCCCTAACACTAGCACTCTTCGTTGGCCAGGTATACCGTCCAAGGGTCAGAGCCTGAAACAGAAGATTGTTCTGACAGAACCAAACTTTGTGCCCTGCTGTAAAGCTACCAGGCCAGTACTCTACACAGTGAAAGCACAAGCCCCTCATAGAAATTATTCACTTATTCAAACTCTACAGAATAAGGGTGTGCCTGACTTAGCACCCGAACAGAAATACCCCACCATATTGCCTGACGTATCATTAGCCTAGTCGACAGCGCATGACACGTCAAAACTAAACTTAGTTCTAGTATAATGTGTAGGTGTTTCAAAGGAAATTGAACTTAAACCGTGTGTGATAGTTTAGTTTAGTTTGTAGCTACTGCTAAAGTCACGACATGTGTGCTACATATTAATTAAAGAGGCCACAGATATGTCGCTGAGTACTTTGCAAATATTTCTACATAATTTTGAAGGTATATATTTTTTACCCGAGTCGTTTTGGGCCCGTTTAAAATGAAACATTTACTTTTAAAAAGACGTGATAAATAACTTTCATTTTACAATTTCAGAGTAGGCGACTGTGCTGTCATTTGTTAGCCCCTGCATGCAACTCGCTTCCTTCCGAAGCCACTGTATATTTTCATCCATGTCACTCAGTACCGCTGTTAATTTATAAATAGCCTTGTTATGTGTACGAACTGTAAACTGCCCGATCTTGCCTGTTTGATGAGCTAAAATCACTTTTAATCTCAAAATACTTTATTATTATTAATATTATTAATTATAATATAGTGTCTAACAAGTTCCCTGAATTCCTAATACTTCCAAGTTATTCACATGCACGCGTTCACACACACACATGCATGCACACACACATGCATGCACACACACACACACACACACACACACACACACACACACACAGAGAGAGAGAGAGAGAGAGAGTTACTTCATACGAATAACGACATCAAACCAAATTCGCAGTTTATAACAAACGATGCTCCACAGTTTAGGTTGTGTACTTTAAAGTACACATCTAGCCACACAACTCTAGTTTTAGGTGGCATTCAGCAAAACAATTGGAAGAGTCACAAACGCAAGTCTAGTTTTTTGATTAGAACAAAATTTCAAGTGTTTGTGATACAGTATTGAATTTTAATGCTCATAATATTTCAAATATATTTCGACCTTATGAATGGAATTGACGGAAAAATTGTAGTAATGTGATGATCATTTTACCTTCGTAAATCAAACTAAATTCTTATAATATATCTAATTTTCTGTGAGCTTTATGATGTATTATTTCTGTTTGCTGGGTAAGAAAGCTGCAATTTTTAAATAAATTTTTAAAGTAAATAAACTATGGATCTTAATCATGTAATATCCATTGCAGTGATAAAAAATTCTACAGCAGAATCAATTCTTTCTCTTTATCTATGTGCGAGCAGCTTGGCTACGCAAATTATCAGCTAGCAATTTTTTGCGGCAATATGCACAATGTTTATGTTAATTTTTTTTGTAGCTTTAACCAGCATCTGTAGCGTAGTTGGTTATGCACCACCCGATAGTCCATTAGTATTTTCTTCAAACTTTTCTGAAGCCATGCTAAAGTTCTATCAGGCTACCTAATATGTATCCTTCTGCCACATGTAAACAAACCATTGTTATGTGACTGCCATTCCACAAGTAAAGGAACATTGCCATATGACTTCCATGTGCCAACTACCAATAAAATGCTGCCATAGTTTTCAGGAAGTATTTCAAATAAATTTTCACTTTTATGTATGTTTAATGACAAGTGAAAATTTTTATTGTCTAACAAACTTTTAAAATATTGTTACAATTGACGATATAACACAACATATGCCAGATAAATAATATTTAAACTATGAGCTTTAATATCTATATTAATATTTTTGTGTTGATTATATTACAAATTATGAAATGTTTCTACATGTTAAGATCAGGAACAACAGACATACTTCAGGTAAATAATATGCCGTTTATAAGCCAACATTTACGTTAATAATCTTACAGTGATTAGAATAAAAAAAATACGAAACTATTGCTACAATTTAGTAGGTAGCACAGTAAGCATATTGCTGTGACCTGTCCTGAGGATAAATCAGGCCACGCAAGGAAGGGGGACAGTTGTAACTGGGAGAATATTTACCCTGGATCTGTCCCGTCGTCACCATCAGGCAGACCTCCTTGACAGTGGCAGTGAATGGCGTCGAAGCGGGGACCACTGGCCTAGTTGTCCTCTCTGAAGTCGTCTCATCGTCCCTTGGAATCAAGATGGCAGTGAGTTGCCATCACTCCCACCTTATATAGTGCCCTGCCTGGCCTTATAAACCTTCCTCGGTGGGGGGGGGGGATGTTTTAAATACAGCAGAGTTAGCCCATCTAGGTCGCGCCATCCTGGACTCTTGAGCGTCACCTGCCAGCCCTGACTAATGGTGACCACACCAAGGCCCCTGTTCTCCATAAAATCCATGTGTCCCCGCTTGATTACATAGGTCTATCGGACAATTGGAAGGTAGTGAGTAGGCCATCACTCGTGCGGCTCAGCGGAAGAGGGTGCGGCTCAGCGGAAGAGGGTGCGGCTCAGCGGAAGAGGGTTGAACCAGGTATCATCGGAATGAGTTGAGAGGTGCCACTGGAAGAGGTCTCTTTTCTATTTGAAAGCCGGGAGGGTAATTAATTAATTAGTGTCCTTCACACACACTTCATTACTATCCCCTAGGGCACTGTCAGTTGTGAGTTTAAGATATTATTTATATTGTAAAGAGAAAAGAGCACTCATTTGAAAATTATTTGATACAAGTTTCGGAAGTCTTGTTCATTACATAGCTATAATTTGAATACGGGTGTTATACACGTTAAAAAGAACATGATGTTTAACATTCTGGTTTTATAATTATTTTCTGTACTTTTCTACTTTATGACAATGTAAAACATTTCTTGTTGATACGTCTTTAATGACCCTATTTGTATTTAAAGACATATTTGAATTATAAAGTTAAATATTTATTTATATACATCTGTTAGTACTTTCTCACGTACTGTTATATGACTGGATGATTCCTTTTGCTAAGATTCAACAAGTTTTATAAAATATCTATACCTGTAACATCATAAGTCGTGTTAGCTTTGAGCTATTTTATTTAAATATAATTTTTACACTCAAGGTATTCTGCATGAGGAAACTATACTCTTCATACATTTATTACCTTAGTAATATGAACATGTATTTATAATATGATGAACATACAAATTATTGTCTGCCGGCACGGTAATGTTTAGCCTCTATGGTTTCATGTAATCATTAATTGGGTGGGAAGGGAGTTGTGTTTGGTTCTATAACTATATAAAATGATAGTAAAGCAAGAAAATCGTTGCTGCAGAATGCTAAGATATTTGGAAAATGGATTACATGCACGTTTTTAATGATACACTCCACCATAGCGCTATAAAAATAATCCAAACTTATTATCTGCATAGTGAAGTTATCAACGTTACAGAGACATTGTTAAAAGGTACTGGTAGTATCAGTTTTAGTTGAAAATGAACATGAAAAATTATGCTCTTAAACTAACAAAATGAATCACACTTATTTTGCAGGTATGTGAACTGGAAGTTACATTTACAAATATACTCAGGTCTGATATGTCTTAAATGCATACAAAGGTAATGATTATGGCATTCTCATCTCACTGTGGTTTTTTCGCCTTGCATGCGCTCTAGTGCTTAAACCTGAATTATCTGACAGTAGTCCTGGCACCTATTGTCCATAGCATTGACTGTTGCACAAATTGTTTACCTCGTCATCTAAGAGAATGCGCTCTCATGTGCAGCGATCACCTTGTAGGTGGGCGAACCTGTGTATCCTGAGGGAGGTCTGACTTGCTGTCTGGGCTATCTTTGTTTTATATTATGTTTACAATATTCACAACTGTATTTCGGTGTTTTTTTTAACCCTGTATTAGCGCTATAATTATTCCCTAGTTTTTCTCATTTGTAAGCGCTTTTTGGTTACTCACTTACTTTCAACTGTTATTGCTATTAAGTGATACAACCGCTTCCAACAAAATTGATACCCTAATTAATTTATAGTAACTCAGACTTATTGCTAACAGTAACACTATAATAAGTGAGGAACTGGCGTAGTTAAAATGTTCTTGAGACATGACAGAACACATATTTGGATAACATGTTAGTTCTTATTTGAAACATGCTGCCCAGTGGGCAAGTTAGCATGTGAAATTTTCCAGTCCATGTCAATAGTATCGTTAATAGAAGAAAAAGCTATACCTTCAGAGAGGGATAACTGTGTTGCTTTGAAATTTTTATTCTTAGGCCACTGTATTGGTAAAATAGTATGTATGACAGCTGTATTGGGACTTTTTAATTCACACACGTGCGTAGCTTCAATTAACGTTGCTCTATCCAAGGTGACTTTACAACCACATGGGACTTGTATTTCAATAGAGTCAATGTCAGATTTTATGATTGTTTGACTAAGTGATTTGTTTATGCATCTTATTGCTAAATTACCAGAGGGATTTGTGATCACATAATGGTGTGGCTGTATAGCAGTCACCTGCACTTTCTTACTCTCAACACATGAAATTTTACTAAAGTTATAGAACTGTTCAATGTTTTGTAACGTAATAGTCTCGTTGAAACAACTCACCTCTCTAAACTCTGTAGAGTATTTGGAGATAAGGTACAAGCCTTGAAACTGGTGGTTTTTGTCGGCCACATCTCTGGTCGTGTGAGTAAACATATCTACAGCTATAATGACTTTTGGTAAGTCAATGGTATACAATTCATTATTAAAGAAGTATGGAGTTTTTACCTTTACCGCCTTGAAAAATTTCGAAGAGAATTTAGTACTCATTAAAGGCACTTGAATTTTTATCATGATCTGAGTGTGCGAAAAAGAGCTCTCTGTTGTGGGGACAGTATAATAACTTAATATTTTGTTGACAGGAATGCTGAGTTTCAAATTCATTTGACTAAGTTTAGATTCTAATTTAATCAATTCTCTTGTTAAGAGAGACCTTAGATACTGCCTGTAATGGTAGAAGGTTATTTTGGCATACTTTAATATAGGTGTTTAAACTTATTTCAGTTATAATGTTGATCAGTTCTAAAATAATACCCACCAACATTTGGCTTTGAACTTCAGACCTTTCAATTTCTTTTCTTGTGACTGAAAATTATGTGCTAGCGATTGAAATTGATTTGACATAGCATTAATTTGTGCCTGAACTTGTTCTTTGATTTCTGCCACTAAATTTGTAAGATTTAAATAAAAGAACTAATAAATACAACTTTTCATGTCGGCACACCTGGTAGTACCATGTTTACCGTGGCCACCCCTTGCCTTCATCGACGTCCATGTGCCTGGGCACTGGTGCTGCAACAAAAGAAGGGGGGGAGGAGACACAAATTGCACTAAAATGACACATTAGTTACAATTCTTTAATAAATAAAAACATCATCATAGAATATCACTGTGTGCTTTCTCTACTGGCCGCTGTTCTGTGTTCTCGCAGTAGCAGCAAAAATAATAGTGGCCCCCGTTGCTGCATATTGACTGTGCGGCGTCAGCTTGGAGAAAGGAGACACCGTCGTGTGTCTTTTATAGCGGCTCTGCATTCGCTGTCGCTGCAAGGCTCAGCAAAGTAGCAGGATGCAGTACGCAGCCTGGTATGTCCTGGAGCTGAAATAGCCTTGGTTCACAAGTCCTCTCCCCCTGTAACATAAGGAGGGTGTTACTGTCGGACATTGGCAAGTTTTACATTCAGAGTATTAACAGTCTCTATCTTATTAACTCCTCTCCTACGTATTTGTACTGAAATTGTAGAGGGACAGAGTACTTGAACTATTCTGTAGGGCCCTTGGTATTTAAACGAGAATGTCTTCTGTCTGGCGTGTATTTTGACCCACACAAACTGGCCTACTTTTAGTTCATTAGGGCGATGTGTGATGTCAAATAGTCGCTTTTGTTGTTGTTGGGAGGCAACCAAATTTACGCGTGCTTACTCGTACATGTTTAGCCGCTTGCACCAATTGTTAGCACGTGGGGAATACAAATGAGTAATGATGTGTGATGGCTGGATGGCTTCAACCCCGTGCATAAGAAAGAAAGGGGTGAACTTTGTACTACGGTTCACGGTCGTATTATAATTGAAAATTAAATATGGGAGATACTCGTTCCAGTGAGTTGGATCGTCGCTGGCACAATAAGTAAGAAGCTGGGATAAAATCTTATTAACTTGCTCGGTCAAACCATTGCACGCTGGATTATACGCCGTAATTTGTAATTTCTTTATGTGTAATTTGTGTATGAGTTCGACCATCATTTCATTATTAAATGACTTACCTCTATCCGTAAGGATCAATTTAGGACAGCCAAATTCTAAAATTATTTCTTTAACAAAATTGGCACAAGTTAGTGCATCAATCAATTTTACGGGACAAGCTATGGCGTATCCAGTGGCAAACTCAGTCATAACTAATACGTATTTGTTATCTCGGGCTGACATTTGTAGAGGCGTTTTCGCATCAAGACCCCATGATGGGAGAAGAGGGGGGGGGGGGGGGGATCATCTGGCCTATAGCCACCGCCGCCGACCCTTATATGACACTGGAATGACACGTGTGTCATGAGACCGGGAACCGTAGCTCCCATAACTCACCGTGTGTTTGTAAAAAACAATTGCCACCCGACACTTGGGCTAATCATGTCTGCGGGCGGGGGCCGTGTCAGTGTAAGTCTGGAGCACCGTACCCACATTTCGGCTGTGTTAGTTTTGTTGCCTATTATTATGTAAATTCACGTGTTTGTGTTGTCGTCAGGTGAGTGAAGTTCCCCTGCCGCCTCCGGGCTGGAGTGAATGGTGTCGTGATGTCAAACGTGTTGTTCTGTTGTATACAAGTGTGCTGTTTAATCTCGCATGTAGTATGTCGGTGAGTCCCTAATCATCTGGGAGCAGTCCTCGGGGTAAGTTTCATCGTTTCAGTGTGTTATGAGATAGGAAAGAAATCCAGTATTAGTAACAAAAACAATAAGAGGGGGGGGGGGGGGGGGGGCTCTGGACAAGAGAGTGCCAGGCCCTACTCAAAGTAGAGCCCCCCTTGTCCTCTCTTCAACCAGGGTTATCTTCTTCGCAACCTGAAACAGACTATCAGGTCGGTGCGTTATTGGGGTACGTAATTGTGTTTCTAACGTATAAAACACTGTATGTTTTAATTTTATAATAATAATTTTGTATTTAGTATTTTTTTTTTTTTTTTTTTTTTTAATATTTAGAAATTTTTTTTTTTTTGTATTTTCCTAATTTTTTAAAAATAATATTTGTAATCTTACTATTATTATTAAAAATTAAATTTATTTCAATATTCTATGATATTGATTATAATTAGTTAAACTAAGCTGAATTAGCTATGTCATCGTATTAGCCCCCTGACTCCTACCTCGACTGGCCTGTGTCACTTGACCTGGAAGATGAGTGGTGGTTGGGGCTATTTCCCACATTTCACGAATTCCCACATAATCAGCCTGGACAGAGCGCCCTAAATATCAAATACTGTGTGTTTTAAATGATAGTGTCAATTTGGGGTTATTTTATGGTTAAATAATCCTCAACTATTTGTTTGTTTACTGTGGTAAAGTGACGAGTGCTGTGAGAAACAACATCTGCTTCTTGTATAGTGTTGTTAAGGCTTTTGACTGTGTAATGATGGGCCTAAAATGGTCCAAAAGTGTTGTGGATTGTGTTTCTCGCAGAAAGGTGGCCAGTTCTTGCAATACAGAGAACATGGTCACATTTTCTGTTGTGTTGGTGTCCCTTCTCCCGTGTCTTTGTGGCTTGTCCATTTACTGTTGTGTAGGTGCTTGTTCCCTGTGTGTTTTCCTGTTCAGTCTGTATTTTCCCTATTTGAAGGGGAGGAAATTCAGCCTTTTGACTGAATATTTGTTCGAGTATCCTGCCTATTGTTTTGTGTTTGTTTGTTGGACTTAGCTTCTAACCTTTGTTTACGTGTATTAATGTACTTTTGGACCATTTCACACTGTTTCCATACTGCTGGGTGTCCTGTTTTCTTACGAAGAGGACATGACCACTTTGACTTGTCTTGATCTTTTAAGTTGCATACCCTCATTGTGTGTCTCCCCCCCCACAAATAGCGCACAAACTCTCAACATGCATGAATTCTGTGTGGTCCAGTGCACAACATCTCTTACACTGTAGCACATCATCAGTGCGGTGTTTATACAGCTCTATAGGAACTGACAGGTAACCTAATTTGCGTATTTTTAGAATGTCTAGCTCATTGTGTGGCTGTACTGTAGCCCCGAATACTGCCGGTGAGTCAGCTGGTGTTCTAAACTGCCAGATATTCTATGGGTCGAATCT
This sequence comes from Dryococelus australis, assembly GCA_029891345.1. Taxonomy (NCBI): domain Eukaryota; kingdom Metazoa; phylum Arthropoda; class Insecta; order Phasmatodea; family Phasmatidae; genus Dryococelus; species Dryococelus australis. Next base: position 145,970,094 of record CM056993.1, read on the forward strand.
ATACCCGTTAATTTCGTTTAATATTTCTTTTTGTAGGTTTTGTGAGGTAGTCAATTACTACTTTCACTGGCCTTTCACTTATTATGGAGTATGTGTAGAATCTAATATTTTTTGACTCAAGAAAATAGATAAGATTCTGGTGTTTCTCCTTTTCTACTATTATCCTCAAATATTGTTTATATGTGAGTGTTATTTTTGCAAAAAAAGCTTCGCCCAATTGGTTATGTAAATACTTAAGCTTCGTGTTGTCTAGAATATAGATTGGTGGAGCAAGTGGTGTTTTACATGTGTTTGGTTGTGTTACTACTGTGCTTGTACTACTCTAACTATCGTCTTATGGGTCTACTTCTCCCAAAGGAGAAAATGTATTACCAGTTGGAATTGAATCTCTAACCTGTGTCTAACCTATAGGTTTCTGATTAGGCACTTTTATACGCTGACATGTGGGACAGTTCTTTACATACTCTTTAACATCCTTGTTCATCGTATCCCAGTAGTGTGCTGTTTTACTTTTCTCCAATGTCTTAAACTGACCAAAATGCCCCCCTCCTAACAACGCTTCATGGTGGGCTGTAATAATTTCTGGTATGTAATTTTTGGGTACAAGTGTCAATTTGCATTCCCCGGATTGCGTATATAGCTTCATATAAATTTTGCAGTTTCCTGAAATGGTGCATTGCCTAGCAAGGCGAGAATATTTTGGAGTAGCATTGTCCGGATCAGTTAAAGATAACTTTAATTGTTGAATATGTGGGTAGTTTGGTGTATTCTGCTAGAAATGGCAATGCCAGCTGGTCATCCATGGGTAGAAATGAGAGGTGGGTGTCATCGACTTTGATATATTCCTGCTCGTGGATATTACGGGTAAATAGGATACTTCGTCCTTGTTATCGTATGTAATGAGTACACGACAATGCAGTCGCAGATCAAGACATGTGGTCAAAATTTTATTGGCATTGTTCTTCTGAATAATTTAGATATTGACATTGTAAATAGTAGTTACTGTCTTCGCTATTGCCTACATTGGCAAATATTCTTCATCAATGATTGCTTTAGCGATGCATGCTTTGTCTTTAGTGTGGAATTTGTGTGTAATCAATTGTTTGATGTTGGCACAGTTGTTAGTGATGTATTTAGCTGTACAGACCTTTACTTCTGTGTCGTTTGTGGGATCTTGTAATAGCGCCTTGGCTAGTGCTGTGTAGAACGGCGGACATTTTAGTATCTGGGGCGTTTTATTTGGTAAGTTGCATTGTTTACCATAACGGATATAGTGTCAGCTACTCCAACATGTGACTCAAGGCGTCGGCCAGTGTGTTTAATTTGACTTTAACTATCTTCACCTCGAAGTCATATTCCGTTAACGCTATGACCATCTTCTGGATTCTAAGATTATGTTTTGCCGTAACCTTGAGATATCCTAAACTTGCATGGTCCGTTTCTATAATGAATTTACGGCCATAAAGATATTGTTTAAAGTAAAGCATAAAATACTTAATGGCGGAAAGCTCTCTCTCGGTAGCGAACCATTTTTTTTTTCATTTAAATATAATTTATTTTACGTGAAAGTTATTATGTTGCATTTTTTAGTAATGGGGCTTTCCTGTAATAACACAGCACCTATAGCGGTTTGCGACACATCACATGCGAGTATTGTTCTGCCATAGGCATACAGGTGTACTCATAGTCCGATTCCATCCACACTAAATGCGAGCTTATGTCTCTCTTCCTTACGTACAGATATGGCATAAAATCCATTAAACCTATAAATGGAAGTAATGTATTTGTAATTCTGGAGGATAGTGATAATATCTTCCATTTTAGGAATTGGGGTATTGGGTCTTAATTAAATGATTCAGCAATCGAAAATCTGTGAGGAACCTAATTCGTTCCTGCCGTTTGGGGATAACTAAACTTGGTGTGGAGTAAGCTGTTTCGGAAGGCGGGATAATTCTAGAATCTAACATCTGTTGTATTTGCTTTTGAATGTCCTCTCGCAGTTTGGGGTTTATTCTATACGGCCGAGTGTGAATCGGCTTATCTGTGTTTAGTTCAAGCTTTATTTCATAAGTATTTGTTTAGGTTAATTCGTGAATCGAACTAGCAAAGCGATCACTATATTCTCCTGATAACAATTGCATTTGATTTATTTGGTGAAGTGGTAATTGAGGATTAATATGACCTAACGATTTTTCGGTTGTGGTATCCTCTATTGTGGTTATTTTATTTATATGATATTCTATGAGTTACTGTGATCGTATTCAATTGAATTCGTATTTATGGGTTTTTTGCAATATTTTGTCATTATTTGATGCATATACAAATGTTAAATCTTTTGTTAAAATGGGTACAATGTCATAACGTGTCATAAAGTCAACACCTAGAAACATACCAAGTTTTAAATTATCAATTAGCAAGAATTCTTGAGAAAAATTGTGATCTTGTATGCCCTATATTTATGTTGACATTTGTTTTGTATTGTGGTACGTCAATGTCCTCAGTTGCTCCTACTATAGAAAATATTCCTTTAACTGGCTAACGATTTTCTTTATTCACTAACGTGGTCACCATGCAGGAACAAAAATATCCTGTATCCAGCAATGCATTGTTTGTTTTACCTGCAAGTCTCACAAGGACGCGCTGTGTTGATGTTTTGACATAACCCACGCGACATTCGTCCTTGGTGACTGGCATGGTCTCTTTATACAATGCTTCTAATAATGGCTGGTGGCTCAGATTGCGCTGACTCCTTTCACCACCGCCAACAGGTTCCATGTTGTTGTTTACGGGAATGTTCGTCCCTGTGCGCTGTAACTTAATTCGTGTTGTACCAATACCGAACCTTTGTTTAAATTTCTGGAACAATGCTGCAATATCTGTTTGAAATGGAAGTGTCTGATTGGGGAACAATGGACAATTGTCCGCTCTATGGTTTGTGTACAAACACAGTGTGCACGTGGATGCCATTTTGGAGCGCGGCCTGATGAACGCTGTCCTTGTTGCTTTGTCGTTACGCTTTTGCTGTCGAACTTTCCTTCCTTGTTACAGGCTGGTCAGGGGCTGTCGCTTCCTTGTGTATGCACGGGTCGTGTTTCACGGTCTGCTCGCGGTGTTGAAAAATGTGCGTGTCCTTGTTGGTCACCGCCGCTTCCGTGATGCGCGGAGTGTCATGTGTCACGGGCACAAGAATTTGTTTGTTTCTTTTCTTGGTCTTGTAGGTATTTACAGAATTCCTTTTAATACGTCCTGTGCTGATTTGTGGGTCGCGGAATATGATTGCGCATGTCCTGCTTGCACTGTTTCCGTGTTTGCCCCTTGTTTTACTTTCGCTCAGTTCAGGTTGCTGTGGCATTTGAAATTCTACCCTACTGGAACTGAACGTGGCAATTTCTGCGTATGTGCGATTCGGAACTTGTTTTGCAAATAACGCCTGGAATGCTTTAATAACTCGCCTAACTTTCATTTCGGGTGGGACGTGTCTTTGTCTAACATTTTCCTGACGTATATCGCCCTGCGGGCGGTCCTGAATTTTACATATGCCCTCTAAGGATCCTGCCTGTCTGTTGCGTACCTGGAAATGTTGTTGCATATGATCTTTCTGCGGGTGTTGTATCTTTTCCCGTTGTGCCCTTAAGGAGCCTGTCTGCCTGTATGGTGTCTGTTGAAATTGCACTCTTTCTTTTTGATTTGTCGTAGTTGGTGGTGTCTACTGCCCCCTCGTGCAGAAGTTTTTTTGGTTATTATGTGTTTGTGTGTAGGTGTCATTAGTGTTAGTACGGTCTTCATTCTGGTACAGGTTATTTAGTTTTTCCCCATTATTTGCGCGTTTGTTGGGGTGTTTATGAAATTCTTTGCTTCCTAATTGGGTAGTGTTGAAAGATCGGCAATTTCCGTATTTATTTTGTTGTGGTGCGTGGTCTGTCTTGGGTGCAAAAGGCCGACGATTTTGGTGTGTGAGTGGGTGTGTCTGTTTTTTTTTGTGTGATGGTGATTTTAGTATTGTGTACGGTTTTTGGTTTTCTATCGCCATGTTCGTGATTTCCTCCTTCAATTTTGTCACTTCTGCTCTTAAGGAGTCTGTGTCCGACAGTGTTTGGTGACCCGATGTTGTTGCCTTATACCTGAAGAGACCTCGTTTGGCTCTCTGAATATTTGTGGTTATATCCTCAATAGTGTCATTTTTCAGACTGACAATTTTGTCTGCTAGTGAAGGTAGCAGCGAGAGCCTCACAATGCTTATGAAATCGCTTTCCATTAAATGGAGATTGTATTTGCGGCGATAATACATGAGTGTTTCAATATGTTTCTGCCCGCTCTCGTTGTTCTGTTAAGTTGTAAACAAAAGTTGCTTTGACTCTTCGGTGGTTGGGGTAGAAAATGTGGTCTTTAATTTGTTCACAATACCTTACCACGTGATCACTCCCACATGTGTGTGTATGTAGTTGTCTAATGTATGCTTAGCTGACCCTTTTACATAATACTTTATCTTTTTGCATTTGTCTTTGTCAATTCAGTTATGGAATATATGTCCATGGATGGGGCGTTCATCATGTTGTCTGATTGTGTAGTATTTTTTAGAGGTGACGCTAAGGATGAATTTTCACAAATTTCTCTGTTGTGTAAGTGTGAATGTGTACTGGTGTAAGATAATGTGACATGTGTTGTTCAATATTTTGGTATATGGGTGGTGGTGTTGTGAGCAGAAGGCCGCTGTTTGTGATTTTAGTAATGAGACCATGTGTGATGCGTGTGGAAGTAGTATTAAATTTTTCAATTAATTCGGGGTTCTCCTGTAAAAGTTTTTCTGCGGACTCAATTAAACTTTGAAATTTATGTACGATGTTATTGTCTTGTGCTGCTAGTTTCTTTTGAGTGTCAGTTAAATCAATGGTCGTGTGTTTTATTATACTGCGTGCTGTGTTCAAAAACGATGTGTTATGTTTATCCATCATAAAGTGTGGTACACTGTCAGTGGAAATTGGAGGCTTAATAACCAACATGCACACACATAAGCTGGCTTTAATAATTATTCCCACACTGCAAACACACTTGTGGAAATTGTGTTTGCAAAGATTAAATCGGTCCGAAAAGCTGCCGTAATTTCTCATGCATTAACTTTAACAAAGAGTAAGCGCACACACACTCACTATATTAGAATGGGCGCCTTGGCGTGCTGAAGAAACTGCAACATGGCTGTTTCCGGCCGTGAGCTATGGTGTGACAGTAATTTGCTGAGTATCCTACAACACTTTGTGGCTTCGAATGGTTGGTATAAGTTCACGCTTCTCCTACTGTTTACTACAGTTCTCTGTAGGTTACTGAAGGACGTTGGCTTTAATACTTTCTGACAGGGGGTAAAACCCTGGGTGTCTGGGATTATGAGGCGGTTCTGTTTGTTAATTTTAATTGGAAATACCAATGCAATGAATTGAAATGAAATTAAGAACACATTTGCCTCCATGGTTGCTTACTTCTGAAATTACGTTTTATAGCCTCAACAATTTTGCCAGGAATTGCAACCCTGTGGGTTGGTGGAAGTTGGTACACGTTTCAATTTATTGCTAAGCTTTGACTCTGTGGCTAAAATATAATTGCTATCTTCAACCGATTGCAGCTGTCTTTACTTTAAGCTGTGAGTGCACTATGAAAAAAAGGGGGGGGGGGGGGTTTGAAGCTTCGTCTGCCTCCATCATTTGCTATGACCTGTCCTGAGGATGAATCTGGCCACTCAAGGAAGGGGGATGGTTGTAACTAGACATATAGAGTACTCAATATACAAAATACTATATTTATTAATCTCACAGATTATACATGAAGTCACAAATAAATTTCACTTGGCATTACTTTACGATTAATTAATATCTCTGCTCCGTAGTCATCGAATATAGTTAAGAGGTCCTGCTGACCTATTGCGACAACTATAATTAAGGTGCTCGTGACTCAGAGGGCACCTTAAAGTTTTATACGATGATCCTAACTCTGCACGACCTAGGGTGCCGTACTGGGAGTATATTTACCCTGGATCTGTCTCGTCGCAGTCAGGCAGACCTCCTTGACAGTGGCAGTGGCTGGCGTCGAAGTGGGGACCACTGGCCTAGTGGTCCTCTCTGAAGTTGTCTCGTCGTCCCTAGGAATCAAGATGGCAGCGAGTTGCCATCACTCCAGCCTTATATAGTGCCCCGCCTGGCCTCACAACCCTCCTTGGCAGGGGGATGTTTTAAAAACAGCTGGGTTGGCCCGTCAATGTCGCGCCATCCTGGACTCTCAAGCGTCCCCTGCCAGCCCTGGCTAAGGGTGACCACACCAATATGCAGGTAATTAAATGCCCTTTAAAAGCTTTAAACCACACTCTAACAACAAAAAAAAAGTGACAAAATGCAACTTTATGTATTTAAATGTGTGTCCTGTGATTGGTAGTACAATGGAAAAAAACTCTAAACTGCTGCACAAAATACACTTGGAAAAATTACTTATCATTAGCAGGAATTCATGAGTAAACTATTTAATTTTAAGCCATGCATTGTCTGGTATATTTAGCACACCAAAAAAATAAGTTATCTAGTCGAATTGATATATTGTAGCGGGCTCTTTGCCTGAAAAAATTCTTTCAAATAACATGGATAATCGGTAACACAATGTGAATAAAACTTAACAAAATTGTATTTTTATACATTTAAGTATAAAAGGCTTTGCACTGGTACTACACATTGGCAAAAGAAACTGCTGCACAAAATACATCTGGAACAAAATATTATTAGTAGAACTTTAGTAAATTTAATTATTTCTTTTTTGTGAAGACATAAGTGTAGTATGTCTAGCACAGCAGAAAAACAAGGCAGTAGAATTCATACAACTGTATCTGTGCCTGAAAATAACTGGACAATCAACATGATAAAGACAGATTCTTAACACATACCAGAGAAATAATTTACACTTTCCAGTTTGTTTGAAAATACTGTACAAAAAGTGAAAAATACAACAAAAGGTACAATATGATACAAATGGAGTGTTCTGAATGTTAACAGCTTTTGAAATTTTAGAAATGTTATTGTAAATATATATACTCTAATGATACAAATGTACTTACTAGGTAAATACCAATATAATCATTGGGACAATCTGAAGGAAATGTGTATAATATGGGGATCTGATACCGTCTGTTTTACAAAGCTAACATGTAGAAAATTTTCAGTTTAATTTTTATTTATACTTGTTCTCAGTTTGATTCCGGTTCTAAAAAATCAGTTCTTCATTCTCAGTTTATTTAATGACGAGTTTTAAAAAAATACAGCCACACTTCGGAAGCCGTTATTTATTTTTAATCTCGAAAAATGAAAGCAATATCTCATCTACAATAAAGAATTACAGTCAACTCCCAATTCTATAACCCTTCATGGTTCCCGGGAAAAGGGTCGTTATTTCGAGAGGGTAGTTATTGAAAAGTTGTTTTATGGTTCCCCAAAAAAGGGTTGTTATTTCGAGTGTGTTGCTATTCCAGGGTTTTTAGAATCAAGAGTTTTCTGTACATTTTCAGTATCAATGCTAGGTGTAAATTCACTGTAATAAGATTTCTTAACCTCAAAGTGCTTGAAGTGTTGAATTTTGCCATAGATGCATTACCAACTTGTATTGACCATAGTTTGCTTACCAACAGTTTACATGGATGCCATTCTCCCATTATTGACCTCGTGAATAGTTCGTCAAGATTATGGTAATGTGTCTGGTAGTGTTGATAGTGCAGAAAATGCCTGCACAGTACACACATCAGGATTCTGCAACACCTATTACAATTTCTTTTAGCTAATCTTTTCACAGACTTGTTTGTTTACAGTAGCGAAATTGTGTTTGCGTGATGTTTTTTTTTCTCCAGGTATATTGATTTTATTTATAAGTTTTTATTGTACATAGTGAATGTGGCTGTCTTTCTGTACAACTTGATGTATCATATTATATTGTTTTTGGTTTTGTTCTTGCGTCTTGCCAAATTACTTGTTCCATTGCATTATGGCTTCTGCCATGTAGTAAAACTCTGGAGGACGAATGTAAATAAGTAAGTGTCAGTTACTGTTGTAAACAAAGTCGAAGGATTGAGAATATAATTCCAGTTCCTAACAGCTGGAACCGACGCATTCTTAATAAAATTTATTGCCATCACTGCAATCCTTCTGTTTTTAAGGAGTATTTTTAATAACTCTTAATACTTACAGTGTGATGAAACTCTGTACCATACAAAGCTTAAGGGGAATGGTGCACAAAAGCTGTGTATTTACCTTAATTTTGGTGAATAGTTGTGTTTCAGAGAATTGTTCACATTTTTTGGCACGACAAGACATAAGGAATAATTTTGAACACCTTACATTGATAGATATTCACTACCATTACTATTATCTGGCATTGATGGAAGATAAGAAAGAATCTTATTTCTCATCTTCCATCAGTGCTCACAGAATTATTAAAGGTAGTGAATATTGAATAATGCAAGAAGTAGTTAAAAATTAATATTTTCATTTTGCCGTGCCAAAAATTTTGATAAACCCTCTGAAAAAACAAGTTATAAAGAAAATGGGATAAACACACTACTTTTGTTCACCATTGTCCTTAATGAAAATACTCAGACAAATCCTCCGGAGGAACTGCCAGTACTTCCCTGCCTTCTTCTATTTCGCTGTTCCTGGCATCAAAACTGCTGCTAATGCTGTCTATGCGAATTTCTCTCTCAGTCTGCTTGAATTGTTTTCTCAACATGGCCTATGCAATTTTCCGATGTGAAAAACCACACGAAATAGAATTATATGCTGGAATAATTGGTATGAGCATGTCAACTTTTTAAATATATTTGTGCTGCAAAGAAAATCAAGTGAAATGTCTAACCCTGTAAGAGTATTTGTGGTGCAAAGAAAATAAATTAAGTGTCTAATACTATTAAAATATTTGTGCATAATAGTTTACAAAATAAAGTCTGTTCTTTATTAAGACTGCTAAATGTCAAATTATAATATTGGAACATAGAAAATACTGAATATAAAATAATTTCTTACTTTAACTAACTAATGTCCACAAAGAAAAAGTAACAATAAACAACGCAAAGATACTAAACAAATAATACTTAAAATCACACAAAATAGGCATGGATTACTACACCCACAAAAATGTTCTTCAAACCTACAAAAATTGAATTGTGAAGTAGAAGTGGAAAAATCAGCAGGAGACACAAATAAATGGGTACATACATGTAAAATACCCCAAAAAAAAAGGTCCAACCCACTGAAACAAGATCATCTGTGAAGTGGGAAATCTCTAGGTAGACAAAGAAAATGTAAAATAATATAAAACAGCTACCAGCAATAGGAATACAGTTTATCTTACTTTTGCAACTATAAATATCACCATAACTCAAACTGTAAATTGCAAAGGAATTAATAATACAACTACATGAAACCAATAGTACATAAGCATACCTTACTTTCATAAAAAAAAGTCACTACAGATAAATCTATTAATTAGAAAGGAAATTAAGTGCAAGAATAAAACTTGAAGCATTTAAACCCACCTGGTACCCTGATACAATGTAAAATGTACCTAGAAAGGGTTAGATACCATACCCATCCCTGTGTGGTTGGTAAGTGAGGATTGGAACCTCGGTACTTGTTTTATTCAGGAAGTACGAAAGTAAGAAGGGGAAGTGAAAACATAACTGTTAACTTCAACAGGAATCACACATAAGTCCTTTGCTAGCTTATCGGAGGGGAGGGTTTCGCCACGCTGGTATATTTTTATTTATCAGGAGTCTTACAGTTTTTATTACATGTCGAAAGCTTGGGGATTACAACCCCTAGTGTAAACTTCAGTTTCAAGGACCTGCGGCATGCAGTTCGGCCTTTCATGGCGGTGGTAGCCTTCAAATATAATTGAAATGCCAGAATTTCAAAATCATGCTCCAAGGAGATTCTACTTTCGCTTGGGCAAACTGCTGGTGTAAAGTGTGGGCCTCGTCGGCTTGAGAGTAGGGACAAAATCTAGAGACACAGGCAGTGAGATCCGCCGACTCTTTACCTGCTGTCCGCTCGGAGCTGGCACCCTCCTCTTTGCTGGTGGATACTGGGGCGCGGCCGATGGCTGAACAGCGGCCGATGCTGGCTGCGGTAGAGTAGTGCGGGTACTGCTAGTGTGTTCCTGAAATTGGTGTGGAGGAATAGCAGTCTAGGATTCGGGCAAGAGTTCGGGATCAGATCCCAGGAAGTCAAGATTGATTTGTAATATTATTAAATGCTCTAATGATATCCTTTTTGATAGCATGATAAGGGGAAACGAAATGCTTGTAAAAGTTGGTTGTCATGTTCTTTTAAAGCTTTCTTTACTTTGATTTTTTGACCACTTGTGTGTGATTGTGGCATAAGGCCAAATTAAGAAACTAATTAAAAGAAATTTAACACAATGTAAGACGAAACTGGGTATACTAGCGTTCCTATAGTGTACTCTAGGTGCACGTCTTGGTCCAGTGCGATCCACTATGTAACTTTCATCTATTCTTTCACCAGCTGAGATGGAACTATAGGGCCAGGATCCCCACGTAGACAGTCGTGATTCCCAGGGGACTTGTGTTCCTAGCAGGGTCGGGTCAGTAGAATATATGTAGACAATAAGTAATCTACGTGTATATTCTACTGTAGAGGTTCATGTAGAATATTGCAATTTATTACATACTCTACACATAGCAAAATTATCTTTATTAACAGCATACAGACTATATATTTAACTGAATTTTGGAAACTATACAGCTAGAACATGCATGTATTAAATTACATTAGTAATATTCTTTGGCAACAATAAAATTAGGGAGTAGAGGATTGGTTTTCATTTTTTAAGTTTGTCAAATCATTAAATTACAGTACTACAAACAATAACTTGAAAGGAAAGCAAATCATTTGTTGTTAAGTAAGCCTATTAATTGAACAGGATGTAGGCTTTTAAAAAATGCCTTCTTGAAAGTTGGGAGCTAACATTTCATTTAATATTCATCAGATGGGGTATCGCAGAGTTTCAGCGCATGGTACCATTGTAGTAATCCCTCTTCCTCCTAACCTTTACCACTGGTCTATAACTTTGCTCTGAATGCTGAACTCAGTTATTATAGTTACTAGTCGTCACCTCGTCACCTTAAGTGGGGGACTACTCATGGAGTACATAGCTCAGTGACTGATTAGTTAACCAGAATTCCTTTAAACACAACACCTTTATTATAACATTACTACACGGTTGTCAATAGATTATTTACACACGGCTGAATGATACAAGTATTAACTCTTAAACAATATACATGAAGTTACAAGTTATTCTCAATTGCAAGAGTCTAAATGAAACTGCCTAACCTTGCCAGAGATATTAACGCTTAGGATGACTGGGTAACGGGGACTCGAGAGAGAGCGTTACGCCTGCCATGCGGATTTATGCTCACCATAAATTAAGACTGTAGGATGGCCTAGAGCTCCTCCAGGCCTGGTTATAGTGATGCCTTCGTCGTGGTCGGCTCCGACGAGTATCACACTGACTGACTTCTTGCACAGATGAGAGTGTTTGCGATTGGGGGGGGGTTTGTCGTTCTGCGCTTCATTTGTATATCATCCAGGTAGTTGGCTATGTAGAGCATGTTTAATAAACAGTTACCTCGCTCTACAAGCCATAACCCATCATCTGTTTCATAAGGGGCAGTGGACATACGACTAATTACAGATGAGGCTGGGATATTCAACAGCTTAATTGCTAGCTTGGTTATTGCTGGATGTTTTCGTTTAGTAAGCCCTCAGAAAGATGGATTAACAACACTTTTATCTCTAAGTGTATATAAATTATTGTGCTCTGTATAACTGGGCTAGGTCATCCAGTCCTTCTCCATCAAGTTCTTGATGCATGATCTTCTCCACGTGCAACAGATTAATTTGTGTGGCCAACTTCAGGAGCAGTCAAGATTTTGAATGTGTTACTTTAATTTTGGGTTTATTTGCATGAATAGTTGTATTGAACAGTTTTTGATTCAAATATAAAATTTTCTATTTTTGACTTAGCCTCTTTGATGAGAGGCAAGTGCTGCTGCAGCAGCTACACCACTACGATCCCAACATAATGTGAAACACCTTTGGGTCAATTTTGGTTTTTTATTTCTTTATTTTTTGTTTCTATTTTAATATTAAATGTGTTTAGTGAAGATTATTAATGCCAACAATGCTTGGATAGGTTTAAATCATGGTATGTCTGAAAGGTTTAAACTGATAATTTAAATATTAATGATTTATGGAAATAAACTTATCATATATTACCATGTTACTGGTAAATACTAAATGAGTCTAAAAATTGTGTTAATGTATCATCTAGTTACATTGGCATGGCGGGCTTCCGCATGTTAAATTTCTTTTGTGAAAGGACCAACACAATTATAATTGGGGGTGGGATGTGATTAAGGATTATATTCTAGTTAGCCTCTGCCCTCCTTAAATTTATTCCTCTCCTGGGTACGTACCTCATCATGCTGTTCTGCAGATAACCATCTTCCCTAAGTAGACTGGGTGCAAGAAGATTGCTGCTGAGCCGTAGATGTGCTTGCTCTTGCCTCTTTTCAACTTATTTTTTGGAGTTCGGTATATCCATCTGGCAACCGTAATTGCATCCACTCTTCTGCAGCATTGGCAATACTGAATTTGCTTGTTGACACTCATTGATTAAAGTACAAACAGGGCCAAAAAGTTTGATGCCATCTGAAACTTGCTTCATGAAGTTGTCGCCAAACATCAGCTGAAGAGCTGCAGGGTCAATTGATACATCCTCTCCAATCACCTTTTTCATTGTTAGTAGATTTTTCTTCAGATAAACTATTGCTGCACCTTCTTGTTTCACATGCCAGTGTTATCTGGTGGCCACCAAATGCATCAGCTGAAGTGAAAGTTTTTAACAATGTATTTACTCTTGATGCCAGCTGAGGTGGAACCAGCTCTTTTGCATGAAGATTGCCAGTATGTGAATTGCATGTAATGTGCCACAAATCTATTATTTTGTTCATTTTCATCATATTGACAGCATTGTCAGAACATACAGCATATAATTCCGTATTGTACACATCTCGTACAGATACAATTGCATGTGAAACAATATCCTTAAGAGCATTTCCTGTTTTACTCTCTCCCGACAGATCCTAAGCATCAAGAAATCCAGTGTCATCTGCTGCATTATGTATCGTAGCAGCTATGTTTTTTGTGTTGGCTGCCTCATTCTTCCAGCCATTGATGAGCAGAACAGAATGTTTACCAAAGTTTAAAGAAGTTCTGCACTCTTCATATTCAGCATCAAGAATGGTTGTTGCAAGTGTTTTTGAACTGGGGGCCTGTATAATTGTCTCAATGTCTTAACAAAATTTTTAAAATGGTTATAGTCCACTACACTAAGAGGACTGTTACAACTGAATATAAATTTCCCCAGTGTACGGTTGGCAACTTCACACTCAGCTTTTGACATTTTATAAAAAAAAATAGTCTGGTTCCTATGATTTAAATTTTCTTGTGTCGTGTTTGTGTGTGTTTCCATCAGCTTTGGGGGCTAAGTACATTTATGTACACTTTCTGAAACTTCAGATATTGAATTCTGTTCAATACTGTGAAATTTACCCAGAGAATCACCTGCAGTGAAAGACTGTTGGTTTGTGGTTGCAACAGTGGGAATGTCTGAAACTTTGGACAGTGAATTATGTCCAGTACTTTGATGAAATTTACACCGTGAGTCACCTGTAGATAAAGACCCTTGGCTTGTAGTTGCAATAATGGGGCTCATAGATTCACTTGGAGTAGAAAAGCCAAATACAGGATCATCTTCATCACTGTAAGTGTGTGTGGTTGAACAATTTGTGATGCAGATAAAACCACCATTGAGGTTACATTGTGACATACATTCCTGAAAAAGAAATGAGGTTTGTAGGCTTTGGAAGTAATTTTACAAATGCATTGAACAATGTCTTTATCACGTAAAATATGAACAGGAAGGGACATTTAAGACACTCCCTGCCACACCAACAAAACATTTTTAATTGATTAAGGTCTAAGCATATGTTTTGCAAGCCAGCTCATCATGCATGACCTTAGGTCTCTATTAAGTCTATCTTCCTTAATCAATGTATGAATACATGCTAGAATAAATCAAAATTAATCTGCAACATATTTGTAGGCTACCTGCTATCAAAATGATACCTAAATATTAAACAAATACAAATCAAATATTATTTTTAGTATGATGATAATCAAGTTTGATAATATTTTTTATTATATTAACAGTATGTTGTTAGCGCAACTTGTTTAGTTTTACATTATTAATATCATATTAAGTAAACTAAAGGTGGATAAAGTTATTTACTTACCTGTGTGATTCTAGTTGTTGTGCAGCAGTTTGCTTTAAAGTTGTCTGACACACAGTACAAAATGCTGGACACTTGTTATTGTCTTTAACTAAATTAAAGCCCTTGTCACCACAAAGAATGCTTTGCCCTGCCAACCATTTAGAAACAACTGAAGTGTCTTGTCCTATGCTCTGAATGCCCTGCGTACAATAGGCTGTGGCCATGATGTGCAATTGTATAAACAAAAATTAATCCATTTTATTCAAGTGTTTATGTTTACAAACCGTAAGTTACATTATTTCACTTAACATACACAATATTTCTTTTGACATTGATAGACGTAATTTTCTACATACTCTACATAAATTTCTACGTATTCTAAGTTATTTTCTACGTGTATGTAGAAAAATAGTATTCTATACGTAATGACCCAACCCTGGTCCTAGTGAAGGGCGCCCCCAAAGATCAGCCACTGTAATACAATTTGTACTACCTTGACAGACCTCTGGTTGCTGCTAAATGGTTTTGTGTATTTGCCGTTTGGCGTAGCTCGTGTAGCCGGCTTTACCTTACATGAATTAAAATGAATTGGCAGTATATCATTAATGAAGTATTTTAACTCCAAACACCCAATAGTTAAATAATTATTCCAAATGCTTAGAGGCTTACAAGGGGTGCTCATAAAATACCAAAGTGAAAAATACCAATATAGGCTGAAATAAATACCTTTTACTAGTAATATATTTAAAGATAATAAATACAATCGTGTGGAGTCACTCTCTTCTCACTACAGTAATTAATTATGCGGAAGTCAATTACGTTAATGGCCAGGCGAGGCAACCTGGATAAAACAATGTAATACGTTGTACTATTGATTGACTTGGCAAATACGTGAATCAAGATTAGCCCAATAATTAACTACCTAATTTTAATTGATTGGGATTGTCCAGAAGGGACCGAAAGATGGGGTATGTCAATGGGAATGCTTCACCCAAGCGGTGAAGGCGTGGCCAGGTTAGGGCCTTACGGGTCGTCATCCAGATGGGATGTCTTCGCATTGACCTTCAATACCAGGTGGAAGAGATTAAGGAAGAAGGGGAGGAATTGTAAGGGACGGTATCTTGCTGGAAGTTCTGATAGTTGTTGATGACTCTGGTAGTTGCTGGTGGAGGCCAAAAAGTTGGAAGGTGTCTGGATGGCGGTGACCCTCCAAGGGTTGAAGAGGTTGAAGGCCCTCTGGTTCGTGCCTGTCCTCTGGAGCTGGGTGGCATCGTCGTTGGCCATTGGAACTTCCACGGTCACCAGCGCGGGTGAGGGACTCTGCCCAGTGCTAACACCTCGGCTTTCACAGCCAGGGAGGTGCAGCAGAAATCACTCGTGAGGTTTAAACACACAGTTGGAGATGCCTTTTTTTTAAGCAAAAAAAACAGCACTTTATTTATTGGTAATAGATATGAAGATACATATTCAAAATTAAATCACTCGTGAGCTGGGGTTAGCAGCTAAAACATTGCCAAGTGCATGTATCTAGGTGAGCACCTAGAACCTCTGCAGCGCGGCCGGATGCGGTGACTTGCTGCTGTCGCTTGTGCCTAGATCCTTGGGCTGGTCTGTGAAGTAGTCACGTGAGTGGTGAGCGCCGTCATGGTCTTAACGCTGCTGGCTGTTAGCCGACGTCAAATTTAGTTAAGTAGGTACCCAAATTTATGCGTTGCATATTTAACTTTTAAATTCATTTTCTTCTTTCCTTTTGTGTATACCAGGGGAGTAAAAGTATAGTTGAAATTCTTTTGTCCTCGCTCTACAGGATGTGTTTCTAGCTAAAAATTAAAACATTGCAGTGCAGTAGGGTACTGATTGTGTACTTATACGAATAAATTAATTTGGAATTAAAATTTTTTTTTATTTTTCCAGTTTTTAAAAAAGTCAGGTTCAGTGAAAATCTGCCAGTTCTAATCTCCTTCAGATGCATTGAACACATCCGTAGTAATCAGTTTCGTGTGCTTGGTGTAGTGTTAATTTTTAGTGTATTTTAATCCATGTTCGTTCAATGTCTTGCATGAAAATAAGAGCAGTTATTAATGAAATATTATTTTAATTCAAAGTGCAGCGGTCTACCAGATTAAATTATACTCCATAAGGATATACACAACGTAAAAATATATCAACAGTCCAGATTCATTGCTCATCCACTACGAAGACATTTCCACCCAGCCTAAATAGTTTTTTGATGTGTCACAATAAAATACAAACTAACATTGTTCGCGTATATATTTTTATTTGTATTAATTCATTTTTTTTAAATTATGACTCAGAAGTGCTGGGAATGTAAAATAATAGCAAAAAAACTGAAATTCACTGCTGTAAATAAAATCGTAATCCAATAATATTGTGCAGAAAGGTCATCAATAATTAGTCCAGTAAGTTGAAAATGCAATCCGTAATTAAAATCTGAAAAGAAAAGCCAAAACTTGTCATAATAGCACTACCACAAGACAAAGCCGAACACAGCACAAACAGATTAAAATGGTTGGGTCACAAAGACTGTGGGAGTGAAACAAGAGGATCTGGCATGAAATTAAACTTTTTTTACTAGTGGCTGTCCCTTTTGCTAATTACAAAGGGAAAAATGGTTTGGTTGTGAAACGTGAGCTATTATTTCCTATCACTGTTACTATGCGCCCAGCATTTAGCAAGTTATGCACAGATTGTGCTGCATGCAGGATGGAGAGAGGACAGCACGAGTTAACACTTCTATTCACGTGTGTGTGTCACGCGTGCAGCCTAACTCACCAGGCGCACACTTCGGTCTTGTCCCAGCCAAAGTTTTAAAGTTTTTTTCACCATATTTTTTTGGGTTTTACAGCTAGGGTCTACCAGTTAATGGTAACAGCACAACCTCTCATATGTTGTTGCTGCGTGCTCTAATAAACATATTTTTTAATGACCTTTAATTGAAACTTCTTTCATTTTTCCCCCTCCTTTTTTTTTTTTTTTTCACACAGTTCTCAAGAGTGTTGTAACATTGCTGTACTCACTAGATCTGTGCTTGTTAAATAGGTGTTTTACTGTAAGCTGAATGGTTGCTGTGCTGCAGGTGGAGAGAAAAAAAGAAATGCTATATACTGTGTCACCTCATACAGGTCTGGCCTGCAGAGGATGGCACGCACACATGCATGCATGCACTCATACATGTGCACACACACATACACATGCACATACACATACACTCACCCACACATTCACCCACACACACTCACCCACACACACTCACACTCATGCATGGGTCAGCCGGCCTTGTGTAATATTTACCTGCACTGGATGTGTTAATTGAAGTTGTGAAGGATAAAGGAGCTGATGACTGTGTTGTTGGTGGAGAAGTATGTGTATATTGTTTTATGTTGTCTTTTCATGGAAAAGTTAATAAAATTAATAATTTTACTGTATCTAATTTGTTTCTAGTGCATAGAAGATTTTGTGAAGAAGCTTTCTGATGATGTGGCACAACTCCAGCGAAAAGGAATTGAAATGTGTCAATTGGGCTACATCATTTTACGAATATTTGAAATGTTTCACACAGATGAGGCCCCATTGCAATTAAGAACAAGCATATCTAAGAGATTTATACCAAATCTCTTTCAATATTTGAAGGTAATTTTTTTGCAATTTTTTGTTGAAATATTATTTTTCTTTGCTTTTCTAACGTGATTACTATGCCTTCGTCTTGCATTTCTCGTTAAAGTTCAGCATCAAAATTACAATTTCTGTCAGGTCTTTTTCCTTGTGAGGGTTAACATATTTGGGGGTTTCACATAACTACCATTTTGTTCAATGTTCTCGTATTTTGCTCTAATTTCCACCCTTTGTACAATTTTACGAATTGCACACATTTTTGTACAATTTTCAGGCTTAATATTTTTTCTTCTTTTGAAACCCAATTCATAATACGCAATATTGCAATCAGATCATAGGTAAGAATACTGTCATTTTGAGTTACGCAACACACAGCGTTAATAAAGATGTTTGAGTTTGCAATGGTTTCTGCATTGTAGTCGACATCTGGTGTTTTTTTTGTCCACCATATTGGACACCTACATGTGTGTTAAATGGTTACGCAACGTTCGTTTTCGATTTTGCATAATTTAAAAGTGTTTTTAATATATGTGATTTTTGAAGAAATGGACTGAGAAGATGTGGTGTTATCTGTTATGATCATGGTAGACTCTGGGTTTTATTGTCTATTTGAAATACTATGGCAAAGAGCGAAGCAAAACATAAGGCGTTCAAGCAAGTGTTTCTGCATTCATACTCTACACATTTCCCTTGGGCACTTTATTCTCCAAAAGGTGAGAATTTTTCGAAATGCACAGTGTGTGTGATTTAAACATTGCTAAGGTGGAAGAAGTGATTTCAAAGTTCCTCCATGTTTAGTGAAGCAAAAGAACAATTAAGCATCTTAAGCTCAATCCAGATCAAAGTGTTTGTCAATATGAGAAGTGACAATTTTAGTTTAATTAGGGTGGAATGTTACTTTACTGCATTTACAACTGAACATAATTTACCAGCTTTGTTAATAGATAGTGCCAACCACCTTTTCCATAAAATGTTTCCATTGTATTGGGCTCAGTGGTGTTATACCTTGTATGTGGTCCCTACTCTGTCCACAGCACAGTACTGTTAATCATTGTACTGCCCTCTATCAGTGGTCCATACGCATATGGTTTTTGTATGTCACATATTTAATGGTGTTAATTTCTCATTTTACACCAGTGTATATGTATTAGAATCATGCCACAATTTATTCTTATCACAGTTGACAACTATTTTTAATTTTACAATTACTGTAGTAAGATGTTGAAACATGTAACTATTTCTGGTAGTTTGCTGCCAACTTACCTGTATTGCGGTCAGTGTGTATGTTAAAACATACACAGTTATATGGGCAGTGATTTTTTCAAAGGTTGATAACAAAAGTGCTTACTTTGTTGCGAACCACCTATAGATTGCAATACTTTATTGGCTGCCTGTTACTCATTTTCATATGTTAACCCAAAGCAGGTGCTCAAAATGGCGGCTCTCTGCTTGGTTGCAGACGTTGCAACAGTGTTGCCAGGAATGGTTTGAACTGCGTTGCATGCCACTTGTATTCATTCTACGAGAACGTCGTGGTTCTCCACAGGCGAGGGAAAATTTTTTTTTTTAAATTTATGTGTTGTTGGATGAATGTCATTTATTATAGATATTAGATCAGGTGCATACATTTGAACATTAAAATAATGCCATGTAGAATTTGCATCTTGTAGATGATTGATAGAGACAGGAAAAATTTGCAAGTTCAGTGACCTATAGGCTAGACTTCATAATCATTTGTGTACACACATAAATAACAACTGTGTATTGGATGCTTCCTTTCACAGTGAGAGACCTGGATTGGGACGACATTTCCCTGCGTATTTGTTATTGGCTCATAGTTCTATAAAATGTGTCAAATAGGTCGTGGCCCAATTGCAGAGGGCCTTCACCACGCTGCCTGGTGCCGAAGGAACCATCTGCTCCTTTCCTAGTCTTCACCAAGCTCTTGGTGCTGAAGACTATTCCTCTACCCATGTCTTCACGGCACTCCTGGTACCAAAGAGTCAGACTGTTCTAACCATCCTTTCCAGTCAACATCTATGTTGTCAAACACTTGACAATGCCGGTCTCTTCAGGGTAACATAGTCGAGTAGTCCAGTTTAAGTTCCTCTCATAACGCTTTTCTACCTTCTCCCACGTTAGCCTAGTAACAGGTCGCCTTCACCTGTCTCATGTATTTAAACTTCCGTAAGCTCCAGCTGGTAGGAGGTAGTACATGACACCACTGTTAATTTCCTTCTGGGAAATGGGAAAAGGAGTAATAAGGGTGGTTAGGAAAGAAATAAGAACAGGAAAAGGGGAAAAAAGGGAAATGTTGTAAAGGGTAGTAGGGTAAAAGGAGGAAAAGGGTAAGTTCGTGTTTAACTTGTTCAACATGTTCAAAGCAAAACTAAAATAACTGAAAGAGCTTCAAAACTCGTAGACTTGTAGTGGAGGGAGATGTAGGGGAAACTCAAATAACTTAGTTAAAACTCCTAAAATCTTAAAACTCTCTTTAAATCCTACAACTCCTCTCTAACCATCTCTGAAAAACTTCTGCATTATCATCTGTTTCAATTACTGGTCTCTATCAAATTCTGCCAGGGGTATTCCTCCACAAGGCGCTTTCTACAAACAGGGGCGGCCTTGAAGCCCAAAACTTAAATCATTTCGTAAATTTTAGGTAGCGGTTAAACTCACTTTCACTGCATACAAGAGGTCATGTGCGATCTTAGACAGGTAATCACTGACGATGTAAAATTAAAAAAATAAATAAATAAGTTCATTAAATAAAATAATTAATAAAATCAACATTAACCTTATAACTAAAAAAGGAGGGAAAATTAACTTCTTAGAAATAAATTATTAGGTTTTCATTAAAACGTTCTAATCTTAATACAAAAACTATTAATAAAAATTTATACAAAAATAAATTTTTATGCATGAGGTAAATAAACAAAAGTACCTTTTTAGTACACTTTGGTATGAAATAGATGGAATTTTGATAAAAATTAGTTTCTTTTATAATCAAGCTGTTAACATAGAAATTAAAATCACAATCATCATTTCATATCTAGTCATTTTTAAAATTACATTTAATTAACTAAACAAATGCGTTAATATAATTTTGACTTGTTTGTACTGCACAAATAGTTAAATAGGAATCTATTCCTCAACAACAACTAGAAAAATCCATTAATAATTCATTATTTCTTTAGGCCAACTCAAAAATGAATTAAAATAACCAACATTAAAAACGTACCATAAAATCATTATTACTATAAATCATGGATGAACTTCAACTCATTGTAATTCTGTACCATTAATAATTTGAAAATGTCTTAACTATAACTGAATGGCCTTACTTCGTCATTTACATTTATCATGCTGGGTCACAAATGTTTTTAAGAACTTGTTTCATTTTCTACCGCCACTGTAAACAGCTATTTCTTAATCTGTTCTTACGTTATGCCGTCATAGGCGTTTCTTTATCAACAGTGTTAGGGCAACTGGACACAAATTTATGACGAGAGGAAGACATCTATTCACAAAAAGAATAAAAACTCTCAACATTGTTTTACTAAGGTCTTAACTGATAACAAGCTCCTGACCTACTGACCAAACTGGAACGCTTTCTCTCGTCGGCGTCAACCTCAAAAAATTAATCACTTCTTAACAGTAAAATTCAGTAGGCATCCTCCTGGACAATTATTTACTTTACTAACTTAAAACTTACTTGGCTTTTACATCTTACTGTTATTTAAACTAAATTTTACATATGATGCTGCCTAACTGGAGCCTCTAGAAATTAAACTATAACTACATGTCCTGATTACTTATCTTTTATCGTCTACATAATGTTTGTCCTTGAAGGCTCCTCCCGCCTTCTTACTCCATGCCGACTATGACTCCTCGGCTTCCGACGACTCCGCTCAACTGACTAACTGCGCTCATGTCTCCCGTGTGTCATACTCCCCACTCTACTACATCTCTTTAAAACCTGACCTCCCTCCACAGCTGGACTCCTACCACATAACAGCCCCTTGCATCACCCGCACACGTCACTTGGTCTTCCAGCTAATCATGGCCCTTCTTGGACACGTGCAGCCGTCCACACAGCAAAAGCTCAGCACGAGGCCACTCCCTTATCACCTTAGCTGTCTAGACTTTGTTTGCGGCCTGCAGCACAGCTTCTCCCCGCTTCCCTGCTGAGGTCCACAAACACACAGCTGTCGACGTTCGCTAACCACTCCAGGAACTTTTCGACACACGTGCGGCTTGAAAACAGTTCCTAACCACCGCGGGACGACACAAAACAATTCGAGATAATGATTACTGCTACGGTACCATTGCAGTGGCGAAGGCAAACACAGCTGCGGCCGGTACCAAAAATGCTGAGGCTGACTTCAGCTCGACACTAATGACAAATAACTCTTGTAGCAGCTCGGGAACTATTGACTGGAGGGCTAAGATTCCCAAGATGACAGAGAAAACAACCTAACCTTCTGACATCCCAAACCCTTTTAAAATAAATTAAATTCCATCCTAAACATGACAAAAATTATTAGGCCGAACCTTTCAAAAAGAATAAACAACAAATTATAAATTGCTTCCAATAGAAACCCATTAAGGACTCTGCCTAGAAAAATTAATAAAAATAATTTATCAAGAGGGTAGTACCATTTAAAATATTAAAATGAACCACGACTACTAAGAGAAGGGCAAAAGACTCTAGACCCTAATACCAAAACAGAAGCAAAACGACTTCAAAAATTTATAACCAAAAATCCAATTAAAAATTAAAATTTTTAAATCATAAAATCATTACCAAGACACTAAAAATGAAGTATTCACATCTGAACAAATAAAAAGAAGGGCAAACCTAACCCCAAAATGACAACTGAACCATGCCTAGGATTGCTGTGAACAATAATCCTAACCAAAACACTATAATTCAAAATTTCCAAGATCCTATGAAAATTACCCAAATTACCTCATGGATGAAAACAAAAAAATAGGTAGTGTCCCGAAAAATTAAGGGTATCATAACAAAAAAATAGGTAATCGTAACAAAAAAAACTAAAACATCTCAAAAATCGCAAAAATACCAGTGTAACACTTCACTGACATAAACACGGTTTTACCCATTTAACGGTATTCATGCAGTAGTATAATACCTTACTCTTTAAACATCGGCCCTGTCAGAGGTACAGTAGGTGACCTGGGAGATTTGCTATAACCACTACATAATTTAGTAGAGCATACACAAGCGCATTGGACGGCCACCCTTACTGTGCACTACAGTGCCAGAACAGTAGAACCCTGATATTATGCACTCTCTCTCTCTCTCTCTTGGGGTCGGCTTGGTGCTTGCTCTCCATCACGCTTCTGGTGCCAGAGTAGGTATTCCCTGAATTGGGAAGACTGGTCTCAGGAGAGGCTCACTCACATTGAGATAGTCAGCCAGTGTGACCTGATTCTCTGTATCTACCGCACTTCTGGTGCTGGATACGGGGATAGGGATCCCACATTGGGTGAGCGGAGGCAGAATGTGGTTCGACACCCGAGTAGGATCACGGCATCACTTGATCCACTTGTACGAGGTTAGATAGTAGTGGTCTCTGTCTCAGACCTCGTACTATACTCCTTCAGCAGTGGTAACCGTAAGAGGGTAAAATGGGCTCAGATGATCTGTAAATACCAGCCGGAGCCTAGCTTAGTCCTTGCCGGACTCGAGCACCTCGGTCTCCTGGAGCAGCAAGCATCAGCGCTTTGCCAGAGACCGATTATGTCAGACTATGAATGATGCCTCATCGAGCCACCCACCCAGTTTGCTGGTGACGTGCACCCAGTATTAGCTGCCTACTTAAGTGGACAGGTCACTTGGGCTTGATAATCTGTGGTTTTGGGGAACGTTGTATCTGCAGTCTTCACCTGTAGCTAACAGCACCACCGAGCACTTGCACCGCAACCCGCCAGACACCGAAGTTCACCCCAGCTTCGTACGGTCAAAAATCTTGCAAGTTCAAATGGTCAATAGTTGCCCAGGTATACTAGTAAAGGGAATTCCACTAAAGTGCAAAATTATCCTGGTCACACCTGATTTTGTGCCCTACAGAAAGGCCACACTGTCTGTTTTATATTCTGGACATGCTCCAGTACCACACATTATGCGTTATGGCATGCCTCCAGTAACCACAGGACGTCTCGCATCAAAGTTTTTCTGGCGCACATTGTGGGGCCTTGCATCTTAATTAAGATGATTGATTAAGGAGAACCAGGCCAGTCTGACCCTGAACTAGCAGACCTTGCCAGGAGCCGAACCGCCTGTAAATCAGACTTCGGGGTGTCTGTAATTACACTGTGGCACTCATCAATTACGCAACAATGTTAGACACGGACATGACAGAGCACGAGCCAGCCGGCAACATCACAAACGAAACCGAACCAGACCGGTGTTCCAAGCCTAATTGTCCTGGCATGGGGATACACCGCATAGAATGTTCCCATTAACAACAATGGTTTTACTTTGTCTGCCTAGGCTAGGCGGAGGAAGCCAGATTCACAGACGGTCTCAAATACAGATGTGACCAGTGTCGAACTCTACAATCTGCATTCGGTAACTGGATCACTTGCCCGGGACATGGTATCCAATAGTGCGCTGCATACTATGTGGGGAGTCATACCACCATGGTTGCATAGGATGGCCAGACAAAAAAATCACCTGACCAGGGATGGTTTACCAATGCAATATATGATGGTGAGCGAGTATTGACCACATAATCCCGGACTGGCCTTCCATACAAGAACTGGTGTTGCGCGGGAGAGCCATAACTACCTGAATTCATGGGGCGCCCACATGAGGATCTACTAGTTTTTACAGCTAAATGTGAGGAGGAGTTTCGTGCCAATGAAATTCCTGAAAAGCAGTGGGTCACAAGGGCACAAGCAAAACTCAAGGGCAAAGCACTCGAATGGTGACAGAAATATGGAGAATTCATTTCCCTGTGGAGCCAACTCAGTAGCTGTCTTGCTACACAATTTACTGGTACGCCTCACGACGGAATTTTATGTTCGAACCTAAACGCCAGATGATGAGGTGGAAATATTTATCCGCCGTAAGGTGCAGATGTACCGGCGAATATTTCTGGCTGGATACGAAGGAAGCTGCATACGGCATGTAACTTGCATGTTGTTAAGAAAGCCGAGAAACCTTTTACTATTTCCGAAGCTACTCACAGTGGATGGACTAATGGAACAAGCGCGGGAAACGGAGCGCAACTTCAAGGCACAAGCAATCCTCTAACGCCCAAGAATAACCAAGCCCTTTGAGTCAGATGAGCCATCTGAATGAAGAACAAAAACCCCATCTTCTGCACCCCCCACATCAATCCTTTGAAAATGCTGGTTCTGCCCAGAGTACTACTTTAATAAGGATTGATTGCAGCATCAAATGAAATGGGGCCAGATAGAGGAAGGGGGTGCAATGCATGCACCAGGTAAAACCCAACAACCAGCTGACAAGAAAACCACCCTGCAGGTGGGAAATGTTGCAGCCGGCAGGAGAAACGGGCCGCCTGACCGGGCCAAAAGGGCCCATTATCCAGCTCCTAGATAAGGAAGCCGAAGCCCTGCACATCGGAGTCAACATTAATGGGAAAAGAATTCTCACTCTGCTTGACTCAGCTGCAACCAGCAATTTTGTATGCAGCAATTTTTTGATCAAAGAACAAAGGGTATCACTACATCCGCAGGATGACCAAGCCAGACAGCACACTCTAAGTTGAGGGTCGAACCACTCTCATTGTTGAACTTCACATGAACACTGGGACATCCCTGGCTCCACCAGCAACGTGTTATGAATCATTATGAATCATGAATGCAACGTAAGGTATACATAGGTGATAAAACCATGTTACGATCAACTGGGAACTCTGCCCTGACACCGTAGTTCCACCGACTGTCAAAGAAATGGAGTTCAACCACCAACTTAAGGAAGAACTGTTCCAAAAATTGAAGTTCGCCACGAACACGCCGGCGCTTTCGGATTTGGAGGGACA
The DNA here is from genome assembly GCA_029891345.1 of Dryococelus australis. Lineage (NCBI taxonomy): Eukaryota > Metazoa > Arthropoda > Insecta > Phasmatodea > Phasmatidae > Dryococelus > Dryococelus australis. The sequence continues at coordinate 145,996,140 of CM056993.1, forward strand.
CTTCGACGAATGAGAACTATACAGCATGAAATATGTCTGAATAAAACCACTCCAGTCTACAACAGGTCATTTAGGTTGTCCACCAGACATCATAGTCTCATCATGGAGCAGCTGGAAGAAATAAAAATACAACAAAAAATAATTGAGCCCTCCGATTCTCCCTACAACTCGCACGTGGTACTAGTTCCCAAGGACGACGGATGACTATGATTCTGCGTTAACTACAAGGCACTAAATGACGTCACTCTCACCATTGCTCCACTAGCGATCAACGTATTGCACACCTTGTGCGATATAGGGGAGGCAAAGATTTTCAGTACCCTAGACGTGCAGTCAGGGTACTGGAAATTCGCTGTACACCTGGACAGTAGGAAATACAACTCCATTTATCAAGAGGGAGAAACCCTCCAGTTTCAAGTCATGCCCTTCGGACTAAAAAACGCTCCTGCTACTTTTCAACAGCTCAAGTCAGCCGAGGTACTGACACTGTACATTGGGTAATTCTGTTTTGAATACCTCGATGATGTCATTGTCTGTTCAAAATCTTGGGAGGATCACCTCAGCCATATTTATAAAGGTAACTCGAGTGCCTGGAACTCCATGGTATGACAATACAGAACCTCACAGTCATTGTACTTTTGTATTTTGTCGCAGCGCTTTTAGCAGTTAGGCCTTACTGCGCTTTGGCCACCCAATAGGCAGGGAAGAGGAATTACGTCCATTCACTGCAAAGCGATCGGGATTAATGTGACCATTGGCCAGACCCAAGCCCAAGTTTGGCACGTCCACACATCCCTGCTCCTTCTACCACAGAGGTTCTGAGACCCTCGCACTCAGAAACCAAGCGTGTGGTCTGGCCGGTGTTCTACCCATACTCCTAGTGTCTTTCCAGGGTACAACCGAAGCTGATTGCCACTCACCTCCCAGTCTTTCCACAAGAGTGGGAATCTCTCCAGACCTCCTCCAGCATACGGAGTCAACCACTACCAGTACGAGTCCAACCACAATGATCAGCCACCAGGGAAAACCTCCAGTGGGGCCAACCGATCATCCTGTACTACCAATGAATTTCCATGGCACTTGTGGGTTATTCATGACCGACTACTCTGCCGATGGAGTGCAGAGGAAATCCCTTCCACACAAGGTGGTTGAGAACACCTGACCAGGCATAAGCCTTACACCCAATGAAGGGCCGGTCACACTCCACTCCCTGGGAGCCACATCGTGCAAAGGCGGGGAATTACGATAACTCAGAATGGCCATTACCCCGGTGACCGAGCCACCAGGGAGCAGTCAGGACCCCTTCATGGTGTTGCGGTTCACCGGAAATAGCAGCCTTTGCTCTGACATTGGAGAATTTATATCATGTATCGTCATTTAATCTCCAAAGTTTCATCACTGCATCTTACCCATCGCTCCCCTTGCCTCCTGAGGGCCTTACGTGACCCATTCCTAGTTCGAGGGAGATATGTCGGCTTCACTCCATTCCATGTCTTTGTACTTCTACACACATTGAAGTACTGACGTTGAGCCCCAACGGCCTGAGTGCTAAGTGGTCCAACACCCCAACACCCCACCAAGTCATCTATTGGCCCAACCATCATGGCAGATACCCCTGGCCAGTCACGAGGAAACTGCAACCAATAGGAAAACGAGCAGCGTAGTCCAATTTGCGGAATCAGGGGTGGCACGAGAAACCTTGGGTTACCTTGAATGGAGAGAGGCTATAAGAGATGTTTCATCTACTCCGAACAGGTTGTGTGCGGTGCAACTTGACTTGATTACTGTAGCATGGTACTGCCACACCACCTCTCATGCCAAAGACCTTCCTCCTAGGCTACTACACCCCATGGTTAAATCCGGAAGGGTGCCTTGCACTGGAGTCGCACAACCCTATCCCTTCCACGGTATGACAGCAAAGGTCTCGAAGAGCCACTTTGGGAAGACTTTGATCGATTACCTGGGTCATATTGTTTCACCCGAAGACAACTACTCTCAAGCCAATTTACTATGAGCAATTCAAGAAGCCGAAGAACGAACCACCAAGAAGCAACTATGCTGCTTCCTTGGCATGTGCAACTGGCTCCGAGACTTTGTGCCCAACATCGTCAGCCACATGGCATCGCTGCACCAATTATTAGAGAAGGAAGCCCAGTGGTGATGGGAGCCTGAACATCGTGCTGCCTTCCTAGCTCTCAAAATCAGCTTTAACAACATCAAGCACCTTCATCGGCCACAAGGAGAAGGCCCCCTGATCCTACAGACCAACGCTTGTAAGAATCGCCTCGGTTCCCTTCCTCTACCAAGAAGACTCCCGACGCCACCTACTATTGATAGTCTATGCAGGCACACTGCTCAACGCCACAGAACAGAAATATCACATCAATGAGCAAGAATGCCTCGTGGTCATCTGGGTGATCCGGAACTACTGATACTATCTGGAAACCACCCATTTCATTCTGAGAACTGACAGTAAAACCCTCCAGTAGCTGCGGGAATCCAGAAACAACAAAGCCAAACTTGGATGGTGGGACCTGTTCTTTACTGAGTTCGTCTTCGAAGTGTAGCACTGTCCGGGAAAAACCAACCACCTTCCAGATGCCCTATCTTGCCAGCCGTACGTTGACGACGCCAAAGTGGACAAAGAATGGGAACATATGATGCCGCCTCAACCTCCGGAACGCAGCCCAGAAGACGAAATCAAACTACTGCAACTGCAGATCAGCCAAAGTCAGATAGAGCACCACCAGCAACAAGATCCAGACATTCAACCTCCTACAGAAGCATCCTCAGCGGTATGAACTACAAGACGACATTGTCTGGTCCCGCAACAATCAACCTGGAGCCAAGTGGATAATTTGGATACTCAATGATCTACGCTCCGATATCTGCAGTTATCATCATGACCACTCCAAAGCAGGACACCCAGGCACCTGGGAAACACTAGCTGACATAATTGAATGGGCGATACATATGGGACGGCATGAGCAGGGATGTCCACAATAAGTCCACGGCAGCACAACATGCAGCAGGAGCAAAGACTATCCTGTGCGACAACCAACGGCGAAATCTAGATGACTATGCACCTCATGGACGCACATTGCCACCGACCTAATGGGGTCTTATCCCTGAAGCACGAGGGAAAACCGCTATCTTGCGTTGATGGCCGAGCGCTCTTTGCTTCTTTAATATTTTGCCACCCCTCCATGGGTGTGATCTCTGTGTCCTATCCCTACTCCTCTACAACCTCGTGTGCTTCCCTCCCTCCTGTGCGTGCGCTCTGACCAAATTTCCCCTACCTTGATTGTCTGATGGTTTTAATTTAAATGTTTTTCTGGCCTATTCTCTTTCGACCTTCCTATGAGTAGCATCACCTTGGTGGTCATCAATTTTCCTAGGAAAGCAATGCTTTTAGTATTGAGTGGCGACATGAGGTGACTTGACACAGGGGGGTTCGTCAGCTGACATAGTGGATAACTTTAAATGTGGGTTTGAGAATTCGGGTACTTCGGCTAGGAATTGCTGTACTGGTGGAGTTTCCAAAATTATGTTTGGTACCACATAGAAAATTTACGTTTCGGTTCAACTAACTTGATACAGTGACAGTATTTTTTTGGCCTAATTACTTGGCTACTAAGAATGAATGAGCTTAATGTATGTTTTTCCTGGTTTGTATAGCCAGTGTGAATCTGCTATCGACGACACATTTAACCGCACTGTCTAGGTAGTAAGTTGTTGGTCTGCCCAAACCCACAGTAACACTCTAACATTTTGTGGGTTTATATGTTTAAAATTTGTATGAATATTTGGTCTGGTAACTTATTTCGTGCCATTATTAAAGTGAATTGCTCACGTCAAGGTAAAACTGAGAAATTATTTTCGCACATTTAATATATTGGGTAAAGTTTTGTGTAAGGTCCAATCAGTGTAGATTTTATTTGGCTGCATTCAGACGTCTTTGATAGGTCTATTAAAAAAATGTGCATCCGACTGTATGCTTTTTAACGTGTGCAAATACTGGAGCATCACTTTTGACGGCCCGTTAAATAGGGTGCATCTTGCCTCAGTCATTTATCCTTTTAATAAATGTGTGTGGTATTTTAATATAATGGTTATTATATGCAATTCAAAATAAATAATTTGGTGATACATGGCACAGGAAACACAGGGTCATTTAATAATGGTGAATTACTCAATGATGGTGGAATTTTGTGGTTGTTATAAAATACAGAGGAAATATAAAGTTTGAGTCCAAATAATAGGTGATTATTGTGTAATTTGGAAATAAAGTGAATGTTGTCTGGTTACAAAATTCAGTGATCATGTTTGAAGTTTGAGTTTAATGTCACCAATGTACCTGAAATGTGTTTTCAATAAAATATTGTATTGGGTCTTGTACCATTTCTTCTTTTTGTACGTAAAATCTCCATGGTTCCTCACAATCTGTTAGTCATGATGGACCTATTCTCAAGATGGGTGGAAGCATTCCCCTTGCCAAGCTACGAAACTCGCCACATTATAGTGAAATTCAACATGGAAATTTTGGCTTGCTGGGGTAGCCCTCAATGTATCCTCACAGACAATGGGTTCCAATTTTCAAGCAGAAAGTGGTTAACAGACTGCAATGAGTGGCGAGCTGAGACCTGGTCAACCGCCCGCCCCCCTTCACCCACAAGCCAACCCCACTGAGTGGAGGAACCAGGAGCTCAAGAAAAGCCTCCGACTCTGTGGGGTATGACCACAAATACTGAGATAGACACATCCCCAGAATTCTTTTCGCCCTACGACGACGCATGAACAAAGCGATTAACTCCAGCCCCAGCCAATCCTTCTGAGTCAAATGCTCCATTGCTCAGGAGATTAGCAATGGGATAATGTACCTACTGATGTACGACTAGCCCCTCTGGCCTATACAGACAATGCAAGGGACCCCAAGAGGCCTATATCAAGAAGAAATACTCGCAACTACGTACTGGCATCCAAGCCTTTGGCATGGGCGAAATCATCGTCCTGCACATCCACCTCCTGAACCAGGGCAACAATCAGTTCAGTGTGGGACTAGCCAAAAAGTGGTAGGGCCCATACAAAATCGTAGGATGTCAGGAAAGTATGTACTGGGCAGAGGATCGCCGCAGACATATCCGAAAAGCCATGACAGGACAAATAAGGCCCTTCTTCAGGGATGCCCATGAGTCAGAAGTACACAGAGCTGCCTCAATCATCTCCAAAATGCTGGACGATGTGGACGAGCCTGCAACAATTGCCACTCCAGAGATATGGCTACTGCCTCCCAGAGAGCAAAAATATGAAATTCAAACCAGCCAGGGAGGCACCTATTCCGTTCGAACAGGAGTGAAGTTCCCAAAACCCAAAGCAGCAGAATATGTACTGACACTGCCCTCAACTCACATCGAGTTCAAATGCAAGTTCGCCAGCGACCCGGAAAGTTGACTTCTAGAACCAGCGAAATCTTTTGGCAAAGTCCATTGGACCGTGTGCCACGCATAAAATGTTCACCACCGAGCCCCATCGCCAAGAAACATGAAGAACCTAGTGTCATTGAGATAGCGGGATACTCGGAACCACCAGCTTGACAGACAACTCCAGCACCACCGGCCTTATCGGGCCAACTCAGTGAAGAGATTGTAACACTGGATGATGACACAGTCACCACCAAGACGTCACCTCTTATGAGTGAGGCACCTAGCATAACTGCCAGCCAACATGAGGCCTTTCTCAATGCTGTCGTTTAGCTGGTAACCATCGGCCGCGATGTACCTAGTCCATGCGGCCACCCTGCTGGCCGTGATGTCGCCCAGTGTGTAGGCCGCCAGCATCCAGGGTCCGGTGCCACCCTGTGCCGAGGCTGATTCCCAGGCCTCACTTCATGGATGTGAAGAAGAGTCACAATACGAAGCTGTCGAGACAGAGGTCCCTGCCAGGCCTGTGACTCAGGTTTTCTCAGTCAGAGGGGTAGGTGAAGAGGCCCTTCCACTGCCCCCTCACGACTGAAGTGGTCTTGATGTCACCAGATGCCAAGGGTGATCCACCTGTGCAGCTTCCCGGATAAGAGGAGCAATCCACCTGTACCAATGCAATGGGGTCCCATGTCAACCTCTGTTTCCGGTACCATCGGCCAGAGGGGCAGCAGAAGACAGCCAGTCACTGAGCCCGTCCAGATGGTCGCCCGACGCCCTGGTGTCGCCCGACGCCCTTGCAGAGTCCCCAATGCTGCTCCACACACGTGGGGAGGGGGGCGTAACAACTAGCTACAACAAGGTCTTGGTGTGTCTGGATACCGAGGCCAATCCGCTGGTGCAGCTTCCTGGACGGGGGAAGGAGCAACCCACCAGTGCTGATGCGATGGGGGTTTCACGTCGACCTCTGTTTCCGGTACCACGTACTGGTTGGGCACCACAAGATGGCCACTCAACATGCCTGCCACAGCGATAGCCCGGTGTCGCGAGACACAAGGGCCGATCCTCCAGTGCAGCTTCCCGGACAGGAGTCCTTCCTGGACGACGGGGAAAGAGATTCATAATAAACCAGCCTTAGAGATAGAGGTCACCTCTGGGCTTCCTGTTCTGGCACTTGCAGCTGAGGAGGTGGTAGCACCACCTGTTACATCACCTCGTTCGGCCGCCCTTGCAGCAGATTACAACTAAGGCGCAACCACATATTGTCCCCTGGCACCTTGAGATCGGCCCATGACAATTGTCGGGGATGGTCATTCCACAACGGCCGACCTTCCATGACAAGTGCAGCCGCCCGCACCTGCCAGACCAGCTCGGTGCCAGGCTGGTATCGAGAGGTTCCCTGGAGGCCCACCATCCACTTCATCTGGCCATATCCACAGCATGGGGCATTATATAATCGGGGTGACCACCGAAGAAGAAGAGAAAGCTGAAACAGTGGGTGAAAGTGTTATGCACGAACAGACTTAAACTTTGATAGCATCAATATGCTGTCCCTATTTTACTAAACCAGTAAACACGTACCGCCATTGTACATCATTCAGTGATAAGTGCAGTTACGTAATTATGAACAATTCTGGGCGCTTAACTTAAGCACATCACTCTAAATTAACCAGTTTTCTTACAGCAGTATCAGCTGTTATTATTCCTCTCACTAAACTTGGTGAAATTATGTAACTTACCAGTGTAGTGTAAGGACTAGCCAGTGCTATTTATAAAGTTTTACATGAACATTTTGGACACCCCTAGTGCCAGTGCCACGTAACCTGTGTTAAGAAGGCATTTCATTTGTAAAAATATATGAAGTCAGCGAAGTTGTTGAAAAGAAAATGGACAGAAGTTCTCAAAAATTTCTAAATATTGTTGAAAACAATTTTTAAAGATTTTAATCAATTACTTTGCAGTATATAGAATCAGCTCATGAAAATCGTTATAAACATTTTCTTAGTAATATGTAAAATCAATAATCAATTTTCTTTTCTCTAAAGTAAACTCAAGTTCAATTTTATGTTGAGCATAATTTTTGAATTTTTAATAACTTGACACATGACGCGTTTCAACAATGGTAAATAGACTACTTCAGCTCATCTGGAAGCATAGCTTTGCGACATATTTCCTCTCAGTTTTCATTACCGTTGGCCACGAGACATAAGATATTGTACTGTCTACTATGGCAAGAATGGACTTTCCAACCAGCAGATTGTATTATTCGTCTGCCCACCGAAGCTATGCACCTCAAGACATAGAGTACTACTAACCACCGCTGGAGGGCACCACTAGAATGTTTCGTCATTTGTCTTTCATTCTTCCAGCTGGCCAGTAGTGGCACGCCAGAGAAGCTATTCTATCGCCGCTACCCCTCTTCAGCGGCCACTCCTCACCCACCAGTTTGCCATCCAATGAGCACCGATGCAGCGCCCGGCAGAGTATAAATACGGAGTCAGAATTAAACTCTGGACCAGTCTTTAGTCTTCCACTTCACGCAATGTCGGAACTGACCAGCCTGCATATCTTCACCATGCTAGTTGCTGGAGATCTCACCAGCTTTATTCCTAGCTCTACCTTCCTTCCTTCACCACACTTTTAGTGCTAGAAGGAACACCTAATACTTGGTCTCCTCGCTGAGATCAATGCCCTCACACCCTGCTTAGTAATCCAACCATTGTGCCGAAGAGCTCTATTGCCAACATGTTATCTAAACACTAGATACTGTGGCCCCTTCCGGGCAACAATGGTTTAGGAAGTTATTCAAGTTTATGTTGTTATCACAATGCTCTGAAATATTTCTTATATTTCATATAAGTATGTAACATAGTATGTAGGGAGCTGTAAAGAATACACATAAGGCCTCCTCGTTGCGATAGCCAATATGAGATATAATCATATTATATTCAAATAGATATGTGCTGTGTATGGTGTAGAATTAGCATATGCAACAATGGGACAACACACATAACACTTAAGTGACCAGGCTGCACAGCTGACTTGCAATAAATCAGTGGGAAAGAATGTGATCTTACCTAGGCTGTGTCTGTATAATTGCCCAGTGCAGTCCTGGGCCGGTAGGTGAACATATTTATTACCATTATCACCCTCTAGAAACTAGCATTTGGCACATACATCACTTATGTATGTACATCAAAATAAGGCAGACAATTGAAAACTCTAGTAAACACGTAATACCCTTGGTAAGAAATAGGTTAACTTGACACTACAGTAGAGAAAACTACAAAACAGATACGCCCTTTGATTAGATTTCATTAATTTTACTTTTCATTTCTTTTTTGTATTGTAATTGTTTAAATCAGAAATAATTAAAAACCCTGGTGACAATATGAGAAAAACTATAACGACAATACACTATCCTAACGCTAAAAGTGGTCATGCCTAGCCTACTTGAACCCTTTCATGGTTACGTGATATAACTTGCCAGAGTCTGAATGTACTGGTTTCAAAATCAAATTAATTAACCTGTTCTCTATAGTACATATGACTACTCTTATCACAGGTTTTGCAGTGGGCGTATATGTGCTGGAAATTTAGGTACTTATATAAGTCACGATGGCGTCGCTTGTGTACTGATGCTAACGGACATCGAGCTGAATCAAACAGTAAATAAATTTAGGTCCAAATGAAAATGTCAGATCTTTTGGTAGGATTATCTTTTAATCACTAAGCGAATTGAAGGTAGGATGCTCTTACAGGATTTGGCGTAGCAGGATTAAGGCGGATATATGTGGAGCTCCGCTCTACATATACGTAGACGCGTGTTTAAACTATCTAGCTGTTGACCACTTAACCTCTTGAATGGGCGACCTTTGACACAAGTTCCATTGCTGGTTACAGGTTTACCTAAAAGTTCGTTCAGGGACCCGTCTACACACCCTAAAACTAATTTCAAGTCGTACCTCTCCGTCCACTTCAGAAGGGAGGTCCTGCCCTACGTTTGATGTCGTTGGAGGCTGCTAGCAAAGAGAACTTTAGTCTCTGCAGGCTGATGCTAGCTTAAGGGGGCCTATAGTGCCAGCCAATCAACAATCAGGATTTAAACCGGTGGGCCAATGGGGATCAAATCTATTCAAACCACCCACATGAACCACTTATAACGACCTAAATGAAGAAAAACTAAAGAATACGTGATCTCGGATCTGAGATATAATACAATAAAAAGTAGACTTACAAAATTGAGATCACACCAAAAATAAATATTAATTTTATAAAAATAACTACACAATGAAAAATGAACTAGCCTATTAAAATTACACATAATTATTATTGCCACCATACATCTAAGTTTTAAAAATCTTATGTGTTAAGAAAAATAAAATTAATAAAAATGAATAAAATCTACATAGGCAGTTGAAATCATATAAGTGACATGTGTGAAAAATATTACATTATCTCTTGCATGACAATATGATGTATAGCAATAAGAACAGGAAAAATAATATAAGTTAATTGTATGAATAAAAACCCTATTTTCATCAGCGTTACAGCTCGTCTACCCCTTGTAGTTTAGGACCAGGCCTCCTCTACCTGGCTTACGTAGGCATAGCTTCCTTTAAGCTTTTGTTAAGCGTGGGAGGTAGTGCATCACCACGTGTTTACTTCCATTCGTACGGAATAAACATTGTGTCTGAACTGATCCCCGAGTACCACATTCCTGTAGACATTGCACCTTTCCTACTGGACCTCACTCCTTGAGCGAAATGCAGGTTACCCGGGAATTATACTCAACTGAGCCAAGACACTAAATTGCTAACCCACAGGCACTAGCGATGGCCAGTCTTTCTGTATACTCCGGTAGGCAGAATGGTAGAGCCCACTCACAGGTACTGTGCTTTCAGACCAGCTTGTCAGATCGGTGCTCGCCCTTTCTACCACACTTTCAGTGCTGGAGTAGACATTCTCTGAATTGGGAAGATTCGGCTGGAACATACACCCACGTGTAGGGACTGTGGATGGCGAGGCCTGATTTTCAATGTTCATAGTGTTTAGTCTCCGAGCACTAAAATAGGGTGACCACTCAGTTGGCAGACACTGACGTGGCTCAACATGCTGTAGAGTTTCACACTCCCTGCATTATGCCTTGAGCATGTGTTGTGTACTCCAGATGCCTTATTCCAGACATAATAGACTTGGAGAAAAGGTAAGGTAGGTGCTAATTGCCTCCAGGCGTTTACAAGAGCTAAACCCTGCCCTCGTCGCCACCATCGGCCAGCTTGCACTCAAGGCTCAGGCTCTGCACCATCTTCTTGTCCCTGTCATCTCATAGATACTGAAGAATCTGTTCAAGGACCCAACATGCTTGAGCGAGGCAGTACACCCATGGCTCGCCAAGTACCTCTGCCACCCGGACCAACCACCGACAGTTCCAATCGCCTCTCTCACACCAATTGCTCTATCCCCATCAACAAGGAATAACACTCTCATCCAGCATACTCCAGTACCTGTAGCTCTGACATGCACATATTGTTTTACCGCAGGCCACACCTAACACAAATAATACACGTCGCCCAGTATACCACCCAAAGCACCAAGCCTGAAATGCAAGATTACGTTGCCAGGACCTGACTTTGTGCACTACCACAAAGCTACCAGACCAGTCCTCTACACTGGGCGTACCACAGTACCGCGTAAAGACTAAGTTAAACCGAGAAACCCAGCCAGAATAATGTTTGTTTGATTTAGCACTCAATTAAAACAGTAGTACTTCACGTAGTGTTCTTCCAGTCGACAGGACTTGCACATCAAACTCATTTCTTGTTTTATGTAGAATCACTTCAAGAAACCTAAAGCATTTCTGATTATGTTGTAAATATTAACGAGCATTTCTCACCTAATTATCATACTTTGCATTGTGTAGAATCCCTCAAGAGTTCACAAATGCAACAGAGACAATCTAAACCAGAAAAGGTTGTGATAGAAATTTTTCAAAGTGTATTATAATACCAAGTGTCTTATGTGAAGGGTATTCTTCCAGGTACTCTATCTCTTTTATCCGTACAATGGTGATGTACACATTGTTGATTAGTTAACTTCACTGCCACACACACTAGTTTGGCAAAGCTTAGCCAGCGTGCTGAGACCACGGAAGCTCTCAGCTTGACTAAACCTCTTAGCTTCCTATTACACATAACATTTTCCTGCTGTGCGACAAATAGGAATACCACAGGTAGAGATCATTTCTTATTCTCCGCAATAGGCAGCCACAGCAGGATAATTAGCTGACACACTTTTACGAGTGAGGCTTTTGGCAATATTTTGTTCTTTTATTTCTTATAAATTACAATAATATTTTATTCTCCCAGAGGGTCAAATTTTGTACATCTGCCATCTCTGTGTTTTGCCTTTCTTTCTGCAGGTTCAACTATGTAAACTGCTTTTTGTACGCATCCAAGCCATCAGCTGATATTGTAAGGCGGTTCACTTTAATAAATGAAGGCCGTGGACACAGACAAAGGATATCCCATGCATCACTAACCATTCACAATAAAAGAAGACACAGAGTCTACTTGCAGCATCCAGAGCAGTTGCAACATAGCAAGAGAGAAAGAGCAGTTCGCCATGCAACAGAGAGAGAGACAGCATTGTCTAGACTGCCCAGCGCTTCATGAGTGAGTCAGCGCTACAGCGTGAGGCCATCTGCCATCCATGCAGTCAGCCAGCCACACTGCTCTGGAGCCAAGCACAGAGTAGAAATGTACAGACCAGAGACAATTACAGAACTCAATGGAGAAGGAAAAAAATTGTTCTTGAGGGGACAGTCCTACATTCTCTCAAAAGAATTTCAATCGCTTTTTGTTCCTTCACCCAGACGAGTCTACTTCGTAACAGAGAGGGGACGAATTTATGCATGATGCCTTTTTCAACAATGACAAAACTACTTTGCCTCATCAGTGCGCATGCTTTTGCCACTATTCCACGGAGTTTGATTGTTGCCACTTTTCACGAGATGTCAGAAATTGTACTTACCCATGACAAAGAACGGAAGTTCCATTCTGAAGATTGTACTGTTCACCGGCCAAGCCACCGAACCTATGTATCGCGATCATCAAGTACTTTAGCACGCTACCAGATAGCCCTACTAGTACAGTGTGGCGACAGGGTGGGAAAACCGGGAAAACCTGGAATGGTCAGGGAATTTTACTGGTTTGGAAAAGTCAGGGAATATAAACCATATCACCAAAAGTCAGGGAAAATCTCAACACTTTGTACACCCGAAAGGAAGACCAGGTTTTTTTGACAGAAAAGGAATAGAAAATAGTAGGGGCCCTCTACAATTCCGAGGTAGTCTTCAATTCAAAATCTAGGCACAAATACCATAAATGTGTGACACTGCTAGAACAGTTGTACATATTTTTGTAGTGCTGAGACTGTACCTGTCAACTTTGACAAGGGTGCCATAAAGAAGGAAGGGAGGAAGTGGCCATGGTGGAGGAAGTGGTGGCCAGCAGCTCTAAAGAGAAAATGCTTTGTTGGGAAGCAAAATGGCGCAAGTCACGATTATATAATATGCACAAAAGTTTTATAAATTTTTCCATAAATTCATGAAAAAATACTTTTATCCTAAATAATTTTTTGAGTACTTCACAGGGGAAGTCTTGAATTCAGGTTTAAATAAGTTTCCCTTTAATTTTTTTTTTTGTTTAGGAAGGGGTTCTCTTCTTTTCGGGTAAATACGGTAATTGTTATTTTACCAAAACTGTGCATCTTCTTTGTTTGACGTGTTGTCGGATGTCTGACAAAGATAGTGACAATATTACATACTATCTTGTTTGCTGCCAGGGTGTGCTAGTGATCTATGTTTTCTTAGTGCCTTGGTAAAGATCAGTACTTTCTGCTGTGTCCCATTACTTTTTGCTAATATAGATGCTCATGACGTGATTTGTACAGATTACCCACGTTTGATCCATGTGTCATTCTAAAGTGTGGTGAAGCAGGAAGCACAATGCGTTACAGAAAACTAAATAGTTGGTTATTCTTGACTTTCCGTGTGTTATTTATGATGCGTGTGTATTTTGCAAATGACAGAACAGCGGAGTAATTATTTATGGCCGGACATTAAAGTGAATGCGCTGTGGATATTTTCAGTGTTTATGTGCAACAATTGGTTTTGCTGTTTATGCAATGCTGTTTTATATGGAGCTTCTTCACTTAGAGGTGTGTTCTTAAATTAATATAATTTGTAGTGCTTTATATTAGATTGTAAGTAATATGACAGAGCTTGGAAAGAATATAAAAAATGTTTTTGTATACATTCCATGCTTTCTTTTGATTACAGTGTTGTCTGAAATAAAAATGGCCTACCATTTCCTAGTTATAAATTTTTGGGCATTACTAGGTTTACGTATGAGAATACAAAATTAATGTGCCATTTAATACACTGCAATTTTGTTTCGTAGTCAACAATCACTAGTGGCATTCGGACCTGTCTGCTACATGGGTTTTCATGCACCGGTGCTAAGTAACTTGAACTTCGAAGATAGCAGGTCTTTTTGTGGACCAAATTTGATTACTGTTTCAGTATTAAAAATAAAGTATGTACTATCTAAGCCAGTACAATGTTTTAGAAGGCTAGAAATGTTTTCTATGTTTTACATATCTATAGCTGTGAATTGACCAATTTTGCTGACAAAATTGTCGTGTAAAATTCATAATTTAGATTTTGTATTTTGTATCTCTCTTTGAATTATATTTTATTATCTGATGTGCTTATTGTGTATATTAACTCAAATGTTGCAGTGTACAGAAGCTATCGTTTAGTTTGCCTACATTTAATTCACGTTCAGTTAATTTGTTTCTCTACATAATAGGCCTATTTTATCTGAAGTGCTTGTTAATACAGATGCACATGTGTTACAGTGAGCATAAGGTACTCTTTGGTTGAAAAATATTTGGTTTGTTTACTGAAAGGTGCATTTTAAGGTTCTGCATGTTTTGACCTTCAGAAGAGCATAATGTTAAATTTTAGTTATGCGCAAGTTTGTTACAATGTAGGGTAAGAACAATTTGTGTAGTTGAAAAAAATGTATTTCTATAGTTCTTAGTAAAAAAATTTTGTGATTATTGTTACATAGATTTTTTTAACTATGTGCTTTTCTAGCAGTGATTCAGTAAATGTCTTTAAAACAAAGTATCAAAAATAATTGTCTAGTTTACAAGAAAGGTTAAGGCAAATCACATATTTTGGTCTGGCAAACAGGTAAAAGTCAGGGGAAGTTTATTTCATGCAATTTGTAGCCTACCTGTAGTATGATTGCCGAGACATGAACCTGGATCCAGCACCGGCTGGTGATGTCATGACAAGAGGATCTATGACATGTCTACTCCCTCTCTAACTCCAGCCAGGGTGCGCTTGCCAGAGTATAAATAGTAGTCAGTATACCCTGTTAAGTCAGTCTATCCCAGGCCTTCACCATGCTCTTTAGTGCCGGAGGTCCGAACTCAGTCTGTTTTGTTCCTTCACCGCACTGTCTGGTGCCGAAGGAACCTAGACTCTTTTCCTGGTCTTCACCACGCTGTTGGTGCCGAAGACTATTCCTCTATCCACCTCTTCACTGCACTCCTGGTGTCAAAGACTCAAGACTGTTCTAACCATCCTTTCTAGTCAACGTCTATGTCGTCAAACATTACACACTGCCTCTGGCGTCCTCGGCCTAGTGGTCGTCTTGACGGCCGATGATTCGGTAGGGTCCCTCCCATTTCTCAGCCATTCCTGTGCTGAATTGGCCACCTTTGCTCAGCGGCTGGTTTCGCAGGAGAATGGTTTCACCCATGCTGAAACTTTGTACCCTGATATATGGCTGGGTGTATTTCTTATCAATATAATGAGCCTGGGCTGCTTGCACTTTGTCCGTCCGGGCTAGTGCTGCATCGCGGATATCTTCTGGTTGCAAGATTTTGCTGAGCTGTTGGTACTACAGTCAATCTCCTCGTCGGCGCAGGGTTTGTCCAAGGATGAGCTTGCAGTTCTTGAGTTGGTGGCCTCGTTCATTTTTCTGTGTAGAGCGAAGAGTATAGTGGGGATGTGCTGGTCCCGATGGTGGTGGTGGGTGTCAATCTTGAGTTGGAGACTCTTCTTGAGCTCTTGATTTTTCCACTCAGTGTGGTTTGCTTGCGCGTGGTACAGAGTTGTCATCCACATCTCAACTCCCCACGAATTACAGGCTTTCATTCAGCGCTGGCTTTTGAACTGTGTTTTGTTGTCTGTGAGAATACATTGTGGATATCCCCATCTGGGGAATATCTCCATCTTGAACTTATTGATTATGTGGTGGGCTTTTTGGCTGGGTAGCGGGAACAGTTCGACCCGTCTGGAGAATAGGTCCTTTACTACCAGCATGTAGAGTTTCTTTCGGGTACTTTGAGGGTAGGTTCCCAACAGTTCTGCTGCAATCTGCACCCATACAGTGTGGGGGCAATGGGGCTTGGTAGCTAGCTGGGGTATGGGGTAGGCGTTGTCCCTGCAGCACATCTCGTAGCTCTTGACGTACTGCTGAACATCTCTACTCATCCCGTCCCCTATGGGACCCCTATGCCCTGGGGTTGCCCCTCGGCATCTTCTTGATACAGGGCAGCCCCGAGTCCATTTTGACAGGCGTCCGTCTGTAAGATAAGGGGCTGTTCCCATTGTGGGCAATGAAGTAGCTGAATATGCCAGAAGCTTTCCTTCCGCGTCTGAAATGCTTGGTGCTGTTCCGGTCTCCACTTCCACCTAGTATCCTTCTCCAATAGCGTGTGTAGGGTGGCCATCTTACTGGCGATGTCGGGTACAAAATCTCGTAGCCGATTGCAGAGTCCCATAAACGGCGCAACTGTTTCTTCATAGCTGGTTCTTCAGCCTCTTCAATAGCTCTTATCAACGATGCTTGCGGGTAGTTTCTATTTGAGGAGATGACTTGGCCCAAATAGTCAATTGATGTTGTGTCGAAATGACTTTTTGACAGTTTACAGGTGAGTCCGTGCAGTTCCAGGCATTCTAGTACCCATTTGCAGGTGCCCACAGTGCTCTTCCCAGGTCCTTGAGTAAACTATAACATCATATAGGTAGACAATGCAGAATTGGTCTATGTAGCTGGTGAACCTCGGCAGACATAAGTCATTGGAATGTGGCGGGGCGTTTATCAAGCCAAATGGCATTACTCGGAACTGGAGTTTCCCCTTCTGGCGTGTTGAATGCAGTGTACTTTTGACTGTGTGGGTGAACCACTATTTGCCAGTACCGTGATTCCATATCCAGATGTTGAAGATCTTGGCCTCCCCAATGTCTCTCAGCGTGTTAGCTAGGTTGATGGCGGGTGGGTGGTGCTATGGGATGTGTGATGCCGTTCAGATCCTTGTAATTCACAAAGAAACACAGTTGGCGATTTTCTTTGGTACCAGTAGGACGTTGGAAATTGTAAGGTGGATCCGGCGGCTCGACTATCCCTTGTTTCTTCATCTTTTCAACCTGAGTCATGATGAGATGACGCCTTCTGGCGGGTACTTGGTTTGGGTGGTTATAAATTGGGGTGTTTGTTGTCCGTATTTCATGCTGGATCAAGCAGGTTTGACGTAGATGCCCTGGTTTTACAAATACCTTGGTGTGTTCGTTGAGAATTTGCCTCAGTTGGTCAAACTTGGGTCCGCTTAAGTGGTAGTTGATCTCATCTGGGTTGATTGGTTGGTTGGTTGGTAGCTCATGGCCGTGGAACTGTGTTCCTGGTTTACCGTGACCCTTTTCTTGTCTCCCAAATGGACTTTTCCTTGGCCGTTATGATGCATGCATTGTTGCTGGCGCAGCCATGGGTGGACGGCTTCACATAGGTCCGGCGAGACGACGAATTCTGCAGTGCTGATATGCTTGGGTAATTGTACTTCCAATGTGGTACTGCCTTCTACTGGTAGCGTGGTATCGTACTGCGCCATTTGTACAATGTTGTTCTTAGGTCGTAGTGATGCCCCTTGTTGAGCAGTGAGGATGTAACTGCGAATTAAATTGCCGGTGGCAGCGGAATCTAGCAGTGCTAGGATGGGTCGATTGTTAAATGTCACCTCTATGTGATGTGTGTCTAATGGTTTGGATTCTTCCCTTAGTTCTTGAATGCAGGCCCCTTGCTCCTGAATACGACTCCCCACGTTTTGTTCCTGTGCCGGCATGTCCTGGCTGATTTGGCTTGGCTTCATTCTTGGGTGGAGAAGGGGCAGATGCCCTTGCTGTTTTCCCTTCCCCTGCCTGCCCCTTGCTCGCCGGTCTGTGGGCAGTCCCGGTTGAAGTGACTTCTGGGACAGTACCAGCATCTAGGCAAGGCAGGGGTTGGGAGGTCACTGCGCTGGCAGAGACGGCGCAGGAGGGGTTGGAGGGGTGACACCTCGCTTATCTCTCTGCCGCTCTTGTTCCGCTCACTTTTCGTGTGGCTTCCCGAGGGCGGCCTGCGTGCTGTAATTGCTTTCGCTTTCACATGCTCTTACTACTAGCATTTGTGAGATGTTTCTTACGCAACTCTCTTCATCGTCAGTAGGGCATATTCAGCAGTGAAGCTCCATTTTCCTTCGAATAAATATCTCGGCCTTCTCACCTGAATGCTGGATTTTTCCGTAAAATTCAATGTTTAGGTGAGCCACTACTTCATCGCCTGAGAACTGGTTGGAGAGGCAGGTGCATGATTGACTCCACTCCGTTACAAATTCTCCATACTTTAACCACCATTCCAGTGCACGGCCACGGTATGGTTTGTTTGTTTGGGTTATTCACTGTTTACAGGGGATGTCTTGTTCGAACTGTTCCTTCTCCCATTCTTCGGTAAATGGTACAGGATCTTCGTGGGGGCGGCCAGTGAACTCGGACAGCTGAAGTTCACTGGTTTTGCATGTCTTAGCGGGGCTTACTTTATGTCAAGCCTGTATTCTGTCATTCATCAGTACACCTTGTACTGATAGACTAGGCCTGGGCGAGTGACCCATTCCTCTGGCAAACCTATGCAGTTGTGATGGAAGGGCTGAGCGCAAATTATACAGTGGACCAAATTAATGCCATGTCAGGGCAAGTGATCCAACTACAATAGGCAGATTGGCGTGTCCGGCAGTCTTGGTATCTGTATTTTAGTCCTTTCATGTACCGTACTTCAGCGGCCCATCCTAGGCACCGGTAATGAAATACCTCCTGACAGTGGGTGCACGTAATAGAATTGATACCTGTGCCAGGGCATGTGGATATATGACAATGCGTGTCTTGGGTTTCGGCTATCGTGGCCTCTTGGGCATCTTGAAGACTGGCTTTGCTAACTGACATAGCTAGTTCGGTAGTTGGGTGCCACGAGGTTATTAAGGACTCCCCAAAGTCTGTGGTCTTGCTAGATCTGGCGGTTTGATTAGGTTCGTAGTTCTCAGCCCGTGCTGACCAGGTTCTGATCCTGCTACTTATTTTTTCAAACTTCTTGAGTGCCACAAAACCTATTAGGTTTGGGTGACGACCAACGTGGTCGTGTAAGTAGGCATGGCTGACTCAGTCCTGCTGCCTAGCTGCTACTATAACAGCATTGGCCCCACGTTGTGCGCCAAGAAAGTTCCTACCTACTTTTTGACGCATGACAGGTTCTTGTTCAGAGTAATATAATGATACGTTTCAAAGTAACAACTTTGGTTAGTGCTTGTCGGAGGCACTTACTGCAGTGACCTGCATCTCCATTAATGCCAGACGGGCATGACCTGATTATAGAGTGGGTCGCGTCAGCTTCCGAATTGGTACAAAGTTAGATGCTGGTTTGGCTATGGGTCTGCTGGTTGGTTTAGCAGCTGGTGGCTTACTCAGTCTGGCGCTGGAGTGGCTGACCGGTGCTGTTGCTTTGCTGGCTGTGGTGCAGCTGCTGGTAGATCCTGGACTGTTCCCATTGACTGCTGTGGCTGGGACTCCAATTGCTACTATTCAAGGACCTCAGCGGGCTGGGGTAGCATAGGGTCTTGAACCAGGGGCAGGCTGCTCCTACTATCACCTATCCTCGATTGAAGGCTGCGCTGATGGGATGAACTGCGCCTGGAAGCTTCCGGGGAGGGTGAAATACAGAAGGGGAGGGAGCCGGGAGGTCAAGCCCCACCGACTTGCAGGCGGCTTGAGCTCGTTCCTGTGGGGTTAGTTGGCAGAGTGCCTTACTGGGTTGGGTGCAACCTCAGGTAGATTGGTAGGCAGTAGTTGCCTATCATTCCCTAACGTCCTTCCCACTTCTTTTGGTGAGGGGCATTAGATTCTAGAACCTTCTCCTCGGAGATAGGCTAGGCGACGTACGTTCCCCATATAAGCGCGTTCTACCATCTAGGCACACTAGAACGACGCCGAGTACAACCTTATTCTTCAACCGGCAAGACAAATGGTGCGGTGGTTGAAGAGTAAGTTCACTCGGAGGCGCTCCAATAGCTTCGATGGGTGAGCCCCTTGAGCGGACAGGTCTGACCCAGAGCCAACGGAGCACTCTGTTCGGCAACACAAATGGTGCAGTGGATGTGTGCAAGTGGGTTTAGCGACTTATCCTCTCAAGTAGGGTTATGACAAGTGTTTGTGGCTCTACCGTTTGATACAACTTATGTACCGAATGGGTGGCTGTCGAATGGTGTGTGTTCTGATGTACAAATTTTTTGTCTGGAAGAACTTGTAGTCCTACACTAAGTGGCAACTGGTATTGGCAAACCCGCTCTACTGCTCCACTCTGCAGGGCATAGGTGTTTACAATGGTAGTCTGGAAGAACTCGAGGGATAATGAGAGAGTAGTTAGTTTCAGAATGTGTTTATTCCGTGAGGAATACGACACAGTGGCCAGTACTATCTCCTGTTTACTTAGAGTTGACCGGAAGTAGTGAACTACGCTGTTCAGAAGAAGGGGACCTAGTCATAATCTGGCTGGGGGCAGTATAGACTAGGTAGCTAATGACTACTTTCCCTGTATAACTGTGTACATGTGCCGTGATGGGGCTTAGGGTGCCCACGTACTGAAGTGTGCGTGGGGTTAGCTGTTGCCAAGGGCAAGCGGCTAAGGGTGGCAGATGACTTCTGGAAGACTTTGTGGGGGGGAGGGCTTGAGAAGGTCTGTAGTAGGTGGGGGTGAACTGAAGAGATTTAGATGTTATAACCATGGCTAGTCAGGACTCTGGCGAACGAGCGTGGTGGAGCTATCTGCCCAACTTGTATGTGGCTTTCAGAGAAGCCGATGATCAACTGGCGTTCCCAGCCTCTGCATGGGAATATATTCTGCTTTGGCTAAGGGCTTGTCGGCTCTGTGGTAGGAGGTGCTGTGCGCATGCATCTTGGGCGGAACTAAGGGTGGCCATTGTTGCCATGTGAAATCTCTCGGCGCACCCTTGTACGTTTTCGGGGTTGGTGTTAGGCGTCAATTAGTAACAATAGATTATTGGCATCTTCTCGGAGAGGCGGAGCTTAAAATGGCTTACTGGCCGACGGTATTTTTGAAACACAGAATTCTGACATGTCTGTAATAATCCCCGGTTCAGGGAAAATCCTGTAGGCGCCCTGGTAGAAATTCTGTGCTTTCAAACCTCATTCATTGTTGCTTGTAGATGAAGTTTGTAGATGAAGTAAACTAGTTTACTCTTCATAGCCAGTAAGCATCACGCATCACTGAATATATTTAGTTATGTGATTAGCAAATGATCATTAGTATAATAATTTACAGGCCCTGTATAGAACAAGAATATACAAATTTAGTGTAAATGACATAATATACTATGCTTAAAAGAATCCAAGGCAACATAAATCCAAATTATAAATGGATATTCACCACTTTTTGCTTTTTGCTATATGAAGGATTAAAAAATCTACAGACTCAGCTAAAACCAGTGATGTGGGACTTCATAGATTGCCTCAAACTCACGATGCCCCTTAAACCAAAATAGTTGGAGTAGCAACAACAAGGAAATGCTTGTAAAAGACAACTCACTTACTTAAAAAACAAACTCCCGTAGCAATTGACTGATACGAATGTGGCGGGTTAGTGGTGTGGCGAAGGGAACGAAGGAAATAGTGGAAAGGGACGAGGGTAAGCGAAACAGCTGTGTGTGTCCACGTCTGCACAGCCAAGCCTTCTAGAGACCATGAAAGAAAAATAATTAGTATGTTCTCATCTTCTCATAGTTTTAGTTGAGTAAGATGCTACGCTGAGTAAATACAATGTTTTTCTGTTAATGTACAATGTCTGTATTTGAAATTCTTGCCTTGTGACGGTAGTGCAACCTGATAAGAAATCTATGAACCAAGATTGTACTTGGTACTGGCTCTGCACTATCTATTTATTTATATTTTTGTTTGCTATGTGATGTAGATATTGTCGTATGATGTTGGTTGAGTTATATAAAAGAAATACAATGTATGGTTTTTGTGGTCAGCTCAGTATGTTTTGGTACAGAAAGGTCTCTTAACCATTTTGCATGCAAAAAGCTATTGTGGCAATTCACCACAGGATTATGTGAAGTTTGAAGTCAACACCACTTCTCTTTTCCATGCTACCTCCTCTTCAGTTTGATAATGTTGATAGCTGTGGTACACATGTGTTTGCAGAGTCATATAAACAGGCAGCGATGCAATGCCAGTGAGCTGTTCTTCAGGATGTACCCGCTGTATGGTTATTCAACCCGGGACAAGGAGAGTGATTTTATGACCAAGCAGCACACGCAGATCGAGGATCTGCTGAAAGACAAGTGCCATATTGTGCGGGTCATTGCTGTTATGGTAAGTGCTGTACTACTGATTTTATGATCTGTATGACTAACAACAGATTGTATATACCATTAAATTGTATATACCTGTGATTCTCAAACTTTGCTTCACCATAGACAACTAAATGCAGATTGTCAGCCTAACATGGACTAATTTTTGGCGCGTCATCCTTTAAAGTATCTAAATGCACTGCCATAAAACTTGATACGTATATTTACTTCATTTTGTTGAAGATATGTAGACAATAAATAAATAAATAGCACAGTTTGAAAACCACTGGTATATACAGAGAAACCATGCTAAATTATGACAGACTATAGTAAGATAAATTATTGCTTTAACATATTATAGTTACAAGTGAAATTTACACTGTATAGTCTATTCACAGTTTTTTTGGATGCTTCAAAACAAACCTTTGAAAAATCACTGTAGGAGTAACATGTCAACCTGTTTTTTTAATAACTTGTAAACTACAAATACATAACGCTGTGATTAACTTTAAGGTGACTGCCTGGGTAGACCGCAGAACAGTGTGCAGAGCTCTAGCAGAAAACGGTTTATTAAAATACCGCATAATATGTTTAGTGAGGTCTGTTTACAAATAGCATTTAAGAAACGTTACACGTGTGTATAAATTTTTCAGTTCCTCCATTTTAATCTAAAGCGTGTTTTTGTGATAGTAATAATATCTCAAACTGGTATATTCATGGTCATTTTTAGGTATGAACATTCTAGTACAAAATATTAAAAAGAAATAGGGATGCGCATCATACTTTATATTTTATTACTATGTCATGAAATGGTAGGGTCTGTGCTGAAAGTCTCACAGAGGTGCATTATTATTGCAAGACTGTACACCAGTTCAGTGCTGTACGCATAGAGGTGATGACAGTTTATCTAAGTGTCTCAGTTACCCCTAGCGCTCCCACACTTTTAGGCCTCGTACGTCCAAAATTTCTTCAACCAGGCGGGTCCCTTAAAATATTTTATTATTGAATAAACAAAATTGTGCATAATATCTCCTATAAATTGTTATATTTTTTAAATATTCAATACGAATTTAAAACAGTGAGAGCAGCACTGTGTTGGCAACTGCTACTATAGGCCATTCACTGTTACTTTACACTTTTCTGAAGCCCTGCTTAAGTTCAACTTTTGGTTACAGATTACGTACCCTTCCGCTACATGTAAATATAAACACTGCTATATGACTTTGTTTTAACTGTCAAATGGTTTTGTTTACTCTTTTTAGCTGATCAAAGAATTTTTGTCATATTTCAAAAACAATTTTGCATAAATGTTCACAATTTAGGCCCTATAATCATATTTATACGCTGTTCACGGTAAAGTGAGCACTTCTGAGGCCCTAGTTACTTTTTCCTTTCAGCCATTTTATATCCTTTAACCATCTTGTCAAATAAATATTGTAGTGTAAGAAATAAACACAGTGTGTGTCTCCCAATGCACTCTGAAGTTAACGTATAAGGTTAAAATATATCTTTGACTATTATTCCAAATGAGAGGACTTTCAAAGGTGCTCACTTTATCGTCAATGGCCTATTGGTAAGTTTTAAGAATTTTTAACAATGTCTATATTGATGATTGTTCTTACGGTTAATATTTTACATTGTTAATATATTTGATATTCACAACATAGTACATTACACGTTAATAGTTTTCTGCGATTCTTTTTAACCCTGTTACAACTGTGGGGGAAAAAACTGTAGTATTCAACCTCTTGTTATTTATATGTGTTGGGTTATTTTGTTAAAAGGACGACCTCGGTTGGAATAAAAATTAAAATGAAGGAACAACCAGTCCAACGAAAAGAGACAGTAAATTCAAGAATGCAACTCGTTTCGCTTATTTTCTATACGTAGGAGCGGCAAACTTAAAAGGTAGTGGTGAACATGCACACAAATAGGCCTATCGTAACTTTAATTCCTCTCATATTTCCATGCATTGTTTCTTACTTTTTTGTAGGTTTATTTATTTATTTATGTAAATGTATGTGGCCGGGCTTAGTATTTTGTTGTGATTGTGGCAAACATGAAATCATAGATTTATCTGCAATTAGCATTTTTTATTATAGGTCGTATAGTGTTTAATTGTGTTGTAGTGATTTTGTGTAAAGTTCCAGCAAAGTACGTACAAATATTCAGAGTTAGGAGGACATTATAAATCTCGCCGAAAGTATTTATTCTTTAATTCGTTGACGAGAGATGAAGCCATGCAAGGTGATTGAATGAGTTGCAGAAATGATGAAAATTTCAACTGCAACTGTCCGGAGGTAAATGTAAATGTGTATTTACGACATGTTTTTGCCACTTATCCCCAATAAAAAAAGTGAAAAAGAACAAGTATAAATCGACAGTTATAAACGTGATATTATAAACGGAAAGTTAAATAACAATTATAAAGTAAATGAATGACAACAGAAACGCAACATTAATATAGTCATGTGAGTTTGCGAAGTACATGTTATGTCCTAGTTTGACAAATGATATTAACAGTTATCTGTACCTATCTACCTACGCCCATCTGTTTAACCTTTCTTTCAAATCTGTCATTATAAGAAGTGCAAATTTGGCAGTCAATAATTATACGTTAATTTTACACGTCTTTATATCACTGTGTAGTTTTGTAATGTAGACCTAACCTCAAATACATCTGCACGTATCTATTTATTCCCAGCCATGTAACCTTTCTTAAATATGCCTTGATAACAAGTTCACATGCGCCTGCCAATAATTATACATTAATTTTACACATTTTGAAATCACTGTGTTATTTTGTAATGTAGGCCTAACCTCAAACTTGTGTTCATGTAGTTATTCATCCCAAGTTACAGTGTTAAGTTCTACTATTGTTAACATAACATAAACATCACAGTTTGATGCTACACCAAAGGTGTTCCAACATATAAACTATAAAATCTTGAAGCTGGTTTTGTTAACTATAGACCTATAGCTGTGCTTGTTGCCGACATTCTTTCATGATGCAAGTGTAGGCCTAATTGTTTTATTTGGTAATGCTTGCCATAATAAGAATTAGAAATTATTTGCAATTAATTGTCAACAGTTAGGCCTATAGAACAATACCATGTTTAAATTTCGAAATGAATGTTCGACAACAACTTGCTACCTTTTGAGAAATATCAATGAAGATAATATGCATTATTGAGTAGGCACAATTGTTTGTAATATCAACCACTTTGACTGCAAAAATATTGTAGTTATTGAATTTTAATGTAACTGAAAATTTCATGTCATAGTCAACACCCCAGACTCCCAGAACTCCGGTTTACTTATGAGTGCATGTTTTGTAAAGGTTAGATTACATTACGCAGTGTATATATTAAATTAAGTGATTCTAAAGAAGCTGTATGAGCTAGCTTTTAATACGGGCCGGGCTACAATTGACATACCAAACACAATCACAGTTATAGCGATAAGCACATAAAAACACAAAAGCACAGTGGCCTGGCTACAATTGATATAAAAATAATAATATTAGTTTATTTATGTTGCTACATTAGTATCGAAGAAATTGTGTGTACATAGAGTTGGTTGTGGGTTTTTTCAAAAATAAATATTTTCAATTGATCTGAGACATTTTTAAGATGGTAAATAATTTTACATTTCAATTTTTACTTTAAACATAACCTAAAAGTGTTACAAAACTTCCGTGTTTGTGATCTTCCATAAATAAACAAAATAAAATATCTTCCTGAGGAATGAAGTCAAAATACACACTTTCTTGATTTGTAAATAAGTTTTTCAATTGATAATATAGTATAATTGTAGGGGCTTCTGATTGGCTGTTTATTGACGCACAGCTATAGTAACAAGGAAAGTTAAACCAAGTGCTTATCGCTATGCACAGTAACTTGTCTGTAAGTGTTAATTTTATAATTTATCCTTTACATTATCATTTTTCTGTAATTTGTGGATATGTATTGGTTTTACATTAATAATATGACTTTTTTTTCAGCTTTGTGTGTGCATGCATGAACCATTTTTGTAAGTATAGTAATTTTCTTTAAATACTTTTCTCATTTAAGTTTTCAGTTTTGCTGCAGTCATTGCAATGAAGGAACCACAACAGTGATGAGAGTCCATGCACTTTCTCTGTAAAATTGGTTTCTTGAAGTCTGTGTGGGTTTGACAAAAAGGAAATGTTGTACCCATTTGGGTCACAAGAGACACCGGAAATGTGGTCATCATGGGATCAGCATTTCACTTAGCTATAAATAATATACATTATTTTTAGAATTATTTTGTACAAATGAAGGTGGTGCCAGTTACAAGCCTGGTATACCCTTCTTTTACCACTTCAATTCACTGTATAAATGTTGTTCTTTTTGGGAGGATCTCAGAAGGGTACAAACACAGAGTAATGGTGTAAAAAAAAAACTATATTTACATATACACAATTGCATTTGATGTTTATATTGTTAGTGTAACTTATTTTAATTTTATATATACGTTATGGGCCTATGTTGAAATATATTTATCTCCATTTATAAAGGTGCATATAAAACTATCCTTAAAATTTACATATACATGCACATATTTTATATATTTTTCTTTTTTATATATTACATATTTTTATATACTGCCACGTTTGCACCGTTACGTTAAGTTCATTAGCACCATCTACTTCTGTGCAGTTGAGTACTCTTTGCTTGGCTCAGATCCCCTAGGCTTTCCTTGCCTCCCTGCCTTCCCTTTTCCCCTTCATGCGTCATAATTTTTTGATTTGTCATTTTTTATTTAAGTCCTTTCACTGCCTCACTCAGTGGACTTTATACGCTTCAGACATCTGCTATATTACGCCACTGCCTTATGTCTGCAGGATGTCTGTTTCTTCCTGATGGTTTAGTTGCACCTAACTTCAGTCAGCTGAGGCCAAACGCATAAAAAAAGGGGTGAGAAGAGAGGGGGAGAGGGAAATTTATGTTCTGCTGTGTTGGGGGCACAACCGTTTGTTTTGCGTGAAGACATCTACGTTGATGCACTCGGATGCCTTGATGTTTATTTTAGGTTCCTGGCACTGCTTCACTTGATCATATGGGGTTTTATGGGTATCACTGGAAATTGAGTGGTGTAATTGAATTTTGAATATAGACGATAGATTCGGAGCTGCAAGGCCAAACTGAACCCCTGATTTTATCATCTGATTTTCTGGATTGCCTCCCACTGTGGTTGCAAATTTAAAGACATATTCACGTCAAATGCATGGAACGCTAAAAGATACTGGATTGGAGGCACAAGAAAATACAATATTGAAGTTGCAAACAAAGTATAGAAAATAAAATAATAAAATGTATTGGACTCAAGGCGAAAAATAACAGTAATAATTATGTATATCATTCACCAAGAAAACATGTCAGAAATTTATTGAGCAAGGAATCAATTGTTCCTAACACTATTCAGAAGTTGCTGTTCGCTGAAGTCATCAAAGCCCAACTTCGTGAAAATTCTAAGACTCGCCGAACTTAATGAGATACAGTTACTTTCATTAGGTGTGTTTCTGGTAAAATCATAAAACAAAATATTGGTGCTTACAATCAATATGTAGTTTCATTGACTTCAAAGAGAACAGTTGAATATGGAAAAACACTGAGATAAAGAAGATACAATTTGAAGATTTGCATCGTGGGATGAAGCAATAAGTTCAAGAATTTCAGGGAAAAGATGAAAAAATTTGGCTTTATGCTGGTAAAAATGAATGCATAACGAGGAAGATTGAAACACCTGAAAATAGTAAAGAAGAATACACCTAATAAATGGTCAAGATACTTTGCTGTCACAATGTTACCATTCCAAGTGAACCTCAGGGTCACTGTCTAGAAAAAGAGTACAGTGGCTGAAAATAAAATGTAATTTTCTACAATATAGAACATTCTGAGGAAAATGATGAAGTATTTTATGAAAGGTGGTTTATAAAACAAGTTAAGGAGATTGTAAAAGGTAAAGAAAAACTATTGTTACGGAAAACAAAGAAAGAAAGTGTTATGTTATCACAACAAAGAAAATGCTTCTTCATGAGGTTCTGCTAAAAACCATTAACAAATACATGAAACATGTTAATATCATCCATCATCAATATTATGTACATAAATAAAACAAGGGAATAAAACAAATTAATTTTTTTATTCGTGTGGATTTTCCTTAGAACTACGAGAGAAAATACTGCAGAGAAATTCATTCCTTTCAATTTGGTAGTTCAAAAGGTCAGATTAGTCTTCACAGTGTAGTTGTGTACTATCGTCAAGCCGAAGAAGACAACATTGCTTCTTAGTTACTTTTTACCATAAGAGAGAGTAGGAGACATGATCCAGTCACTGTCTGTGTCCAATTGATTCCAATAATAAACATTATTAAAGAGAAGGTCCCACATATGAAAACTGGGTTTTTCTTGGGGTGACTGAAAGACGTTCCCTTGGAAAGGCAGCCTTTTAGGATTTCAGGTCAATTTGCGTTGTTAAAGAGAAACTGGAAAGGCTATCTTCCCAGTTTCTGAAAATTTATTATTTTCGTGCAACTAAAAACCAGAAATTTGTTCCCTTGGAAAGGCAGCTATGCAGAATTTTATTAGATGCTGCTAGAGTCAAAATCAGTCAGATAATCATTTACAGGTAGTGGAAGGGAGAGAGTGAGATGACATTTCCACCCCACTGTGGCAGCCTACTGTGACAGGCGTGACAGGAGCTGTAAGAGATAGTCCATTCACGCTTTCCTCTGACTTTTGGAAAAGAACCTTTGAAAAACTAACCCTAGTCATAACATGTCAATGTGTTGTGTTCAATCACTTGTATTCCACAATTATATAACCCTGTGATTAACGTTAAAGTACTGTGTTCTTGAATAGGTTAATAATCTACTTAGTATTTTTAGTAACTTGTAAGAGCAACAACCTGTTGGCAAGGGCGGTAAGAAATAGTTAACAGTTACAATATTTTCTTACCTCGTTTTTTATGTATACTATTTGTAAATTAAACGTTGCCAAATGATATATTTGTATTGTTAGGGAGCACTGATGGAAACACATTTTATTGCTGCAGTAAAAAATATCAGCGGAAATGACCATACGTAGGCTTGCTCTAGTGATACTGTGTTTTTTTTCCATTTGGAAGAAAAGTATAAGCGAACCGGATTGTGTTGCTCGCTCTCTCTCTCACACACACACACATACGCACGTGTACATTTTGTTATTTCTTATTTCAGCACATTTCATACTAATTACAGCAACAATAATGATATTTGAAATTGTAATTTACAACTGAAACAAGATTTTATTGTTTAAATCCCTATTACATGTTATTTAGATGCAATGCGATGGTGCGATACTTACACATCTAGCAAGTTGGCAGATGTGGTATGGAAAGGAGATTAGAATTTGATCGCCTTTCCCCTAGACATGCACTTGTCCCAATATGGCAGGCGATTATACCCAGTGCCGTACGACTGGCAGTGATGTGACGACATGTCAAGGATACGGCATGTTTCTAAACTAAGCGTCAAGTTCCTACTCGTGTTTTTTAAACTTCCTAGGCAAGTTACAATGTTGTGATAAATACAGTAATACCTCTACATAATGAACATCTTTATAACAAAAACATCTCTATAACAAAGTCTGTGTCTGGTCGTTCAAAACTGTATATGATACAGTGCATTTTCTACTCTCTATAACAAAGACTGAAAAGTGTGATTATATTTAATTTCCTGTTATATTTCTCCTTTTTTTTTTTTTTTTTTTTTTTTTACGAAACTTTGCTTTGAACTGTAAAAAAATCCTACATTTGTCACATATTTCAGATAAAAAATAAAATTAACAAAAGTCATAATGTTTGCTAACTGCTGTAGAAGCTGTATTGTCTTACTCTGTGTGTACCACATATTTTTTTATCATAAGAGTTTCCATAACTTTTTTAAAATTTAAGAATTTTGCAAATTTTTAGTTTACATAATGTGGTTCCAAACAAAATTAGTGGCTTTTTTTTATGACAATGGTAATTTATTCATAGTGACCATAATGTTATACTGTATAAGTGGTCAAAAGAAAATCCTTTTAATAATTTTCTTTAGTAAATCAATACAAAGAACACATTGTAAATCACCTATCTATAAAGAACCCCTCTATAACAAACACCTGAATCTTTGGTCTCTTCAGGTTTGTTATTCAGAGGTTTTACTGTGTGTTTTTTCACGACGGTAATAAATATACTGTTACATGTGTTTCGTTAACCGCTGCGTGGTGGTCGTTTGGCTGGCTCTGTGTGTGTGCGTGATTTCAAATATTTGGTGTGCACTGTTTATATGTTTTAACTGTGAACTGTTTTTATCTGGAAGTTAATTAATTACAGCTACGTCTGTTTATTTATCATAACATTGTACCTTTTCCCTTGGTGTTTGAAACATAGTTGTGTAACGAGCGTATGTTTATGTGATTTGAATGTCTGCCACAATCCCTACAAAGTAGTAAGCCCAACCAGATAAATTTAAATAAATAATAAAATAAACCTAAAAATCAGTAAGTACCAATGCATGTAAATATTAGCAGAATAAACGTTACGGTAGGCCTATAAATTTGCATGTTCACCACTATCTTTTAAGTTTGTCGATGCTACAAACAATAAATATGCTACACAAGTTGCGTGCTTGAATTTACTGTGTAGTTTCGTTGAACTGGTTGTCCCTTCATTTTAATTTTTATTCCAAATAAGGCAGTCCTTTTAACAAAATAACACAACACATATTAATAACAAAGGTTAAATACTACTGTTGTTTCCACCACAGTTATAACAAACACCGTCGTGGCAAAATATTAATGTGAATTATGTGTAATGTGCTATATCGTGTGTAACAAATGGTTATAAAGCCGACCTAAATATTGTTGTAGGCCTAAATTGTGAATATTCATAGGAAATATGACAGCATTCTTTGAACATTTGTAAACCACAGCCAATGCATTGGACAGTTATAAAAGTAGAAGTCACGTGACAGTGTTTATGTTTACGTATAGTGGATGGATTCGTAATCAATAATCAAAAGTAGATATTTAGCAGGGCTTCAGAAAAGGCCAAAGTTATCGTGAATCAACTACATAATCATCTACAGCTGGAACCTGGGCTGGAACTCGGATGTGCTCCGGGGATAAGAACCCTTGTGTGCAGCAGCGCCTAAATCTACATGGCACTGCAGCGGAACTTGCCATTCCCATGTTCAATGAAGCCCGAGTAGGTTCTAAGTTCAGGGTGACACCGAACCGGGAAAATCAGAAAATCCTGGAAAAAGTATGGAATTTAAAAGAACCCGGGGAAAACCTGGAAATAGTCTGAAATTTTGTCCACCTGTAGGGAACCCCTCCTCCTTCTCCCTTCTTTCCCTTTTCGGGCATTTTGAGTTTCGTCGCTGAATACTGTGATGGTAAGTCTGGGTAGTTTTACGTGAACAATCATTTGTCAACATTGCGCAACATTTTTTCCGGCCGGAGTAGTTTCCCTCGCCCAGGTGTGTGTGTGTGTGTGTGTGGGTTGTGTGTGCGCGTGCATGTGTACGTGTGTGTGTGTGCATGCACGTGTGTGTGTGCATGCGTGCATGCACAATTTGCTGTGTAATGAAGTGATCATCTCAACTAGATATTCATCTTGTTACAAGTCAGAATTTTCATGAGCTTCCGAAGACACTAAAGATAGAGGCAGTGCGGTGTGCAAAATATGTGTTAAAAGTTTTAAAATAGATACAATGGGCAGGGGAGGTTTCGAAGCCACGCAAAATATAAACTGCACCAAAAATACTTGCTGATAACTCTAGAAACTTACAACTTACTGCATTCTTTTCTACACATTCAAACCAAACCACAACTATTTCTTCTTGCAGCAAAGGTAAGTAACGATTGCTTGTATTTTTTACTGCTGTGTGTGTGTTAATCGTCCCAAATGTTTCACTTGATTAAAAAATTTAATCTAACGATGTAACATACCCTTGGCTTAATTTAACTGTAGAAGTTTACAGCATTGTCGGTGTCGTATAGTCAGAGACAGGAATGATGCCCACGTTACTAATTTCATTTAATCTGCAAATGTCTTCCGAATAAAATGACAAGGCCAGATGAAAGTGGATTTACCATCCCCTTGTCTCAATTTTAAAACCCCAATAATTGTCATGACGTTTTACTAAGCCAAATAAGTCCGCATTTAGTCGTCTATGGTATAAAAACAACCATTAACTCAGTTATATATTAATTAAATATAAAATGTAGATGTTTTAAAAACGAAAGCTGTCGCAGAAGTATTATTAACAAGTCTCGTTACTATAAACAAAATGCGCAATGTGCTAGTTTCACTTTCTGTGAGTAAACTGGGCAATTTATTTAAATTATATAAATTGGTTTTAATAAGGACATGTTTTTGGAATAAAGTGATACAAAGATGTTTAAATACATAATATCGTTATTACCGAGAAAAGTTTGAACTTTGCGCGAAGTGTCTAATTTAGTGAGCTTCACGTTTAGTTTCAGTTGCTTTGTTTTAATAAGCAGTCGAATTCAGAATAAATTATACCCTAGATGCATAAATACGACCTCTCGTTATTGCCGATATAAGTTAGCGATGTAATTTAGAGTCGAGTGTCATTGGTTTTTAGCAGGCCGTAAACATTCTTATGAATGCGCATACTGTAATTGGTATGCGCAAATTCATTTTTAGAGTTGTTGACGATCGTTGACATACAATAGACACACCCATTAATATCGGAGTCCAGGGCAATGGTCCAGATATTTGCCACCGTGCTGCACAACCAGTACTTTCCTTTTATTATTTCATATTTCTCCAGAATTGTTATAGTTTTACACTCGATACCGCTCACTTTGTCTTATCAGGAGTCATCTAAAGTCTAACCCCTAAATGTAAGCGAGTTGTCAAATCGAACCATAAAACCGAAAATAAAAACTAGGGCCGACAAAAATTGTAATTCAATAAAATTGCCTACAAATATAGCCAATAATTTATACTTTCAGTTCCAAACTTAGTGCGGGAAGTCGAAATCCAAAATCAAAAGCCTAAAAATTGTCATTAACGTAGTACTGTTATGTGGCCTATGCAATTCTGAACGTGCATGTGCACCTGACACACACATATGCGCATGCCTGACAATCATTCCACTTGCATGTGGAGATAAAAGGAAGTAGTAACCGCAGTCAATAATCTGCAATGCATGAAAATAGCCCAACATATGGCTGACAGGCACTCAGTATATAGCAAGCTGTGTACAGTTGGCCTGCAGATAAGCAGTAAATGGCACACCGCCTAGCTGGAGGACAGCGTGATTCAGCAACTCCGCTTACGAGTTCATACGTTGCACGCGGCCTAACTCACCAGGTGCAAGAGTCAAGCTTGGTAGGGGCGAGCGCTGCCAAATTTTTAACAGAATTTCTTAAGTTTTTCTTATAGCTATGTACTGTTATTAAAGGTAGCGTTATTAAAACCATTACATATGAATTCCTTGCGCCAAGTAATAAACTTTTACTGGCTTTGCCTTCCCCCCCCCCCCCCCCCCCCCACCTCCTCCAAATCTCTGATTTTTTCTGTCTATGCTGAATTAAAAATCTTGTGTTTGAGGAATGATTAAGGCGAGATATGCAATATCCTCATGTGACCAACAGCTAATCACGGAACTCCAATGAAATTATTGGAGGTCCCATATTGGCTATTGGTCATGTGATTCGGTTGCAGACCTACGGACGTGACAGTTTATTGTAAATCCAGCCTAAGGAACTTCTGGACACCCAGAACTGTAAGTCCTCAATTTATGTCAGTTAACGTTCCTGAACAATTTGATGTAAATAGAAACAATGCAAACTGAGTCATAATTTCTCATGTAGAAGTCAGGAGTTAGTAATGGTTTTAAATGTGACAATTTAATAACACAAAACTATGCGGGGAAATTGACACACACAGGATTTATCATCGAAATAGGAAATAAATATTTATGGAAAACAATGTTATTCTTAATCAGTTACAACTTTAATTGAACATTAGTATTTTATTATTGTAACATTGTTGATCGTGAGGGCACTTTTAGGCACAGTAATGCGTGAAGCCATATTTTTGTTATGCATTAGAGCATTTCTTCTTTTCAGGGTCTTCAGTACAAATTCAGCTGGATAATGTGAGTGATAAGAAACTAATGCCATCTGTTGGCTGCCAGGCATCAACTACAGACACCAAAGAGATACAGAAGCGGAATGTTCTTCAGAAGTATCTTGTGGGGGAACAGGCGACGAGAGCCGAAATTTGTGGGCTCTTCACACTCTTGGCTGCCATACATCATTCCCTTGGCTGCCATACATCATTCCGCAGTGTAGCCGAAGGAGTATCTATCATTAAACTCATGTTTCCTGATTGTGAGATTGCTCAAAAAATGGAGGTGAAGCGCACAAAAATTGGCTATTTGCTAAACCATTGTATAGCTCCATATTTTGAAAGAGAACTGGAAGGCCATCTTAAAAGAGCATCGGAGATAGTGGTAGGGTTTGATGAGTCCCTGAATAAGGTTGCTCAACGTGAACAGATGGATATACATGTCCGGTTCTGGGATGAAGCTCTCAGAAAGGTGACATCTAGATACTTGACATCAGTTTTCTAACATCTACTCAAGTACGAGATCTCTTGAAGGGTCTGAAGTATGCTTTAGGAAATGAAAATTTGAGATAAACAATTCAGATCACCATGGATGGCCCTTCTGTAAACTGGAAATTACGTAAAGATTTGGTAACTGAATTGCAACAAGAAATTGATCATGAAGGTTTTTTGACCTAATCAACATTCGCAGCTGTGGTCTCCATGTTGTTCATGGTGCATTCAAGGAAGGAATGAAGACAGAATGGTTTTTGGCTATATTCTTAAGGGCTCTTTATTTTCATTTCAAGGATGTTCCTCTGTGCAGGGCGGATTTCACATTGTGCACAGGTTGCACAATATTCCCCTTTAAATTTTGCTGTATAAGGTGGGTAGAAAACAAGAAAGTGGCTGACAGGGCTCATGAAATACTGCCACATTTACAGGTATATGTCGAAACTGTTGAGAAGCGGACAAAAGATAAAGTAAAACAGAAGAATCCACAATTTAAAAGAAGTTTCCCTGCATTTAAGGAATCCAGAAATTTCAAGGTTGTTTCTGAAGCATTAAAAGATAAGTAGTTGTATCCCAAACTGACATTCTTCTCTGCAGCAGCATCAAATACTGAACCTTTTCTGGAGGGAGTTTCAAACTGAAAACCCAATGGCGTCATTCCTACACCAAGATCTTCAGACACTTACAACCAATGTTCCTCAGAGGGTTGTAAAAAAAGAAGTTCTTGAAACTGCTCCCGTAATTGTAAGCATAGACTTGTCGAAAATGAAAACCTTCTTGCAGCAAGTCAGGTGGACATCGGCTTTGCCACAACATATGCCTTGAAGAAAGTTTGAAGTCAGGTTCTTGAGAAGGATGTGCTCTTGTTTAAAAATGATTGTAAATCATTTTTTATTGGCTTCCTTCAAAAATTTGCTGAGTGATCCCCTCTTGCGTATAACTTCACAAGACCCAGAATTGATTTACAGAAGCCCAAATATTGTTGAGCAGAGACTGATATCTTGCTTGGGACTTCTGGTTGAAAAGCAGCAGATTCCAGGGTCTGTCGCTGACAAGGTTCTAGAGGAATACACAGAATTTTGCCAAATATTTTCAGTGACAGAAGTAGTGAAGTCTTTCTGTCACCATAATCGGCGCCTGGATGAGTTTTACATCCAGACAGTTTTGGAATGTGGCAAATCATTTCCAAGTTTATTGAAGTTGTTCAAGCATTTGCTTATTCTCACGCAAAATATAAAAATAACAAAGTCCTGATCCACTATGCCAGGAATTCATTAAGATAAAAGGAGCAATTGGAAAGTAAAAGGGAAAAGGAAGTTGCGTTAAAAATGGAAAAAAAAGATAGGAAGAGACAAGTTGAAAAGGACCTGAAGTAGCTACGTGCAAAAAAGGCCAAAATTATGAGTGATGCCTTACAACAGGCAGACTTTATTGATGAACAAGTTAAAAACTTGAAATAGTAAAATGTTACAGTTTTTGAAGGAAAAATATTTTAAATAATATAGATACAAATATGAATTTCTTATGTCTAGTGCCTGTTTAATGTATTTATGAGAGTTATTGATGGAAAAAACTTTACAAATAATGTAGATGGAAATTTGAGCCTTTTTTGGTCTAGTACCTACATATGTATTTATTACAAATTTTTTATTAGAAAGCAATAATGTAGATTTAAATTGAAAAATTTTTGTCTAGGGCCTACATGACATTTTTTTTACAATTTTTCAAAAGATAAAGCTTTATATATAATGTGCATATAAATTTGAATTCTTTTTGTTTAGGGCATATATTGCATTTATTACAGTTTTTTCATGGATAAATCTTTATAAATAATGTAGATGTAATTCATTTTTTTAAATTGGGCTTATAAATTGCATTTATTGCAGTTTTTCAAGGAAAGAACTTTATAAGTAGTACTGAATGTGTAAATAAAATATTTTTTGGTTTAGGGAGGTTATATTGCATTTATATTGTCTTTTTATTGCATACGTGTAGGTATTTATATATATGTATATACTGCATTGCAAAAGATGGGACACTGTACAAAACCAGTATTTGAGTTTCTAAAATCTGGAAAATCCTCAAGATAACCTGGAAAAACCCTGGAATTTTATATTTTCAATAGTGTGTCCACCCTCTAAGTAGTTAGTAGTGGGAGCGTAAGGTTCCAGGATTTCTTTGAAGTTTGGTTTTTGTGCATTATTAACATATTATAAGGTAAGTTTCTTTATTAAAATATGAGTTTCATTTCGATTTGCAGGTTTTGCGTATTAAATCGCGATTTAATGATTTTGATGTTTTTTTTTTTTCCCCCAGATTTGTTATTAAAATGTATCAGAAGTGAATTCATTCTTCAGTGTATTACCCTAGGAAGATATATCATAATATTAATTGTTTAAGTTGCTCTGACTTAAGATTAAAAATATATTACAAAAGTAATTTTTGGGTGCTGGGGGTGTTTTCTGATTTAGAAGAATTTATGTGAAATTAATTTACCTATTGTTTTGTATGTTTACTTAAAGCATAAAATAGCACATAGTGTGACATTGACTTAAACACAAATTTCCATCAGCTTTCCAAAATACTTTTGTTTATGAACATAAGTGAACAAATTATTGCACGAGTGAAATTGTAATTTTTTTTTCCCCCCCCCTAGAAACAAACGGAAAACATTAAAATGTACCTACTGTATGTTGACAAAGTTCTTAACATGTTTTGGGGTAAAAATTTTTTTTATGCCAATATCTCGCTTCTAAATTACCTAAATTGCAAAGTGTTCATATGCAACTATTTACTGTAAATTGTAATGTATTACAGTGTTATGTTCATCATCACCGTAAAGGATTTGTTATAAAAATATGTGTTTATATTTTTGGGGAAATTTTAACCTAAATTTTATGTTCTGGGGAAATTTTTCCATGCTAGGAATTTTGTCCACGTCTGTGTTAATAATGCTAAAAAAGTCAGTGTTTGCTGAGGTCAAAATTTAATATAATCCGCATCGATCAAACATAAATTTCTGTAGCAGCGCCGAAAATTACATGCTCCGATAATTAAACAACAAAGTATTAACAAGAAAGTATAAGTCAGCTGTACTCACCAAAACATACAAAGTTGGTATACAATTCATTATGTCAACTTGCACAAGTAATACAAATAGAAATCACAAATAAAATGAATTTTCAACACACATTATTTCACTTTCATCTCACTGCCCTGCATTTAGTCCTATTATGTTTTTTCCAAAATAACCTGTTGAGTCACGATGTCACACTTCACTCGTACTTTGTAACAAAAAATAATAAATAATAACAACAGGCGTCTCAGACTACACATCATGTATTTAGAGAGCACGAAAAAAAAAAAGTGGTAATACAGTACATATGTATAATAAATGTATGTACTGTAGAATTTTATTAAATTATCAACAAACAATTTCACTGTTTTTGACCAGCAGCCATGTTGGTAATGACGAGGAAGAAGTAGTGGTGCCATATTTTTGAGTTATTGAATCGCTATACAATGTTGCCAACATGCGCAAGTTTTTTAATTGAATATTTTTTTATGTAAATTATGAACACGTGTATAAAAATTTAACTCTGATAAATATGTCTGGAAAAATAGAAAAAGGCAATGCAAAGTTCAGGAAACCCTATTCACTGCACTTTGTCAATAACTGTTAAAGTCTTACATGAGAAAATAATTTTACTACTGTACAAGAGAAAGATATCTTGCGTAGTTTGCATAGCGGCCGCCGCCGCACCACAAGTACACATTGATAGATACCATTTTGTGTAACGTGTTGCCGTGGTTTTGCTTTCTTAAGTCACATTACCATCGGTGGAATAGTAATCGTGCAACCTTTATTTGTAAACATTGCAACATAATTCAAGTTTTCTGTCCCAAATGTTTTGTAGTGGAGACATTAAGTTGGAATTTATTATGTTTTTACGGTATCGTAACTTAACAGTATTTATCGGTATAAAAAAATTTCGTGTAGCCTATACATGAAATATTAATTATTCCTAATTTTCCATCAAAAACTTTTGATGCTGCATATACACACCAAAATACATATATCATGGGCGCAAGTGGAGAATTTTCATCTTGCTATGCTATTGGTGGCGATAATATTGGGAAAATATCTTTTAATTTTTACTGTATCTCATATTTATACACAATAATAGTGAGCTGGAACAACTAACAAACGGAAAGGCATTGGTGTCTGGGTATTGGTAATGGTATCTGGGTATCGGCAATGGTATCGTGGAATCGGTATCTGTATCAGAAAACATGGTATTTGAACAACTCTGCTCGCAACCCTCGACCCGTTTTTATGGTACCTCAATTATGTACCATAAAAGTAAATGTCAAAAATCATAATTTTGTGCGCGCGTGTGTGTGTGTGTGTACACACACACCCACACACACACACACAACTCACTCTCACTCACTCACTCACTCACACACTCTTTTGCCTAAAAACACTTTAAGGTGCTTGTAGTTGTATGAATATTATGCTGGATAAAATATCTTATATTATTACATTTGTACATCTATAAATTAATAATTTCAACTTGTAAACCGTTCGTCCAATGTTGACGTGGAGGCTTTTTGGAATGCTTACAGGAAGCTTTGGAATGCTCGCTGCCAGCTGAGATAATTATGATACATATTTAAAAGTTGCTGTTAATGTCTTGTGAACCGTTGGATCTAGGTTGAATTTTATGAATGCATTGGAATGCCTGATGAATGCAGATTAAATAATGGCACACTTTTCAAAAGTATTGTACACATTCCAAAAGTTCTGGGAAGCTTGTACCATAATTATGGCACACAAAAATGTATGTTGAATGATTAAATTATGGTAGACTTTTCGAAAGTATCGTGTATTCTAAAAGTTATGGTATGCTCATACCATAACTATGGCATGAGAAATTAGGTTTTAGAATTGTATACTTTTGAATATTCTCATGCGATACTCGATACTATGAAGTACCGAGGTATCACAATATTGAGGATCTCATCCCTACTATCAATACCAGGTATTAATATAGTTGGTCAAAGTCATGCTAGATGGGACTATGCTATGTAGCTCTATTATTGCCTATGCAGACAAGGGTCTGGATGTTGGTTAATCTCACATCCAAAATCCTGAAATATACCCCCCACTGGATTCATGTTCCAAAATGGTTGACCTATTGATACCAGCACTAATATAGTTGATTGTTCCAGTATTGTGACTTTTTGTGTTTGCACCCAAAATCCTAAAAGTTGTTCCCTACTGGAAACGTATCCCAAAGTCGTACCATAGAAATTACTTAAGGACATTACACAAGAGAAAACTATCTGTTCCTTTTACAAAGTTGCCAGAACACTAAAAAAATGTAAAGTTGAATTTTGAGCGATCGATAGCCGACTATGTAATATGTTTAAAAACATAAGTATTGTTTAATAAAGCATTCTATTCACAGTGAAAGTATTTAATTACAAATCACATTAGTCATAAATATACAAATAAATATTGCTTCAAAGTGCCTGATTCGTGGCTTTCGGAAAGGTGACCTATATCAGTGTTTTTGCCCCTGTATAGAGCCCAACCCTGGTATTCGGATAGGTCTCCTAACCAGATTTCAATAATGAGGCAAATAACCCCTTGAAGAAATCCAGATATCTTCTTATCTAGTAGGTCATATTTCCAGTATTTAACATCAGTATAACAAACTGAGGACATCCTAATATGTCACCTATCTGAATTCGGAAATAAGATTTCATTTCGTCTTCACATATCTAAATTTATGCCCAAACGGAAAAGTAACCTTTCCGGATTTTCACGATTGGATAGTAAACTTGACATATATAGATAGGGCATCTATCATGTTTCCAAGAACAAGGCTTATGTTGCCATTAAAAATCAGGAAATACATATGCCCAAATGGAATAGGTCTCCTGTCTGGCTTTCACAATTGAAAACTCTGTCCATCGGATAGGTGACCTATCCAGACTATTGCCACTATACTGCATACTTAAGTTTTCATTACAGAACATCGCTGTCATTAGTTAAATGAATTGGTTTGTATTGCAGATCTGAGAACTTACAGTTAATATCACAAAACTCTGTTGGATGTGCGGTGAAGAAGACTTTACGACACCTTAAAAGTGATTTTACGAACTATTCACATATAAAACAAATTTTCATTAATATGTTCTAATGTCAAAATATTTTTATAAAAGTATTATAAATTGAAATGTGTAGTTTGAGCAATCTTGAAATAGTGATGAAATTTGTTTTGGTCTCTGCTGTCAATAAATAGACTCTGGTAAAATTTTTTATTCAATAACTTCATTGAATTAATTTTACAATGGTAAAATATGAGCAATTGTTTTTCTTCAGTCCTTATATGTGTATAGTTTACTTTTTATGACTGACTGACTGACTGACTGACTATAAAAACTACTGTCCTGCATGTTAACCACTGATCCCATTGTCAATGTATAAATTTTCTCTTTCATCAGTTAGCTGATAGAAAAATGTAGCGTATGTATTCTTGAAAACTGTTTATTATCAAGGACACTTTATTTACACTTGATGTGACCTAGTTATAAAATATATGCAAAGAAAATTTTCGAATGTAAGCAAAAGTATTTTCTAATAGCGTGTACATCTACGATTTTTTAAACTGTAATAATGCCATGTTCTGAATTTTATATCTTTCATCATGACTGATTCAGTTTCCTCAATGTTGGTGTAGTAAGCAAAATACACGCAATGATCTAACTGATTGGGGACCAGGTTGGCTACAGACAGGGAAACCCAGAAAATATGAAAAGACATGAAAAGATTGGGAATTTCGAACAGCCGGGGAAAATTGAAAACTGCCAGGGAAATGTCTGAAAGCAATGAAATTTTTCTGCTCATTACATTTTTCTTTGTTGAAATATTTTATGTTCCTCTAATTTATGTCTTTGTAACAGGGAGATTTGTTGAATATCCATGCAATGTGTTGCAGGTGATGTATTTCAGCTGCTTACAATATTTACTATAGCGTTAAAATTCAGCTTATTAATGGGGCATCTTAACATACTAGATGTTAATCCCGATCATAAACATGTTTGCCACTTTTCAAGTGATATTATTATGGTTGAAATTGTGGTAAAACTGTTAGAGAATGGCAACATACGAGAGTAGTTGTGAGTACATTATAAAACATATATTCTATATGTAAGCATTTCGTTCCGTAATCTATATAAATGTTACAAAAGTTTATTACAAAATAAAAATATGCTCCAACACATTTTGGCTGTGTATGATATGCACAAAATACTGCGAATACCATATTGTAACCAATTTTCATGTAATACGTCTTTTACTTATATTTAAGAAAATTTAAAACATCTCAATGTGCATTAGAATGTTGGAGAGCTCTATTGTAAAATATGTATAACGCAAACATTTATGAAACTATAACAGCGAAACTATGCAAATTAAGCAAGCCATCTATGTACATGAAATGGAATCATTCTGTTTTGACTTTTCCTTTCTTGAATAGTTTAATACTTTAAAAATAGTGGTGGTTCAATGAGTAATTTGCTTGTCAAAAAATGTAGTGTACTAACAAAATTAAGGAGAGCAATTTAGTAGGTCTAATACAAAAATAATTGATTGAGATATTATGCAAGGTGGGAATGGTGTGATTGATCACTCTTATGTTTTACTTTTAACAAGCAAGTCCAGGATTAATATTAGCCACCGTGTGTTAGCTGAAAATCTTCCACAGCATTGTGGTTTTTTGTTCTTTGCAGACATAGGTAGACCATGATACATTAAAAAGTAATTTCATATAACATACCTTAACGCAGAGGAAATAGTTTTAAAATGCCATCCAAGGAGTTAAATAGCTATGTAAAAAACTTTTTTTAATATACTGAAAAATAATGTTTTTTTTTTTGTTTTTTTTTTGGAAGTTGAAAGTATTGTTTTAAAAGCGCCAGGCAAACACGAGCTTTAAAATAATTAGTTAATATTTTACGAGTTCTGTTTTTAAATCCGTATCCACGTAAAATGACAACTATTCCAGTGAAAATATTACAAATATTTTTGAACAAAATATTTACATTTTTGGGATACCTCACAGCTAGTGTTAGACTAACCATTGATACTTTTCTCCTAACAGATGATTGTACATTTTTGAAAAGGGGACAGAACATTTCTGATCATTAACATATACAAAACATGCATTTATATACAAGTACTGTTATTTATCACCTGTGCAATGGTGAACAAGTGACGAACGCTAGTCGTAAATATTTGGGAACTGTTTATTTTGCATAATACACTGTGATGACAAAGAAAACATCACATTATAAAAATCAGAACGGGCTGCTAGATGGAGTGAGACTACTAACGTAATCACACAGCAGGATCTTCAAAAGCCTGACCCAATTGTGCACAACCCTGCTGCATGTGACGTGTGTTGGAGACCCATATCAAGCAAGACTGGGCATATGTTTTTGGAATAAGAATGAAGTTAGGAAATAAATATTTTTTGCATCGTTTCCTCAGGCACTAACAAGGGAGCATCAGCAATGAATAGCGTTATAAAAACACTATATCTTTAGATATCATGAACCAATAGAATTGGTGCTACAGTGCAACAATTTTGTATTTTCGAGCAGTACTGAAGAATTTAGTTTCATGCACAATACAATTCTAGCATTCACAATTTCATCTTCACTAAACACACAAGATTTAGATGGAGGTGTCTGCTGCGACATCATATAGACTAAAGATAAGGTAGACTGATCATTCGTCTTCTGTTCATATACCCAACATTGACCTACTTCAAACAACACAACTGTTCAGTCACATGGTCAACATTGATGAACGGTGGATGTGCGCAGCCAGCGGGATCGGTCTCCCTCATCTTTAGTCTATTGTAGCGTTTCCCTTCAGCGAGTCAACTCACTCCTATATTTTCTCTTTTAATAGAACTCTGTTTTTAATGGTTTGAAGGCTGGTAGCGTTAATATAGCTAGAAGGGAAAACACTAAGAGGGTAGCGTAGCCTAATGACAAATGAGTACAAGCAACCCGAGAATTCTTTAACTACAAAGCACATTTATTAACACAAACCTTACATGATTAAAACAATACACATCAGTTACAATTACTCAAATTCCTAAGCGTGATCTTTATTCTCGGAGTGAATGAAGTTAATAATACTTATATCCTTATATGCCTATCATGCCAATCGATAATAATTATTGAGTAATTCCGAGCTACGTGGTCTCGATAGGTAGCCTTATGCCCTACTGCCTAGTAGCGGAAATTATGCTCACCCTAGAAGTCTTAGACGTAGTTGGCTGTGAACTCCTCAAGGTCTGGATGGGAGTAATGCCTTCGTCTTCAGCCTCACTGAACCTCGGTGTCATCTCCATCAACACGTAGTACTGCTTTGCATGTCAGGTCCAGAGAGAGGGGGGGGGGGGGTATAAATAGTATATAAATGTTATATTTATATATAACGGGTTATATATAAATATATAACGGGTATAAATAGAATGCATAGTGCATTCTATTTATACCCGTCACGTGACTGAGTCAATTGGTCTTGTTTAATAAATAACGCGGGCTGCCCAACACTGGTTTCCGCCTCTGCTGTATTTGTAACATTTGTGTGTGGCCCCGACTCTGGCCGCTACACTATGCGACATTATTTTGCTCACCTTGCTTGGAGGCTGGACAGGTCATGGTTCGAGACAGATCACCATTGAGGTAGGGATAATCGGATGGTGAC
Source organism: Dryococelus australis (assembly GCA_029891345.1). Lineage (NCBI taxonomy): Eukaryota > Metazoa > Arthropoda > Insecta > Phasmatodea > Phasmatidae > Dryococelus > Dryococelus australis. The sequence goes on from CM056993.1 coordinate 146,040,752, forward strand.
ATGCATTGGCATTATTGAATCTGTTTTTTCCAACTTTGCCTTATTGAAACACACAAATTATTGAAACTTGTTTAGTTTGTTAGTGTATTTAATGGACGGTAATTGCGGCAGATTTAATATAGATAGTAAATATTGAGGCTGAATTTTAAATCCAAACATAAACATGGTGTGATAAAACAGTTTTAGCTCAATTTTGACAGCTTAGGTTTTCAGGATTTTGGTTGGCGAAGGGGCATCTGAAGACATCCATAGAAGTCATAAAAAATTTTTTGTATAGTTGAAAAACGAATAACATTAATAAAAATGATCTTTTTGGTAATCAAATATATGTATCTAAAATACTGAACTGCATGTAATTGGTTTCATTCAAATTTAGGCAGGTATATATAGTGGAAAATGTGTAAAATAGAATGTAAGTCGACTGTATGAAATGTGTTTTATTGTGATTGCCTGTTTATCCGTTTGGCCATGGGGCCCATGCTACACTTCACAACGGCCCTGTGGAGGACAAGCATCATCCTTTTCCTTTGATCATCTATAGACAAGGCCATCCTTTGCAGATCATATATGTGACTCACATGTTAGAGCTCCAAGTCAGTAACAAAGCAGTGAAATTGTGCTTATTTTAGGTGAGAAATTTTTACTAACACATAGGTGATGTGCATTAACTTTAATTCAGTTTTCTTGGTTGGAAAGAGGTGGTTTATGCTGAAATACGATAGTTGGGCTTAGTAGCGAAAATTATCATAGCAACAACAGCAACAGCATACGGACATTTCTGTAATTTTTTTTAGTTATTTTACAAAAATATTTAAGACTGAGCACTTCTATGTCCAAGAAAGGGTATAAAATATTTTGCTGTTAACAGCAGGCAACTATTTTAAGTGGTGTTTATTTTACTTTGGGTTTTTTTTTTTTTACTTGTTGATTACCAGTCATACTGAACCTAAATATTACTAAATTAAATCAGTACTTTTGAAGACTAAAATTTAGTTTTCTTAGAAGTTACAATGAAACATTCCTTCATACTCAAACTAAAGAAAATATAGAAAAACCTGTAGTCAAAATGAGTTCAAGTTTCGCATCTGCCCAAACACACAGTTTATAGGCTTTGACTGCCTTAAGACAACTAGCAGTTAAATAGAATTGTTGTTCACCCAAATATTTGAATTTTCAGAACAATATTTTTAGAGCTGTTCTCTTTATGTATTGTGCCTGCTGCCTCTCTTGGTAACATTATAATGGGAGCATATACGCCTTTGCATCTTCAGTAAATAAACAATGCAAACATGTAATTTGTTCATAATAACTATGTGTACTTTTGGTTACATGTTTAAAACTTAGATTGTTAACCAATCCACTGCCATCATTGAAACATAGTGCTACAAGTGGCAGTTTTATTTACAAGCTAAGTGGACGTAGGGGACATGTCTCCATAACTGCAGGCAGCTAACGCTCACCCAATGGAGGAAGGTTCGCCTGCTGGCGAGGCTACTAATGAGCTGGTAACAAGGCGAGTGAGTTCTAACAATGTCTCCTCTCTTCTTACCTGCTGCTCGAACAGAGCAGTATGTTATTTTGCAATCTGTCATTTTAAGAAATGGAGGTTCGGCATCGCTGACTTATATAATATGTTAAAATATTTCAGTTAAATTTGTAAAAATGCTAAATTAAAAAAAAAAACTATACTTTTACCATCTTTTTTGTTGGCAAATTCTATTAAACAAAGTTAGTTTGAAGGCTTTAGTACACAACTGACTGAGACACAGTTTTGTATCATAAAATATAACATTAACAAATAACTTAAAAAAAATTTTCAAGGGATTTTATGCTGCTTGGGAGTGACATGGAATGATATTAGGCCAACCACATTTTCGTCGACACTTTGACACAGCCACATTTATTTATTATTAACCTTGACTGCACATTTTTGTACATAATTCATAAATTTTACTTTCCACCAAACTACGGGATTTAGCAGTAAGTCACACTGAGGCTCTGGGCAGTTCTTGCACAGTGTTAAAGGCTGTTCACCATAAAGTGAGTACTTTAGAAATGAACCATAGAAAAAAGTCGCTGCTTTTGCATGCATGTATTTTAATGGGCGCACTGAGTGACATTCGCTCAGTAAAGTTGGTAATGATGGATGTAATGTAGTTCCATATCTTAATGTCAAAAAAAGTGTTAGGTAGCTATTTGTGATAACTTAAACTTATCTCTTTTGCTTTATTTATTAATTTTTAAATTACCCAAGTGTAAAAATGAGCAGATTTAATAATTTCACAGTTCTCTTGACCACCGCATGAATAAAGTGATGAGGCCCATGGCAATGTGAATTTTACATAAAGTGCAAGAATACACAATGTGTATACAAGTAGATGTTAAACAGGGCTTTCAAAAGTGCTCATTTTACCGTGAACAGCGTATACCAAAGAGATCCAACAGTGATGCTGTGGGAGAGTTGCTTGGAGGAACTCGCCCTCCCCTGTATTTCCGACGTAGTTTTTTCCGCCCTCGTGCTGGATGATGCTGATGGTCTGTAGCTTTTCTCTGGGATCTCTCGTTTCCCCTGCCCTTGCATTACGATGCTGCTTCATACTCACGTCGCTTCACTCTCATCTGCTCTCAAGACCTTCATGTTAAGAGCTGTCTAAATCCAGGACTGATAGCATGTCACCTAGTCACATAAAGTCACCTTTTTTAAGGCAGATCACTTAGTCACTTTATAAAATTTGGTCACCTAGTCACCTTTTCCCATCAATTAGAGAAATATTTTTTCTCTTTTTATTTTTTAAAATTATTTTTTTTATAATGTGGAATCACAAATGTGCATTCTCGTTCTTGTCAACAAATGAGGTAACATAGAGGTAAGAAAAGCCACAATAAGCGCCAAGTCACATTGTACCAATCTTAAAAATTATAATTTCTGCATTGTTTACAAACTCTACTGCACTGTTGCAAATTAACGAAACTGAATGAGTGTCTGAGAAATTTTGCTATCTCAAGATGTTAGGAGGAACGGAAAACAATAAAAGCAAAATTAATTTCCATCAGAGTGTAAGATTTATAAAAATATAATGACTATTTGTTTCTCAAGATTACATTTTATTTCAACTGGTAAGTTAATATGTAATACATATTTATTCAGTGGCTAACTTGGCGGGTTGGTTGCATTGGACACCAAATGAGTCACGACACAAGTCTTTGGTCAGTCCACGAGTCCTGTCACTTATGTTTAAATTTGTGTGTTTCATAGTTACTTATTTTTAATGTAGCTTTCCAGTTTGTTTTATGTAAACGTTTTACAGTGATGCAGTTAGGAAGTGGTGTTTTTTGCTATGCTGGAAGTTTATAAGAGGCAGATGTGAATTTTGGAATGTCAGGCTTAGTTTTATTTTTTTGTAATTTACGGTGTTTTGGCATGTTTAGGCTGCACATTAAAAAAAAAAGACTACAAAAAGTGGGGCGTGGCTTACATACGAGATATTGGCAAAACAAAATGTGTACCCCCAAAACATGTTTAGAAATTAATCAACGCATTACATTTAATGTTTTAACTTAGTTTCGAAGGAATTTTGGGGGAAGGAAAGGTAATGTAAGTGGAGAAAAAAGAAACATCGTGCAATTATTTGTTCACTCGTGTTAATAAACAAAATAACATTCATCCTGCATGTGTGTTTGAGCTTGGCCATACGTGCCGTACATAGGAAATAATTTCTCTGCTGTACAAAAAAAAGATTTCTTACGTCGCACGCCCACCGCCACGCTACAAGTACATATTGATAAGAGACCATTTTTTGTAACATGTTGTTGTGGTTTTGCTTTCTAAAGTCACATTACCATCTGTGGAATAGTAATTGTGCGATATATATTTGTAAACATTTGCGACATAAGTCGCAAATGTTTTGTAGGGGAAAATTAACTCTGAATTTATTATTTTTGTATGGAATAGTAACTTAACATTATTTATAGGATTACAAAAATTCAGTGCAGCCTATACATGAAATATTAATTATTCCTAAGTTCTTCATCAAAAACTTCTGGTGTGGCCTATACATGCAAAAATACGGTATTCTCGTGTTTAATTTGATAACTGAGGCCGTGTTTGTATTGACAATATGATTTGTATTTTTGCAGCTTCCAACTCGTAAATTATTGATAGACACTTGTTCAGCGAAGGTTGCGATGTTTGCATCCAGAAGCTTGTTGAGAAGCAAAAATCTAGCATAATGGCGGGTTTTTTTGTTAAATAAAACACTAGTTCTTTTCCATCATGACAGGTAATGCAAGTGCTACAAACAAGTTTTAATTGTATCTGATATGTGTAATTTGATAGTATTTTAAGTGACAACTAATTTTTATTTTAATTATCTGAACATATCCCCTTAAGATTTTTTGTTTTGACTGCTAATTCTACCCACTGACTTTCTAAGCCTTGTCGTCACCTACACTTGGACTGCACATACAAGCTGGATGGTAAGACTGCTGCAAATTTTACTGTAAATATTTGTTGGAATTCGTTTTGCGTGTAGTTTGTTTGCTGCATCACATCAGAATCTTTTATTTATTTAATCAACTGTCATAGGTCTCTTGTGAGGGTAAATTAAAATCCTTGATTATAATCTGTACCAAATAGCAAATAAAGTTTACTTGCTAAATTTTAGGAACGGATGACAAAATTTAAGATCTTGAAATGTCCACTTAGTTTGATACTTGTTATCATTATTTACAATGTTTCCTTTTCTAGTATTTGTTGTACAGTATATCATGATTGTAATGTGCATGGGTAGATATACAATAATCCTTGTTAAGCCACTGCCTACTCTTGAGAATTTTGTGGCGGTGTAATTCGCTGTGTAAGCAAGCAACTGGCATGCAGCCAAAGGGCTTGGTATTCAGGTTGTGGTAACGGATAGGTTTGAATTCAATCTTATGCTTAGTATGAGTGTCACCACTTTTGAGCTGTTAATGTGTTTCAGGTTGTCCAATACAAAAAACAATGCTTGCCGTTTGATTTTGTCATTTTTCAATAAATTTTAATTTTGGTCAATTTTAGTCACTTCTTTTTTTGTCACTTGTCACCTTTTTTGAGTTGGGGAGCCACTATCAGGACTGCCTAAATCTCTTCACTTCATTTCATTTATATCATTATTTTGTTACTCAAGGTACGTATGTTATTATGAATCATGTAACTTTTGTATTTTATATACATGTTATGCTTGTTTTGACAACTATCCTTTTTTTACTTTTGGCTATGTTTGGGAGCACCTAACAATGGCAAAATAAATAGATAGTAAATACCAAGGAAATTTATTAGGGGTCTGATGATGATGGACCACGCCCGTAGGTGAAATTTTTCCACCTACAGCAGAAATGCTCGTGCTATTTTGAAATTGAAGTGTCACTGAAAAAGAAACTAATTTTTCTAATAAATTCTTTTCAAAATTAAAAAAAAAGAGTAAATACTGATCATTGTATCACATCAGAACTGCCGTATAGTATTTGACAGAACTGATCACATGGAAACAATACTTTGTGTAAAACTTTCATACATCCGCATGAGGACGTGAACACTTACATTAAAATTAGTATATTATAATTACAAGCAAGCTTTTCCAGAAAAGTTAAATACACCCATGAAATTGCCAACAATCACCTTGTTTAATTCGTTACTTAGTAATTTGTGATTTTGTGGGTTTCTGTTAGGATTCTATCAGTTGTCCTTTCTGTAGATTTTATTAAAATGCATTAAACTTTAATGTCTAAAAAATGTTTAAAGAAATGTATATAATGAACGCATTTATAAATAAACGTTACTCATCGACATCAATCCTAAAGTATATAGATGTTATTATATTTGAAAATTAAATTAATGGGGCTAGTAATTTGCAAGAAAATTATTAATAAAAGTACATAACAATTTAGTTTACCATATCTGCCAATTCGGACACCGCCTTAAAATGTGCGTGTAATAGAAACACACACACACACCCATAATGGGAATTTTCTTACATTCAGGTGTTTCCTCATGTTAGATGAAGATGCCCTCAATTCAAATAAACATTCATTCATAGTTAAAATATGGACAAATTTTTTTTTTCTGAAAAAGTTTGGTAATTATTTAAAGTGACTGCAAAGACAAAAAAAAATAGATTTGTATAGGCGTTAAATTAAAAGTCATTAATAAAAAAAATATACCATCAAACTAGGAAAAAACAATTCACAACATTATATACCTCCATTTTGAAAATTCCATTAAATTTCCTCAATATTATTCAACATCAACATTACCATCATGAAGTTTTGAAATATGATTTACAGTATTCATACATTTTAACAAAAAAAAATATTTTTTTATTGAATTTTATTATGTTTGGTTTTAACAAAACAGTTGTAATTCTTTTAATTTTTAAAGTTTCCAGATAAGGTTGAGGGTTTATGTACTATATCTACCATGATATTTCCAGGTATGCTCATTGTTACTTTAATTCCTTGCTTGGATCAGCACACATCATCTAACAAAGGGGACCCAGGTCTGGCCAAACTGCCTTATTTACTTTAAACCATTTAATCATTATTAGACCAGTGCTGACAAAAAAGGGGCCCCTGACCTTGTCTTGATAAACAACTTACTCTCAGTGCTAAGATCCAAGGACAATATACACTGTAGAAGTAACCACTTAATCATTTCAACTTGCTCTTATTCAATTCCAATATACTAAATACTTCAATGTTTTATTTTTAATAAACTCTTTATGTTAATTATCTTTTTTTGATTTCACATACATTGTTATTGTGAAATGCTTGTTTTTCACTTTGTTAAATATTTTCATTTCTTTTTAAAATATGTTACTTTTATGTTACTGTATTATTTAAAACCCTGATAGTAACATCAATCATATTTTTCAAAACTGGCTACAAATGTTTCAAATTTGTGTTTATTTTTTAATTAAAACCTAAACATTTTTAGCATCTGAAATTTACACTCACTTTTTAATATATTCATCGGTTATTTGGTATTTTGCGTAAAATATAAGTATTAAATTACGCATCACCCTTGTTACACCCTAACATTATTCCATGTATCTCCTACAATCTTCATAAAAGCAATAATTACCTACAAACTTCAACAGAAAAAAATTGTTCCTATAAGGTTTGCAATACATAAAATAATACAACTAGTTAAGTGTTCTTGTCAACACATTACGGAAAAAAAATTATCTCTATATTTTGTCTTAATTTTTCAAAACTCAAATTTTTTTCTTTCTACTCAAAAGATTACTTATACTTTGCTATTGTATTTTAATCCATTGCTCACTACTTACACAACATCTCTTGTTCATGAACAGTTGTTTGCATCATATTCAATATTGATTCATAGAGAAGCACTGTCCTTTGCCTCTTTGTTCCTTATTATTCTCTACTATACTTCTGCTTCTCTTTACACATTACTCGCTTACATTGATACACTGACTTTTAAATATCCTTTTCTTTTTTTAAACAAAATTAACCACTTTCTTTTATACTAATAATTTTTTATCAAATAACCATTTACTGGTTAGCAAACTGTAAATTTCATTCACCTTCGTAGTTTACTATCTGTTGCATGTGCTAAGGCTTACAAAGGGAAATATATTAATTTATCACATTTATCTTATACATAATATAACCTTATTTTCCCTTACATTTAATTTCTTATTTCAAACAAAGATTTCTTATGCAAAATAAACACCTTATCATGTAATTATTATACACAAAAATTGTTAAAAACTTACTTTTCTACTCTGAAACATGTCTGTCATTTAGTTATTTTTTTCCTTGTCTTTCTACTCGACATTCTCAACACTGTGTCTCAGTTTCCATCCCTTCTTTCTTACAGTGGTCTTCGGCTTGTCAGCCTTATGTCCTGCAGCTACAGTGTAACCTTCGTTAGTGCGTGTTTTTGATTGATAGATTCTGAGTCACTTTCAAGAAGTGTGGCTATTTATAAATGGGCGACTCACCAGTATGACTTTGGACACCATCCCGTGTTATGTTATTCAACAACCCTGCCTTTCTGCTTCTCCATGCAGGTGACATTTTGTCTCTATGTAATGAGTCAGCCATGACGGGGTGTGGGGGGGGGGGGTGGGAAACACATCACCAATTGGCTTAAAACTATATGCATATTGTGTTTCAATAGATTTTACTTGCGTAAAAAGGGTGATTTTAAGGGCTTTATAATCACTCATCGACACCATTCAGCATGGTAGAATTAGAGAAGGCTACCAAACATGCTAAAAATAGAAATCAGTGGGCTTGGATGATATTAGAACAGAGCAAATTAAGCACTTTGGCCTGACAACAAAGGAATGGATTCTTCAGCTCTTCAACAACTGTATGAGCAGGTGTAAAATTGCAAAGATATGGCGAAAGAGCAGAGTGATTGCCCTGCTTAAACCTGGCAAAGAAGGAAAGAACCTAAAGAATTTTAGACCAGTTGTACTTCTATGTGATATCTACAAATTGCTATAAAGAATGATCTTAAACCGCCTCTTGCCTGTTGTTGAACCTTTGCTTATACCTCAGCAAGCTGGATTTCGCCCTGGTGAAAGCTGTATAGGACAACTATTAAATCCCACGCTGTTTATAGAAGATGGATTTGAAGCTCGTAAGGGGACAAGAGCGGTATTTGTTGATTTATCAGCAGCGTATGACACTGTCAATCATCAGCTGCTAGTAATTAAGATCTGCAACATGACCATGGATTATAGCCTTAGTATGTTCATCACTACTCTTCTGCAGAATCACAGGTTCTTTGTCGACTTCCAAGGACAGCACAGCCGATGGAGACTACAGAAGAAGGGTCTAGGCCAAGGAAGTGTGTTGTCCCCAATTCTGTTCAATATATACACAATCGATCAACCAATAGCCTCCAACAGCAGGAGTTTCTTCTATTCTGTTGATCTGGCTCTACCCACACAGAGCACAGACTTTGAATCCGTGGAGAGCACCCTCATTAACGCCCTTGAAGGTCTGTCAAGATACTACATCACAAATCAGCTTATACCGAATTCCTCGAAGACACAAGTATGTGCTTTTCATTTACGAAACAGGGAAGTCACCTGTAAGTTAAAGTTAGTTTTGTCTGGGGTTGAACTGGAACACTGTGACACTACAAAGTATCTAGGAGTGACCCTTGACAGATCTCTTACGTTCAAGAAACACTGCATGAACTCCAAGTTGAAAGTTTCCACAGGAACAATCTTCTAAGAAAACTGGCCGGATCACAGAGGGGTAGCCAAACTAAAACAATCCAAACTTCTGACTTAGCATTGTGTTATTCAGCTGCAGAGTATGCCTGTCGTGTAATGTATAATTCAACTCATGCCAAACAGGTGGATGTAGCTCTCGACTCCTGCACAATCATCATAGGCTGTTTAAAATCCACTCCAGTCGAATGACTTTACCATATCACAGGAATAGCACCACCTTCAGTTTGAAGAGAAATAACAGCAAACAAGGAAAGGAAGAAAGTGAACCATGAAAGAATTCATCCATTACATAGCCATGAACTGCACATGCACAGACTGAAGTCCAGGAAGAGTTTCCTAAGAACACCAAAGGAAATTACAACCATAACTGAAAAAGCCAGATTACAATTGTGGAAAGCTAAGGCCACCCTCCCCTCTGGTTGGAAAAGAGTGTCTGAAACTTTACCATCTGGCCATTACAAGGGATGGCTGACATGGAAGTCTCTAAATAGGCTGAGAGCAGGAGTGGGCAGATCCAAGATTAATCTGGCAAGATGGGGCTACGCTAAGGATGACAACATCAAGTGTAACTGTGTAGAAGATCAGACTGTTCAACACATGCTCCAATGTCCACTGTGTCCAGTCTCCTGCACTGAAGATGACCTATATCAGGCCTCGGAAAACCCATTATAAGTGGCCAAGTTTTGGTCCAATATTATTTGATTTTTGTTTCTGAAAATAATAATAATCATCATTTATTCACAATTTTAAATAAAAGTGCATGAAAAGGGTGAACTCTAGGGATTTGGAAACATCATAAATTGCATGAATAACCTGAATATAAAACAAGAAAAAAATTGCAATGACTGAACACTTTTCAATGGTGTGTGTTCTGTTGACTAGATGTTAGAACTATGGAGACTACCACTTAGAGGTATAGTTAAAACAATGCACAGTATATAAATAAATTAAGCATAAGTTGTTTTAAAAATTTGTAAGTAGAAACAAAAAAAATCCATACATACTGTAAAGTAATGCTATTGAAATTCTCAATAAAATTTTTTTAAAGTCTCCGCTATTCAATTATTTTCAGAGAGGGTAACATTTTTCAAGCTTTTGTCTTGAAAAGTGATTTTTTTAATAGTATACTATGAGAATATTTTAGTTTCACTATGTTCGTGGAGCTTTCATAAATATCTGTGATAGCATACGGAATTATAAGTAGAAAAATAACTGCTAGATTTAGAGTTACATTTGTATTATTTCACTAAACCCAATGAAACTAAAATAAATGATTGTTACTTTATATATGTTTCGTTAGATGTCACTTAATAACAGTACACGGAACTAAGTATGTTTTTAATGGTATGTGCTTCTATTATACATATTTACTACCTAATTTTGCTTTTACATAAAACCAATATGTAGCTTTGAACTACCTAGCTAAATCGTTAAGAAATTTAAACACACATTTCGAGAAGTAAACAGGAAACATATTAATAGACATGTGGAACATTTTGCGATAATCTTCAATCAGATATGCATGTCAGTTACTTGTGCATTAATTTCACCACTTATTATGCACGACCTGAGGTAATTTCAGCTAATAACAAATCTGCAAGATAACCGAGCACCAAATATCGTGTTACTTGTCAAATAGCAAAACTGACAATGAGGGAACAATTATCTGAGACTTGGGTATGTCCAGGACTGTAGAGTTGTAACACAAACGTCATCGAACCTGCAAATCTTCCTTGCTCCTATTAACGACGAAGCATAATAAACAAAGACGAAAGCTAATTATTATCAGTGCACGTGCTACCGGCCACTTGCTGTAGGTTGAAACGTTTACCACTGTGACCTATTACAGATCGCCAGAGATCCTGTTAGTCCAATAGGGCAGTTCTTGCGAATTTTGCGAAGTATGGATTGACTTCATCATGCATACTGTTTCATCGATTGATCCATCGGTTCAACCTGCCTGAAAATTCGGTGAGCTTATGGTGGATGTGCACCGAAACATCAATTGATAGATTTTTCAAACACGCAATTGCAAAAAAAAACATTATATAACACTTTTATTAATTGTTGGTGTTGTGGAAAGTTAAATTTTGAGTTTAAACCAAAAGAAAAAAATTGCATCTTGAAGAGGATGTTAACACTGCAGAAAATCTTATATATGGTTTATATGTAAAAAATAAATAACATGTTAATTAATGAAAAGAATATCATAAATATATTTGTAAAGTAGTTTGTATTGCAGTGAAGTTGTTTTGTGCACATTTATTTATTCCCTTGCATTCATTAAATAAATAATATAAACAATCAGATACTCTGAAAGTTGTTCAATTAGTATACATTGGAACGTTCACCGCTGGTGTATGAACTGGAGAATTTCTGAATACACAGTTTACCTGTTTGTTGTCTATGCCACCCTTGTTACCACCCTTCTTCTCTTGGCTTTTCTTAAGTAACAGTTGGGAAGGTCAAGAAGGTGTATGGATTACATACAAACGCCGGAATAACCCACCCCCTCCTACGCTGGCCAGCAGCATAGGAGAGTAAGACTGGAGTAACCTGGCCGGGGATTGAATCTGGTTCGCCGTGGTGGGAGGCGAGTAGTCTGACCGCTATGCCATTGCTGCCCTAATGGCGCAAAGGGGGGGGGGGGTGCAGCCCTGTATCTCGCAAATAATATATATATATATATATATTTTTATAGCAGCTCCTCTGAGGACACAAATATATTAGTCCATCTTTCATAGCGGATAAAACAGATTTATGTTTATATTTCAACGCTAACCAGAATTTTCTTGCAGTAGTTTCTTAGATGACTGTGGTACTCCATGTTTTACATGGTACAGTGAACATGAGTTCAACCTGGTTCGACTTATGAGTGTATATTTATAAACACTTCTCTGCAACCTGCAGTGCTTCAGCCATTTTAGCGTCTGCACATTTGTACACATACTTGCTGGCATGGAACCCTTTAGAAATTATTGCCACTTAATATTAGATCTCCAATGAGAATTAAATTTTTTGTAATGTATGTATGTTAGGGTGTTTAAGGGTTATTTCACATGACCAAATATTTATTGAATTCAACTTATAGAAAAAAAATTACTTCATTTGACTTTCAGTGAATTGCATTCAGTATGATTTCAAGTCTCCACATGAAAATTTACAACAAACTTATTAATGAAATCAGTATAAATACTGAAAGCAAATTTTTAGATGTATCAATGACTCGTGCATGATAGGAAAACAATTGGTTAAGTCAAAACAGTTTATCTTCATATTATTAAACATTGCCTTTTAAAAAAGTCCTTATTTTGTAACAACTTTAAATGAGTGCACATAATGTAACGTTGCTGTTTTCCAGATATTATTATTACCGTTTTGGTTTTGGTTTATTTGGTTGTGGTGCCATGTCAATATAAATTTCATATGAAGATTAAGAGGTTATTGTTTATTTAGTTCTTAGAGGGTAGTAAGTATTGAATGTTATAAATCATGTGAAATTAAGGAAAAGTATTCTGATTGGCTCTCATCTCGCCATTGCTGATAGGATGACGAGTAAGGCGTGGTCAGCCGACTTTTAATTAGGATGCAGGTTACAGGAAGTGGGCTGCAGAAAGCTTTTTCCTCTTGCAGAAATATTGCTATCACTGCCAAAAACAGACGTGTATGTGCAAATAATACTTTAAATTATATATTGAGTAAAAAGTTTACTGTGTTTGGGTAATACCCGTGGCTGACCATCTATAACTTTTTTGGATTGAACATTTTCTTTTTCTAAATTATTTTCCACCCGTTTACTTAGCCACTATGTTGTAGGCAGCCTTAAGTTTGCCTCCTTTGTAAAATTTGAAGCAAGCAGTTCATCTATAATTGCTGCAAGATGTTTAAAATTCTCATCATCGATAATGCAAATAGTGACATGTGTTTATTTGTTTGAAAATACGGATGAGTCAATAAAATTTGAGAACAGAATTTTGGAATCTAGAGCTCTATTATTGTGAGATTACTTCCATTAATATTGTCAGAAAAGCTGTGATCGGCGATAAAAATTTTGGATTTAAGAACATACAAAACATGTTCTAAACGAAAATCTTCACGAAAAACATGACATTCAAGAAATTGAAAGAGAAAATGGCCACAATTACGACGCTCATGTGATGTCACATAGCATACAATGAATTTAATAGAATAAAAATTGAAGGTTATTTGAAGAAAAATTGTTAGAGGTCCTTAACTTTATCACTACGTATTTCTGCACTATTGCAAAAAGTTCAGTATTAATGCTTGAAGCCTATAACTATCATTTCTTTGGATTAATAAATTAGTAATTCATTATTATCAGTTATCATGCTTTTCAGCATTTGGGAATCAGATTATGCAGGTTTCTAACAATTAGTTTCATGGTGTACTTTAAAGTAACTGTAAATCCATTGTGTATTGAAATTCCCAATACTGCTGCTGTGTTGTATGTGTTCTTAGAAGTGTGCACCATATTATTTATTATAATATTGCCCTGTATCTATAAGTAAGCATTTTAACAGCCATTTTGGGATACATTTCCAGTAGGGGACAACTTTCAGGATTTTATGTGCAAGCACAATAAGCCACAATACTGGAAAACAATTCCAGTGGATATTTAGTGTGTGGAAACAAATTCATTGCAAGGAATGGGAAAGGATGCTTTTCCAGTTTTACTTCAACTCTGGCACTGCACTATAATAAAATCCTGAAAGGCTGTCTTTCCAAGGAGAAACAATTCAGGCCCCCCTATTTCTTGAGTGACATCAACAACACAATACAGAATCAATACTATGTTCTATTTGATGACTATATATATTGCAAAATAACTCAATGTATTTTTTTTTTCCGTGGAATTGCACTGAAAGCAGGCATGGTAAGGGAGCACACAACTGTCTCGGAGGTTGCGTCAAGAGATCTGCTGATTATTTGGCAGCAAGATGAGTTGACATAGAAACATGTGACAAATTTATCTCATTGATCATGGGTAAACATCATGGAATTTCTTTGTTCGTGATAGACGAGAAGAAGATTGATTAGATTGACAGTACTCTGTCTAAAAAGTCCTACTGTTTAAAGGAACTATGCAAGTGCATCAGATTTCGTGGAGAACCACTGATGCACAGATTTTGGAGGGTAGAAGGTTGAGTTATCATTCCTGTGGACCTGAGAGTTTATGCAATCACTTCTATTTTGGAAACATGAGTCTTGCTGAAAATAAATTTATCCTTTTGATCAATTTCTAGCATAATTTTTCTGCATGTACATGACATTATGTAGTGTGTAGCATGTGAACACAGTACAGCATAGTGCTCCTGATAATGTGTAGAGTAAATCTTCCCCGTAATTACATATAGCTTTCCAACAAAGTAAACATCTGATATATGCAGATGTCTTCAGCTCTTGTTCTGAGAATGATGAACCTGGCCCGACCACAGCAGATGTTGAAGCTGTCCTGATTAATACTAATACTGCTGCTGCTGCTGCTGGTGCTGCTGCTGCCACTACCACTACTCCTACTACACAGGAAGTTGTTATGCCAGTTATTTCGAAGACTATTTCTAATAAATACATAATTGTTGAGTTCCCTAATAGAAAAGGTGTCCCGAAACATTTCATAGGATGTGTTACGCTCCTTAATCTTTCACAATCAGAGTGTGAGGTCAAGTTTCTAAAAAAGAAAAAGTCTGCAAGTTACGAATTTGTCTTTCCTGTAGAGGAAGATGTTCAGGATATCTCCTCTGTTAATTTTTCCAGTATGAAAAAATTTATTGATGAGCTTTCAATTAATCATTGGCAGAACTATGTATTTGAATGTAATTTTTCTCTGTTTTATTTTTCTAAGCATTAAGAGGTAATTCAAAGTAAATAACACTCATTTTAAAGATTGGCTATTCTTTTCTTTACATAACTCTTTGGTTATTGTTAAACTATATTCGGTGAAGAATATTGAAGCAATTCTTAAAGATCTTGCCTAAATAAACTATATGTATTTACAAACTATTGTCAAGTAAATTATATATATTGACACCCTCGGGTGAGACATGAGACAAACTGTGACACAATAACTTACTGTAGGTGGGCACCAGTGGTGTTTCCCAGTCACCGCACTGTTGGGATTCAGGGTTCTCAGGGATGTTGTGGATTCTGTGTGTCCATCTCACCCGAGAGTACTTATGAAACACTTTGCATTACTAAACATAATTACTAAACTTTTATCAAACAATGGTAAGAGGCTGCTGTCACTACAAAGAAACACTTGATGCACTGTACTACGTACTTTTATTATATTACTCATACAAAAGAAAACGTGCCAGGAGTTTAATTTATGAATTACACTCGGACGTGTCTAGCTAACTCAGTTTAGGTGCTCCCCAGCCTGCAATTAATCTAATGCACTTCTAGATGGATGACTTCCCTGTGGTGTTAGAAAACACAATTTTCGCAAGGAAATAGGTCGACAGCCGCTAGGGTGAACTGACGATTTCTCCTGAAGACAGGGCGCAGAGAATAATGAAATGAATGGGCAAACATGTGTGACTATTTGTGATCACTAGCGCAAACTCGTCGGGGCGTGTCTTCCAGTACGTGGTTAATGTGGTGGCGGCCTATACACATAGCCAGTTCGGACGGAAATAATGTCCTCGTACAAATTACACAAAATGATACAAATACTACTGGAACAAGATGGGGCATGACATGAAAGTCACAATAAACATGCAAGCGTGTGAAAGCAAGATTAAATGGTGTGTTAGCCGCTGGATAAGTGTTGCAGCGGGACACGTGGTGCAGGTGCAATTTCAATATTTCTCCGCAAAAACAGCAAATTCTGGTCAAACAAAATTGTTTTTCTGTTGAGAAAATTATTCTTTTGCTGATTGAATTTGTTTTGGACTTGTAACATTCCGGATGGCAAGAAAATCAGACATTGAAATGACAGCATGGTCAAACATACAAAGCATCAATTCCATGAAAATTACATGTAACCCTGAATAAAAATTACATAGAACCCTGAAATAAATTGTGGCACACATGATATTACACAAATAAACTCTCTAAGAGCATGGATGGCACGGACATTGACTTGGCGGCTCTGAACCATGTGGTCGCACGTGATGTGGCCATAAAACAGTTAAACATGAAAAATACCCTCAAATACATATATAGAATTAAAGTCCTTAAAATTGCACAAAGCAATAATACAGAAATTACAATTAAACGCCTTTAACATAGACAGATGGCATCTGATTCAAGTTGCGTGGGCTGCTTGGCCTCTCCGACATCTTTCCTCCCTTCTCCTCATTTATATTTCAAAAAGCCGCAAGGGTACAAATCATTAAGTTAAGCGGAAGCATAATTCTAGGGAAAATATCTGGCAAAACGTACGCAAGCAAAGGTTAACCGGTATACTAAGAATGAACTTTGGTAATTTATATCAGTGCAAAAAGTTTGAAGTGCGTACACGACAGCGTCTTACCTTGCCAGACCTCGTACAATGGCTGCGCCGAGGCTAGCATCTCACGGACCATGGCTATTTACGGGGTTCAGATAAGGGGAAGTGCTATGCACGCAGAGTAAATCTTATTATATGTGAAAATAAATGGCACAAAAGTAATTTAAATGTTGTTTTACATATTTTTCTTATTAATTTTCTGTATTATTTTTATATCTTTTTATGACAGCATTCACACCGGAATACTAATGTTCTTAATCTTCACGCAGTACACATTTTGAATTTATAACCAAACATTGTGCAATCATCTTAAACATACATTTTTAAACACTTAAAACATTTCGACTCTGGAAGAAAAACAGAAGACAATTTACACTGCAAATTAATATTCCGTTATGGGAAAGTTCAAATTGGAGCCTCTTTGTGCACGTGCATGGCCATGTG
The DNA here is from genome assembly GCA_029891345.1 of Dryococelus australis. Classification (NCBI taxonomy): domain Eukaryota; kingdom Metazoa; phylum Arthropoda; class Insecta; order Phasmatodea; family Phasmatidae; genus Dryococelus; species Dryococelus australis. Next base: position 146,057,921 of record CM056993.1, read on the forward strand.
TCAGGTGAGTGGTGAGTGCTGTCATGGGCTTAATGTTGCTGGCAGTTAGCCGGTGTACACACACGCACGCGCACGCACGCACGCACGCACGCACACACACACACACACTCACTCACTCCTCTCTCTCTCTCTCTCTCTCTCTCTCTCTCTCTCTCTCTCTCTTCTCACCTTAGTTGTAAGTTTTTATCAGTTATATATTTATAATCTGGGTCTGTTTACATACCATATGTGCATCCTCATGTCAGCTGTGCATCATCATGTCGGCTGTGGATCCTTGTCACCTCCGTGCATCTTTGTCACTTCCATGCATCTTTGTCACATGTGTGTATTACTGCTTTATTAAAAATATATATTGTGTTCATAATAAAAAGATTTCCTGTATGGCTACTACTTTCAGGCAGTTGTTACAGTCCTTCACCTTTATAAATTATAAAGAAATAATTAATTAATTATAAAAGGAAATATGAAATTCTTGGCACCAAAAAAAGTACATTTTCAGGAGAATAACCATACTATGAAAAATAAAATAATCTTGAAAATCAGTTGGAGGTTATGTGATGTAACTTGTCTTATCAAATGTAAGTTGATATAAGAATTATAATGAATATATCAATACCGAGTCATACAATAATTTTGCAGCTTTATTGAAAAATAATTATCTACTTAAAGATGAGTTGAGCAATTAAGACATATTTTGTGCAGATACAAGTAGGTTGAGGTGTTAAAGTGTGTTGTGCTTTACTAATATAGGTAGAAAGATGCAAATAAATATTGTCTGCCTAATTAAGAAATCACGTAACTCACATTTACCACTTTTTATAGGAGAAACAAAAAACTGAATAACATTGAAATAAAAAGAGTTATAATTGCCATTTAGTTTTGAAAAATAGAGGTAGATTTATTTTAACTAAATTAAAATACACATTATTATTTGCTGCAACAATTTCATAATTTAAGTTGAGTTTGGTAAGTTGAGTAAGGTTTGAAACAGCTAAGTTTAGGAGTGTATGAGAAATACATGGTTTGAAAAACCCATATTTGGAGTTAAGTGGTCTTTCATCAATAGGTTAGGCTAGTAACAAAGTTTGAGATGAAAACTTACCAATTAAAGACCAGAAAGTAAGTGAACTGAGACACTTTATTTTAGGAAGAAGAAGAAGAAAAGGAAAGGAAAAAAAAAGTGTCAAACATTAATGTACGTGAAAATACATCAATAGTATTAGTGGATATTGTACACTTTTTTCATCAATAGTCACTAGTCAGTCTGTTAAAACAACTGGTAATAAAACGATAGGTAGTCCCCAGGTATTGTGATTTTCAATTCTTGGAGATGTCTGTATTTAACTTCAGTGATCTTTAACCTACTGTTGTACAAACTTGGGTAGTCCACTTCAAGAAATGCTTTAATTTTTCAATGGAGTGACTTGATGATGGTTCTGGACCATGTATTGCCATCTAGATTTCTTTGAGAGTTCTTCTGTTTGGGTTTTCCTTCGCAAGCAGGTAAATGTTTGTACTGGTCATTGAAATTTAGCTTGTAGTAAATTTTCCCATTTTCTGAATATTTCAAACAGCGGATGTCAATGACTTTGGCATCGCCTTTCTTCAGTCCAGGATGAATAGACATGTACGTCATTGGTTTTGCATAGTTTTTGAAGAATGTGTGATCTAAATAAGTAACTTTGTAAGGTCTAGGATTTTTTATTGCATTTTTGTAGACATTCACATAATCAGCTGGTGCATGAATATCTCTTTGTCTCAGATGCCGCTCTATGATGACGTGCATGGAGTCACATTCCATCTGAGTGTAACCCTTTTCCAAGTATTTACGTTCGATAATAATGTTGTACTTAATAGCTAAATGCAATAGTGCATTGCTCAAAAGAGCACTTCTGTTCTGGTAGTTACACCCATCACTGAAAATTACAATTTGGTTTTCATTGTTGCAAAGAGGTAACTGAGATTCTATGAAATGACTTAAAATACTTGCAAACTTGTTTGCAGTAAGTTCTCCCTTTGATTCATTCCATTGGTAGCAGAATCCATTGTGTGTTCTAGTAAGATCATACATACAAAGGTAGTGGACCAAAAGTTTCCTCCTGTAGTAGAGGGCAGAAGCATTTGACTTTGGACATAATAACCAATTTTCAGAATACAATTAAAAAAACTGAGCTTCTGATGTCCAGCAAGACTCCAAATACAGTTTCTGGAAGGAAGACCGACAATAATGTGATTCTACAATTGGCAACGATAATAAAAACTCTTTCAACGAACTTAATCTGTTATTTAATTCATGTTGCCTTGTAACCTTCTTTGACTGTCATTTGTTTTCATTTCTTTCATCAATTTCTTTCTCTTCGGTCAACTCCTCATAGTTTTGTACTCCATCTTCCAACCAATTGTTGATCATCCATTCACTTATCCCAAAAGTTGCCAGTAATGTATTTTTGCATATCCTGACTTTTCATTTATTCACATTTAAATGAAATCTAAAAGAATATTTTTGGCGAGAAATGTTTCTGTGTTTTCTGTCCCGAGATCTTTGGGTTAAGTTTACATACGTCATACTTTTTATGAACATCTTTCTTTCCTTCGAACTTAACTTCCAAAAGTCATTAAATATTTTTTGACTTTCTGTTTCTGTTAAAGACTTGCAATGAAAAGATTTACCTTTGCACTTGCACGTCATTGCTTTCATTGTTCTTTTGGGCCTGTTGACAAAGTGTGTGACTTTTCCATCTATGACTTTTTTCCCTTTGTATTCTTTGCCTTGCTCACGTAAATCTTAACTTTTTTACATTCCCAATCGTCCTCTGTCACTTAATGTCTTTTCTTTCTTTTAGTGTTGAGAACATCTTCACTTATGTCTTTATCATGGTTTCCTGCTTCTTGAATTTTCTCTACTGATTGTGTATTTCCTTTTTCAGTCTCTACTGTAATTACATTTACATCTGTTTCCACTTCAATTTGTGTACTTATCTCATCATTTATTTTTGCTAGCAAAGTATTATCCCACACTGTCCTAGGTTCTCGTACGGGAATATTTTTGTTATAAACTTCGGCTACAATAATACTTTCTTGTCCATTGTTTACATCTTGACTTAGTTTGTTTCTTTATCACAAGTTTTTGAGACACATTCTTCTGCTGTTTCTACTTGAGAGTGAACAGTTTTGTTTAAACTATAATCATGTTCTGTAGTTAAAATGCTTTGATAATCAGTTTCTTCTAATTGTTCAACTGCATTCAATACTTCAGCCTCTGAAAATTTTAAGAGTTTAGGGAGATTTGAAAACTATCTCAATAAGTACCAGTATTACACAAGCTCATATCTTCAGTTTCAGAAAAAATGTCAATTAGAGTGCCATTTTCATCAACAATGAATGTCCCTGCTTTTAAAATACTATCAACATCAATTCCCATCTCTGCTGTCAATCAGTGAAGGTAAAATTATAGCATCTCCATTGACGATCAGTGAAGGCACATTGTAGCATCTCTGTTGTCGACCAATGAAGGAAAACTTGTAGCATCTCCATTGTCAGTTTGTGAAGGGGTAGTAAACTCATTCTTATTCTGCTCTTTATTTGCCTTTATACATTTGTTTGCTAGTTGTAGTATTTTTTTAGTTCTTGAAGACATTCCAGAACTGGAAGAAAAAAAAAAAATAGGATGATTCATTGCCAGTTAAAAAAACTGACCACTTAACACTCAAAGGTCTTTAATTCCAAAAGTTTTGTTTACACAAACCTTGTAACTTTTGACTATACTTTGAAAGTAAACCTCGTAACTCCATAAAAAACAAATTAGCAACGACTGTAACTCCAACAGAGCAATGCAGAAATACAAGACTAATGTGTTTTCCAATTACATTCTAATTCTACTCTTACACCTTTCTAATTACCTCGCTAACAAGTAAACTTGATAAAACCAAATTTTTATGCTAATAGCTTGAAATTAAAAATTGACAAACAACATAACTCCTTATTACCTGCAACCTAACCTAAATTTTTGTTTCTCAGCAAAACACTTAACTCCCATATTATATTTAGAGTTGTTTTTTCTTAATACATTTTACATTCATGCTAGTTTTTATGTTAAAATATTGATAATGGTATTACTTACTATTGAAAAAGAAAGTCGTAAGGCGTCTAAACGATGAAAGAATGTCGTAAACAAAGAAATAAAATAATTGCACAGACAGCACACTTTTGCATGTAAAGAGGCTGCTACTACTGTGAGTTATTTGGTTTGGAAAAAAACAAAATTCCCTCCTAAAATATACATGGTTGTTTTTTTCCCTTTTTTCTGACCTTTCAAATTTTTTTGAAGTTTCAAGGTTTGACACAGTTGTGCAGGCACCATACACCAACACAATAATATGAAAATCCCAAAATCATATTTTTTGGAGTTACGTTGGTTTGTTAATTAGGCCAACGATATACTGTATAAATATATTTACGTATATGCATATATATAACATAAGTTATTTCATTCCTGGTCCTAAAATACATTTCTAAATGAGGCACTGATGAATATTTGATTTACTTTCACAACGGTTATATTATTTAATTCAGGTTTTTCATTAGTGAGACTTAAAATATTTTTGATTCTATGAAGTAATTAATTTTTTTTGTTGATTCCAGAAATTTATTGGGAATTATATCGTTTTCTGTATTTTCAATTTTATAATTTTCTAGTCTGGATTTAAAGGAAATTTTTTATTTTTTTTTAACTTTATTTTTCTCAATCAGTTTATTAAACTCCTTATTACACTCCTTTGCAAAAACTAATTCGTCACCCTGAAGGTGCCATGATAAGGACAAGTAAGTGTGCGTACAGGTACAGCACATGGTAGTATGTATTCAGAAAACATAAAAATATTGTACCACACCAATCATGTATTGCAGAGAACCAACACTTTCATGATGCACATAGTATAGTGTTGGACCACTCATAGCATGCAGAGGAATGGCGATATGGTCGAGCATGATGGAGTCATGCAGGCGTGAGATATCATGAAGGCCGCTCAGAGATACCCATACTGTGTGAGGCAGGGTATTATTCTGCAGGAAAATGGGGTTGTCAAGCTACACCAGGAAGGGGAGTACATATGGTCGTAGAAATTCCTGTACATAGTGCCGTGCTTTTGAGATTCCTCCAATTTCCACCTGTGCGGTATGGGCATCATAGGAAATGACACCCCACACGACACCTCTCGTTGGGGTGGTGTGCCACTCTTCATTGAAGCATGGAACACTGTGCTGATTTGGCAGTTCTCTGTATCCGAACAGAACAATGATTCGTCACTGAACATCACTAGTTGCATGCTGCCATGCTGCCCGTTCCTGGTGGAGGGTCACACATGCTAAGCAATGCTCAGGTTGTAATGGTAGACTTCGTAAGGGACACCACAAGGACATATCCTGCTCTGCTAACTGCCTGGATATGGTATATTGGTGGACATAGTCGTATCCCCAGCTACCATCACATGTCTTTAATGGTGCGTAGCAACGCCCATAGAGTGCTTGCAGAATGTCGCACTGTGAATCAATCCTCCCGGCTGGTGATTCACCATGGTCAAACCGAGTCTTCTTAACAGTAGTGTGTACACTTCTGTTCCCACTGCATCCAACACCAACTCATAGTGTAGGCAAAACAAGTGGTGAGCAATGCGGCGAAACGTCCAAACTGCCTCTTGGAGACAGATGATGCAACCTCTCAAACTCATCCAGCTGAGCAAAGGCTTGTCAAATGCACCATTGGGGCATGCTGCGTGTTTACTGAACATAGCTGTGTGGCTCACACTGCTATTAAGGCCTTATTCAGTGTATTGCAGCTAAGAATGATGGAGGGGGACATGTACTGTATTTTGGCGTGTATAAGTGCATTGTGTGTTGACAAATTTCAGAAAAAGTTTTGGGGGAAAAATCTTTTAAATGCCTCTATCTTGTAAATAAACAGTTTCTCACTATTTTTTGTAGTTTTTTTTTTTTTTAATGTGCGGCGTATATACGCCGAAATGCAGTATGTCCCTATTGACACATCCACAGAAGCAAACAGTGTTAAAGCAAATGTGACACAAGTGGGGCAATGGTGATAACTATGTAGCAACCTTCGTTGTAATTTCATAATTTGTTCATGGTAATCAATTTCTTTTGTGAGTGTGTTTACTTTATAGAATTGTTCATTATTTTTTAAAAATAATATTTTTATGAATATTTGTAAAAGGACATTCCTTCTTAATTATGCCATTTAACCTTTGGAAAAATATTTTCTTCTGACAGTCTCTATGAGTTTATTTTGTATTTTTTTTTTTAAATCTCGATTCAGTATATGAGCAATTTTTTAACTTGTAAAGAAGGGAGTTATTTTGTGAGAGATTTTTTTTGCAATAAAGATATTAGTATTAAACTTAACTATTTCTGATTTTTATTTATATTTAGTATATACTGCATATTTATTTTTTTCGCAATTACCTTTTATATCCTTCAATGAATAATTCCAAAGTTTATTGTTTATCTATATGTCTTATTTTCTTCTCCACTCCATAATTACTTTCATCTCCACTCTCACCTCTATCGTTCTTCAGTTATATATATATATATATATATAAATTTTTTTTATCTAGAAATAGTTGTGATGAATTAACTATACAAAGATTAAAATTAATTTTTTTTGTGCTTACTTTTATATTTATTTCAATTTTTTATTGAATTGCTATAGTATTTAATTTTTTTGTTAAATAACTATGGTTTTATTTTACAATTTATTTTACCTTTTATCAACTCTTACAAGGATTGTTTTTGGATACCTAAATTTTTTATATTTTGTCTTATATCTTCTGTTTAATCATTTAGAACATATGCTAAAGTTGAGGTTTGAAATTTTGGAGATTGATGAGCCTGCTCTGTCGTAACATGATCTACTGCTAGCCAACACCACAAAAATAATTCTGTACAAATCACAATTTCATTACAAAATATAACTTTTTTTAACTGAGAAATGTGATGTGATACTCAGTAATCACAAATAATTGAGGGAGGAATTTAAAAACTCTTTGGTCACAATTAATTGTGGGAGGAATTTAAATGTATGTGAGATGGTTTAGATGTTATTTTTAGGCAGCAATTGGTTTATAATACAAGACTTTCTTCATGCTATGTATTTGTTTTAATAATTTTGGCAAATGTATAGTGTTGTATTCATGAGAATTAACTTTAAGTATTCATCACTGTATTTTTATTAGTGAATTATTATTTATTTTATTCTTCATTTTTGTAGAATTGTAAGGAGTCTAATATCAGGGGATTCTGTGCATGATCGTGTAGAAATTTATCATATTTGGTTTTAAAGCAGCAATTATTCTAAGAGGACTGTGTTAGTTGTTGGGAAGTAACTTGTGATTTGTTTGTGAGTTAGGTTCCCTGTTCATACAGATGGAATACGTACATTAATTGCATCTTTTTCTCCCTTACCCTATCAGGGAACATGCAGTATCATAGCAGAGAATAGACTCGCAGACCCAAATGCTGATGTGGATAAGTGGCTGAAAATCATTGTTGAAGAACTATCACAAGACTCCAAATCTTACCTGGTGCGCTGCTATGTCTCCAAAGGCTTCAAGAAGCTGCTGTTGAGCAAGCTGTCCAGCTCTCAGCTTGAGAAGTTAATGGAAAAGATGAACCACTTGTTTGATGATGTGAATGCCCAGGTGCGGGAAACGTATTGTGAACTGCTGATGAAGGCCTCTGAGAGGGGCATTAATCCAAAGGCAAGTGGGAAGCGACTGCATGAAGGAATCAGGTGGTGGAAAATTGTGAAGCTGAAAGCTTTATTAATGCAAATAGAGGTGAGTAATTTTTTATGTTGTGTTTGCATGGTAATAACAAATATTGGAAAATTGTCAACTTTACTTTGTCATTAGAATCTTCAACTTGATGTGATACACATAAGAAGATAACTTGCCTAGTTCCAAGGATGTTGTTTACCTAAGTAAAACCAAATTTCACTTTAGTGTTACGAAATTGACAGATTCTAGCTGTCAAAAGTTAATGTACATTAATAGTAAATGCATATCGGTTTTGATGATTGTGTTTCTTTATATTGTATTTTGTTTGAATGATTAAAATATTTATGTTTATTAGAACCAGTTATGGGCCAGCGTACATTGTTGTTGGCCAGTGGATTTCATCAGGGTACGCCGGTTATAAGCCATTCACGGTTACTGCACATTTTTCTGAAGCCCTGCTTAAGTTAAAGTTTTGATTACTGATTACGTATCTTTCTGCTACATGTAAACATAAACACTGCCATGTGACTTCTATGTTTTAACTGTCAAATGCTTTGTTTACAGTTTATAGCTGTTCAAAGAATTCTGTCATATTTCAAAAACCATTATGTACGAATGTTCAAAATTTAAGCCTATAACCATATATTATAGAACAGCTTTATGAATTTTTAACAATGTCTGTACAGATGATAGTTCTTACGGTTATTATTTGTGTTATACATTATACCAGTCCAATGAAAAAGACAGTTGATTCAAGTATGCAACTTGTATCGCTTATTTTATGTACTTAGCAACGACAAACGTAAAAGATAGTGGTGAACATGCATAAAAATAGGATTACGCTAACCTTTATTCCTGTCATATTTTTTTTATACGTACATAATTAACTATAGGGAGTAGTATGTGTAAATTGCCACAACTTTGGTGGGTGCCACTCACTATTATCAAGAGTATTTTACATGTGTTTTTAATATATTTAGTTTTCTTGGATGGTGTTAAAAATATGTATGGTTGAACTTAGTAAGTGTGAACAGGGCCAATACACATAACATAATCAACAAAATTCCTCTGTGTCATTGCTTAGCAACCCAAAAAAGACTGTGATAGAGAATACAAGAGACGCGTACCATAGCGTGGAACAAATATCATAGCCTTTTATAAAAAATAATAAATTGAATACAAATCTTAACCCTACAAAAGGTAAGTAAAATTGATCTTTATCTTTTGTTTCCTTTTGTAGAAAGATGCTGTAATAGAACATAAGAAGCAGAACAACTCTTACTCTTTTCAATAAGATCAAAATTCTTAATTCTACACAAATTAGTTCACGTATTCAATTGCTTTGAAAAGAATTTTATTACTGCCTCATGAAAGTTGCATGACATGGGTGAACATTTTTAAATTATCAGAAAATTATTCAAATCAAAATTAATTGTCTCAATGATAATAAACGTGAATAGTGTAGCAAATTACTCAGGGAATATGTAAATCAATTTCACTCTAAGTTAGTAGGTCTCAAGGACAGCATTACGTGAATATTAAATGGTTTAGTTGAGTGTAATTTCTTGATTGGAAAGTTCATTCTTAAAAAAAAAAAAAAAATTCTTCACTGACTAAATGCTTTCATTAAGACAAAATGCCTTTTCTAAGAAACTTTACATGAGAATTTTGCTAACTAGCATAGGCTTAAAGCAAAATTTCCTTCCTCAGTACCACTGGAATGTTGGCTGTCCAAAATAAATCTATAAAATTCTCTCTTCAATTTTTAAGCAGTTAATGAAAAGAAATTCAACATATGTGAATTACATAGACCTTGGGATCAGACAATTTCCTTCCTCAGTACCACTGGAATGTTGGCTGTCCAAAATAAATTTATAAAATTCTCTCTTCAACTTTTAAGCAGTTAATGAAAAGAAATTCAACACATGTGAATTACATAGATCTTGGGATCAGACTTGACAGTAAAAGCTTATGCTACTAAAGAATCTGCAGCGATGGAGTCGAAAGCGTCCCCTCAGACACCAACCCAAAGATAGAATTCACTAAAATGATTATGTACCAGTACTTTTAGGCCTTTTCTTTTACGTGCACACATTTATAGTACTGATGATGTCTCTCCTCCATCGTCTCCTATATTAGGATGGGCATTGTAAGAGAAAATTTAAATAAAATATGTAGGTGCTAATCTTACATGATTGACCGCTACTAATTATTGAGACAGAATGACAGGGATCACAAATGTCAAATTATATCCTGTGTAAAACCCATCAAATAAAGAGCTTCCTGATAAGGAAATCTTATCTATAAAATTAACACAGGTGATCTCTTAGCAATTAGACTTGTCAGTATACAATAGTTATGTCTTGACAAGGAGAAATCACTCAAACTGAAAGACAGTACTTATACAACTCTGTGACAGTAAAATATTCAGTTACATAATTAAAATTTACAAAAATTATGATAGATAACTAAAAAAAATCATAAAACCTATTCAACTATCATTCTGACTGCAACCAAACAAGAAAAATATTAATCTGACAGCTGTAAACATTGACATAAAATCGTAACATTTGCCAACATAAGTGTCAACATAAGATATAAACTAATGGCCATTCCTGTATTACTACAGTACTTAGTTTTTACTAGGTTAATTGAAGTGAATTTTTAATTTTTTTTAAATTTTCTAACTGGGCTTAGTAATTTGTTGGGATCGTGGCAAACATTCAAATCACAGAAACGTAAGCACATTGCACAATTGTGTTTCAAACACCTAGGGAAAAGTTACAAAGTTGTGATAATAAATAAATAGATGTGACTTTCATATAATGTATTTCATTGTAAAACAGTTCACTTTAAAAAAGTATAAATTTTTGCATTTCCAATATTTGCACACGCGCACACACATGCACATGCACACATACACTCATGCACACATACACTCATACAGGCCTAGCATGAAGATGCAACAATACCCTTTAACACAGCAGTCACAGCACACATTACAGTAAATTTATTCCTTTTGTGGAAAGAGATTTACCACAACATGGTAACTTACCTAGGTAGGTTTAAAAAACATAACTGTACAAATTTGATAAGGTAATTTTAAGGAATTTTTTTTCAGGAAGAAAAATTAACATTTTGTTCAACAACAAGTAACATGCCATGTCATGTGTTACACTTCTGCCAACTTCGGATGTGTAACTGTCCAGCCATCACTTCTAATTATGTAATGATAAGTATTTAAACATTAAAATCTTGTTTCAATTGTAAATTACAAATTAAAATCACTATTTTCCTCTAATATGTATGAAATATGCTAAAATTGAAAACATGTATAATTTCTGCTACTACTAGCAGTGCATAGCTTAGAGAGAGATAGAGATAGAGGTAGAGAGGTAGGTAGAGATGTGGGAGGGTAGGTGGGTGGGTGGGTGGGTAGGTAGGTAGGTAGGTAGGTAGGTAGGTAGGTAGAGACACACTCTCTCTCTCCTCTCTCTCCTCCTCTCTCTCTCCTCTCTCTCTCTCCTCCTCTCTCCTCTCTCTCTCTCTCTCTCTCTCTCTCTCTCTCTCTCTCTCTCTCTCTCTCTCTCTCTCTCTCTCTCTCTCTCTCTCTCTCTCTCTCCCCTCTCTCTCTCTCTCTCCTCTCTCTCTCTCTCTCTCTCTCTCTCTCTCTCTCTCTCTCTCTCTCTCTCTCTCTCTCTCTCTCTCTCTCTCTCTCTCTCTCTCTCTCTCTCTCTCTCTCTCTCTCTCAGTTTGTTCCTCGGACGTAAAGAAAACACCATGTCACTAGGGCCTACACAGCGTAATTTGCACAGATATTTTAAACTGTAATAATGAAATATGTTTCCAATTATTTAATACGCAATCTTCAGTTGTCATACCATACCAAAACACTAGTTTAAACAATATAACTGTGAACTATTTCTTCCTAGCTGTTACCACCACATCATTGCTTTTACTGTTTTTAGTTTGGATGTATTGAATACAAAATAATATTAAAAGTTATAGAAAATAGATACTAAGTTAAAGTTTCATTTTTTAAAAAATATAATACTTTACACAGTATACATGTTATTTAAAAAACAGGTGGACATATTACCCCCAGGGTGATTTTCAAAGGTTTATTTCAAAACATCCAAAGAAATAGTGAAATGACTATACCACACAATATTATTTCATTGCTCCTGCATTTCCAACTCTCTTCATCCTCATCAGTACTGGTGACCTCTGCTGTTGTATGCTGCACAATTCTCTCACACTCAATTACTGCCCAAATCTCTCACACATTTACTCCTGCATATTTACACTTTTATCAGCAACATGTTTTTTTTCTTATGGAAATTCATTTTGAAAGTAGGGTTGTAAGTTGTCTTGGGAGAGAGGGTGAAGGGGGGGGGGGGGGGGGGGGCTAAGGTTTTCCAAAAACCGAGGACCAGGAAATTTTGCCGTTATACAACTTGATTTTCTGTTGATCAGAATTCTATATACAGTGTAGAATGTCAACTGTAATGCACTTTCCCTTGCCGTGTTCTGCCACTTTGAATTTCTAAAATATTCCTGATTAGACTGTGTGGAGGGTCATAAAAATATTATCTAACCATGATCTTGAAATTTTCTTAGGTTGTCGCATTGTAAATTCTATAGGTAATAAATCCAATTGCATTGTGCTAATACGTGAATTGCTTTCAGAGTGATGTTAGATTACTCCATACATAGGACAAGATATAATATTTTGAAATATTACTGTGCATTGCCCAAAATATGTTAAGGCTGTGTACAAATAATGTGTGTACTTATTATTGTGTCTAAATGTATTCAAAATTAAATATATAAAATATGTGTGAGATGTGCATCATGAGAGAATTACGTAAGTGAGTCAGAGGAATCGTAAACTTCAGAAGCTAACAGACATACACTGGACACTGCAATCACAACTATGTATTCGTATGATTAAAATATTCATTAAACAAGCATCTACACTACACAGAAAAGCAACATGAATAAGCATAGATAATGCAATTTCTAATGAAGACATAAAAAAAAAAATCAATCGTCAAAAAAATCAATCATCACAAAGAATAATACGAAACCCTGTGCTGATAGATAATTAACGGTACTCTAAGAGTTTAATTAAATCATAACTTAATAAATATTGACCTTGCCAACACCAGATACATCATAAACTCGAGAACTGATTTTGTAAGTATTCATCTGGTTTAATCAATTTCATAATATAATTTATTATTTAAATTGAGTCCTTCTAGCTGTATGTCGTAAGCACTACTATTTATAATTTTTTTAATTACTCTGTAACCTCTGGTTTTGTTTAAAACCGAGATTCAACAAAAAAATAAAAACTTAGATATTTTAAAGTTCTCGAGTACTGTATCTGTGTACTTCTTAAACAAAAATTCAGGGCTTCTTCATAAACATACATAAAATTAAACTTTTAGAAAAGCATCATACTGTAGAAGCAAATTTACTCTGACGCTGGCTTATTTCATCCTTCGCAGAGACAATGCAAGAATCCCAGGTTTTTTTGCACATCGGAATCAGAGTACCTCAAGCAGTTTCAGCCATCCTCCGGTCACAAAATCAAGTACTCACCGTCGCACATCCCTGTTGGCAGCTCTCGGATCATCGTACATTTCATCCTTTGCAGAGATGATGCAGGAATTGCAGGTTTTTGTGCACATCTGAATGATAGTACCTCGAGCAGTTTCAGCTGTCCTCCGGTCACCAAATCAAGCACTCTGCCATTGCACATCCCCGTTGGCAGCTCTCGGATCCTCGTACATCCGGGCAGCTCTCGGATCCTCGTACATTTGAGTCTCCTCGAAGTTCTGCAAAAATAATTCCCTGTAGCTCCAAACTCATCTAGCCATCATCGTGGAGTTTTTTTTTTTCAGCAGTTCTTCCTTAAACGTTCTATCGAACCTTCCTTTCAGTAACTTTCTTTTTCAACAGCCCTCGCATTCAAAAGTTGGTTTTTCTAAAACTTGTCTTTACGAAGTTTAACACATAGAGGAATTTGTAATAAAACTTTTAACTTTCCTTCAGAAAAGATAGCTATTAACTTTACTATGGAAACAATTTTGAAATAACAAACTTATTCAAAATTATCATTACCACCTGGAGCGCATATAGGAATCTGTATCTCGTGCAAATTAACAATTATAAGTGCATAAAATGGTATGAAAGATCATAGCTTTGAATGTCAGCATAACATTTCATAACTTTACAGCTGTTCACGGTAAGGTGTCACATTTGAAAACAACATTTGAAAATTGTCACTGCTCCTACCTGTATGTGTTTTAATAGGCACATTGACTGTCATGTGCTCTGTAAAGTTGATAATTACTGGGGGAAAGTAGTTCCATGAATTAACATTAAATTGAAATTGTTAGGCAAACATTTAAGAATAAGAAAATTATTTGTTTTACTTTGTGTATTTATAATGCATATAACTGTAAGCATGAGCAGAATTATAAAATGTTTACTTTCCTAGTAATATCACATTTTTACTTGACCGACATACAAATCATGTAAGCAGGTCCATGGCAATGCAAATTTTTCATGTGGCGGAAGTATGCGGAATGTGCATACAAGTAGGGCTTAGCAGGGCTTTCAAAAGTGTTCCGTTTACCGTGAACAGCCTTTACTAATAATAATAATAATTTTAAAAATGCAAAGTTTACCACCTGTTCTTAGTAATTAATTTTTCTACTAAATGGCACTTAGTAGAAAAACAAAAAATTGTTATTCATAGTTAATTTTTGGTTTTTGTGTGGATGAGTGAACCCAAGTCACCATATATAAAAAATAAATTACTAATTAATTCTGGTAGAAATATGAGTACTCTTTGAATTTAGTTGACCAGCATAATTTGGAAATATTAGTCTAATCTAGCAGAAGCAAGCAAATAAAATATTTTGTTAGCCCTAAATGAAAACTTTGTGTGGGGATTTTTGAGCTGAAGTGTTAGGACTTATCTGTGTAATAAAATTCTTCTAGAAATTTGGGAGAAGCGTGATGAAGTGCTGGACAGACAAAAATTCACATCTAACTTTTGTAAACCAAATTCAAAGGCCCAGCATATTTGACAGCAAAACTACTCCAATTATCAAGATTTAATTACATTAGATGGCATACACAGGTAGTCATAACTGAACAGGGTTCGTACACTTTTGAAAATCCTTGGAAAGTGCTTAAATTTTATTTTAGTATTTTTTTTTTTTGTATTTTGAGCCCAGAAAGATGGAATAAATGTTACTTTTTAATTATTGCTGGGTGCGCAAAATCCTGTTAACCCTAATCGTATTCGTGGGCTTTGTTTATTTATATTTTTTTTGCAAATAAATGTTAATATTGTCTGTCCTCACAAATTGTTTGCTCGCAATGTGCGAGTGTATTAGAAATTACAATATATTAATAACCATCAATAGTAGCGATATATACCTAATCGAAAGTCACCTATAGTGGAGATATTTGACAAGATGGTAGCTGTGTTGTTGGTTGTGCTGTTGCATGCCAATGTTTTCTTTAGACTTGTTCAGGCAATCTGATCTTTGTATTACTTTTGCTATTCACCTGCTCTTTTCTTGCACTTTTTCATTTTGAGCGTTTGTTTTACCAGAAATGTTTTTTTTTTTTTTTTTTTGGATGGCTGTTCAGGCATCAGGTGTATGCTTTTTTTTCTCACAAAGAGCATGAACTTTCTGCTCTTGCTGTTGAGGAAGAGCAGAGGAGCAGTGAGATCGAGAGCAATGAAAAAAGTTGTCCAATTTATGTCTTATAGTCTGGACTGTACGAGATAGTGCTAGTTTTGCTTCAAAATCTTTTCTGTCAGGTTTATTTATTTGTGAATATGTTTGGCCATCCTCTGAGAACTGCTATATGTAATTGTATATAATGATGAAAATATTACGTTAATCTTTGAAGGCAAGTGTTAGAATGATGATGATGATGATGACAGTCACAGTGATTATTTAATACTTGTCATAACCAATCACTGTCCACTTTAATGTGCCAAGCAATAAAATTTATGCTGAATTGCCCCTAATAAACAATAACATTGGCAATTACTTAGTTATGGTTGTATCAAAGTTACGACTGTCATTGCATAGTCCATTTTACAGTACTTGATGCTACCAGGCATCCTCTTTTACCCAGACATGCCGTTTTTTTGCCGGTTTGAAATTGTCCGTTGCCCAACAATGCCATACTCAGTCAAGTTGAAAATGACAGATTGACGATGTTGCGATCATCTGATTAGTAGTAAACAGTGACATAAGTGAATGAAAAAGAACTTCATAATTTAATGATAAGTAAGATGTTGAGAAGTTGTGCTGCAAATGCACATCGTAGGTACATTTCTTATTTAAAAGAGTAAAACTGGCTGCCAAAACTGCAGTAAGGAGAAAAAGTGATCAGGATGGGGAAGAAATAGAAAATTTTAAGAAGTTCTAAGCAGATTGAAAAAGATACAATATTGCATCACTAACCCGGTTGGCTGACGAATTGGCACAGAAGGCGGAGGACCATGGGGATATGACATTGATAGCCTCATCAAAAACTCTTCACTGGCCAGAAAGGAAAAAAGAAAAGGAAAAAAAAAAAAAACACCCCAGTGGGACAACTTAAAAAAGGCAATATCCCTAGAATATCAAATAATATTAACTTCTTCATGTTGCAGGTGTTTGTGTGTGTGTTTATTTTGAAAAGTATTTTGTGTCCTAATTAATGTTAGTGATTGTGAGCTGCTAAAACTGAAAAATCAAAATATTGCTGTGCTGAAAGAATAACTCGACAAGGGATTTCTAGATATAGGTTGCTTTTACAGTATTTAATTGAAATATTGTAACTTCTCACTCAAATTGTTAGAACTATTTAATGATTTTATCTTTCTTGATTATAAACATATTTTTATGGTTGATTTGGTTTACTTATGTATGTTTGACCCTGTAATTTAAAATCTTCGGTAAGCTTCCTGGGAAATTTTAGGGACATCCTGAAAAGTGCTTGAATTTTTTTTTCATCCTTGGAGAAAGAAACTTGCTGAAAATAACTTGAAGCTGTAAGTAGACATGTGTTCTGCACATTTGGTTTTTCATAACAGATAGTTTACTCACATATTATTTGTGTTTATTTAACTTTAAAATCTTCTCTTTGTTTACAGTTTCATTTAATTTTGATTAAGGATTGCCCGCTGCTTGAACTTTGAATGAACTTTGTTTTTCATGCATCTCCTGATAAAATTAGTATTGTTGTGAGATGCTTGAGGGACATGTCTGAGTTCGTGAGTGATGGAGGTCATAGTAAAAAAAAAAATGTGATTTTTAAATTATTCATACATCTATTAAGCACAACATTAAACTTTCTATGTCCCGTATTACTTTTGTTTTTCTCACCGAGTGCAATACAGTTGACTCTCAATGTATTGTTATAGCATTTACTGATTAATCGCAATCACGGACAATTTTTGCGTTCCCAGCGAAATTACCATTTAAATGATGTTACCATAACCCGCTTTTATCGTTTATCGCATGGTGCATCGATCAAAGTATATTTTGAGTACCGTCACCTAAGATTTCCCGCAACTATCATTTTTAAGCTGGTTGTTTATGCAAACGTCTAGTAACTGGATATGAAATACGTCACGTACGCAGCCGTTCATCACAGCTCTACATTGTATTGTTTATCTTCCCAACACATTTGTCTGACACTACGGCGTGGTGCGTGACTGGCTTGCTACTCCCTCTTACATGCTTGACAAGAGGGGAAGTGGTTACTTTGCTTCTTCTCTCTCACCCATCTTTCTGTTTCTCTCAGCCACGCACATTCCTTCCTTCCTCCCCTCACATGCCTTCAAGAGGGGAAGCTGTTGTCTAGCATGGCCACGAGCAAATAAACTGCGCCTGGTGAACGTAGAGATTTTATCAAGATTATACGTCGCTCATCACTTTATTTCAAAGCAAATGGTTTCGCCTGAAAATGTTACGCAAAACATTTTAACGAGGAATTATTATTTAGAAAGATTTTTTCTTTTGTAATGAAAGGTGGTTTTTTCCCATAAGGTCTGTTTTTAATTGTATCTGGCATAAAATTAACATGATTTTAAAACGTTACATTAATTTTTCTCAATGGGCATCATCTTTGCAAATAAAATTATATGCCCAGAAGCATAGACTTGATCTCCCCTTGTTACGAAAAATGGTTTGAACATTGAACGACTTGTATTTTAAGTGTAAAGTTCATGTTCAGTAAATTCTTGAAGGGAAATCTGAGTATTTACATTGATTAATTCCAATAGACACACGTCTTTTGTATAAACTGATCAATTGTAAGGGTCTATTAGACATCTTTTGCTGTCTAATAATGGGTAAGTAAGTATCGAGTCGAGTGCAGTGTAACTCGCGACACGGAAATCAGAGGACATGGTTTTGAATTATAATCATGTTATTTATTCATTTCTTGCCCTTCTTGCTAGCTCTTCTATGGTCTGCGGCCCTAGGGTTAGCAGAAGGTTTCTGATTGAAGGAAGAAGAGTGCGGGCAATGCTTCTTACCCTTTGCTTCTCACTCTGTTTTGGATATATACGTTTGTGGATCCGCTCCTTCCGGCGGATGAACAGTTCAACCTCTTCGTCGGGGGCCTGAGTTCATGAGTGGAAATCAGTAATCAACCCCTACACAACTTTGTCCCCTGTAAAGTGCGTAAAGAGCCAGGTTCTGAATTGAACCCATTACTCAATGAACTCCCTGTACTGCTCCCACCATTTACGAGCCTTTCCGCACAGCTGGTGGCATGCCCTGCCTACCCACGTTTGGAATGTAAGAGATGCTCTCGCGTCTCTCATAAATATTTACAGATCAGATTAGAATTTAAAGTCTGAAAATTCCAACGTAGCCATTCTTGATGAAAACAAACTCGTTAAAACATATAAACAGTCAATTTGTCAATTAAACACACAATGAAACAAATACATACATTACATATTCAGCAACTCCTTTTAACATCTGAAAAGTAAACAAAAAATTACCTAAGTTACAAGTTTCCTTTTCCTGCGCCCCATGAGCTTCATTACAAAAGGCCCGCTGTCCGCCTCATTCCCATTTCCCCATCTCCACCCCCCCCCCCCTTATCCTGGGACTGACAAGGATGGCACTCTCACGGAGCTTATCCCACCCGGAAGGACAGGAGGAGGGAGGGAATGGTAGACACATGGGCGCAAAAGACCGGCTCTGCGTAATGAAGCAGCAGCCAGGCTACTGATATTGGACACGAAAAACCCTTCTACGGACGAACCCCATTTACAAGTCCGCTTTAATAATAAAATCGCTGTGGCAATGTTGGACACAGTCACTGCCTGCAATTTTATTATGAATGACTTGCTCACTCGCCGTCAGCAAGCTAGCATGACTCCTATGTGCCAGATGGTCAGATTGGCCCAGGATAATCTTCACCTTCGACTATCAAGAGAAATAACACTGACCGTAAGAGTCCATGATCAGACCATCCAGGCCCCCTTCCTAGTTGCTCCCAAACTTGGTGAACAAATCATTTTAGGATGACCCAGGTTTCAGGCGCAACAGTGTCTGATCGACTGTGTGCAACGGCACACCATTCTGAACAGTAACTTGGTCGTCAATTGGGATGTAAACCAGATCGAGGTTACTCCTCAGTTGCCCAACACTCCCCGAAGAAATCTCAAACTCAGGTCTGATGAGCCCTATGATACAGAGAAACCCCTCGCTTTCTTTACAACCTGCCCCAAGTTTGTATCCAGAGACCAAACCCCGATCCATTGCCGGGATAGCCTCGTGGAGGATTTTCGAAGAGGTATGTCCACCCGGACACTGCCCTCGACACCTGTCACGAAGCTCAAACTGATGTCAGCCAATCATTGGGGGAAGGCAGTCGACTATACGGTTGTGACAGGAAGCCTTCCAGGTAAACACATTTCATCAGTGGCTCCCTCAACCCATAGTACCGACAGCAGGGTAGAGGTAGTGCATTCGCAAAGACCCTCCTCACTACCCCAAGATCCACCTTGGTGTGCTGATTCACAGGGGCGAGGCAGGGGGACACAGCTAATCACCGAGGGGAGGGACCTCAGTCCGCAGCTCAGGTGGCGAGTTGCGTTCGGTATCTTGATCCAAGACATGAAAAGACTAATACCATTGGGATAGGGACGCATGGAACGCACCCTGCTGCCCTTCCCATCCTTTCCACTCTTCCACGGCAACGGGAGTTATGCTACTGCAACAGGAGAGAGTCAACCACCTACCAAGGGAGCCATGACAGCACCAGTCAACCAGGCAACCGATGCTACTGGAGAGTCCGCAGACCGAGAGACTGCTAACCAGTTAAGTAAATCCGAGGAGAGAGTAAATGTAATTTCCCGGGAGCTTGAAAGCGTCGGAGATGTTGATACAGCCTCTCCAATGTCTGGAGTGGATGAATACCGCTAGTGTCACGATAAAGACTCCGGAAATAAACGCCTGCGACTGATCCAATCTATACCATCAATCCAGACTGCTGCCTGAGACATCCGCCAGGCAGACAGCATCACCACCTAGGCCACCATCTCAGGACTACCTCCTACCGCTGTCCCGCCAAAACGAGCAACACTACTGCGTGCCAGGCACACAATTCGCATCTCAGGGTGCCTTAGACTACAGCTACACCACAGAGAAAGCGATGACGACTGCCGAAGCATCACATCACGAAACGTCACTGAACAGCCACAATGTCACCTGAATGAGTACTTGGCTATACCATTTTCATTAATGCCCCTGTTAGGAAACTAAGAAAGAGATACACAGTAGTAGGGAGTGATAGTGTAGGAAAACATGACAATCGAGCGTGCAAGAGCTCTTATTAGTTTAGCTTAGAGTAGGGAAGGTTGGGCGACGAACGTCCTTAAGTGAGTCGTAACCTTTGGTTAGAAAGAGAGAGTAGAAGTGTCGTCATTTTGTCTGCTGGAAAAGAATAAAAGTGTAAAATCGCACGTCTGGCAAAGTTATATAAATCATACATTTTAAGGTTAGGAATTCAGAAACGCATTGCCAGGAACCGAGGTCCTACACAAATGAGTGGCCCGTTAAACTATGTAGACTTTCCACCTGACAATGGGCACCACCTAACGTAAATGTAAACGTTTATCATTTTAGTTTATATGAATATCATTTGACTTTAGCTTGCAACAAAGCACGGAGGAAATAACGTAATCAATCCCGGACAAGCTGAAAAAGTCATGCTTGATAGATCCTTACCCCAAACGTGCATATTGCTGTTGTGATGATGTGCAAGTACAAGTTTAACGTAGAGTTACAAGAAAAGTGAGCATGGTTAGGAAGTGAGATGCGCCATAATGAGGCCTTTCAGCAGGTCCGTACACACAAACTGCATAACCCTCACCCTTCTTAGCAATGCTTCACTGGGTGACTTTGTGTTAGTCCTAAACATGTATTTGCAGTAAGAGTGTGAGGTAAAACACACTGCGAGCGTGCCGTAACCGCCGCCCAGGGAAATTCCAGACCTTACTAGTAAAACTATTTCATAAATGCCTGATGTAAACTTGTCAAAATTCGAAGCAAAAATGTGTATAGACGAAAATGTACAGACATGTTAGGTTAAATTTGCAAGGGAAATGTCACACTAATAAATTTGAGAGAACTAGCTTTAAATTTGGAGCAGTTCATAAAACTCACTTATAATAACCCCCAGTATAGGATAGGTTAGAGAGGAGAATAAATCCTTAAGAATATGTGTTTTGTAGTTGGAAGAAATATCAAAGTGTTCCCATGTTCCTTTATTCTTGAAGCCAATTATGTCACTAAGAAAATTAGTTCTATTTTGTCTCGCCCGTAGTAAATAAAGTGTAAGAGAAAGGAAAGTAAATGAGGACTAAGATAAGACTTAGTGTTTTTGAGTAAACAAAGGAATTACTTTGTCCCGTAGAACTTCTGAAATAGCTTATCTGAATTATTGGCAGATTGTATATTATCCAAGTAATGTAGGAATTAGCAGAGTGTGAGTTGAATTATAAACAGAGAACCCCAATGCAAATATCTAGAGATTAACTGCAATGTAAGTTAAGTCACATGTGCCAGAAGTTAATGCGGAAAGGATAAATGTTTAGTGAAACAGAAAGAAGTTTAGAAGGTTAGCAGTACATAAGACAATTGGTCTAAACTATGTAGAGTAAGTACGTAAGAACAGGTTAAGAAACTTGTCCAATAGTGGTGTAGAAAGAACTTGTCGTAATGTACGTAATTTTAAGTACAGTGGAAGCCTGGAATACCGCGGACCGTTATACCGTGGATTTGGTTATACTGTGGAGCAATTTATGTCCCGCGGCCTGAATAAATAAATAACTGGAAAGCGTGCGGTCAGGTAGGCGTATTGTCTGTTGGCGGGTGGTTGAGAGTCGGGAACGTTGATGGATGAGGTGGAGGTAGCGGGCGTGCATTCTCCCTCCTTTTCGTGCAGAGATCTATTTTACTGATTCATTACATTCAATATTATATGGTTTTTCCTTATTCAGTTTCGTTAGCGTGGTGCAATGTATTTGACGGAATTCCTAGTGGTCCTTTGTTATCTGACCCTATTATACCTGTTCTGCTGTTTAAAAAAATGTTACTATAGCAACCTTTCTAGCTTATCTGGGCATTGAATCAGTGTGGGGGGTAATGGCATGGCTACATTCCAAGCTGTTATGTCATACTTGCAAGTTTCCTGCTGTCACACATTTACTGGCACTTACAAGTTAACATGAAATGTGCATGCTTTGTATAGCGTAACACATTTAAGCAATTACAATTATACAATGCCAAAATGTTTAACTATTAACGTAAGTTAAAATATGCTGGAATACTATTGTAAAAGGGATTCTGACTTCTGTGGCGCATTCTGTATAAAACTGGCGTGCAATGTGAGGGGCTCTAGGTTCAGATTCTGGGTAATGTAGGGACTGAGTCATTTACAGACCTATAATTAATCTCGTACGGGCACACACAAAAAATGTATATCCTGCCTAGCTGCTTGAGCCCATCACTACATGTGGCCATCTGCAAGGTTAAAAACTGTGTGGTCATCTGTCAACTGTAGTGGCTATAGTGTGTAGCATCATTGTTCATGACATATAAAGATAGTATACTCTACAGCCATGTTACTCATCGTTGAACAAAATATCTTAAAACTCTAAAAAGTAAACAAAAAAACACTTTTAAGCAAATTAAAGTACAGACATTTGTTGTGCCTAAATAGTTTAATTCCGTACAATATTCCACAAATCTTAGTTTGACAAATACCGTCCAGGCTATTTGAAATGTCAGAGATAACTTTTTGAATTGGAGCAATTACTCACTTTACAGTGCACCTTTAAAATTGTTCGACACACATGCGGAAAGGACCAAGCCCATATAGTTTAGTGGTAAAAATTAACAAAGTGTGATTAAGCAGATTAAAAAAATAAACATATAAAATGGTATTGTAAATGTTATTGCAATTTTACACTTAGTTTAAAACCAATAACATGTCTTTATTTCTGAAACTGTTTGTTTTATAATTCCATATTCCAGACACAAATTTGCTGCAGAAAATCCATACTCAAGATTTTGAATTTTGATTTATTTTATTTTCTCTGGAACACTCATTCATGCTTACATTTTAGATCCCATTGTGACAGCCCCTAACACACAATGGTCTTAGTGTGTAGTGCAACTTGATGTATTTACACCAACTTGTGTGCCAGACCTTGAAGGGGAAAGGATGGTAGGGACACTCTCTATTTAGTGGGGGGCTACTTTGCAACGTCTCTGAATGCTGGCCACTTGTTGTAACTAAGACTTCTCCTGTTTTGACCTGTACATATTTCACTTGTGCAAATATATACTTAAATGTAGGAAATATTTACACCAACTTGTATGCCAGACCTTTAAGGCAAAATGATGGTAGCACTCTCTATATAGGGGGTGGGGGGGGGGGTGGGGGGGCTACTTTGCAATGTCTCTGAATGCTGGCCACTTTGTTCTAACTAAGACTTCTGTTATGACCTGTACATATTTCATTTGTGTAAATATATACTTAAATGTAGGAAATATGATGGTGAATAATACTGGGGTATTGAGGAAATTACATTCAATATATTTTCTTAAACCTCTATAGTTTGCTAAGCAAAAAAAATTTTTTTTTTGCGTATATGTGTTTATAATTCATAGGGAGAAACTTTGGCAGTGTAATTCTGGTGGGAGTAAAAGAAGACAAATTATGTATACAACTCCAGACCCATGGACAGTGCATGTACAATTAAGTGTGATTAGCTTGAATATTATGCAAGTTAGGTAATTGCACTGAGACCCTTTGCTCTGTATTGTGACCCTGTGTTTCATTATTTGTATCAATAATATGATAATACATTTACCCCAAACAATAATATGATAGTACATTTACCCCAACACATTTTTTTTTGCATGCAAGAGCGTGGCAACCACTATTATTTATATGACCATGCTGGGTAACACTTTCAGTATCCTGACCATCTTGATGAACACAGTTTAAGATATTAATGTACAAAACTCCATTGATGTACTGCAAGGCATTTTTGTATGGTATCAAATAAAGTGCATCTTTTCCTCCACTTTTAACATCCTATATGGTCCGTAATTTTTGAGGCGGATCATGGGTTGTATACATCATTCGTCTTCTTTTACCTCCAGAAATACCCTGCCAAAGTTTGTCCCCATGTTTTAGAAACACACGTGTGCATGCATTTCTCTCTCCTCTCTCTCTCTCTCCCCCTCTCTCCTCCTCTCTCTTTCTCTCTCTCTTTCTCTCTCCTCTCTCTTTCTCTCTCTCTCTTTCTCTCTCTCTTTCTCTCTCCTCTCTCTTTCTCTCTCTCTCTTTCTCTCTCTCTTTCTCTCTTTCTCTCTCTTTCTCTCTCTCCCCCTCTCTCTTTCCCTCCTCTCCATCTACCTTCTCCCCTCCACCCTATCTCTGTGTGTCTGTGCGAGATATGCAGTCTGTTTCAAAAAGATTCATTCAATTTCAAAAGCCAGTGTATTGTAAACTAAGAAACAGATAACTATGCAGTAAAGTCCTGTTGGGCTCTGAATCACTTGGATGCCAATTCGGTGCTTGGTTGAGCCATGCCGGTGTCCCACTTCAGGAAGCATGTCCGTTCACTGCTAAGAGAGGATTGAAATTTTTCACTTGGTTGCCGCTGGGTGCCTCTGGTGCATAGTCAGTGAATAGCCAGCAGGTGAGATCCCTTCAGAATGTTTCAAAATTTCGACCCCAAGACAGAAGGTGTTCTATAATCGGTTTGGGTTACATGAATTCTATGATAATGAGACCCAGGATATCGAGGGTTTACATTTTTTTACAGTCAAATTTTACATAGCACAAAGTAAATATTGACTTCCCTTGCTGCCACGATGGAGGACTAGCAAGTTGATTGCAAACCTCTTGAAAACATATAATCCGTAATTTTAATTGAGCACTTTTGATATCAACCTTTGAAAAATCTCACTGGCCCTGCCTGCATATATTTTAATGGGCATACTGAATTTTTTGTGTCCAGAAATATTTTTGATAATGCAGGGAAAGTAGTTCCCTTTCTTAGGGTTAAATTAATATAGCATTCGGGCAACATGTGTGGGTACTGAAGTGAATTAATTTTGCTATCTGTTTGTATTAATCTGTGTATAGACTGTTCACGGTAAACTGAGCACTTTTTAAGTCCCTCCCACCAAGCATTAGCGACTAATAAGTATGTTTTATTGCACACTCAGACATTAACTTTTGAGAGTGATGAAAGTAAACACATTGCCATGCGTCACATGGCAATGTTGATATTAAAAAGTGGCAGAAAGATAAATATTGGCTAAAAGGAAAAATTTGGAAGGGCCTTAAAAGGTGCTCACTTTACTGTGAATGCGTAACAATCAACAGATTTGTAAAGTGTTTACTTTCCTAATAATTTTGTAGTTTTACTTGACCAAAGCATGAAAAAAGTGATCAGTCCTATGGTAATTTTAATTTTACGGATATGATGGAAGAATACACCGTGTGCGTAGAAGTTGATCTTATGCAGGACTTTGTAAGTGTTCAGTTTACCATAAACGGCCTGTATAAACATTATCATTTTGTTTATCCAATATAAACATTACAACTGTACCTGAAAATAAAAGGTACATAGGTTAAAATGAGTTTTGCTCAAAAATTCAAAATACGTGACAAACCACGATAGTAGAGGGCAGTTTTAAACAGCAATACCAGTTTCATATCTATATTCAATATACCGTAAATAAGAAACACAAACCCCTATTAAAAACTGTAAAATACAGTAAATTAAATTTAGACATTTCTGAACTTGGCTTGTAATATATCCATAGTCATTTAGCAGTAGCAAACACACTTGCTTCAATAAACCTAATTTGAACACTTAACCACTCAGCATTAATTTTACTTTTGGTTATGGTGGCCCAAGGCAGAATGTATGAATAGAAAACTAACTCCACTTGGCCAGTTTTATATTTGGTATTGGCAACAAACACTTGCGCAAAAGTGTACTGTCATGTGAAAGGAGGATGCCAGGAGAATGGTAAGCATCATTCACCATAAGTTGCTTCCATAACCAAAACTTCAGGGTTGTACACTTAGTTGGAATCATATTTTCATGGCACATGTAACTTGTATAATCTGGCTGGTGTGCATTAAAAAAATGGGAGGCAGCATTACAGTATATTACAAGGCTCATGGTCAAAGTTCAGAAATTGAAGCCAAAGTTTCCAGAGGATCCACAAGATGTATCTATACTGCTCATTTCTTTCATCAGTTTAATACGTTCGGATGTTTCACAAGTGTTGATTACACTCAACGCGAGATTAACTCTTATCTGCAACTCCGGAGATTGAAGCAGTCATAAAATTTATTACCTAAAACTAAAGAAATGTTTGCGTGTCAAACCAGGCACCCACATGCTTTGCTGAATCCACTAATTACTAAACATGTTAATTCAGATCTGATACAAAACTCTTCCCCATTAAATATGACGTAACATTTCTGCAATCTTGCATTTTTTTTCCCATGACAGAGCACAGTTCACCAGCTTCCGTTGCAGTTCCACCTCTCCTAAACAGCAGTCACATCTCGACTCTCACTTCTGCAACATAAATCACCCATTCTTCTCACTCTTGGCACCCGAAGAGTAGTGCTAAAGAAACTACCTTGCAACAGGTAGAACATGCCAGAAAAGTATAGCAACTTCAATAACACTATAGGGTAATTTTTAGCCATGACTAATATTTGTGTGGGGATAACAAAATCCATAGAATAGCCAAAAACTATTCATTTATACAAAGCATAATTAAATATGTTAAAGTAACAAGTAACAAATACATGTTCAATGCTGCAACATAGCATATTAAACTGCATAGTCATCACTTAATCATAAATACCACATTCCACAGACGTGAACAAATACGGCACAAGTTTTTATACATTGTAAACATTATTTTACTAAATTACATCCATCTCAACCATCCTTATGGGTATTTCTTTTTGTTTTGTCAGCCGGTGTGTGTTTTAAGACATCCAGTGACTGAATGCTCAATCTTCACCTCATTTCACCTGGCTGTTGACTTTAAACTGTAGAGTGTAGGAGATGTTTGTGCCGCTATTAACAACTAACAGGTTCTTGAGAGCTGACGAGTGTGAAGCAAGATGAGTATGGAGCAGTGCTGGAATGCAAGGGCGTGGGAAATATGAGATCCCCGAGAAAACTGGCAGACCATCAGCATTGTCCAGCATGATTCCCATACATGAAAATCTGGGAGCCACCCTGCTGGGAATCGAACCCCGTTTGCTATAGTGGGAGGAGTTAGCTGCTGCGCCAATTGCAGCCTCGGGCTTGACTTCTGCTGTTAAGCATCACTCATCTGCCATCACAATATATGTATATGGCCTGTATGGAAATAAATTGATGATGTATTATAATTTATAAATTTTTTTTGCAGGCTTCAAAATTAAGTTTTTTTTTTTTTTATATTATGCATGGGCAAACCCTTAATTGTGTTAACTTTTTATGATTTCCATATTATTTCAGAAAATCAAAGTATAATATTTATGGCTTAAAGCATGCATATTTTTTAAGTGTTTGTTTGGAATTATTTTTATGTTTTTATAAATACCAAGAGTTGTTTTGTTTACTTTTTTGTCACCTTTATTAATTATTTTCCATCAGCTTGAAGATTGTGGTACAAGAAAGTGGCAGGCTTCGCTGCTGTTCCACTCATCCATATTGAATTGCAAGTCGGGTACAGACCTTATTAAGAGGATAGTCTCATTATGCGAGATGAACCCAGTGGCAACTAACAAACTCTTCATTTTAATGGGCAAAAAGTTGTCGTTCAAGCAGGTAGTGGAAATAATAAGTGCAATAATTATGAAAATAAACAGGTATGTGGACAGAAACTACAGTCAGATGTACAGTGTGCTAACAGAAGAGCAGAAAGTGGGACCCACACTATTGAAGAGGAAGAAGCGGAGGAGGTTCGACAAGGAGAACGTTATGGATGGTAATTGTTTTATTTTTTTTCTTAGTACAGTTTCTCTCTCTTACATCCTGTGGCATTGTTTGCAGACAACAGTTGTAGAAATGGAAACAACATTACAATAAGTCCTTGATAAACGAATAGACATGTGGAATATGGATCACATGAATTTGCTGTCTTTAATTTTTGCAGTGGGCATGAAAGTCAGTTGTATACACATTTCTTCAATTACTTTTGAGCAGGTGGGGTAGTACATTCCTGCACAGTCTGTACCACATACTTAGGGGCAAAATTTGTTGGTGTTATTTTGAGGCAGATTTAGTTTTTAAAAATACCAGATTTATGTTTTATCGGTTTTATAATTGATACTTGTAAATCAAAACTTAATTACGTTACTAAAATAATGTGTTCTTTAGAGCCAAAATTTTTCTTTCTTTTTTAAGACAAATTTTATTACTAAGCATTGATGATCAGTTGACAGTAATTTATCCCAATATGCATATTTGTATAAGACAAATTTTAACATTCGTGCAACTGCATAAACAAGAGTTAAGCATTTTATTTGATGTATGATAATGCAGAGCATTTCATCATAGGATAAAAAAATCACTTTTTAGGGTTTTACAGTTTTTTCTTATTAATATATTGAGGTTCCTAGACAGTGTGGATTTCTTGTCACAATCTTACACAAAAGGCCTAGATATGGTTTTATAGAGAAAAAAAATTCCACCCTGGAAATAAAGTTATTACAAGCTTTTGTGTATTTAACTTGAATGGTTTGTATGTACTGTGTCTGTCCGGCTCTCACTGTTTGCCTTGCGTAACACTTTACGCGAAAATGGTTAGTAGGGTGGGAACTGGCCTAGGGGGTATCAATAGTACCCCTGTAGGGAAAGGAGCCAGTAACGGTAGCTGACCCACCCTCCCATCCCAATTTCTTTTGAGTTGGGTTGTTCCCAAAATTAAGGTTCGTGTTTACGCAAAAACAGTGAGGGCGGTGGAAACGGGCATAGGGGGAACAACAGTTACCCTTGGGGTAATGGGCAAGTTAGGGTAGCCGACTCCCCTCCTCTTGACTTTCTTGAGGGAGGGAGGGAAGTGCCCAATAATTAAGGTTCGTGTTTACGTGAAAATGGTGAGGAGTGTGGGAATGGTCCTTGGGAGGATAACTAGTCCTCCTTGGGGAAAGGGGCGTGGTTAGGGTAGCCCCCATCCCCCTCCCCACTTCTGGGAGGGGAGGGTTTGTACCGGACAATTAAGGTTCATGTTTACATGGAAACAGTGAGGAGGGTGGGAATGAGTCTAAGGGGGATTGATAGTAGACCTTTGCAGAAAGGAGCGAGCTACGTTAGCCGACCCCCTCCCATCAAGTTTCAGGGGTTGGGGGTGCGGTTGTGGCAGAAATTAATGTTCGTGTTCATGGAAAAACGGCGAGAAGGGTGGGAACAGGTATATGGGGGATCGATAGTACACCTTTGGGGAAAGGGGCAAGTTAGGTCATACGACTCCCCTCCCACCAAATTTCTGGTGGGTGGGGGTTGTGCCTGAAATTAAGGTTCATGTTTACGTAAAATTGTGAGGAGGGTGTGAATGGGCCTAGAGAGATGGGGAAAGGGGCGAGTTAGGGTAGCTGATACCCCTCCTCAACTTTTCAGGAAGGAGGGGGGGAGTTTGCATACGATAATGAAGGTTTGTGTTTACACGAAAACGGTTAGGAGGGTGGGAACACTGGCCTAGGGGGGATCAATATTGCCCCTTGGGGAAAGGGGTGAGTTAGGGTAGCCTATCCTCCTCCCTCCCAATTTCCGGTGGGTGGGTTTGTGCCCAAAATTAAGGTTTGTGTTTATGCAAGTATATAGTCACATGACTCAAGTAGTCACAGGTAGTCGCAAGTAGTAGTAAGAGTCGCATGTAGTTGCAAAAAGTTGTAAGTTGTCACAAGAAGTCAAAATTAGTCACAAATAGTCACAAATAGTCACAAGAAGTCACAATTAGTTGCAAGAAGTTTCAAGTTGTCGCAGAATGTACATACTGATACTTTTTTAGTCTTTCTAGTCTCACATATTTTTTAAAATCACAGTTTGTCAGGTTACAGCCTAAGGTGTTCAAGGGGCCACGAGTTTTTAACTGTACATTTTTAGTGTTACAAATTATTTTTATTATTATTATATATGTAGCCTTTTTATACATTCACAAACTCTGTCATAGGAATCACAAGCGATACAGATAACAGAAGAGTCTGTGAATACTCTACCATTATAATTAAAAAAAATTAATGAGAATAATAAGTGAAAACTAAATTAACTGTAAAAAATAACCTTTTAAAAACATACCTTTATTTGCAAATACACTAAAAAGATAAACGTAATTATAGTTGTTAGTACATAATGTGTAGAACTTGTAGACGTGGACAAACAGCAGTAATAAACTATACTACAAATTAATATTTTTGTATCAAATTACTTTAAGTATATAAAAGCTAGAGGCGCAATATAGAACTTTTATCTCAATAGTGTAAGCATATTAAGCACATATCTTGCGTGAGGCTCTTAACTATTCACAATATAGAACATATATATCAGTTGCGTAAGCACAGTAAGCATATATTGTTTGTAAGGCTTTTAACTATTTGAAATATAGACCATATACATCATTTACGTAATTGTATTAAGCACATATCTTGCATAAGGTTCAACTGTCCTCAATATAGAATGTATACCTCATTAGAGTAGCATACTAAGCACAAATTTTGCGCAAGTCTCTTAACTATCCAAAATATAGAACATATACCTCAACTTCGTAAACGTATAAGCGAATACTGTGCTCTTAATTCTTAACAATCATTTCCGTAACTATAGTAACCACATATCTTGCTTAAGGCTATAGTTATCTTTAACTATTCATGCCAAGCTTTTATATACTAAATATAAATTGATCCAAAAATATTAATTTATAGTACAGTTTATTACATCTTTTCGTCAACGTCTGAAAATTCTACACATTATGTAACTACAGCTATAATTATTTTAATCTTTGCAGTTCATTTGTAAATAAAAGTTTGTTTTTAAAAGGTTTTTTCACAGTTAATGTATTTTTATATTTGCTTTTACAATTTTGCTTTTCTCATTTAATTATAATTTTAGTCTTATCTATACAGTATCATATACTTTCTGCTGTTATTCAGTCAGCATAAGTGATAACCACCTAATATTAATGTTTTCTTCCCATTACCTGGAAGCTTAAATTATTCTTATCAATGGTGTATACATTTTGGATACAAATTGTTGGTCAGGTTTTGCAGATATAGTTTTGTATTTTGTCTAAATGTTGTTTTACTTTGTGTTTTTACTTAAATTTCAGTGCTGTATTGTATATTAACCTGCATTTTGGTGTTATTTCAGTTTTATCACTATTCACTATATAATGTTGGCTCTTCATATGATTTATTTTGTCCGGCATGGGTTTGAAGGTTGGCAGTCTATCATGTACTCACAGTGCATGTAGTTAGAGTTTTATTGCAGCTTTATGTGAATAAGTGGTTTGATGCCATATTTATCCACATGTCTAATGCACTTGTCAGTAACACTTATTTGAGAAATAAAAGATGGAGTGCATAAGATATTGAGTTCTTTTTATGTGCATGTATTTATGAACTGATTACATATAAATCTATGTTGAAATCAACTATTTCCAACAGAAAAGTACTTGTGAGTTGTGATAAGATAAAAGGAGTGTAGTCCTGTTCATTTTGTAGTAAAATACCATTGCTGATTGAAGGGGGAAGTAACGGTTGACAGGTACCAAAAAGGAGATGGTGAAGAAAGCTAGCAGAGGGAGGGATAAGCAAGAGAGAGACAGAAACAAAGGAAGGAGATTGAGTGAGAGGGGGAGATCGACAGTTATTTTTAGATCTTACCCCTCTAGCAGAATGCTGTTGGAGATGGGGGCAGCCTGCTACTTTTTACTCAGCTCTGCCTTAATGGCCATTTTCTCCTTATACCCTACCTTGGCTTGCCAATCAGTATTATGCACTGTCAACTTTCATGCACAAAGTTCATACTACATGGGATCACTGCAGAGGGTGACACAGAGAGAGGAGTGAAACAGAGATGATGGAATGAGAGAGATTGAGTGAATAAATTGACAGATGGAGAAAAGGTGAAGATAAAGAGAGAAAGAAAGGGGTGACAGAGAAAGAAGGGAGCAATCCAGAGAGACTGAGAAGGGGGTGGCGGGGCACTTCCCCTAATTTCAGTTATATATTTGTTTACCATTTTGTGACTCATGCTTAACAGACATAACTGTCATAACCAGGGGTGTAGCCATTAGTGGAGGGGGGTATGTAGCAGTTGTATAACTGTCTGCAAATAAGATTCATAGGTTCTTGATGATGATACGAAAACTTTAATCTGTGGTATTGGTAAGTAAATACAAATTACTTTGTAGTAAGGTTACTTGCTGTTTTTAATCTTTAAAAAAAAAATTACTGACAGTTTATCTACTGAGTAGAGAGGTTAAGATGGCTTTTAATACCTAAGGTCTTCAGAGCCAATGAAGAGTGAAAAGAGTTGGACATGAAGCAGCGACGGAATGCAAGGGAGAAGGAAACGGGAGATCTCCAAGAAACCCATCAGCCAGCGACATCATTTGGTACAATTTCTACATGTGATAATTGGGGAATGATCCCATCAGGGATTGAACCCAGGTCTCTTGCTACACCACTGGCACCCCCTAGTCTACTTTAAAAAGTTAAAATATTAGCTTTCTATTGATACACATGTTAAAAGTAGTAAAGAGTGAATTGGTATATATGCCAGCTTTGCTGTATCCAACATTTGAGTTTCTACATTTAGTTAATTTAGTGCAAACAGAACTTAGACTGTCCACTGCGTAAAGCTTCATCATATAGCAACACTAGATCTCCTACCACGAACGTGTGTTCATTGAGGTTCTTGTCATAATAAATTTTACTTTTTTCATTTGCACTTGTTAAATTTTCTCTAGCTAATTTGTATCCTTCTTGCAATTTACTTTTTAATTTTTTATATAATCCTCGTATTCATAATTAAATTCATGCTGCATAAATCCTTTTTCACTGTGGGAAGTTGTATTATAAACTGACTTGTGCTGCCCTATTGCGCAACGCGTCTGCGCGCTCTACTTATTGAATTCGCCCCATCATCATGCACTGATAGAATTGCCGGTTAAGTCACATGCCGGCAGACAATTAATTCCACGTCTACGTGATTCATTCCGCGCAGATTTGGATGACTACAGACACGTAGAGATTATTGAGATGTTACTGCCCACCCAGAAAATGGCATACGGTCGCCATCCCCGATGTCGAAGCTTGTATTACCCGCCGAGTCGTGGACACGCAGAGAAAGATCAGATAGTTAACAGAGACACTGCAGGAAAGCAGCACTCCTGCTGCCAGTGATGTCATCGCTGCTGAGTCTCGTGAGGAGGCGGTAAATATGTCAACAGCCTCCAGCCAAGGCGATAAGAAATGCGTGGTGCAGTCCACTGCCCTGAATAACCAACCCCTGCGATGGAAGGCTAGCAACCTCTGCATCCCTGTGACAGTCACCTAGGTGCAATTTTGGTATAAAGGAGAAGCGAAAACACTCTCACCAGTCTGCATCGGCCTGCTGACCTGTATACGATCGGAGGGCTCTCCGGGTCTACAAAAGACTCTCCAGCCTGAAGAAGGACCTCCAAGCTTGCAAAGGCTCTCTTCATCAACTCCAGCAGCGTGGAGACTGCTCTTCCAGAAGCTCCAACATCAACTCCGCAACCCGCGGAGAAAACCCCTTCTCAAGATCCAAAGGTATCACAACGTCTTTACCCTTGCTCCCCCTTATTCGAGTCAGTCCTTGCACTCCACAGTAGCAGGCCGTAAACGTCGTCCCTTCTGGACAAAACCATCCCTCGTTATTTCGCTGTCAATTGCGAATAGCGTTTTGGTGGTGTTTCTTGGTTGGAATTTGAATACTCAGGTCTTGGTTGGAATTTGAATACTCGGGTTTGCATCCACCTGACGTAATGTAACGTAAAATAATTTATATAAATAAGTTAAGTAATTTTTCTAGAGAACCACATATCCCCTTTGTTTTCACGAAGCAGCAATAAATACTCTGTACTAAACTTAACCTTGGTGAAGTAGTTATTTAATTCCCTCTCACATATTTTTGTTAATTTAATTGTGCTTTAATAACTTGCAATTTGTGGCTTATTTTTTAACTAGTGACCTCTACTGACCAAACACGAATGGGCCGAACCACGTAGGATTCCTGGAGCCTGCATAAGGTTTTAGTCTGAACAGGACTGGGAACTCCTGAGGCGTGTCCGGTACACCCGAGTCTGCCTGCAGAAACGTTCCAACTTTAGTTAGTCATATATCATGCTCATTACCTCAGTGTGTCTGTACAAGACCACACCCAGGAGGGCTTGAGCGCCATCATGTAGGTCACACGCTCACCACCATATTCATTACTGTGCTTAAGAGTCCATTAAAAGAATTAATTGGATTAGCAAATTTACATTCAGTGCTCAGATGCACAAGAAAGGAGGTGGACACAATAGAAGTATCAGATTACTGGCCCGATGGGCACTACAACAAGAGCTAGCTCAGTCAGACAACATAAACCTTGTTGAATCCCCAGTGATTCTACGTTGCTTCCCAACGCAATTCATGGTGAGACCTGTCGAGATGATTAGGGAAGCCCTTTGTCGACAAAAATAGTAACTCTTACTTCGACCCGCTGTTAGGAATCTGTTGGCCCTGGCTGGTCTTAGAGCACGTAAGTTATTTAATTCCTCGAGTGTCCAAGCTGGTAGGGAAACTGACACCACAACTGAGACCTATTAAGAAAACTCCACCTACCACTTGCCAGATTAGCGTCACAGCAGGGAAAGTCATTAATATAGTCATCCCCCTAAATTAGTACGTAACAAGGTAGTTACCTCTGCAGCTGATTTCGCCCCAACATGCAAGCCAACCAGGCCAGCCCCTTACAAACGCCCTGGTAGCATCCGCGAAGGCAACTAGGTCATTGCCCAGCATCATTATAAATTCACTCCCACCTCATTATCATCCTCACCCCCATTAACGTATTTTTTTATTATTTTAATTTTCTTAATTAATGACAGCTGGCATCACGTTTCTTGGCGGCCTTTACGGTGTGCAAGGTTAAGCTCCCTGGGAGAGAGACGTTCATGATCAAGCTCACCCTGGGGTTTGATTCTCCTCCATCCACTCTCAGTCCTTCTACCCGATGGTGCCCCATTAGGTCCTCCAACGTGGGCAAATCCCAGACCCGCCAGGCGAAATACCCATTAGAATCGTCACCGCAGACGGGAAAATTAGGCATACTCTAGAGGGAATCAGCACTCATATACGCCGAGCTCAGCCCAACTCTCTGATTAGGCTGGGACGGAGGTTGGGTCTTACACACACTCGTCCCCCACTAGGAGGGTATATTGTCAGCCAACTCGGGAATATGAGTACGCGAAGGCAACAAAAGAAAGGGATAAATGAAGAACCCGAGGGTGTGCATAAAAACAAATGTGGTATAATTTATCTAACTATCCCAATCTGTTTGTGTTTTATTCACATCATGTCTTAGAAATTCTGTTAGTATTCTGTGTGTTCTCTCCACGAAATCTGATTGTGAATGATAACAAGTTCTTTTTTATTTGTAGCAATCTACACAAATTTTTCATAAGCTTACTAATTAAATTAGTACCATTGTCTGACAATATTATCTGGGGTATTCCAATATTAGAATGACATTTTCAGCTATAGCCTTGGCTACCATCTCAGCATCTTGGATTGGTATCGGTATCACTATAATATATTGGGTTGAATATCTTGACATGTAAGTAAATACCTATTGCCCTTTTCCATTTCTGTCATAATTCTTACAATATCAACAGCACATTTCTCAAATGCTACTTCTGATGTGGAAGTTATTTCCATCCGCATCTTTACTTTTCTACACTGTAACTTATTCTTTTGACAAGACTGACATTTTGTTAATATTCCTCAAAGTCTCTTTTTATATTAGGCCGCCATAAATATTGTTTTACCCTTTTATACATCCTATTCTTGTCTAAGTGTCCGCGTATCAGTGACTCATGTAATTCCCTAAAAATATTTTTTTTTTTAAATTTCATCTAATTGTACATTTTCTTTCTTTTCCTTACCTTTAACACTATCAGTTTTCATTTCGGCCCTATTCACTACTGTGCGGCTGTCAATCCTACTTAACTCATCTACATTCGGAATTACCTGACCTAAATTTTATTTGATAATCATATTCTTCTAACTTTAACCTCCAGTTCAGCAATATTGAACTGGGATCTTGTATGCTAAATTTCCACTGTAAGGGCTTATGATTCCTTAAATCAAGTACTTTTACCCTAACAAATATGGATAAAATAATTTTACTGCTCACACTATTGCCAATCATTCTCTTTTGGTAGTTGAATAGTTCTCCTCTGCTTTATTTAGCGTTCTGCTTGCTTATGCTATAGGTCTGTCCTGGTCTACTTCTCCCTGCAAGAGTATAGCACCTAGCACTACTTAGTTAGCATCTGTCGACACTAAGAATAGTTTTGTAAAATCTGGGAATTTTATCTTGCTCAGAGGCAAGTGCTTTTCTTAATTTGTCGAAAGCCTTTTCTTGTTCCTCCTTCCACACATACTGCACTCATTTCTTTAATAATTTAAGTAAGGCTTCTGCTGTATTACTAAAATCTTTAATAAATCTCGTATAGTAGGATCTTAATCCTAAGAATGACTTCAACTGTTTAGTAGTTGAAGGTGGTTGAAAGCTAAGTATTTTCTCTACCATAGCTGCATCACGTTTAACTCCTTCTTTTGTTATAACGTGACATAGGTAAGTGACCTCTTTCCTGAGAAATTCACATTTATTAGGTTGTAATTTTAACGTATTTTCCTTCAATCTATCGAACACTTCTTGCAACGTATTATTATGTTCAGATAATGTCTTTCTATTTACTACTATATCGTCAAGGTAGACAAGACATTTAATCCCGTTTAGTACTGCTTCAACTGTATTCACTAAGTGTTGGAAAGTTGCAGGTACACCCTTTATACCGAATGTCATTTTAGTAAATTCGTAATGATTATGCGGAGTACTGAATGCTGTCTTTTTTCTGTCGCTTTCGTTCATATGCACCTGTGGTATCCACTCACCAGATCTAGCATCGTTAAATACTTGGCGTGACCTAGTTGATCAAGAATCTCAGATATGTTTGGAATCGAGAATGCACAGCCAACTGTTCGCAAGTTACGGCTACGGTACTCAATAACAACTCTCCATTTTTTTTTCCCGACACGTTCATTTTCTTGGGTATTACTAATATTGGTGCATTCCACGGACTGTTACTCGGATTTACTATTCCGTTCTGCGGCATTTCCTGCTCCTGCCTAAATTTTTCTTCTTTATGCTGACGCACTCTCCCTTTCTCTCTAGCCCTCTTGCCCTCTTTTTTCCTAGAAAACTATAACGATTTGCATCCCCTCCAGTGTGTGACAACTATGGCACTCGCCCGATAGAAAAGTGTGGTGGTCAGTTAGGGTACATAATCTATGGTTGGCTAATCTAGGTAGCTGAGAGTGCCAATTCCCTCCGGGGATGACTGAGTTACCCTTCCCTTCTGGGTGGTGTATTGCCTGGCGGGTCTGGGATCTGCTCACGTTGGAAGATCTGGTGGGGCACTGGCTGGATGAAGGGTTGAGAGATGGTGGAGGGGAATCAAACCCCAGGGTGAGTTTGACCTTATTCACCGTAAAGGTTGCGACAAGTCGTGATGCCAGCCATCACTAATAAAATAAAAATAAAATAAAAGGTGGATGGTTAAGTAATGAGACGGTGAACCAGTACTGCCCTGGGTAACTCCTATTCAGCTTTCCTTACACTGCCGGGGCATTTGTATGGCACTGGTCGGGTTGGTTTTCGTACCGGGACAAAATCCATTAAGACTGACACAGTCTTACGTGTGTGTACAGGCTTTGGGGGAATTCGAATAGTAAACACCTTCCTGGCGGCAGTATGCACTTGACACATTGTGGCGGATGTGTTACTAATGGAGCATGGTTGTGGCAAGGGCTTCACCTCTGGCTTAGGTTCAGGGTGTATTAAATAACTAAGGTGTTCTAGGTCTGTCCATGGCCAACATGTCCCTAGCAAGGAATCTAAGTACTAACTAGTCATATGTAATGGGTGGTAATTCCTTGACCGGGTTAAACGATTTCTCTATAGGCTAAGTATATGGTAGAGTAGGTTCACTGGCCTGGTTGGAGGTTGTAAGAACTACAGGCTGGTTTAGTTCATGTTGTAATGCACGTCAGGCTAGACGTCTTAGTTGGCTGTTGCGCCCACCTCCTTTCTCGTACATTTGAAGAGCCCTCCGACCTTATTCGGGTCGACAGGTCGATGACTGGTGAGAGTGGTGTCGCTTCTCCTTATATAGTGAAAATTGTAATTTTGTGGCTGCCCCAGGGGCGCAGGGGTTGCTAGTCTCAAATTGTAAGGATTGTTTAAAACAGGGCAGTGGGTCACGCCACACATTTTTTGTCTCCTTCTCTGGAAACTGTCGAAATATTTACTGCCTCTCCATTAGGGTCGGACAGCAGTGACAACATTAGCCGCAGGGTGCTGCTCTCTTTCAGCATTCCTGCTAACTAGCTTCTTCCTCTTGCTGTGTTGGTGGCTTGGTGCGTAAAACAAGCTTCGACTTTGGTTGTGACGTCGCATGTCCCCGTATGAGTGGGCAGTACAATTTCCATTTATTATCAATGTGTCTGTAGTTGTCAGTACTGCTTTGGTCAACCCTGTAGCCATGAGAATCATTGCCTGCCAGTGTGTGACTTTCCCCGAATTGCTATCATCGCGTGATGATGGTACAAAGTCGTAGAGTAGAGCACGCATGTTCGCTGCGCAGTACAGAAGCATGCATCAATGTATTTCAGGTATTCTACATGGTTTTGCATTTATTGGCGCAGTATCTTTTATTACTGGAATGTTATGCTCAATAGCCTAGGTACAGGTTAAACTATCCCCTGGAAGGTGGAATATATCTATATAATTTATACTTTAACCTTTTATTGATTTCCTTTCGTTCACATTTAAGCAGTCTAACCTTAATAAATGAAGTAATAATTTTTGTGTATCTCCTGTTATCGGCTTTGCTTCTGTCTGTCTCAGTTTGCCCATTGTTTCTAATTTTACTATCGGTAATGTTATACTTGCCTCTTTTTCAAGGGTATTTATTATTCTACCTAAACATTTTCCATTTTTAGCGACTCTTAGCTCACATTCAGTTATCACGCCACATCCCTCACTGTTAATGTAAAAATGTGTGAAACTTATGAAATGACATTTTACAAAATAACAGCTTACAAAATAACAAGTTTGTCATTTCAGACAAACAGCCTCAATTACCCCCCTCCTCTCCAATACCACGTCTTGTCAGTTTATCAATTACTCGGGCACGGTTGTGGTTCACGGTTTGTAGTGTCATTTTCATGCCAACAAGGGGCGTAAAATGACAGTTTAAACTAACGTAGAAAAGTTAGCAAAAAAAATTTGAGTGTTGTTTGTTATAAACAAAAACATCAGTCCCTGTGCCAATCAAAAAGAAATTGATGACTTTTTAAAGAAAGGCACTGTTACCTTTTCTTACATTTTTCATATCAAGTTATTAATATTTGCAAAAAACTTAACATTTCCTCATTTTTAAACTTTTGTGTGTGTGTAAGTCGGTAAAATTACAATAACTCCTAGTAACTGGGATTGTACTGTATTGTTTAAAAGCCAGGTTGCCTCATTTACAGTCCCGTAATAATTGCATTGCATTCTAAACTATCAACTAACTTTGCCATCTAAAGGACTGGTCTAAGTGACGCACGTTGAGAAAGCGACACACACACAACACGCACCACTTTTCTATTGCTCCGTGTCGCCCGCCCAACACATCCGCCTGGCGCCGGCGCAGGCTGTGTATACCATATGGGCCGTGAATTACACTTTATTAGGTGGAACATAAATATTAGTTAAAAGTATCGTGTACTTTAAATCCTGCTCAAACAGTGCATGATACAGAGTTAGGTGGTGCAATGGTAACTCACTGGACTCGTATTCGGGAGGACCTGGGTTCGATTCCCGGTCCGGCCATCTTGATCTCGGTTTTCCATGCTTTTCCGAAATCACTCCAGGCTAATGCTGGGATGGGTCCCAAACAATGGCCATTGCCGATTCCTTCCCAATCCTTCCCTGTGCAACTTGCACCATCTCTAATGACCTCGCTGACGACTAGATGTTAAGCCTAATTACGTACCTACCAACCTACAGTGCGTGATTTGCGTTTGCTTTGAAATGTATAATGGTTACTTTCTTTTATCACAATTTTCAGAGCCAATATCACTGTTCAAAAATGTGTAAATTCGATTATCTGGGTTTTTTAAAATACAAATTTACTTATTTGTGTATTCTCCGGTCTCGATTAACGTGTTTAATAGGGAATTTACTGTAATAATAACCCTTGTTATTTAGCTGTAATCTTCCATTCTTACATGTTCTCCAGCAGTCCAGGCATCAAATTTATGACTGGTCCAGCATAACTGTCTGATACCGCGACAATTGGCTAAATTTCCGGATCGTCATACTGCTAGAATTAGATAGTAATCATTCAATCTCTTTTTGTATTGACCTTTGCATGAAGGAAGTGCTTGAAGAGTTTCTCAATATAAAACAAATAAATCAAACTTAGCTATAAAGCAGG
Source organism: Dryococelus australis (assembly GCA_029891345.1). Taxonomy (NCBI): domain Eukaryota; kingdom Metazoa; phylum Arthropoda; class Insecta; order Phasmatodea; family Phasmatidae; genus Dryococelus; species Dryococelus australis. The sequence continues at coordinate 146,099,082 of CM056993.1, forward strand.
CATTGAGAGTGCAAAAATAGCGTGCATAAAAATATGTATTTATTAAAATGGTCGCACTCAGGCACCCGGCGGTACTTACAAGAGGGAGGGAAGGGGTTATGTTGCCACTGCAATATTTCATAACTGGGTTGCACTGTAACGACCTTGCTTCATACTTCCATGAGGCAACATTTTTAAACAGGCTTCTTCTGAGCCTTTAAACATTATAATGTTCAACACACTAAATTAACACTTACTAAGTTATGTAATTAATCATCTTAACATTACGCATTATATGAAACACAAAAACAATATATTAGAAAGTGATATTATATCACTATATTTTAATCACATGAATTTACCATTGCGCATCATAAGTTCTTACGTATAAACTTGACACATGATGTCCTTTCAACAATAATTAAATAACTTCAACACATCAGTGCATTACTCAGCCGCACAATTCCATGGAGTTTGATATTCTACACCACAAGACATCAGAACTCTTACTATCTACCTATGGCAAAGGATGGACGCTCCACGACAAATTGTACTGTTCACTGGCCAAGCCACCGAGAGTAAGCTTCAAGATCATCCAAGTACTTAGCGCGCCACCAGATATCCCTACTAGTATGATCGCCGAGACATAATCCTGGATCCAGCGCCGGCCACTGACATCACGCGTCAAGAGGAACTATGCAATGTCTACTCCCTCTCCAACTCAAGCAAGGTTTCACCAGCCAGAGTATAAATAGCGGGCAGCGTTGTTACCTTGCCACTGCTTATAAACAAATCTGCTACCCTGTTATAGTTAAATCTATCAAATCAGAATGTTTTATAATGAGCATGTTGTAATAGTGGCAAACACAGAAGTTTACTGACAATAACCAAAAATCTAATAAATATGGTTAAAGGAATTGATGTTATGCCGAGCATTACTAAATAAATAAAGTAAACATGACGAGTAAAGAATTGGTGACGTGTCTCTTCATTTTTTTTTTACAATAACAAAGTTTCACTGCACATCAACATATTTACTCTTTTAGTTATTTCATAATGAAAGTTTTTATCTAAAAACACTAATGAATTTTTAACGGGCCACATGATTAAGAAGGCAGGCAAGATAATTCAAAAACAGGTGCCTCGCACATCAGATATTAATTTAAGCAAATAACATATCACTGTCTGTTTACTCAATTACTGCCTTCATTATGTACTGCAAAAATTAAAAGGTATCAGTTTTAATGTGTGACAGTCTTGATTATTAAAACATTTGACTATACTTATGAGAAAACATCACTGGAAAATGAAATGTAATAAATTATAATCTCATGATTCATATCTGCATTTAATTAGTCTAGTCCCTAGCACAGCCAAATGTAATAAATTATAATCTCATGATTCATATCTGCATTTAATTAGTCTAGTCCCGATCACAGCCAACACAGCAGTGGATCACTGTCGTATGCAGCGGTGGTGGAACTTGTTCACCGGCACATGATGAAATCTGACCAGTCCCAAGACAGGTAGGACAAAAAAAGTAGATCCGGAACAGAGTTGAATATAGAAGTTGTAGTTTCGCAGAAGAAAACAAAAGGAGCAGATGGAATGAACTGGAAATCTGAAAAATCTTAGAGGAAATTTGGAACCCTCTTCAACAGAATATAATACAAAAACTAACTACCAGTTCTAGCCATGCGAACAATGTTTACAAAAGTTAGAATCAAACTTACCCCACTGGAGGGTCTTATAGGTGTTAGATGTCGAACATCCTAGTGCTGACAGCTGTAGTTTACATCATCAAAATATTTAAGAAAACTGGAATCTTCATTTTAGTTGCTATTCTACATGCTGGTAGACTGGCTACATCGTAGCCAATTTACAGTTTTGTTTTTACTTTAAATTGTACATTTAAATACTTTGGGTATGTGTAGTACTCAAAAATAAAGTAAATTAAGTAGGTTTGCAATTACAGTAGAGACTCGATTATCCACAAGCGGATTATCCGCTTTGCGGCTTAACCGTGGCATATTCAGAATAATAAAAATAAATCTTGGAAATTAACTCAAACACTGCCAGAACGAAGTTATTTAATAAAATGCCCATCTTAACTAATGAAATTTGTAACAGGTACTCTCTGAAAACAACTGTGGAATGAAATATGTTTGTTTATCAATGCAAATGCACGTCAAAATGTGTTCCAGATGGTGCAACGAGCTTAGTTACGTCGCAAGACAGCGAGCTGACAACTCTGCACAACTTGCTAGCCTAGCTGCCACCTGCCAGGTATAGACGGTCCTGGCATGACCACCGCATTCCTCCCACGTATCGCATTCCCATGGTCAGTGTCAGTTTTATCTCGCCAGTCAGTAGTTACGTTCAGTTATGTTTTTGCTCATTTTCAGCCGAAAAATGTCTGCAAAACTTAAACGTGTGGTTTTAAATTTACAGCAGAAGCTTGAAATTATTTATAAACTTGAAGGAGGAAATGTAATAAACCAGCTTTCATTTATGTATGGAGTAGGAGAAACAACTTCAGGATATACAAAACAATAAATCCAAACTTATTGAGTTTGTGAGCAGTGCAAACTCGACAAGTGGATTGGCAAATAGGAAAACGATGACTCTATCGACGTACACGGAACTAGATAAGGCTATGTTGGAGTGGTTTAACCAGAAACGTGCCACGGGAACGCCAGTGTCTGGCTTAGTGTGTGTGAAACAAATTCAATATTTTTTTGAAGAACTGGGAATGGAAGGCGAAACGTGTTTCCTACATTAAACACTGTTTTCCACACACTGAAACAGCCGGCTGTATGCAGCATGCACTAGACAGTGTGGGAGGTGTGTATGTGATACGGGCGACATGCAGTTTGCTTTGCACGTCTTTGTTTCCCCCTCTTTGGAGGGTGGGGGGGGGGGTGGAGGGAATTGGCTTGTTGCCTGGCAACTAAGTGATGTCAGCCTGTCTTCCCTTTTATGCAACTTCAGATTCCAATATCAGTTGGCGATAAACACCACATGCATCCCGTTGCGTTGTTTGTATTAACTGTAGGTGCACATTTCTTGTAATGTTCGTGAAAGAACTACAGTGATGACCCACATATTTTACACACAATTTATATTCCAATTTTGTAAATTAGAAATCAGGGGTGCATAAATTATGCATTTTTAAAATTTATTGGTTTGTTAATAAATAATAGGGTACAGAAGTTATGCGAAGCCGTTACAGTAGTATGTCAAGGAGAGGCTAGGTTTTACACTGAAACACCTAGTATTGAGCTAAGACCATACAAAACTTAGTGTTGGAAAAACTGTATTGTTCTCTTAGTATGCGGATTATTCGCGATTTTGGGTTATCTGCGAAAATCGTCCCCTCCATTATCGCAGATAATCGAGAGGCGACATTTAGTTGTTTTTACATAATATTAGTTGCAACTTGTTAAATGAAATATATGTTACAGCAGAGAAATAGTAAAAGGGAAATTAATTTAACTAAGCCACGGAACATTGTTTAGTTTGGATGTTATTTAAATAGAACGTCTTCACCTGAATCGTAGCTCCGAAGCCTGATGACAGTAGACTTATTACAGCGGTCGTCATACTCCATCTCCTGGCGTCTTCATATGAGCGGCCAAAGAGAAAATACTGTGTCCGTCACGCTTCCAGCCTTAATATTGGGCGCGTGTTGACTAACAAAGGCCTTCCGCCCCGTTGTGGTTTTGGTGCTCGGCTCGTATTCCAATTACTGGTATTATGTTTGTGATAATGTGATCGCCTGATTGCAAGTTCATAACAATTGGCACAAAAATGACACATGGTGCATTAGATCTGCATACACAAGTGTATATTCAAACATTTTTTAAACATTACAAAGCAAAGTCATAGAATTTGTGCGAAAGACGGTTTTGTGCAGTGACAAAAATAGAAGTAAAAGAATCTGCATGTGACTGCATTAATAAACGTAATTGAAATAGAGGGAAAATTCTGGGTATTGTAGATGACAGATGTATGACATGTTAATTACTATATTCTACAGTCTACTTATGTAATTTGTTAGCCTCCTTTTAAGTTTAGCCCAGGGAAGCAATGGTGAAGTGGTTAGACTGTTCGCCTTCCACAATGGTGAACTGGGTTTGATTCCCGGTGGGGTTGTTCCTGGATTTTTGCATGTGTAAATCTTATCGAATGATGTCGCTGATCGGTGGGTTTTTCTCAGTGATCTCCCATTTGCCCCACCCTTGCATTCTAGCACTACTCCATACTCGCATCACTTCACCTTCATTGACCTTGGTGTTAAGAGCCGCTTTTAAGTTTTACTAACAAAATGATATTGTGCATTTATTATTACGTTAAAAAATATCAAATTTTCTTTTATTCGCAGGCTGCTTTACGTGAAAAAAAAACTGATCCAAGGATTTCGAGCATGCTTTGTATGAGTAATGCAGTACTTATTCATGCTTAGAAAATATAAATATGGCAGATATTAAAGGCAGTGAAACTTGTAAATCTTAATCTCTAGCAAAGTTAACCATAAGCTACATAAGTTACATTCTGCCCATCTCCTTGAATTTAGATAGAGATTTACCAACAGTACTTTCAAAAAGTGACATGGCTATATGTTTATGTTTAGTTGTTTCCAAAAACATGCTATCTTACATTTTAAACCTTAAAACAATCCCATAGATAAGTTTTCAAAAGGATATAAGATTTTTTTTTAAATTAAAAAAGTGAAAAAATAGAATCACAGATTTTGGAAATAAGCTACTCATAACAAAATGACTTGTTTCCATTTCCTTCAACTTTGTTTCTAAGGCATTATACCATTTACACTTGAAGCAGGGGATGTATTGTTATACAGATGATTGCTCAGCTATAAGTGAAGAGTCCAGGAGCAATGACCAGCGTGGCAGATCCTTGGACCGGCCAGCAGTCATGCAGTCACTGCTCAACATTGCCAGCATCTTGTGGAGGACGTTCATAAAAACGTTTGAGGAAAATCCAAGTGCATTACATGATCTTCATAGAATCTGCCATGCATGCCTCCCAAAGTGGTTTTCGTTCTTCAAGGTAAGTGACAGCTGTGAGACTGGAGCATTATTTTAAAGTCAATGATACATGCCGGGGAACAAACTTATTATGTGCATTTTTGTGTCAATGTCTTATGTCACTTGCTTTGACAGTATTGTTACAATCAGGGTTAGATTTTAAGGCTCTAGCCAACCTTTCGAACGGACAGGTGGCATTAGGAATTCACCTGTCTGTCATCCAACCTGCCTACCTGCTGTACCCAAAATAGAAATTTTAGTCTTGCTTAAAAAAAAAAGTATATATATTAGAATTTTTATACAAATTATTTACAACGTTCTTTATTTATCACAAACATTTAGTAATCACTTTTTCATGACTCACTGTCATATTCACTGCACTTTTTCTGTCCCTCCTCACATCTTCTGTATGGTGGCTGAAAGGGTCAACACTTTCTCTGAGTATTGCAATACCAGAGATTGATTACTGGCCCAGGATCAAACTCACTTTCACAACATGACTGCAACAGAACACGCATATGTCAAGGCAGTGTATCATGTAAATGGTTTCGTCAGTCTGCCTTAATAAACTTCATTAGCAAAAATCCTCCACAATATGCAGTGTGAGAAGGCAGGGACACCACAAGATCTATGAGCAATAATACATTTTGATAGTCACTGTGATGTTTTAGGTTGATGTCACGCCAGTTGGCTTTACACACAGGACTATACAGCTGATACACTGTTGTTTTTAGATCTGTCCATTCTAGCTCAATCATCTTGTATTTGACCCTATTGTTTTCAAGACAAGGGGGAAAAAGTGTATCAACCTAATGATAGAACTATCACCAAACTCAGTTTCATTGTTTGCAGGCCACATTACCACACAAATTTGATAAGTCCTGTAATTCACAAATATCACTTCGCTTGTCTCCAAGGTGAGATTCCAAATTTTCGGTGATGGTATTTATAGCAGTTGCCTTCTTAGAAGTTGGCATCATATAACCCCTTCATTTGCTTACCTTCATGATGCCGAAAACTGTAGTGCTGAGCTGATACAGGTTTTTACCGATACCAGTACGAACTGATACTTCCTTGCCAATGCAATGGACATATGAGTAATGGACTGAAAGACTTCTAATAGCACTAAAAGTATTTTGGGAAACTGATGAAAATCTATGTTAGTTAGTCTCACAATCTGATATTTGATGCTTTAAGTAAACATACAAAACATTACGAAACTTAATTTCACATTAATTCTTCAAAATCAGACAATAAAAGCAGCACTCAGAATATACTTTAGTAATTTATTTTTAAATTTAGGTCTTGGCAATGTAGCAGTTTATGTTTTAAACTTATCAAATAAAAAATATTAAATCTACAAGGTCGTGTGTCACATTCCTCAGTATAATTCAACTTTGTCCATGTTTAAAAAATGAAAAACTAATTATATGTATAGGTTTTAAATTCAACACTCCCTTATTTATAGTGTGTGACCCCTGCGAAACTGATAATCGGTGACCCGAAATACCAGGCCAAGATGATTCTCTCTTTAGCGTGCCTGTCACAGCAGGCCACAGTGCCTTGGGAGCGGCATTTCTCTTTCTCTCTCTTTCACTCTTCCACACTGTTCCCACTTCCAGTAGATGATTATCTCACAGTAGGTTAGCATCTCCCTTTCTCCCTTTTTCTACCTGTGGTGACAATCTGTTTGTTTAGTACTTGGAATAAGAATGGCAACTGCTTACTCAAAACAGCAGCAATTTAGCCTGTTGTACTCCAACATTGTCACCCTGGCTCAGCTGTAGAAAACTGCCCACGAGTGACTCGTGCCTCGTTATAAACCTGTCCAGCGGACAGGTGACTTGAATTTTCTGCTTGCTCAGACATGATTTTACCTGCCCTGGGCAGGGGGACAGGCTGTAGCGCTCCCCTTCCTCCTAGCTCTCGTCTTTAGAATCTCCTCTACTTCAGATCTACTATTCAGGGTTACGACTATATATTACATTAAGACTGCATGAAGGGGATGTGCTCAGGGGTGTGTAGACAGATGTGCATGAGTCAAATTAAACAGAAAATTCTCTAAATACAACACTTTTATTAACACTAAGGTTACAATATTAAGATGATACAAAACAGAATCAGTTATACTCAACTTATCAGTGGTATTTTATTACCGAATGATCTGGATAATATGGTCTAGATAAGTAGTCTTATGCCCACTGCCAAGCTGGATTATGCTCACCATAAATGAAGTATCTGTAGTTGGCCAAGAGCTCCTTTAGGCCTGGATGATAGAGTTGCCCTCGTCTTCAGCCTTGCTGAACCTGGCGTTGTCGGCTCCGACAACTATATGGAATGCCGCACTGGTCTCTCTGGTACGTCGGGGGGGGGGGCCCTTCCTGCATCCAATTTATATGCCTTCGTGAGTAGGTCAGGAGGAGTTGTTGATAAAATAATATTAGCGCCTCGCTCTTGTCGCTATACCCCGTCATACCTTAGTTTAAACATGTGCGACCCTTTGGTGGTTGCTACACTGCCCCCTTCGTCGAAAAATGCAGCCGTCCCGGCTGCTGCAATGGAAGTGGTTTGTTGGTGCTATCCTGGAAAGGTTCTGAGGCACTGGTAGTCGCCGAGGTGCTCATGCACAGGAATGAAGTACGTAGACGAATGGTGGCATGTGCAATTTGATTAACGGCAGTATCGAGGACACAAGACTAAGTTCGAGGCTACGTTTTACAATTGGGTGCTAACTGGGTAAAAACTCAGTGTAAGTAATATATTTGGCAAGGCAGGTAGCAATGAGAAGTGTTAAGAACCATGCTATTATACAATGTAACATGGTAGTTAGTATAGGCTATATCTGTAGTATAACAAATTAAACAAGGTGGTTGACCAATAATTATTACTATCTGCGGACGTTGTGTAGCGGACTACAGGATAGAAGGAAGTATGTCCAGCGCCACATCTAATTTTCAATTAAACGACCCCAATAACTAGGCGATGGACATCGATAAGAGAATGTTTGAAAGTGTGTGCACGTGGTACGAGTTCGCTTTACAACATGCCAGAAAATTTTAAGTTAAAGAAATGAGAATTTCATAGTTGGCATGCCAGCTGGCTGAACTATAGAATCAGTAATAAAATAAAACTATGAATACAAGTAGAATATGTGACAGTAATTATAGTAAAATGTAATACACTAAACTAATAGCATTATTCAAGCTGTAGGTATAGTTACTACCTGTAAGATTGGAATAAGTGACTACGCAGTTGATAGTACTGAACGCACTGGTGCCTTCTTTGTCAGCAATCACACCTTGGCAGTACTTATGTAGCTATTCAACCACTGTGCGGTGTGGACATTGTCTTTACACAGTTCAAGTTATTTATTTGGCATAGTGATTAACGAAAATGCCTTTTGTACATATTTCATATAAGTAAAAGTTTTTACATATAATTCTATAACACTTGTGATAAAATACCTTGAGAAAGTAATTGTGATGTGGTGCGTGCCATATGGTACATGCAGTCACTACAGTAAGATTAGCATACATACATGAGATTACATAAAAGAACCTATCTTATTTGTAACATTACAAGGAGTTTATGAGCTATTCTTAATAATACAGGGTTTCCCGTAGGAATTATTAACAAACAATTAAAAAAGGTTGATTAGAAGTAGACATAAGTGCCAGAGGCATGCAAGTTCGTAGGTGAAAGCTCTCAGTCCTTATGTGTATTTATTATCCTGAAAATGTCTTTCACTCGTGATAATATAATTCACTGAATATATTTTAAGCACTGTTCTGGCGTACTAGTGTCATATATATTTGCTGTTCACATTTGTTTTAAGTGTTTTTGCACTGAATCTCACACACATGCTGCTAAAAACCGCAGTTCATTTAGCGTGTAGCTTGCTTAGATAAGTTGTAAGTTGGAATAGATAATGTCTTTTGATTTCACTTTCACTACATTTGAATAAAAATAATACAATCATAAATATTGAATACATAGAAGAACTCAAGAACTATAATAAATCATAAGGGCATTTGAACAACATTGTTTAGATTCTATGCAAGTAGAACAAAGTCTTTGTCTGATACTTAACAGAACAATAAAATACAGCAAAACCTCCCTATCACAGTTCCTGAGAATAGCATATTAATATGGAGGGCAAAGGGGGGGTGGGGTCGTAATAAAAAATTAAAAAATTGTGGTCCGTTTTTGACCCGCCCCTAACTCCTATGCCCCCAAACTTGCCATTTTCAGCATGAAGTTCATGTTCAATTGTCTCTACCGCATAAAAAACAACTTTTAATTAAATTAAATATGTATATTTTAATAGCTGGACGACTCTTGATTAATTTGTTACCCAAGAAAGGCATATTGGGCCACCCCTCGCCGTAAAAAAGAAGGCCATTGAAATCGTGTGAAAAGATTAGACTATGTATTATTAAAATATACAGTTATTATTAAAGATCTATTATGCAGGTCTCAGGGTCATACATTGCTATGAGGCACGTGGCGATCAAAAAGTTTAGGTGGTATTACACAATACGTTTGAGCACGCAGTGCTCTTGCTTTGGTCTGGCCGTGTACGTAGTTGGGCGAGCGCCTAGATCCTCTGCAGCGCGGCTGGGCGCGGGCATGGTGGTTTGCTGCTGAAGCTCGACCCTAGATTTTCAGGTTGGGCAGCTGTTGGTCAGTCGCTACAAGATGTTTCTGGTGGACGGCGGCCATCCACATGCCGTCACTACAGGGTCGGTTCACTTTGTAACAGTGGCCCTGCGTTGGGAAAACACGCTGATAGATGCGATTCACGTCAATGTGTTGAATTTATACAAAATATAGGCGGCGTGTTGGCCTCTGCACTATGAGGCCCGGCAATGTTTGCGGGAATATAAATATTTAGTGTGGTCTACTTGAAATATCAACTGGCCCGAATTTTTCATCAAAAACTCTAGATGTTACCTATACACGCACATGGCCTCACTCGCCATGTGGTACTGGTAACATAAGAACACCTTTTATTTGGAGACATTTATCTTTCTTCACTTTACACATAAAATTGACTTCACAAGAAGAAAAACAATTGCCCACCATACAAAATTAGCATATTATTTAGGCGTACATAAACTGAAAAATAATCAGTGAAAAAAGGGCATTGAATTAAATTTGAAGGGGGGTGGGTGTGTGTGTGTGTGTGTGTGCGCACGCGCGTGCACACTGATTAAGAAATTATTCTGTGTTATGTACCACGGTTTTTAAAGCAAAAGAGGAGGGATAATGGATGCGAAGAAACACAGGGAGGGTAAGGCAGAGGCAGCGGCATATGTCTAGGACAAAGAATCTTTACTGACCTGGCCTGTAATCTCCTCCCCCCCCCCCCCCCCCCACGCGCTTCCACGGGTAATACACCAGTGTCCCCTTCTGGAATTAAGTAATTTATTGCCTCACGGTGCTTGAGACAACAAATGTCAAAGTCTATTATAGTAGCTTGACAAATGCGGTACCATTAACATCAGTAAGGGCTAGTTTTCCATAGACTGTAAACCGTGGATAATAGAAACTAGTACCTTGGTTGGAGAAAAGGTCTACAAAAACAAATCCCCTCATAACTGAATCCGGGGTTCAAGATACCGCGTTTGGCGACGGATTACTGTATATTTTTAGACATGTCTCAAATTTTATACTTTTTCAACCCAAACTTTTCTCGGTTCCTCGGGATTGGGTCGTAAAAGAGAGGTAGTCGTAATAAATGGGGTAATAGAGGGTTTTTACTGTAATTGTTATTTCACAATTACATTTAAGTTGTGATGTGACATGGTAATTTTTACAACCATATTTGAGGTACTGGGCTTTCTGGTATGCATTTTTAGTGTATTAATATTACAGTGAAACCCCAATTTTACACTTTTCAAGGGACTGAAAAAACATTGCAAATTCAGTAAAGTGTAATAAGAGGAAAACTTGTACTGTAAAAACAAACATTAGGGCCAAAAAAAGTGTGTGTAAAATGCAGGAGTAATATCAGGGGGTGTAATACTGAAGTATTAAAATGGTGACCATTCTCATTAGCTATGTATAACCCAATGGTGTATATATACTTTATTAATATCCCATGTACATAGAAAAATAATATTTACAGTTTTTATTACTAGTGGTGTGCGGGAATGGAATTTCGCCATCGGGAAAAATTCACGCGGGGAAACTTAAATTTCCTCCAGGAATTTGGGAAAAATCTGGAAAAAATATTTCAAGTTAGGTAAAGATGTTTGTGGGTTTTTAGACCTAGTGAATAAGATTCTATCAGGACTTATTCCATTAAAACAAAACATAAACGTAGAATAATTACTGTATGTGCTAAAAATTAGATTTGAGCTAGAAAAGTCTTATTGTTCTGTACTTTTATACACTTGGTTGTTGCACTACGAATTAATCCTCTGGGTTTGGAGCACTTCTTTATAAAGAACTTGCTTCAATTTTAATAGTAAAATCCCTTATAATAATTTTTAAATAACAAAAAGAATTGGTCTTATGACATGAAAAACAAAAATTTCACTTTAAATTTGTTTGATAACATTGCCTTCATGTTTTCAGTTCGCTGCTATTTTCTTTATAATTTCATTATGACTACTAAGGAACTTTTGCATTATTCGTTCCATTTTTGGAAGTAAAATGTGTGTACATTGATGTTAATGTACTCAAAGTAACTTTTAGTGGAAGTTTTAACGTCCGTAAACACAGTTACGCTTCTAATCATGTAGTGCAACTGCAATCATAATCAAGTTGCATCAGGCAGGTTATGAATTCATCATACATAATCTCTATGCTAACAAAGCCTATCCTATATCAATAACAAAATTAAAAGTAGCTAAGTAAATTAATTATATTTCTCTCATTGGAAATTTACTACGTTTGGAGTTTATCAGTGTGTCTGCAATAACAAGTGAGCACATCACACAATTAAAAACAAACACATTCTGAACGAAAAACAAAGACAATTTGTTGGCGTGTTATGAATAATTTTTAGCATGCCCATTTTAGAAAACACCATTTTAGATCTCAGTCAAATAGTTAAATATTTGGAGTCAAATTAAACATTCATTGTGCACTAACCTAATTTTACGTGAATGTTTAGGTTATGTATACTAAAACTCGCATATCACATCAACAGAATTTATACTTACAACGTATCGATGTCACTCGCATATGTGACAAATTCTGTGCGCACGGTTCACTGTAACTTCATAGTAGTGCAAGTTTACAAGAATTTTACTTCATTTTCGAAATAGACACGTAGTTTTAACTTTATATAATATACGACCTACAAAAATTATTTTAGTGTATGCAACAAACTTTGAAATCTGTGAATAAGCTGGAAAAAAAGATATTTTCTCGACAAGATTTGAGTCATCAAATCATAATCGCGTTCGTAAGAGTCGATGTAAAGCTTATCGTACGAAATCCAACTTGTAATTTAGTTGGCACAACCAACAAACGTGAACATAAATTTTTCCCAAAGTTTGGGATCCCGCACACTGCTAGTTATTACACATTATTAAGTAAAGTGTAGGATACAATTCTTTGCACGTGAATTATACAATAAAAGAAAATATTACTATATTCTTTAGCTATGTATCTATATATATATGTGCGTGTGCGCGTGCATGCGTGTGTGTGTGTGTGTGTGTGTGTGTGAGATACTCTGTGAGGGTTATAGCAACAGTTTTAACTGTGCTTAAATTTTTTTCATCACTATATAAAAATTTGGCTTAAAGATGCTTGTACTCAAGATGTAATTAAAATTGAGAAAACAAACATAAATACCAGGAGGCATTCAATTAAATCTAAGTATTATAGTTGTTTTGCACCATAGAGACCTAGTGGTCCTTTACTCAATAACTTTATAAAAATTTTTTTTTCTAATATTGTCTAACTACAGGCCCATTCCTCAGGGTCTGTCAGCTTTGCCTTTTCTTGCCTAGTAGAAATGTATTTAACTCAATCCAAGGTGTGTATAAGTCAAGTTTAGGAAGCTTAAGTGTACGTACATATATACTTACACAATTTGAATTCTACGTCTTATATACTTGAAGTAGAATTAAGTTTAATATAATGTATTCACAAGAAGTTGAGCGAATAAAAGTCATGTTGTCATCCTTATGACGTCGTGTTCATTCGTGAGAGAATGATTGAGAGCTTAACAAGTTTTACATACATAGATATAACAGCCAACACAAGGACAGTTATGAAAGCTATGGTAATATAGTCATAATCTGGATCTAATACTGAAAACAGTTTGTTTTACCTTAAGTTAACATTTGAGCTATATTGATCAATCGTTTGTAGCACTGGCAGCTCAGTGTGGTTCATCTGCCAGTTTATATCAAGAGCAGTGGTGATGTTATAGAAGTGGATACCAGCTGTTAATGGCAATTGATTTAAGTGGAATGCTTGCTGGTTCAACCAATTAATAGGTATCACAGTTTGCTGTAGGGGAGTTGTAGGTGCACGTATATCACACATGTGTGGCTTCAACAATAATTGGTTCTGTTGTTGCAATCTGATAACCACATGGAACATACATCTGAACACTTCCAATATTATGATTTGTTACATTAACATTTAGGGAGGTATTCATATACTGTAATAGAAGTTCCTTCATAAGGATTAGTTAGTAGATACTGATATGGTAGAATACTGTGAATTGAGAATGAAGTTTCTGGTGAGCAATGAAATTTACATGCGGAGAACAATGTATGAGCATCAGATAGCAGAATTGCTGCTTTTACACATTTAGAATGATCGCTTGTGAGTGATTCCTTCAGGATATGTTGAATAACATCTGCTGGCAGTTCCGGTGAGGGTGAAATACCTTTAACTGAATCCGTAAGCGGATCAATAGAAATGGTGTGATATGGGATGCGAATTGTGCACGATTGGTTTGCGAAATGGTAAGGCACTGGGATTATATGAAAAACTTGCCATCTGGCATGAGCTCTAGAAATGGGGATCTGTAATTTGATTATCATGTGAGTGTTCGTGTACGAACATTCCGTGAGGTCATGAGTATAGTATTTAATGATGTCTGTAATGCCAATACACAATGTTAAGTTGAGTTTGAACAGTTGCAAATTTAGTTTTGCAAGGTCATTAGTAAGTTGCATTTTGTTAACTGCATTTAGGGGCAGCTTGTTCAGTTGACATGAGTGTATGTAACTTCTAACCAAGTCTTCAAGAACCACATTATTAAGGAGTTGTAGGAGACTTGTGGCCAGCAAGTTTAATTGAGCCTCAACGTTGTCTGTCTTGATAATGGGTGAATGTTGGTTTTTGCAAGACTTGGGAAATGCCATTAATTGTTTTTGCAAGAGAATTTACTTTTCCTTCTACTTGGTGCTGAATTTCATTAATGACTTGAAATGTGACGTTAATGGCTTTATTAGCAGTGTGTAAATTACTTGCAAGTGTATTTGTCTGGCTATCAAGTTGTGCACCATTATCAAGTAATGCACGCAGGTGCTTAGTCGTCAGTACGTTGCAGCACCGTCTACTCACATCACCAAGGAATTGAATTCCGTGCTTTTGATGGAATTGTGTACTAACGCCATCAAGGAATTCTCGTAAGCTCTCCACGTAAGTATTTTACCATTCTTACATGAGTTCGACATCTGATCTGCGCAAGCTACATGTAAATACTCATCAAGTGTAGCAGGTAATGTAGGGAAGTGTAGTGGTATCGTTTAAATAAAGGGAATACTATTCTTGTAGACACAGTTCATGTCGGATGTGTTCAAAACATGGCGTGCAGTGCAATAATTGTCGGCAGAACAATGCACACTGCAGCCACGACCTTGACCCTGCAGCGAGCCCAGCTGGCTCCCTACTCCTTGGCAGCAGCTCATCTCGTGGTTGGCGTTGCCATGACAACGCTGGCACACATGTGCAAGGCACACCTCATGCCCACGCACTGGTGCCAACAGGAACTGGCTGTAGGCTTGCTTCAGATCTGCTAACGGCGGGACATGATGTTCATGCAGGGGTCGGCAGCCGTGGATCCCCACTCCACATCGCTTTAGCATTGCAGTCTCGCAGCAGTGTGCCGGCGACAGAGAACAGAGTCCTGCGCCTCGCGCTGGCTGACTTCTGCCTTGGCAGACACGTGCTGAACTTTGAGCGACATCAGCTCGCCTTAGTTGTACTGTGTAGCTGAGGCACTGGCGTTCTCCGGGAAGGCGGGAATACAGTCGGTGGTGTACATTTTGCGTTCACAATATACCAATACAACACTGTAACACATTATAAAGTAACATAAAACACTGATCAAATTATATATACACAATACACTTGACGTGACAAAACATGGGTATTACCGGACGTAGGCCGGTTTGGTGTGGCAGGTACAGACAGTATCAAATTTGGGTTTTCTGGTTTTATTGACTTGTATTTGTACCGTACTGTTACCTAGAATGTCTGTTAGCCTGTATGGCCCATGATAACGGTGTGTAAGGGCTTTCTGCCGTCCTCTTTTACGTACCATATGTAATCATTAACACGTAGCGTACAAGGCTTATGAGATTTCTGGTGGTGTTGCACGTGTAACAAGTTAACTCTTGCATTGTCACAATCTTGTAATAATTTGGTACACCAGTTATTCACATGTTCATAATAGTTGGTTGCAATCACTTGTGCCGGTAGCACCGCCTCTATACAATTAAGTTAATAAAACTGTGTATATTTGGTTGTAGTATTCACACTTGTGTTATAGTTGAAAATAATGAATTCTACATAAAGATCCTAATTGCTTTGGTCGGTATTAGCGCAAGCTGCGAGTTGCTCACCACCTACTATACGGTTGGTGGCCTCGACAAGGCCGTTATATCTGGGGTTATATGCTGTTGTAGTCAATTTCTTAATTCCCATTGTCTTTAGTAAATTACTAACTAACTCATTTTGGAAACAAATGCCTCTATCAGTTAGAATTTTTTCAGGACAACCAAATTGTAAAATTTCCTGCTTTATAAATTCTGCACAATGTAGCTGCATCTATGGATGGGACTGCCTTTGAAATAACAGCTACTCAGATATTTGGTCATAACCAAAATGTATTTAATACCACGTGTAGTGACAGGGAGGGGACCTTAAGCATCAAGACCCCAAGTTTTCAGAAGAGGTCGAGGTGAAATGGATGTCATTTGACCTGCGGGCTTAGTATTAGGTGATTTTCTTTTTTGACATACTGGGTAAGCGCATATATAATTTTTCACATCGGCAGTCATTGTGTCCCAGTCTGTTTTATCTTTTCAAGGTTTTTAAACACACCAAAGTGTCCTTCCCCAAAAATAGTATCATGATGCGCTTTAATGATTTCGTGAACATACACTTGGGAAACTAATGTTAGTTTCTTAAGGTCTTGTGGTGTGTTCGTTTTAAGATAAATCTCACAGTTTGCAGCAACATCATAACTGCAACTAAGGCTACTGTATTTTGTGTCAGCGTTCTGTGGGTTTTCTAATGCAAGCTTTAATTGTTTTATATGCGGGTCATGCTCGTATTCACCAGCAAAAGAAGTATTGACTGCAATTGGACATTAATGCAGGATAGAGCCGTCCTCAATATTTATATATTCCTATTCAAGATTGTAGGTGGGTAGGAAGTGTGGCGTTCCATTTTTGTTCAAGATGATAATTGTACAATTTAAAAGTGGATTGATACAACAAGTTTCAATTTTATTAGGGTGCTTGTCCATAAATACTTGTAGGTTGACTTGTTATAAAGTAATGATGATTTTTCAAATGGCGTGTACAGGAAAAATTTACTCATCAGCTATGGCTTTCACGACTTTTTTCTTGCTTTGAGACTGAGTGTCGTTTTTGAAAAAGTGTATAATGTCGACCCAATTGTTGACTGTGTACTTGATGATACTTTCTTAATTTCGTTGTTTGTGCATGTGTGTGTATCTGTGTTAGTGGTAATACGGCTTAAGGTATCAGGTAGGGTGTTTAATCCTTTGACAATGTGTGGCTTAAAGTCATATTCACTCAATGTGATTGCCATCTTTTGAATGCGGATGTTGTGTTCAGCCATGGTGCCTAAATATCAAAGACTGGCGTGATTCGTATCTATAATGAAGTGGCGCCCATACAAGTATTGCCGAAAATGATTACATAGATAACGCATTGTCCCAAGCTCTCGTTCTGTGTCATTCCATCTCGATTCATTGAGTCATAACTTTTTGGATGCAAAAGCAAAAAATAGATGGCAGTTTCGTCTACGGATCCTCCTACCGTGTCGTTGCTGGCATTGCAAGCTAATATTATGTTCTTCTGTTCATCAAACTTTTGTAACACGGGTACCTTTAATATAGCTTTCATAAAATTAACAAATGCCTGCTGGTGGGTATCTTCACATTTGTACGTGATGTTAGGCTTTGTTAAATCAATGAGCAGTTGAGCTATAGTAGCATAATTCATTATGTACCTTCTGAGGTAAGAAGTAATTCCTAAAAATGTGCGTAACTGTTTAATATTTACTGGAGTAGCCATGTGTTCAATGGCGCAAACTTTTTCTGGGTCTGCAGTTATACCCTGTGGGGTAATTATGTGACCAATTACCTTTACTGTTTGCTCTGCGAACGTACATTTTTTTGAATTTACTTTATCATTGAACATACGCAGTCTCTCAAAAACTTTTTCTATGTTATTTATATGTTCCTCAAATGAATCACCCAAAATAAATATATCATCGATTTAGCCTATGGCTGCGGTTCATCGTAGAGGTCCTAGTAGAGAATTGATGAATATTTGAAAGTACTGAGGCGATGTTGATGAGGCGATGTTGATAACCCCAATGGCATTCTTTTATTGGGACAACCCCACTCCATCCATTCTAAATGCTAATTTATAATGGTCTTGTTGTCTAACAAGAATACTGTAGAAACCTGAGAATAAATCTAAACTTGTAATGTAGTGGGAGTTCTGTAGAGCATTCAAGATGTCTTTGGTGCACAGTATTGGGTACTGTACTCTCGTTAAATATTGTTTTAGTTTCCTAAAATCAATTTAAAATCTTAAACTGCAATTTTTCTTGGAAACAGTTAAACGTGGTGCAAAATAAGGTCAGTCAGCCTCCTTGATAATTCCTGCCTGTATCATATCATTAATTTGTATTAACAGTTCATCACAAATTTTCGGACTTATCCTGTAAGGTCTAGTCGCTATGGGCTTATCTGTTGTCAGGTCTAATTTGATTTCAAAGTTTTTGGCTTCAGTTATTTCCAATATAGATTAGCAAGTCCGTCTTGATATTTTGCAATAATACTTGTAATCACTGCAGTTTGTTCAGTATTTAACTTCTTGTTAATCAGCATCAGTGTCTTTTGATCACTTCGAAACTATCCAAAGCATTAAAATAATGCTCTATGGAAGTAGCATTATCTGGTGCAGTCGTAGCTGAGTGTACTGGTACTAGTAACATTTTATTAGAATTGTGAGCATGGATAAAGAGGATATGATATTTCAATATTGGGATGACGTCGTACTTCTTGATGAAGTCTACTCCTAGTATCAGATCCTGTTTTAAATTATCCACCACCATAAAGTCCTATGGGTAAGTGCAACTGGCTATACACAAGTTAATTGTGGTTTTAATATTTGAGTGCAGTCTATACTGATGTGGCACCTACTTAAGTAATGTTCTCTTGTAAATGTTGGAGTTGCTGCGTTGAAATTAAGGTGCTCGCCACACTACTAGGTGAGCACCCAGTATCAAACAATGCATAATATTTCCTGCTTTTGATGGTTACAAGAACCTGCAGCGTTGAAGTGTGAAGGCCAGCATGCTGACATTTCATTTTCATCATGGGGCGAGAATGTTGACTTGAACTAGATTGAAGTGCAGGCCTGCTCAGTGTGCGATTAAACATTGACTCATCATCGCTGGCCTGGCTACTTGTGTTGTGGCAACAATTATTGGCGGCTACTGTGCTTGTTCTGAGCACATGGTCTAGAAAAACAGTCGTGGTGTCAGCCCGAATTTGTTTTTGAAGTACTTAAACCTGTTGCCTGTTTGTTTTGAAAATTTGAAACTCTGGTCGGGTAAGAGACTACACTGCCACGCTTTATGGCCTGAATACAAGCACAGGGCGCACATGTCCTGTGCAAGAATACGAGGTCCGGCAACTTTTTGTGTATGTAGGGCAATATGCGGAGACTTGGCAACCTCACAATATTGGGCATGCTGCGGCGATTTTGCAACACTGACCTGGATTGGGTGGCGGGACGTGTTTGCTTGCCATGTGCTCGGGCGCAGTGTACACATAATCCACTGAGGCAAATGTTTACCCGACCTAACTGCGTTTACTGGTTTCGCCGGTGGTGTGAAATGTATTGTTGAAATAGTGTGTTGTTCAGTATTTGGATCTCTGGAGCACACAATTTTTTTGTAAAGAAGGCGTTTGGCATGATATTGGTTGATGCTGTAGGAGTTAAGTGTAGCAATATCAGAGTACATTCTAATAGGTACGACCTTGTTAAAATTCGCTCTACACGTGTCACGACTGCTTTCGTGCTTTTTGTTTGTGGGGGAGACGCGTTTTACCCCCTCGTATTGAAGTTTTTTGATGGCTGTGTATAGATTGGCGGTACGCTGCCATAACTACGTCCCCGGGTGTTGTACTGTCTGCTTGTATTGTACTGTGGGGCGCTATAGTTATCACGTTGTGTTTGCTTATGTATATATGTCTCTCTATGGAAGGTAGATCTGCCTCTTTGGAAATGTTGGTTTCTGCAATATTGATTTTACCCAGAGGGGCTTTCTTGAATGATAATAGGCTGCCCGTTCCGTTGATAGCCCTGACGAGATTGGTAGCCATTGAAGTAACTGCAGTATGATGGTGCTTGACCATGTCGTGATTGGTGCTGAAAGCTAGTGCGTACTTTTGATGTTGGATTGTCTGAGCCAGTGTCAGTTCTTATGTTCTGATTTTGAAGGGAGAACTGTGCAATTTCGTCTTTTAATTTAGTTATGTGCGATTCCAATCCTTCTGATTCGGGGGTTAGGGTGTGTTTGTGTGAGTGTCTGATGATAACGGTACATGCAGATTTCAATTATTTTAAGATTGTCAATCATCTGTGGCAATGTGTCGTTTGACAATGCTACGAGTTTGTCAGCTATTGATGGTAAAAGGGATTTCCATTAGACTTTCAGAAATTCTTAATCGGAAATGTGGGTATTATACTTATTCGGTAGTACTTCGTCTCTATATGGCGCATGGTGTTCTCTCTTACCCCCTGTCTCTTTGTGTAGAGTAGGTGCTTGCACCGTTCAATGTCTGCAGTAGTTGTGAAGGTGTTTTTTAGTGTGGTCTGTAGGTCATGCCAAGTGATTTGTCGAAGGTTGTTTCTTATGAAATTATCAAGAGTATGATTAGCTTTTCCGAGGAGATGGCTTTAGGCAACGACATTTTTTCGCATCATTCCATTGGTTAATTTCCGCTATTGCCTCGTACGATTCAAGAAAATCTGCTATGTTTTATCCTTGTGCGCCTGAAAAGGATGGCAGTTTTTCTGGATGAGTAATGACTATTTGAAATGGTAGTTGTGGTGGCAGGTCTGGCATGTTGTCTGGTGTGGGTGGTGGTGTTTGTGTGGTGGTATGGATGTAGTGGTGGGTGGGGTTGGAAATGTGTTTGCTAGTAGTGATTCTAATGCTACATCCTCGTAAGTGTAGAAACCAAGAAAGTCTGACTAGAGACTTAATGATCTGGACGGTGTTTGTTCATTTTGTTGTGTGGGTGGTGGTGTGACATTTTGGTATTGTTCTGGACTGGTGTTAACTGATAAGTTTGTTTTGATTCTGTGCTGAAATGTTAGTATGCTGTGTAGTTTTGTGTAACAATGCACATTGGCAATCACTGTCGTCTAAAGCTCGCTCTATGTCTATCGTGTCAATGAGTGCATGTTTGATGAGTTTAGTGACTAAGGTTGGTTTACTCTTACTGCGTGTTTCCATATACGTGGTTTGTATTTAGAGTACGTGGTGTTGTAGAAAAACGTGCACTGTGTGAAACAAAATTACTTACAAGTAGAAGAGTAAAAGAATTAGAAAGATCTCCGAAACACACACAAAAAAATTGGAGATTTTCTTGCTTACAAAGGAACAGGTGTTCCCACATGCAGAAACAAGCAGTAATCATGCATTAGTATAAGGGAAGCATAGTTAAGCCATTTTAAGGCTCCTGGCCGGGCGTTGTGATGTCAAGCTGCTAGGATGACAAGGCCGTCTGTGTGGACTGCTGACTAGCACACGTTGCGAACTAACCTTGTCTACCCTCGCTTACAGTGCTTGCCCTGACCATGTGAGAGGAATAGCTGTAAACTGTGCTGGCTGTAATACATTAATTTTTCTGCAAGCAAGTGAATATCTATAACTGCAATAAATTATATGGGGACTGATTCTTACTACTAAACTTATTTCACATGAACATACTGGGACAAGAAGACATTGAATGTACAATCACTGAATAACTACGTGTAAGCGTGCTGTGGTTTGTGTGAAGCACAGCCACGGTTGATTCTCGTATATCGTTCATTTCCTGCTGCTTGCAATTAAACAGCGTGAATCGCAACCTAAGAAAATAATTGCTAGTTAAGTGTATAAGCATGAAGTGGGACGATAGACGTCTCCACCAGTGTAGCGCTCCCCTTCCTTCTAGCTCTCGTCTCTAGAATTTCCTCTACTTCAGATCTACTATTCAGGGTTACGACTATATATTACGTTAAGACTGCATGAAGGGGAAGTGCTCAGGGGTGCATAGACAGATGTGCATGAGTCAAATCAAACGGAGAATTCTCTAAACAAAACGCTTTTATGAACACTAAGGTTACAATATTAAGACAATACAAAACAGAATCAATTGTACTCAAGTTATCTCAAATCGTATACTCATGCGTCTACTACCTAAAGGGTACTTTATGTTGACCTGCCTATCCTAGCCAGTGGTATTTTATTACTGAATGATCTGGATAATGGGGTTTCGATAAGTAGCCTTACGCCCACTGCCAAGCCGGATTATACTCACCATAAACAAAATGTTTGTAGTTGGCCAAGAGCACCTCTAGGTCTGGATAGTAGGGTTGCCCTCATCTTCAGCCTTGCTGAACCTGGCGTTGTCGGCTCCGACAACTATACATAATGTCACGCTGGTCTCTCTGGTACGTCTGGGTTGGCGGGGGGGGGGGCGCTTGGTACATCCAATTTATACGTCTTCTTGAGTAGGTCAGGAGGAGTTGTTATTGAATATTAGTTGAATATTAGTGCCTCGCTCTTGTTGCTATATCCTGTTGTACCTTAGGTTAAACGTGTTTCGCCACTTGGTGGCCGCTACAAGGCGTTAAAATCAAACTCTGGTTACAATTCATTAAATTTAGGTAGTTTTGTTTGTTGGTAAGGTTGGAATGTAGAATGGTATTCTAGTTTTTTAGGGGCTTACCCATTTATCCTAGGAAAACCAGTTACTGATAATTCCTGTAACTGAAAAAGTATATTCTGAAAAAAGTTTCAAGTATATAAATATACAGTTATGAAGTTCTGTCTCTCTGGAACGTGCAGGGCATTGGATTTGCGCGTGATGCTCTATCGACTTATGCGTATGTCATATGTAAGTGGGAGAATTATTTTGGTTTGGGTGCTAAGTCAGGTACATCCTTAATTCAGGGGATCAAATTCAGTTAAACTCTACGTGGAGCCGGTGCCTTCCCTGTGTAGAGTACTGGTCTGGTAGATTTCTGGCACGTCTCAAAGTCTGGTTCTGTCAGAACACTTTTCCTTTTCAGGATCTTAGCCCTGGGTGGTATACCTGGGTGATGGAGATTGCTAGAGCTAGGGCATGGTTCTGGTTGATTGACGGTGTGAGAAGATAATCCTGTGATTGAAGTTGGCTGAGTGCGTTATGTGTGTTATGTCGGTGGGGACAGAGCAACAGGCCAGTTGACTAATATTCTGCAAGCCATGGGTGGAATTCGTTAGTCAGGTATGTTTGTGGCTGGAACAGGTCTAGTGGAACCTTTGGTGTGACTGGAATGAGCAGACTTTGGAGGGCTTGAGCTTTATCTCTTGGGAGTGAGTGATCTACTGTGGCGACAAGGGTGGGGGTTAGCTGTGACAAATGTCCAGGAGAAATAAGCACCTGCTTGATCTTTTCCGTTAAGACCACTGTGTCTGGAGTAAGGCATCTGGAGTCTCACACCCTCTCATTTGGGAGACGAAACACAGGGATTAGTAGTTCTCTACCGATTAGAGCTATATGAGCGACTGTCGAAGAGCGGATACCTAACCTCAGGGCTTGACGCTAAGGTGTGATGAGCAGAGAAAATTAGGCCTCACTGACTGCAGCTTCAGAATGTGGGTGTTGGGTTTTTGTCTGCTTTTTCCCAGCCTAGGGAATGCCCCTTCTTGGCATAAAGGTGTGATGGAAAAGACCAAGCATTAGACCGACAAGCAAGTCCAGAAACTGTGTACCTGTGTAGGCTCCGCCGTTCTACCTACCTAAGTATACAGAAATGTTTGCCAGGTGAGTGCTTAAGGGTAGCAAAGATGTGTACTGGTTTTTGTGAGAAACAATTCCTTATATCACCTGTGTTTCCTCTTGTGTGTGAGGTAAGCTGGGAAAGGTGCTATGTCTACAGGAACACGGAACTCTAGGATACATTTCAACCAATGTTTATTCCTTTTTACGGGAAATAAACACGTGGTGATGTATTCCATCCTGCTTTTATCGAGACCTTGACGGGATGCTAAGCTACACAGTCCGGCTAAAGATGACTTGTTTCTGAACTAGCAAGGACAGGGCCAGAATAGCGCTGTGAGAACAATTGTAAACTAGTACTGACTTTCTAATGTATTGTTGCTCAGAAGGATTTGCGGTACCTAATGTATAGATGACGAATGGCACTATGCTAGGATAACTAAGTAAGGTGTTGACAGGATAAGTCCAACAATGGAGCATAGGAGAGGTGTTCCTTCTGGCACAAAAGTGCGGTGAAGGGAAGGTAGTAAGATTAGAAGCTGGCAATTGCTTTGGTGGCTAGCACAGTGGAGACCGTCAGGCATGCTAGTCAGTTCCAGCAGTGAGTGCGGTGGAAGACTGATGACTGGTCCTGAGTCTAATTCTGACTCCATATTGATACTCTGCCGGGCAGCTGCTCTGCGCTCAGTGGCTGGTGTTTTGATGGCAAGGGGCGGTCGCTCAGCAGGGGGGTGGCGATAAGTATAGTTCTCTGGCGCGATGTCACCGGCCAGCTGGAAGAATGAGACAGACAAACTGCAAAACACACTTGTGGTGGCCATTTAGCGGTGATTAGTAGTACTCGTTGCCTTGAAGTGCATAGCTTCACCGGGTTGGTGAATAATAAAATATCCACTGGCAGGAACATTCAATCTTGCAGGGTCGACAGTATAATCTCCTGATGTC
Source organism: Dryococelus australis (assembly GCA_029891345.1). Classification (NCBI taxonomy): domain Eukaryota; kingdom Metazoa; phylum Arthropoda; class Insecta; order Phasmatodea; family Phasmatidae; genus Dryococelus; species Dryococelus australis. Next base: position 146,123,565 of record CM056993.1, read on the forward strand.
ACATATGGTTAACGGTAATGCAAAGTTTGTAGAAATCAGATGCGCTGCTGGATATACTGATGAGTTGAAGTCATATTATCATTGTAGAAAATGCACCATGCTTCAGTATAAAGAATTCAGCCTTTTGCTGAGCTCTCTTGAATGGCAGAAAGGAAGCTCTGTGCTACTTTCATAGCAGCTTCTGGTGTGAGATCCAAGCATGAAGAGGTGTGGTCTGCTGCTATCAATAACTTATTTTGGCAGAATCATCCGAGTAGGGAGATTTTGAGACATCAGAAGTGTTGGATATATTGTAACTAGGGATGTCAAAATATTGATTTTCCTCTATTCCGATTCTCGATTCCAAGTGCAAAACCTTTCACTCGATTCCACCTTGATTCCGATACCATAAATTAGGATATAGTGAATATCAACATGTGCCTACAATGCATCCTTTTGAAATTTTGTTTTATAGGTAAAATTAACCACACACAAATATGAAGACAATTACAGGATAAACTTTCTGGTCTGCTAAGTGAAGTCTTTTTCGTATATTTATGTAACATTCAGACTTATCTTTTTAGGCCTAACAAATTCATATGAGTATTTTTGATAAATCTATGATTTATTTGAAATGAAAATAGACACAATGCAATATTTTAGGCCAACTTATGAAGCTAACCAATATGTACACAAATATTGATGCTATTCGGTAATGAAACTGAAATACAATTATCCTTTCATTTAGCAGTGTTAATTGAAAATGCTTCTATCAGACATTTTAAGTTGCAGGGACACTGGGTGACTTGCTGCTACATGCATCTTTGCATAAAAGATCTTCTAAAACATCATTATTGGCAATTTTCTTGTACTTGTCGTGTTTACTTAAGTGTTTTCTCAATTTACTAGTTGTGCGACTAACCCCACCACGTGAAATTTTTGCTGAGCACAAACTGCAAAATGCGTAATTTGCGTCATTTACGTCAACGGAAAAATAATTCCACACATCGTTAGACATTTTCTTCACATCTAAGTAAATAAAATCCGCAGTACATTGAAAACTTTAACACTACCCACTTTTAGAAAAAAAGGTGGTTATTTTTGGTTAAGGTAAACATGAAAAAAAACTGCTTTCAATCTTGACTACCTAAAAAACAAAAATGTCACAAGCAGGAAATATCTATTGTACAGAAAATGTACCTGTTCTTGATCTAATATACCGTTAAATAATAGGTAAACAAAATAAAAAATCCATAAAATAATACCAGAAGTCCTGGTGTTATTAAGGATAGTGGTTCAGGATCCTTATGCTCCCACTACTAATAACTATTGTGCAGCAGACTTAAAGCCAATGCATGTTCTCGGTCAGCGACCCGGAACTCAAAGAGCTTGCTGCTAGCTAGGGTTCTTATCTACAAACCACATCTGGTTGGTGACCGATGCCGACTTTGGGCTAACAAAGTACTATCTACAACAGTATCCGCGTGTGCAGCTGTGTTCTTTCATCCGTGACTGACAGTCTGTTTTAGTGTTTTGTCTATGCGGACATTTACAGGATTAGATATTGTGCGGTAGATTTCCACGTACGTTTGCAGCATTCTTGCAACAGTATACATGTAGTTCTGAATCAAGTCAGAAAGTGCACAAAAAAGAGTGCAGTTTTTCCATTAAAGTCACGCCACACAGCACATAGAGTGACGTCAGAGTGAAATGAGGCAGCCAAATACTGATAATAGCCGTCTGCCACATGGCAGCCATCAAGAGGAAAACGACTCCTTTAACCACAAGTTTCGATTATACGACTATCTTTTCCTCTGTATTATCATGTATAATCGAGGTTCTACTGTATTATCTTAATTCTTTCATTGTCGAACCATCATTGAATGGTTAATTCCGGTCAATGCATGCGAGTTCGGTACAGGTTCAGCCTATTTGGAAAACTAAAAACGTGTGGCTGTGCAACATAACCTCAAAAAATAATGTGAAGGTGGGCGAGGATTTATAACAATTAGCCATTTGGTTCTCGATTCTTCGATACCTGTAATAATCAAGGGTATTGAGGAATCGACTTTGACATCCCTAATTGTAGCCTTTTCAGGGACATTCTTTGCTGTAAACACATAAAAGACTGTAAATAATTATTGATTTTGTGAATTTAGAGACATTTGGTGGAACCTCTCTATAGCAAAAACTGACATTGGTGAGATAAATTATCGCTACTGCTCGTTAAATTACTGTCTCTCATCATTTCATGCATTGTTGTTATACATTAACTTTCTGGGTAGCCTGTATTTTCTGAATACAGTTATGTATACAGAATCTCTCAAGTTAACCATTAAATGAAATGTACCACATCTGACAGTGGCATTTTCCACATGCGGCTATTACTAATATAACGATGATTAAAATTAGAATAACTGATAGTCGCTGAAAACTATGACCCCTTTTTTTACTATTGTCTATCAGTAAACATATGTAACAAAGACTGAGAATTCACATATATTTCATTTTTTGCCTGAATTGTTTGAATGATAGGACTTCTAAATCTGTTCTCACTGTATAATTGCAGGCATTTTTATTTCGAAGAACATTACTGGCCTTTGTCATTGCTTGAAAGGTAAACGTTAAAGCCTGAATGCAACATCCACTTACTTTTTCCATTTCTTTCTCTTCGTCTCACTTTTTTTGGTCACCCTCTCTTTTTGGTTTGTACATTCCTTTTTCTAGCTGCTCATGCAATCAGTAGTTTTCTTATTCCCGTCAATGCAGCTCTCCCTAGTAACAGGACAAATACCAACTAAGTATTGAAGGGGAAGAAATGCATACCACTCATTCGTATTCCTTCCTTTCACATTCATAAGGGACAAAAAGTTGTTGGCATTCTTTTAACCCCTCTAAGTGATGTGTTTGCAAACAAAAAATGAAAACTGTAGCACTTTTTCAACTCTGAGAAAGAGGGATGATTTCATTACAGCAAATGAGTACACAAAAAGGTACTAGTTTTAAACTGGTATATTAACCATATTTTTAACATAGAACAAATGATGTGCATTCATAAATTGTTGCTATAGGTATTGTGTTTTTATAAACCATACACATAGTAACATGGTTATACTGTGTTTAAGGCAATGGCCTTTATTCCATAGATGCAAGGTAAGCAATGCTTACCCTAATCATATTGGAAATGTTTTACCTTTTTTAGTTTTTGCCTTAACTTTAAACACATTTAATTTAAGTGTTCGTGGTTTCCCATTTTCGATTTGAGAAACAGAGTTAAACACATAGTGCTGCTATCTAGTATCTGTTTCCACAAGCAGGAGCAACTAGCAATGAATCGAACTCGCAAGCAACAACACGTGCAGGGTACGCAGGCATTCTGTTTGCATTCTCCTAATTTTGCTTGGAAAATGGATGGAAGTGTTTGGGAAAACGGGAGTTTTCTTATAATTTGTAACATACTCTCTAAATAATATTCAGTCTAATTATTATTACATTCATTTCATTTCCATTTTTATATTTAATGTTAGGTATTATTAAACTGTAAATACATGTGAAGGATAAGCTAAGTTGTTAGTAAAAATTGAAAATGGAACCTCAGCCCAGCTTATATCAACCTTTTATTGTATTGTAAAGTGTGTAATGTATCATATTTTAATGGCATTTAACTAAATGTTATCTAAAACACTCAAATATGGGGGGCTAATATATTGCTTATCCTGTAAAAAAAACTCGCTACACGCCTCTGGTTTAAGGGGTGCTGGAGAGTAATCTTGAGGGGATAGAGTATATTGTATTAGAAACACATGCTGCTCAAGACGTTATGCCTCGCTATATTCCTTTCACCTGACTAAATGTGTCATCTGATTTACAAACTGTAAGGAAACGAAAAAAATTCTGCTATTTCAGTATATGTGGCAAAGGTGATCCCTGTCGCATGTTGCAAATTCTACTGCGGTTGTGGATATTAATTTCTTGCTTTAGGATGCCTTCAAGTGGGCTGTTAAGTTATATTGGGTTGTTTGCCCTCACACACAGTTGATGCCATTTCAACAGTATTCTCATTTAAATTTTATTTTTCCATAGCATATTGTAATGAGGATAAATTCTTACCATCCAGAAATATAAATTTTATTTCTCTTCCACACATCTAAGTAAAACTCGAAACAATGATGTAACTAGGGATCGTAAGACGAGGGCAATAAAAAGATACTGAAAGGAGAAAGAAAGAATGAATGAATGAATGAATGGGACACTATACAAAAGATTAGCTAGAGAAATAAAATATTTCAGTAAGAGGACAGATAACTTCACGTTGTTTGCCAAAATTAACTATAGTTTAATTAAACCAAAATAATTATTAACTCTAATTATAGGTGCAATTGTGAATGGCCAAGTAAAAAAGATGATAATTTATTACCGTTTAGACTCGCATAACATAACTTTTCTGAAGTCCTGCTTTCAGGCTATCCCTCCACCTTTTGCAAACATAGCTTTACTATGCATAGGAAATTGCACCAATGGACTATGCACCATATTTACGTGCAGTTATATTAATATTTTCAGTAAGAACTATTTCTTGCTAGATGTTACCAACACAGAAGAAATTTTATAATTTATAAGTAAAATATAAGTGAAAGTTCAATTTTAACAATTTAATTTGATTCTTTTATGCAACCTTAATGGAAGTATAAAGCGCTTGTGATACATAACATATTTAGGAAACAATCACAAATGCCATACATAGGGTGATGTTTTAAAGTTGTGATTCAAAATGTGTTAAGATACTGTGAATATAGTACATTTGATGTTGAATATGTTTGATGTATACCATTAAAGGTGTATCAATAACATTTTATGTTATTGCTATGGAGGCTGTAAAGGAAGGTTAATTATTTAAATTTACATTGACAGTTAATCTTTGCACTAAAATGTTAACTTTCATTCTGTCCCCTCCCACTCTTTTGAATCAGCATTATATGGGAGGATTTGAGAGAAGGAGGCATAAATAAAGTGTAATAATGTGTTTAATGTATACTAGTGTTCCCAACATTTACATAAAACAAATACCTAATAGAACTTGAGTAGTAAAGAATTTAGATCAGTGATAGTTCGTGCCCACCCTAGCATTAATCAATTTGGGAATACTACATTGGTTATCCTGATACTTCCGACCTACACTATATCTTGGAAACCCTGTTGTCTTTAGTCTTCATGTGTACAACCTCACACATTATAAAATGCATACTTGACCTTTTTCAGGGATGTGTCGGTTTTGAGATGGAAGTGCTTACTGGTAAGTTCACTACTATGCCAACAGGGGACGGTGGTGTTTGACTGCTTACTGCTGCTGATGACACACGTGCCGGCAGATGTGGTCACCAAGATGAGTGGCCTTCAAATGAGCCTCATGTCACAACTGAAACAACTTCCACCTGATGTGCCAGATGCTACGGCCAAGTCCTTGCTGGTGCCCCTTGTGCTGTGGGGTAATGGACAGGACATCCTCAATTTAATTCAGGACTGGTTCAACGAGGCTTTCCGCCACTGCAACCTCAACTGGACATTCACCAGCCAGGTAATTGCCTTCTATCATATTTGTTAAGGATGATATCAGTGATTTGAATCATTTTTGTGTTATAAAGTAGAAAAGTTATTTTAGAGTATGTTTTATTAATTTTGTTGTTTTTTATTTCAATCATAAACTAACAGTTATAAAATAGAAAAAATAAAGGAATAAATTTTGTGTAGCTAATATGCAAACTATTTTTATGTCGCAATCAATCATTATTTGTAAAAATAAATCTTCTGGCATGTTCAAAACTAAGTGGATCTGTGAAATTTATAGTAGTGTTATTGAATACATATTGGTAGTGTTAGTAGTATTGGTCCGTGATTGTCTAGTCCGTTAATCATTATAGATTTATAAGCTGATGTTAAAGTTATGGAACATATCTGTATCGCAGATACAGTAAAACTCTATTACGACCCCATTTATTACGACTGCCTCTCTATTATGACCCAATCCCGAAGAACCGTGAAACATTTGGGTCGAAAAAGTTGAAAAGTTGAGGCACATATAAAAATAGATACAGTAATCACTCACCAACCGCTGTATCTTGAACCACTGTTTCAGTTATGCATGGATTTGTTTTTGTAGACCTTTTCTCCAACCTCGGTACTAGTTTCTATTATCCACGATTTTCAGTATATGGGAAACTAGCCTTTATTGATGTTAGTGATAGAGCATTTCTCAAGCTGATCATAGACTTCTACATTTGTTGTCCCAAGCAGCGTGAAGCAATAAATTAGTTAATGCCAGAAGGAGACACTGGTGTATTGTCCATTGAAGTTGCGCTTGGGAGGGGGGGGGGGGAATTGCAGGCCCTCCCTGTCTTTTTTCGCTTCCATTATCTCTCCTCTTTTGCTGTAAAAACAGTGGTACATTACAGGCTAGTTTCGTAATTAGTGTATGTATAACTTCAAATTTAATTCAATGTCCTTTTTTTTTTTGTGCCCAGCCTACGTAATATGGTAATGTTTTTTTTTTTGAAGTCAATTTTATGTGTAAAGTTAATAAAGGTATATAAGTGTGTGCAAAAAAAATATGTTCTTATGTTACCATATTTTGGCGAGCAAGGCAGTGTGCGTGTACAGGTCATGTTAGGTGTTATTGATGAAAAATTTGGGATAGTTAATATTTCAAGTAGACCGCACTAAATTTTTATATTTCCGTAAACATTGCCGGGCCTCATTGTGCCAGTGCAGAGGCCAACATGACACACCATCTACATTTCGTATAAATTCAACCCATTGATGTGAATCACATCTATAAGCATGTTTTATCAACACTGGGCCGCTGTTACGAAGTGAACCGGCCCTGTAACTATGTCACTGGCGGCGGCCGACTGGCCCCCACCCACCAGAATAATCTTGTAGCGAGCGGCGGGTGGCTGGCCGCTGTCTGTCGCCTTTTAGCGACTGACTGACAGCTGCCCAGCCCCGAGAATCTAGGACCAATCGACAGATGCGAGTCTCCACACCCGGTTGCGCTGCATAGGATCTAGGTGCTCGCCCAGCTACGTGTGCATTGCAATGTATTCGCTGCTAGCCCCAGCACACGAGTGATACAATATATCTTCATATATACAGTGGATTCTCGAAAATACGTTTTTCAATGGACCAAGAGAAAGAAAACGTGGCTGCTGGAAAACAATGGATGCAAACTTAGATTTTAGATATGAGAAAATCATACATAACCTCAAAATGCATGTTTGATTGAACCGACAGCTTAAATACAGTAAAACCTTGTTAATTCGAAATTGTATATAATTTGAAGCGTTTGTTTGCCCCAAAATGGAAGAATATGATTTTATATGCTTTTAAGTTTGGCTAATTCGATATTCGTCTTTTATGTAATTCAAAGTTGGATTTCTTCCAAAAGTGTATGTGAAGTTCATATTAATTAATGAAAGCTATAATAATTATGATAATAAACATGCATCGCCTACACTGTCACGTTTGCGTGCAGGTAAACCAGCAATTTCTACACTTTTGGCGATAACAGAACCTAAGCCGCATGCGGCAGAATATTCCCACGTATGTTCAACCAATCATCTGCTCACATTCGTATTGATCCAGTGCACTGATATAACGGCCATCTTGTGAAACCTGAACAGCACGCCGCAAGCTGATCCAATATTCTGGCTAATTTACATGCTGGCGCTAGTCCAAATAATACGTATTTTTTAAGGCACAAAATATGTAGGAAGCTAACAAATGCTTTAATCTTTAGGGGGTTTGGTGTCTTATATTACTATTAATTATTCAACGGACATTTTTCACATTTACGCACGTATGCAGTAAAACGTTTCGAAAAAGGTTTAAAACCAGTGGGGAAAATGTGATATAGGTGGACGTGCCCTTGTTTATAACGGCAGTTGTTTTGGAATTTAAAAAAAGTAGGGTTAGGAATCGTATGTTATTTCTGCATATACAGTGCATTTCGGCCTCTTCAAAGAAGTTTTTTATTTTCTCGTCCAGTGTTCTGACTTCCTTTGTTGGCCGAGCTACGTTCAATCCAGCGATAAATATTGCCACAATTTTCGCCAACCAGTATGTACTTGCTGAACAAATTTTAAATCTATACAATAGTAAACAAACCTGCAACCAATTGCTTTCAATAATAATCAAGTCTGTCAAATTATTGCCACATCTTTGCAAATTCTGTTTACTAGAATAACATCATAGAACGTACAAAACAGTTAGTGATTGTGGGATTTGTTTTCGTTGTTGCCAACCCAAGGGTGCTGTAAATGCATTAGAAGAAGAATGTGAGATGCTTTCTCACTGTCACCAACCTACGAGTGTACTAAACACGGAAGAACAAAAAGAAATGTAGGAAATAGAACATGAAAACTGCTGCGTAAGGTAAACAATACTATTGATATCACCAGTTATCAATTATCCGCATTGTTTTGCATTCGTGTAGTGTTAAAACTGATTGATGTGCGCAATCTGTGATGAAAGTATGGTCTGTTTTGAACAGATGTGGGAAAACAAACAATTGGTGATCGTTGAAAGCAGTTAATAATTAGCATTGTTGTTATAGAAGTTTTGGCTGGATCAAAATTAATGAACTAGAAATATGGTAAAAAGTGCATAACGGGAAGAAATGTTCAAGTATGTACTGTTTTATCAATAAATAAAGTTCTGTGTTTTGCCTGAAACATAAGGCATCTCCAATAGTGTTTAGTTATATTTTAATAATACATAGTCTAATCTTTTCACACGCTTTCAATGGTCATGTCATACTGTGTTTAGTCATTTTTTACGACAATGGGTGGTCCAATATAACTTTCTTGGGTATCAAATTAATCAGGAGACGTCCAGCTATTAAAATATACCTGCGTATTTATATCTAATTTAAAAAGTGGTTTTTTTAATGCACTAGAGACGATTGGACATGAACTTCGTGCAAAAATGGCAAGTTTGGGGGCATAGTGGTTAGGGGTGGGTCAAAATCTGCCAAAGTTTTCCAAAAAAATTTTTTTACAACCCCCCCCCCCCCCCTCCCTTTATTTTGACCCTATTCTCTGGAACCATGAGGAGTCATAATAGAGAGGTTCTACTGTATAAACACAAATAGTATTGGGTACCACTACCTTGAAAATGGAATGATAAAGGAGACAACATGTTCAAGTTCTGTTACTTATAAGAGTAAATAGTTTGATGCACATAGATACCTGCTTATGAGAAGACCTGCTGGTAATTTAAGATCTATTGACACAGTGTGGCATTGCAATGCCAGCTCTCTATGTCTACAGCCTAAAAAGTTACGTGCCGCTTTCCAGTATTACTACTAATCGACTACAACTCATCAACCTCACATATTTCTACATAACCCAAGGAAGTGTCAAAACTGGCTACTCTATTCATGAGTGACATTTAGGTTGCCAGTATCTTGGACTGCGATTCTAGACATGTGAATAAGACATTACGCAAGTGACCAAGAAAAACCCATCCTGTACCGCCATGTGAGTCACCAAGCTGCCACCTGCCACGAAGCAGCCAGAGGGTGGCCGAACCCGAGTGCCGGACAGAGAGGTAGTTAACCCCCACCCGGCCTCGCACTAGAGGGATATCACAAGGCAATGTCACACCTCCCACTCTGGTCCCAGCATGGATCTGACCAACGCACTTTAAAAGACCATGCACAACCGAAAATGGGGGTTTATCTTCTCCAGTAGCTTACCTCAACACTTTGTGTGCTGGGGCTCTCTACTGAATATTAGACCCTCACTGCCCTCTCCAAGAACTTCAGAGGCTTCAGCCAAGCCTACCAACATCTCCAGAGGCTGCCACCATCAACAACCAGAAGTTCCAGAGGCTTCTCTCAATAGCCACCAGGAGTTTCTGTTGCTATCACCAGCTCCAAAGGTTCTGCAGCATCTACCACCAGCTTTTCAACAGTAAGCTTGTAGACACCACTACCACACATTCAGTTGTCGTTCCTCCTGTTTCGACAACCGCCACTACTTTATGGTAGTAGTAACTACACCCACTGCCATTAAAAGTAGTGGCACCTTTTTTCTTAAAGTCTCTTTGGGACATCCCGAGTAGCTGTGACTGAGTTGTTTTTATAGCTGTCTAAGTCATTCTATACCAAGTTAGTTTAGGAGTAAGTCACCTCCACCTGTTTTTCTGTAGGATACATCCGACCACGTTTGCTTAGTAGGAGATATATGCACCACTGTGTTTATTGCTATCTAATGAATACATATTGTTCCCTATCCGTCTGTTTTTATTCAAGAGGTGTATATCCTACTCACACCACACGTCGACAAGCAGCCAGCCTGCCTAGCACAGAACCCAGCATTCCAGTAGTCGACACCAGCAGTGAGACACCAGGGCTTAGGGCCAGCACCAGTGGTACCCAACCATTACGGCAGTTGGAGAAACTGGTTACGAGTCAGGTAGGCAAGGTAAGGAAGTCTGACAGAGTAAGTAAGTTGTGCTCGCAGTCTCAGACTTTGTGCCAAGCCTGATGCCAAGGGCCCCGGTAATCTGTACAGTAACCTTCAATCTTGAACCAGCACGTCTGACCTAGCGCAACCAAAACGACGTGGACTATGTCTTAGTTCAGGCTTCAGAAAGCGACATGCGTCAAAGTACACAAACTGTTATTTCCCTAAAAAATAATGTCAGGACACATGACTCTTGATGATGCATTACTAGCACTTATTTGACTGATGTTATAAAAAAAATAACAGTACAATCTTTCAATATATTTTACAACGGGTCGGCAGTTAGAATGCAAATTGTACACTTCCCATCAGAATAAATGAACGACGGAAAAAATTAAAGTCCCCTTCGACAATCTTTGGCTTTTGACAAGACGTATTGCTTGGATTTTAGGCAACCAGCAACTCATAACTATCCAGCCAATTGTTCAGCGTTTTGACTGCGCCAAGAATCTCTTTAGCTTCTATTGGAGCATCATTCTGACATCAGTTTCTTCAAGTGAATATAACGCATTTAATTGGATGAAGTAACTCGTCCTGCGATTTGTAAGTTAATGCAAAACAGAATATCTCACATAAACTCCTCACTGAAAGTCAGTGTCTCATGCGCAAACAAGTAACACTTAGGGAAATAAACTACCAATTATAAAGGCGAGCTGAGCTGCAGTGTTGTGCAACATAGCTTGTCCTGAGATATTTTAGCGGGATTACCTCACATGAGCTCCACACAAAACGTTTGCGATTCGTGCAAGCAGGTAACACTTAACAAAAAGAAAACCAATCATAAAGGCGAGCTGAGCTACAGTATTGTGCAAAATAGCTTGTCTCGAGGTATGTACGCGGCATTCGATGCTTCAAACAATGAAACAGTAAATGTATGTGAAATGACTATAATTACAGATAACAGTAAAAGAGAAATGCATAATTCCTCTAATAATAATTAAAATAAACCCTATCCTATGTGAGACATTAAGTAGTTACAATATTTGTCTTTTATCATCAATACACAGAAATGAATTTCCTGCTGTATTACACATTTGCGAAAATCGAATATCACACATTAGGGGAATATATGGTTATATTAATCAGTAAATAAGGCCATTAAATATTAATTAAACAATCAGCGCATGTTGCAGTTGTAATTATTGTATGCGCACATCAAGAATGTTTCTCATGCAACTAGCTGCTGTCTGCATGAAAAGCCACATCCTATCTAACTGGGCCAATTTCTATCCTGCCAAATCAAATCCTTACGTAAGTTTCATATTATCTACTGTAGCCAGCAGACGTCTGTGCATCTCTGAGTGGGTGGAGCGTGTTAAAAGGGGAAAAAGGTTGGAAGGGGGGGGGGGGGTGTTTGGAAGAGATGCGCACGTAGGTCTGGCCGTACTATCAGGTATTGTACTATCTGCTATTCTACAAACATCAGTTATGCCGGCCTCAGGTATATGTAAGCAATATAGGACGAAGGACATCCGCAGAGGTACAGGAAATGTATTATCAGTGTTAAAAATTGCACTTGACCATTTTATTGATATAAAACTACATATAAAAAAATATACAACTGGAATACTACTTAGTTTTTAGCACTCGGTGCAATACCACGTGAATTAATGTATACGTACAGTTTATCAAAGTATAACAAAACGGTAATTTCATGCCAGTGCTTTTCTTTTGAAACTATAGAAAATGTTTTATATCTTTATTTGCACAAAGTCACAAAAATGAGTGTTTTTACTCTTAGTGGACTGACCCGCACTATAAAGAATGCATACACACAGTGTTTATAAAACAAGAAATAAAATAATAAAATTACAATCTACAGCATAATGTTCATCTACTTCACAAATTCCACCCAATTAATCTGTGTGTAAGCATTCTTGCCGTGATAAATGGTAGTTTATGTGAAATCGTGGTCTACATACGTCTAGGTGTTCAAATTAAAAAGCTCACGAAAATCGCAGTAAACATTTCGAGTTTATATAAAAAGGTGTTAAGTATCTTGTCGGTTTATGTATTTTTTCTGGAATTCTGATTCACGTGCAAACTTAATGCCACGTGTAAATTATTTTCCAAATATATAAAAGATAATAATCTTTGTATTATATTTGTGGTATAAATTAATATATGTTTGAAAGTATGTTATATATTAATTTAGATTTTCTATTTACAAATGTGACTGAAATACAAGCTTGACTGTAATGTTAAATATCTATATATTGCCAGTCCACTTAGTAGGTTAGTTAATTTATTCCAAGAAAAGGCATGTATTTTTTTATTTACTAGTTTTCAAGGTTTTACTTGTAAAAGTAGCATAAAATTCACACACATTTCCAGATTTACAGCACTACTGTTTTTAGTTCCGTGACAACTTTTTTTCTAGTATATTTCCTATTGGAAGTGACATTTCCCATAAAGGTTGACTCCTATGGACAAGCATAAATCACACCCTTGCTCTACCCGGGATTTAAACCGGAACTATTCACACTCAACACTTAAACCGACTGTGCCACAGTGGGCAGCCAATAGGTCAACCAGAACACTGTCAGTGGTTATAAGAACTTATTTTAAGTGAACAAAAAGCAGCTTATTTCATTGGAGATAATTTCTAAGTTACAATTTAAGTAATATTTTGTTACGTGCTGCAGCTGGTTCCAACTCAGCTGCCCCGCGCCGTAATTGGAGACCCACCTCGCCTTCCCCTCTTCCTGTAATGAGATGCGCACGTGGCTGTCTGCCCCTCTTCTGGGAATCCCGCGAATGCCGACAGTGTCGAAACTTGCTCACGTCACAGACCTCCTCTCGCCTGCTAGAGTTACCGATACATTTAGCGATGATGCAAGAATGTTCTGGTGAGACTGACTGGCGCCTCAGCATTCCGCGACGTATCACGCGAGTTGGGAAGATTCTAGGTGGCGGCCTAAGACCTGTATGTACTGCTGCAACCCAGCAGCCGGAAGTCTTTGACAGAGGTCACCTGGTGAGGAGTGCGTGAGTGAAGTGAAGTGAAGTGTGGATGACGAGTGGAGATTACGGGATGACGGCGAGTGAGGTGTTCGTGGCTTGAATGGACGAGAGGGTGTGATACTGACAATTGAAGCGTACTGTGTGTGAGGGTGCTTGGAGGACTCTAGAACTTTATGACTGGCGGGACATGGACTGAACTGAGGTGGGACTGAATGGAAGTGTAATACTGATTTTTCTGTAAATTTTCGTACTCTCAAATATAGAAACATAAATTATCAAATAATTGAATAGGTTGACACACTGTCTATTGGGACTGATCTTTAATTATTTTATTTAATTGATTTCTTTGTCCTAATTATAAATTTTATTAATTGGTGACAGTTGTGAACAGTAAGTGATTTCAATTTATTGTGAGAATTTGAGTTTAGAGAATTTCACTGTAGTTATTGTAAATAAAATAACGAAATTATAATTAATTCTTTTATTTGATTAAGACCTCCATCCCGTAACGAACTTAGTATAGCCCATTGTACCTATAATTCACTGCCACATTGGTTGGTATTTGTTTGCATATATTTGCGCTAAATTAAATGCAGTAACTGCATAGTTTTTATAGTTTAGCTTAACCTTCATACATCACTCTTTTCTTTGGAATAAAAAATTGAAAATAAAAATATTTCTTTATCCTTTTCTCAGTTCTATTTTGTGTTATTGTCTAGCAGTTATTGTACTAAATATTCCTTTATAATTTAATATAACATTATTATAATTTAAAATGTTTTAAATTTATTATTCATTATTAGACCATATTTATTCGCTGCTCCGTATTGTGATTGATGATTTTGACAAAACACACAATTCAAGAATTCTATGTCATCAAAAAAGTTGTGCCAATAACTGTTGATATGTTACGAAATTACATTCGGCACTGACTAGATAGATGACAGCTATGTATGACATTGTGTGTTAATATTTGCATGTTTTGGATTTTTTTTAGAGGTAAAACTGCTATGCTGTAAAATGTGTTCAAGTTGGCTTTGTATTATGCTGTCTCAAGCCTCTCAATGTTTGCAAATTTTGTGAACAAATGTTGTCTTGAGTAATGCATTCCCATTGAGATATTTCGTACGCCGTGCCGTAAACCTTCAGATCAAATATTTATATCCTCCACTCACCCCCATTTTAATGGTGAAAGATATGAAAATGTGGAAAAGGAACAAGCAATCTGTTGATGCATCATCAAACCACAGAAAGTATTCCACCTCCATTGTTGTTACTTTTATATATCTTGATTTTAATTCTATTCTATTTAATATTTGAACAAAAAAATTGCACTCAATAACATAAAAGGAATTGTATTATATCGAACAATACACGCAGATGGTAAAGAAATCCTCCAGCACACACTGTCACAAGAGCACTGCTACCGGTTGTCGCCAGCAAAAAGTCTCAGTGTCCAGTTTTGCATGCGCTGTTACTCAAGACAAAATACTGAATGTTTTTATGTCTGCGTGAATACTGTCGGGATGCAATCTTGTCGCTCAGCTGGAGACCGGACTGTGCCGAGCCGGAGTCTAGGGAATAAGATTGGACTCGCATGCACAGATGTTTGCCTGTACCATTAAATAAGTCTATTTGTAACCATTTTGGAAGACAGCGCTACCTCAAATATAATGCTTATATAGCATTTCTCAGAAATTTTTCAACCGATTTGGCATCAGTGAAAGAAATGAGAACGTTAAAAAGCTGGATATAATTATATTTCTAATGTAGTAACCACTATGTACTGCATTTTATGTATATCTTCAAGTAAAACTTTGAATGTTGTAGTATACAACTGGGCAATCTAATAGGGGCTTGGAGCCGCGCAAGAGAACTAGGCAACCACCATCTTTGATGATGCCATATGGGACAAATTTCTCGTTTTTGCCCAAAAAATTTTCTATTTTCCTTCATACCCATTGTGGCCATCTTAGATCCCAACCTCCAGCTCTGTCAATATGATGCCAGGGTATTGGGACCCTTACACCTAGCGTCCTGGCAGGTGCCGAGTCTCATGCTCTGTCATTCCTTTTGGGATCTGTCAACTTAACACCATAATGCGGTACCGAATACCAGCATCTGCTTACACGCTCACCAGACCTAACATATAAGCATAGTTGACTGTAATTTTCGAACTCCATAAGATATAATTGTCAACTTCATAACACAGGCCGACAATGAGAAGGGTCGCAGGGCCAGGTATACCCCATGTCTACTTATAAGCATAGTTGACTAATTTCCGAACCACATAAGATTTAGTTGCTAAATTCATAACATAGACATCACCCATGACTACGAGGAGGTTCGCAGGGTCAAGTATATCCTATAATCTACTTACAATCATAGGTGGATGTAATATCTGAACCACATAAGATATAGTTGTCAAATTCATAACATAGGCATCAAACTTCAACAGAACTATTCACTGTTAATATTCACAACCCTAATCATGCATTTTACAGTATCTACGACCAATAAACATGCTAAGGGAAAATTATACCATGCCTATTCTACTTCAGCAGCACAGTTTTGCATGCCTTAATATGCCAATAAGTTTGAAAAAGATCTGGTTTCTCTATCTACCAAGAGTACTTTGATATCACGAGTCATTGCCAGATACACCATTATTTGCAAGGAAAATTGTTGTAAGTGTTAAATTCGAAGAATGGGAGGAAAAATATGTTTCACCAGCTCATTAACTCATTGTCATCACCATATTGCCAGCAACGCTTAACATACAGCTTGTTACCAAAAATGGGCCTTGATGCAACACCAGTAGAAATCATCAGCCTTATGAAAACCCCTAAAGTGAAATATCTGTGTTAATAAACATCAAACCAGGTGAATGCTTTTCCACATAGTCCATAGTGAGGCAATTGATGCATCGAGACAAAAAGGTCACATTTTTTCAAGCTCACAGCATTTTTAATCTGTTATTTGTTTCTGTGAAAGATGGCACATATCCCAGACGCGTGACGGCTTACCAGCTGCTAGCTGTATTTGTGCAATTGAGGGAAGTTTGTTAATGTTGAGCAGTTCATGCCGAATTTTTCGGTTTACACACTTAGGTATCCAATCTCTCAGTATCAGAATTTGATGGTAGTGAGACCACAAATGACATTCACATAAATGTTTGCGAGGCAAAATCCATACATATGTATTGTACGACTCAGCATCTGTGGGGTAACATTCCTGATTCTATGAAATATAACAATACGCTGCCATGATAAAACTCTGTATGTGCATTCAGGAGGACCCAGGCTCAGTTCTCCGTCCATACATCCTGATTTGAGTTTTTTCCATGGTTTCTTAAAATCACACCAGGAATACACTTAGATGGTTAATTAACATAGTTCATGTTCGAATCCTTTCTCCGATACTGATTGTGTGTGCTGCCTGGTTGAAAACAAAGTGCAAAATATTTTTTCAACAAATGGCGAAGCTTGTTGGATGCCCGCCATGGTGCTAGGCAATTTTATTGCAACAAACTGCAAAAACTATTTACGTAGTAAGCTATTAACTATACCGTGGTACCTGTATATATACATGCATTATATATATATATACATGCATTATATATATATATGCATTATATATATATATATATATATATATATATATATATATATATATATATATATATATATATATATATATATATATATATATATATACATATACACACACACACTATACATATAAGTATACATGTATATATATAAATTTTAAAGCGATATTACTAAATAAAGAATACAAATTTCAGCTTTGGCAGAAGACTGCATAGCTTTGCTTTAAAATTAGGGAACTGTATTTAACTTGTAACCCAAATGCACCATAATCAGCACCTCATGCTCCACAATCGCTGTGCATGGTCTACGTGCTCCACATTTTCCACAATCGCTTCGTATGCTCCACAATTGTTCCACATACTCCACAATCGTTCCACATACTCCACAATCGCTCCACATGCGAAGGATTGATGGAAAGATTGATGCCTGCCAACTGACTCCTACCGATGCCTCTGCCGCTGCTACACACCAGGTATAAAGATAATATTCGAGACAGCTTCTATTTGCAAAGTGTTTTTGTTACCCCTAATCCTTAATTTCTATCTGTTAAATTCATAAATAATTAACTTCATACACATGTGTGCGCGAAGGCTTGAGGCTTATCGAATATTATTTAATTTCTTTAAATTATAATAAAACTGATATACTAAATATATCAAAAATATGTTTTTCCTTTACCAACAGTGTTTTGTAAACTTTCGTGAGCAGTACATAACTCGAGGTACAAAACATTTAGTGTTAAAACGAAACATATTTATTTATGCACACATCACACAATATTCTTCTTCAGCATAGCAAATACAATATAAGGAATTGCTATTTTTAAACGAGTTTTATCTCTGAGTCAAGGATGGCATTAAACACATAATAATTGTTAAATGTACCATGGATTTTCATAACTCCATAGTTGTAGGGTTTCTGATTTGCACGGAGCACAAAAATGATTTTGATTTTGTCTCGCATGACGTCTTGTGGCATACATGCCGAGGAGCTGTCGAAACGCAGCAGCGCTGCTTGTTAAGGTCAAGGACGTTCGTTCCGATGGGGCACGGATTGTGAATCGCCGGCTCTTGGCATATTCCAATCACATACACAGAATACTATCTTATTTGGTACACCTTTAATATGTTGGGATTTGTTTTCATATGGAATATAGTGGTTTATTTTAGGGGAAAACAATAGTCAGCGCTGAATGACCGCTGATTGATCGGAACGAAGGTTTCCGAAAACACACAATTAATTAGCCAATGAGAACCAAGGTTGGTGGTGGCGGGGGTTGAATATAGCTAAGTAATTTGCCAATGAAAAATGTTAGTGGGGATGGAGGGAATGTGTGCCATCGCTCACCTGGTGGCATAACTGAGAACATAGCACTACCTAAACATTGAAAATAGAATTCAATACGGAGGGTTCTATCAGCACCATCTATACTTTAAAACATAATTAATTATGGCCGCCACCTGATGGCTAAATCAATAATTTATACACTAGCGCCGCATAGGTGATGTAAATGTAAACATATGAAATCCAATATGGTGGCCTCCAGCAATGTATAAACAAAATAAAACAAATCCAAGATCGCAGCCTTCAGCGATGTATAAATAAAGACAAACAAAAACCAAGATGACCGCATATGACAGAATGGGTATAGGTGAGGAGTCTGGGTGTGGTAGGTGGGTAGGTAGTTGGCTTAACGTATCGTCGACAGCAAGTCATTAGAGACAGAGCAAATTGCACAGGAAGGATTTAGGAAGGAGTCGGCCATGGCCTTTGTTACGGAACGATCCCAGAATTTTCCTGGAGTGATTTCGGTAAACCATGGAAAACCGAAATCAGGATGGCCGGACGTGGAATTGAAGCCGGGTCCTCCCAAATGCGAGTCCAGTGAGTTATTACTGTGCCACCTCGCACGGAGGGAAGGGGTCAGTCGTCAGCTGAGCGTGGTGCATGTGGACTTCCATAAATGTGTTTTAATAGTTTTGAAGTAATGTTTTTATTAATTCTTAAATAAATAGAGGTAGAAGTAATATTTTACAAGTTTTTGTATATATTTTGGATTTTTTAAAAATGTTATATATTGTAGATGTTTTTGAAATATTTTGTAATTTCTGGGTTTTCAAAGTGAATGTTAACCCGGGTTGAGGTCAAAGGTCTTGGACAAGGTCAAGGTCAGCTACATTTAAAATGGCAGCCAGGCAACCAGAAGTGCAGAGCATGAACATCTCTCATGATCCGATCCCCTTAGCCCCTGTGCAGGCTTCCCCTAATAATTCTAATTACAGGTATACTGCAAAGGTAATCAGTACACGGAATGCTTAGTACACTGCTGGCCTTTCGAAATTCATCACGAAGGACGCAACGTATTGATCCGACATTGGGAGACTGCGTTGCATAGGGTATAACAATGGTGTAATTAGTTCGCCGCGTGGCACCACACTATGGAGCAGTATACAAGTGGAGGTTGGACAGCAACTGGGATGTAGTGGCTGTATGTTTCGCTGTTGTTTGTGTGCACAAACGTATCAGCATGTTTGTTTGGAGAACACGGCGACCTCACAAACATGTTTCCGCTTTTGACTGCAGAAGAATCTTAACCTATCAAGATTGTGGATTATCCTAGTGCAATATTGGTCCTCGAATTGGAAGAGGTGTAACTACAGCGAAGCAGATATGAGATCAGTGTTCGAGGAGGGACGGGCTGAGCGATGTGCAGGAAACCATAACAGCCCCGTCACAACCAAGAAACGCCAGGGTAGACATCTGGAACGCATGACGATTACAGACTATACAGTCACATCAAGACTCTCGCTCGGGATGTCAGGTGTCTGGTACATGAATCTGTGTTCTCACGCACAGTTCTCGCCGTCTAGACCATCGACGCCTCATGTCCAGGCGCACATTACTGCGGCTGCCACTGAATGCTCACATACTGTAGGTGCCTGTGACTGCAATGGTGCGTGAAATGTCAGACATGGACTGACGAATAACTTGCCATAGTCTTCACCAGCGAGTTCCGCTTCTACCTGTAGCATGACTATATTTTCATTAGGCTCTTGTAACACCGTGGTGCATGCCTGATCAAGTCCTATATTATGCATAGTCATACCGACCTGGCACCTGGAATAATGACAAGGTGACACTGTATTCCAGTCCCACTCGTGCCTAGTCCACATCACTGGTACGCTGACCAGCAACCGTTACATTGCGCAGTTGTTGGAACCTGTTGTCGTCCCCTTACCTCAGGGCCAATTTGGGGGCATGTGCAAATAGGACAATGCACAATCTCATGTGGAACACATCGTCCTATGGCTGCTGGATGACCAACATGTAACAATGCTTTCTTGGCATGCATGTTCACCGGATCTCTTGTTATTCAAAAACGTGTGGTCCATGGTCAAACGATGACTGGGTTGTGACGGGATTTCCGCCACTACGTTGGATGAACTTTGGGCACACATCGAAGCCACATGGGTGTAGCTGCGGTTAATTCTGTCAGAGGGGTGGGAAGTGGGGCACAAAGTACTGATTTCCTACAATCCATATGTAGTATCGTGCTGCAAGTATAAACATGTCACCTGTGTATGATGGCTATTCTTGTCCAATATATCCGGTTGTGTTGCCTCATGATCTTCATGGTATTGCAAGTTTAGTGGCCAGCGTCGTATTAAAGCAGCGAGCCCTTTATTGTTATAGCATGTTAGAGTAATCTAGTCGCAGATATAGAAAATTGTATTCCATAGAAGAAAACCAGTTTAGAGATGGTTTCAGAACCAACAAGGCATGTAATATTTGCGTAGACCTCCTTGGTCACCAGATCAGAATAATATGATAGAACGTTTGTAGCCATAACTGAAACGCATTATGGAAGACAATCAACATGACTCCACAATATATACACATGAAGTACTATGGGAGGACATGTTTCATGAAGAGGAGTAGTTGGAATGCAGTTTGAATTTCATGATAAGAAACAGTAGTTAGAATGATATGTAGGACCGAATACACTGCACAGGAAAGTATTGTATGAATATGGTTGTGTATTCCAATATTTATTTAATAATCTCCGCAAATTATTGCGGTTTCGTGAGAGGTTTTGCAGCCACCAGTTTTAGGGTTTCCTGTTGCTGCTGCATGCGGAGAACTGCCTTCAACCCTTTGTTCTCTGCCGTTAGTTCCTTGTCACGTTTCTGAGTAGTTGCAGATCCAGCAAGGCCTTCATCCTCATCTTCCTTGGGAGCAAGTAATTATAATTAGCCCATTATTTGTTTACCTTTCTCCTATCATCTGTTGCATATTCTTCCAACTCTTCCATCGCCCGTGATGTTTCTATTGGTTTCTATTTGTATCTCCTCATAGGAGATGGTCTGTTCTGTCTCCTGAGTGGCCCCTCTCACCTCAGGAGACTCCTGCGGAGTAGTCTCCTTCTCTTGAAAGACAGTCTCTTGAGACGGACTGCTGCCACCCTCATTAGTCATCTTCTGGCTCCGTTCGTAACAGTTGGAGATCATTTTCTCCACAGCTTTATATTCCTGACACCACACCAGTGGGTACACACTCCATAATCAAGCTGTCTCCTTGTTAGGAGGCAAGACTTGGGCCCAGTTTGTTTCTGAGTCCAGAATTAGTTCTACATAATAAAGAGCTTTGCTCTGCTCAACTCTTTTCGAAGGAGTGATGCCCATCAGAAAGCGCTTGCGTTCTGTGTTCGGGCCTTTAAAGGGTTTTGAAGGAGGTTCCTGGAACACCAGGAACCAGGAGTCCTTCCTGACACTCGCAGGTGCCATTACCATTTTTTGAGCACTGGTGAGATCTCTAACCTCTGAGACTCTCTGTCTCTGGCTGGGGCGAGTGGTCGTTAACCACTGCCCCACCCGGTACTGTCTTTACCCTGTCTGTGTTATCTGCTTAGCTGGCTAAGGACTTATAGCAACACACAATGAATCTCTTGTCACCAGTTGACTTTTGGCCTTAGCTCATTGTCACCACCCACCCTTATTGAAGGGGGCTAACACACAGTACCTTAGGCCTGAAGTTATTAAACCCTCTTAAGAGTGTCGTAAACTTTGAGCCAAAACCTGGGAGTTCGCACTACGTAAACTCTCAGGATAACACCGCTCACCTAGCAGTGTGTTTTTTCTCAGGACAAATTCAATTCAATCCAACTCATGCCAGGTGGTATCCTGAAAAAACTGACCGGAGTGGGAGCGCGTGCCATGTGACTCATTTCTGCTGGGCTAGTGCTGGGTGACTAGCGCTGTCTCTTTCGCTCACTAGTCAGCTGAATAGCGGCCGAGTTAATGGTCACTGATGGCTCGTCTCTTCTCCCCCCTCCCCCCAACTTTGGGTGTCTAAAAACAAAGGAAAAGAGAAAATAAAAAGATGTATCACAGTGTCTGGGGGTGCTCGCTGCCCGTCTTTTAAATGTGCTGTTCACATTATTAGCTGAAGGCTTGTTTATTGGGTTACAAATATCAATTTACAGATATTCTCCTGTTGGTAAAAGAAAGCAAAATAAGCTGCACAAAAAGTTTATCCCTTTGTGTGTGTTCAGAGTCTCTCTCGTTAGAGGCAAGTTTAGGTAGCTATTTGCCTGCTGTGGCTGCTGAAGGCGGAAAATGCAATCACTTTTCCAAGCCGCCCTAACATGTCGCACAGCAGGTAACTTTCATGTGACATAGTTCTAGGGTTGCCGGTTCAGAGCCTACCATCACGTTGGCTGACAGGAAACTAACTAATAGCTACAGCAAACACAATTACACTAAATAAAGTTAGCTACAATATTTCCGTACAGGACCACCTACGAAAAGTAGAAAACGTAGAGACCCTCAAAATAACATAAGTACTGAGTATTTACAACAACAGGTTTGAATATATTTACAACAATTTAAAAAAACTATGTTGCTTGTTCAGGGACTCCTTTTATCATTCATTGGGTATCTTTGGTTGGTTTATGACTTCAGGCCTTAGTTTGTTTGCTATCTGCTTCTCAGAGTTTGGAAGTCTCTAAAACTTATTACATACACTGCGACAGGAAGTCTTTCTTCTCGTATGTATACGTCTTAGAACATTACGCTAAGCACAAAACAGCATCATTGCATGCCTGTTTATTATGCAACATTTTCAAGCGTAATTGTTTGCGTACTGGAAAGTCTGTCTCTGCACTTTGCTGGATAATTACATGATGAAACTATTGCAGCTGTTTATTTCTGCTGTAACTGTCTCTCTATTACATTGGCATTAGGCAACATTTTGTTTGTTGTAGGGCTACGAATAACGGTTGCACAAAGGTTTTTTTTTCATACACTGGCAAAGCAGCAATTTGATGGCTGCGTAAAAAAATGTTTATTATGTGCTATGGAACTACTGAACACCAGGGCGGCTATTGACATCTGCACCCCCCCCCCCCCCCAACTTTCCCAAAATTCATGGCAATTGACGCCCGTGTGGTTACAGTCTATTTCACTTCTGTTCTTGACAGCTGGGAAATGTTCGGAGCGCTCACTCACTGGTTCTGTTGGGTCTTCTTAAATTGTCGGCCCCTCTTCCTGAGCGCCATGTGGACCGGGTAGGACCACGTGAAGTGTGTCGTTGGCCTCTATGGGTCTTCACGGTACCGACCAGACTGGAGAGTGCTGCGACAGACACGGGTGGGCTGCTCTCTTCTCACCTGGCCGGTTGATGCTGGGTTGTAGTCCCCAGGACAGCGAGGACTACAACCCAGCATAGTTCTACAAACTAGTATACCAATGGAGAACATACAATTTGAATGAGAACTTAAATTTAGGGTACCATAAAGTTTTCATTTTTATTTTGAGTAGGCGTACTATAAATGTGAAAGCCCGGGAAGACTAAGACTTGTGGGTAGTTAGTCCACAGCCAGAACCAAGCCTGGGGCAAACACAACAAAAGCAAAAGAATTATAGGGCTTGACACTAGACACAGGCAGAATCTGCTGCTTCTAACACTGTGGATAACAACAAATTAAATAGAAGCCCTAGAATGAAAAGGTTTTAGGTGATAATTATGCACATGCGTTGTATAGACGCCCGTTTTAGGGTCAGCCGAACTAGCTGTAATAGGGGTTAAATAACGTTGGATCTGGTAAGGACCAGACTAACGGAATGACAATTTAGCCATACGTTTATCTGCCGCCCTACTAATAGGATGGGTTTTTAAGAGAACTCAATCTCCTATTCTGAAGGGGTTATCCTTTCTATTCTGGGTATATTTTAAATGGTTCCACTCATGCGACCGCTTAAAATTCTTGAGGGCTGCTGCCAAAATTCCTGGGATGTCTGACACATCATGGAGGTGAAGATCACTCAACTGCCACAAGTTTGACAGAGGATGATTGGACATATACGTGAACATCAAACTAAAAGTTGTAGATTTATGACTTATGTTTGGCATAGTTAAATGCCATTTGTAGCCAGGGAAAATTCTTGTCCCAATTTGTTTGGTCCTTTGCATGGAAGGTAATTAATGCTGACTGAAGGTTTCTATTACAATGTTCTGCATGCAAAAGTTGGGGGTTATATGAGGACAAAGTAATGTTTTTGATCCTATAGGAGAAACACATGTGTCTGCAGATCTTGGAAATAAACTGAGAACCATTATCACAAACAATAGTAGATGGTAAGCCAAAGTTTTTAAATATGCGCATCTGAAGTGCTTGCACCGTAGAAACAGAATAAGCTTTCCTCATTGAAACTAACCACACAAATTTGGAAAAAGCATCAATACAAACTAAAAGCATATTATGACCAGACTTACTCCTAGGAAGTAAACCTACAAAATCAGTAATCAATTTTTGCATGGGCCTTTTGGCTACTTCTACTTCTAAAGACAAAAACCTAAATGTGTGTTTTGTCTAGGTTAACTCATGGGGTATAACTGACAGGTCTTCACGTGGTCAGCAATATCTGCATTCATTCCTGTCCAGGTGAAATTATGCCTAATAGCCTCTATGGTTTTGTAAGTACCAAGGTGTGCTCCAGTGGGTGATGAATAAAAGTATGCGAAAACCAAATAGCATAAATGAACTGCCACAACACATTTCATGTTGTTTGCTTTGCAATACAAAACATCCTTGGTCAATGTATAAGGCTTTTGTTCCTCATCAGATTTAAGAATTTGTATAATAGTCGCTAATTCTGGGTCTTCATTTTGGTGATACTTAATAATATTTAATGCAAGGGGAAAGTCAGTCAAAACATTGCAATTGGGTAAGTTTTCAGATGTTACTGAGGGATTATAACCCTCGAACATTCTTGAAAGAGTATCGGCCACAACATTGTGGGTACCTTTGATATGCTGCACTTTAAATTTTAAAGATGAAATATGCATGACGGAATGACCTTCTTTTCCTAATTGTCTAGGATGTGCCAAAAACCAAGACAACGCCTGATTATCTGTTTCCAAAAGAAATTCAGAATGTTCAAGACACTGACAGTGTTCAAGATACTGACAAAACTTTTCAATACCAAAAACCACAGCTAAGATCATGGACAAGTTACGCTCCTGAGGAGTCAGCGTATGGGACGCAATTGCTATGGGCTGCCGAGCACCATCAACTTCTTAGGCAAGAACTGCACCCTCAGCTAGACTAGAGGCATCAGTTTGGAAAATAAAATGTTTTGAAAAATTGGCCATGCGGAGAACAGGTGTATTAATTTGATCTTGTTTTAATGTTTCAAAAGTACTGAAATTTTTACAGATTTGAACGTAACTTATTTAATGGAGCAGCCTTTTCAGCATGATATGGGTAAGTATTCACAAGATGCAGTGTAACAATTACAATGGTTAACCTCTACAGAATTTACCAATTTCAAATTTGGAAGTTCCTAAAGTAATTTACCCGAAATGATGGTTCGCGCTGAACCAGAATCAACAAGAGCGTTAACCTTAAGAGAGCCCAAGGCAACTTCAACTCTTGTGGTACTAGGTCTTTGATAGCCTACAAGGTTAGGAAAATGCACATCTACTGTATTATGTTGTCTAGGTTTAAGAGTGCCAAACAGATGTTGAAACCTATGACAATAATTTACAGCTTGTAAAATGTTAGTATTTGCCTTGGAATTGACTAACTTACTTTAACCCAAGAGTTGTTGCTCACTTCCCACTCTTGTGCCTGTCGTTTATCAGCTTCTTACATTTAGAAGCAATACGTCCTATCTTCTTACAATAATGGCAGGTTGAAACTCAAGGTTTTTGTTTTTGCTCGTCTCTCGCTTGATCAGAAACTTCCGTTATTGTTATTCGTATTTGAAGATTTACTATCGAGCACATTTTAGAGTCAGATTTGCCAGGACCTTTCTTGCGACTCTCCTGTCCAAAAGCTTTAAAATTCTCCCTTTTGTGGTCTACATAACGAATATTTCGTGAATGTATACACATTTTATATAGCTCAGCAAAACTGGTGGGCTTACTGTGAAATACATGACGTGAAATTTCCTGCGGAGTGAGGCCTTCTAAAATCTAGTCCACCACTTCATTTTCAAATGCATCAAGTCTAAGAATGACTGTGGCCTCTGTAATGCTACTTTGTAGATGGAAAGTGGTTCATTGGAATTTTGCAAGTGGTTGCATTGCTTTAATCTCAACTTGGTCAAAAGCCTCGAGGGTATTAAAAAATGCAGAATGTCCTCATGATATGCATCAAATGTGAAGGCTTGAGCAATGGTAAATTGTGTCCTCTCACTTAGTGGGCCAAAGGTAAAAGGATATATTACTTCCAAAAGTTGTTTTTCAGGAATTGTTTTGCTTTGTTATAACTTGACAATTAATTTTAAGAATTCAAGGAATTTAGGAACATGCAGTCCATCTGTGGGAAGGAATTTTTTTTTAACATTCTCTCTAGTGGTTTTACCAAAAACATTAGAATGTACTTTGGAAGTACTTGGAAGAATAGATGATGTGATGTCATGCACACAGAAAGCATGAACATGGCACCAGTAGTTCGAGCAGAACGTGCTGTGGTAAAAGTACTACTACTAGAAAGTGATGGGAAAACAGTGATAGGATTTGATACAGTAGCGCCTGAAGGGTTGCTACCTAGGTTAGGCATAGTGGGAACAGGTGTGATAGATTGGATCTCAGTGGTATTATTGTCCTCAAGGGTAACGTTACATAAGTGCTCAGTCGCCTGAGCAATGCCGACTACAGTTTCAGTGGTTGTGGCTACTCAACCAATCTCATGCTGATTTAGCACTTCAAAAAGTGAGGTAATGTGAGGAAGAATATTTTTTAATAAAGAAATTTGGACTTCAAGTTTGTTTTCATGTGCTTCTAACAAATTATGTGTACATCTTTCCAGGTGTGCCAAACAATTTTTCAACCTAGATAATTATTGTAACAATGTAGCATTGTTTAGGTCAGAAATAAGGTCAATAAGTAAGAGCTTGGTTGCAGAAGACTCATATTCTGATTATACATTTATATTTGGCAAGTTGTCAATATCAGGAATATTAGCGTGAAGGATACTGCGTAATGCAGTATGTAAAGATACCACATTAGTATCAGCAGGGGTGATGCCCCTAATGTTGAACTCAAATATAAACTCTTCTTTTAATAAGCATCCAGGAATAATTGAAACTGGCATTCTGGGGCTTAGTTCAATAGCACAACCACCCACAAGATAAAATAAAGCACTTGATGAAACACAACAAAAGTAGAACTTAATCGAGAACCAAAATGACTATTCCTTCATAACCACACAAACACGATAAAACAAGAATAAAACAATGAATATTGACGAGATTAACACACAATGAAAACACTTTTAACCACAATAAAAACAATTTAAAAATCTTGAACATCATCCAGACCATGCTCTGAATTAAGGGAAGGACAAAAACATGTAACAATACACTGATACACACAGTCGCGCTCTACTACCAGATATGATCCACCACCTTGGGTATTACAAGTCATATGTTGGGCGGTACCAATGAGCTATATAGTAAACATAGAGTGGCAGAATCGTTTCCAGACTGAGGCCACTTGAGCCTCTGTCAGCCATTTTCATTTCAGTCTAAACAAAGGTAGGGTGTAGTAGTAACGAATATCACGCATACGTACCCAAAATAATCAACAAATAAAATACAATTGGACATTTTCACGTACTTGCTAGCTGAAATAAAGTGTAATTAGTGGATTTTGCTTTACGAGGTTAAAGATGGCATAAAACAAACCGCTGGGAAGTTGTATTGTGTAGGGTTGTGAATGTTATTTTTGTGAAGAATTGTGTTAGTATCAAACCAGCCTGCATGTTTGAGATTGCCGTGTACAAGCCTATAGGCATGGCAGCATGTAAGCAATTTATGTATCCATTTATTTGAGTGCTCGGAAATATTAAAGGTGCAATGGGCTGTGGTGTTGCGGCTCGAAACTTTAATATAAATAATTTATATACTACAGCAGTCTGGCTTCAAACCACAAAGTTGGTGGATTGACCTCATAATCAAAATCATTATTTTCGTGTATTGAGACCGACGTGGAAATTATATTTTGTGGGTGCTCACGGAAAGCAGGTTCCAGTAAATGTAAACATATCGTCGAGGTAATGTAAAGCAGAGGGGATTTTTTTGAAAGAAAAAATCTGGAAAATGGTATAAATCCACTCCATTATTAATACAGAACACAGATTTTTTGAGGTGCATCAATATTTCACCTGATGGGGAGGGCTATGAACTGTAGGAAAATTGAGGGGTAAAAGTTTATAGTGAATATGTACATATTTTGTATTTTTTTACCCCAGAATTTCCCTGATATTCATTGCCCTTCCCACTATCAATTTAGGTGTTTTTATTGGTTTGGTTATGTCTTTTTGGCAATTCATGTATTTCCACGTGTAAATATTTCAATGAAGTACATATTTTCCACTCGTTTTACTCCTTAATTTCCCTGATCAAAAAATTGTCATAGGCGTATTTTAAAAAACCATTCCGTACGAACATTCACAGTTTTAGGGCTCTAACATTATGTAGGTCATATTTATGATGTTTTAAAAATGCCTGAATTGACGATAGTTCTTACGGTTATTTTCCATTAACGTATTTGTTTTCCACAACATATCACATTACACGTCATTAATTTGCCGCAATTGTGTTTAACACTGCTACAGCTGCGAAGTAAAGAACTGTAGTATTTATTCTTTTGTTATTGATATTTATTTGGTTATTTCTTTGAAAGGACGACCTCGGTTGGAATAAATATTAGAACAAAGGAACAACCAGTCAAACAAAAAAGGTGCATTAAATTGAAGCAAGCAACTCGTGTTGTTTATTTGTTGTCATACAAACTTAAAAGATAGCGGTGAACATGCACACAAATAAGCCTACTGTAACTTTTATTCCACTCATATTTGTTAGGTTTATTGAAATTAATCGGGCTGGACGTAGTATTTCGTCGGATTGTGGCAAATCACGTTACACTACTGTGTTTCAAACACCCAGGGAAAATGTGCAATATTGTGAGAAATAAACAGACGTGGATGTAAATAATTAGCTTTGTCAGAAAAATTGTTCACAGTTAAAACGTGTAAATAATGCACATCAAATATTTGAAATCACGCACACACACACAGCAACACCACTTTACATGCAGCTGTTAACAAATCACTCGTAACAGTATATTAATATTCAAAAACTTATCGCGTCTCATTCATGGTAACAACATGAGAATAAGCATCAGCTGACAATGTTTTGACTGAAGTGAAAATGGCGGTACAGTTTTCCGCTAAGAGCGCTGTAATCACTCGGTCACCCTCTCTATATTTACTATATAGCTCGTTGGGTGGTACAATAGATCTTAACAACATATAACCTACAAGACCGAAGATGGTGAATATGAATGGGGTGGATCTGGTTGCGCTTACCTGTGTTTCGTGTGAAGAGGATAATAAGTTAGGCCAAGTCGCAAAACCTGCAATTAACATGCATTCAATAATCTTACAATAAATGAATAAAAATATTCATACGCTTTTGCACCAATTAAACTTTTACCATAAAATAAATGAGAGAGGGTAAATTTAAATTATGAAAGAACAATATGGTGCATAATTTAGTGATTAATAATTTAATAGCTACTATCTTATTAATAAGTTAATTGTTATATATAATTAAATATTTTCATAATATTTCCAGTTGTTGAGTAATCTTATTTTTTAAAAATAATAATATCATAGTTGAGCTGACAAATGTTATTTGCTTATCTTAGTTTCAACAAACAAACAAAATAACAACCTTGGAACATTGCCTAGTAGGATAATTGAATTAAGTTGAGTGGAGGTGCACCTCTCAAGAACAACATGCAAATTATTAAATAGACTAGTTAACCTCGTGTACCATAATTACGGTTAGTATTGATACAAAATGTTACTTTGGTATTGATTTTAATGAAAGAGAAAAGTGTTCATGCTTGGAAACTACAATGGGTGATAACCACTTCCATACAGTTCATCTCATACAACAAATTTAAAAAAATGAAAAATAAATTTCTGTCGTAATGTAGACAATAAAGACGCGAGCCATTTTTTGCCTTCTTCCGAAGATGGGCTCACCGTTTGCTGTGACTGGAAAGCATCGCCAATCTTGTTCACGAAGGGAACTTGGCAGATATTACATAGGCTCCATAGAATACCTAACAGTAAGCAACGACCGTACTGAAATTTACATGAAAAAATCACGTGGAAAATAACTAACACATTAAACTAACAGATGGCAGCGGCAATAGTACTTTTACAACATCTTAAAGATACTCCACAGCTACCAATTATTGTGTCACCATATTATCACTGCGTCAGCATGTCTTAAAAGTACATGTTGATACAACTATCGATACATATGTGGTCACACTTGTACTCAGATGGTCATGTTTTCAAAAAAATAATTATTTAAAGTATCTGGATTTTGAAATTTTTGTTAGCAAATTTTATGGTAGTTGATATAGACCTTAATAGTGACATAATTAATAAAGAAATAGTATGATTTACAAAAAGTGCTGCTCTCTATATCCTTAAATTGACTCCAAATATAAATTAAAAACACATTACTCACAAGTGGTGTCATCTATAGTGAAAGGGACTCCAGAAATACAAATTAACAGATAAACTCTTTAAATACCTTTACCAAAATTAGTGGCACATAAAAATTCAAACATTTATACATGTTAATTCTTCCTCCTACATTAATTCCACTTATTAAACACAATAAAATTTAAAATTAATGACATGAACATTGTGTGAATAACAGAGTTACTTGCGTACAAAAGAGGGGTAATTGATTCGAGGGAAAATTCAAGGCAAGACTTTGCCATAAAAAAAAGTTTACTTACAAAGGTAAATACACAAAAACAAGAAAATTCCTAAATCACATAAGCAAAACGCTTACTGTGCCACAAAAATTGCACATTGTTACCCTCAGCTGCAATAGCATGATGTGCTTGATAGGGCCTTGACTAATCACCTTATGGGATGTCCCATTTTCTTGCAGTCTGGCATCTGTCCGCACCCAGGATTCTGGGGTCGGAGGCTTACTCCGTGCCTCGGTGGTGTCATTCTCCACCAGGATGGTTTGTTAATCTCCCTTTTCTCTCTTTGTTTGGTGCGGCAGGGGGTCTGATGACCTTGTTACCTCCTCTCCCCACTCTCTGCATGTAATCGCCCCGAAAATGCTGTTCATTGCAGTTCCACCACTAGGGTGGTGTATAGGTTTGGGGAGGGGGTGGGGACGACCTTGTTGTTCTCCCGTCTTCACACTCTTCTTTGGGCAGTGGTGCTGGGACGTAAGGGTGCAGAGTGGTCGCAGCATGGGGCGCTGGAGGGTAAGAGTATGGCGTGTGGCCTGTCATTCTCACTTCCTCCTTCCCCCTGTCTCTGTGCTTGCGGTCTAGTGCTTCCTGCTCGTTAAAATTACACTCACTTTCACGAGCCCTCTCAACGAGAGGGTTTAGGAATTTGCAGCAAATTGAGTAGCTTTAGCAGGAGCATCCTGGCGATATTCCTAACACAGCTTTCCTCTGTTGCGGCGGTGCAAATCCGAAGGTAAACTTGTACTTTCCTTCAGATAAATAACATGGCCTTCTCTTCTGAGTGTTGGGGTTTTTCCGTAAAATCCTGTAGTTAGGTGGGCCAGTATCTCCTCGCCGAAGAACTGAGTGGAGAGACGAGCATATAGTTGACTCCATTCCATCACGAATTCTCAGTATTTTACTCACCACTCTAAGGTGTGGCTGTGGAGTTGCTTGCTGCTTTGGGCTACCCATTGCTTACAGGGGACTTCATGTTCGGAAAACTCCTCGCACTCCTCTGTAAATGTGGCTGGGTCTTCACGGGGGCAGCCAGTGAACTCGGGCAGCAGGGGTCTGCTGGTACCATGGATCATAGCTGGACTGACTCTATGTCTGGGATTATTAGGCCTGTATTCGGTGGCACCTCGGCACACATAGACTAGGTCTGGGTGAGTGACCTTTTACTCTGGCCAGTCTATGCAGTTCTGATGGAATGGCTGAGCACATATGATACAGTGGACCAAATTAATGCTGCGGCCTGGTCAAGTAATCTAACTACAAAACGCCGGCTGCCGTGTTCAGCATTCCGGGCACCAGTATTAGCCCATCCATGTACCATACCTTATCGGCACATCCTATGCACCAATAGTGAAATATCTCCCAGCAGTGAGCGCATGTAATAGAATTTATCATGGTGCCGGAGCAGGTGGCTATGTGACACTGATTGTCTTGGGTTTCAGCCATTATGGCCTCTTGGGTTTCTTCGTGTTGCCTGGTTTCGCTAACCGACATGGCTAATTTGGTAGTTTGGCACCATGATGTGATTAAGTACTCCCCGAAGTCCGTGGTCTAGCTGGATCTGGCAGTGTGACTAGCTTTGCATCTTTCAGGTTTTGCTGACCTAGTTCTGTTTTCGCTACTTAATTCGTCAAACGCTATTGCCCCACGTTGGGCACCAAGAAAGTTCCTACCTACTTCTTGATGCGTGTCGCTATCTGGCTCAGGGCAATAGTGCCTTTGTTAGTGCAGGCCGGTGGCACTTACCGAGATCAACTTGTGACTGAATTACTTTGGTACAGGAGCATGACCTGTATACAGAGTGGGCCAGTCAGCTGTCGGCTAGGCGCAGTCAATTACTGGTTTGACTATTGGCCGGGCTACTGGCTTAGGGGCCAGCTGCTTATTTACACTGGTGCTTGGTCAGTTGGACGGTGCTGTGGAGTTGTTGGCCGGGATGTGGCTACTGATGGAACTCTGCTGTCCCCACGGGCTACTGCAGCTGGAACTACAGCTTCTGCTGTTGCGGTGGCTCTCGGTGAGCTGCTGTACCAGCGGATGTAAAACCAGGGGCAGGCCAACCCCAACGGTACCTTCTCTCCTCTGCGAATGGCGGCTACGGCAGCGTGTGGAGTCCCTGGAACCTTGCGAGGAACTGAAAACAGATATGTGGAGGGAGCTGGGTGTGGGGGGTGGCAGCCCTACCAATTTACAGGTGGCTTGAGCTAGTTCCCGGGGTTATTCTTGGCCAAGTGCCTTACTGGTCTGAGTGCAGCTTCAGGTAGCTTGGTATGTAAAGGTAGCCTTCCTCTCCAGGTCCTTCCCACCTCATTTGGTAAAGGACATCATCAGATTATATACATGGTCTTGTGAGATAGGAGCAGGCAGTGTGCAGTTCTCTATTTAAGAGTGTTCGGCCATCTCTGCACACTGGTCTGGCTCCTTGCCTAACCGTTCCCCAGCCGGCAACACGTATAGTGCAAGAGTTGGCGAGCAGGTTTTCTCGGAGGCGTCCCAGTAGCTTTGATGGGTGATGTCCTAGAATGGACAGGCCCAACCCAGAGCCAACCAAGTACTCCCTCCTGCAACTTCGTGGTACAGTGAGCGGAGTACAAGCTGGTCTAGTGGTCTCTCCTCTCCAGGGGTGTATGACTAGTGGTGGTGGCTCTTCTGTTCGATATACGTGGTGCACCAAACTGGTGGCCATCGAATGGTGTGTGTTTCTCAACGTACAGGTTCCTGTGGGGGAGCTCACAGTCCCATGCTAGGCGGTAAAATTGTATAATCTAAACACCAGTCTCCTGCTCCACTCTTATGGAATGACATGGTGTCTACTATGGATTCTAGGTGTACTCAAGGAAAAGAGAAAACAAGGTAGGTTTAGAATGTGTTTATTCCAAGAGGAATAAATACTGTGGCCCAAACTCTCTCCTGACTACCTCGAGCTGACCAGACGTAGTAAACTATGTTATCCAAGGAAGATGACCTGGTTCTAGGCTAAAGGCTAAAGAGTGGCAGTTTCGACTAAGGTAGCTATATCAACTTTCCCTGTCTATTCTGTATCCAGTTTCCTGAATGGACTTAGGGGGCCAACTTCCTGAATGGAGCGTGGGCCAGTTGTTGCTGTAGGCAAGCGACTAAGGGTGGCAAATGGCTTCTTGAAGGTTTGCAGGGGAGGGTTTCTGGAAGATCTTGTCGTAAGCAAAGGTGATGCTGAAGAACTTCTAGGTGGTGATTGGTCCGAGAGCTCTAGTGCAAGATGCAGTAGAGCAAGCTGCTAAGGCTGAAGTGGCTGTCAGAAGAGCCAGGCGACAACTGGAGTTTTCGGCTGGTGCCCGGCAATATGTTCCTCTGGCCGAGGGCTCGCCAGCCCTGGAG
This sequence comes from Dryococelus australis, assembly GCA_029891345.1. Lineage (NCBI taxonomy): Eukaryota > Metazoa > Arthropoda > Insecta > Phasmatodea > Phasmatidae > Dryococelus > Dryococelus australis. The sequence continues at coordinate 146,158,306 of CM056993.1, forward strand.
TGGGGGGTGGGGTGCGATGCGTACTTGTCTGTTTGCTGAGCTAAGGGCAGCTGACTGGTGGCCATTTTTGCAGATGGTGTTATCTCTGGTCGCACCCTACAACTCGCTTGAGGTTGCAGCGATGGCTTGACCGCTGGCTATCAATTGTTAACACCTTCTCAAGGGGAGGCTGATGATGAAATGTACGACTCTGTCACGTCTGTAATAAACCCCGCAACCTGGAAATATCCTGTAGCTGCTCTGCTAGACATCATACAATTCAAAACCCTGTTCAGTGCACTTTAGTGAGGTGCGTAGATGAAGTGAAGTCGTTTATCTTCTTAGCCAGTATGCGTCATGCATCAGTTTAAACAAAAATACATTTTAAGGTTATGTACTATATTTCTCGGGTTTAAAATCTTAAGTCCGCATCCTTCCTTTTCCTGCATGTTTTTTGTTTTTGTCAATTAGAACCTAATAATTGAGGTTCCATAGTATAAAACAATTTTTTTGTTATGCCATTTCTGAGATTATTTTTAAGTATTAATGTCTGTTGTAACATTTAAATGGAGTACCATGATGTAGTCCAGTATGATCTTGATTTGTCTTAGTGTTTGGCTAATAGTGACCTATTAATGTGAGTAGGCGTATATTGCATTGTAATTTGGTAATTTTTTACTCTATCAGGGTCGCAAGAAAAAGGTGTCTGTGATTGATGTTGTGCCTGCCAAGCCACTCCTGGCTGTGAGGTTCCTCTCCATTATATACCAGCACCCTATCTGCTGGGACAAGCTGCTTGCCAAGTGTTATCCACAGCTTAAGGAGTTCTGGAGCTTCTTAGAGACAGTTAAGGTGAGGTTAATTTTATTTCTTGTAAGCAGTACATATGGAAAAGTAGCATTAGAAATGTAATGTAATAAATTTTAGGTGAGTTGTACATACAGTAAAATCTCGTTATAATGTACATGAATAAAGTCTCAACTTTTACCCTTAGCAATGAAAGTTCAGTATACTTTATTTTTAAATTTTATATCTTAGAATTTATCCAATTATAGCACAATTATTAGTCATTCCAGCACTTAAAATAAAAAGTAATTATCATAGAACGGTTTAAACTGTACTTTATGAAATATATAAATGTACAAAGTACATACTGCAATCACAAAGTAATGCATGGTTGTAAATAGTACACAATGCCTTAACTAATAATACTGAAAGTATTTTATTTAAAAGATGTTTATTTTTACGCAAAAAGCACTGGATAATTGACGTGCACATTAACACTCACTGCTTGATGTTAATAAACATTTTTACCAACAAGGGGTTATAATTTTATTCATGAGTAGTCTACCTATGTATTTTGTACACGTATCATTTTTATTTAATGCGGAGATGTTGAAACACTATCTTCTTGAGGAGGTGGCACTTTTGACAGGCATTTCCTTAGGGGTTAAAATGGATCACTTTAGATTTTTACTAGAGTAGCGATTTTACAGTCATTCTTGTAAGAGCGTTTACTGTATGTTATGAGTTGCGGTACCAAAACACGTATATATGGCTTCCTATTGATACATTTGTATGGTTTTATGTGCAAAGGAATGCAAGATGGTGCTGATGCAGCATGTCAACAACGGTAAATAATCTGTGTCTACACACTAGGATTGACGGAGTTACGGGCCAACAGCGAGAGTTTATTATTTGCAGCATATATGTAAATTATATAGTAAATGTGCCTTTCACTTTGTATATTCCATAATTCTGTATGTGTTGTATTTGGCAAACAAAACTAAATAAAATTTGAAATGATTAAAAAATCAGTACTGTTAAAAAACTTCAATTCTTGAAATTGAGCGAAAGTTAATTTTTATTTTTACATTGGCCTCTCGATGTACTAGAGTTGAATGTACCGATGAACCGTTTACACAGTTAATTTTCAGTGGTCCTAGCGAAATTCCTATATAAACCATGATGACATTTCCCTTGTTCATTGTTTACTAGCTGTATCATCGATCAAACTATATTTCAGTCCCATCATCTAAGATTTCCCGCAATAATCATTTTTAAGTTGGCTGTTTATGCAAGTGTCTAAATGGATTTGAAATATGTTAAACGTGCCGCCGTTTATCACTATTGCGGCGATGCACTATCCAGTTCAACTGACGGACTGGCATGCTACCTCCCCTTACATGCCTGACGTAAGGGGAAGCGGTTACCTAGCAACCAGTGTGATGTCCTTCCATCATCCCTCTCTGTCTTCTTTTTCCATCTCTCTCTCTGTCGCGCAACTTTCTTCCTCTCCGTACAGCCTTTTAGAGGAGAAGCTGCATCCTCTGTCTTCCGTGTGCTTGCTTCCACACCTTTACACACCGGCTAACGTATAAATTTTATTAGGTTGATGTATGCCACAGTGCGCCTGCATACTCTACGGGCTATTTCACCCCATCAACGAACAATAAAGAGCTCGATGCAAGTCAAAACTGTGGCATACAAAATTTCTGTGCCGACAGAGTTGATTCCATGAGCCTGGACCACTGTGGTCACGCCTATACTTAAAATATTAATTATGAAATTTTACTGCCCACCCAAATTCCGACATGGGGTTGCCACCTCCTCACCTCAAGTTTGTTTTACCAGATGAGCTGTATACCCGGCAGCTTAGATAAAAAAGTTGCAAGATACCCCCAAGATCACAGCACCCCTGCGCCCACTGTCACAGGTGCCGAGGTTCGGGCAGAGGAGGTAAAACTGTTGTCAGCCTCAGTTAAGGATGATAAGAAAATATGCTATGCCGCCCACTACCAGAGATAACCGACCCCCGTGTCGAGAGGCTTGCAACCCCCGCACCCCTTGGAGAGCCATGAAGAGGAAGCTGAGACTATATAAGGAAGTTTCAAACCGCCCTTACCAGAGTTTGTCGGTTTGCCAACCGCATTGGTCAGCAAGCCGTCCTGGGTCCGGAGCCAACAGCTTGAAGAAGGCTCTCTCTCTCTCCAGCTCCAGTAGCCTACCAAGGTTCAACTTCCAACACCGGCTCCAGCAGCTTGACCAAGCTCACTCTCCAGAGGTAACTTCTATGTCTGCACCCTGCTCCCCCTACCCCAGTCATCCTTGACTCCACGGTAGCATGCTGTCGCGACGTCCTAGGTCCCCTCAGAAGCCGTCGCTATAAGTGCGAGATAAACTTTTGAAGTTGGAAGTTTCCCAGGTTCGCCTTCGCATGGCTAAGTGTAATTTAAAAGGTAAAGAACATTCTCTTAGAAGTCTGTATTAATCGGTTTTCCCCAGTACTTCCAAAAGCGTACATAAAAATGCTTAAATCTAAATCGTAATCAATTGTGTAATTAATTATTTTTCTTTGCTCCCTGTTCATATAAAATTAAGTTGGTTACTTTGTTGCATATTTCGGCTCAAATCTTCTCTATCGGATAAGTGTGAGCGGACCGAGATGACATACTCTGACATTAGGGTAAACATGGGACTCCCACGCCTCTCTGCGGCCTCATACCAACTCTGGTCGTGGTTACCCGGTAAAGCTTCCGAGCAGCTGAAAAGTCACTCAAACAGGAATATCAGGATAGCATGCCCCTGCCGACCGCATTTGAGATCACCACGCACATACCTCAACCAATCTCGCTGGTGGTGATCCCCACACACCAGTCCGAGCTCGATCCCTGGTTGTGAATTTATTGGCCTTGACCCTGTTTCAACGACATTAGTTACCTATATTTACCCCCACCTACCCTGGTCACTGAACTACTGACTCCGTTCCTGTCAGAAAGTCCAAGTAAAAAGGCGTGCATAGTACACACCGCCACCGGAAAGGTAATCAAGGTGGTAATCCCACCTCCAATTCAAAGGCTTAGAATTGCTACCCCACTCCCCACTTACGTCCATGTGTGAAAGTCCACAAAGCCATCCCCTCTTGGGAGACTTTATCACCAACAAAATGCGAAGTAGGGATAGTCAAGATCGCCATACCTCATCTCACGCTAGTCGAACTACCAATCACTCAAACTTGACACCATTTCAAATTAAATATTTTATGTTTACCACTGGACAGCTGGCGTCCAGATTCTTGGCAACCATCACGGTGAGCAAGAAAATGCTTCCTGGGATAGAGACACGTATAGTTAATTTCACAGTGGGGTTCGATTCCCCTCTACCTCCCATACACCCTGCAGATAGGCGGACCATTACTGTGAACCCCAATGTGGGCAAACCCTGACTTACTAGGCACGTCAGTTACAAAGAATCACCGCCAAAGAGACTATAACATTCACTAGGAGGGAATTATTGGCACTCGAAAGAATTACAGAATTAAATTGCCTAAAGCACCAAAAATTAGTTACCACTGCAACGGCCTAAGCCGTGCAGAGCAGGAAGCGAGCTGCAACAGCTCCATTCCCCCCTTCTCCCCGCTTGATACTAGTGAGGCAGCTAGTGAAGGAGAGTGAGAGTGCATAAATTGGCGCCCAATTTATGCTCCAAGTAGCTCAGTCTTGGGAGCTGGGACCTCGCCAGTCTCACACCCCCCCCCCCCCCCCCAACCATGACTCCTTGCCGAGGAGCCCCAAAGTCGACGTCGAGGAGTCGAGATAAACACCCCATGGCACTCAACATCATCACCATCATGTACAGCTCAGGAGACGGCCTACATGACCTCCAGATCGAAACTGCACAGGCAGGCATTACGTTAGGGACTGCCCGACCCAGTGGTCTCTGGAAAGGAGAAACCCTTTGGGCTCCAGTAGGTCGCGTCCTGCCTTTCCGGGGCTGTCGAGGTCGGCACTCCTAATGGAGCTTGCCCTGCCTGGCAGGATGGGATGGAAGGAAGGACAGACACACTGGCGCCGAGCAAATCACAGCATCATCCCCCCCCCCTTCAAAACCGGCCCGGCCTAACGAAGACGCAGCCAGATTACAGATTTTAAACAACGCACTTCTTTCCTTGGACGAATCCCGCTTGCAAGTTCAGTTTGATGTTGCAATTATTGCGGCGGTACTAGATACAGCCGCTGTCCAAAATTTCATTAATAGCAAATTGCTCACTCTGCACCAAAAGAACAGCATGACTCCTACCAGCCAAACAGTCAAAATGGCCAATGACAATGCTCACCTTCGTTTGTCTAGGGAAATTACCCTCAACTTAGGGATACACAGTCCTCTTCTTAGTGGCCCCTTATCTGGGAGAACCCATGATTTTAGGGTTGCCCTGGTTGCAAGAGCAACAATACCTAATTGACTATGGGCAATGATGTACTATTATAAGCAAGAACATAGACCTTGACTGGGAAGGCAACCTGGTCAAGGTTGCCTCTTTCCATGCCCCAGTCGACCTATTATGACTTCAGGTCGACACCCCTCAGTAGCCCAGTACTCCCCTGAAGAAATCCCCCACTTAGGCCCGATGTGTCCGGTGCTTTAGGGTCCGACAGCATGGGAGAAACCCCTCACCCCTATACAACCTGCCCCGAGTTTTGAGCCACCCAGCCTCCAGGTACTCGAACCTCCGTTGGGCATTGTACAGAGGAATCAAACTCCGATCTATGGCCAGAATAGTCTTGTGGAGGATTTTTGCAACTTGCCACTACCCTCGACACCTGTTCAAAAGCTTTTCTTAACGTCAGCCAAGGAAAAGGGAAAGCCTGTCAAATATCAGGTACTGATAGGAAGCTCTCCGTACTGCCCCATCACGTCAGTAGCTTCCACAACCCTTAGTTGTAACAAGAGGTAGAGTTATTGAAATCGCACCTCCTCTCCTGGGTACCCCAAGATCCACCTTGGCGTGCCGCCCCTCAGAGGCAAGGCAAAGGGATACAGCTAATCGCAGAGGAGGGACCCCACTCACAACCCAGATGACGAGTGTGTTGGACACCCAAATCTAAGTAATCAAATGGTGAATAGTCCAGCAGATAGGACCCCTATAAGAAGGCCACTGATAGGATGTGTGATAAAGGAGGCCCCCGAACCGCCAGCCACCCCAAAAAACATGACAGTACGGCCACAGACTCCCCTCGTTTGACCCCTTTCCTCACACCTGACTGTAGAGAATCTTCCCAACCTAGTGGCGAATGCACACACACAGCCTTCATTCCCACACTGGAAGAAGCGCTGTTCCCGGAGATTTAACTGGACAAGGCCAGTTTTCTGCTGCCCCCAGGCTCTGTCCCAGCTACCTCCCCCCTTTCCCCACTCTGTCCAGGGTGTGGAAACCCATGAGGATCGGGACATCAGGTCACACACCCTGCTGCCTCTCCCTTCCTTTCCAATCCCCTGCAAGAGGAAAGATGATGAACGAGAGACTGGAGGGAGCCTAAGGTACAACGTAGGAGTAGCAGAACCATCCGTCAACAAGGCCACTGACCATGCTAACAGAGCTGGAGAGACGAGAGAGGACATCAAGAGTGACACGTGCGCAGACGCTAAAGTAAAATCGGTTATCCGGATGCCCGAAGGCATCGGCGTTGCCGTTGCAGCCCCTCCAACACTAGGAGCGGATGAAGATTACAAGTACCACGCACCTCTCACCTGTGCCGCTCACGCCAGAATGAGTCTGTCTGCATTACCAAGGCCCACGACTCCAGAAACCCAAGATAACGCCCAGGCCGCTGTCCCAAAGCCAACGCCTACAGCTGACAGCGCCGCCAGAGCGACTGAACTGCGTGCAAGACACATGATGCACGTTCCAGAACGCTACAGAGAAACTGCATAGAGGGCACCCACCATGTGTCAGTGGCACGGGACACCTATTGTGCCACCACAAAAAAGAGGGTAACCACCAAAGTGACGCCTCTACGAACGCCAGTGACCTACCCCAACAACAAATGCGTGCATATTTGGCTGATGCCAAATTTTGACTATCACACCTCAACCTAAAACTTTAGATAGCAAAACTTAGTAGGGAAGGTTAGGTGTCACATAGCACCTCAAAATCCTAACCTGATAGTCGGGCAGTAAGAAACAACCCATGTTCCCTCAGGAACAAAAATGTGTAAAACAGAAAAAAGAGTTCTAAAGAAATGTAACTAGAGATTAAGGTTTCGAAGGGTTGGAATTTAAATTGCATTGCCAGGAATTGAGGTTTCACGCTAAGATGTGCCAATTTTACTAAGCATTCATCCTGACAAATGGCACTTAAAGTAGACCTAAAGAATTTGAATATTTTATTTTTCTGGATCCCTAATTTGGAAATATACACTGAGGAATTAATGTAGCGGCAGTCCTGAACAAACTGGAAAGTTAATGTTTTATTGACCCTACTCCTGACGTAATCTGTAAAGAATAAAATAATGTAAATTTGTTTTGCAATTGATTATAAAATGATGCATTTAACGTAGAGCCACTCGACCCCATGAGCACTTATAGGAAGTGAAATACAGGTAAGCGAAGCCTATCAGCAGGCCCGTAAACATAAACCCCCCTTTCTCTCACTATTCCTACAATGTGACACGAGGCGACATTAACTTAAGCACCAATGTACCTAACAGTAAAAGCATGAGGCGAAACTCAATGTGAGTATGCCGTAAACACCATCTGACAAAATTCCGAGCCTTACTAAAATAGGTAGATTATAGTGTAGACAATAACGAGTTGCTCCAGAGAGCGGGGCATTGTTCTATTAAATATGTACGTTGTTAGAGAATAGGAAAAGAAGTAGGATATTAACACTTCCCCGTAAGATTTAAATATGGTGTATACTAGTAGTAAAATGTCCAGTAGAACCTGAGCTAAGGTTATGATAGCCAGTAAAGGTAATGTAAAGGTGGTGAACGATAAATGTAATTGTATTCCTGCCGGAAATACGGCTGAGAGCCGTAGTGATTCAGAGAGAGTCAAGCAAAACCTCTCACTGAACCGAAGTTAGTAAGAAAAAGTGTAAATGCTAGAGAGAGTAAGGAAAGTTGTGTCCATGAACGTAATGTAATAAGTTTCCCAGGTTACAGAAGAATTAAGGTAGGGTACATGTTCTTGTAAAATAACAAAAGTAACTAGTGTCTTGTATGAGCTAAATGTAGAGATATCTAACTTAACTGAATTATAGACGTAGATACAAGTAAGCAGTGTGTAGGATTAATTAATGAGCTAAGCGTACACACCACCCTTTTAAAGGCTGTTCTTGATAAAGTGAACATACTTTTAAAATCAACCTTAGAAAAAAGTCACTGCCCCTACCTGCATATGTTTTAACAGGCGCACTGAGTGGAATGCACTCAGTACAGTTGGTAACGATGCAGTGAGAAGTAGTTCCGTATCTTAATGTTGAATAAAAAGTGTTGGGCAATCATTTTTTATTACTTAAATTATTTCTTTAGCTTTCTGTGTTTTTTAACGCACAGAAGTGTAAAATTAGGAGATATGTGAAATATTTACTTTTCTAATAATTTCACAGCTTCTCTTGACCAAAGCACAAATAAAGTGATAAGGCCCATGACAATGTTAATCTTACATAAGACGGAAGTATACACAACGTGCATACAAGTAGATCATAAGCAGGGCTTTTACAAGTGCTCATTTTAATGTGAATAGCCTATAGACGAGAAACTACCTCAGAAAGAGTAACTGAAGCTGCTAATGTCTAGGAGATAAAACATATAGATCGTCATTATACTCAGATCGTAACCTATAAAAGTTGTGCAAAGGATGATACTGAGAGAGTATCGTGTCTGAACGATATGCATTCATGTACGTAGATACAAATAAGTTACGTAAGTGTAACATGCCACAGCCTATTGAGTAAAGTTAGGAATTGTAATATGTACTAGAAACTAAGATGATTACGCCAAACTAGTGGCTGCATTAGCATGTAAGTAAAAACCAGTACATTGTACTATGAAGTGCAAAAATGTTGCTATGTGGAGAGATTGTTAGTGTTACTGAAGTGCCCATATTCTTCTAAACTCTAACCTCTTTGCTTGTATGGGGAAATTTCGAAGACTAGGGCGTAGTAATGTTTTTGAAAATTAATAAGCTTACAAAGTATAACTGATGGCTTGGTTAGGTTAAATACAAATACAATATTTTTATCAATTGTTTTCCTATAAAAATGCAAGTCCCGGCGCACACAGAAAGTTTTCGAGACTGGTGTTTCAGCAAGAGTCCCACTTGCAAAGGGCGTGTGGTTCTACATATCTATCAATTATTCGCCATAGCACTTAGGGAGAATTGAATTAAATTCATCTTTGCCTGGAGCCTGGTTGAGTGTTTCACGGCAAATAAAAAATTTTTGTATGCAATGGTTAAGGTACAGGTAGCCAACCATAAGCCTTGTGTAAACTTAAGGGACCTTAACTAATATTCCTATCAGCAAGACAATATAAGTATTATATACAAATATAGTCAACTCTCAATCTATCATTATTCAGGGGACTTCTAAACAATGTCAATACATGTGGGATTTCAGTAGATGCGGTTTCTGACATGTACATAGATAAAATACAACTTCTAAACTATAAACTTTGTGTTGAGTATAGTAAGAGCTGTATATTATCTGTGAATAAAGTTTAGTTAAAAAACACTATAAAAATCAGAATTTTAGAAAAAACATTATTGTAAATAATACATTAAAAAAAATTTCGCCTAAACATGTTTAAACAAAAGAAAAAAGTCCTAAAATACACTATATAATTCATTGTAATCTGACGCCAAATGCAAACTGACCTAAAACTTTCAAGCCCTCTGAAAATGAAAATATTATGACACCGAATGGAAGTCAAATTTTGAATGTCGAGCACGTGCTCTATCGCCTGAGAGAGTGCGGAGAAGTTATCGATCGGGCAGTGTGTTCACGGTGGCGGGTGCGAGAGAGGTGGCAGCGGGAGCTTCACGCCGCAACATGTTGCCGACAACTTGCGCACGTGGCAAATGTCTTGTGTTAAAGTAATTAATTATATTTTACTCCAAAGAAAACTTGTAATTTGAAGCCAAAAATTATTAATAAGGCAATTATAATTGATTTCTTCACTGTCTAATAATTCATCATTCAAAACCCGGGACCTCTTCTCGATCAAACCAGCACACTAATTTTCAAGGCACCCACACTCGCAACGTCCAGCCTTTCTGCATACTCCGGTAGACAGAATGGTAGAGCCCACTCACAGGTACTCTACCTTCAGACCAGCTTGTCAGTTTGGTGCTCACTCTTTCCACTGCACTTTCAGTGCCAGAGGGGATATTCCCTGGATTGGGAAGAGGGCTGGGGCACACACCCACGAGTTGAGACTGTCGATGCGAGGCCTGACTAACAGTGTTAATGTTCAGGCGCTGAACACTGTTATAGGGTGCCCGTGCCGTCAGCAGCCACTCACGTGGTTTGACACTACGTAAGGTATCACGTTCTATGCTTTTCACCTTACGGACGTGAGCATGTCTTGTGTGTTTCAAGATGCCTTTTTCCAAACATAGTGGTATCATGGAGAATGTTAAACAGCCGCTCATTGCGTCCGGGCGTTTACAAGAGCTGACCCCCTCCCTTGTCACCTTCTTCGACCAGTTTAACAGGCACAGGCCCTGCGTCATCTCATGGTACTTGTCACACCTACAATCTCGAAGGAACTGTTTGAGACCCCAACTCATTTCAGCGGAGTGGTACACTCGTGGCTCAGTGAGTACCTTAGCCAGCCTAACCAGCCACCAATAGTTCCCACCGCCTATCCACGACTCGACTTTGTTGCTCTGCCCCCATTGGCACGTATCAACGTCCACAGTCAGAATAGGCACATATCTGCAGCACTCTCACGCGCTACTGGACAGCCTACGGCCCGACCTAGCACCAAAGAGATGTGTTGCCCATGTATCCCACCAATCACCCACAATCTGAAGGGTAAAATCGTTTTGCCAGAACCCGACTTTGTGCCCGACGGCAAAGCTACCAGGCCAATACTGTATACTGGATGCACTCTAGTGCCTCACAAGAACTAAGACACTTAAGAACACCACCAGAATAGGGTGCGTCTGGCCTGGCGTAGCATCTAACAAAAACCTATACTGATTGATGTAGTGTTCTTCTGGGCAGCCAGGGCATCGCGCGTCAAGGTTTGCAACACCAGTTCTACTTGCTGGGTGTTCTGATGACCTAGTTTGTCATTACAATACTGAAATGAGTGTTTGGCACATGACATATTGATATATGTTTACTTATGTGGATACATTGCTTTCATGTTTACCACTTACAGCCTCTGTAGAGTTGCTTGTCCCATCAATTCAAACTCACCATTCTTGTTGAAAGAACATCCATTCTTCCTAGCTGCAAAGATGAGCCCCCCCCCCCCCCTTTTTTTTTTTTTTTTTTCCCTATTGACAACAAATTTTGCCTCAGTTCTGGCACATACCAGACATTTTCTAGGTGGTTTCTGCATTCTTTGCCATTTACTGTCATTATTACATTTATGCTCCCTTTTCCATATCCATTATGTAATCATTGTTTCTAACAATGCTTTCACTGGATGTGGGAATTGCTCGTAGCTAATGTGCTCTGATGCACCAGTGTCTGCAAGCCACAGCTCATTATCAACATCTTCATCCATTTTGTGAGATAAAGCTTTTCCATTAGGCTCCTTTTTTTTTTAAACACCTCACTTAAGAGAATAAGAAACACTCTCTCTTTTATTTAGGCAATATCTTGCAAAATTTTGAATTTTATGATGTTGGAAGCATGACACATTCTTCTTTGTACATTTTTTTTCCTATGCTCTTCTCATTTTACAATAAGTGCTGCATCCTGTTTTGACTCTTCTGTAGGTAGTCTCATTTAAATTAGGCAAAGTCTCATTGAACATAGTGATAGTTCTAGCAACTACAGGTATAGATTCCCACATAGATTTCAACTCAAAATATTCCACTGGAAGTTTAGACATTACCGTACTCATTAAAAGCACGTTGAGTTACCTAGTCTTTGTAAATCTTTCCGGTTCATGATTTAGGTCCTCGAAATTCTTTTGCAACCTAGCATTGTGTATTTCATTATCTTCCTCTTGATTTTTATCACAACAAAAAAAATTTCCATTAAACAATTCACCTTTCGACCTGAAGTGTGTTCATAAACTGATAACAATTGGTTCCATATTTCAGAAAGGTGTGACATGTAATCTGTTAACTCACAATTTGTATCTTCCGTTGAACTGGCCATTATTAATTGAGCAAGTTCATCTTTCTTTTCAAAAGCCATAATTTTAGACATATAGGAAATTTTATTTTTGATCTTTGAGGTCTAAATTAGGGTTTACTGATTTCACCTCATTATCATGTATTACTCCAAACAGTCATAATGCTTTAACATCAGTTCAACTTGCTTTTCCATTTTGGCCAATTATTTCCATCTAGCTTGTTGATATTTGATCTTAGATCAATTTTGATAGTATTTAAACACAATTTAAGTTTTAATTGCAAACCTCTAATTACAATTAACTTAAAACTTTTCATCACTTACCAGATGTGTATATCACATATGACCACATGGAATCTTCATTAATACAGTTTTTATATATTACTGACACATTTTATTTATACGTAGCAACATCTGGGCACATAACCTGATGATTTTTATTTGCAGTGTTAAATAAAATTAGCAAGTGGTTTGGTTAATAAAATCTGTATTTTATTTTGCCCAGTTTTATTTACACCAAAGATAAAGAAGTGTTCATAGAGGAGACACAAGTTAAAAGTTTAAATGCATATTTTCAACAGTTTTGACAGTGTTTGCAGAAATAAAATACTGTCATTTCCTCGGAATTATCAAAAAATGTGTTTTATTCACACAGGGCCATGTGGTATATGGACAAAAGCAATAGAATAACTTTTTGTTGTGGTAGTGTACAGCTGTGGTAACACAACTATTTCATTCCCATTTATGTGACTGCAAACAATAAGAAATATAGCGTAAATGCTATGGTGAAAATAAATGTCTGTGTGAAGGTTTTTCTTAATTCAGGTGATTATCACCTCTATAAATGGTAGGGGTGTGCAAATATTCAAAAATACAAATAGTTGTGAATAGTAATTTAGAAATTATTTGCATTCAAACTTCTAATCCCGTATGCAAAAATTGTGAATAATTTACATTCTTGTTTTCAGTGATTATTTGTATAGTTGTGCCTATTTGAATCTGCTTCTGGCATATTTGCAGATGTTGACAGAACCTGCAATTTTTGGTCTATTCAACAAGCATAAAAACATTACCTTTTTCGCCAGTATAAATAATTTATATCTTGTCTTATGAATGTTGACAGTTTTCCTGTGTAACAAAGCAAAGCATATTTGGAAATAAAAGCCTCAGAGAAATAGATAGCTCAACTTCCACTACTCTTCAAACTAAGTTTGTAGTTTTTGTCCCAAGCTCCACCCTGCTCAGATAATTATCTACCAGCTTGACATTGAGGGTTGGGTCAGAGCAGTATAGTCCGTTTCATATAACTCCAGTAAATTTTGACCGTTCTCAAAAATAAGTGCGGCCACAATATATTTCTCCGCCACAGCTGTTCTGCGAGTGAAGAAAATGGTCTTTGTAAACAAATTACGAATCCAGTGGCAGTCATTGAAAGTCTGACAATTTCTGTCCAGTACTTAGGCTACTGTAACTGGTTGCCATTCCAGACTGTTTTATTTTTTTATGATCTCATAATATACTAGTTAGGGTTCCGTTTATTTTATTAGTGTGGTGAGGAACAATAGTGTAACATCTTTCGTGAGACATGATTGTTTTGCGGTTCTTCTTATCAGAGAGTGGCAATTGGAACTTAAATTGTTTTGATGATGCAGTTGAAAATTTTGTTAGTATGGAAGTAGCATTCAATTTACTATAACTCTAAAAGTTTTAACTTCATCGAAAGAACTCAGCACATAAATGTCATTGCATTTTTTATATAATTATCTACACCAAATGGGTGTTTATTTAGGCCACGTACATGTGAAAACCTCCCACGAGAACAAAATGCAACAAATACGTCACTGGTAATACAGATGTACGAAATTCACAATGTAAACATGTTCAGCAAATTTAACTCTCCACATAAAAATCGTTAGAAATTCAATAAAATAATTTTGAGTAAAATAAATTTTTTTTAAATCCAAATACATTTCAGATATTCTATTAACAATTTAGGAAAACATTATTTATAAATTTAATGTTCACTTTGTAATTCCTAAACACGTGCCAAACTGTGGATGATTACTTCACTAAAGTAACTTGTTGGCCACTTATACAAAACAATTTATGTGCTGATTAATGCTATTAACAAAACACGGGAGCTATTTCTTGAAACCAACAAATTTAAACTTCACAACATAAATACTTGTTTGCTCTAGCTTCGCGAGGGTTACAGAAAATGGCCGACCACAGCACACATCAAACCCTTTTACAAAGTGGTAGACACATGTTGATCATTCATTTCACAGACGTAACTGTTCTAAAAAGGTGCATATGACATACTACACTTAATGAAATACACAAATACAAAAATAATGAACTTCATATATAATATTCCGACATCCCAGCAAGGAATTCTGATATATAGATAAATTATTATATAAGAGAGCTCAATGGCAATGGCATTTCACCAGATGGGTCAAGACCATAGACAAGGGAGATTGGTGGTGACATTTCACATAACCATAATGTTCGCATGCTCTACCATAATATTTCTATATGTTTTTAAAAAGCCGTTGCTCTATAACTCAGAAAAATATTACATTAGTCTATGAATGTAATATTAACCATTAATGTTGTAATTGTTGTTAAATTTCTACATTATAATTTTTAATGCAGAGTACTGTTTTCTTCTACAATCATCGCAGAGACTGCCAACATAATAACGCATCCTGGAACAACCATCAGTTGACACGGTACTTTGGAAATGGGGGCATATACTATTTACATGCTGTGTAGGTTGGTCATAACATCTTTCAAATTTTACTGCAGTTATATGAAACTAACTTTAGCGAGGGATTGGAGTGATTGTTTTCACACCTGTGCCCAGCGCTCATCAAGGCAACCCCCTTGCCTTGATAAAGTGGGTTTTCCATGTTTTCTCTCTCTTTTTCTCTGAGGTGGCTTCACTTTACTCTTTGCTCCCCCCCCCCCCCCACACACACACACGCACACATGCACACACCTGTGGAAAGGGCGCTTAAGAGTAGGGTGACCAACCATAAAATAACACAAACAATGTGGATTTTCTGTCTGGACACATTTTTACTTTGCCTTCCTAATATTAACATGGCTATTTTTTCTTTATGCTATTATTTTCTGTGACATGCACCCACCCACACCAGCAAACTATGATGGTGAAGTCTGGACGAAGATCAAGTTGGCATGCATTGCTTGTCAACATGCATTTAGGTTACAATGTATTTCACTTTGACTTGACAGGCGTCCTTACTCTCAAGTAAGTGTTTAGTGCACTGACTGCCCTCCCTGGTTCAGAAGGTGATCCTACCGCATTGTTTTGGTTGCTACTCGAGCCTGGTGGGTCGTGGTAAGTTCTATGAAGGGCCTCTTAGGGGGAGGATGCCATCTGAGGGGAGGGGAATCAAACCCCAGAGTGAGTTGAACCGTGGTCATTTCCCATCCAAGACGAACGATCTTCCTCACTACTAGAGCTGCCAAGATACGGGATGCCAGCTATCCCAGGGTATGAATCAGGAGGTAGGTTAACCTATAATGATGATGGAGGTGGATTAACCTGGCAGAGGGATGGGTGCGATCCGCAGTGGCCACGTATGCCGACGTGTGGGAATATAGTTTGCGGGAGAAGGCACTACTTGACGTTTCGGGGTGACTTTCAGTGGTAGTTGAAACCTGACAATCTTCCCGGAAGCTAAGTGGAATATTGCACCTATTTTGAACGTCTTTCCTATGGTCTGCCTTGGGCGGGGTTACGGCGACTGTGGGCAATGGGATCTCCGGCTGGAGGGGGCGTATAAGTTCTTGTTTTTGTTCTGGCCAAAAGGCACCCAAGTATGCATCGAGCTCTGACTTGTGAGTAAGGGAAATCAACTGTGAGATGGGCCGAGGTCTAATGTCTGAATCCGCAGATGGGGGCGTGTGCTCACACTTAATTTCTGTCTCCCCTTGTGCGCTGTTGAACCTGTGTAATACTCGCCACTCTTTGCGCTGGTTGCAGCTCTGAATACCACACTTCTTTCCCTGCATCTAAACCTGCCATCTGACCTTTCCGTAGATGTACAGTCCTGGGGGTGCGTCTTATGCAAACACACCCAAAGCACTGACGGAGAGAGGTACAATTGGGGGAGCTTAGGTGAGGGAGCACTGGAAACCCAGGAGCTGCGGTATGTCCTTTCTGACTCGAAGACTTCACGCCCTATCTCCTGTGGAGTTCGTCACGCCTCACGGCTAAGTCTCAGCGAGGTTTCGATGCATAAACTTTCATTGTTAGAATAATATTAACTCACATGAAACAGATACTACAGTTAAAAGGAAGGTATGTAATGATTCCAAATTAATGTAATATTTATTATTACGCAAGAATTATGAAAGTGGGAAGTCCTGGTTGGATAATACGAGCTAGCTAAGAATTTATTAACTATGCTAATTTATTCAGGCGAGGGTGAACCTGGTAAAAGAATAAAACTTATTATTTTGATTAAAGACTAATTACGACTTGACGCTCTTTATAGAATTTCCGCTCAAGGGGAATTTGTCCAGAAGGGTAAAGTGTCATGACGACCTGCTACCGTGGAGTCAAGGGAATGACTAGGGTAAAAAGGGGGTGCAAGAAGTGGACGTTGTGCGTTACCTGTGGAGAGATAAGCCGTCCTTGCAGTCGGCTGGTGGACGAGCCTTCACAAGCTGCAGGAGAGCCTTTGCAAGCTGTAGGTTGGAACAGACTTCACAAGCTGCTGAAGAGCCTTTGCAAGCTGTGGCAGGCTACAGCAGAGGAGTGACGTCTTGGCTAGACCTAGGGGTGGGGGGGGGGGGGGTGCTCGCTGAACTATGTGGCCGGCATCTCTAGCGAGAGACGAGCTCGTGCCTGCTTATATAGTCGAAACTCCCTTGATCAGCGATCTTCTGGGGGTGCGGGGTAACGTAGCCTTTCATCGCAGGGGGTTGATTTATCAGGGTTGCTGCGCCACCGCACATTTCTTATCTCCCTGCTCCGAGGCGACAACAAATTTATCCACCTCGGCCCAAGGCTGGCGGGTGTGACGTCACGGCAGCAGAGATGCTGGGATCCCGTGGCGTTGGTGGAACTTCTTCTCAGATAATCTCAGGGTAGTGGTCCGTCTGGTAAATCAATCTTGGCTAACAGAAGTGGCGCTCACATGCCGGATTCTGAGTGGGCAGTGTAATTCATAATTAATCACGTTAATTATTTTTACATGTCTGAATCTGACCAACACGTAGAGTCTATTCAGTGGGCACGTGAAAAGTAGTTTGCCACTGTTTGTGACTTGCCCTGAGCTCTTGCTTGCTTGTTGATGGGACGGAGTTGCCCTTAGTGTGCACAAATGCGCTGCATAGCAATGTGGCATGCGTCAGACTTAAGTTTATATATAAATTATTTGTTTTACATTTTTCAGTTACAAAATACTTTCTCACACGTTATTAAGATTATCAAGTACTCTGCAAATGTAAATTTGGTATATCAGTTTTGTATGTTATTTCAAGACGTATGTACATCTAAAGATTCCCCTATATTGAGAACAGTGATAGGGAGGGGAAGGGGGGAGGGATATATATAGAGATATATATATAGAGAGAGAGAGAGAGAGATAGAGCGATAGATAGATAGAGATAGCGGCATACTTTTTAGCAGAATATAATCTTTTCAAATTTATATACTGCACTTGACGAACGTATTATTTGTGGGGGAACAGTTTGTTGTGTGATCAGTGAAATTATATTTATTTATTTTATATATAACTGAAATCAAATGTTTACTTGAGCTATTCAACTTTGAAACTATTTGCATGTTATTCAAAAATTTTAATATTCTATTTGAAAATATTTGAACATCAAAATCCACATTTTGCACACCGCTACTAAATGGACTATTCAATAACGTACCAATACCAACAATCTCGCTAAAATCTAATGATCATTGATCTGCCACCACAGCTAATGGCAAAAATTCATAAAAAGACCAGTTATCATGATAAATAATTGTCCAGCTCTAATAAATATGGAATATAAGTTTAAACCAACTACTTCAAATGAGTAGACTTATAAAGTAAAACAAGTAACAACCCCAAATGGGAATGTAAATTACAGTAATGCCTCTGTTTACCAGACATCTAATTTGTGTACTTCGTATTTACTGGACAAAATCTGAAGCACAGTTATTTTTATCTCTTTGGCCATTTGCCACTTGTAGGGCCTGAAAAGCATTCTTCAGCGATGAGATGTGCCTACGTGTTAACAGCCGTGTTAAGCAGGTGGGTGTAAGTTATATTTTGAATTGTGCAATGGCTCATCTGCGGGCATCTACTGTAACCTGAGCATAATTCATAACACCCGTAACATTTCCTTGTAGCTTGATGTTAATTGTGTTTGTGTTTGAAAGGTTTATTTATGAATACATAAATATACTAATTATGACTGCCCTTCAAGTGTGGACAATTGGCATTATTCACTATTTATAATCTGCTCTCTATGTGTGTGTGTGTGTGCATAATGTGTAAATGTGCCCTGCCCGATATGTCTGTTTCTGTTTGCTGCAACAATTTTCTATGTTTTACAAGGCACATTCCTATCAGTTGCTGTTTATATATAATTTTAACAACCTAGATGTTGCTATTGGTAGTACTTTTGTTTTACGTACTTAAATAAATGTGCAAGTGTTTCAGTCCAGTGTTTTAACATGTTTTTGTATAACTGCTATGTTACAGTGAATGAGAAGTTCTGACATGAAAGAATAGTATACAAAAGTAAAAAGTATGTTCTTGCATTGCTCTTGGGAGTCAGTAAGCATTACCTACATACAGGTATTTTATTCTACAATGTAAATGGCTTTCATTGGGTTTACTTGTCCCTTGTAGGATGTGAAATACTACTGTATACATGTGAAATAAACACACGTGCTTTCATGGCAGGTGCAAGAAATTTCTTGTTATAAACGTTCAAATGGCATGGTTACATGGTCACAGAACTTGCTGTTGCTCACATGTAACATAGTCCAGGTTTTATTTTCTGTGGCGTTGGGGATATTACTTCCAACTTATAGCCATTCATGCACATAGGTTAAAAAATGTGCATGTTTGTTATTGTGTGAATTTAACATATGCCTCCAGAAAAAACCTATAGGCAGGTGTTACAGTGACAAGTAGACATCATAACATTCAAAAGACCATAATTACTGAACAATGACAAAAGAGCTTAGAATTAAGTTTGAGGATAGTGATGAAACAGACACAATGTCTGCCTGCTGTGATGCATCATTTTTAGCCACTGGGAAGCTCCGCGCAAGGCATGAGAAAGAAATAGACGGGCAATTGATAAATACTGCCGGAAACTTGTAAATGTCAGCTGGTTCAGTCTGAGCCTTAGAGAGGTTTGTAAATTATGGCCCGCCCCAATAAGGTGGTTTACGTCACCGCTATTCTTATCATGATCATATGTGCCTATTATTGTATTCTTGCAGCTAAAGGGTGACTAGGACCTGTGCTCTTTTCATTTCAGAGACAAAATGTGCAAGTTGCACATGGGTAAATACTAGTGATGGATGAGCTTGAATTTTACAGCTGTGAGTAGAGTCAAGTTGTATGAAACTCGAGCAAAGTTCAGTAGAAAAATTTCGAGTTAAACTTGAGTTTCAACCATAAATGTTGACACACTTTTCTGCTCTGAACTTTTGTGCTCTGCAAAAAAATGAATTAACATCAAAAATATAAATGTCTTTTAATTTGTTTACAATAATTCAAAAGTAATAATTTTGCAAAGAATTTGTAAAATAAATGTTAATAAATAAGGGCAATATTGCTTTATAAAAAAAAATTTAGACTCTGCTTTCTTACAAATTATTAACATTAAAATGAATTAAATAAATAAAGTCTTTACAAATATTTAGTTACTTATAATCATTAAAATTAGAACAAATGAATGTCTTTTTATAACTTCATTACAAATTTTCACTGCACATTCTACATTTGATTTTTCTTATCCAAGTTTCCTCTTTTAGCTATTGGTCACAACTTCTTTCTACTAACATAAAGATCTTATCACTTATACTCTTTTACATTTTAAAGTTTGTGCCTATCGGCTGACAAATTTATCGATGAGAGGAAGACGTCTGTAAACTCAACTTAAAAGTCGCAACAGTTTCATTCACATTATCGACAATAAAGGTCCTGACTTACCGCCCCTACAAAGTTAAACTTACGTTGGCGTCAACTAAAGCCGTCACATACTCAAAAAACAACAAAAAGTTCCTCCTCGCAGAAGTTACAATAAATTTCCAAGAGATCCCTAAACGTTATCTTCTAAAACAAAAAATCATAAATACTTTAACTTTATGCTGCCTACTAGAGACCCTACAAAAAATCTACAACTACAAAACAAAGAGTACTTATCTTTTTAAAGGCCTACATGTTGTACGGCCAAGCCAGGCTCCTCTAGCCTGCCTTCACTCGGACCTGTCTCGACATCTAAACTTCGACCCCCTTTGTCAACTGACTGACTGCGTCTGACAGCTTCCTCCGATTGACTCAGACTAGCTCCCGCGCTGTCTCAACGACGACTCTTAAAACATTGCCTCTCCACAGCTGGCTTCCATCAACAATGTGTTGCGCCTGGCCTCATCTGACATCATCACTCGTCACCCGGCCTTCAGCCAATCAGAACACTCCGCGCACACTTGTTACAGCTCGCAAACACATTATCAGCACCAACTCACTTCCCTTGTCACCTGAGCTCACCCACTATCGCACTGCTGTCAAAGCAAAATGCCTCCGTCAGTTAAACTCCCGGAATGTCTGCGGACAACACAGAGTGACCCGAAAACAATTCGATATAATAGTGATTGCACACTTCAGCGACGAAGTGGCAAAAACAAAAAGGTGGAACATATCTGCAGCCGATACAAAGAGTGATGAGACTGAACTCAGCTCTGATAGATGACAAGCATCTTCAACACAGACTCAACAACTATCCACAGTCTTTATATCCGAACTTTAGAAAAATTTTTATTTTGAACAGAATAAAAAAGAAAGGACTAGCAAGGAAAAAAATTAAAGGCATCTGAACAGAAGAACAATAATTAAAAATTTTAAAGAAGCACTACAAGTTAAAATTCAAACAAAAACATGACTACTATGTTGAGGTCAAAAAGGACCTAAGTACACAAACTCAAAAACAATAGTGAAACGATTTTCCAAAATTATAACCAAAACCTGAACTAAAATAATATTAAGTCATTACCAAAACACCATAAAGGAGGACTCACATCCAAACAAAAAAATTAGTGATAAACCTAACCAAACAAAATAATTTAAAACCCTAAAACCCCTAAGGAAAATAATAAAATAACCTAACTCATCATAACAAAAAATGAACTCGCAAAAATCACTTTGTAACACTATACACTTAGTTTTTAACCAAGAATAAATTGAGTGTCCACAATATAATATTCTCAAATATTAATGCTTACATTTTGACTTGTGTAAACAGCTGACTCATTTTTATTTTCTATCATTTGCAGCCATGGCAGAATATGTAAAATTTAATTAATCCTGGGAAAATCAGGAACAAAGTGCCGAATCTGCATAATTTTGTTCCTACACTCTTATCAGAATTTTGAAACATAAATGCTTTTGATAGTAACTACTCTGGGGCACATGTTTTTACTACACTCATTAAAAATAAAACCATTACAGTAACAGCCATTTGGCCGTGATACAAACAGGGCCAAATCAAACTATCTAGTCTGTTCTGCTATGATTGGCTGAGGCAAGACATGGCATTTTTTTTGCTGGACATTAATACCATCTATCTTTTGGGGAAACAACTTCTTGAATTTGCATAGAAGCTATCTGCCTATCTGAGTTTCCTGCCCCTGATGGGGTGGAGGTTGGGGTGTTCTTGAAACTGTCAGGAGAATAATGCTCTTCTGGAAGACCACAGCAAGGAAGTTTTATATTAAAACTGTTCCTCTTTTTGTCATTCTTTTTACAAACTGCATCTATTAAAATTTTCACATCAGAAGACTAGTTTCCGTTTTCTATTCCCTTCTTTTCTATATCAATTTTTTTTAACTATCACAGTGCTGTATTACAGTGTCACTGCTGACGTCTCATTGATGCAAGTTGCAGATGGAAAGACGCTATACCAGTTTCAGTGTAGAGGCAGTGTAGTGTGTGATATGCATTCTACTACTGCCCTTATCGCTCCCACACATCGTAACCATATATGCACAGACAGTGTTTTGTGCATTTTGTTTTATTTATATTTTTTTTAACACAAACAATATGTTATGAGTGTGTGTGCCAGCACTTATCTCGCTGTCAGCAACCACCCTAATACATCAGCATGCATAAACGACTCAAGTTCTGTCTGACCTACATACAAGCAGCATCGTTTAGGTGGCCTTAGTTCCAGAAAAAAATGCAATTGCGATCTGGGTAAATACCACAAATTCTAATTTTCGTAAACTTCTGAAATGCTAACACCATTTTCAATAGAAGAAAAAAAGACATGCTCTAAGCAAAAATATATCAACCAAAAAAAAATATTTTTTTTCAATTTCAATAATTTGAAGATAAAAATTTTTGCCTCTGGCCTTTCGAGTTATCAGGGTTTTATAGCATTGCCTATCACTGTTGCTATGCATGCAGTATTTAGCAAGTTATGGTCTGGGCATATGGCACGTGGGTGGAGAGGACAGCATGTCATGACTTCCTTTCATGTGTTTAGCATCTTGTGCGTGGCCTAACACACCAGACACGCACTTCAAGCATGTTCCAGCCAAAATTTTATAGTTTTTATGCCTTTTTTTTTTTTTTTTTTTTTTTTTGACAGTTGTGGCCTACCAATTGACAGTAGTGGCATAACCCCTCTAGTATGTTATTACTCCATTCTGACGAACGTACTTTAAATAACTTTCAATTGAGACTAATTGCATTTTGCATTTTTTTTTTTTCTAACTTTCCGAGATTGTTGTCTTAATATCGCTTTACTTGCTAGATCCATGCTCATATGATAGGGGTTTTACTGTAGATGCCTGAATAGTTTTCTATGACTCAGAATATCATTGTTTTCTATTTTAAAAAAAAATTACATTACCCTGGCACACTCGTAAACTTCTATTTTGACATAATATTCAGTCATTTGATTTTTCAGAAATTTATCTTTTTAAGAATTATAAATAACATTGAAAACCAGAAACATTTATGAATTAATGTTGAAATCAAAGAAAAATTATGATAGTCCTATCACATCTGCTACATATTGCCTGTTTTTGTAATCACTTTGTGATTGGTATTTTTTGACTAATGAAATTATTTCTTGAGCAGTTAGTCACGTTTGTGTTTTGTCATTTTTTCTCCAGAAACTCGTAGTGAAACGTGTGGATGCTGGCCAGCCCCTGGAAAATGAAATGCTCAGCGATGACTTCATTAGGGAGTCGTTGCGACTGTATCTCAAGCTAATTCCGTTCCTTGGGAATACCAACAGGGATGAGCAAGCGTTTGATACATTCAGGAGCTACAGTGAAGCAATCCAGTTTGCTGTGGAGTAAGTTTCATATTATACTTTATTATTTTATTTCACAAGATTTTAACCTTAACAAATTATAAAACGTATTTTGTCAGCTTGAAAAAAAAGTTATAGTACATTTTCAAATCTCGCAACTTGGACAGTTATTGCTACACCTGTTTTGTGTATACAACTTGTCCTTAAAGACAAATTTGGAGAGTTGTGAAAATATAAAAAAATAAATCCTCGTCAAAAGTGCAAAAACAAAAAAAAAAAAATGACAGAAACTTTAGTAACTGCAATACCATACAATAAAAGAGGGATGACATCTTTTAAATGTTTGCTTTTAGCAAGTGTATTGTTGACATGTCAGATGTTGTGCAGTTCATCTCCTGCTGCCACATTTTCCTTTGTCAGCTATACTTGTTTAGTACAGTCAAATATTGACAAAACGACCCTTTGTGGAAACCTTTAAATATTTAGCTAAAAAATTGAATAATTTGAAGGAATTGGACTGGAAACTAATTGTTGTATTTATTTTGGTTGTAAACATTGTGATTCTCTTCGCCATTACTGTACAACTGGGAATAAGGAAAATGTAAAAATAGACATCACTTACTAACATAACTGTCCTCTCTTTCCGTCAAGGTCGTCAGGGTTTACCCATGCGCATCTGCTGGCCTGTTGCTGAAGTTAAGACACCAGAGTTGCCTAGTTCAGAGATCACCCTTAGAAAAGGTGCATAATAATAAAAACACTGAACTGAATTCCTGGGAGTAGAAATAAAGACTATATTTCTTTGCTACTGCTGTGAAACTATATATAAATTACAAGTTTATACCCAGATACTTTTCCTACCAAGAGCTGGCTGGAGTAGGTCCCGATGGCTTAGTTGGTTCTTTCCCTCAGATTAATTAATATTTTGGGAATATGGCTGTCCTACTGTGCATGGTTTTCATGGTTGCATGGCCTTCTTGATCTCATCGTTCCAGTGCTCAGTTGGGTCAGCTTGCAGGTGATAAGCAGGGGTTGTCCAGTTTCCCGCCCCCAATCAATGACATGCTTTTACTCATTGTGTTCCGGTAAATTGGGCCCCGTTGTCCGTTGGGGTAGCCTCATCTCTGGTAAACTTCCTTCTCTAGAATATTTGTAATTATCCCTGCTTCTTGGTGGGCATGGGAAATGCCTCTACCCATGATGAAAAGAGGTCCCTCACCATCACGAGGAACCTTTTCCTTTGGGGCTACGTGAATAAGGTCCCACGTCTTCCGTGTCTGTGTGTATTCAAGGGGAGATATGCCTCTGAGACATATATTTCGCTTTAGGGACAGGGTATTCCTTGTATCATGCACATAGATGGCATTATTCCATGTAGGTTCATATGTCTCTGGCAATCCCCTCCCATATGTACCACTGGGAGATTGCTCGAAACGTTTCTTGGATACCGCAGTGTCCGACATGAAGGTGGTCGTGTTGGTGCTCGCAGATGCCTTGCCGTAGTGCATGCAGTAACAATATCTTCCACCCTTATGTGCATGTATGTGATCTGGCCAATACAATTCCTTGTTTGGTTTTGTACCTCCCTGGACTCGTTTTCATTAGCTACTGCTGTTCAGGATACCACTGCTCCTGCTCTTGCAGCATTTCCTTACACTTTCCCTGAATCTTAGCTGATGGAGGATTGCTGTGTTATGAGGTTTCTCCTGGGTGAACCAGGGGGGAATCATTCTCTCCCAGCCTTCTGGTTCTGGGAAAGGACATCAGGCATATCCTTTTCCCACTTAAGGCAATGCTCAATAGTTAATTCGAATTCCATAAGGAATATGACCCATTGAGCTGGCTCTGCTTTTTGGTTTTTGGTTATGGTCAGCCATGTCAGGGCTTGGATATTGGCCTGCTTTAGGAAAGACCGGTCTTCTAGATTATAGCGGTACTTTCATAAAGCTCGGAACATGACCAAACACTTAAGTACATTGATGCGGTATCTCCTTTCTGTCATTGAGAACTGAGTGATGGTGTATATAATAACGTGTTCCTGCCCGGTGGGGGGTTCTTGATACCCTCATTCCGTTACCACAGGCTTAGGTTTTATGAACCAGTGGTGGTTTGGATAGGGGGTCTGTGCAGCATACAAATATTGTTGTATCCCTTCTTTATGTTTTCATATGTAGTGTACTGTTTCTCTGATCATTTCCAACAGACGACCTTCAGTAGGAGCTCTTGGAGTGGTGCCATTAAGGTAGCTACATCCTGGACAAAGTCCCGTAGCCAGTTATATAGGCCTAGAAACCACGTCAACTGTTTAGGGGTAGAAGGTTCCCGTAATTTCCTGCACTCTTTCTGGTAATGGAAAACGTTCATCTGGCGTGACTCTGAGGCCAAGATATTCTGCATTGGTTTTGCCGAAGTGGCACTTCTCCAGGTGGCAGGTCAGCTTATGCATCTCAAATATCTCTGGTACTTTCTGGACATTCATCTGGCATATTAAACCTGTGAGGATGATGGCTGACATGAGTCATTAGAATGAGGCTGGGACACACTTCAACCAGAAGGGCATGACGGTTAACAGCTTACTTTTGTGGCATCTTAAAATATGTATATTTCTGAGAATCTGGGTTCATCTGGATCTGCCAGTAGCCACTCTTCATATCTATTGTCGAGGAGATATTGGCATTCAAAAGGTCCCTAAGAGTATTTAATATGTTAAGTCACGCTGAGGCTATAGGATGTGTGATGTTATGTAACACCTGACAGTTTATGCAGAAGCGTAGCTCTCCATTCATCTTAGAAATCAGCACCATTCTAGAATTGTATGGGTAATCAGATGGCTCTACAAGCCTTTGGACTTTCATGTCTGCCACTTGTTACAATATTATTTCAAATTTTTGTTGTGATGGTTTTCGAGGTTGACAACACACAGACCTATGGTGTTGAAAACATATTTCATGTGTGTTGGCGCTTTTATGATTTTTAATAATATGAGTAATAGTGGAGACAGCTAATTAAAGCTGTAGGTAATAGCAGAGTGAATAAATTCACGATATACATGTGCAATTTAGATATGCCTAGTGCCCAAATTTAATTAAATATGATTATCACTACGGTCGCGCTTCTATGCCGCCTTAATAGTGAGCGCGATATTTAGTGTCTTTTTCAACTCTAATTAACGTCCTTCTTAATTGTCTGTATTGGTCACAGTCAATTAACTCGTACTCATTATCAACATGTGTTCAGTCTCTCTGTTACCATAATTTATAATGACTTTCACTCACACATTTAGTCCAATAGTCTAGTCTGCCAGTCGCACACTCAACTGCAGAATACCCGCAGTCGCAGACTTCCCTTTCGCTGGTCGCTGCTCATTCTTCTGTTGTTCGGAACTGTGCCACTCGTTCATTCTATCATGCATTCATTCATTCATTCATTCATTCATTCATCAACTGCAACTCAAAAACTCCCGGCCCGGAGGCCTGCCACAATTTTTATAGTGTCACGCCTTAACATCTGGAATGTTCAATGCACCTCGCTGAAAGAACGAGGTCAGTAATCCAGAGCATTTTTCACATATCAGCTGAAAAAAATACTACCAGAGTCCACGGCACGTGTCTGTTATTCGATACCTGTCGTTGCCTGGCCTTCCTCTGGCACTATTGTATGACAACTCTTTCCTCTTTTCACTCGCCCGCACACCATGCGAAGCTGATAGTGAGCAACGCTGCCCCCTCCTCAAGTCTGTTTGTCCCGAACAGACACTGCAACATCTGGACCGTCGTGGTGGTGCCAGTTGGTCGATGTGAACAACCGTCGGCTTCGCCCGGAAAGACAACATCAAGCTTATTCAGAATCCTTTGGGGGCCTTCCCAACATTTCTGTAGCTTCGGACAGTACTCTTTTCTCCTCTGTGGGCTGTAAAGCCACATAAGTTGTCCTTCTTGAAATACATTGCCTGACATTCTCCTATCATACTTGTCTTCATCCTCTCACTATTTATTCTGAGGTGCTGTCTAGCAAAATTATGAATGCCAACAAGTCTGTTACTTAATTCGCTGGCATAATCAAGGGCTGCAGTTTCCTCTTGTGTCTGTTTCGCCCAATTTAAAGGCTCTGACACCGGTGTGTGGCGGTTGGTATTTCTAGGAGATTTAGGCATCTTGCTTTTCCCTTGCTTGGTCTATTCGGTGGAGCGCTGCTAGACATATGGCGTCAGGTTGAGGCTTTTTGTGGGTTCGTTCTCCCATTGCCAGTCCTCAGGGTGTCGCAGAGTCTGGCCTTGGAGTAGCAGATGACTGGGACTCGAATTGATGGTTTCGTTTGTGCTGCATCGCAGAGCAAAGAGGATCTTGGGTATGTGGCAATCCCAATGTCTCAGGTCTTCTCCCATACTGAGCCTGATGTTCTTGATTTCCTGATTTCGTCGCTCAGTATGGTTACTTGTGCGTGGTATGGGGTAGTTGTCCAGGTCTCAGCTCTCCATTCTTGGCATGCTGGTACCCAATATTTACTAGCAAACTGGATCCCATTATCAGTTAGGATGCTTTGTGGGTATCCCCAGCATGGAAATACTTCATTGTTGAACTTCCCTATTATGTGACCAGTTTCTTGGCTCGGGAGAGGGGACGTTTCTAGCCATCTGGAAAACAAATCTCTCAAAACCAATAGGTACCAGTTTCCATTGGTGCTGCGGGGGTAAGGTCCCATTAGATCGGCAGCTATTTGCACCCACAGGGTATGTGGTTTTCTGGGCTTGGCCATGGTTCACCTGGCAGGGTAGGCCTTGTGCTTACAACAGTTAGTGTAGTTGCGGACATATTGGCGGAAGTCTCGACTCATGCCATCCCAGATGTATCTATTACTGATGTCTCTGCAAGTGTCTCCCGGCTTCCAGGGTGTCCTGCGTTGGGATGGTCGTGGAAATGGCGGCAGATCTTGACTAGCAAGTCCTTTGGTATCCAGATTCTCCATTTGGCTTCCAGCTGACTATTACGTGACCAAACGATGTCGTCTCTACCTCAAATTTTTCTGGATGCTTCTTTAGTAGCTCTTTCACTTCAGGATCCTGCTGCTGGTGCTGTTCAATCTGTGTATGGCTTATCTTGAACTGGAGAAGCCTGAGTTTCTCTTTTGGGCTACTTTCTGGAGATTCAGGCGGTAACATGCTGTCCACATTTTCATCAGGCTTAGCCTCTTCATTAGGGTCGGTCTGGCAGGATTAGGCCTCTGGTAGATTGTTGGCCTTGCCGGGGCAGTGCTGGACTTCGAAATCAAACTCTGAGCGAATGAGGTCCCATCGTCCAAGACTGGCTGTTTGGTTATGTGAATCCCGTATCCACTTTGCTGTCCATTCTCAAAATGAAGTGTACCCCTTCCGGGTGGTATCGGTACTTCCGGATCGCCCTGATAACAGCAAGGCATAATGCTTGTTGATGTGATATCTTTGTTCTGTGGCATTCAGTTGGGTGCTGGCATAGTCTATTACGAGAGGCTTGCCATCCAGGTCCTCTTAATACAACACTGCATTTAGACCATTCTGACACGCATCTGTCTGCAGAATAAGCGGTCTCTCTCCTTGAGGTCGATGCAGACTGTGAATGTGTTGGAAACTGGTCTTGAGTTCCTGGAATGCAGTGCGATGTTCTGGCCTCCACCGCCACCATGCTTCCTTTCCCAACAATGGGTGGAGCGGTGCCATGAGGTCGACGCTGTTAGGTATGAAGTCTAAGAGCAGTTACACAATCCGAGAAAGCGTCGGAGTTACTTCTTCGTACATTGTTCCTCCACTTCTTGTATTGCTAGGATGGATTTTTGTTGGGGAAAGTTGTTTTCTGTGGAAACGACATGGCCCAGATATTCGTTGTATGTCTTCCCGAAGTGCCTCTTCTAGAGCTTGGCCATTACATTGTTACGAGGTAGGGAGAGAAGAAGGATAAAATTTAGAATTAAAGTGAAAGAAAAATGAGCCAAAACGAAACCTAACCTGCCAGGCCTTTACCATGTTTCAACACGTGCCCTTTCTCCTGTTCTATAGTATGCACTTATTAGTACTGTTAGAGTTACTCAACTGCACCTTAAGAGGTGACAAGAAGGGGGGGGGTGTTAGGGGGTTTGACTCACTGGTAGCTGAATAAGTAAGAGAGATTATTAAAAATATATATTTAAATTAATACTTATAAATCACCATACATTTACTTTACACGGAATAACAGGATGAAGTTATTGTACTGATTTACACTAAGACTAATCACTGACATTAAGGACACAGCTATTCCCTATCCTTGCCGATAGAATTAACTATAATGGGGAATGGGGACAATGACTCAATATCAGCATTGGTCCTTACCGCTAACGCCATTATGTTCACCCTTAACTTCTGGACGGTTGGCCTCGGAACCCCTTCTGGCCAGTTGTACGTTGGTGCCCTTGTCTTCAGCCTCAATCACACACTCAATACATGTTGTGGTCTCGTCACCTTCTGAAGGGTGGTGAGGGTGTTACCGTCCTGCGGAGTCTCTTATATAGCGGGGAAAAGTGGGACATGTTTATAAAACAAACATGCCTGGCTACCATCTGTATCCCACCCGACCTTAGGCGGTGTAGCGCCGCCAAATGACACTACATTACTCCTCCCTCCCCCTACCCCCCCATCGTCGAACGAACAGCCGCCCTCTGCTGGAAAGGGAATATGGTTGTAGGCCTCATAGAGTGGCCATGGTACGAGTGAGTGTGAGAGGCACTGGATCCAAAAATACATCAGCAGTTGTGGTAGGCCTAGGGGCTCCAGGGGACATAGACAATGCGTGGTGGTGGCATACCCGGGGGACTTACTGCGGTATCGAGGGACCAATGACAAGTAGAAACCACCGTCAAAATAAGATCAAAATTCAATTTATGCAATAAGTGAATTAAAATTTCGAATGGAAAGATAATATAAATTAAGGGGCAAAAGGCAAGATGGAATAAAAGATTGCAGAAAACATACAACAATTTCACAAGTAAAAGAAAAGGCTAGCCAACATTCAGGGTCAATTGAACACGTTGTAAGCACCACTGAAGGAGAAGAGGGTGGGGATGTGTCCACAGCCACATTTAATAATTAAAAGAAAATGATAAACCTACCAACACTAGGCTGTGGGCACAGGTAAATGGAGAGGGTGGTATTGTGCGCACAAATAGTGAACGCTTAACAACCTGCTAGAGGTATGACGTGTAAGATATAACAGTGGAAAGGCACCGCCATCAGGCTGAAAGTGAGATTAAAAATTAACAGCTAAAGTACAATGTGCCATTGTTATCTTCATAAAGTATAAATAAAAGATTTTGTATCAGGAAATACAATGCAGAAGAAAAAAAATATCTACACTACAGTTGGCAATGCTTATGGCACTTGAACAATATGTGAAATTCTGCAGTTGGCTGCACATTTTGCATGTTCAACTGTCGATAACAAACAGTGATGTTTGCTATACAATGCAATGAAAATGGGTTTTTAAGACATTGGCACTCTTTAAGTATGTACAGGAGTATGGGAATAAATCTTTCTACATCAAAAGATAAGTAATTAGTTATCCTAGCGTGTACTACACAGATAAGTTACCTGGATAGTTACATCTATGTATATGCGTACGTATGAATTACGTGTATGTAAGTCATATTAAGGACATTTTGCTCACTTAATATGTTACATGAAGTAGTGACAAGTAAAAGAAAACATTATAAAATACGTGAACACAAAAGTTAAAATCTGCTGTACACAATTGGCATGATAGGAAAGTTAATGCCCTAAATGTGGTAGCCGTGGCTTGTATTGTCGTAACTCTCATGTGTTCAGTATATATGTTTGGGGACTAGGATTCACTTTGTAAGGAAAGTTTTTTCCACTCGTAAAGATTATAGAAGCACTCGAAGTACAGTTTATGTGACACACTGGCTTTTGTTTTGGGAAGTCTTGTTTGTCGCCACTGATTATCACTATCTTCCATATTATGACGTAACGTGAGATGATTTGGCATATCACTTTTGCGTTTGGTTTTGGATAATACTTATACTCTGTTTATAATATAGTAATGTGCCCGAGGGCGGAATGAATACGACAACAAAATCATATCTGACAAGAACAGTAAACATGTTACTTGAAAAACGATGAAACTTAACCAATGCTATACATAGATACAACCATCTTACATGCTAATGGAATGTTTTTTTTTTTTAATGTAGTTTATTCAACAATGTACACACAATATCTGCAGACATGGAAGGGGAAATAAAGGCAGAGTACTCCTAACCTAACTTAAGAATTAACACACTGGTCACATTTGCGACTGAACTCAGTTAGAGAAAATAACAATAAAAGGAGGTAAGTTCAATATACAGTTACTCTGCGCACAAGGCAGTGTAGGAATATTTTTAAATAGATCAATACACTCCAGTAGGCATTAAAATATAAGATTATTGACCAGTGGACTGTAGGCCCTAAGCAAAATGCTTGACCCAATGATGGCAGTAAAACATACAAGTGAATCTCTCCAATGGAAGGAGAAATAAGTAATACTATCTAAGTCAGTAAGAATAAATGTGCAAGGCACACATAACATATATTAAAATATTATGCTTAAAATTTCAGTAATAAGAACTTATGTTTTTTTCTGCTTTTAAGTTTTCTTTCTACTTTTTTTTTTTTATTATTTGAAGTTTTGTGTTGAGTGAACTGATATACTTATAAAAGAGTAATCCTCACTGGTGATTACCATAATTAACATTCGTAGTACTTTACTATGAAAGGTTAAACAATGTTTGCCATATCAACTTTAACATCTGAGCTACAATGCTTGGAGATAAGAAAAACAGTACTTAGTTGAGTAAGCAAAAGCAATGGCTCTTTAGGCCGAAGTGCCAATAACTATAAATAAAAGTGGAGTATGCCTTGTATAAGACAATTAATAGTCAAGGTCACTAACATTACTATAACCCTATAGTCACTGCCTTGAAGGTATGAAAATATTAAATTCTTGTAAAACAGAGGAATGCTTTAAGTAGAGCTTTCATACTGGAGTAAGGTAAACTTGTATTCACTAGTCTGGTGAAGCATTGAGCTTTTTAGTAAATATGTACATAGTTGACTTTGAAATATATATTGATTTGTCGAAGTGACAAGTACTTGAAAATATTCTGCCATAAGGCATGTATGTTGACTCATAACAGATATTAATGGAAGGGACTTGTAGACCCAAGTAAAACACTGTTAATATAACACTGATATTCCTCGGTAGGAAATAAACGTAGTTAAAACTCAATCCCCAAATAAGGAGGGACACTTACTATAATTACTGTACATGAAATAAGCACTGTTCTAAAGCAGGAATAGTTTGTCAAATCCTGAAACTTCATTAATATAACATAGAAAACTGAAATAACTGGAAGACTGTTGTCTGAAACATTTTATGCCCTAGGCATATGATTGCAATACATATATCCTTAAAATAACTGGGACCACTGAGGTCAAAGTATTAAGTTGTAAAAGTTCTGCCATGAGGCCTTTAATATCATAACACAAATAATTGCAGTAAACAAAGACCCTAGCTTGTAATACCTTGAAATCAACTTCTTGTAGAAAGTCACTCAACAATACACAGAAGGCAGGAGCTCGTATTTCAATTCTCACTCGAATACTCACCAAGTACCTTGGTATGGAAGCAATAGTGAAGAGTATGGTGATTGCCACGAAGGCTGATATACATTCATAGAATTGCACTGTTTGAAAAAAAATATACATAAGTGTTTCTATTGCTGGGAAAAACTTTAGGCCTCAGAATACTGACATAGTGTACACAATAAAATTAATTGACACTAGTTTCGGAATGAAACGTTGTGTTGAACAGTATTCAAAAGGGATCCACTGCTAAGCTCAATTATACTTATTCATATGGTGGGTAGCATAGCAAGTGGGAATACTGAAAACACAAAGCAATAACACAAGTACCCAAGGGGACGAAAATACAAAAAAATATTGACGGACTTGCTGAGTAGTAAGTAATAGCTTACATATTAGCTGGAGGTGAAATATGTGGCAGGAGTCAGTACCCATATGACAGAATAAATTATGGCATTACAAATAACTGTACACCCAATGGGGAGGGGGGTTGAGTATGATCAATATTAAACTAAAATGTTTGGCTGAATAAAGTTTTGTTGGAATATAAATACACAATATGGTAATGAGCTTGGTGGAAGGCTTGTTCGTACGTAAACAAAATGAATGTAATGCTAAGAACAGACGAAGTCTAAAGTGGAAATTTTCAATAATTAAGGTAAAATCACATATTTTAATGGGGATGGTACATAGGTCTAAAAGTAAGGTCTTATTAGGCAGTAAAATGCAAGTTAAGTAAACAAACACAATTCTGAGATTATTTACTAGGGGAACTGGAATTGTAGGACGGGGTAGTGACTGTCTCATGACGAACGTCAGACCGCTCTGTGGCGTAGCGATCGCCAGTACGTGTGAAAGCCATGGGCAGGAAGAGTCCAGCTGTGAAAAAAAAAACAAAGTGACAGAGACACAAGGTCACCATAGGCAAGTGGGCGAAGAGAGTTCCCCACCTCCTCCGGGTGGCACAGTCTAGAACGCCCGTTGCCCTGCCAACCATCTGTGCATGCGCAGTGTGGCCACGCTCACTATCAGTGCAGCCAGTTGTGGTGGCCGGCATGACGGACGTCACTGCAGGCATGAGAGTAGCAGCACCCCTGGAGGACGGATATTGGCAGTGGATGAGAGACAGTTGGATGGCCACAGACGGAAGGCAGGAGGGAGGCAAGCACTGCACGCTGTGGGCTGTGCTGCTGCGTACTACACAAGCTGAGTGGGCGATGATTCAGAGTGGCCCAGTTGCAGTATATCTCGGCTCATAGGTAGCGATGTGGACAAAAGTACAGCGTAGAGCGGCGTGCAGGGAAGGGACAAACGCACTGTAACACATTTTCAAACATATATGAGACACAGAACAAGCAAATTAAAACACCTTCACATACTTAGCACTTTAATGAGTATAGGCAAGCTTTGTGTGACTGGTTTACACAGAGTCATACTTAGACACCCCAGACTTATTGACTTGAATTCGGACAGTAGATTCCCGTAAGATATTGGTTACACGACAAGGTACGTGGTAGCAGTGGGTGAGGGCCTTGTGTCTATCGCGGTTACGCACGCACACATAGTCGTTAACCTTTAATGTGTTCTTCCTGTGTGTTTTGTCAAAATAAGATTTCTGAAGGCTCTGAGCTTGAATTAAATTTTGTTTATCCACTTGTGGAACGGCGAGGAGATTATTACACAAATTATGACCGCGTTCAGAAAACTTGGTAGCTACAACTTGTGCAGGGAGGTCAGTTTGCACACCGTGGAGGAGATAAAAAGGTGTACATTTCGTTGAACTATTAATACTGGTTTTTATGTTGAACTGAATAAATGGGACATAAAGATCTTAATTTACTTTTTCAGCACTTGCACAAGCAGTAAGTTGTTCCCCGATAACACGGTTGTTACGTTCCACTAAACCATTACAACAGGAGTTGTGTACAGTAGTAGTGAGCTTTTTGACTCCTAATGACTTGAGGAGATCACTAATAAGCTCGTTTGGAAAACTGGTTCCTTCCTCTATCCATGAGTATTTGTGTATTTGTTCGGGGCAGCCAAATTGTAATATTACTTTCTTAATAAAGTCAGCACATGTGGCTGCATCAATAGCCTGAACAGGTTTGGCAACGACATAACGTGTGATGTATTCTGTCATCACTAAAATATATCTGTTATTACGAGCCATAGCGGGTAAAGGACTTTTAGCATTCAGAGCCCAAGTTTTGAGGAGGATTGAGGTGGGAAAGGGGTGCGTTGGCCTACGGGTTGAGATGTAATTGCTTTAGCTTTTTGTCATTCTGGGCAAGATTACACATACTTTTAAAATCGTCAGCCATAGAATCCCAAAAATAATATTGTTTAGTTTTACTTAGTGTCTTAAGAACCCCAAGTTCCCTCCCCCGAATATGGCATCATGATGTGTCTGAATTACTTCTGGGATGTATAACATGGGATCAAGCATCAACTAAGCCGGGCTCTGGTGAGTGTTAACCTTCAAAAATATTTCCCAGTTACTAGCCATACCATAACGACAGCTTAATCTCCGATATATTGTGTCGGCCTTAATCTGGGTGTAATTATGCTTGTTTGAGTTTTGAAATGTGGGGGTCATTATTTTATTCACCAACGAATGGGGATTGTGAAACAGTGATGGGGCATAAATAGACATTTGAGTCGTCATGAATATGAATATATTCCTGCTTGTGCGTGTATACAGAGAGAAAGTGTATAATATCGGCGTAGCAGATGACAATAATTGTACATTTGAGGACAGGATCAGCACATTTTGACATGAGTGTGTTAGTGAAAGTTTCCCTGATGACGTCAATGTTAACATAGTAAAGTGCGGAGACAATTTTCATAATTTCTTCAACTTGTATAGCGTTAGCAAGCCTATCTTTCTCCGCTGGTAAAGCAGGTATGATAAAATAATGTTTGAATTCCTCATAATGTGTCCTAAAATATTTAGCAACATTTGCAGCAATTTCACCGGCCTTGCTTGTGTCTTGGAACCTCAGCAAAATGTGTAAAAAGAGACTGACATGACATTAAGGGTAGCTTTACGTCGTAAGGTGTGCCGTGTACAGTTACAGACTGCGTAGTGATCTGGGGTGCAGTGGGTAGCCTAGTTAATACATCAGGTAATGTGTTGAGTTTCCCCGTGACAATATTTGTTTGAAAATTGAATTCACTTAAGGCTATAGCCATTTTCTGGATACGAGCATTATGATCTGCTATAGTATGTAAATATCTCAAAATTGCATGGTCAGTTTCAGTGGTAAACTTATGCCCATACAAATACTGACGAAAGTGAGAACACATATAATTACAGCGGGTAGCTCTTTCTCTCTCTTTCTGTCGTGCTCCAGTGCCTCTCTTGAATATCAAATTTCTTCAAAGCGAAAGCCACTATATTTCGTTGTTTAGTTGGTAGATCAATCTGAATGAGCGCCCCTCCTACAGCTGTGTTACTGCCATCACATGCAAGAACAATTTCGTGGCCTTCGTTAAATTTCTGTAGAATTGGCGCCTGAAGAATGGCTCTTTTCAAATACAAAAAGGAATTCTGTTGCTCTGGGCCCCATTCAAAAGAAATGGCGTGTTTAGTGAGATTGATAAAAGGCTGGGCGATAGTGACATCATTTAGAATATATCTACGCAGGTAAGAGGTCATCCCAAGAAATGAACGAAGTTGTTTCACATTAGTAGGGGGAGCCATCTCTTTGATAGCAGCAACCTTTTCAGGGTCTGTGGACATGCGTTGGGGAGTGATGATATGGCCTAGCTCCTTAACAGTTTGTTGGACGAACGAACATTTTTTAGTGTTAACCTTGATGTTGAAAAGGCTTATTCTTTGGAAAACTTTACGAATATTGGTGATATGTTCTTCGAATGTACTACCCAATATAAAAATATTGTCAATGTAGGTGATTGCTGCAGTCCATCTGAGAGGGCCTAAAAGCTTGTTTATGAATATCTGAAAGTATTGAGGTGAAGTGGACAACCCCATTGGCATTCTACAATATTCAAATAAACCAATCCCGTCAATGCTAAAAGCCAATTTATGACGATCCTGGGGGTGAACAGGTATTCTATGAAATCCAGGAAATAAATCTATGGTAGTAATGAAGGGGAATGTTGCAGAGCGTTTAAAATGTCCTTAGTACGTGGAAGGGGGTATTGGGCTCAGTTAAATGTTGTTGAGTTTGCGAAAATCTGTTAAAAAACGACGGCCACCACTTTTTTTTGGAAATTGCTAGGCTAGGGGCAGAATTATTCAGGCATAGACTATGTCTTTGATTTGAAGCAAAAGTTCATCCCTCACTTTAGGGCTAATCCGATAGGGGCGTGTGGCAATATGCTTGTCAGTGTCTAAATCTAATATAGTTTCTAAGTTTTTTGCTTCAGTGAGATCAAGAATGGAAGTAGCAAAAGGTCACTATATTGGTCAATAATAGCTTGAATGGCTTGCTTCTGAGGAGGAAAAAGGGTTTCATTCATAGTGGCGGTGAGAGGGGGTTGATGTTCAAAGGCTTCAAGATTATTGCACAAATGCTCTAAGGATGGAAAATCAGTGATTTCTGTGTGAGTGGACAGGAATGAAATCTGTTATTTTATTTTTGTTGTGAGCATGTATAAACACAAGGTTATAATTGAGGACTGGAATATTATCGTAATGTCTAATGAAGTCGACACCTAAAATAATGCCCTGCTTAAGGTTGTTGACGACAAGGAATTTCTGGGGATAAGTGTTGCCCCGAATGTAATTTTATAGTAGTTTTAAATTGGCGTGGCGATAAGACTGATGTGGCTGCAACTAAGGTGATAGGTTCCTTTAAGGGAGAAAGGGGTTGAGTGGATAAAATAGTACTGGCCACGCAACTGCATGAGCAGCCCATATCTAAAAGTGCATGGTAACACTGACCTTTTATCTTAACTAGGATACGCTGCGTGGCTGAGCTGAAGTAGGCTTGCTAACAGTGCTAAGGAGGCGCAACGCGCACCGGTTTTCCTGTGCCAATTTGTGGCGCAGCTCTGCTCAGTTTGCTGTTCTCATCATCGCAGATCTTGCTGGTTATGTTTGGAAAACATTTGGTACGCACTGCATTGGAGGCGGGAGTAGAGCAGGCGACAAAAATGGTACGCAGACTCGGCCGGAATTTGTTTTTAAATCGCCGAAAGTGTTCAGCCATGTCTGTGGAAAATGAGAAATTTAGGTTTGGGAAGAAGGGACAATGTAGGCTATTATGTCCGACATAGAGGCATAACACGCAGGTGTCGCTAGCAAGGCTGTAGGAACCCTGAACTGCAAGCTGCACCCGGTGCCGTGCTACGAAGTGGCAACACTGCAATTTTGCACGCTGAGCATGGGAGGTGTGGCAATCGTAGCCTGCTTTATGCGGGGGGGGGGGGGGGCAGGAGTACTGCGCTTGCGGGGGCAGGTGAGACGAGGTTGCATGCACGCTGTCACAATTGTTGATAGTTGGTGTGGCCACAATAAAGGCGGAGGCGTAGGCATTTGTTTATGAATGGATTGGGAAACTGGGGCGCGAGTTGAGCTAGCAGAAAAGCAGCCCTGTTAGGTTGTGCAAAATGTATGTGTGAACTGTGTCGATCCGCCGTATCACCGCTAACAAAATGGCACAAAGGTGTAGATGGGGGAATAGAATAAGTTTGAAAACCATCTCCCCTAGAATTAAACTTGGTGATCTCTGCATAAGACCTGGTGGTACTACTTTGTTGAAAAGAGCATTGCACGCGGCCTGAACCGGGCCACATTTGTCATCAGGCAAGTCTTACTCCCTCGTGGGGACTCTTTTTGACGGATAGTGTGGCTGTTGGGTGGTGTTGTACAGGCATGGTTGTAGTTGGAACGAATTACCCCTGTGGTAGTGTGGCGTGTTATTTGTTGGGGGATGTAAGTGGGTAGTATTGGGCATGCCTGAGTAATAATAATAATGTGAGTAACGTGGCTGCAGACTAAAGTCTCTATACCCCATGTTGTGAGGAGTGTTGGAATAGGAATTGGAGGGGTTGGGTTGGGCAGGTTGATAGGACTGCCTGGGATAGTACAACGAGTTCTGAGCACGTTGTTGGGGATGGTAGCACCTATTGTGTTGTGTGTTGGTGTGTGAGATTCCATTTTGCGAAGGGAGAGCTGCACGATTTCCTGCTTGAGTTTGCTGATTTCTGCTTCGAGCATCTCAGAATCTGGATTAGCACTTGCCTGGATTAGCCTCTGCTGGTATTGAAAAATGCCCATTTCAATGCATTGTAAGTTCTCGAGCAATGTTTCTAATGTGTCTTTCTTCAACCTAATTAATTTGTCCGCGATGGATGGCAAGAGACACTTCCAAATAACATTTACAAAGTCGTCGGTCATGGTAGGGTTGTACTTAGTCCAGTAATATTTGAGGGTTTCGAGGTGACGCAAGGTGTCTTCGTTGACCGCCTGCTTCTTGCTGTAGATTAAGTGTTTAAACCGTTCTGTGTCCGTGGGACTTGTGAACACATTAGTCAAACCTGTTTTTATTTGTTGCTAAGTGATGGGTTGCGCTCGATTAAGTGTCAAATTTCCTAAAGTATACCTAGCAGTGTCAGCGAGGGAGAATTTGATACGTTTACGCTTGTCAATATCTGTCCATCTGGGCTACTTCCTCAAAAACTTTCAGGAATTCGTCAATATTTTACCTTCGTTTTCCTGAAAATTTTGGAGATTTCTCCGGCTGCGTCAAAGTTATGTTAACGGGTGGTGGGTTGTTGGCTATGTAGTGTTGTGGCTGGTTTTGTTGAACATTGCTATAAGTCTGGGTGGCGGGTGGGGCTTGGAATGCACGTGAAGGGAGGGGTGAATTGTCAATTTCCTCGTACAGAGGAAATCCAAAGAAATTGGCAAGGGGTGTAGGAGATTATGATGGTGCGTTAGGAAGGGATTGTGTGGGGGGTGGTGTGTCAAGGGAGTATTTGTGTTCTGTGTTAGGAAATTATGTATCTAATGAGGTGTTTTGGATTTGGCTGGTAGTAGGTGTATCTGTAGTATAGTGTTCTTTGCATTGTCTGTCTCGTTCGTGTAACGAATGCTCAAGGTCTTTTGTGTCTATTAAAACTGATTTAATGGACTGAGATAGTTTGGATGCTTTTGCTTGACGACGCGTTTCCATGAACTGGTGAACGTATGTGTGTGAAGTGGTGTCCAGTGTAAATGGTGTTGTGCACTTCGTGTAAACTTAAGGTAAAACAAGCTACAGAAAAGAGGAAGAGAACACACTCTGATAGCACACAACAAAAGAGGAGTGGTTTAAAAAAATATTTGAACAGTAAGTTCAGCATGCACGAAAAGCAAAACACATATTTTAACTACAATAATAAAGCATTCTAAAGGGGAAGTGGGTGAGCGGGCAAGAACAGTAAAGCGGGCAAGGTTGCTACAAAAGTGCTACATCGGATATGTGGTAACTGACCTAGGAAAAGATTTGCTTTCTGCGTGGAATGAAGCAGCTGCTAGCGTGGGTGGGCGAGGATGTTGTAAGAGACGGGGGAAGGTGGCTTTCTAATACAAGTACTCTCGTTTGCAACTACAATAATGTCGCATAAAATATTAATTTTTATCAACTCGTTTGGCGTGCAGAGAAGGAAAGTCCGGCGCTTCCGCCAGTGCAACACGTGCCCTTCCTCCTGTTCTATAGTGTGCACTTATTAGTACTGTCACAGTTACTCAACTTCACCTTAAGAGGAGTCAGAAGGGGGGGGGGGGGGTTTACTCACTGGTAGCTGAATAAGTAAGAGAGATTATAAAAAATATATTTTGTAATGAAACAACAATTACTTATAAATCACGGTACATTTACTTTACGCTGAATAACAGGATGAAGTTGTTATACTAATTTACACTATGACTAATCACTGACATTAAGGACACAGTTATTCTCTATCCTTGCAGATAGAATTAACTACAATGCGAAATGGTGATGATGACTCAATACCAGCATTGGTCCTTACCGCTACACCATTATGCTCACCCTTAACTTCTGGACGGTTGGCCTCGGAACCCCTCTGGCCAGTTGTAGGTTGGTGCCCTCATCTTCAGCCTCATTCACACACTCAATACATGTTGTGGTCTCGTCATCTGAAGGGGGAAGGGGGAGGGGGGCACCGTGCTGCGGAGTCTCTTATATAGCTGGGCGAAGTGGGGCGTGTTTAAAAAACAAACGTGCCTGGCTATGCTGTAATTTTAAACTCAGCAGGCCCAGCACGATACCCTGTACCCTAAATACTTACTTGAAAACAAAAAAAAAATGCTAATAACCCAAAACAAAAAAAAAAAGTTTGGAATGGGAAAAAGGGGGAAGGGTTTTGTGGGAGGTTCTTCTTGAAAGGCCACGAAAAATGCCACGACCGCCTCATGTGTTGGGAGTCTGACAAAGAAGCAATACATAAATGAAAATCACTTAATTAAGACACCTGTTACCTAGCATCCAGTGCTTAAACACTATGCTACCAATCTCACTAATTGTGAGGCTCGAGAGGATTTACAAATCAAAGAAGGGAGTCAGCCAAGTAAAAAACTATTTCATTAAATAAGGAGAGGGGTTCTTAATGTCTAGTAAGTAAAAGTAATATTAAAAAAATATATATGTATATTTATTCAATTTAGAAAATATGTAAATATAAAAAGAAAAACATATAATAATAACAACGAATTATCAAACGGCAAAGTAGGTTAGTATTCAAATGGAAAATGTTTTGCAAGGGCAAAACTGTAAATACTGTATATATATTTTTGGTCACTCAAAAGAAAAATTTAATTACAGTCAACACAAGAAAATTGATAAAGTTAAATAAGAAACCAAATCAATGATCTATAACCAGGAAACCCACTGGCACAACTAGTGGTCAATTGTAGAAGTGAAAAAAAAAAAGAATTTACTATAGGGCTAACAGGATGCCCTTCTCGTTAATACTCCTGGTTTAACTTACCAAGATGTGAGTACAAACCAATTTAAAAAAAATCAAACACATGAGGTTTCTACTGTAAAATGAATTGGGGTAGATTGCCCTCGTTTTATCCACACTGCAAGTGGATTAGACAACAAACATGTTAATTTACGTAATTATTAATTTCCACATTGTGAAGTTACCTAACAAAATTGTCATAGATCAATGCGTCGCAATACTCGTTTTTCTACTGACTTAAATTTGCTATCGCAAGAAACTCGCAAATATTAGCCACCCAGGGCTTAAATGAAAATTAAAAAACCAACTTTAATCTTACAACTGGTTATATTTGCTTAAAGGTTTTAATGAAAGATAGATGGATTGGCCTGGTTTCTGGATTAAGCTTTAGAGAACTTTAACGAGAATTAATTAAGAAATAAAAGTAGAGGTTAAACGACTTTAAAATGTATAATTGAAAACACTCAAAAATTTATTTTTTGGCCAGGGACCGGCCAAAAATGATCATAATACTTAATGTAGACCTCTATGTACATGAAAGCAGTAGTACCAACCCAACTGCACCAAGTACAAACACAAAAAGAATGCGGAGACATTTAAAACACAAGGTACTACCATTACCAACAATCTCACTTTTAAGTTTCCACCAAGAGGTCTATAAAACAACTGCAGTAATTATGGTTCCATCCCGTGCCAAAGGTAATTATTTATAACAAAGTGAACATAACCTCAATAGCTGATGAGCAAGACATAATTATCAGTTAAACTTCTGCCATGTTCTCTTGACAACTCCTACACCCACGCTCTACCCAGGTTATGCACTACCCGACAGGCTTCTAAGATCTGTCCCTTATTTACTAAAAACTAACTTTTTAAAGGCATGGCCAGGGCCATTCTTCTTGCGAAGCAGGTAAGAACGTCCCGACCACACACAAAAACAAAGATTTTCAACTAATGCTTACCATCAGTGTGTTGTTGCTGCCTCCTCTTGGCCGGACACCTGCGCCGATCTGCCTCTGCTCAGTCCACCTGCCTGGTCACGACTCTCTCGACCTCGTCAACTACATCTCCAAAACACCACCTGCGTGCCTGACATCATGGCCTTAGCCGATGTCATGGCTAGCCAATCAGAGCCAGTCCTCACCGTGATAGATAACTCGACAGTCCAACAGCAAACGCCCCCATCCCCGGATTAGCCTGATGGCAAAGTGCTGTGTTTATAACAACCCGACTTTACAGAGGTAAGTGTCCACTCAGCTCACAGCTGCACCCTGTATTTCAAACGAGATGAAGATAACAGTTCCTCTGAACTGCTGAAGGGGAATTATGACGAGTACCTGGGCCGAGAAAAATACGGCCAGCTGCAGTCGCTTGGGTTGAAGTGTGCTTATACCAGTGGTGTCGAAACTCTTTCAAATTAAAAACAGCGAGTGACCTCAGTTCCTGTAGAAGCTCAACAGTCAAGGTTTAAATAATAATAAAAAAAAAAACCACCACCACCACCACCCCCCTTCAAACTAACTGATTCCTATTTCATTTCCACCATAACTTATACAACCTAACCATAAAATAAAAACGTAACAAATAAAGTTCTCTGCAAATTCAGAATTTCAGCTCAAATGAAAAAAACTATTTAAAATAAATGAATTAATTCCTAAGGAGGCACTATCAGTTAACTTTCAACTAAAACCTCATCTATTTTAAAGCCAAAAAGTCCGAAACATAGTCCAACAGCACAAAACAAAAAGACAGAAAATTAATTTATGGGTGGTCCTATCACATCATAACAAAAAACAAAGTGATAGAAAACATCCTCAACACAAATTGATGGCTGCTGAACAAAAAAAGGAGAAAGAGCTATTAAAAATACCACTACTGGCATCTATCTTAACAAAAAACTTATTTCAATTGAAATTTAAAAAAAAGTTCTAACCCAAAAATACACATTGTAATAATATCGTGGAGTTCCAGCCACTCCAGAACTCGCTGCAAGTGTGTTAGATAGTCTTCCCAAGGCTGTCAATAGTTGATCATGTCGCCTAAATACGATGAGCAAAACAGTCCAATGTAGCTAGTCAATACTTCGGCAGACATAAGATGTTTAAAGTTGGCCGGGGCATTCTTGAGTCCTAAGGAAATGACTCAGATTTGTAACGTCTCACCTTCTGGTGACGTAAATGCTGTATTACAGTGACTGTCAGGGTGCAATGCTATTTACCAATAG
Source organism: Dryococelus australis (assembly GCA_029891345.1). Taxonomy (NCBI): domain Eukaryota; kingdom Metazoa; phylum Arthropoda; class Insecta; order Phasmatodea; family Phasmatidae; genus Dryococelus; species Dryococelus australis. The sequence continues at coordinate 146,202,727 of CM056993.1, forward strand.
CCAGATTGCATGTCTATGGTGTTGAATAGTTTTGCCTCGCCTATATCCCGCAAGGTGTGTGCTAGGTTGAGGGCAGGTGGTGGAATGGGCAGCGTTATGTCGTTCAGGGTTTTGTAATTAATGCAAAATGTCAACTGGCCGTCTTTCTTGGCTACGAGCACGACGTGCAAGTTGTAAGGTAAGTATGACGGCTCAACAATTTTCTGGCGCTTCCTGTTATCCAACTGTTCCATTATTAGGCGATGACGCCTGGCTGAGACCTTGAATGGCCGGTTGTGAATTTGGGCTGACGTGTTCAACAATAGCTCATGCTGAATGGTATGGGTTTGTCACAGTTTTCCCCAGATCCAAATGTTCCAGCGTGCTCGTCAAGAACTTCCTTCAATTGTTGGTACTGTGCCTCTGTAATATCGTGGTGAATCTCCTCTTCGCAGAAGAGGTTTGCGGCATATGATGATTAGGTCGGTGCTCCCAGTTTACTGTTATGCGGCGGTCGTCACCCTGGTATACTTTCCTTTGCCCGTGATCTATTATGCATTCCTGCTGCTGAAGTCAAGGGTGGCATAGTATCAGGTTCTCCTGGATGTCGGGTGACACTGCAAATTCCGCTGAGTCTTGAGTTTGTGAAGTTCAATGGTAAGGGTGGTATGGCCGTCGACAGTTAGCATCCATTTCGGCTTTGTTTTTCTCACAATATTTGTCTATGACCCTCTGCGGGTGGCCCGTTGATCTTCAGTGAGGATGTCTTGTTTGACGAAATTGCCAGACACTGCTGAATCGAGCAGCTTTAGTAAATTATTCCCGTTGACTTTCACTCCAATGTGTGGGCTTTGGGGTCCTCGGCTTCCTCATCTAGAAACTGAGTGGTTTGACCTTCTTGTCCAATGGGTTTGCGCCTGTTGACCTGCCAGCACTGGCGTTTTCCGGAGGTACGCTCGTCTGATTCGACTCAACGTGGGTGGGTCGCGGCGTATGGTTTGCGCCCCCTTTTTCTGCTCATTCTTGCCTCAATGCAGGCCGCTGCAGACAGTCTCGATTGAAGTGATAGGTGTAACAGTACCAACACTTCGGTAGGCATGGAACTGGTGGTGTAAATGGCGATGACTTGTTGCATCAGTCAGCTGGCTTGTCTTGTTCCATTGGTTTTGAGAGTTTCAGGCAATCAAGGAGAGCATGTGTCTTGAAGTTGCACTCAGCTACCCATGTGCTGTCTATAAGGTCATCCACCATGAGTGGCTTAGTGATGAATAGAGTATTTCGCAAGCGAGGTAACAAGGTTACAACCTGTCGTATGCAACTCTCTTCATCCCCGCCTGGGAAAATCCTTGTGTACATTTGGACTTTTCTATGGTAAAAGATCTCCACCGCCTAGTGTGTCTTAAGTGTGACTATAAAAACTTGGTCGTGAGACGCGCCAGTACTTCCTCGCTGGTAGACGCGCCAGTACTTCCTCGCTGGTAAATTGTTGTGCAAGGCAGTTACTGAGTTGGCTCCACTCCAAAATAAATTTGCCGTATGTGCTCCACTATTCGAGGTCTTTGCTCTTAAGCTTGGTCTGCACTTTAGAGACCCATTGTTTCTCTAGTACCTCATGTGTGCAGAACTCCCGTTCCTATTCAGCTGAGAATACTAACAGATCCTCATGAGGTCAGCATGAAAATTCTGGCAACTGTGGTTCCCTGAGCAGGTTGCTGTGTGTCGGTGGGAAGCTGGGCCGGCATTATGATGTGTGTATTCCGAGGCATGCCGTCAGATCTTGCATTGGCACACCATCCTGTGTCTAGCAACATGTTCATCCGGCCATCGGATGCAGCTGTGATGATAGGTCTCGCCACACAGTATGCATTATACTGTTTAGGTCCTTCATCTTGGACACGTGATTAAATTGCAGTACTCAGACTGCCGTGTTCTGCAATCATCGCACTGGTATTCTAGGCCGTCAGTGTAGCGGGGATCATCTGCCCAGCCAAGGCAGGAATAATGGTACCATTGTTGGCAATGGGCACACAGGATCCTGTGATTCCCCGTGCCGAGGCAGTTCAGTCTTGAACAGTGGCAGTGCTCAGTTGTGGCTACAGCTTTGCAGTCTAACTCATACTCACTCATGTCGGCTGTGGACCTTTCGGGTGCTATTTTGAGTGCCACCGGTTGTTGTTAAAGGACTCCCCGAAGTTCTGTGATTCTTGCTGGGTCTGGCTGACGTGTTAGTGCTGCTTCGTCTGCACTATTGCAGCAAAAGGCCACTTCTTGACGCATGATGCTTTGATGGACTGGACATTCGCAATGTCAGATAAGTGTTTAGTTTTGTTGGGCGTTGGTCAGACATGCCCTTCTGGCGGGGTTATTGGGTAATCTAGTCTCTACATGGCACGGGTGCTCATTCCGTGTAGAGAACCGGCCTGGTAGCTTTACGGCAGGGCACAAAGTCGAGTTTGGGCAAGATAATTTTGAGGTTCAAACTGGAAGCTCGTGATGGTATACCTGCGTGATGCATACCCTCTGTGTGTGATGTGGCTTAGTGAGCTTCAATTGGGCATACATGTGCAGCAGGTGAGCTTGGTTTCAGACTCCCGATGTGTATTCGTTCATATGGGGGCAAAGCAGTGGTCTCAATGCAGAAATAGGCTATAGGGCGTGTTGTAGACAGATCCCGCTGGCTGAGTTATTCGGCTATCCAAGGGTGTACTTCCTGGTCTAGACGAGATGGGGCCTCAAACAAGTCCTTCAGAATCTCCGGCGTGACAGGTACAAGGAGATAATACAGAGCTTGAGCTTGTTCCTGTGTCTGAGCTGGTTAATAGATACAGCAAGGGCAGGGGTCAGCTCTTGTAAACCTTCTCTCGTATAACATTTTGATAGGAGAAAGGCATTAGTAGGAAAGAACACCCCTCACGTCCATGAGAGAATAACGGGGAATGTGTATTTTAGTGCATATAAAGCCACATGGAACATTTGTTGGGGCAGCAGACACCCTCCTCACAGTGCCCTGCACCTAAACACGATGAATACTGGGATCTAGGCCTCGCTATCAATAGTCCCTGCCCATGGGTGTAGGTTCTGAGCTCAAGTCTTCCCAACTCATTGAATGACCCCCTGGTGCCTAAACGCAGTGAAGAGGGAAGCACCAAGCTGACAAGCCGAACTCGAGAATCTGAGTACCTGATTGTGTTCTTTGCAGTTCAGCCTACCTAGGTATGCGGAAAGGTTGGCCGTTGCTAATGTAAGTGTGAGTTTGCAAAACAGTGTTATTTCTCGAAGGAGTAGCTTTCCTGGTTCACCTGGGTCTCTCTCAACAGTGTGAGGTCAACTGGGCAAGATGCAAATTCTACAGGAATTGAGTAAGACAAGCACAGTGTTTATTCCTTTGGGAAATAAACATATTGTGTTGCACTACCACCTATGTTTAGTAAGAGCTTTAGGGAAGCTAAGCCTTCGTGAAAGTGGGTAGAGGTGACCTGCATCTTAGCTAACAATAAGACGGGTGGACGAGCACTGTGAAAACAACTTTAACTTATAGTAACATCCTACGCATTCCCCAAAAGGGGCCACAATGTTTAAGTGTGTAGATTATAGGACAGTTGTATATCTTCCAGGAAGACTAAGTAGGTCTAGAAGGAAGGTTCTAGCGCTAAAAGCGCTGTGGAGACCAAAGTGAAGGTTATCCTTTGGTACTAAAAGTGCGATGAAGGTTGGAAGGTAGAGCTAGGAGCGTAGCTGAGCAGGCTGGTCAGTTCTGGCAACGAGTGCGGTGGAAGGCTGAAGACTGATCTTGAGCGAGCATCGTGGCCCACTATTTTTACTCTGCTGGAAGCTTCCCCTGTTGTCATTGGCTGGCGAGTTCATAGGCGAGGGGCTGCAAGTCGGAGAGAGGGAATCGGCGATAGTATAGCTTCATAGAGTTGTGATGTCACTGACCGGTTTGGTGATAAGGAGGCGACGGAGCAGTACTGGTGTAACTATCTAGCAGAATGCTGTGGAACTCTGTTTCTTCGTTGCATAGTCTTGGTGGGCGAGGGAATAATAACATATTGCAGGTTGGAACGTTCATTCTTGTTGCTGTGATGAATAGTACAATCTCATGACGTCATGTGGCGGCCAACAATAAAAACTCAGTTGTAGTCGCACACACTGCTATGCTTCCTAATGAGTTGATGTTGGTAAAATACGGTTGTTGCATAGAAAAGACGTGTGTCATTATGTACTAACCTTGTACAAAATATGTAAACACTAGACGAGATATAATTATGGTACTCAATAATTCAACAAGAATTTTCCTTGTGTTCATTATGAATGTACTACAATGTTTACCTGATTTAATCTTCTACCACTGCTTCAAAGTCATAAATATAATATGTTAATATTTGAAAGAGGCCTTATTAGTTCCTCAAAATTGACTTGAGCATCATCAATCTTTACAGCTAATGTCTTTTAACATTCCTTGAATTAACTTACACAATCAATTTACAGATTTGTTTTAGATTATAAATCTGGTCACACTCAGTCTATAGTCTCTGGAGCTTTAAGAAATTGCTCTCTGTCACATGTAAATTGGCAAGATTTTGACAGTTTGACAAAAGTAGCGCGAATGTTTACCTTCTGTTTATGTATACTTTCGCCATCAGCTGGTATGTCAAGTGGCGGCTGTATATCTTACTAACACGCTCTGAGCTAATCAACTGGTCATCACGATGCCAAACAAATTTTAAGGAATTTATACACCGACATCTGTCTGAAAAATCTGCAGAAAACCTTGCAAAAATTTATTACAGACCGCAAGATTGCTTTCTCATTTGTGAGATGGTAATTGTATTTCTTATCACACTGGACATTACAGCTAATGTGTTAAGACTGGAGATAAAAGTAATCCGGGGAACTCGCTTGACAACACACATTCATCCGTCAACAAATAACTTACCAATGAATTTTGCAAAGCACTTATTCTGCTGTTACTTAGATTAAACAGCTCAAGTTGGAAGTATGTGTTGTGGAATATAAGAATTGCTTAGAAACTACTCATGTACGTCCCACTTTCTTCATTTTATTAATACAATATAGTAACAACAGGAAAACAACAAAGATATGGGTTTACGAGAAGAGAAGAACATGGTGTGTATTGGACGTAGGTGTGCGATTACCACCTGCTATAAATTACTATTAAAATCGCTGTACAGAGAAAGACATACAGTATGTTATTTTAAAAATTATACAGTTCTGGCAGAAAATGAAACAGTAGGTATCCTTTTGTAATTTTGTTATCTTACACAAGAAAGCAATTTTTTCTTTACTGGAAGGGTATCAGGAGCTGGCTAACAGATGGCATGGCAGGGAGTGTTTTGAGCCGAGTGTGTTCAACAGATAGCAGCATGTTGGCCTGCCTCTTGATCCCATAGTTTTAAAAGTTCAGTTTTCTCCTCTTGCTGGCTCAAACTGACACAAGTTTATAATAAAAATATTTTTGGTCTAATTATTCTTTAAATAATTGAACAATGCCATACAGTATTTCTGTTGGCTTTTGGAATTAGTATCAAGCATGTATGGATGGCTGGGTCAGTGGGGATACGACATAAACAGAAATCCCAATGTTTGAAGTTGCATTTCATTTTATTACGGATCTTTTTAATCTGCATTCTATTTTGAAAATCTCTACATTACTGCTGTAACACAAAGTTTAGTTTGTGACACTAACAACAGCTGTTTTGTGACCACGTAAAATAAAATTTATTAATTAATCTAGGAATTCTTTCTTCTCCGTGTATTTTTTGCTTGTCTGCTATGAGTAGGTAGTGCAGTAAGAATAGCCAACGTAATTTTAATTTTTCTTTGTTTATGCATCATTTGATACAGGATTTTGTAAATGGCATGCAGTTTTTTCGTATATGTCAAGTTGCCACTCACTGACTGTAATGATCTTGCCAAGTTATATGAGACAGAGAGTAGGATTTTTATAACAAAAATTATACCCTCTCCTAAAAAAAATTGTGCTCAATTAATTTAGAAATATTTGTTTATGTAAATTCCTTTAGGTATCAAAATGTGTTGTAAATTGTGTTCTGTCCTTCACAGCTGCCAGAAAAGTGATGAATTTCAGCAACGTTGCATTTGGACAGTTATTTACAGTTTACCTCCTGCAGGTGATATTATCTTCTTCTAAATTATTATTCTTTTATAATTCTGCACTTCTATATAACATTGCATTTATTCACTCTCTTTTGCTTTCTCAGATGCAATAGAACCTTAGTACATTGACCCCGTTTATATAGTCTATGTCATCTAAGACAACATTACACATTCAAAATTCTGTATCAGCTGGTGCATGAACAACTAAAAGTCAATTTTATGTTGGCTATTCTGACAGTCATGCCATTGCACAACACAAAATGGAGAAATACATGGTCAGTTTGAAGATCTTAGACAAAATGTTTATATATTTTATTTTACATCATTACAAAACAGTTTCTATTAGTTTATCAAATTAAACATCTTTCTAAAATTGTGTGTAGGTGTTTCAAATAATATGCAACAGAAACCATGTGTGATCATGTAATTCTGTTTCTCTCTTCTCTATGCACTGTGGCTATAGTCCATTCCCCATTGGAAGCAACTTTCTCGGAGCCCTGCTAAATATCTACTTGCAGGCCCGTTCTGTACCCTTCCACCAAATGTAAACAAACATTGCCATGTGACTGCCTTGTAGCATCTGTCAAAATCAATGTTTACATGCCATTGTGTGTGTACACGTGTTCGTATACTTTCGCTACACCTACAAATAAACATTGAAATGTGACTTCTACTTTTATACCTTTCAAATGTGTTGTTTACTGTTTACAACTTTTCAAAGAATTCTGTCTTAGGTCTATTTCAAAAATCATTTCCTACGAATATTCACAGTTTAGTCCTATAACATTATTTAGGTCAGCTTTCCAACATTTTAAAAATGCCTGAATTAACGATAGTTCTTACGGTTATGTTACAGTAACATATTTGTTTTCCATGACATAGCACATTACACGTAATGTACATTAACATTTTGCAGCGACTGCATTAAACATTGTTACAACTGCGGGGTAATGGAACTGCAGTATTTAACTTTTTGTTATTGATACGTGTTGGGTTATTTCTTTAAAAGGATGGCCTCAGTTCGAATAACGAAGGAATAGACAGTCCAACGAAAAAGCGACCTTAAAATCAAGCACGTAACTCATGTCACTCATTTTCTGTTATAGAAACTTAAAATATAGCGGTGAACATGCACTCAAATAAGCCTACCGTAACTTTTATTCTACTCATATTTATATGTATTGCTACTTACTGTGTATTAGGTATGTTGAAATTTATAGGGACTTGGTTTGGTTATTTTGTTGGAATTGGTGGTAAATCACGTTACACGACTGTTTTCAAACACCCATCAGGGCAAAGGTACAAAGTCATGATAAATAAACAGACGTGGATGTAAATAAATAACTTTGCCATAAAAACAGTTCACATTTACAACGTATAAATAGTTCATATGAAATATTTGAAATCATACACACACACAGATCCAGCGTAATTATCACCACGCTATTTCACACGCAGCTATTAACGAAACACGCTGTAACAGTATATTTATTACAGCTGCGGAAAAACAGATTTATCACAACCTCGTAACTTGCTTAGGTAGGTTTAAAAAACACAACGTCTACAAACGTGATGCAAATTGAAGTATTTTTTGGAGTAAGTATAATTTACGCTTTGTTTGGTAAAACAGCAACATGCCATGTCTGCCAACTTCACTTTGTTTCTGCCCCGCCATCATATCTAAATATATTTAAATAAGTATTCAAACATTAAAATCTCTTTTCAGTTGTAAATTACAAATTCAAAAATCATTATTTTGCTGTAATAAGTATGAAATATGCTACAATTGAAAACATGTACAATTTGATATGCGTACAAGCGAAATGAAACTTCCAGAGTGTGAAAGAGACAAAGACAGAGAGAGAGCGACCAAGCTCGCTCAGCTGACAGTTGCTTCAAAGTTGCTTTCGCTCGATAAAACAATGCCGTACCATTTCGGCCTTCTCAAAATATTTTCCGCTGTTATTTTAAACTGTAAAAATGAGATATTGTGCCATCAGGGCTGCCTAAATATTTAAATAGGCACCGTTTAATTTACAAATAGTATACAAAAAAACTAGGTTAAAATAATATTTTAACTGTGAACTATTTCTTACCGGCCATTGCCAACATGTCATTGCTCTCATTGTTGTTAATTCATATTTAAAAAGAGGTAAATATTACAAGTTATAGAAGATATTAAGGTAAAGTTTCATTTATTCAATAATACAGTACTCTAAAAGTTAACCACAGTGTTATATATTTGTGGATAATATGTTATTAAAAAAACAGGTTGACATGTTATGCCTAGAATGTTTTTTCAAAGGTTGATTTTCATAAGTCGCTTCCAATCGGGAATGTACAATAGTTTCTATGCTTTTCAAATACATTATTAAAGAATGCAAATAGTTCTTTAAATACATTTTTATCCTTTTTGTATATATCTCTCACATTGGCATATGATGGTAAATGCTAACGTCGCCATGTGCTTGCTTCACTTAATTAATAAGGTCGCAGTTCTTTCACTGATTATTTTTCAAATATTTCGACATCAATTTGACATAATTTATATGAAACGTGAGTACGTTTTGAACCAGTGTGTGACACGGAAAATTCACTTTAAAAAAAAAAAAACTTAATAGACAATACTTTAAGGATAGATCAACAGTATAGATTACTGTACTGCCATCTGTTAGCAAGTGTGCTCCTGTGTGTTTTATATTTTCCAAGAGCTTTATGTTTTTTTTTTGTATAGTACAGTCTACTTCATGTAAGTGGAGTAAATTTTGACAGTTCTAGAAAAGTAGCACGGCCACAGTGAATTCTTCCACCACAGCTGTTTTGTCACTGAAGGAAAAGATGTTCGTAAACAAATGTTTGAGTCCAATGCACTCTTGCATTTTCCTCTTTCCTCGTTTTTCCTGTCGTGACAAACATTGAAAGACTGATCTTAGCTAACCTCCATCCAGTAATTAATATAGGATATGATAGCTAGGTCAGCATTCAAACCTGTTTTATCTTTTAATTACATATTTAAATTTGTTGGGGTTCTGTTAATTTTATTTTGAGGAAAACAAATTAGCGGGAGGGGGATCTTTAGTTTAATGTGTTTCGTGAGACGGCATTATTATGATGTTCTTACGAGTGTGTGGCATTTCTAGTTGCATTTTTTTTTTTTTTTTTTTTTTTTTTTTTTTTGATGTAACAGTGGAAAATTTTGCTTGGATGGAAATAACATTACAATTCTTTAACTTCGAAAATTTTAACTTTAATGAAAAACAAACTGCAATACATATGTCACTGTTCGTATTCATACAGATGCAGCAATATACACACACACTTTGACCAAAGTTAACCTTACACTCGTTAAATTTATGATGTAAACAAATAAACATTATTTACTCATTACAAAAGTGTAGAAAGTGCTGCTGTTTCAGGCCATGTGCATTTCAATGATTATATTATTGGTTTACAAATAAGTTTACAAAATACATAAACTTACTGTTTGTAAAATTTGCAACCTCTTGAACATGTGTTTTTCTATGGTAATCCTTGCAAGTTTACTTCACTAAAAATTTGTTCGTCACTAGCATAAAATAAATTATTTGCAGAACCAGTCAGTAAAAACAACACTGCAGGCCTTTCCTGAAACCAACAAACTTAATCTTAGCTACATAAATTATATTCGTGTCACTTCATTGCAGACTGTAGCAAGGAAAATGGCAGAACGAACAGTTTTACGATGCGGTAAACATGTGCTGATTAAAATTACATTTTACTCAAGAAAATGCAGTGCATCGGTACTTGCAACCAATTATGCTTGAAGAAAGCAAATAAAAATAATTAACTACTGATAAAATATTTCGACACCACCAACAAGAAATTTGTATAGTAAACACAATGAGAAAAAGGCACACGCACAACGGCTTTCGCCAGGCTCGAAACTTTTACTGTTGTACTTGTCAACATACTCTGTCATAACTGTTATAATGTTTTTTAAAGTCTAGTCTCTAATAGCCAAGAAAATTTAATATTCGTTTAAAACCATAATTTACACCATAAATAGTGTAAGTATATTAAAATTTTTAATTACAACTTTTAGTTCTGAGTACTATTTTTTTCCAAAGCCATCGTCAAAATCGCCAACTTTACAAGGATCCCATAGCATTCATCAGCGGATACAATACTTTACGAGTGAGAGCATTTACTGTTTACATATTGTGTAGGTTGGTGACATTGTCCGTTAGGTTTTACCCCACTTACACGCAAAATAGACTATGGGACATACTGGTGCTGAGAGTCCATAATTCGTGGGCAGTCTTTATAACGTGTAAAATTTATAACTCTCCAATTGCTGCAAAAATGGATCAGAGCTAAATCTTTGTGTGCAGCGGTTCTGCTTGCTAGTTCAACCTGTAATCATAGAACTTTTCCATAGGCCAGCAGCAATTTAGTTTTTTGTGCCTCCCCTCTCTTTTCAAATACAAGGTAAAATTAATGTTACTTATTTATCAAAACCATGCTTCATTTCGCGATGGAATCATTTTTGGGGAAAATTATATTTATGTTAATGTAATATGTTGTCATCCAGGTGCATTTTGTACCGCAATTACCATATTTTTGCATGTATAGGCCGTATGCGTGTTTAGGCTGCACCTTAAGTTTTTGATGAGAAATTATGGATAATTAATATTTCAAGTATAGACAGCACTGAATTTTTGTATTCCTGAAATATTGTTAAGTCACAATTCTGTACAAACATAATAAATTTTGACTTAAGAGGCCATGTTACAAATTCAATCCTATATTTGTTATAATGTTATATTACAACAGTTTTCTTCGAAAATATAAATTGTAAAGATATGAAACTTTACATAGTGAAATTTTATAATAAACGTGTCGGCTCTACTTAATTAAAATTTATTTTTTGTTCAGTATCTTTCTATGATTAAAATTTTGTCAGCCATTTTTGGATACAACCAAATAAGTTCAATGTAAGCCAAATGTTTATAAAAAATTACACAAAAATCAAAAGGGGAATTAATGTCCTGTATATTACCCTCCACTCAATACTATTATGGACATGCTGGGTGAATTTCGATGTGTATTATTACATTTCGAATGATCATATGACAGCTTTCACAACTGTTGTTGTGGAGATAGGCGTTTCTCATCCTGCATCTCTATGAGCTGGAGGTAGCATCCTGGCTCGAGAGACCACCCTCCATCACTCCTCCATACTACTTTGTCACACCCCAAGGGTCCCTGACCATCTGAGCATCTCATAACCTGTTTCCCTATATTTTGTGTGCTAATTTTAAAACTGAATTTTCTCATAAACTAGAGGCGGTAAAGGTATGAAATTATCAAGAATGAAATCTTATATACATGTCACTTATCCTTATTTAAAATTTATGTATCGTTCTGTATCTTTGTAGTATAGCAAAATTTATGTCAATTTTAGGATCCATCGGTATAAATTAAAACTATCCCAAGAATTTATTTAAAAATATGTGAATATTAAAACAGTATGAAATTGTTATGACTACCATAGGCTGTTCAAAATAAAATGAGCACTTTTGGAAGACCTGCTTAAGATCTATTTGTATGCCCGTTGTGTATTCTTCTGCTGTATGTAAAATTAACATTGCCATGGGCTTCATCACTGTAGTCATGCGTTGGCCAAGTGAAACTGTGGAATTATTATAAAAGTAAATATGTTAAAAATCTGGTCAATTTTACACTTCGAAGCATAAAAAACACAGAAAGCCAAAGGGATAATTTAACATATTGTAAATGGTTACCTAACACTTTCCATTTAACTATAAGAAATGGAACTAATTTTCCATTCATCATTACCAACTTTACTGGGTGCATGACTCTCAGTGCGCCAGTTAAAATATATGCGGGCAGGAGCAGTGACATTTTTCTAATGTTGATTTTAAAATTACTCATTTCACAGTGAATAGCCTTTACCTTCCAATTACTATATAGTCCGTTCACGACAGGAACAGACATTCTCGAAATCTTTCGTACTCCCATTTTTTAAGAAATAGACAAAAAAAATGTGCTAAAACATTCAAACTATATTCTCTCTCTGTGCTGCCAAACTAACTGTACCTGCATCAGTCACTGTTTGTAGTAATGATGCATGTAGCTGATGACTAAGGTGTTGTTGAAAAGTCAGTTCCAGTCGTAAACCAACTATAGCTATAAAATTTTTGGTTTGATTTTTACATATGTTATCAGTGATAAACCAATTTTCACTACAACTTCAGCGAATGCTATTATGGAGATAAGAGTTTCTCATCTTTAGGCATCAGCTGTCTGGCCTGGCCGTCCATCCTCATCCTCACTCGGTCACCTCAGGGGTCCTTGACCTTCTCAGGCTTTCTAACACCCACACTAGTCTTCGGTGCTATGCGAAGTGAGTTCGTTTCTTTGATACAGTGTTGCAGCAACTGCCATGGACCGAATTTGGATCCTAGGTTAGGCATTGATATGTGCTACGTGGTTGCATAAAAATAATAAAATTCTCTGACTTTCAGGTTTTTCTTGTCTCCACATTTTTCTCCCATACAAGTTAATGTAATTGTAATGAGTGATTGTATAATATGTGCACTGACTGTAAAAAAACATGTCAGTTGCAATTTTTTATTTTTAGAAACAATATAAAAATTTTCTTTGTTTATGTGTTTTACATACACACAAAAACACTCGTGATTCAGAAAGATGTGTACAAACTTGGGCATGTTATTCTTCACGAAAAAATTTATAGTAAAATATTTAACACTCATGGTTGAAAACTGAAGAAAGAAAATTATATGTGGGTTATTACGAATAGTACATGAGTTAGAACAACAAAATCTTAAACCACCATCTTTGATAAAACGATGGTAAAGTACATAGTGTCCACTTTATTATTTTAAGAAATAGGTTTTGGCAACCTTGATTGTGTAAATAAATGCACCAAACAAAGTATTATAAGTGTCTGATAGAATATGAAATATAGGATACAAATCAGCAAAAAGGATTGGTGCAACTCCCTTAACTCTTGTTGTTTTCTGGAGTTACCTCTTTTGTAAATGGATGTATGAAACATGTGTGCATACTGTAGCGGGCTCCAGGGAACCCTCATACGAGTTAAGCTTGGATGGCCTATAGATTCCTTGAGTGGCCCCCTGTTTTAATAATACGCCTGGCCGACCTACTGAGACCAGAACTATATAAATATAGAGCGAGAGCCCCTCTCCCCCCAGGCTGTCGGCGGAAAGTGAAGTGACCATGTCAGTGTCGCAGCGACGTGGAAGAGCACCAGGGTCCAGGGAGCTGCGGCCCATCTACAAGATGAGCATTGGTGAGCATAAATCCGGCTAGGCGGTAGGGCGGCATTCCCGATATCGAAGCCCCGTCTTAAGTATTAATAATCACGTGGCAAGGCTAGGGTCTTTGTATAATCGTAATCTCTCATTCTTATAACTAACTTATCTTTCCGTTTATGTCAGAATCCCATATCTGAATATAATTGTCTCAATGTTCCTTGTGTAACTGTATTCATTTATGTTCTTATAATTAGCTGTCAATCCAGAGTAAAGTAAAGTCAGTATTTTAAGAAGAGTTGTATTGTTGTATAGTGTTAATGTATTGTTTTATATCCATTTAAAGTAGTGTAATAAACGTGTGTAGTTGAAATTCCCTCTTTCATTGAATAACTATTAGTAATTGTTACCCCCAAGTACACTTCTACCTAACTGGAGATAACGTGGCTAAGGAGAGTAGTAAGGAGTTCAGTATAAATATAGGAATAGTCACAGTGTTAGGTATGCAGGTTGTTACAATACAAGGTTGTTTCAATACAGATACTGGCTCTGCACACATGGATTAATATTTAAATTATGTACTGTAACTAATACTATACGTGAACTCTAATAATATTGTTACATTTTTTAAAGAGTGTGACTAATGTGGATACAGTAGACTCCGGGCAATCTGGCCTAATGTGGCTGAAGGGCAGGCCGGATAACAAAAAAGCCGGATAGGCCGGAGTTCTATAACTACTCACTTCCTGCCCCACCCATACCGTTAACAACACACTTTTCATACCAAAACCCACTCTTATTCATATTTTCTGACCTCTTAGGCCAGTACTTTATAAATGTTTGTTATGTACTGTACTGTCCGTTTTAAAATTTATAACAGAAAAAGGAAGTCCAAAAATAAAAATATTGCACAAATTGTAAGAAAAATTTTATAATGTCTAACTTAATTGCTGGAATCATTAAAATAATTTACACTGTACAGTATGTGAATAGTATACATACAATTTTAAAAGAAACGAAACATTAAAATAAAACGTAGGTCTAATTCTTTAAAAACTTATTTCAACTTCATTAATAAATGATGACACAAATGTGAAAAGTAGGCCTAAGATAAAAGAGTCAAAACCTACAGTTTTTAGTTTTTGAAAAAGTCTTTGAAAGATGACTGCTTCTCCCTGTTAGCCCTCTTCCGCGATGCAATGTCCCTTCACTTACGCAAGCAGATGATATCAGCTGGTGTCACTTCCTCCTGCTTGCTAATGTATTGCAGCGCTGCCTGAATCGTCTTGAATCCTTCCGAATGTGGGATGAGATTTTTCCTGTCTTGTAATGATGCCTCCTCCTCTTCTTCTTGTATTTGTTCTCCCTGTGTCACCATTTCCACAATATTGCTGTCAGTTATTTCATCAACTTCGTCGTTTGCCATCCATTCTCTAATGTCCTCTGCACTGACATCATTGCAGCCTGGTACTTTATCCAGCAACAAAACAAGTTTATCGTTTTCATCTTTCACTTCAGTTTCACACATGGGTTGAAGGTTGAAATGTCCACCTTCATGGTCCAAAAGAAATTTCCAAGACCTTACAAGTGATATGTTTGGAATCTCTTCCCATGCTTCGGCAACCCACCTTATGACATCTAGCATGTCAATCTTTTACAGAGTGGTTAAGTAGTCTTCATTATTATCAATCGCCGATATCAACGAACTGGGAAGGTGCCGGTGACACCCTGGTCCATCGACTGACAAACATCTGTCACATTGCTTGGTAAAAATAAAGCTTTGATGTCTCCATCTGCGAGTTCATCAGTGGCTGGATATGAAGGTGTGTTGTCAAGAATTAGCACAGCCTTTCTCGGCAAATTGTTGTCTTTCAGATGTTTTTCTACAGTTCATACTGATTCATTTTGGAACCACGTTTTAAAGATTTCTGAATTCATCCATGCTTTCTTTTGATGTGTGTAATTTAGGGGTAGTGATTCCTGATTTCCCAGTTTTTTAAAAGCACTAGGTTTCTTTGATTTTGCTATTAAAGTTAACCTAAGCTTGTGGTTGCCAGTTGCATTACTGCAAGTCAAGATGGTGACTTGTTTCTTGCTTTTCTTGTATCCTCGTGCAGCGGCTTCGTTTTTTGATGCAAGATATTTTGTAGTGAGCATCTTATAATTTAAACCTGTCTCATCACAGTTATACAAATGTTCCCCAGAAATTACCCTCCTTTTCAATAAGCTTAAAAAGATAGTCGTAATACAAAGGTGCAGCCTCTTTATCAGTAGATAAAGCCTCCCCACCTATGGTAATCTGGCGAATACCAAATAGTTTTTTCCAACGATCTAACCGTCACTGGCAGTAAATTCTGAATCCTCGCCTTCTATTTGTCCCTGAAATTGCAATGCTTTTTCCTGCAATATCGGCCCAGTAACAGGCAAGCCTTTTCCTCTTAAGTGGTCATGCCACAAAAATAAGCATCCTCAATTTCTTTATGCTTACATTTCAGCATGGTTTTTCTTACTTTTATTCCACTTCCACTAACTTGTGCGGCACACCACTTTTCAATTTCTGCACGACTTTTCTTCCAGTCACCAACTGTACTTTTCCCAACTCCTAACCCCGAAGCAATAATTTTTGCAGTTACCCCAGAGTCTAGTCTCTTTATAGCGCGTAGTTTCTCCTCCATAGTCACTACAACCTTTTTTCGTTTATAACCTTTTCCTGATCTTCAGTAAAAAAAAAAAAAATGAAGCGCACCAAAAACAATTTACAAAGGTAACCAGGAACAGTGGCGAACGTATTCCGCACTTGTTGACACCCGATACACAACTGACGGAACGAAGAGCAGGTAGCAGGGCGTGGGAAAAAGTAGAGTAGATTGTTGAAAAAAAATTATTCCTCATTTTATTACAGAGAATTATTTTTTTGGAACTAGGCCGGATAGTCGCGAGCCGGACACTCGAGAGTCTACTGTAATTATATTTTATATTAATCGTACATGTTGGGGTTAGGCGTACTCAAAGGTGAACACATTCTAAATTAATTATCGTCTCTGTATTGAAATCAATATCAAATTACATCTCGTTACATTTCTTTTACAACTTGTTACATAATATTAGTTACCCGTTAAATTGGAGGAGCTCTCGTTAAGCTTACTTAGTTACGTTGTGTTAGATATTATTATGATTTGTTATTAAATTACTTGTTTATATAAAAGGCCACTCTGACTAGTTTTCTATGGTTCGACGTCACCTCGTCCATGATGCCATAGGCTGAAGACTAGATGCATGTCTGCGACGACACGTCACCATCTCTGGGCGTCTTGCTGGTGGAGTGTCACGATGACAAAGACTTCGTTCACTGGGTTTCCAGCCGTAATATCTGGCGCACTCAACCTGCCTGGCGGGCTTTGTTTAGAAGCGCTCAAGGCTTCGTTTCATTTCTTCACATTATGTTTGTGTTACCGCAATCAGGCTAGCATGCCTGTTGCTGCACGTAACAATATGTGAAGAAAATTTTGAATTTATTTTTTAAATTATTTATACTCGGAGAGCGGCACACGAAATAGATACAAAATAAAGTGACATAATGCAGTGTTTCCCAAATGGTGGGTCGCAATTCGGTACCGGGCCACAAAAAAAATTTGGCGGGTCGCCTCGCCTTCGCCTAAGAATATCATATAACTTGTGATGCAATGTGCGGTCGCACGAGGAGAAAAAGGCAATAAGTTTTTAGTGAGTCGCGAAAGAGAATTCTAAAAATAACCAGGTCACAGGAAATAAAGTTTGGGAAACGTTTTAATGTAAAACAAAATGGCCAATTATTTGGAGCAAGTACGCACCGAATAACTTGGTAAGAAAACATTACAAAATTTAAGTAGATGCTGCGTTAAATGACAAAAAACAAGTGTTGTCTCAATTGTTTTGCATGGGCAAGAAAAGCTATCATTTAAATTCAGGTAAGTTCTTATGAAATTTTCTGACATTTCTGTATTTTGCCTGACAATTTACAATTAAAATCCATATAGTGAATTGGTTACATATTTAAGCCCCACTCCTTTCTCTCCACTTCAGCATGCTAACCAAAAACAGAACTATAAAAATATTTCATTAAAAAAAAAATTTGAGATATATTTCAATATCAGAGGTAGTACATGTCGCAAAGAGCAGTGTTTTACAACTATGGCTATGTACCAGTTCTTAAATGTAACTGCATTTGCAACAAAAATTTTGTCATGTCTTTGTTTTTAATTGACATTGCAATTAATATCTCTGTGGAGGAATTAAATTGAATACTTTTAGAATACCAGATAATCCCTTTGTTGATCTGCCAAGGAACACGCCCGAAAATTATCGTCAGGTAACTGTATTTCGAGTGGAACTCCAGCAACACCGTGTTCACATATGACTTAGATAGGCCTATGCCATGATCCTCTGGTTACCATCAACATGAACAGCATACTAACAGATATCTTAGCCGTGTGGATAGTTTTCCTGTATGTAAAGTGTTTGAAAGAATGATAACTGATGAGAATTAGTTCCTAAATAGACTAAAAGTTTTGTGTGATTATGGAATATTTGGATGTGGCATACTAAATTTAACAATAAAAAATGAAGCAAGTAGATGTCTGAAGTCAATTTTCAGTGTGCAGTGTAGCATTCAGGATACTTTACACACGAATGACCCAAAAAATGTGGATATGAAAATAAATACAGCTGCTTGACAGGAGCAGTTTACACTGGGATCGGATACAGGCAGTTAGAAGAACTCCCTACTGCCATGAACGTACCAACAGTATCCATGAAAACATACTCTAAATACTATGGCAGAGTGGGTGATGGCTGGGAAGAAACCACAGTAAAGGAAATGACAATTGCAAGCAAACACAAAGCATAGCTACATCTGGAATGAGGTGATAAAAATGGAATTGTGTTGTGACACTCGTTTCAAATGTACAGTGGTCCGAAAGGTCTTATAAGAATTGTAATTTCTGCTCACTGTCGGGAGTTTCAGCAATCATCAGATTTCACACCCGAATAGATATTGTGCAGTGTGTGCACAAGCAGATGCTATGGGAAAGGATGTCAAAGATCACAAAAATTGGTCTGGAAGCTCCAGCAGTATGGAAGTAGATAATGTAATGTAGGGTTTTTAATCAAGCGTCTAAATGCACAGAATAAAATATGGTACATTCACTGCAGATGGTGATTTAAATACGTACATTGCAACTCTTTTTTTTTTTTTTTTTTTTTTTTTTTTTTCAAATATGTCTCTTGTAAAAGTTCTTATTTTAAAAAAAACTACAAGCGCTGTATTTACAATAGAACTAGGGAAAGGTTTGTACTGTACTGGCCCGTATCCACGAGCTCAAGCAAAATGGCAGACACTTAACAACGTAAAACTGTATACAGCTGTTTGTGTAAAAAATGAGGGTTGCGTAAATTATAGTTGTGTGCAAAATGAAATATATTGCTAGATTTAATAACGACAAACGCTTAAAACAACTCAATCATAATAAAACTACTACCATTTTAAAAACTCGTAATGGTATTACTCATTGATTGTTAATGTTTCATATCTACATAGAAATATTAAAATTCAATAAATGCGTTCTTCTTAACCAAATAAAGTCACAAATGTCTTGTCTGTATTTACTGCTATATTCAGTTAAAAAATTATTGTAAAGCTCGTAAGTTGGTTTAGTCTTTTGATTTAGCATGTGCGATTGTAACGCAAGGGAAGTGGATTCTATTCCCCGTACTGGCAAAATGTGAATTTTTGAAAATTATATTTTGAAAGTTTTTTCTTATTCTTTATTAATTTATCACTATTGTTTACTAGAACAAAAAAAAAAAGTAATTTTATGTCTGCGTCACAATAAAGTTGTACTACAAGCCTATCATTTTTAATATTACAAGTGTACTGTATGTTTTGCAGATTTTACTGGAAAACTGTTAGTAGTTCTAGAAAGGAATTTCTTGGCAACTGGGTTTCCAAACATTTTTCTTGTAAAAGTACAACAAACATTTTACAATGTATAATACCTTACAAAAATATCACAGTCAACAAAACTGTATGTCCAACCCCATTTTAAAAAAATCACTGCAAAAAACTTAAAGACATCGCAACCAAGAGTTCTCTGAAAAATGTTGCTCTGAGGAAAGCCTTGGATGCAAATAATCTTGTATCCAGCTAGAAAACAAAGTGCAAAAAGGAGAAAAACAAACTCTGCACCAGTATCGTCTCTGAATGGCACTATACAGATCATATTCACAGCCAGGAGCCTGATTTGTCCACTGACAAGTACAAAGAAGCAAATAAAGATTTTGTACAAAAACTACCTTTAACCACAGGGCAACGGGAAGTCGTCTGCAAATGTATCCAAAATTAAAAGCTTCATGGTAAAGCACATGACAAAATTTCTCCCCCACTATATATATATATGTGTGTGTGCGTGTGTGTGTGTGTTTGTGTTTACTTTTGTTGATTTGTTGAAATTGGCGTTTTTACTTGGAAATAATTTTATATTTCTTGGAACAATGCTTAATTATTTTGATATTGATTGAAAGTCTTCAGGAGCGTACATTATATTAATTGTGGTTTTATTATTTATTTTCAATATCCACATTTTGAAAATTTTGTCATGTTACTTATATGGTAAATTGTATGGGCCATTTGCAACAGTGTGTAATTTAGTTTGGTTAGAAAGTAGCCGAATGTTCAAGAATTTGTTTACTCACAACAATTATTTAACTGTATACATCATAAAGTAAAGTATTGTTGAAATAAGAGCAAAAGGTGTCAAAATTGTTAATGATATTTGTGTTACAATATGTGGAAAACAAAGCTTAACTACAAATTTTGTCGTAAAAATCACACCAATGTGTTAAAAAGACGTATTATCGTGCCAGTTTTACTTGCACAGTCTAAGTTTTGCAGCAGAACAAAATACAAGTTCTTTGTTTAAAAAAAAACTTGAATAGGATTGGATCAGTATGTGTAAAGGCATACATTATTTAAACATAACACGTACTTTGGTTCTGCAACTTCTGCGTAAATTTTATCATTCCCGTTTATACTATCTGCCCTAGAAATACGAAATTGTTCCTCTAGGCATTATTCCATAATCACTTGATTGAAATGGTATTTATCAAAATATACAGAATTAAGAATTTATTTTGCATATTTCTTGTGTGTTGGATATGTGGGTGTGTGAGACTCAAGTTGCTGATTCAAAATGCCTGACTACATGACACTTAGTCCTTGTGTGTATAGGTTATTTACGGTAAAGTGAGAACTTTTGAAAGCCCTCTCAATTGGAATAATAGTCAAGAAATATATTTTATTTTAGTCTTAGGCGTTAACTTCAAAGTGCAGTAGAATATACAAACTGTGTTTATTACTCACATTGTGATGATGATGATGATAATAATAATAAAAAGAGAGAGAGTTAGTAGAAGATAAAAAATGGCTGAAAGGAAAATGTAACTTGGCCCTGGGAAACTTTACAGTGAAAAGCGTATACGCAGTTGAAGTCAACGTCATTTCCTGTACCACTGCCTAGCAACTGTTGTGTTGGATGCAAACAAAAGTGTGATCCAGTAGTTTTCTATGGTGTAGTAAGAGTTTTCTTGTCTTTCGCAATATTTGCGTAATAGTAATCACGAAGGAGCGACAGTAAATTTTTTTGCATTTGGTTGCAATTACAATAACATTAGAGAAGCGTGTATATTCTTTAATTTCACAAAAGATAAGGTTGAATATTATTGGCGTGCATTTGTATGTGTCGGTACATACTTGAGATTCTTTGAAGTAATTATATGTCAAGTGTAATAGTAAAACTCCTTATAAAAGGCCCGGAAATACACATTTTTAAAATACCATAAGTATGGTAAACTGAATGTTATTTTTATTATTGTCAAAATTAGAACGAGAAAAACTACAAGAAACTAATATTCTATGTAGGCTACTAGGCAACTATTAATATCAAGCCCTTGTATTTTACTTTAAAAGTTACCATTCTCAGCATATAAGTTAATTTTTGCGGGAGACTAGATAGGGAGCCAAACTTTGTAGCTGCCACTTTAAAGACCTTAAAGAGAATGGTTCTACCGTTATTTAAAGAAACAGAACCCTCCCCAGAGAAGTAGAATATGGTGTTTGTTATAGGTTATATTCTTGGGTTACTAATGTTTAGCATCTTGTTAAACATGATGATACAACACAAGCTGCAGGAAAACATGCCTTACCTGTCCACAGTGGCCATTGGGCAGTTCACAGGAAAGTGGAGTAACTTAGAACGAATTTAAAAATTCTAGTCCCTAGGAAATGCGTGACAAGTAAAGTCAGCTGATTTTGTAAGATTTTAAATATATTTGATGTAGTAACAACTTGTATAATATAATTTTTGTAGTCCGTAGTCCTAGCACAAATATATGTTATGTATGGTTGAAGAGTAAATTAATAGTGTAATAATAAATAACCTAGTGTTGTGTGGGCAGATCTACAGGGGATGTAATAGTCACACCAACTTTGTTTTGCTTGTTTGTCGTATTGCATGTTAGCGTGGAAATTGATGGGCTTGCGTACTGCTGGCACCTACCTAGCTGTGTGAAATGCAGAGGACCTAACCAAGCTAATCCTAATTTCATGATAGGTGAATTGCCGGGTATATGTGTCGATGTTCTCATCACATTTCGGAAATGGAATAATAATGTATAATAATACCTAACCTAACCAGATATAATTTTACTATAGGTGAATAACAAAATATGTCTGAGCAGATTAGCTATCGTGCGTTGGAATACGGACAATGACTCGCAGAATTAAATCTTATTTTGAGATAATTTAATTACAGTGTCTTACTCCTGTTAGTCCTTATTGTACTTTGTGCAATTTGGGATAGTACATCAGCACACCAAATCCCTTACATGAAGTTAGGTTAGGTCAGCTCTTCATGAATTTAATGTCGTTAAATGACGTAATTTAGGAAATTAAGGTAATTTTAATTAAACAGAAATTTTATTACTTTATGCATTTTTTGTAGGGATAAGATAAGTTCTTAATTACTGTTAATTCTATTAGACATAGTAGGCGTTTGATGGCAATGGGGCAAGTAAATTGGCATTTTATATACAAATTGAATAACTCAAATACAAAACTAGAAAAACACTTGCTAATAGGCCACTGCCTATCATGAAACTAGTGCAATCATTTTACCCTCAATAATGCGGTTCTCCGACATTATTTTTGAATTGTCCTCATAGGTACAGGATATCTACGTGAATCTGAGACTGCAACATTGGGGTTAAATTAAATTCTCCGGAAAAATGCAACAAATCATTAAAATATGTGTCGTTAAAGCACCAAAAATAATTACAGATTCACGCTTCGACATAGAAATTAAACTACGCAATTTAAATAATGGTCATTTTGCTGTACTTCTGCTATAGCAATTTCCTAGCAACGAGTTGTTTGCATCCAAGACGTCGGCCCATAGGAATATATATTGCAGATGACTTCAACGGCGAAGTGAAGAGATATATGCGGCTCTTAACAGCGAGGTCTTGAGAGCAGATAAGGGTGATTGAAGTGACTATGGAGCGGTGCCAGAATGAAGGGATGGGGGAAACAGGTGTTCCCCTAGAAAACTCTCCGACCAATGGTATCGTCCGGCACGATTCCCACTTGCGAAAATCCGGTGACCCGGCCAGGGATTGAACCCGGTTTGCCTTGGTGGGAGGCGAGTGTGATAATCGCTCAGCCACCGTGGCCCCAACTTCAACAGCATATAGCAGTAGTGAGGTGCTCTACAACAGATGACAATCGCGAGCAGTTTCGTGTTCGATTTCTTTTCTTTCTCCTTTGGTCCTGAAACTGTGCTGTCTACACAACCAGCCGAGAAAATTGTGGCAATTACCCTTCCTGTCTTGTGCCTTGTAATCCTCAGGTGGGAGGGAATTCCCAGGCTTATACCTGCAGGTCGCTCCCTGCTCTTTCAGATGAATAAGCCTCTATATTTCCTCGGCTAAAAGAGCGTCCGCGCGGTAAAATATCTCAAACAAAATTTTACTGACATGGCCTCTTATTTCTCCCCTACAAAACATTTGTGACAGAAAATTTGTGTTATATTGCATTGTTTACAATATACATAATGCAATTACTATTCCACAGATGGTAACATGCCTTGAGAAAGCAAAACCATGGCAACATGTTCACAAAATGGCATCTTATAAATGTGCACTTTTAGTGTCGAGGTAATGGTAGGGAGGTGTAAGTGTAGGGGCTGTGGAAAGGTGTGGAGAAGGTTAGATAGTGGTGTGCAGTGCGACCAGTGTGGCGGCTGGTACCATGTTGGCTGTATAGCGATCAGGGAGGAGGAACTGGAATCACTACAGAAACATGAGTGGAAGTGTGAGGAATGTGTTGAGGGAAAGGGTTTAGTGGCAGTGGTAGGGAACAAATTGAGGGTAGAGAAGGAAACGCAAATAAGTGGAGAAGGTGGAAACTGGATTTGGGATATGTTGAGGGGAAGCTTTGTAGAGGATGTGCCAGTGCCAATGGAAGGGGCTAAGGAGGAGAGATGGTAGATTTGATGAGCAGGAAAGAGAGGGAAATTATGCATAGGATTGAGAGGATGGAGGAAAAGGTCAGGAATGAGATGGGTAAGAGTAAAGTTGAAATGAGGGTGGATAAGTTAGAGGAGGAGTTGGAAGATTTAAAGGGGGTGCTAAGGAAAATGAAAGCCAGTCCACAGGAGGAAAAGCTGAGTAGAGAGGAAGAGTTAGGCAGAATGCAAGTAGGGCTGCAGAAGGAACTGCAGGAGGAAAGGCAGAGGAGGAGGGAGGCAGAGATAGAGGTGGTAATATTAAGGAGGAGGATAGATGAGTTGGAGGCAGTAGAAAGGGATAAGACAGTAGGAGACATAAGACAGCAAATAAGGTTAGAGGAGCAAGAAATACTAGTGAGGGATAAGGTGATAGTAGTAGGCATGAAGCAATCAGGAATAGAAGAACGGGAAACAGAAAGCAGGGAACAGGCATTGGTAGAAAGTAGGAAGCAGTATGCTGAGGCTTGCAAGTGTGCAATTAGCAAAGACCAGCATGCAGGACAAAGTAGACAGTTCAGGGCCATTGGGAAAGAGGAGGGCTGGCCAAAGGGAGGGAAACAAGGGTGCTGCAGGAGGCCGGAGACAAGGATAGGCAGGCGGTTGGAAGAACCACAAAGCAGGAAAAGGTTGTAGGAAGGGAGCCAGAGGTAGTTTTTCTAGGCAGTTCTATTGTAAAGGGGGTGGAGCTGAGGAATATCAGGAAGGAAATGACATATAAAGCAGCTTTTGGGGGGGGGGGGAATACCAGGGATTTGGAGGAAAGGGTTAGTGGAATGAGAAGTAGCAGGGTGGCAAAGGTTGTTCTCATTCATGTAGGGGGAAATGACCTGGCTCATAGGGAGGTGGGGCAGGAGGTAAAGCGGGACCTCAGGGGATTGCTGAGGAAAGTGTGGGAGACATTCCCTGGAGCTAGGGCAGTAGTCAGTGGCGTGCTGGTTAGGAAAGGAGTATCCTATAGGAAGGCAGTGGCTGCGAGTGAGGTATATGAGAGGGTGTAGGGATTTGGGGGCTACATTTATAGATAGTAGGAAATGGGTAGGCTGGGAAAGTGTAGGGAGGGACCAGGTTCACCTGACAGAACAGGGAAAGAGGATTCTAGGTGATCTGCTAGGTATAGAAGTAGCTGGCTGCATGGAGAGGGTCAGGGCAGAGCATCAGTTGTTGAAATAGCAATCAGTTAGAAGCAAGGAAACGTAAGGGGAGAGAAATGGAGAGGATAGCATTGATGAGGCTGCAGGCGTGGAGATAGGAGGTAAGCAATGTAGGATGGTAAAGCAGAGTACTAGTATAAAGATAATGGTGGTGAACTGTAGGAGTGTGTACAAAAAGCTGGAGGGCTTCTGGGGATAGGTTGAAGGATATGGGGCGGATATAGTGGTAGCTGTGGAGACTTGGTTGACTGAGGAAGTACTGGACATTGAGTGTAGGCAGGATGAGTTCACCATCTTCAGAAGAGACAGGGATGGGAGATGAGGAGGAATAATGATGTGTGTAAGAAAAGGGCTAAAAGGGGCGGTAGAATGGGTTAGTGAGGATGTCGAGGTAATGGAAATTAAATTTAGTGGTAGTAGTAATAGGAGTATTACTTTGCTGGCAGTGTATAGACCACAAGGACAGGGATGGCAGGCAATTGAGATGATCAAGGAGAGGGTCAATAGACTAGGACAGGCAGGGGGTTGTTGTAGCAGGGGATTTGAATATGCCAGGGGTGAAATGGGTAGAGGGTGCAGAAGTAGAGGGTGCAGAAGGAATGGGTAGCATAATGCAGAGAATGGCAGCACAGTTAGTCAACAGAGGATTAGTCCAGATAGTAGAAACACCTATGAGATGGAACGAGGAGGGTGTTGGGTCAGTGCTGGATGTAGTGTTGGTCAGACCTAGGAATGCTGAAGTTGGTGCAATAGTATTGGATGGTATAAGCTACCATCATGTTCCAGTTGCAGAAATTGGGATTGGCAGGATGAGAGAAGTGCAAGTGGTAGAAAGGTTGGTGTGGCAGTATGGGAGAGGAGACAAGAAGGGGGCAGAAATCTTCCTGAGAGACAGGTTTAAAAAATGGTCTATGGAGGAGGGTGTAGACGGATTGTGGAGGGAGTTTAGAAGATAAATGGAGGTTATGTTGGAGAAATTTGTGCCAATGAAAAGGTTACGGACTGGGGGAGATCTGCCATATTATGGACAGGAGATTTTGAAAATGAATAAGAAGTGCAGAAAATTACATGCCAAGTAGAGAAATGAAGGGATGATAAGATCTAAAGAAATGATGAAACAAATGGGTAGGGTTTTGATAGGAAGATCAAACAGGCAAAGAATGTATTTCTGGGGAACATGGTGAAAGAAGGAAAAGGCAAGGAATGGGGGAAATTGTTTAGGTATGTTGGGATATTAAGGGGAGGTGAGAAAGGGATCCCTCTGCTAACAGGAAGGGATGGTAGGCATGCGACAAATGACCAAGAAAAATTGGAGATGCTGCAAGGACAGTACTTGTCAGTGTTTGAGGCAAAGGAGGGTTGGAATAGGGGGGCAAACATGGTTCGGGGGGTGTTTAGTAAGTTTAAGATGAGGGAGTGGGAGATAAAAAAGGTAATTATGGTTTGGAGAGCAGTAAAGCAGGAGGACCAGATGGGATTGGAAATGCAGCACTAAAGTTTGGTGGCAGGGAGTTGGTGAAATATTTAGAAGTGCTGTTTAAAAAGTCCTTAGGAGAGTGTAAGTTACCGCAAGATTGGAAGGATGCTATGGTGGTACCTATACACAAGCAGGGAGAGGATAGAGGGAGGCCTGGCAGCTACAGACCGGTGAGTCTCACATCAAGTACAGGAAAAGTAATGGAGAGGCTGGTGGTGCAGTATGTGGTGAGGGTTATGAACAATAGGAATTGGTTGGAGGAGTCCCAGCATGGTTTCAGGAGGGGTTACTCATGTGAGACTCAGCTGGCTGGGTTATTAGAGGATCTGGTGCAGGTAGTTGGTGAGGGGAAGTAGGTGGATGCCTGCTTCATAGATTTTGAGAAGGCATTCGATAAGGTGCCCCATTGAACATTGATGAGGAAAGTGGAGGCGCTGATACCAGACAGGAGGGTAGTGGAATGGATAGGGGACTTTCTCAGGGGGCGAAGGCAGAGGGTGAAAGTGGAGGAGGCAATATCGGAGGAAGAGGAGGTTACGTCAGGGGTACCACAGGGAAGTGTGCTGGGTCCTTTGTTATTTACCATAATGGTAAATGACATGGGTTTGGGGATTTGGGGAAAAATCAGATTGTTTGCAGACAATTGTGTTTTATATGCTGTGGTGGGAGAGGGAGGCAGAAATTTGCAGGCGGACATTGATAAGATATGGTTGTGGACCAGAAAAAATGAAATGAAGATAAATGTAAGAAAAACTAAGGTAGTGAGGTTCACAAGGAAGAAGATGATAAGCAGTGACATGTACAGATGAGAGGGACAAGAGATAGAAGAAGCAGCAGAGTATAAGTATCTCGGGATTGTACTGCAGGGAGACCTCAGGTGGAAAAATCAGGTAGAGAGGGTGGTAGCAAAGGGAAGAAGGGCTCCGGGTATGCTGGGAAGGGTGCTGAATGGAATCAGCTGTGAGGTGAAGGAGAAGGCGTATGGCACAATGGTACGGCCAGTGTTAGATTATGATGCAGCAGTATGGCACCCATATGTGGAGGTGGAGGTGCGAGAACTGGAAAAGGTGCAGAGAAAGGCAGCAAGATGGGTGAAGGGTAGGTGGAGAAGGCAAGGGCAGGATTATGAGGATGAAGGGAACTATAGGCCATCAGTGATGATGAAAGAAATGGGGTGGAGCTCATTGAAGGACATGAGGAATGTTGAAAGGTTAATCAATATGTACAGGATGGTGAATGAAGAGGGAGGATGGGTAGGGCTACACTGCATGCTAAGTAAGGGGGTGTTTAGAGGAAGAGGAAACAACAGTGAGAAGCTTCAGAGGTTGTGGAGGAGAATGGAGCGGGGTAGGTAGTCCATGCTTGTGAGGTCTGTGAGGGAGTGGTATGTGTTGAGGGAGGAATTGGTATCTGTGAGAGGGGTTGGTAAATTCAGGAAGGGAGTGGAAATGGAGTTGGTTTGGTGAAGGAGAGTTGTGAGAACTCGCCACCGGGCGGTAGCCTAATTGCGAGTGTATATATGTATACGCCATAGTCACGCGGGCATGCAGACTACGTAAGATATCTTTCTCTTGCGCAGCAGAGAAATTAAGGTGCAGGATGGAGTTTATTTTGTTTATGAATATGAGTGAACAAATAACTGATTATTATTATTTAATTAAAAATCCCTTCCTTCCTTTAAGAGTTAAAACATTGGAGTGTGCTGTATGTTGACAAATTTCTAAACATGTTTTTGGGGAGTGGGGGGAATTGTTGCCAATATCTCATATGTTAGCAGCACCCCACTTTTTGTAGTAATTTTTTTTTGTAAAAATTTGCAGCCTATACATGCAGAAATACAGTAATTTGTAAATAGCCTCGTTGCATGTACAGACTGTAAACTACTCAAACTTGCCTATTTGAAGAACAGACACCTCTTTGAATCATGAAATTATTTTTATGAATGAATGAAAATGTGTTGTCTTTACGGTTTCCTCGAATTCCTAATGTTTCCAAGTTTCACATATATGCTTTAACATCCAAACTGCTGTTCCATAATAACCACTATTTAACATCTTATTTTTTGAAATGTTAAAATAAAATTTTCGAGTCAATAATAAACAATGCTTTACAGATTCATGTTGTGCTTTTGAGTAGGTACACACACTGCCACACAGCTCTAATTGTAGGTGCATTCCGTGAAACAAACATGAGAGTTGAAACAAAAGTTAAATCTTTTGTTTAAAATGAAATCAAGTGTTTGTGGTATTGAATTTAACTCGGATAAAGTGTCAAGTATATTGTGACCATATTATGAATGTATTTGGCAGTAAAATATATAGTTATATTAGTAACATTACCATGCAAATCAAATCAAGACTTATATAGTTATTCTCAATGATCATTGTCATGTATTAGATATTTCTGTTTGCTGGACAAGAATGCTATAAATTGGCAAACATGTTCAATTTAATAAACTATGGATCTTAATCACCTTATGTATGTTGCAGTGATAACATATTTCCACTGCAAAATTAATTGTTTTCTGATGCATGCGTTAGCAGCTTGGCGACATATTTTGTTATGGATGAGTAGGGCTTAACGTCTCGTTGATGTCTGTCATTACAGACAGAACATGTTTTGACAGTTAGGTGGAAACCACATTATGGTTGAAGGATATCTAAGCCTGCTTACTGGTTACTACTGTCTGTCAAATTCTAAAATGATCATATTTCTGTAAGGACTCATTTTTGAGGAACTGTGATAAAAATAGAAAATTTAAGGGAAATCTGCTGAAAAATTGATTTGTTGCACTTTTCTGTTGCTGCATAATGCATTTCTCTTGGTGAGTATTGTACTGGATTCTAAAAATGGATACCACCCCTTTTACTCCTCTCACCCTCTATCCCTCAGGGTCATGGTGGCTAAGCGGTTAGACTGCTCACCTCCCACCAAGGGAAACCAGGTTCAATCCCCGGCTGGGTCACTCCCAGGTTTTCGCATTTGGGAATTGTGCCGGATGATGCCACTGGTTTTCGGAGAGATTTTTCATTTCCTCTGCCCTTTCATTCCGGCACTGCTCCTTACTCACCTCTATCACCCTCATCGGCTCTCAATATCTCGCTGTTAAGAGCAACTCAAATATCTTCACTCACTCACTCAGGTCTCAAAATGGTTGAGTGCTAGGTAAAAAGCGAGGAAAGTGACTTTTTAAGACTTAAAAAGTGATGAAAAGTGACTTTAGATATAATAAGTGATCAGTAAGTGACTTATTTACTTACTCTTATGTCATATGTTTAACTCTTAACATTATATGTCAACTTTACTTAATGTGCTATTTTAAAATTTAGTTCTGATAATAACACATTAACGCTAAAACAAATAACAAGTACAATACAAATTGAGGTTGAATTGATTTAGCCAGAAGTTTAACCTGAACACTTCCCACAAACATCTTATTTTGAAAATTTCGAAAAATAATCCGAGATTATTTTAGACTTTTTCTGGTCCACTGAGTACTGAACATGTAGTTGTCACTTCTCTCTTCTCTGAAGCTTATATTTAATTTTTTTAAATTTTAAATTTTAATTTTTTACACCTTCCCAAAGCCAGCCTGGGCAAAAACCAATTTTCTGCCATGTTTTTCTTCTCCACAGCGTTCTTTAGTATTTTATTTACCTCTTCAAAAAATGCATCTGCAGTCATTCTCTTCTTTTTTTCTTCACTCTGCAATACCTTTAACTTGTACCTTTAACTGTGTTTTTTTTTTTTTAACCCATTCCTGACAATATATCCATTAACATCATATATTTCTAGCTACTCATTTCGAAAAGGCAGTTCCCCATCATTAAACACACTACAGTTGCTTTCATTTCACAAATCACACAAAAATGTTGTTTAATTCCATCGATTTTGCAATTAAAAATGATGCAGAAACAAATATAATAAATTCGTCAGTATTAAACTGGAATAACAATTTTAAAAAATATGCATTAATTATTCAGTAATGGAGGTTCTTGCACATGGAAATACATCTTCTGGATTTACGATTACCAATTCACAGATAATTCTCAAGTCCAGCCAATGAAAACTTGCAACAAGCCTGTCCTGTTTACTTTAGTTTCTAACATAA
Source organism: Dryococelus australis (assembly GCA_029891345.1). Lineage (NCBI taxonomy): Eukaryota > Metazoa > Arthropoda > Insecta > Phasmatodea > Phasmatidae > Dryococelus > Dryococelus australis. The sequence goes on from CM056993.1 coordinate 146,233,479, forward strand.
TCTGGAATTATAGCCATACTTAAGCAGATCATACTTCAAAGCAGACATTTTCTAGCAAAGAAGCTTATTTTATTGCACAAGTGTAATTAAACATGTGCAAATACATGCCTTTTTAATAATTTTTATGCTTATCTTATTAGGGGCTTATGAAAAGTAGCCTGGTAAAGTTAACTGGAATAACTCGGTCATGTGACTAAGTTTACCCAATCACTTGCGGTTAACCAGGTTGCTTTGAACGCCTAGAGTAACTCTGGTGTTTTGAGATAGCGCAAACTCAAATTGAAAATAAGCCTGAATATTTAGTGCAGTTATTAAATACTGTGCTAGATGATGGTGATGAAATGTTTTTGTTAAATTATGTTATGAACAAACAACTTAAAAAAAAGAGCAGTACCATGATAATACAATACCTTTGTATGTATAGGCTAGTCACGGTAAAGTGAGCATTTTTTTAGGGTCCTCCAAAAATGCATCAACCTCTAATATATATATATATCTTATTGCAGCCTAAGACGTTTAAATATGGGAGTGGTGTAATGTATACACTATGTTTATTAGCCATACAGCAATGTTTATAATAAAAAGTGGTAGCAAGATAGAAATTGGCTAAACAGAAAAATTTAATAGGGCCTTAAAAAGTGCTCACTTTACCGTGAACAGCCTATAGTGTCATGTTAATATAACATTTAATTTCCAGGCTACGATGACTGGCCAAAGCAGTTAAACATTATTAATTTTACACATTTTGATAGTTTCCAGATTTCAGAATTCATTTTCTTTTACTTTTTGCTTTTGTTATTGCAATATTTACATATTTATGCACCATTTCACGTATGTCGTCTGCTAGAGCCAAGTTACCCTGCTGTCAAGCAGGGTTAGTCCAAAGTAGATTGAGTTGAGGATTGAGTTAACCCGGGTGACTTTCCGAACATGAGTTAACTTTAACCCGATCACTTTTTGAACTCACAGAGTCAAAGTTTTAACCTGATTGAGTTAATCTGGTGACTTTCCGTAAGTGCCTATTGTAATTAGTGGTTTCCCGCCAACAACACAGACTGCTTTACTATGATTGGTTACCACCACACAAGATTTACTTAAGATATAAAATATAATTTCTAGTAACACTTAAGAAAATCCCAACACCACATGACCTGCTAAGTTTTATGGGAAACCAACACACAAGATAACACATTTCCAGATCTTCTGTTTACCTCATAACGCATCAATTAACGTTTTATTTTTCTATTGTAAACACAGCTCACAAGAAAAGTCACAGGTATCATGGTGTTGGAACCCAGAAACGCCGCAATATTGACAACTTAAGACTGCTTATGGTGTAGAAACTGAGAAACTGCATTTAATGATAGTCAAAGTATAGCAGATACACTTTAGTAGTCTTTGATGTTATGAAACTGCTGATAACACCGGCTGGCTGACAGTACACCATCTTAACCTTACTGAATGTCTAAAAAAAAGTGAATTAAGTGACCTTTTTAAAAAAAAAGTAATAAATAAGTGACTTGTACAAAAAAGTGACAATAAGTGAGATAAGTGACAGTTTTCGACCCCTGCTAGTTAAGTGCAACTACAATCGTGTGTTTGTTCTACCATTGTGGTCGCGTGCCTTCTCACATTGCATGTGTTATTACAATTTGGATTTCTCTTGACTTGATTACATTATGTAATGACTTATTATGCTTAGTTTTTATGGACTCCGATACAGTAAAATTTTTTCCTTTGTTTTGTGGACATTTTTGTTGAACTATACCTTCCATAGGAATGTGTGAGATCATTAAAAGGAGTGGAAAGAGCACCAGCTTGTCTATTATATATAGACTCTTTATGGTAAAGTGAGCATCTTTGAAAGCCCTTTGTAGTTTTTTCCTTCTTCCGTGTGCCTATCCTTATGCTTCATGTAAATATAAACATTGCCTTATGATTTAATTTAATTTTTGCATCCATTATATAAGTCTACTGTAGTTACTGAAATATGAAAGCATCACATAATCACTGTTACGGTGAACAACATAAATTATAGAACATTTCATTTTATAACATATACCCCATACAGTACTATTAAAATAAGGGAAAACATGTTTAGCATATTGAAGTGTTTTGAAGTGACTTATGTAGTTGATTTTAGTATAGAGTATTGCAAAAATCACATTTGTCACTGTATTAAGATGATATCAATATCTGCAAAAGTATCAAGATTTTCAATGCAAACAAATACAAAAATAGTAACACTGGACGAAGGGAACTTTTTTTGGAGCACAAATTCTTTTTTTGATGCCTCTTGCAGAAAAATCAGAAAATGTTTCGATTAATTTTCAATTTTTGTAAATAGACTGGCATATTCTGAATAAAATGATACAGAAATGTATATGTGACATCCGTTGTCACCAAACAAGTACAAAATTGATAGCATTTCCCAAGCTCAAATTCAATTTTTAGTGGTCTCTTACAGAAAAATCCAAGGTTATTGCAACTAAATAATTATTTTTGGGAATAAACTGACGTCTTCTGGAAATGAAATGATACGTCAGAACGGTAGCTGCAACCTTCCTTGTCACCAAACAATAATTATAAAATGGTTCCATTGTACACTGCATACTTTTTGAAAGGGAAAATTCAATGTTTGGTGGCCTCTTTTGGAAAGTTCAAATTATATTTAAAGGAAACATTTATTTATGTTACATAACATCTTTTTAATAGTAATACAGTTCCACATAAGGGTATCTGCAACCTCTTCTTGAGAACGAATTACGTACAATATCCATTGAATGAAAATTCCTTAACGTAGAATGCTCTGACATGTTGAATTTGTTTATAAAAATTTGTTACTCTAACTAGGCTACATTTCTCAATAGTTGTATACCCAATTAATTTTCATAAGCTTTTAAAGGTAGGATATTATGTTAACAATAACTACACCTGAAAAGATTTTTGTTTCAAATTCCGTAAGATTCTGTAGAGTAACAGAAGTGAATATGGTATGTTATGGTTTTGGTTATCAACAAGATTAATGGTTCTGGTAGACTGCATGTAAAACAAAGAATGAGGCCATTATTTGGCAAGGTATAATCTAAGAAATGTCAGTTTATGTGGGCAATCATACAATCCTAAGGAGAATGTTTTTCCAGATTATTTCCAGCTATATTTTAATGTGACATTTTACAAAATCAAAGAAAAATAATAATAATGTAAATTTTTGAATTCTGTGTCAAAATTGTGTACTTTTAACATACCAACTTTCATTTGACTCACTTTAATATATCCTGAAATATAACTTAATTTTTAAAATAACAGCTTGGCATGATTAAAAAACCATAAGATTTCTGTTTTAATACTCTTCACTAAAAGTATATCAAGTGGTGCTTCAGTGCATGTGTTGAAATGGTTCAGAGGCAACGTACACACACTCACTTTCCTTGAGGGGAAAAATGCTTTAACTTTCGATTTGTGTTTGCATAATTAGGAGAATGTGCAGATATTAATTCAACTTTTCACATCTTCTTATAGCTGAATTGTTATTGATACATGTAGTTACATCTTGGGGAATTATGTATGTGTGGTTAATGATGCTCGGAACTGTATGTTGGACACTTCGAGGACATCATTTTTATCATTTCGTTGTATCTTGCATGTGACACTAAAATACTGTTTGTTCATGAATGATAAATCAGAATTAGCTTCAGAGTCCGCTCAGTTGCACTTATATAATCTTAGAACCTGTAGTCATTATCTATACAATCCTACATTGTTGCGACAGATCTGGACCAAATTCGGCAGGGATTCCAGTCAGTAACCAACTTAAAATAATACTTCTGTAGGACACATCTAACGGTGGCCCTGATAGGGTCAGAAAGCTCTGAAAGTGTCATATATCTTTATTGTTCTTTTATACCTGTGCAACGCCGGATAGATCACAGCTAGTAATTGATGATAATATACAATTTGTGTAATGTACTGTACAACTAATGTGTGTGTTTTAGAAACCAGTAATTATTTTACCATCTCTAGGGTAAATTTTGATAAGGCAGCTAATTTTGGTGATATTGAATTCATCTATTTAATTTTTTGCAATTGATATTTAAATAATTTTCACATTAATGATTAGTTCTATATAATACATTATCTACCAAAAAGTAATTGGGCACCTCTCCACAATGTTTGCTCGGTGGTGATCATTCCGTTCAAGTCTCGTAGGGCCACCTCTTGCGGCTATAACAGCAGCCATCCTGTCTGGCATGCTCTCTATGAGTGTTTGTAGGACATTCACAGGGATTCATCGCCATTCCTCTTGTAACATTCCACGAGTTGAGCAAGGGATTTTGGCCACGCCTGGTGAGCCCTCACTCGGCGATCCAATTCGTCCCAGAGATGTTCTATAGAGTTGAGGTTGGGGCTCAGGGTGGGCCAGTCCAATTGGTGAACATTGTTGTCGGCATACCACTGTATAGAGTAGTCCTTGAAACATGGCACCTGGCATTGTCATCATGGAAGTAACACGGGTCCATTCCGTAAAAACGCCACAATGTTGGGAGCATTTCATTATCCAGATTGTTACGGGAATATGTAAACCTCGACTTATCACTCCACGGAACCGATTTCCACTGCTCCAGTGTTCAGTTGCAATGGTCCAAACACCACCTGAGTTGCCGAGCTTTATTGCTTGTGATATGGGGCTTATGTGCAGCTGCTCTTCCAAAATATCCAAGTCGGTGGGCCTCTGTATGCAAGTTCCAATGGAAACCGATTCTTCTGTTGCTGCATAAACTCTCCTGTTGGATGGTAGGCATGGGTTGTGCCCTATTTTTGTTAATTTCACGTTTCAGGGTTCTACGATTTCTGTCGGTCGAGATTGGAGTTCACCCAGAATGTGCAGCATAGGAGCAATGCCCATAGACCTTCCACTTACACAGGAATAATGTGACCTTTGATTTGGGCCTGTTTACCTTCTGTGCAATCGCCCGGCTAGACAGCCCACCGAGATGACTACCCACAATCATGCCCTTATCGAAGTCCGATAGCTCTTTACCTAGTGCTATCACCTTGTCAACTGGATCTACACTGGCTTGCAGCGTATGGCAGCCGCACAAGTCAACTGACGTACTGAATTACCTATCTTCACGGGTGTCCAATTACTTTTTGATAGATAGTGTATTAACCACATGTTTGGATCATATATATCTTGTATGTGATAGTTACAGTATTACATTTGATGATAATTTTGAAGACTGATAATATGGGGTATTCATTAATAACTTTGAATTATGTAATACGATTCATGTTATTTCTGTTGTATTGGAGACTAAATAACATCCGTGTATTCAATAATATCGGTAGTTTTGAAGGTGTCTTTTATTTTTGTATATATTGATATCCGTACTATTTATAAATTAAAAATAATATTTTTTCGTTCAGATACTTATCACCAGCAAGAGTCGTTCAGACAATACCTTTCAGTTCATGTTGAGCCTAAAATGTCTACAGTGGTTATCAAAAATTTTCACATCAAATATTGCATCAATCAAAAAATCTTTGGTCCCCTCACTCAAGATTTCAGACAACAATCTTTTGTAGACGAACATGAAACATTAAATTAAACTAATCATATGATCTCGGTTCTTAACGACTCTCAAATGCACTGCTTCACATATTGGTCAAGTGCTCCACTGAGTCTGACCTTTAACAATGTCATGGCAATCGCAGAGTATATGATGGTAGTCTGCAATGGCACTGTGATGTTCTTGCAAATTTCCAACTCTACCCTAGATCACAGAAATTTTATCAAGATTATCCTATGCTCAAAATAGTTGCACCTATCACCAGTGTAGTATTTCAAAGCCTGAAAATGTTAGCTAAAAATTTTAACCAGTAATTATTTTTTGCAACAATTTTTTCTTTTATATTTTCATTTTTTGCAACAATTTTTTCCTGTAAAGCTTGAATTCTAATATATATATATATATATATATATATATATATATATATATATATATATATATATATATATATTTCCCACGAAGTACATGTTATGAAAACTATGATTCAGGGTTATATTTTTATTTCTGTCTGCCAGTTACGCACAATTTTGTATGGTCCCATCGTACAGTATGCAGGTAGTGATAAATTAAATATTACAACTCTGATAAAAGTAAGTAAACATTGTTTGTTTTTAACTGCTGTAAGGGTTGTGCATGTTAATCGTTGTTGCAGGAACTTGGTGCCCCATGTCACAGAAAATATTGCAGAAGCCCAGAGACCAGAACATGTACTTGTGGTGAACCTGCTGAATGATGTGTTGGACATCGGCTGCCATCCTCTGCTCCTTGTGCAACCTCCACTCATGTTCATACGGGACATACATTTACTGGCATCAAAACTGCTCAAAACAGGCATGTTTGTTGATGATTTAAATGCAACTTAAATCTAATAATTGTAAAAGGGAGGGTCAGTTTTCCTTTTATTGTAAGGTTGACACTGTTCCTTGTGTACAATCATCACAGCCTTACAATACTTAAGCTGAGTCCCTTTAACTGGTAGAATGGTAGGAAATTTAATACTATCAGCAGCAAAGAATAACGTGGAAAAGAATTTGCAAAGGATAGTTTGTTCTGCATCATTTTCAGAGACAGATAAAGAAAACTATATATGTAGGAAACAATAGATGCTGACTTGATATGTTGGTCTGAAAATACAGAAAATATAACTTCAAAGTTATTTTTGAGCGTACAGGTTAACCTATAGTACAAGTAAAAGTACCCAAGAATTTTGGAACAGACATATTTAATTAATGAACGTGTGAATGAAAGACAAAAAGGTAGGTCAATACTAATAGTTCATTATTCTTACTGTCATATTGGTTTGATATTATTAAAGTAGAACACACTATATTGACAACTGACAAAAATGAGTCAATTATTTCTAAGTGAATTATCATTATAACAGAGTTTACCCTGTAATATTATTTCTAGGGATGTTACTGTACCCTCATACAGTGCACCATGATATTTGACTGTGGCACATTGCACATGCAGCTTATGTTACTTCTTTATTAAATTACAAAAATGAAAAATTGCTGGTATTTGAGAAACTGTAACATCTATGACTGTTGCGTGATGTTACTTACTATGGCTCCACACTTGTGAGTCAAAAATTATTTACTGTAAAACTCTGTTAAGTTTCGGAAGGGACTGAAGAAATAATACTTATTAACTAGAAAAACTTCTTAAAAGGGTCAAATTACACATGTGCGGATAGACAAGGTGCACAATTATTAGACTTATTAAGCAGGAAAACTTCTTAAGTAGGAACTTCTTAACAGGGTTTCACTGTATGTAACACCACAAACTAGGACTGCTACACAATTATTAGATAGTTTGAGTATGCAAATGTCTAAAATGAATGGAATGAAATATTTATATGTATGCCTCGGCTATGGGGAGTAGAATTTCTGCTCAAAAGATTCCAAAAGAGAATCGCAAAAATAATTATGAGCTTATCTGTAAAACACATTAAAATTTCATATGTCAATTAACACTAGAACACGTTATTAATAATCTCAGTATTCAATTTCCGTTACGTTATATATATTTAGTAAAATTCAGGATGAACGAACAAATCAGTTCTCATTGTGAGACCAAATCTCCAAGTAATATCACACAATGAAATTAATCTTTTCACCTCTAAAATGCTTAAATTAATGAACTTATCCTAAAATTACTATTGAAGGTTACATCAGTAGGAAGGACTGCAGTTAAACATTTGCCAAAAACACGAGGACTAATCATGCATTCAACGAAAATTGGTGTCAACAATTATTTAACTGTTCGTGAATGCCAAAACTGATCTGATTACGACACTGTATGGTAGCTCTGCTGTTCCACTGCATGCGGTCCTCCTGGAGTAGCAAAACAGCAGATGGTAGATGTCCCAATGTCGCTCTGCAACCAGGACCTCCTGGCATCGAACTCAGGACTGGAAAGCTGGACGACGATGAAGTAGGCAGATGCTCCCTCGAACTCTGGGTGGCGTACTATTCCCTGGATTTGTGCTGGGGATGTCAGCTGGTCCTGGAACTGGTTCCTCTCGAAGCCGTCACTCAAGTTGCATCGTCCTATAGTAGATCTTAGCCGGACTTCACTGACTGAACCATATTCTTCGGGCTCATTATTTGTTGTACAGTTATTTTCTCCCAACGGTCAGTTTATCAGATCTTATTTAACTTTTCTTCATTTAATACATAGTTATTTCAAATTACTCCAATTTGAGAAGTTTGCAGACATAAATCTTGAGTAATCCCGGAGCCCGTGTTGTTTGACATTATTCTGTCGAGGTCACTTTTAGAATGAATTTTATAAGGCTCTATTTTACTTATTGTTCCTAAAAAAACAAAATATGTTTTTTTTTTCCCCTGGTGTAGTGATTTAATGAGAACATTATAACAACTATTAAATTAACAACAATACTCATGAACAAGTGTAACAGTATTGCACCCTATAAAACAGTACAACTGTCAAATTGAACACTCTTACATGCTACATCTGTGCAAAACAGTTTGCACATGAAACATTTGCAAAATTGAAGTGTTACAAAACATTATTTTGCCTTTCCTTGTTTTTAAAAACACACAATGTAGATTGAAAATTAACATCACTGCTGTCTGAACCATTTGAATAGCATGACGTCCAGATTCACTACTTTCATATTAATTGCAGGCAGATTTTGATGATAGAGAAATAAATATTCATTCACATGCTTCAGTTATCTTTCTGAACAGACAGCAGTTTGATAAGGTAACAGGAGGAAATGAGCCATCCCTGCAGGTCGCACCTTAGTCTACTTCACTGCTTCACAGAACATACACACCAAACCACGTATCCTGGGGTAGGAAGGTACTAGCACAGAAACAGATACTTAAGTAAATATTCGTAAACAATTGTATTAATTTATTTACAATTTGCATGCAATAGTTTTACAGAACATTGAAATAACTTCATTAAAACAATGTGCACCAAACTTCTTATGCGGTAGTACAATTCCTCGCACACTGCTAAAAGGAAAATATATAAACCATTATTAGACATAATATGCTGCAATAACCAGTTGCTAAGCATTCAACCTTTTTTAAGTTGTCCAAGAAAGGAGTACAGAATCTGGCTTGCCAAAATTACAGATTAGGCATAACCTCGAAATTTAGCTGGAGGCTGGCAGACTGAATCACAGATTTTCGTATTCCACAAAAGCAGAAGGCTGGCAAACAGAATCACAATTAGTTATCACAATCAATAATTTTCTATTAAAAGTGGGCAACTAGTATTACTGCTACCAATATTTTAATTGGCGAACCAGATACTGAGCAACTTTGGTTAAAAATATATGTGTATATTCTATACTGATGCGGGACGACCTGTGAACTGGAAGAACACAGCGTCAAGGGGGTGTAGTCTTTTGGCAGGCACTATATCAGGTGTACCCAATTCTGGCTGGGGTTCGTGTAGCAGTTAGTCCTGGTGTGGTACTGGGGCTCTCCCAGTATAAAGGACTGGCATGGTTGCTTTGCAGCAGGGCACAAAGTCGGCTTCAGTTAACACAATCTTTCGTTTAAGGCTTGGTAATTTGGGCGGTATACCTGGGCGAGGAGTGTTATTGGAGCTAGGTACTGCTGTTTTCGGGACTACTGTGTGTTGGTGCTGTAGGTACTTGTGGACACTCGATAAGTGTTGATCGTGTCGATGGGGACAGAGCAACTGGGGAGAGATAAGCAATAGGTTCTGTAGGCGGTTGATCTGGTTGGCTGAGGTACTCAAGCATGCAGGAGCTTGGAACAGATTCCTCTGAATTTCGGGTTCGACGAGGACAAGGAGATGCCATAGTGCTTGTGCCTGTTTTCTGGGTGTGAGCTGTCCAATGTAGGTGACTAGGGCAGGAGTCGGCTCGTGCAGACACCCAGAGGTGATGAGCAATTGTTTTACCCATTCTATAAGTCCACTGCATCTGGAATAGGGCATCTGGATTACAAACAACACACAGTCACGTCTGTGAGGTGAAAAGGCAGGGTGGTTATACTCTATACGTGTCAAGCCATGTGAGCGTCTCCCGATGGGCTGGACACCCTATTTCAGAGTCTCACGCTTAGGCGCAGTGAACAATGAAAGTCAGGCCTCGCCGTCTGCAGTCTTTACATGTGGGGGTTTGCTTTTGCCACCTCTTCCCGATTCAGGGAATGATCCCTTCTGGCACTGAAAGTCTGGTAGAAGAGGATAAGCACCGAACCTACAAGCTGGTCTGTAAGCGGAGTACCTGTGCGTGGGCTCTACGTTCTGCCTACCGGAGTATGCAGAAGGGTTTACCGATGCTAGTTCTTGTGTGTGGAAAGTAGTGTTTTGGCTCGTCTGAGTAAAGTTCCCAGGGTTCTCTGCGTTTCCTCTCAAAGTGGATGTCAACTAGGAAAGGTGCTAAGTCTACAGGAACGTGGTACTCAGGGATTGGTTAAAACACACACTGCTTATTCCGTGTGATTGGAAGTAAACATGTGGTGACGCACACCGTTTATTCTGTGGGATGGTAGTAAACATGTGGTGACGCACTACCTCCTATGTTGGCAAGAGCTTGCGGGAAGCTAAGTATACTCAGCTCCGGGTAGAGGAGACCTGGTCCTGTACTAAGAGGGAAGGGGTAGTCGAAGCGCTGGGAAAACAACTAATAACTTCACTTTTACTCCCTAATCATTGTTGCCCAGAAGGGGCCACAGTACATAGTATATAGATGACTCAGGTTTGACTTATTCGGCACGGTGCTTGGATTATTAAGAAAGGTTTGGAAGGAAACAGGATAAGGCGTCCCTTCTGACACTAAGGGTGTGCTGAAGAGGGAAGGTACAATTAGGTATTAGGTTGAACTTCAGCATGTAGCATGATAAGCAGAGACTTGAGATGCAGACTGATTAATTCCTCTGCAGCTAGCACGGTAAGGAATGAAGACTGGTCACAAGTCAATTTAGCCAAACCTACCTTAATATCAAGTGTTAGATTTACATCCGGGGTAGGATTGGGGTGCTAATTGCATCTCCGGGTGAACCCCTTACACCTACAAGGGAAGGAAATCATGCATGGATACATGCATCGCGGCAGAGAGGGATTGGGCAGCCATGGCTAGCAATTGGGGCCATGACTACCTCCCTAAGTATACCTATAGCTAAACTGCAACTAGAAATAGACTGGGAAAAACCAGCATAGACACTAAAAACCCAGTCGACAGGAATTCAAAATTGCTGCATGCATTAATCATAAATGCTACGGGAGACAGAGAGTGTGGAAACATGCTCTTGTTAGCAGAGATGAAAAAACTAGTAGAGAGGGTACAGAAACTTTATTTGTCCATTTGCCTTGGTTTTGTGGGTGGGAAAGCTGGCCTTAACCAGAGTGGTCCTTGCACACCACTCTGGTGAGGGACGTGTCGCTATTGAGCCTCTTCCCCCGATATTCCAGTTGAACGTGTAAACTAAAAATAAAAAGAATGAGCTGCCAGTAAGTTTCAGCAGAGCCAACACTTACTGGTTTTTAGATGGCCATAAAGAGACTGTATAAACCTGAGAAGAGAAAAGATGAAATTAAACTAACTTAAATGACGTATTATAGACACGTGTCTTCAGGGACATAGCCTTAAACTAATACTGTGCTACCTCACAGCGAGTATGCCTCTGTAGCCATGGGCTCTGAGTATATTTCCATCCATAATGCTGCAAGTGCACAGAGCTTTGCAGTTGGGAGTGGGGATTCTTCATTCTTTATGAGGGACTCTCACCAGTTGCTGTAGAGAGCACACTATCGCCACGGCCTCTTCAGATGTTGCGGGTAATCTGACCAGAGGCCTCCTTGGAATCGGCAGTGGCGAATGGACTTTACATACATATAGCTGGCTGGGAATTAGAGGTGTAATCCTAACCTAAACTTATTGGAATAACTCTCTAGTATTAATAACTAACCTAGGCTGAGCTGACCCTTCAAGGCAGCTCAGATTATACTACTGCAACTATCTTAAATACTATGTGTGGGTGCTCTCACCAGCTGTTGCAGAGAGCACACTATCACCACAGCCTCTGCAGATATTTGCAGATTGTGTGGCCAGAGGCTGCCTTGGAATCGGCAGTGGCAAACAGGCCATGCACGCAGTTGGCTGGGAATGAGAGGTGTATTATTTGTCTAATTAAAAATAGGAAATATTAATAAATTAATCTAGGCTGAGCAGACCCTTCAGGACTACTCAGATTAGTCTACTGCAATAGGCTTTGGAGGCTGCATAGGTACTATTATGATTGCTATGGCAGTGTGTTAAATGAGGGCTAAGAGGGTCTATGCACTAGATGTGACTTAGGTCGCTTATAGCGCAGAGTCTCATCAATGTCATACTCCCCGAGGGGAGCAATGAGAGGATTAACATGTTCCTCATTTGATTCGTGAAATGTTTGGGCCTGTTCTCGGATTATGTCTTGCAGGAGTTCTTGTTTCAGTTCTGTGTGCAAGCACCTATTAGGGACTAAACATGATGCATGTGCTGCCATCGTAAGGCATTTATTTTGCACCACTTGCAATGACTTCAAATGGCTTTGTTCGCAGTAAGCCCAAGCTGGGGCTGCATAAGTAATAATGGGTGAAATCATAGTCTGATATAATCAAATCGCATTTTTCCACGAAAAGCTGCAATCGCGACTTAACAGTGGATATAAGGCGGACATGCAGACATAAGCGAGATTTCGTTTAGTCTCCACATGATGCTGCCATGTCAACCTTCTATCTATAATGAGGCCAAGGTATTTCACTTCATCTTTAAGAGGAATATTCTCACCGAAGAGAGTTAGTTGTTGAAGGGTAAGGGGGATGTTGCGGCACGTAAAGGCTAGCGCTCCACATTGACCCACGTTTATCTTTATTCTCCACATGCGAAAATAGGTTTCAAGTTCAGTGAGCTGTGTCTGAGTGCGTTGAATGGCAAGTTCAGCTCTGCAAGATCGAGTGACCATGTCATTTCAATAAACTCAGAAATTAATATGCCCATTAAGGAGGCGTGGAATATGGTCTGTATAAATGTTATATAGAATTGGGGAACTCCTGCCCTTATATTTATATTCTTTTCAGAAATTGCTCCTACCATAGAAACCAAGGAGTGTTTGTTATGATATGACGCCAGAAGCTTGATGTAGCAGTCTGGAAAATTTATTTGGTATAATTTATAGAGTAGCCCTGCATGGAAATCCCCGTCAAAAGCCTTCTCCACATCTAAAAATACCACAACTGTATATTGGCACCATTTAAATGTTGACGCACTCTCACTCCCTCACCCTCTCCTTAGCCTTTTACTTTTTATCCTCTCACTCTCGCATTCTAGCGAGTCAACCTCCTATTTGTCCCCTTCCTACCTTAGAGGGGGGAGGAGAAAAGAATGAGGGGGAGGAACTCTAAAGTTGAATTAAAGGTGCTAATTTCCCTCCGGTCGGATGTGCTGTGGTACCACCTAACAAAAGGGTAATGGGAAGTCGGAGGGGATTCACATCTCAGGGTGAGCTGAGCTTGACTGTGAATGTCTCCCTCTCATGGAGCACAGCCTTGTGCACGGTGAAGGCGGTTAAAATCCGGGATGCCAGTTGTCCAAAATAAATGAAACAATGACTTCTGAAAGATAAGGAGGTCGGCGTACGTACGCGAAATGGAATGAGTTGATCCTGCTTTGGATGCTTCTTACTCAGCGTTCTATTTACGATATAAGCATCTAAGGAGAGAGGATGTTGTAGACTTGTGCAATGGGATGTATATGTGGGAAAGGGAAGCTATCCGCTGTTTCGGTACAGTTGGATGTGGAATCGTGTTTCTAACTACCTTCCCGGTGGCTGTGCGGATGGTACACATAGTTACAGGTGGATGATCGGCGGCCGAGGTTGGAGTAGGTGGTGTTGCTACAGGTATGGGCTTTTGTGGGTAGTAGTAGCTTACAAATTCCTAATTAGACCATGGCCAGCAGATACCCAGCCTGGAGTCGAGTTCGGACTCGTGAACGCATGCTATTAGGGGTGAGTTGGGGCGTGGTCCTGGTGATGTGACTCTGGCACTGGCTACAGGGGTGAATCATCTGGGATTGTGTTGTCTAACTGGAGGTTGTTGGAACTAGATAAATCTATTTGGAGGACGTGGTGACGTAGTGAACTGGGGTGTCCACCTCTCTTCTTTGTCATGAGGATACCAAGTCAGGAATGCTACCAAAACTCTCTTGCAGTAAAATATACTTGGTTCTCTCACTATATTACAAAACTCATGCCTCCACTAGCTTACAATTAATAGTCCTTTGGGGAATGACTTCTCAGTCACTCAGAAGCCCTACTGATGAGAACGACAGGCTACAGTTGGAGTGTGACCGCATGCAAGCGTGGGTGTTCTGGACTCACCCATGTATCAGAATATGTCTTTGCAGACTAAAGATCTTTGCAGACCCAGTGATACTGAGGAGTTCGGACCACTCGCACTTCTTCCACAGAGTGAACTTTAAATTTATGTTGAGTCAAATTATTTAAAGTAATTTTACGTGAAAAGAACTGTTCAAAGCTAAAATTGACAAATTCAACAATAATGAATATTTTTAGGTAGCGTTTATTTGCACTTTGAGAAAACATTTGGGAACCCGATTATTATTTAATCCACTTGAAGCCATATGAAGGCAAACCTGGTTATTAGTTTCCCAACATTTATTATAGAATTTAAATTTCTATCGCTTTTAACAGCGGGGTACCTAAACTGAGGTGTGAGTTACGACATTGCGACGGCCTGCTACCGTGGAGTAAAGGAAGACGGCAGTAGTGGGTGCAGGGTGTGGACGTCGTGGTGACCTCTGGAGCACTTGCTGCTTCAGCTGGTGCTGGAGCTATAGTAAGCTTTTGCAAGCTGCAGGATAGGAGAGGTGGTGGTCTTCTCAGTCACAGGAGAGGCCACTGAGCATTGCGGTCGGCAGGCCAACAAACTCTGACAAGATCATTTCAGAGGTTCCTTATGTAGTCCAAATAATCTTGGTGGCTCTCCCAGGGGTGTGGGGGTTGTAAGCCTCTTGACGTACGGGCTGGTTATCTTCGGGAGCAGGCGGCGTTGCACATTTCGTATCACTCTGGGAGGAGGTTGACGACAGGTTTACCTCCTTTGCCTGAAGCGCAACGGATGTGACATCACTGGGCACAGGGGTGCTGCGATCCTGTGGCAATTATGTTATCTTTCTTATCGTAGTTGGCTGGTCCATGGCTCGTCGGGTAAAACAATTTTTATGTTGAGGGGTTGGCGACCGCATGTCGAAGTCTGGGTGGGCAGTATAATCTCATCATTATACGCGTTAATTACGTCCGTGTCTGTAGTTGTCCAGCAGTATGGTATGCGTCAATGTATTGGTTATATGTTCTGATAGTCAGACATGTTGATGCACAGTAAAATGCTTTTTCCTGAAGCCAAACTGCTCATTAGGAAATAAATTGGTTTTGCGGATGTGATTATTTAGGCGGTGCAAGAGTACTCGTTCGTGAATCTTGGTGAGTGAGCTAAGCACGCGGATTTGGGGGGGGGGGGGGGGTAGTTTTGCAATTGAGTCAGGTCTTTGCCCTGTTTGGGAAAAACAATTACTGTGGTACATTTCCTAGGAGTAAGGAAATGAGCAACATTAAAACTTGCATTTATGCACTCTGCTATAGTCTCAAACCTGCTGTCAGGCATCTGCTTGAAGACAATAGCCTGCAGGAAGTCAAACCGAGATGCTTTTTGGGGCTTCGTATATTTTATAATATGCTTGACTACCTCTGCGTGCATGGGATCTGTTTCAACCATTGTGGGCTGTCTCGGTTGCACTCTTGAGGTCCCTATAAATTTGACCCACAAATGCTGGATCAGCTGGATTGATATTGGGTTGGAAAACCTGTTCTAATTGATTGGTCATAGCCTCAGCCTTCTGCTAGGGCATATAAGCCACCCCTGCATTGCCTTGAAGAGGTGGGATTGCAACGTGCTTCTTTGTAAACGCTTTTGTCATGTGCCACAGACTATTATCCTGGGTACATAGGCGAGATTGTTTGTCATTCCAAGCCAGGCAGTTATTTCAGCATCAATTTGCTCCCCAAGCTCATTTACCTGGGCTGTAAGAAGCCTGGATTTAGTTTGAGAATAGAGCCTGCGCAGCCTATTTTTAAACATGATCAACGCCCTGATATGTCCAGGAAGTTTATCTGCGCTAGTCCTTGGTGTTTTCTCCGTGACAAACTTGTTTATTCCTGTTTGGATTAGCTCTGAGACGTGCTCGACAGCAGCATCTAATTCGTCAGGAGTACTAATAAGAGCTGGGAGATTAATCTCTTCTTCTAGATAAACCCTAAACCCAGGCCAGTTCGCAAGCCTAAAGTCTCTAATTTTGCGAATTGGTGTATTGTCTGTGTCAATTTTATTGAAGGGCAAGCGGACTTGATAATGATCCAAATCCAATTCGTGGAGCACATCAAACTCTGAGGCCATAGTAAGGCCTTTATTAAGCACAATATCTAATATATTGGACCTATGATTTGCTTGATTGATGTAAAAAGTTGGTTCGCTGGGCACATAAACAACATAAGTATGTTGCTCCTGTTGCCTGAAAAGAGTATTCCTATTGGCTGTGCTCGCAAGTCAGCCCCAAGTGGGATGTTTAGCACTTAAATCACCAACAGTGAGTAAAATATGATAGGCATTAGTTAATTCATCAATATCTGCACGCCAAAGTGTGCGACCTGGCGTACTATATACTGAATAAATAGTGACATGTTAATTGCCTGATTTAATGGTTACACCTACAGCTTCAAGCATTTGTAGTTGTAATATTTTCACTGGATTACTTACGATTGAATTATGAATTAAAATTAAGACACTGCCGCTTCAATTATCACTGTTTTTTCGAAAGTATTGAAAACCTAGCTTGAAAATGTATGTTGTGGGCTGAGATGCATTTCATTAACAGCAATTGTAGGTATCTGGTGGCGAGAAATAAAATCTATCAGCTTGTGTTTCTTACTGTGAATGTCGTTAGCGTTCCAGTAAACAATACTATTTCCTAAGTTAAACCTACGAGAGGACAGACTGGTGTCATGCTCTCTAGCTGTCATTAGAGGGCCATGGTAGGACCATTAATGTAGACTCTCATGAGGGCTGAGACTTTGTCTTCCTGCCCTCATGTGGGATCTGTCCAGTTTGCTAGTGATTTGAAGAGAGACTCCAGTAGTTCCACTAGGGTTGGAGTTTTCTGAGCAATGGGACTGTGTTTCATTACTGCGAACGTATTGGCGGTATCTGTGAGAGAAGTTTGGGGGACTGGAGCTGTCTCCATGGCAGTGGCGTTATGACTGGCCGAAATTTGCTTTTCAAGCCCTTTTTGTTGCTGTGGCGACCTAACCTGCTTGCTCAATGAGCGTGGGGCTTGCTCCTGATTGGTCGCGCAGATGGAAGTGCCTGCTGTGGCCGTCTGAGAGGCGGGAGAGGGGGCCTGACGCGGCTGCTTCATCTGTGGAGTCGGCTGAAATGTTTTTTGGTGGGGATTTTTATTTTTCTTCCCTTTTTGGAGATAGGGTGCATTTGAGACTGGTAGTGAGGGTGGTGGAAGTTTGTCAGAGGTTGGAAATCAACCTTTGAAGGCTGGCCTTAATATGTCAGGGCTAAATAGGAGTTTACAATACGGACTTGCTTGTTCTGTGCAAAATGAGGCACAAATGTTTGTGCTGGGGTGCGTTGTTGTTTGCCTTGGACAACAGTCCAGCCATCAGATCACTGGACGCGTGCCCGGGTGCAACATAGCCTTGGCGAGACTGAGCTGCTACTGCAGCATACTATCTGCTCTGCTGGTACCTCTTCTTTCTTTCTTGGGGTGCGAGGAAATGTCATTTCTCTACCTTATAAGCCTTGCAGGCCATGTATTTTGCAGTGTGGTTGCCACCGCAACATACACATTTTGTTAGCGAATTGTCATCCCAGTTCAACAAGTTGCATTGTGAAGTGGTGTGGCCTTTGCCACAAAGCCGTTATCATGAGAGGGGTGGGGGGGAAGACCCTGACAGTGTTCGAACCTCTGACAGTTCGAGCACTGTGCAATGTCCTCTGGTCGCTGGTACTCTTCTACTTTTATTGCAAGGCCACAGAGTCCTCGTAATTGGAAAATTGATTGACTTTGTTCACTGGGTGGGAGCTCCACATCCGCATATTCAAGGGTTGTCTGTCCTTCATGGACATCTTTGGTGCCCCTTCAGGACTACTTTGAGGGGCAGCTTACTGTGTAGAGTGAGCTCTGAAAAGCCTACATTCGGGATCTCAAGAATCAGAATGGCTTTTCTATAATTGTCGATTGACAGGGGCAGATACGAGACACCCTCTGGGACGACTCAATTCGTGTTTGGCTGCCTGAGATTTTCACAGAAAAAGCGGCATATTGAGGCATAGTTACATGCCGCAGAATGTTAAACTTTGATTAGCATGTGATCAAGCCTTTTAAACCCTAAAATAAAACTACAGCCTCCACAAACTGTTTCCCTACTGCTTCCCTCTACCGGAAACACAACTAGGGGAAAACAGCAGCATGACTACACTTAAGTTGGCCTGGCTATGGGGTGTACCTTGTATCTGTACCCTATATAAGAGCACAGACCTGGTGTTGCAGATACTCGCAGTCCTCTTCTAAAAGAAATCCTACTTTTTTTTTCTTAAAAATCGCTACTCGCTCAAAATTTGTGCACAAAACGCCTGTTCTGACACAGCACTGATATCTTTCAATTTTTCATTGACAAAATCAGCGCAGAGCGATTGTGACACACTACTGATTAATACTGAGCTCGCAAGTCGAATCTTAACTCTCCTTTTATAATTTGCCGGGCGGCAGTCTTGGCATTCATTGGCTGGCGTCTTTAGGGAGAGGGGTTGCCGCAGAGCGAGGGGTGGCGAAAGCATAGCTTCTCTGGCATGACTTCACCGGCCGGCTGGGAGAACGGAAAGACAAAAACGAACATACTAGGGCTGCCATTTAGCAGTGGTTATTAGTAGTACTCGTTGTCTTGAGGAGCATAGTTTCAGTGGACCAGGGAACAGTACAATATAATGGCTGGAATGTCCATTCTTGCTGTAGTAAACAGTACAAGTTCTGCATCTTGTGGTTAACGGTAATGTAAAATTCCTAGAAATCAAATGCGCTGCGGACTATGTTGATGAGTTGAAGTCGTCTAATTACCATTGTTAAAATGCATCGTGCGTTAATTCGCCTCCTCTCTGCTGCAATGAAAGCTCATCCTTGAGGGGAAGGAAACTAATTCCTCCTGAGAAGGGAGTGGGAGTGACCTCACGTGAGCAATAAGACTTCCTCTCTGTTAGGGTTCATCTCATAGGAATGGCTTGGAGAGCATCCTTGAGGGGAGTCGAAAGACAAATTCCCCTTGAGAAGGATGTGGGAGTGTCCTCGCAAAGGCATTCAATATTCTTCTCAGTTATGGTTCGTCTCAGAGGGATGGCTTGGGCTCTGAAAGAAATTCCTTTGGGAGAATATAGCACTGCCCTCTAACAGCAATTTGTTTCTCTACCAGTTTGCTTCTGTAGCGCCCGCTATTCTGTGTGCTCTGCACTCTGCAAACCCCCCTGATGATGAACTTGATGCATTACATCTTTTATACATAAAAATTAACTACTACTACTACTACTACTCATCAGTGCAACTATACCACTAGCAGTTGTCAACTGAATTGAGTCACCACCGCCACCACCTACAAGTTTGTTGTATCTACTGGGCTGGGATAGACATCCCAATAATGGAATTTATTTTTGCTCAATGAACCACCAGGACCATGCAAGAGGTCCGGGCTAGTACAGCCGAGTGCCGCAGGATGATGACACAAGTATGATGGCTAGATCTCACAACTCTTCATTATGCCGCTCGCACCGAGGATCTAGGTGCTGGACTTGCACCTGCTGAAAACCCCCTCCAGATGTCTTATACCAGTGATGGAAGGGATGGCCAAGGAGTATACGTAAAACCTGCTTAAGACGTTTTCTGATAATGAGTTTTCCTGCTTAATAAGCTTTAAAATGTTTGCACTGTGTCTATCACAAATGCATCATTTTACACTTTTAAGAAATTTTCTTGTTTAGTAAGCACACATTTTTCAGTATTTTTCTGAAACGTCTTAACAGGGTTTTACTGTATTAGGAAATGTGCTGTGGCCTCTGGATCGTCAATTCTGCTTCAGTTATCGATCAGTCTTCTGACTCCTCTCCTGGGCTCTCATCGCACAAGCAATCGGTGCAGAGGCCCACACCACTTCAGTTTACTTCACCGCTACCTCACGGGGTCGAAGATCCTCTCCAGCCTTCGACTAAGGAAGAACTGACGACATCGTCAACTCAGTACACTAAGACACGTTCTGTCCCTTATGGACAACCAGAGACTAGAGCTCGCCCGGAGGAGTAAACTATTTTCACAAGCACCAGTAACTGCCTACTCCCATAGCTTTGCACAGAGTGTCATCCCCTGTTTTACGCTAGGGTGTTTACCTTCTGTCAATCCCTAGTGGATAGGAGGTAGTGCTTCCACCATCTTTGTTTGTTTTCCTCTACTGTAAAATAAACATTAATTTTACCTAACTTCTCCAGTATCACTCCAACTTCTTACCTCTTCTCATCATCGGATCTGACGGAAACTGCAGGATACCGGGTTTGCTCTTTCCGAGTCTACACTGACAACAGACCAAAACATCCTTGGAAGTCCACCCATTCCTTGCCCCGTGCAGTGAACGGTAAAGCCACGACACTAGGATACCGTCTCCTGGAAGGTGGCTTGTCAGCTTGATGTCGCCCCCACCTCACTGCATACTTAGAGGTGCCGAGGAGGGGATCTTCTTCGGGCTTGGGGAGCCCAGTGACCTTGAAACAATCACCTCACCAATATTGGAAGGTCACCTGTTCCTTGCACCCAGGTGGGAGGAACGGTAGAGCCATGACACTAAGTACGCTCCTGGTGGGATTGGCTTACCAGCTAGGGTGAATTCCTCTCATTGCACACTTTGCTGTCCCTAATTGGGTTTACACTCCGGTGCATGGGAAACGAACCCCATTTGTACAACACCGTGCAGTCCCTGCAACCAACACTTTGCAGCTGAAGACTCCGACACCTACGGTGGGGAAGTCAAGAGTGAGGTGAGATGTTGGTAGTAGCAATTGGCACCTACACATGCAGACTAACACGTCGATTGCCTAACTCCTGCAGGCCCAAGGATCCACAAAGGCTTAGCAGCCTTCCCAGTCTGTTCGGGCTACTGAGTCCACGTGAACAGGCTGCTTTGCTGCGACCACTCACAATACCATTACCGACCATCACTCCTACAGCATTGTTCGAGCCACCCACCCGTGTAGCGGAACGCTACCATTCAGTGGTACAGGAGATCCTATTCGGCAAGGGGTCCACTTACCCTCCGACTGTACCTGGCAGCTCCACGCCCATAGTAAACTCTAGCACCTCACACAAACACACTTCACGCTCCAGACAAGTGCAACCAGGGTCAAGGGAACAGTGCTAGCGAAATCACCCACTGGCCAGATGCGCTGTCATGCTAGCTTGAACTCCATCCCAGACCCTTAGCCTGCACAATGCAGATTAGTATTGCCAGAGCCGGACTTTGTACCAAGCCAGCATCCTACTAGGCCAGTACTGTTCTCTGGTTGGGTACCAGTGCCAAGAGACAACTAGTCACCCAAAGATGCAATTTATCTATCACCGAACAAGTTGCCCAGGAACGCGGATAGCCGACCAGCTGGATTTGTCTTGTGTCAAATTTGACCTTGGCGTTGAAGAATCAGCTGGGCTGGAAGGTCGAATGCTGGCGGCAGGTGCAGTAGAGAGACACTTTTCTCTCATTTCTTAGCTTCGGCAGTGACAGACATCCTCTGTCTTTCTCTGTTCTGTGCAAATCTGTGTTCCATCTCTCTTCTTGGGAGTGAGGATAGGATTACGGCTGAGCCAGGCCGTGCTGCATTTGTCGTCTTAATTTTTTGTTAGAGCTCTTCATGTTACATGGCTTCATTTATTTTGTGAGTGTTTTAACCCACATAGGAAAACAGAGCGGTGTGCTACGATCCTCTTTTCATTAAAGCATGCAGACCTACAGAATGAACTTAATGGCGGAGTACTGGCAAAGTTTGCACAGCTGAGCTGTGGAAAAGAAAAACAAAACGTAGTGGGCTGCACGTGGAATAGAAACGACTGTTGGGGAAACCATAAAATTATGATTGTTAGGCAATTAAACATTAGTTAAATAATACAAATAGCCACAAAAGAACCGCGCTTGTTCGGTTGGGTCACCTAGTTTTCTGCTGTGGCCACCTGTGCGGACAGATAAGTTTGTCTTTACCCTAGCCTCCTATATGTTGCACAAGAGGCAAAAATAACTTCTGTTTTAAAGAGTTAAAGAAGAGATTGGTGAACTGAGCGCTTCCCAGACTCAGCCCACTGCTAAGAATTGGCAAACAAGTGTAGTGGTAGAGACGTAAACTATCCATAAATTTGTGCGTTCAACACTACAAATAAAGAAAAAAGAAAGAAATTTATATTTACAACTATATGTTTTCTTCGCGCGACCTTTTCTCAATCATTATAAAGTCTCTTTGGTTGCTGGCGGAAAATGCTTTAACTCATTATTATAACTACAAGTTAGTATTTCAACATAACCATTTCAAAAATCAATACGCAAATTGATTTTGCACAATTTAAATAAAACTTCTTGTTATAGAAAACAAAGTGTTGATTCCACACAATGCAAACGTTGACCCGTGCCGCTTATATGAGTTATATTAAACTTGACTACGGCCCATCCAAACGTGTTACATCTACCGAGAACCACTACCATAGATGGCTACAGGATTGTTTCCCACAGAAGGGCCAGTTACAGACACGTGGTATTTCCTGATGTACCAGATCCAAATTCCTCTCACTATTATTCATGTAGCTTCTACGTATCCCGAGGAAGAGTCAAACCCAGCACGTTATTCACGAGTGCGCACAGGATCGCTCCAGACTAGTGGACAATCTTATGAAATAAGCATTGTTTCCATGCGGCCGTGGAACACATCAGCCTCCCTGAAGCACCTGCTAGACAGTGTCGCCAAGTCTTACAAAGATGGCCGAGTTCCCGAAGCCATATAGCTGAGCGCACTGATAGTTTTCCCACCCCGCTCGCTCCAGGCAGATGTCACAAAGCAATGTTACATCTCCCACTCCAACCCAGGCATGAGCTGGCAGAGCGCACGATATAGGCAGTCCGTGGCCGAAGACGCCATTTAACTTCTCCAATAGCTCGCCTCAGTACTTCTGTGTTGGGGCTGTCTACTGCACCTTAGGCCCTCACGGTCCTCTCCAAGAACTTCAGAAGCTTCAGCTAAGCCTATCAGCAGCTTCAGAGGCTGCTGCCAACGGCTACCATCAGCTCCAAAGGTTCTGCAGTATCTACGACTAGCTCTAAAATAGTAAGCCTGCAGACACCAATACCACACTCTCCGTTGTCAACCACCACTACTTTCTGATAGTATCAACTATACCCACTGCCGTTAAAAGTAGTGGCACATTTTTTCTTAAAGCCTCTGTGAGACATCTCGTTTTTATAGCAGTTGAAGTCAAGTTATATAGGAGCAGTTCTCCTCCACCTCTTTTACTGTAGGTTACTTCCAAACACGTTTTCCTTGGTAGGAGATAGTATGCGTTACCTTGTTTATTAGTATATACGTATTGTTCCTATCCGAATGTTGTTTATTCAAGAGGTGTATTTCCTACTCACATTACATGTTGACAAGGAACCAGCCTGCTTAGAGCAGAACCCAGCATTCTAGCAGTTGATAGCAGTAGTAACACATCAGCGCTTGGGGCCAGCACCAGTGGTACCCAACCACCCCTGTAGTCGGAGAAACAGGTAATGAGTCTGGTGGGCAATGGTTTAGAGATAGTTATGGTCATTTATTTTCATAGCTACCTAGCCGCATGGCCTTGTTCAGTTTCAGACCAGGTCCCCTTCACCTGGCATACGTAGTCTAACTTCTGTTCAGTTCCTGTTAGGATGTAGTACAGGCCACCGTGTTTATTCCTCACAGAATAAGTGCGTGTTTCTCTCAAACTGTGATGGATATTCCGTTATAATGTAAACTGGTGATTTAAGAATACTTTTGTTTCAGTGAGAACGCCTGATGGTCTGCTACCTGCTAGGCGAGAGTATGTGGTGCAAGGCGGTGCGCGGAAGATGCAAGGGGCATGTGGGGCACGCAAGCACACTTTGTATTCCCCGCAATAAAAGAAAAAGATGTAGGCTTATAAATTACAGATAGCGTGCCACCTCCGTAAAGAGGGCACGTGAGGCTTGTTCTCAAGGGGGAGGGTGGTTTCCGTAGAGTAGGGGCCTGACCCGGGTATATATTGGGGGGTCGCGCTGTGCTCGGAGAGGCACGTCTCCGCCGGCGAGCGGGAAGCAAGGGCGAGTGGATCCGCCCACGGTTAGAACTTAGAGAGTCGACCTAAGGCCAAGATAAATATGCTGCTTATTGGACTTTCAACACTCAAAGGTGGGACTTAAAAAATTTATGCAGCATAGAAGAGGAAGTTAGAGTGCCTAGTAGTGTGGACTTCATTTTTCTGCGCCAGAATGTTGGACATTGAAAAAAAATTTATAATGTGTTAGTGGAACTTCAAAAATTTGACAAAGTGTGGAAGAGGGTCTTAGAATATTTTGCGAAGGAGCTGTTGAGGGACATAGAATAATTTGCAAGTGTACTGAAGAGGAACTTAGAATATATCTTCATGAAGGAATTGTTGAGGGACTTAGAATAATTTGTGAGTGTGTTGAAGAGGGGCCCAGTAAGAGTTTGGTGATGGCCAAGAGATACCCTATGTATGGGGCAGTGAACAGTTGTGATTGGAGACCGAACTTTCATAATTATTTTTGCCAGGATTTTGGGATAACTTACAGGAGTTGGAGCAGTGGGAGCAAGAGATTTTTTTGGCAAGTTTAGTTTGGAATGGACTGTTGGGAATACTCGTGACTGGGGTTTTTTTGCGAGACTGAGACTCGTTTTTCCTTGTTCAGCAGATGTTAAGGGTAAGAGGATGCCTGTGACTGATCGAAGGAAACAGACTTGAACGTTGACTCGAGGAAGACTGGGAGTTTAGAGGTTGTTGGGAAGTGGAGTGTGGGGTCCGAAAATCTTTTGAGAAAAGGAGATTGTTTGAAGGAGTTTGGTAAATATAATCAAAGAAAAGAGAGAGAAAAATTCTTCAAGAGGGATTGGTGTGTGGTGGAGAGAGTATGTGTGAGTGGTAAGGCCAGTGCACTATCTCTTCCGCAAAGTTAAGATAGGTAAGGAGAATATCCTTAGGCATGAGGTCTTCAATGATGATATGGTGGTTGGAGGTGTCCCTTTTCAAGAGTGGAGAAGGAGAGGGAGAGAAAAGAGGAGTTTTAGCAAGAATGTAGAAGCAGAGAAAATATAGTATGCACTTACCTGAAACCATTTTTCTCGTTCATTGGGGTTATTGATTCTTGCGAAGTGGGCATGTCGGTTAAGCCTGGAGTTGAGTGTTATTTTTTTTATTGTACCTGGTGTGGCTCCTCTTCCCCCGCACCTCTTCCACCTTCATCTTTCTTGGCCTGACACACACATTGATATTTGACTTCATAGCAACACATACGCATTCACATTATAGAACTAACAAGTGTGTGTAGTTATTTATGACTTGCATGGCTTATAATTTACTGTGAAATTTGAAAGTCGTGCATATTTCAAGTTATTTACAACACACAGAAAATTTCACGCGTATAATGCAGTTTGTATAGTATAGGTGAAAATTAATTTTTTGTAAAATTTCAAATAATGATGTGGTTATCAAC
This sequence comes from Dryococelus australis, assembly GCA_029891345.1. Taxonomy (NCBI): domain Eukaryota; kingdom Metazoa; phylum Arthropoda; class Insecta; order Phasmatodea; family Phasmatidae; genus Dryococelus; species Dryococelus australis. The sequence continues at coordinate 146,259,424 of CM056993.1, forward strand.
TTCTTCATCAACAATACAACAATACTCAGTTTTCAGACATAGAAGTAGTGCACATGTTGAGGTGTGACCTCCAACCGGAGTTATAAGTGTCACTGTGACTCACTCCCAAGCATTGTAAGTGCTTGGAGCATAACAACAAAGACCTGTAACCATCCGTCTGTGATGGTCTGCTGTAACAGGATAAGCTTATAGTGATGTGAGCTGTGTTGGTGTCAGCAGGTTGTGGTTCATTGTTCGTGGTGTTCTCGCTGTACCTGCTGGGGAATCTGGCTGTGCATGTGAAAGGCCAGGTAGGAAAGCTGGACCAAGAGCAACTCGTGTTCCTGTACTGCAAGTGTGTGCTGCAGCTCTCCTACCTGGTAGTAGCTCAGATCCCCAGGATGCCAGCACCCGACCTGCTGCTCTGCTTCCAGGTCAGTGAGACAGCCTTTTGACTCACTTTCACATGTAGTAGAACCCTATTATCACATTTTTCAAGGGGTCAGTAAAATAAAATGTTATATGCATGATAATATTATAAGGATGAAACAGTATTAAACCTATCAAGTTAAACAAAATTCTAATGTAATAACTTTTGTATATAAAACGCTAGTCAAGTTCTTAAAAATCTTTATCTGAATCAGTTGATGTAAAAATGTCAGTGATCTGAATTCCATGGACCATATAATTAGTTAATGGACAATGACATGCATTCTGGAGGCTTGCTCACTCATCTATTCTTGGTTATCTTAGTAATTTTCATGACCACCTCTAAAATATTTAATATGTAAAGTGTTTTCTGTATCTGTTGGTAGGCTACTGCATTTTTTAATACTGTAAAAACCCGATATAACGCAGCTGTTGGGGGACATAACTTAGACTCGCATTATAGCTTTCCGCGCTATTCCGAGAGTGGCTGAGTACAGTAGAATAAAAATTGTTTTCTAATGGGACGTAGCACCTATCTGTCAGACACGGTGCAAGTGTAGATATTTACCGCCGTAACTCTTGAAATGTTCACCCCTTTGCTATCAAATCTGCATCACTGTACTTGACAGCACCCAAGGAAGGGAAACGGAAGAAGAGAAACGTTGTGTGATGAAGAGGGTCACATGCATTCAAGCAAGAATAGCTATAGCTATATAAAAAAAAACAGCATTTTCCAGGCAAAGATGTACTTATTCCACCAAGGGTGGTGTTCGTTGCGAGTTGTTGCAGCTGTGGCACATGGATACATTGTGGTCGTGCTACATTTCTATAACTGTCAAAATTAGTGAACTTATGTTGGCATTCTGAATGCAAGTACATATTTCAACTTTTTACATCCCATTTATGTTAACAACCGGTATTTCATGTTTATTTTACATGTTTTGTGTGTACACAATCTGTGAAAATTATCAATGCAAAACAAACAAAATAATAAGTTTATCTTACTTCCCGTAGCAGAAGTTCCCCCCCCCCCCCCCCCCCCCATGATAAACAATTCCCACATTTCCTCTATCTGACTTAATCCAGAATAATTTTAGTGCTTGTTTTTCTAAATAAATATTTTTAAGCTTTCTTAGTTCGAAAATTGACATGCCTGATGTGTTTTTTAGTATATTTATAATTTTACCACTTGACAGGCCTACCGTAGATGCTAAGTTATATAAATTTCAAATTTATTTCCATCATCTGTAATATTATCGTGCATGATTATTCTCTGATTTTAAACTTTATCATAAATTTGGTCAAGAACGTTGAAAATGTAGTTTTAAAAAATTTTATTTCATTATTTTTTACTCAAAAGTATCGAGTATCAAAGGTATCGAGCTGAAAACTGTATCAAGTATCGAAAACATAGTATCATCCGACCCCTAGTAAATACTAATGAAGTAGAGTTAGATCTAGAAATCTGTACTGCACGCCTGCCATTTTAAAGGATTTTATCCGTTTTAACTGATTTTTAACTCTAGGTAAATCTCTGTGTAAGAAAGGACTTTCTTTTTTGCTGATATTGAGACCCAATATTTTCATTTGTGGGCCACAATTAAACTAGAGGATGGTAGGATGGCAATGTTGGAGTAAGAGAGACTCAGCTGCTGAAATGTGTGTGCACCGGTTTTACTCATTTCGCTACACTGAGGGACATCGTGGGAGCAACTCACCGTGAACTGCACTTGTTTGAGAAAAAAATTAAATTTCTTGCATTTAAAAAGTAGAAAAAAAAATGTTAGTACAAGTTTGTTATAGGTCTGTGTAGGGTGAAAGTAGATTGGTACAAAGGTTATTGTACTTAGTTGTCACAAATTGTAATTTTTAGAAAAAATTGTTTTATTTCGGATCAACATGAGTGACAGTGAAGGTGAACGAACAAAATTGTTTGGTTTGGGGACACTGTAATTCACTGGAATACAGTAGAATACAGTAGAAAGGCAAACACCTAATATGGAGCAAGCTTTTGGGTCATTGTTAGAAAAAATTGAAACCATACAGAAATAAATGCAAACCTGTAAAGTAGAACAAAATAGTGAGTTTGACCTTTTGGAGAAAAAAAACGGAAAGTTTTCAGTAAAATCATAGAGAATTGAAACAAAATTTGAATCACATGCATAATGAAGATAAAGATTTGGATCTTACTGCTCATTAGCCCTTCGAGGGTAGTAAGTATTGCATTTTGTAAATCACGTAAAAGTCAAGAAAAGTATCCTGGCTGGATCTCGTCTCGCCACTGCTGATTGGATGAGGAAAGCAGCTTACAAGAAGGGTGACACTGAAGGTTGAGGCAAATTTTTTCTCAAGCAGAAATACCACCACCACTGCGAGAACGGACGTGTAAGTGCTCCGCCTGCAGTAGTAGAAAAAGTTGCATTACACTCACAACAGGCTATTGATGCAGGCATGTTCCATTGAATTTAATACCAAAGTAGCACAGGTATGTTTAGACACGGGTTGCAACAAATCCACATGAGGTACAGTTACTTCAAAGCAACTGATTAGTTCATGCTAAGAGATACACTCATTTAACGGCACAAATGAAGTCCCTGAAACAAGACGTTAGTACGCCACATCACAAACCTATGTATTTTGGTACAAGGGGGAATTTTTTGACACAGATAAACTCAGTAAAGGACATAATTTATTCTCAAATGTTTTTAAAGTACACAATTTAGAACTACTGGTAGTGGTGGCATTAGAACTTATTTTAATTAAATGTGTCTACATAACTGAAAAAATAAAGTTACTTATCTACATGGCAGTAAACATCTCTCCACCCCCTGCCCAGAACAAACCTGTCACCTCGCAGCCATCTTCTCACACACTGCCTACTATCCTCATTATTCATTCTCTTTCTCTTTTGTCTTCAACCAACAAAAGTATTCGTAAGTTTGTGGACACCAACCACAAGCGTAGTAAGAACTTTCTCAATGTTTTTTCCAGTCACAATATTGAGAACTGGAATGAGAAAAGGCTTGATGGTTAAAACTGCTTTCAATAGAGCACACTAGTGGTACTGTGAGAGAGAAAAAAGTAAATAACATGTAGTAAATGTTGTACAACAGCAGTGATGGAAGTTTACATGCTTACCAAAACCACAGATTATCTGATGTAGTTTAATAGAAGTTGCATCTAGTTATTTTGTAAATGCTCGTGGGATGAGAATTCAAGAACAAATGATGTGTGAATGCCAAATTTGGAACGGATTAATTGTGAAATGTTTTTCTGTAGTTGCATTGTGAAACTTAACTTTCCAATTTTCTGTGTTCAAGCAAATAATGGAAAATTAAGTTTTATTAATTGAATGGTTTTGTAACTTGCAATGAGGTCAGAGTTTTCACTTGGTTAGCATTTAATTTGTGATTCTGATTGTATTTATAATACATATAACTTTTGAATTTTCTGAACAATATTCCATTTTCAATTGTTTATTTATTTGTAAAAAACAAACAATTTACGTAAATAGATTTTGTATATGATTTCATTAATGTGACGTAAAACTCTGTTATTGTGAAATTATTAAATATGTATATTCGGCATATTTTTTAACCTGAAAAAGTTTACATTTGAACATACATACTACCAAACAATAGTTGTGACTGGAAATTTTATTTATTTTGCTGTATTGTATTCTGTTTTACGTAACATGTGGCGTGTGCTGGCATTATATTTATTTACGACTCCATCTCATCTGCATGTGACGGCACGTTACCCGAGCAAGGTTTGAATCCAAGACGTCTTGCTTCCAGAGATGTTTACTTCACTATGCCAGCCACCAAATATTTTGTAATAGCATTCCACGTTTAACAGAAGATGAAGTGAAGTCAAACCCTGCCTGTAAGCGAGCGCAGAGATGCAACCCGCACACAAGGAAAACAGCTACTTCCAGCCTCCCCTGAAAGAATGCGGCCATCACTGTGAAGGGAGGAGCTCATACCCCAAGATACCAGACAGGCAAAGGTTGCGGAAGGAGCCGTGCTGGCTAACTTATATGTCCGTGCACAACCCAAGAACAGCAGTTCATTCTCAACAGCTCACTCCATCACTTCCAGTGCTGCAGTTCTCTGCCTACCTCCTTCCTCACGAAGGGCCACCACAATCTTCCTAAAGCCTAATAGACCAGCGACCCCCAAAGAAGTCTTCTTCCGCTTACACTTACTACTACTTTGATAGTGAGCCTCCGAGTCCCTTCAGGATGATCAGCGTAGACAGTTAGGGTTCACTTGTTATAATAGCTGCTTGGCTCGCACGTCTTGATATTGATATTGTCGAAACTAGTGTAGGACTGCAGGCTACCCTTAACCGGGCGCACATACGTCGATGAACACAACACATTCGACTGCCACCCATATCTTGAACCAAGTGCTTCGATACTTGGAACTTTGTAAGGTAGAGCCACAACCACTAGGAATACACAAGACAAGGCAGCTAGGCATCTATATCAGGTAACCCACTCCATCCGCCACATTGTAGTTTGCCAGTTTGAGTGACAGGACTGATTCTGAGTCGCCTTACCACTTCTGGTAGACCATTGTACCTTTCCGTACGCCATTAACCCATAGAAGCTGTGCAAAGTGGAGAGTTACGAAGGCAGCTACCGTCTCTAAACCTAATCAATTGCTCAGTAACTCTCTGCCTTCAACAGCCCCTCCTCATAGGAACGAGCTCAAGCTGCCCGACGACTGGTGAGGCTTCATCTACTGGTTCCCCCTAGTACCTTATTTCAACCACCCCCCAGAAGATTGCCGGCAAACAGCACCCAATTGTAGTCCATCTAGGACTGGACCTACCAGTACCTCCGGGCCTTGCCCGTCCGAAGTTTCAGGTTCCTTTGCCACCTGCAACAGCGTTCAGCATAGTTGCTGCACTACAGCAGGCCACGTGTTTCAGCCAGAACCAGGATCTGGCCCATGTGAATCTAAACCAAGGTAAATGTATATTAGTACGGAAACCTGCTACACGTAAAGCAGTAATTGCCACACTTGCCTACAGTACCCAGCCAAAGACCGACACATCCCTCTTTGTACCTAGGCATAGGCAAGTCCAAATATGCCTCATTCAAATTCCCCCTCTGGCAGATGAAGCCAGTGCTCCTGCCCGGCACTATAGAACCCTTGTCTGACACTAACATCTCAGATTTCCAATAGACGTTGCATGTCACATGGATATGCACCATTACAATACTGATACAGTGAGCAGAATAATTTTTTTTATACTGTTGAAGTGTGATTTAAAACACACAGCTTGAATTCGCCACAAGTTTGTAACACCTTAGCGAATACAACTACCTATTGTCCATTCCCGATTGGAAGCGACTTATGAAAATCACCCTTTGAAAAAACACTCTAGGCATAACATGTCAACCTGTTTTTTCAATAACCTGTATTCCACAAATATATAACACTTTGGTTAACTGTAGAGTACTGTATTATTGAATAAATGAAACTTTACCCTAAAATCTTGTATAACTTGTAATATTTATTTATTTTTAAATACGAATTAACAACAGCGAGAGCAGCGACGTGTTGGCAACAACCGGTAAGAAATAGTTCACAGTTAAAATATTATTTTAACCCAGTTTTTTAGTATACTATTTGTAAATTAAACGGTGCCTGTTTAAATATTTAGGTAGTCCCGATGGCAACATATCTCAGTTTTACATATTAAAATAACGGAAAATATTGTGAATAGGCCGTAATGGTACAGTGCTGTTTTATCGAGCGAGAGCAACTTTGAAGTAACTGTATGCTGAGTGAGGCTTGTCGCTCTCTCTGTGTCTTTGTCTCTTTCACACTGGGGAAGTTTCACTTCACTAGTATGTGGTGAATTTGTACATGTTTTCAATCGTAGCATATTTCATACTTATTACAGCAAAATAATGATTTTTGAATTTGTAATTTACAACTGAAAAAATATTTTAATGTTTGAATACTTATTTTAATATATTTAGATACAATGACGGGGCAGAAACAAAGTGAAGTTGGCAGACGTGGTGAGCCATAACATGACGTGTTGCTGAAAAATACTTCAAATTACATCATGTTGTAGACATTATGTTTTTTAAACCTAACTAAGCAAGTTACAAGGTTGTGATAAATGCGTGTTTTTGCGGCAGTAATAAATATACTGTTACGGTGTGTGTCGTTAACTGTTGCATGTGAAATAACGTGGCGTGGCTGCGTAGTGATCGTTACGCTGGATCTGTGTGTGCGTGATTTCAAATATTTGATGTGAACTATTTATATGTTTTAAATGTGAGCTGTTTTTATGATGAAGTTATTTATTTACATCCACGTCTGTTTATTTGTCGCGATGTTGTACCTTTGCCCTGGGTGTTTGTAACACAGTCTCGTAATATGATTTACCACCAATTAAATCCTAGAAATTTCAAAATTCAAAGCAATATGACACCATAATTTTCCCTCACAAAACCTTCTCAACAGTACATGTAGTAATCTAGAAGATTCTTGTCACTTTGAACAACCAGGATACCTTTTACATTTAGGTTATATAACATATTACACTTCTTTATTCATTTAGTCAATTTATAGTTTTCCATAAATACTGATATATGACCACAAAGTCTCCAGGATGTGGAAAAACATGCATGATTACCGCCAAATCACTTTCTGGGTCGGGCTCAGAAAAACACACTCAATAAACACAATCTTTTTAATATCCAAAACCTAGGGTCAGTGAGTTAAATAAAAAGAAACCTTGAGAATTAGTGTTACATTATATCACACTGAACACTTCAATACATGAAATTCCTAGTACCCCCTGCCTCACACCAAGCCTAGTCATCCTCTGCAAAAACTTACCACCTTAGATACACTGCCATATATTTGGCTAAACATTTTTAACATTTGAGAAGCAAGAAACTTTTTTTTTTCTCTCTATCTCAATACCCTAAAACACATATTACATTTCAAAATTTCACTGTCATAACATTTATGAATATAAATATTTGTTTTAACCTTTTATTTGTTTGTGGAAAATAATTCTTTTACTCATTACTTTCCTAATTCCTGGGTGCTTATCCCAACATGGTTTTGTTTCATTAGTTACCCAAACAAAATTATTATTACAATGAAAACATTTTTCCCTTGTACCATTAGAACCCAGTTACAAGTACACTTCTTTACATAACATTGGATACATCACCACAAATATTCCCATTGCATAATTATTTCCATAGGTTTTGTGATTCTTATTTCCAAGGCCTGAGTAGGGTCATATGCCTATCTGCATCCTTTACGCTATACACGTTGTGTCCTTTCTACCCTATGTGGGTCTTCATATAACAAAACTAATTTGCTGTCAAAACAAAACATTATCACTCTTACATTTTTCTGTGCAAGAAATTTATATAAAAAAAAAAAAAATATATATATTTACTAAGCTTCAGGCATCTACATTCATAAAATTATTTTTTCTTTCTTTTCTTTCTCCTCCATGCTCTTCTCACTTTGTGTGCTTATGTGAAATTGTGCCCATCCTGTTTTTTCCAACTTGCCCTACTTCTATATGGTTGAATGGTTGGAACTTTTATTCATCTGACCACACCTCTTCAATGATTTTTTCTTTCTCCTACCTGCCCTTCTCATTTTGTGTGCATCTGCAAAATTGCTCATTCCATTTCCTTCCATCTTCCCCTACTTCTGAATGGTTGGACGTGTTGTTCATGTGACTTCTCCAGTGAGTTCAACATCCTTTCACACTCGTGCGTGAATTCAGTGTGTCTCATAGTATCTCCAAAAAATTTAGGCACTGTTCTTTCAAAAGCCAGACTCTCGTCTGAAGACAAGAAACCCCCATTTTGAGATATATACCCCTGTTTCCACAATTGATTAAAGTTTACATCACAATATTGCTTACATTTCACCTCTCTCTCTTGTTCAAAAAGCCAAAAGAAAAAATATCCTGAAACTTCATGCTTCTACTACTCATCATTTCCAGCTTCGGTTTTCCTTTTTCTCCTTTCTTCTTTTAGCAGTGATGGGCTTTCATTTTTTTTGCCATGCTAGAATGTCACACTACCCTTATCTAAATAAAATGGGTCTCCTCATCCTTTCTCCCCCCCTCTCCCCCGTCATGACACCATGGACATGGCTCCCTAGCCTCTGCCATGGAAACAAAGAGGGATGGTGGAATTATTGACAGGCAACATCTGGGTGCTATTACAAGGGGATCAAACTTGTGGCAGCTCTGGTTTTGGAGCATGACAGAATGCCATTAGTTGTTAGGAGGGGAGAGAGGGGTTTCGACCTACGACCTACATGTAACTGAAGGGTCGCTGAGAGAGAAAGAAAGAGAAGGGAGAGGAGTGATGTAAGAGCGAGAGATGAGACAACAGACAGTCTGGCCAATTCCCTCAACATCCCAGGTCAATTTAGGTCTGGCACTCCCACTCCCTCTTTCCCCCTTCCTCCGCCATGCCATGTATAGCGCGTGTCCCAGAAATTTTTTCCTTTATTTTCGGGAAAAAAAGGTTGCGCTATACATGAGTAAGTAAGGTACTTGAACCCAAATGTTCCCTATTCTACTTGTAATTTTCGAAATATTTTCACTGTGTTCAGCTACAGCTTCTTTTAATTTATGTTCACTATGCATGTGATTCAAATTTTGTTTCAATTCTCTGTGATTTTGCTGAAAACTTTCCATTTTTTCTCCAGAAGTTTAAACCCACTATTCTGTTCTACTCTACAGGTTTGCATTTATTTCTGTATGGCTTCAATTTTTTCTAACACTGACCCAAATGCTTGATCCATATTAGGTGTTTGCCTTTCTACTGTACTCTCGTGAATTACAGTGTCCCCAAACCAAACAATTTTGTTCGTTCACCTTCACTGTCACTCGTGTTGATCAAAAATAAAACAATTTTTTCTACAAATTTCAATTTGTGACAACTAAGTTCAATAACCTTTGTACCAATCTACTTTCACCCTACACAGACCTATAACAAACTTGTACTGACATTTTTTTTTTCTACTTTTTAAATGCACGCTGTTCCTCAATGTAGTGAAATGTGTACAACACATGCAGACACATTTAAGATGTTATGTAGATGGTAATCTGCAATGCTCGGGAGATACAGCATCTCTGCTTTCTCGTAGTCTCAAAGTGTAGGAAGATTTCTTTGCTGGGCGTGGTTCTTCCCTCGGTCGAAATTCAAAGCTTCCGAAGACCACAGTTTCTGGAGTTTGTTCTTCAGCCACACGTTTGGGTCGTCAGATGTAACATTTCTCTTAAATTAGGATGCCGAAATTCTGTTCTCAATTTTTGATTCATTCCTATTCTCAAAGCAAAATAAATATCACTCCATTTCCATTATCGACTATGAAAATTTAAAACATCTTGAAGCAATTACATTATACCATATTATCTTAATGATTATACGCACATACACGTCTGTTCTTGGCGGTGATGGTGGTATTTCTGCTAGAGGAAAAAGTTTGACAACGTCAGCGTCACTCTTCTTGTAACCTGCTTTCTGATTGGCTGTCAGCTGACCATGCCGAATTCCTCATCCAATCAGCAATGATCAGATGAGTGACAATCAGGATACTTTTCTTTAGTTTCACGTGATTTACAAAATGCAATACTTCCTACCCTCCAAGGGCAAATGAACGATAACCTCCAATTCTCAATTTGGATATTATATTAATAACTCGCCACTATAACCAAATAATCTATTACCAAAAAACAATAATACCTGAAAAACACATCGTTACAAAGTTAACTGCAGGTGATGGAGTCAGCTTCAGCTGGGTCTGGTAAGAAATTGTCTTTAATTCTGCGAGTACATTGCAGCTCTTGAGGGAACGTTGATGAGTTTGTCGTGCCCCATCAACAAGGCTGTATATTTATTTTTTTCATAATGTTATCCCAGTATTTGATAAATTCAATATAATTTGGCAGTCATCATCTCCATTTATAAGTTGGATAGTCTGTTGCATGATTTATTGAAGTACTTATGCTAAGGTTTGTGCAACCAAATGTTATGAAAAACTTTGCAGTGCTTGAAATCTTTTTAAATTTAGCAACTGGTCACAGATTTGTTTGTTGGCTAGATTGGTACTTCATTGAAAGAAGCTGATAAGAAGGTGTTTTACTCCTCATTGAGGAGTTACTTGTAATCTTGTGTGATTACTGATTACATAATTAATATGTTTCCATGAAAAATTATGTGTTGAAGGAAAGCAAATGTTGCAAAACTAGAAAACATTACCAGTTCAAATTTTAGTAATGGGATGTTCTTTTTTGAAAAGTTTCCATTCATTTAACCTATTCTTGATACTCAGATTAAAGATGAGTTTCAGAGCCAGTTTTCTGTTCTTCAGGTTGAAGACATCTCTTCTGTTAAAACAGCAAATTCCGTTTTAATAAAGGGTCATACAGAATATCTGAAATTTTAGTAATCAGTAGGAAACTAAAATCTGATAGGGTATTCAATGTCGTACAGTCTATTCTAACTCTGGCTCATAGCCATGTGGAATCTTGAGCAGGTTTTCAGACTTATAAAGAAGAACTAATCTTGGTTCCACTCCCAATTGTCATCTAAAGTTCTTGAAAACATGTTTATTGTCAAATGCAAGCCATCAGGAGATAAGTGCTATGAGTAAAATTTTAGTGACAAGCAACTGTATAATTGTTTTTGTTACATCTTAATCTACTAGCAAAGCCCACCATTTGCTTCTGCATAGTTTTGTATTAGAATATTGATTTGTGAAATAGTATTTATGCAATATAATTCTTCTCGTTAATGTTGAACATAATTCTTAGGCGTTTTAGCAATTGTTTAAGGCACATCTTCTGTGTTGAGTAAATACACCATATTCTCTAAAAGCATGCATTTCTTTACTGGGCAAATATATTAGCTATTGAAAGTTTTTAAAGGTGAACGTTCAAAACGTCCTTGGCATTGATTTTACAGCTGGCAAAATAATAGTGTTTAACTCTTATGAAATTCTGTGGACAACCTAAACCAAGCGTATTTTCTTATGACCTTGGAAGGGCTGGCCATAGTTAAAGGCACAAATATATGTCTAAACAGAAAAAGAATTGTGAACTTCAATTATTATTTACAAACCAGTATTGTTTACTGAAATTAACGTATACAAGCTTATAGTGCTGATAACAATATTTATTATTTTTGTGGTTTATTTAATTAATATGCAGTGGGCATATGAGCTAGCTGACGTAAACACCAGTTTAAAATCACATTGCAATGTTAATTTTGATAGTTATGCGAAAAGAAATGCAACCAGTGTGTTCAGAGTAGAAACTTAGCAGGGTTTTCAGAAGTGTTCACTTTACCATGAACAGTCTTTTATAAAGAGTGTCTAGTAGAACATATAATAAACTAGTCTTTGTAGGCTTTAAGTTCCTCCCACAATATTTTGTTGCGACCTCAGGTGGTAATTTTTGATAGTGGTGAAACTTATGCACTGTGTTTATTAGTCACATGGCAATGTTTATATTAAAAATTGGCAGAAAGATAGAAATTAGTTAAAGCAAAAAAAAACTAGCAATGCCTTAAAAAGTGCTGACTTTACTGTAAATAGCCTATAATTGCACATCATAAGGTTTTTGATGCTATAGTGGCTGCAGGTGGTATTGCCAATGTGCAAATATCAACACAATTTGTAACGTAGTATCAGCTCGCTACATCGCAAACAAGTTATACACTGCATTCAAAATAAATGTTGGGGTCCCAGCTAGCATTAGTCAGTAAAAGGTGCAGGTCAATACTTGAATTAGAAATAAAAAGAGGAAGAATTTGTGTCGAATTTGAACCTTGTTTATTCATGATGGTCTAAAACACTACAGATCTGTCACTCTTCTCATCTGCATTCATACAGGTACGAAGTCACATTAAGTTATAACATGCATCTTGACTAGTGTGGAAAATTGACGCACGACATGTTGACTCTCTGGTAATTGTTGTAATAATGTGGAAAAGTACAGGGCCAGCCACGTGCACCTCGGCGCCTGCAACTAACCCCCACTTTCTGACAAAAGTTAGAAATACACATTTGGCCGGGGCTCATGGCCTCCTATTGGCTGTTCATTATTGCACACTACTGCGTGGAAACTGCAAAAGTGCTGATGGCATGGGGATTAAGGAACTTTTGTCACTTCGCTCTGGAACCTGGGAAACTAAGAGTGTCACGTAGTACAAATAACACTCCTTTTATAGCCTCACATTTAAACTGATAAAGCCCTTACAGCTAACTTGTTGCATGAAAGGAAAAATGTGGACAAAATACACTAAGTGACAAAATAAACAGAGAAATTTAACCAAAGGGAACCTGAAAATCAATTTAAAAAAACAATAAAACCCTTTATAAACGCAATGTTACAAATTTATCCATGTAGCACGAAATGCTTATGCATTGTGCTAGGATACTGATGAGCAAAAAAGGAAAGAACAGGAAAAACTTAAACATAAACAAGAAAAACAAAGACAAATTGTATCATTGGTTGAATTGCAGTGTAAATTGCAGGAATTTAACACATTGTAAATGTAGGGAAAATTGTGAGACATAATTAAATTAGTGTATTTAAGGGAAAAATTAATGTAAATGAGAGGAACTTAAAATTGAAGTTCTACTATTATCATTTTCTTGGAACGAATGCTATTAAAATAATTTATATATGAGCATGATGTTTTACCTACCAAATGAACAAAATGAGCAATTTTGACTAAATTAATTTTTTAATGTGAAAACTGTTTAAAATTTTATCATTGTACAGATATACCAGTCATACTGACAATTTTTTGAAACCATAAGTGACTATCTGTTTCCAAGGTGTGATTTTTGTAAAGGAATTTGTATATGGGGTAGTTACAAATATGTTTGGGAAATTTCGTAACAAAACATTATATGGTAATCCCAAGGTGTACTTTTTGTGTTCATTTCCATAATTTTTATACTAGTATTTAAATAATTAGTAAAACCAATTTATCTCAATAAAACTCATTGTGGTTAGGTTGTTGAAAAAAAGTAGTTAATGTCTACCTGCCATTCTATAGCAAAATTTGCAAAAATTTATTTCTGTTTGCAGGTGAAGGAAGTTTTCAAGACTGCCATAACCAATGTGTTGTGCAGCAGCAAACTGTTCATTGACAACAAGTCTCAGGTGATAATGAGGCTGCATTTGGCATATGTTGATTCAGTAGTCGAACTCCTCTCTCATGAGAAAGATCAGGTAAGTGTGTTTATTTCTGGGGATATAAACTTCTTACTTGAGTTAAAAACTTATGAAATTGAAATAAAAATGAAAACTTACCTAACTAAATGCTTGTGAAGTGAGCAAAAGAGTGAGAGGTGAGGGAGGAGGATATGTATCAGTGGAGCCTTTGTCCTACATATCTGAGGACTGGAAAGATTTTTCCATACACATGGACATTCATTGGAGGGGAACTTGAGATGCAATTAAACCAAAAACCTTTTATTTAAACTTAATGTTGAACATACTCCTGCTATAGTCCTGCATTAGGTAGTTACGTGTCAAATGTAAGTAATAGAAAATAATATAAATAATAAGGTTTAAAAGCATTCATAATACATAAATATGACAGACAAATGTTTCAACCCAATTCATTAGCATAAAAATGAATAAAAATAATACACCATTAACCCCTGATTTTCCAACAGTAGATATTTTTCAATAACATTGTCGGGGTCCAGTAAAAAAATAAAGAAAAAAGTTGTTTGCAAAAATGTAAGAAGTTGTAAATGAACAGTGTGTATCAAAAATGCATTTTGTGGCAGATGCAGGGGGGTCGCACACGACAATCTAAGGTAGCATGCTCTATAGATTCGTTACTAGCCCCCTGTTTGTACAAAAAACTTTGATTGACCAACTACAACCTGGCTATAAAAGCCTAGCGTGCCGGAGCGGCACGAAGACGAGGGCAACTTGATACCAGGGTCTGGAGGAGCTCTAGGCCTTACAGCAATCTACCTTTCGACAGTTTATGGTGAGCATAATATCGGCACAGCATTTAGGTGTCATCCTAGATCTCGAGGTCCCGTTAGTAATCTGATAATGACAATATACGGGCAAGGCTAGGGCTTAACTTAATCCCCTTGTAATCGGTTTAATTGACATCATTGTACTGAAGTAAACTAACTAATGTTTATTGTTCTGTTCTTGTTACATGTATTGTCATAATTCAAGTAGTAATGGTTGTTATAATAAACATCTTTTGTATAATATTTTTCTTAATCATTGGATTAGCCATCAACAGCTACTTAACCCTCTCCCCCCCAGCACTCTTTATTTAGAAATTCACTTGCGCTTTGTGTAGAGAATTTACGCAGCTGGAAAAAACCAGTGGCCAACCACAATACGCGTAGGCGTAATTATTCACTATTGACTGACGTCTTCCTTTCTTGCTCCAATATTTTCTTGTGCTTTTAGTTTTGTATTAAGTCCATATTCCCGTCTTATTTTACTGTCAGTCATGTTCGTGAGTTATGTGTAAAACACAACCAACCACCGCAAGCGTGTATCAGCTTTTAGGACTTGCAGACAGAGCACGTTCAGCAAGTAGGTGACAGGTCAGTATGCTACGTGCGCGCATTAGCATTACGCACACATAGAGACCTTGCCAGTCCAGTATCGACGTCACGGCGCCCGTCCCGCTAGTTTAGATCCGCTTTACTGCTTCCTTACTTTAATGCACGTGGGACAATCTGCCTCCTTATAAGCAAAGAATTCTCCATTTATTGTGTGTGTGTGTTTCTAAGAAATTCTAACTTCTCTAGTTCCCTTAATATAAGTTACACTAAGTGCACAGCATGAATTACACTATACCACCCGTGCTAACATGCTGTCATGAATGCAAAAATAGGTCTACCACACGAAACATAAGAAAAGTAGTTATAACCCTGTTAAAAGAGTTAGGCGACGTGAAACGTGCTGTAGAATTACATGAACAAATAAGAAACCAATTAACAAGTGAAAACACCACTTCATACACTTCAACAAAGGAACAAATTGCACCATTTGAATACACTTTCCAACACCACCACCAATCAACACTTAACGAGCTTGGGACAAGTGGTTATTTGAGACCTCGCCCACGCCCAAAAAATTTCAAATAACACACACACATTTAATTTCTATTCCTTCGAAAACCACAAATCAACCTACACAAACACCTCAACAACAAACCAAGTACACATAGTGATACCAGACACACGCCACATCCCCACATTCATAGACAAAACGAAAACGTTGAGGAATTTTTAGACACCTCCAATGCCATAAGTGAGGTAAATAACTGGACAGAATTGGAAAAAAGGTGGCGTTTAAAGTTTTACTTCAAAGGGACAGCCAAAAGTAGATACGAGAATTTATATTATGCCACTGCACGGGAGGTTTCGTGGCAACAGATTGCAGATAAATTATTACAGACATTCAGAAAACTCGGAACACAAGACCACTACAAACTGCTATTACATACAACAAAACAACACCCAGGCCAAAGTACACTAGCACACATTGAAAATCGGACATTTTATAAGAACAAATGCGAATCACAATTACCAGAGTCAGAATTTGTGAAAATACTTTTGACATCACTGTCACCCGCCATTGCAGTTAACTCTTGCCTTTCGAAAATGATACATTACAATATCTAATTCAGAACATTAAAAACATTGAGCTGGGCATGTACAGACACCAACAGACCATTGAATATGAGTCGCAAAACCCACACCATGTCAAACTCCGAGAGGAGATCGCTATTTTAAAACAACAGTTAGACATGCTCAAACAAACATACAAAAACGCAGCACCATGCCAACGTCCTGTCAGTTACACTGAAAACCATTCATCACCACCACCACCGCCATCTGCAGAAACACGCACATTCACACCAAGTACAACCGCCTCACGGTCATTGAATGGACACAGAGAAGGTAAACATGGAGATATCCACCACACCAAGGCCTCTATAAATACCACGCTATCAACCAGGCAGGCCCCATGACGCCTGCAGGGCTATTTTTAATAAGTTGTGCCACAGGGCTCATACGCCGACATTGCTAGATTTAATTCCCGTAGCAGCCTGCCTTTTCTCACGCAACCCACTCCCTGTGCAAAGAAATGTGTGCATGCCAACAGAGAATAGAGTACAACACTCCATGTCGCTAATACATTTTACATCACCGGCATAGCTAGTTACTACAAAACAAAGCACTTTTGCACCGCTGGTGAGGCGAGTGGCTGCAGGTAGGTCAGGCAAAGTAGCGTCAAAACAAACACCGTGCGTGGCCGGTCACAAGTGAAAATCGCAAGCGTGTTGCCCCCCCCCCCCCCCCCCCTGCATGGCCGGCCAGCATTGCCACACTGCCGCCGAAGTTCGACCCACTTCACGACATTGCCAAACATCACGAAAGTGTCACCAAGAAGCAGGAAGTTGCCGGCCCACATAGCTTTGCGCACTACACGTGCTCACTCTGTTTCTATGCCGAACAAAAGATTAGACATTGTACGTTGTTTCTGAAACAAAATTTTGAGTTTGTTATAGACATCGGAGACAGTTTCAGGCGTTTCAAAAACCAAGTTCGGACTGATGCCACAAACTGTTTACATACGGACCACACAAAAGAATCGTACCACAGCCACTAACCAGTGTTTTCCAAATACATCGAGCCAGGCCCGCGATGATGAATTGTTGTTTAAAAACACTCTGAGCGAGCCTGCGCTTCCAACTAATTCAAACAAACATGAACCACACAACCGACTCAGCAAAAACTCACAACGACAATACACAACAATCAACATCCGCCCCTAGTTACAATTAAGGGGTCTAAATATTACGCACTAGTGGATATTGGATACTTTCGTAGTAGTGTAGCTAGTAAACTGATATCAGATCAACGCCTTTTTCCGGTAAGGGAACAATTAACTTTAGTTGTGGCCACAAGTGTTTTAAACTCCACCTAAGTGTGAAACTAATATTAATTTGAATATATCAGGGCACACATACCCTCAGAGGTTTCTAGATGTTGATAACCTACTGCAGGACATAATCCTCGGAGTTGTTATAGTAAACGTCTTTTGTATAAAGGATTCTTAATAGAGCTGGCAGGGATCCCAGTTTTTCGGGAAAAATGCAGGAAATATATTTTCCCAAAAGGTTGGGTGGGAATTAATTTCCCGTATATTTTTCGGGATAGAAATAATTTAGGTTAAGTATTTTGCTATTATTTCTGTGTTCTACAACACACATTTAAAAGTGTGCTTTCATTGCCCTAATCGTGCCGGCATTAGTAAATAATAAATAAATGCAAGTTAATGTACCTATGAGTATTGATGGTTTCATATAAATATAATACATACGAAGTTTGCCACCGGCCGACGTATGTAAAAAAACTACGGTGTGCCTTCCTAAAATAAAGAACTGCTCATCCCACATAATAAATAGTATTTCTGTTGCGCAAATGGTATTTTTTCTGCCGTCCATCGCTTTGAAAGTAAAAAACTTGTTTTAGGAACTTGAAGGCCCTACATATTTTTAAAACAAAAATAGTTTTTATTTATATAATGGCGTTCAGTCATGCATGAATAATCACTTTCTTCTGCATGGTTTTTTGCAGCTGAATTAATGCACACTACTCACAAGCATTAACAAAGTAACGTTTGGCATTTTGAGCCCATTTTGTTTAAGAATCGAGATAGCTATGAAATGTGTCTTTTATTTTCAGGCACTCTTAGCATTGTTTATTTTCGCGAACTTCTTAGAAGCGCTACCAAATAGTTTCATTGCGACCGAAAGGCATATCAAATGTATACATGTAAAATCACATTTAAATTGGTGGGTTTGCAACTGCATTTCCACGTAAGCTCAGAAAAATCGGAATGATTGTGCATTTCTATGGCCACATGCTTCTTGTTCTTGTAGATTACGGCTGATGGCCGAACAGTTGCCGAACGCAACACATCTTCATCTAACGCATGCCGAACGCAACACATCAACACATGTACCACACATGATGTAGAATGTCGCCCAATGAGAGTCACCGTTAGGAACAGTACTGCTCATGTTATTTTGCTAATTAACTGTACTTGAGATTGCATGATGTAACACAAATTTTCATTCTGATATTTATTATCAATAAATTTGTAGTTATAAATGAAAGTTTAATTTGCTGTGTAATTTGTAGTGCGGTAACCTAAATCTATGACTTAGAGACCTGAAAAATGAGCAAACACGATAAAGCGAAAAATAACGTCAATTTTGACATAAAAAATGAAGAATTGTGATTTTTGAGAATTTGAGCTGTAATTCACGAATTGTGCAAAAGCCTAGTATTTTTGCGAATTATTATTGTTTTACATAACATAGTTTCTTCTTAAGACATATTTGATGTGTATTTCGATATTCGAATACGAAAGCATGCATAAATTGGCCAGTAGATTTCTTTGATTTATCACCTTAAACAAAAATTTCTTTACTTTCCATCACGTGTATTTACGACCATAGATAACATGAGCGCAAGTGACAATGCGTCACTTTGAGTGAACATTCTACTCACAGCCCTGCAAAAATTTGTACATTAAGCAAACACGCCGTTGTAGTGTTCACGTCTACCAAACACCATGTTATCTATGGAATTCACGCCAACTTCTGTTGTTTACATTCGTACCGTTGGTAACATTGTCACGTTTTAATCAACAATTCTTTAGTTTTTACTAAACAAGCAATGCGGCGATGTAAAATGTGTTTATATGCATTTAGTTACTTACAATATATTTGAAAATCAATTTACCACAGATTTTAAACGTGTATTCATCCAGTAAAATATATTTTTATCATAC
The DNA here is from genome assembly GCA_029891345.1 of Dryococelus australis. Lineage (NCBI taxonomy): Eukaryota > Metazoa > Arthropoda > Insecta > Phasmatodea > Phasmatidae > Dryococelus > Dryococelus australis. The sequence goes on from CM056993.1 coordinate 146,278,723, forward strand.
TCATTCTCTGGAAATATATGCGGTAAAAAATTAGACGTTTTGAATAAACAAAAGTTTTGTCAGCGGGCCTAACAAAAAAATCCGTTGTTGAAAGTTTCAATAGTTGAAAAACGTATAGGCAGATTTCTCTAAAATTTTTTTGTTTATACAAGTCACTTTTATTATTTTTTTTAACAGTGCTTTTATAGTTGTGTATAAATAGTTTACATTATTAGTTTCATGAAACAATATGCCCTTGCCAGTGTATTGCGACCGTTTGTTGTTCCAGGTGACAGGCAAAATACAAAATTTTAAGTAAAATTTGAACTCGTTTTCAATATTGTCTGTTGATAAACCATTCTCTCTATTAAAACCGTGACTGTATATTTCTCTGGGCGTTAGAAATTTTTGTACAGAAATAACAATTGATAAAAAAAACACAGCTTATCAGTATGAATAACATTGCCAATTTCAGGTTTTACGAATATAGTGGCATCAAATTATGTACATCTTTATAAAGAGCACATTAAAAATGGGAGCAAGTCTCATCCAGAAACCTACATTTTTGTAGCAAGACAATAACAGCTATTTTTGACGAAAATAACACTTTTTTTTTCCTTCCCAAAAAATAACACATATTTTAAAAAAATAACAGCTGCTTTTTCAGGTCTCTATCTATGACAAGTTAATTTGGTACTAAAAATTATTTTTATTTTTCATTTGTTTTTAATGTTTTATTTACTCACGTTACAGTTGGTTTATGTAGTTCGTTAGAGGCAATATGGATATAAATATACTGGTGTAAAATTCAAAGGGCCTATTTGGCATTTTTACGAAAAAAAATGCCGGACAGTGTGTCAGCAAAATGCTAGGGTGCTCTAAAGTATTGAAAACACATTTTGGTAGTAGGCCTGCATTAATCTTAAGTTTTTATTGGTGCATTTTGTTAATTTTCTAGTGTACCGACAAATTCCCATTCCAGTCCCGTTTCCCGTGGAAAATTACGTTTCCTGCCTGAAATTTTCTCTAGCCCAAATTATCTGACCTGCCCAACTCTAATTCTTAATCATTGGATTAGTCATCGACAGCTATAACTATGTGTGATACGATGCACATGGCAACACTGTTAGCCAATAGTAACATGCAAACTGATGACTAGTGACTGTCAACACTACTCCTCCCTTGGAGCTTGGAAGTCCGTAGCTCTTTAAAATGGGATTTTACTGAGGTGCAGCTTGCAGCAGGAGCTGGATAGCGCAGGGCTGGGGAGGAGTAGGAGTGAGTGTGGGGCAAATTATGGCCCAACAAGATATAAATCCTACATTGGTGCAGCTGGGGAGTTTTGGGGGCGACAGGCAAGTCGGAGAGGTGATCTGGAACCACTTTTCAAATTAAATATAAATATGTATATTTTAATAGCTGGACGTCTCCTATTAATTTGATACCTGAGAAAGGCATATTGGACCACCCCTTGTCAGGGTGGCAGCGAATACATTGCCGGCTGCCACATGTATGTAGCTGGGCAAGTGCCTAGATCCTCTGCAGCGTGACCGGGTGCGGGCGTGGCGTTTTGCTACCGAAGCTCGGCCCTAGATCCTCAGGCTGGACAGCTGTCTGTCGGTCGCTACAAATTTAATCTGGCCGGCAGTCGCCCACCGCCACTGCCATTGTTACAGAGCCAGTTCACTTCGTAACAGCAGCCTGGCATTGGGAAAACATGCTGATAGATGCGATTCACGTCAATATGTTGAATTTATACTAAATGTAGGCGGAGTGTTGGCCTCTGCACTGGTACGATGAGGTCCGGTAATGTTTACGGGAATATAAATATTTAGTGTTGTCTACTTGAAATATTAACTATCCTGAATTTTTCACCAAAAACTTTTGGCATTTGCTATACACGCACACAGCCTCTCTTGCCATAATATGATGCCGGTAACATAAGAACACATTTGATTTGCACACACTTATCTTTATTTACTTTACACATAAAATCAACTTCACAAGAAAAAAAACAATTGCCCGCCATAAAAAAATTAGCATATTACATAGGTGTTGGTGCAAGTAAACTTAAGAACAATCATTAAAAAAATGGGTATTAAATTAAATTTGAAGTTACCTCATACGTACACTGATTAAGAAACTAGTCTGTGGAATGTACCACTGTTTTCACAGCAAAAGAGGAGTGATGATGGAAGCGAAAAAAGACAGTGAGGGTAAGGCAGAGGCAGTGGCATGTGGTTAGGACAAAGAATCCTTACTGACCCAGCCTGCAACTCCCCACTACCCCCCCCCCCCCCTCCTTCTAGCACTTCAATGGACAATACACCAGTGTCCCCTTCTGGCATTAACTAATTTATTGCTTCACGCTGCTTGGGACAATAAATGTCAAAGTCTATGATGATAGCTTGAGAAAGGCAGGACCACTAACATCAGTAAGGGCTAGTTTTCCAGAGACTGAAATCTGTGGATAATAGAAACTAGTACAGCGTCGTCGGGTGGAGAAAAGGGCTACAAAAACAAATCTGCCCATAACTGAAACTGCTGTGTGAGATACCCTGGTTGGGGAGTGACTACTGTATCTATTTTTAGACGTGCCTCAAATTTCCCACTTTTCCGCCCCAAACTTTTTTAGGTTGTAATAGAGAATAGAGAGGTGGTCTTAATGGTGACTTAATGGGGGGGGGCAGGGGGGGGTTACTGTGTGTTAAAGTTTCATTTATTCAAGAATACAGTACTTTAAAGTTAATCACAGTGTTATATATTTGTGTTATATAAGTTATTGAAAAAACAGGTTGACATATTATGTCTAAGGTGATTTTACAAAAGTTTGTTCAAAACATCCGGAGAAACCGTGAATGGACTATACTTTCAGTGCTGCAACATTCTCATTAACAGTTGCCAAAAATTTCACCAATGTGTAACAATTTCTCTAGTGACTGGTGGTGCAATGACCAATGCTTCTTTATGGTGATTAATAATTAATTCCGTATTATAGTACCATCTTTGGAGGAGATTGCATGCAACCTCACTATAGACAGGGGTTCCCCAGATAATGCTGTCTTTAAATATTACAGCCATCCCACTTTTGTCAACTGTAGGTTTTTTTTGCAACTGGGCAACTTTCATAAAAGTTACAATTCAACAGATGACAGGAAATTGTCGGACAGGTTTACAAGCAGACAAATGTATGTTTCATAAAAACAGACAAGTGTTTGTTGTGACATATTTGTAGAATTGTATTACAATTTGTCAAATAATTGTTTCACAGAAGTTTTGTGACAGGTAAAAATCCGACAAATGTGTTGAATATTACACTACGGATGGTTTTATGAAACAGATAAGTATAATCACTAGGTGACATATCTACAGATTTGTAGAATTGTCACTGCAGAAGTAAAGCTTCCCTATGTAATCAGTAATTTATAATGTTTATATAACATGGCAGTGCAATTGTGTTTCAATATTGTGCAAATTAAAACATTGCTTGTCAAATAGCACAACCTTTTCCTCTCGGATCTGGTATAATATAGTAATCTTATCCAAATTACTCGACATTCTGCTGCTATAGTGAACAAAGTTATGTGGGTGGAATTATTATTTACCACTTAGTTATTTGTGGTAGGAATATACTGTGCCCCCAAAAGAAGCTCGCCGAGACCCATTTCTTTGAATGGAACAAACGAAACAGCGTTATCCGTTCCTCCCAAAACCTCGCCCTCCACTTTCTCTTTCACATCACAACCAAGCACTGCCTTTCCTTGGCTATGTATGCTTTGGATAATTCTATCCTGCAGATCTTGCAAAGAGCATGCAACTGCGCCAACACCACACCACAATGCCCAATACCACGAGGTTATGTTAGATGTGTGGCCACGATTCTTTTCCCCAAGGACCCACTACCATGACAAACTGTCACCGATTGTAACTTTCCATATTACATGTCCGCACCGATGCGGCCCCAGGAAGACCAAAAATGTCCCGTGGTGGTACTTTGACTAACACAACGAAAACAATTTCCACGACAACCAAACTCCTGATGTGATCAAGTCCGTCATCTTTAGTTCTCATAACCGACATTCACCAAGGACAAGCTCAACGTTTAACTTAACCTAGATGTCTGTCTCACATATACGCCACACACCCGCCACTCAGATAATGTAGTCTCTGCGAACTTCAGTATTTACACTGGGTCACTGAACAGGCATCTTGACAGCTGCTTAGTTATCTAATAACAATATTGTATTTTATATTTAGTGAAGTTATAGTAAGACTTTATTGAACCAGAAAAACAGTGATGGATGTTTGTGGTAGAAAAGTTGCAAATTGTTGTCAGTGTAACAGTGTGACTGCAGGACATACTGAACCAGATTTGCGCTTGTTACAGGTAGTTTATAGTGTATTACTTTTATTGTGAGCATGGTTTGTGAATGAATATCTAAGAATGTGTGTTTTTTTTTTTTTTTTTCTTCCAGTTGGTGTCTCTAAGATTTGGGAAGATGAAGGACTTGCCTGTTGCTGTAGCGAAGATGATCAGCGTGGTCTTGGCTCTTAATGAGCATGCTCACTCCTTTTGTATAGCCTTGATATATCGCTTCAAACATCCATATGAAGTAAGACTTGCTTTAAGCTTTTCACCATTTGTTAAGTACTTTTCGAATTAACTTTGTAAAAAAATTTGCTGCTTTTAACTGTTTATATCATATTTAGCTTTATACCACCCACCGCCACATAAAACCCACACCCCATATTTTAAATATATTACCAGGGAAAAATTATTTTTATATATTCATTTTACAGATAGGCTACTTCCACTTTTTTACTAGTTCTCTGTTTGGTTCCAGTTCTTAAACAATCTGTTCTGAGTTTTTTCTATCAAAAGTGTAAAGATAAATCTGGAACTTAACAAAAAATCTGGCTCACATATGATCAATGTATTTTGGAAGAGATGAAATTGTATGTCCCATTTTCAATGACGGAATAGTTGTTAAGTGAGGATGCAAGCCTTCACACATCACTAGGCATTTCTTGTCGCTTTAGACTAGACCGCCATGCTGCCCAGCAGCTCACCGTGTTTCTTGGCTACCTCGCTAGCCATGGACTTTTCACGAGTCCAAGTACTGCTTGACTGAGGTTACTCTCACCCCCTGTGCCACATCATCTACCATGTCTAAGCATCAAACTCTCGTTGACATCCTAGGGATGGCCCTTCTGGCCCTTGGTCTCGATACAGGCTGATTATGTGTGTTTACTGTCGTGGCAATAAACAGACGTAAACCAAGTTGGTTGAGTTATCACTCGCAGTCACTATTCTTCAGAATCTTGCTTTGTGCTAACTCCTGTTTATCCAAAGTACATAGGTACTCTTGTAGGGCTAGGCATGTGCTGACACCGGTTCCCATCCATGCCTTTTGGGAGCCCCTTTTCTACGGAGCGGTGACCCACACGACTGTTGCACCCTTCTGCGAGTAATTTAAAATTGTAATTTAAAAACTCAGAACCTGGTTTCTGCACATTTTTCATGACGATGTGTCTGCCGTCCACAGACGCAATACAGTGCGGAAATTGGAATTTTTGCTTGAACTCCTGTGCAGCTCTCTCCCAAGTGTGAACTGTTGGTTGGGGTAAATAAATTGGTTGCATACATTTCCATACCGCAGCAGATACTTGATTTACCATTTTTGATACTGTCTGATCTCCCATTCTGTAACTATAAGCAAGACTCCTGTAGGAGTCCCCAGTATCAAGGTACCTGAAAAAGTGCAACAATACATGTAGAATAATTCCATGTGAATACGAACTAAATCAAATACGTCCAAGGTGGTAGAATGGAAGTTATTTTCTAATTGGAAATGAAACAGTTTTCCTGAAAGGGTGAACATTATCATAAGAACTGAATACCTACAATTTCTAATATGTGGGACTAATGTTCGCAAATACCTATACACTAAGACACTCTGTGCTGTGAATCAATTAAACAAAATGTTTCCATCCTGTCACTCTCAGGTCAAATATATTGTGTTCAGCCATATCTACAATTGGACTTGTCAACGAGCATGACGAGGACACATCCAAATCCAATAAAAAAGTAATATAAATTCTACAAACCATTGAGAAATTCCCAAGAGAGCGCGTTAATCACTTGAATTGGCATATATTGTTTGTACACATTTTTCAGTTAAGATATGCAAAGATGAAAGGAATTTTCAATGCAAAACCATTTATGTAACATTCCGTGCATATTATAAACTAATTTGAAATGTTTTCTTCGTAATACAATTCAGACCTAGGACATTTGTACGTACTTGCAGGCGCGGACCATAACACCATTGTGTTACATGCACGAATCACCATTTAAATGTCCTGGAGCATGTCGGTGGACAAGACCTATTGTAGACACGACTTTATAACATGCAAACAAAATTATTTTTGCATTTGCAGCCAATGCCGTTAAGGAGGTGTGGAGAAAACTGAGGCAGTGTCATCAAAATGCTTTACGAAGGCAAAAAAAAAAACTGCAACCCAAAAGTGGCTCTGGTCACATTGACATCGAACCATGGAAGTACCAAACACATATGGAATTTTTATGGCCTTACATGGCAAACAGACCATCGTTATCAAACATCGTCCACAGCCAGGACGATAATGTAGATGAAGATTTGGAAGATAGTATTGTACAAACTCAAGAGGACACAAACCTTAAACAAAATGTGGCAGAGAATGCGCCCACAGTAACTCTTTCACATACAAATGTTGTCAATGCAAATAAACAATGTCATTCGTTAGAAGATATGAACATAAAAAAGAAATGGTTGTCAGAGGGTCCCCACACGAAAAACGTTAATGTCTCTACATTAATGCATGAAGCTATGGAAAAACATAATGAGCGAATACATGAAAGAAGGCAACTTAGGCAAGAAGTTTATGAAAGTATAGGCCGTTAACCATAAAGTGAGCAGTTATGAAGCCCTAGTTACTTTTTTTCATTCAACCAATTTGTATCATTCCCCCCACTTGTTAATGTAAACCCTGCCATGTGAGTAGTAAACACAATGTATACATTCACCATACCCAAAACCAAAAGTCAGAGGCCACAATGAAATGTATATATTCGTTAGTATGTCTGATGTAACAGCTTTAAAAAGTGCTCACTTTACCATGAACAGTCTATATGACTAAACAGAAAGATACGCTGTGTCAGTTTTTCCTATCTATGTATAATTCAACTTCCAAACTGCCGCAACAATCACAATTTGTTATCAGGAGAAAGCTTTTCGAGGCTGTATCTGCAGAAGAAGCAGCACAATTTTACGCATCTCCTACCACCACGTCAACGGCAAGTGTACCAGGAACTTCTTCTAGCTCCCCCCCCCCCCCCCCGAGTATGTGTAATATGTACAGTGAAAACGTGCAGCAATATGACTTCGCTGTGGGATGTGAAATTGACAGCCATAATATCCTTTTTTCTGTTAATACAGTACAGTAGGAACCCTGTCCAGGCTGTTTTACGTTTTCTCGTATACACATGTGGAATTATTGTTGCAATTAGCCTACGTTTGATAAGTCCATATCACATCAACCCTTAAAATATATAAAATGCATTTCATTCTGTATTAATATTTGTTTATTACTTGTCACACCATTGCATTAAATCAGTCAAAATGTGTACTACATAGGTTTTCACTGTATTATGTAATGTTACATACACATTCTCTTAATTTAATTATATATTATTTTATTTTACTATATGATCTTACCTTAAGAAAATTGCTAGTTTCTCTCTGGTCCCAATTGGTTTTTGTGCATTGCAGCCCTCCGAACTGATCTCTTCTTCAATCATACTATGCTCTTCCTCGATTTGGTGTCTAGTATTATGACAGTAGTTTGTGAATCTTATCGGATAATTCATTTGTGAAGACAAACTCTCCATGTGTACATCTCTTTTCCATATATTCACTACGGCTAAATCCTTTTCTTCTTCTGTGATTATCATACAGTAGCTCTACGGTTTCCACTTCAAAATCTGAATCTGATTTAGAACTCAAATGTAAGAGAAATTGTGCATTCATCATGCCTACCGCATCTATACTGACTGCGAATACTGTGCTTCAATGTGCGTACTCGCTCGTGTGGAGCAGGCCTGAACTACGCTGCGCTGTGTCACATGAAGCACATCCTGCGCCCCAATGTGCGTTTGGTCTAAGTCCAGCCCTTAAACATCCTACTGGATGCGGCGCACGTTATGCATTAGTGCATGCATGTAATACCAGTCACACACGAACCAAGAAGCTAGATGTCATAAAAACAATAAAAAATAAAACAAATTACAGCAAATATACCCTATTTCCACGTGGAAATTAAAACTCACCATGGAATATAATCACAATAGGGCACTTCATCTTCATCAGCTCTCAGGACCAGCTGACCAAAACGTTATTACCGAAATGCAAATACTTTAACTCCTCGACATAAGAAACAAACTGATTGAATTTATACAGGATGTCCACCCACAAGGAAAACAGGGAAAATTCAGGGAATTTCATGTGACTGGGAAAATTCAGGGAAATTTCAGGGAATTTTCACATGAGTCAGGCAAACTGTAAATAATTGCTATTCAGCTTAAGTTGTTAGTTTGTGAATACAGGATAGTGTAATTGTGAACATATGCATTAAAAAATTTAAATTTTTAAGTTTGCGAACTGGCAATAATTCATATCTGCCAAGCGACATAGAGCCTGTATGTACAAAATAAAGTATTTGCATGTTCATAATGGGCCCTCATGTGAAGTCAATAGTGTAATTTAATTCAACCTCACTGATAGCATTTTTTTTCTGTCAGTGGGTTGAAAAATATAGTATCAGAAGGTTTCTGTCCTGAAAATAGGTAAGGGAAAATGGTAAAATTTTGCCTGGAAAACGGAAAAGTCAGGGAATTCCAAAATGGAATTTCTGTGGACAACCTGTACATAAAGTCATACGACACAAAATGTAAATATTTACCACGCACAAAGAAATAAATCTTAACTTACCCCAAGCGAACGTTTGTTAAAATCACGTAAAGTATATTTAAGCATAGCCTTTTACAAATGCACCTCTGCCCTTTCGTGCCCCACGCAGCTCTTTGTATCGTTATATTACATGTTGTGAATAATGAAAGTTTAATAAATATCCTATACACTTATGTGAATGTGAGATGTAGCCTGTATGGGCCCAAGTGAAATTGTTCGTAAGCCTTCATAACACAACTTTCAAGGCGCATGATATGGAGTCTTTAATAATACAAGGTTATGGCCACGTATTAACTTAAAACTGGACAAATTATGTAGAAAAGGTGAAAAACATTGAAGAAGAGCTGTGGTGAGCTGACGAACTTTTACGAGATTACGAGGAAAGGTTTTTAATAAGTTTAGCCTCATCCACTTCATCCCAATCATCTCTATCACCCCATGCCCATTCTTCTGGTCAGTCCTGTGCTACTGTTATGGAAGGAGTATCAACTTTGGTTAACGGTAGCAATAGGGGCAAATGGTAGCAATGGTAGCAAATGTGATATTAATTTCTTTATCAAGTGCAATTTTCGTATGAATTCTTATCAATGGATGTGTGTGAATTTTTCATTGTTGTAAGGTACGTAATGTAAAAAAAAAAAGTGACGATTTATTATTGATTTATGAGCATAGTTCTAAATAATATATTAAATAACAATATCTGTTCTTAATTGCTTCGTGTACACTCCTAATTCAAAATAAATACATTACCTGAACTTCGTAACGTGTTAGTGATCTGGCAACAGCATGCGCCATAAGCCGTGAACTGCAATCTAAGCGTGAGACGTACTATAGTGGAAGTTGCAGCGTGCATTATGACCTCCTGTGGCACATCCCACGAGCTATCTCATCATTGCCTTCAACACCACCAAAGAAACCAGTAACTGTCAACCGGTAATAGGAATTTGCCTAAAAGATTACATTCCATTTTGGGAAGTTCATTCAATTTGTACCCTTCAAGCATAGTTTTAGACTTAAAGTGTATCAGCAACTGCAGTATGAGAGCATTTAATGTGCTGGACTTTAAATTTCAAAGAAGTAATTTTTACTACGCAATGTCTATTCCCCAGTTGTAGAGGCTGAGCCAATAACCAGGATAAGGCTGAGCCAATAACCAGGATAGTGCTTGATAGTCTGTTATTAAAAGAAATTCAGCATGCTGTAAATATTGGCTTAATTTGTCAGTACCAAAACTACTGCCAAATATTCCAAATGTCATGTGTACTCTTAGTTTAGTTGGGAAAATATTAATTAAGACATTATACAAACACTTAACAGATATTGACATAGTTCGGAGTCGAGCCACATGCCCAGGGGTTATGTTACGTGAACTAGCACGTGCGCCGGCTGGTCATGGTATTTGCTACGTTGGGACAGGAGTTACGTAATAGGGGCTTTGTGTGTCCGCTCTAGGATTAAAATCTGGGACTTTAATTGTCAATTGGAACCTAAAACTGGAGGTAAGTGGGTGAGAGGTTTGTGTCTTAAGCACAGAAGACGACAGTGACCAATGCAATACCAATATCGCGAAAGACATTTTCAAAATGTCAAAAATCTAAAAGGAAATATTATTTATGTTATTTACGTGATGGGGCATGGCCGTTACATAACGTGGGCCTCGTAGTTTTCCTGACCAGTCCAAATTCTGGTGTGGTAAGAATTATTAGGTTCCAACGTATTACCTTGGAGGTGCCAGGCCGAGTTACTTCTCTTCTTGTGGGCTGGCTGGTGGTGGTTGGTGGCAACTGGACATTTGCTATTTTTGGTTGCGGCGGAGTGGGGCTAAAGAATTCTTTGTAGCTATAGGGTGTAGGGGTGCACGAGTACTTGAAATTTCAAGTCAAGTTGAGTTTTTTATTACTTGACTACTCGACTCGTCTCATTTTGAAGCTTGGAAAATTCAAGTACTTAATTGTCTGGTCCCACAGACACATTAAATCATTATGTTAAAGTGCTGTATTACACTTTATTTTTTTTGCCCCTATGTGTCTGTAGTATTCTATTGTGCCCACTGGAAGAGTGTGCTGTGACATCTCATCTCTTGTCCTCTTGGCTGTAGCTCCACTCAGTGGGTGGCGTTCAGCGGGTGCCAGGTTCTACCTGCTGGAAGAGAATGCCCTATAGCCTCTTGTCACCAGGCTGTTCCCTTCCGCTCAGCAGGTGGCATATTTTGTTGGAGGTGTCCCAAACCAAGTGTTGCTAGTTTTAAGGACAGCTTTTTGTGTATGATATTGCCATCATGTTGTGGCATGGTGTGCAGGCCTCAACCACACACTGCTGATTTAAATCAGGAAAGATGACAAGAAGTGGGATGTAGAGTTTATTTGAGGGTTACATGTTGTAAAGTGGTAGTGAAAGGTAAAGGATACCCACCCACCATTATGTTTATTCCCTGCCCAAACGTTAGTCTGTGGTGAGATACAAGAAAGAGTGCACGTATGAACTGTGACTATTAATTATTTTGTGATACAGTTCTGGTGTTTTAAATGTTTTCAGTAACAGTGTAATAAATATATAGCTATTTACAGTCGACTCTCAATCTATCGTTATTCAGGGGACTGCAAAAAAATGCCCATACATGCAGGATTTCTGTATAGTGTTCAGACATGTACATAATTAAAATACTACTTCTAACCTTATAAAACTCTATGTTGAGTATAGCAAGAGCTGTACATTATCTGTAATAATAGTTTAGCTAATAAACACAATAAAAATCAGAATTTTAGAAAAAAATATTATTTTAAATAATACATTAAAAAACATTTCACCTAAACTCCTTTAAATAAAGAAAATAACTTCTCAAAATACAGTATATAAATTATTGTAATCTGACATTAAATGCAAGTTGACCTAAAATTTTCAAACACACTGAAAATAAAAATAATATGACACCAAATGCCAGTCAAATTTTGAATATTCGGTGCGGACTCTATTGGCTGAGAGAGCATTGAGAATTATCGATTGGGCAGTGGGTTCACTGTGGTGGGCAAAGGAGGGGTGGCGGTGGGAGGTTTACCACTCAACGCCTCTACATGTTGCCAAGAACTTGTGCGTCTGGCAAATGTTAAGTAATTAATTTTATTTTACTGCAAAGAAAACTTGTAATTTTGAGACAAAAATAAATGAATAGGCAATTATAATTGACTTCGTATCTGTATAATTATTTATCATTCAAAACCATGTCCTCAGATTTTCCGTCATAATTTACACTGCACTTGGCTCAGTGCTTATAGTCCATTCACGCTTTCTTCTGCCTTTTTGGAATCGAACCTTTGAAAAATACCCTAGGTGTAATATATCAACCTGTTTTTCCAATAACTTGTATTCCACCTATATTTAACACTGTGATTAACTTTAGAGTACTGTATTATTGAATAAATGAAACTTTACCTTAGTGTCTTATATAACTTGTAATATTTATTTTGTATTAAACATGAATTAACAACAGCAAGAGCAGTGACATGTTGGCAATGGCCGGTAAGAAATAGCTCACAGTTACAATCTTTTTATACCTTGTTTTGATGTATACTATTTGTAAGGTAAACGTTGCCAATTGATATATTTGTATTGTTAGATAGCACTGACGGAAACACATTTCATTGCTGCAGTTAAAAATATCCGTGCAAATTCCCACTTGTAGGCTGGTGTTTTTTTTGTCTGGAATAAAAGTTCAATAAGCGAAGCAGAGAGTTTCGCTATCTCTCTCTCGTTATCTCTCTCCCTCCCTCCCTCTCTCTCTCTCCCTCCCTCTCCCTCTCCCTCTCTCTCCCCTCTCTCTCTCTCTCTCTCTCTATCTATCTATCTATCTCTCTCTATCTCTCTCTCTCTCTCTCTGGAAGATCGTACCACCTGTGTAGGAAAGGTATACATTCAAATATTTTTAATTTCAGCTTATTTTATACTGATAACAGCAACAATAATGATGTTTGAGATTGTAATTTACTACTGAAATGAGAATTTATTTTTTAAATATGTATTATATGGTATTTAGATACGACATATTTTAGAAAGCAGGGAACAGGCAGTGGTAGAAGGTAGGAAGCAGTATGCTGAGGCTTGCAAGTGTGCGATTAGCAAAGACCAGAAAGCAGGAGAAAGTGGACAGTTCATGGCCAGAGGGAAGAGAGGAGGGCTGGCCAAAGAGAGGGAAACAAGGGTGCGGCAGGAGACAAGGGTAGACAGGTGGGTGGAAGAGCCACAAAGCAGGAACAGGTTGTAGGAAAGTAGCCAGAGGTAGTTTTTCTAGGCAGCTCTATTGTAAAGGGAGTGGAGCTGAGGAATATCAGGAAGGAAATAATATATAAAGCAGCGTTTGGGGGGGCGAATACTAGGAATTTGGAGGAAGGGGTTAGTGGTATGAGAGGTAGCAGGGTGGCAAAGGTTGTTCTCATTCATGTAGGGGGAAATGACCTGGCTCATAGGGAGGTGGGACAGGAGGTAAAGCGGGACCTCAGAGGATTGCTGAGGAAAGTGTGGGAGACATTCCCTGGAGCTAGGGCAGTAGTCAGTGGCGTGCTGGTTAGGAAAGGAGTATCCTATAGGAAGGCAGTGGCTGCGAGTGAGGTATATGAGAGGGTGTGTAGGGATTTGGGGCCTACATTTATAGATAGTAGGAAATGGGTAGGCTGGGAAAGTGTAGGGAGGGACCAGGTTCACCTGACAGAACAGGGAAAGAGGATTCTAGATGATCTGCTAGGTATAGAAGTAGCTGGCTGCATGGAGAGGGTCAGGGCAGAGCATCAGTTGTTGAAATAGCAAACAATTAGAAACAAGGAAATGGAAGGGGAGAGAAATGGAGAGGATAGCATTGATGAGGCCGCATGGGTGGAGATAGGAGGTAAGTAATGTATGATGGTAAAGCAGAGTACTAGTATAAAGATAATGGTGGTGAACTGTAGGAGTATGTACAACAAGCTGGAGTGCTTCTGGGGAAAGGTTGAATGATATGGGGCGGATATAGTGGTAGCTGTGGCGACATGGTTGACCGAGGAAGTACTGGACATTGAGTGTAGGCAGGATAAGTTCACCATCTTCAGAAGAGATAGGGATGGGAGAGGAGGAGGAATTATGGTGTGTGTAAGAAAAGGGGCGGTCGAATGGGTTAGTGAGAATGTCAAGGTAATGGAAATTAAATTAAGTGGTGGTAGTATTAGGAGTATTACTTTGCTGGCAGTGTATAGACCACCAGGACAGGGATGGCAGGCAATTGAGATGATCAAGGAGAGGGTCGATAGACTAAAGGACAGGCAGTGGGTTGTTGTAACAGGGGATTTGAATATGCCAGGGGTGAAATGGATAGAGGGTGCAGAAGGAATGGGTAGCATGATGCAGAGAATGGCAGCACAGTTAGTCAACAGAGGATTAGTCCAGGTAGTAGAAACACCTACGAGATGGAACGAGGAGGGTGTTGGGTCAGTGCTGGATGTGGTGTTGGTCAGACCTACGAATGCTGTAGTTGGTGCATAGTATTGGATGGTATAAGCGACCATCATATCCTGGTTTTGGAAATTGGGATTGGCAGGATAAGGGAAGTGCAAATGGCAGAAAGGTTGGTGTGGCAGTATGGGAGAGGAGACAAGAAGGGGGCAGAAATATTCCTGAGAGACAGGTTTAAAAAATGGTCTATGGAGGAGGGTGTGGAGGGAGTTTAGAAGATAAATGGAGGTTATGTTGGAGAATGTTTTGCCAATGAAAAGGTTACGGACTGGGGGAGATCCGCCATATTATGGACAGGAGATTTTGAAAATGAAGAAGAAGTGCAGAAAATTACATGCCAAGTGGAGAAATGAAGGGATGATAAGATCTAAAGAAATGATGAAACAAATGGGTAGGGATCTTGAAAGGAAGATCAAACAGGCAAAGAATGTATTTCTGGGGAACATGGTGAAAGAAGGAAAAGGCAAGGAATGGGGGAAATTGTTTAGGTATTTTGGGATATTAAGGGGAGGTGAGGAAGGGATGGTAGGCATGCGACAAATGACCAAGAAAAATTGGAGATGCTGCAAGGACTGTACTTGTCAGTGTTTGAGGCAAAGGAGGATTGGAATAGGGGGGCAAACAGGGTTCTGGGGGTGTTTAGTGAGTTTAAGATGAGGGAGTGGAAGATAGAAAAGGTAATTAGGGGTTTGGAGAGCAGTAAGGCAGAGGGACCAGATAGGATAGGAAACGCAGTACTAAAGTTTGGTGGCAGGGAGTTGGCGAAATATTTTGAAGTGCTGTTTATAAAGTCCTTAGGAGAGGGTAAGTTACCACAAGATTGGAATGATTCTATGGTGGTACCTATACACAAGCATCAAGTACAGGAAAATTAATGGAGAGGCTGGTGGTGCAGTATGGGGTGAGGGTAATGAACAATAGGAATTGGTTGGAGGAGTCCCAGCATGGTTTCAGGAGGGGATACTCATGTGAGACTCAGCTCGCTTGGTTATTACAAGATCTGGTGCAGGTAGTTGATGAGGGGATGCAGGTTGATGCCTGCATCATAGATTTTGAGAAGGCATTTGATAAGGTGCCCTATGGGACATTGATGAGGAAAGTGGAGGCGCTGATACCGGACAGGAGCGTAGTGGAATGGATAGGGGACTTTTTCAGGGGGCGAAGGCAGAGGGTGAAAGTGGGGGAGGCAATATCGGAGGAAGAGGTGGTTACGTCAGTGGTACCACCGGGAAGCGTGCTGAGTCCTTTGTTGTTATTTACCATAATGGTAAATGACATGGGTATGGGGATTAGGGGAAAAATCAGATTGTTTGCAGACAATTGTATTGTATATGCTGAGGTGGGAGACGGGGGTGGAAATTTGCAGGCGGACATTGATAAGATATGGTTGTGGACCATAAAAAATAAAATGAAGATAAATGTAAGAAAAACTAAGGTAGTGAGGTTCACAAGGAAGAAAATGATAAGCAGGGACATGTACAGATGGGAGGGACAAGCGATAGATGAAGCAGCAGAATGTAAGTATCTAGGTATTGTACTACAGGGAGACCTCAGGTGGAAAAAACAAGTAGAGAGGGTTGTTGCAAAGGGAAGAAGGGCTCTTGGGTATGCTGGGAAGGGTGCTGAATGGAGTCAGCTGTGAGGTAAAGGAGAAGGCGTATGGCACAATGGTGCGGCCAACGTTAGAATATGCTGTAGCAGTATGGGACCCGTATGTGGAGGTGGAGGTGCGAGAACTGGAAAAGGTGCAGAGAAAGGCAGCAAGATGGGTGAAGGATAGGTGGAGAAGGCAGGGGCAAGATGTTGAGGAAGAAGGGAACTATAAGCCATCAGTGATGAAAGAAATGGGGTGGAGCTCATTGAAGGACATGAGGAATGTTGAAAGGTTAATCAGTATGTACAGGATGGTGAATGAAGAGGGAGGATGGGTAGGGCTACACTGCATGCTAAGTAAGGGGGTGTTTAGAGGAAGAGGAAACAACAGTGAGAAGCTTCAGAGGGTGTGGAGGAGAACGGAGCGGGGTAGGCAGTCCATGCTTGTGAGGTCTGTGAAGAAGTGGAATGTGTTGAGGGAGGAAGTGGCATCTGTGAAAGGGGTTGGAAAATTCAGGAAGGGAGTGGACAAAGAGAGGTGAGAGAGCACGCCACTGGGTGGTAGCCTAATTACGAGTGTATGTATATGTATGTAACCACCTTCCACCTTAGTTTTATAGATACGATGGCGCGACACTTACAAATTCAGCAGAGTGGCCTAGCCACGCGCTTGTCCCAGTATGGCAGGCGGGCCGTTTACATAGTGCCTTACAATTGCCAGTGGTGTGTGGCAGACAATGACATGGCGTGGTTTTGAAACGTCCTAGGGAAGTTGCAATGTTGTGATAAATATATGTTTCCAGGACAGGGATAATTAATATACTGTATCGAGTGTTGTGATCGCTGCGTGTGTAAGGGTGTAGCCGCCATTTTCGTCTATGGTGACTGTGTTGTAATCGTTGCGCACAGGCCAGATGTGTGTGGATTTCAAATATGTGCAGAGTTTATACGTTTTAACCATGAACTGATGTTATTACGAAGTTACTTATTAATATCCTCGTCTGTTTATCACAACGTTGTACCTTCGCACTAGGTGTTTGAAACATTGTTTTGTAACAAGCTTATATTTTGTGATTTGAATGACTGCCACAGTCCCAAAAATAATACTAAGCCCAACCAAATAAATTTAAATAAATAATGAAATAAACCTACAAACAAGTAAGTACCAATGCATGTAAATATTAGCGGAATAAATGTTACGGTAGGCCTATGTGTTTGCATGTCCACCCCTATCTTTACATTTGTCGATGCTACGTACAATAAATATGCGACATGCGTTGCGTGCTTGAATTTAATGTGTCGTTGCGTTTTAATTTTTATTTCAAACACATATTAATAACATGTTAAGTACTACAGTTATTTCTGCCACAGTTGTAACAAACACCGTCGTGGCAAAATATTAATGTGTAACGTGCTATTTCGTGTGTAACAAATAGTTATAAAGCCGACACAAATATTGTTATATGCCTAAATTGTGAACATTCATAGGAAATATGACTGCATTCTTTGAACAGCTGTAAACAGCAATCAATGCATGTGACAGTTATAAAAGTAGAAGTCACATGGCAGTTTTTATGTTTACATGTAGCGGAAGGATACGTAATCAGTACTAAAAGTAGAAATTTAGCAGGACTTCAGAAAAGACCGAAGTTATTGTGAATCAACTATACCTACCCTTATTAGATGGCAAAAGGTTTCAAATAGTTCCTTAGATTTTATCAGTTTATTCAAAAGACGCATGTCTCTTGAAATACATTAATATAAATCCTCGGATTTCCTTGCAGAAGTTACTGAAAATGAATTTTACACTTATAATAAGTTGCCCAATGTTCAGACAATTTTGGAGACAAGGGAGGTTCTGGGCACATAATTTTATTCCCAAAGATGTTGCCCCTTGAGTTGAATAAATATTACGTTTTAAAATTATGTTCATTTTTCGCCAGATATGTTAACATGTCAACATTACGGGGAAAAACCACCTTTAATCACAAAGAAAAAAAATTTCAGATAGTAATTACTTGTTAAAATATTTTGCGTAACATTTTCAGGTGAAACCATTTGCTTTTAGATTCACGTGATTATAGGTGGAACGATTTTGATAGACGCATAATCTTGATAAGATTACATTCGTCAAGCGCAGTTTATTTGCTGTGCTGCCAGCGGGCAGTGTGTGGAAGACAAGCAAAGCATGCGTAACCGAGAGTGAGGAATGCTTTATCTTTTGCTTGACAATAACTTCTCCTCTGGGGGAAGGAAGGTGTATGGGTGAGAGAGAGGACACTAGGTCGCCATGCTCGTTGCTGTGGGTAACCACTTTCCCTCTCGTCAGGGGAAGTAGCAAGCCAGACTCACAACATGTTGCAGTGTCGACACACGTGTTGGGAAGACAAGAAACTAGACTGCGCGCCTAAAGGCAGTTATAAATGGCGGCACGCATAACATATTTCACATCCAGTTACTAGATGTTTGCATAAAAACCAACTTAAAAACTATAGTTGTGGGAAATATTAGGTGATGGGACCCAAAATATACTTTGATCTATGCGCCATGCAATAATTGATCAAGCGGTTTATGTTAATATTATTTACAGAGGGATTTCACTGGTCCACAAAAATTGTTGGTTATTGCAGTTTATCGATACATGCGATAATGGTATATTGAGAGTCAACTGTATAAAATACGAAAGCGTTCCCCGGAACATTCCTGCAGTAGTGATGAAGACAGTGTAGGAAAAGAAAGTGTAAGCCTTTGACAAGAAGTCAACTCTCTAAAGACCAACAATGGAATTGCAGCAACTATGAAAGTATAGTTTGGAATTTTTTTTCTAAAAATAAAATTACAGGTAATAGGGAAGCTACTGCAAGATGTAACTACTGTTGTCAGATATATTAAAAACTAAAACTGGCCAAACAACAAGCTTGATTCTACATCTAGAAAACAAACACCCTGCAAAATATGCACAATGGAATAATGAAGTTAAAGAACAGTACTCAAAAACTTCCTCAACATCAACTGGCCAGTACAACTCTCCTAAACAGGTATCATTGAATATGTTTGTCCATTCTTCAATAAAATGGCCAAGAAACAGTGCAAAGTCTACAGCTCTTTCCAGTCAAGTGGCAAGATGGATTGTTAGGGGTAATCATCCATATTCAATCTTCCTGGATGAAATTATTTTGTGAGTACTTTAATTCCATCACTGTACATGAAAACCAAAATGTAAATGTCTGAAGTTATCAAAGGATACTTCAATACACAAGACTTGGCATCATTGTGTTTGACCTCTAATATTTGGACTTCTGATGCAAATTAAAGTTGTATATCTGTGACCTTGCAGTATGTTAATCAATATTTCACTGTGAGAAAATTTCTGTTTGGTAATTCTTACTTTCCAGGCAGTCATGACAGTGTGAAAATAAAAGATAAAATTAAATCACTCATGAAGGAGTTTGAATTGTTGGAAAACGCAGTGCCAGCATTTCAAATGTCATAAAGAGAAACTGTATTCATCTAGCAATGGTTTGCACACACAGTACTGTTAGTAATATCAGATGCGAAAAAGCTAACAGAAGGTATGGACAGGTTTGTAACGAAATGGCATGCTATTGTAGGGCACTTTAAACATCGCTGCCAGGCTAGGTAAAGACTATGTGCCCTTCAAAAACTGAATGATGAGAAATGTTTGTAAGTTACTCAAGATGTTGCAACTAGATGGAATAGTGAGTTTCTTATGTTAGAAAAAATACATACTATGAAAAAAAATTATAAATGCAGAACTGCTGCAAATCCCTGCTCTATTTCACCACTTACAGAAGAAGATTGGCACTTGGCAGAGAGCTACATTGCACAGCTACAGCCACTCCATCAAGCAACAAAAGAAGTATGCCTAGATATCACACCAAGTCTGTCTATGGTCCTACCAATTGTTTTTGGACCAGGTGACCTTTCCAAGAATGCCATCCCTGGAGGAAGGGCCACCCAGTGATTCACAGGTACTAGACTATCCTGAGCAGGCCCCCACCTGGGATTTAAACTCGGAGCCAAGCGGAAGAAGGAGGGAGATGCCAACACATGCCTGCTGCCTACCCCCTCAACCAGGCTGCTACTGAGAAGCCCAGTGGCGACTCACAAGGAGGTTCACTTTGCTGTATCCCTTACACATGACCTTCAGGATGAGGGGTCGGCCCAAAAAAAAAATCCGTCAAACTCGCAGGTGATGAAATTTCTCCAAGTAAGTTCACCTCTGAACTTTTCGAATCCAGAAGTGAGTGAGTGAGTGTCTTAAGTACCGGTTGAACAGAATAATTCTGACAGCAAGCCACTGCTGCCTAACCCGCAATACCGAGTACTTGACCAAGTGTGAAAAAGAAGCTGTGTAAAAACAGTATTCCAGTGAAGAGTGTTGTTTCGGATTCTTTGATTTTAGAATGCCGAAATATCGAGAAGATATGTGACTAAGTGTTTGTTTATAGTGGAGCGGCAAGCAGAGCTGTGCATGTAGCGGAGAGGGGTTAATGTTTATGGTGGAAAGGTGAGCAGCACGGTCGGAGAAGTGATGTATTCCAACATACACTGACAACTTCCCAAGTAAAACGTACAGTTTCTGCCGCAGTTGGAATGTCCAGCTCATGAATACTGACAGAGCAGAAAACGGGCAATTCAACCGACTGTATGAGAAATTACATTCGTACCCCGACAATTTTTTTCTTTATGTAGGATATCAGTTGAAACATTTTATTACATTCTGCAAATCGTAGAGCAGAGAATAAACATTAAATTGCCATGTTTGTACACCATGCAGCAGAGGCGAAGCAACGATTATATATTACAATAAAATATGTTTCCTTTTCTGTACTCATAATTATTAAATTTTTATATGTGATCAATATATTTTAATGTAAACATTCTGGTGGAAAAAACCTAAAACTGAAATGTTGAATGTATGTTTTAAGACAATATTGTTTATATATATATATATATATATATATATATATATATATATATAGTGTTTATTTTCTAAATATGCAGTGTATCACATGTATTTTATACTTGTTTTAACATAAAAGTTGCTTATTTTTGTTTAATTTGAACTTCTACTTATATTTTATCTATAAATTATAAAATTCAGTTCATAATTAATACAAATAAAAAGAGAAATGAGGTTTAAGTTATATATTGCGCCAAGCGTTTATATACTAAATATAAAATATTAATTTGTAGTAAAGTTTATGATGGCTGTTCGACCACATCTTAACACATTGCTGACGAAGCGACGTAAAAAATTTGTACGAATTGCGACTTGAGTCATAGTCAGGCTCCGTCTCGCCTGGCACGATCTGGTAAACATTTGTGATGTGCTTCTATCTGTTGAGTGTTTTACAACTGTTTGAAGTTTGTTGGTAAGCTGTCACAAGAGCACACACACATTGTGTTTCTCTGTAGTCAATTTGTTGTGACCTGCGCTTATTGCAAGTGTGGAAATCACAATTATATCAATAGTGCCGGGATTTATGTTTTAGGAGTTTGTGTGGAATAATATAAATTTTAGTTGCAAGTATGCAGCACTGAATTATGTTTTCTATATTGTTTATATAAAATCTAAAGCTGCGGTACACTTTTTACCATATGTATTGGTATTTTTATGCAGTTTTTCCCTAAGTGCCTACTGTTACATAAATAATGTTTTTATATTAGTTTTACTATATATCGATACTTCAGATAATAGCGGAAATCTGGACATTGTCGACGAACCTGTTGTTGACTCAGGATCGGAAGGGGAAGTTGATGATTCCATCCTGGAACCAGACGAAGTGTCGGATGCAGGTAACCAATTATAACACAAGGAATTTTCTTTCAATTCTTCATAGAATTAGAGCACCCATCAACCGGAATTGTTGGGAGGCCTATTGAGATTATGGTGTGTGATGAAAAATAGCATATTTTAGAAGAAACTCGTAATATAGCTTCTATATACGACACATAAATAATAAGATACTATTAGTAAACCCAATCCCTACATATAAATGTTAAATATTACACTCTCTGTTACAAAGCTATTTAACAAAATAAAACACATTTGTATGTGAAATGGGAGCATCATAAAACTCCGGCACTAGTAGGCCTACTGGCTGAATGACCTTCGTTCTCAGTAGGCTGGCTAGGTTTCTTATAGATTCGAGCGCTGGAAATGGGATAGTACTACAGCTGTTGCTTTATATTCTGTTTGATTGATGTACAGTTGATAACATTTCTCACATAATGAATAATCTCTGCCGTGTATAGTCGTTCCCATACCACACAGCATGTCGGAACTCTGCACAATTACTTTTCATACACAAGAGTGAAACTTGCATGTCCACATTCTTTTGAATCGTAAGCATTTTTATTTTCTTTGTTGTGGTAAGTTTATAGTGCCTCTCACTGTTAGGTTACTGTATAAAGTACATTGCACACACTGTTTACAAATAGTTATCTGTGTTCTAGAGTCAAGAAGTTACGCTTTGTTCAAAGAATAAGAAAACGTTTCTAAATAAATATTAAATAACAAAAATTGTCATATTGTATGGTAGTGTGTAAATTTAAAATATTTTATTTTGCTAACCACTATCATCTGAGGTTAGATGCACTAAGGATGCTGGTATTTTTTGTTCATGTGAACTTATAGACGAAACAATAAAAAAAACAAATTCACAGAATAAGCACATTTACTGCAACTTCATTTGCGACAAAAGCAAACAACTTGAAACTTATTGTGTTGTTGTTTATTGTCTTTGCTGTTTCTTAGTGGTAATCTCATGCGTGGAGAAAAAATAGATTACTCATCACTGTGCCGACACACGTGTGCACGTCTGTCGGACATGTACAGTATGTGGCTGAGAATTTGTGTAATTTGTGACATTTTAAATTTTCCGGAAAATTGATTCTAAGTTGGGAGTTCAGTTTGTGGGAATTCCGGTTTAGGGGTGCTTTACTGAATAAATTATAACGCGATGAACATTTTTTCTTATTTACTTTTAGCCGAGGACGATGAATCTGATTCATATATGTCATCTATCTCCGCACCAAAAAGCCATAAAACAGACAGTAGTGCGGTAAAATATCGGATTCTGATTTGGTTGGAATGCCGAAGATTATATGCCAGATTTGCCTGTCTTTCAAGAAATGACAGGTGCTTTTCTGTTTTCATGCCACTAGAAATGATGGTTATAAAAACTGAAACAAATCGCTATGCAGGTTCCATCATAACAAAATTGAGAAGGCAAAACAAATTGAAGCCAAATAGTGTGTGTGGGACAAGTGGCAAACAGCTAAATTGCAGGATATTTACCTATTCTTTGTCATAATCGTACACATCTGCATAGTCAAAAAACCAAAACTCACTGACTACTGGTCAAAATCTTCCATTCTTCATACTGCTTTTCCTGCATCCATAATGAGCAGAAATCTCTTGAAAGCACTACTGTCAAACCTGCTCATCAGCAACAACGAACAATATATCCCACGTAGACAACATAACCATGACTCTTTTTTCAACTCTTTGACCATCTAAATTCCACAATTTCATCTTCTTTTGCTCCTTTTGCTAACTTGACAGTTGATGAAGGTATGTGCAGCTATCGAGGGCAAATTAATTTTCGTGTCTACATGAAAAGTAAACCAGATAAATATGACATAAAATTTCTCGTGGTATGCGATGCTTATTTCTGGGTATGTGCTGAGAATAGAGGTGTATTCAGGGAAGGGAGCAGAAGAGACAGGTGTAATGGCATTTTTAAAGCGACTTCTAAACAGCTATTTTGATAAGGGCTTCACTTTATTACTCATCACCAGCTGTGTTCGACTATTTGTGGAAGCGCAAGCTAAAGGCAGTAGGCACCTGCATGACAAACAGAAAGGGTATTCCAAAAAGTACTGTTGTGAAGCAGAAGATAAATGGAGAAGTAATTTCAACTCGGAGGAAACACTTGCTCTGTCTGAAATGGAGTAACACAAGAGAAGTGTTGATGCTATCACCATGTTATATCCTCTACAACGGATGTTGCGCGCACTCGGCAAGGGCCAGTCACAAAAACCAAACCAGATGTTCTCTATTACAACATACACAAAACTGGATTTGACATATCGGACCAAATAATAGCCTATTATCCGTTCAAAAGAAAGCAATTGTAATGGTAGAAAAAATTATTTTTTCACCTATTTGTCATGAGTGGAACGAATGCTTTCGCTTTCGGGTTGTATCAGGAGACAAGGGATCCTGAAGAGAGGACAAAATGCAGACTGGTGCAGTTTCTGATATTGTTGGGAAATGCCTTCGTGGAAGAAGGCAACAAGGAACAGCAAATAAGTTCTCTGCCAGGCCCCGGTATAAACAGACTAAACGGAAGACACTTTCCAGGAAAGATACCAGCCACTGGAAAAAAAACGCAAACCCAATACATGTTTGTAAAGTCTGCACAGATCTAGAAGCAAGCACCAGACAGGGACACTAGCTAGGAAAGAAACTTCTTGGTGGTGTCCTGACTGCAGTGTTACACTGTGTATGCCAGACTGTTTCAAGGTATACCATACAAAAGCCAACTATGCGTAACTACGAATATTTCAGTGCAATGAGACAGTATTTTTGATACTTCATGCAGCAAATAATTTTTATGGTTACTAAATGTTGTCAGTATTATTGTCCAGTTTAGATAACATGTTAGATATTATTAAAAATGTGAAACTGTTGTGACAGTAGTCTGGTAAACATAAGGTCTTTGTCAAATATATATGTAAATATTTTTTTATTTGCAAAAACACAGTGTTTTAAAAATTTAATGTCTCACAATTTTTGCACCGCTTAAGAAATGCTGTGATTTGTCTAGATAGGAAAAAGTTCAAATTTTAATTTGATGCACAGTAATATGAATTTACTTTTAAAATGTAGATTATATGATTTTTTGAAATTCGTGTAAAAACAGCAGTCCACCTAGTCTAGGTAGGTCATGTTCGACCACTCTCCACCGTATTAAAAGTTCTACAAATTCTGTAACCAGTCATAACTTTGTTTCATTTATAACTAAAAGCTTGGGTTTAAAATGTTTTTGCAGTTAATATATTTTTCACTTTTTAATCTCAACTATATAATTTATTTATATAGGTAGACTGTTTATACATTCACATACTCGTCCCTCATGGCAAATAAATTCTTATTGATAGTTATTCGATGGGCGTCGGACAGACACCTCACTGACGCCTACCATACAAGCAAGTAAAGTTAAATAAAATCTTGAAAAAAAAAAAAACGAAGAACAGACGGGTTCGTCTAAAAGTACTGCTGTGTGGAAGAGAACTGCGTACCCTTCGTAAGCAGCCAAGTGCTGCCGAACCTACCCGGACGCTCTAGTCACCTCTATGTGAAACAAATAAAGTTATTTCTTTCCGCGCCGCTATTATACACCACCTTCCTCGTCGCTCTCCACTCCACTCCACTATAAATTCACCCATTACTTTACATTGGTTTGATTCCATCACGCTTCACCTCTTTGCTCACCACGCAGCTCTCTTCTCCGCTCGCCACTCCACTATAAGCACACCCTTAGAGATGCTGTACTTTCTCACTAAAGAAGTGAAGATAGGCCCATGCATAACCATGATAAACATTTGACAAGAAAGAAAATGTTTAATGCTGTAAATAGCTAATTTTTGTAGTGTCTTGTTTTGTTTATATACCTTGTTAGCTGAAGTTGTTAAAACTTAAATTGCTAAACATCAAGTGTTACATTGTCTTATTAGGATTGTGTCTTTAACGTAACTTTATTTGCTTGAAGTGTTGTAGAAAACAATTTGCCAAAGAGGCAAGTGTCTGTAAAATGCCACATCATATTTGATAACATTAAATTCAATCTTTTTGGTAACTTGTTTAATGTTCCTTATTCTCATGTTAATCAATTTTAAATATTATTTGTTAATGT
The DNA here is from genome assembly GCA_029891345.1 of Dryococelus australis. Taxonomy (NCBI): domain Eukaryota; kingdom Metazoa; phylum Arthropoda; class Insecta; order Phasmatodea; family Phasmatidae; genus Dryococelus; species Dryococelus australis. The sequence continues at coordinate 146,304,728 of CM056993.1, forward strand.
AACAGTCTGGTAGCAAGGAACATTTGTTGAAATATTGTGAAAATATTCCTGTAAATATACATGTGTACAATTGAAAGATTGAAAAGGCAATCATGTGTTGTAAATACAGTAAAACCCTCTTCTGTTAAGAAGTTTACCTGCTTAGTAAGCGTTAAAAAGTTTGCACTTTGTCAATTACAAATACATAATTTTACCCTTTTAAGAAGTTTTCCTACTTACTAAGCACACTTTTTTCAATATTTTCCAAAACTTCTTAACAGGGTTTCACTGCAGTTGCATTTAATCTAATGTTAATATTATAATTCAGAGTTCTGGTTTTCTATTCCTTTTCTGTCAAAAAAACCTCATCTTCCTTTCAAGTAAATACCATACTGCAGGGTAAATACCATACTGTATGTGATGTCCTTTTGCGTCCGAAACTATTGTTTCTAAATATCAACATTCACTCTTCGAAAATTCAGAGTATTTATATTCTACATCAAATCTAATACGAATATTTAGTTATTCAAAATTGTATTCGGAAATTTGAATATTTTCACAGGCCTAGTTGTTTAAACTATAAACTTATACTTAGCAGAAATAATTGAAACTTAATAAATGCATACTTCCTCTTGTTTCTCGATTAGGTTGATTACAGCAAAAATCGAGAAATCAAATTTCCCACCCCTAAATTTAAGGTAACCAAGTGCTCACCTATGTTCTGTGAGCTGGCACAGTAATTTGAAGAGACTGCAGCATCACATGACAGCGGTCAAAACGCAAGTTATTGTAGTAACCCCTGCCTATCCTTTCAAGGTAGCAAGGACCCGACCAAGACAGCTGTTTGACACTGCCACCGACTACTCCGAGCCTTGTCGAGGGGAAGCGAAGCGACTGTTCGCACAAAGAAGAGAGAGATGGAGAGAACCCCCACGTGCGCTAACTACAACCAGATGTCGCCGCCTGGCTGACACAATTAGGAGAGGCGCGCATGCCTCCTCAGCCATAGCGCCCAAAGAGAAGACGCAGCTCTAGATGTCAAATGACATATACTCTAAGAAGCAAATTTCAGACTGCCAGGGAGAAAATTATTTTCTACCCCAAGATAGTTCTACGTTGAAATGGATGGGAGGCAATTGACGCGTGATGCATTTTCGCATCTTTGATACACACACTACAAAACAACTTCGCCCCATCTTGAGCGCAATGATTAACCTGTTTGGGAAGTCATTAACCCACACAGTACTGAAGAGACAGGTCACGTGCCTACAGGGTACAATGGCGCATTGTGAGAAGCAGCTACAGACATGTGATCCTAATTTGTACCTCCACCACTCTCTTGGGTCAGAATCTCTACCAGCAGAAGATTTCACCGACCAGAAGCCAACACCGTTGCTGCCACTGCAAATTCCCTGCTTCTGGGAGACTGCATGCCTCCATAGGCTCCCGAATACGTCACTCCACTCCTTACCACCACTTGGTGTTGAACTAAAACCCATTGGTAACTGTGTCACTTCTTCCCTTCATGATCCTCCCCTCGGCCTCCAGATGGTGTTGGCATTGTTGACTCTACCCTTCAGGTAGATGTCCACACCCAGCTTGTTCCTTTAAAACAACCACCAGTTAGTTACAAAAAAAGATGTCAAATACTAATTTGTTTAACACCAATTATTGCAGTTCCCGTTAGATTAATTACCAGGTCATCTTCACCTGGATTGCCTTGGTTTACTTTCGTGTCAAAGTAATCTAGTGTAGGAGGTTGTACAGTATCACCCTGTTTTATTACTATGTTAATATTAACACGTGAATCTTACCTATTCTCTGTATGCCTATTTTCTTCGTGTAAAACGTTGTAGTAGCTTTCCTATGTAGTTCAGACCTCGAACGTGAAGCTAGCGACATAACCAGGCAACAAGCCAGATACACGCCCATTAAGTGGCCACCTGAGATCTGTCGCCTGGTGGATTTGGGTAGTGTCTATATTGCTAGGAATTCCTCCGCCAGGCAAATCAGTGACTCAGGTTATTCCATACTCCGCCACCACTAATTATGTGCTTGGAAAGGAGCTGGAATCGACTCTTACCATCTGACCTCATGCAGATACCACACCTGAGTATTTCAGTCAGGAAGTAACTTGAGCAATCCAACGTTCTGTCCACCGCTCTTCATATGGCCAAACAAAAGGAACACAGGATACTGCTCTTGTTGCAAGACTGGGTACTCAGAAGTACACTAAAGGGAATCGCAAGCACCAGCTCTACTTTCATGGGGTCTCAGCTGTATCCTTAATCTCCCATGCCTTACACCCGGAAGAGAGGTTAAACAGAGGAGGTTGAGATCAGCAACTGCTGCTCCTGCAACTAGTTTGATTTGTGGCCCTCAGTTAGAAGTTGCACTTGCATTTCCACCAAGCGGGACAGAGTTCTTACCGTCCGTCCTACAGAGGGGCCTCACCCTTCCTTAAATGCTGATGCCACTCTGCCCCCCTTCAATTAAACTTGAAGGGAGCTCACATCGCATACTAGAAGCCTTCAGAAGAGGTGACAAACCTCCATTTGGTATCGCCAACCCCTGGTTGTGCGGTGCCATTCATCCACCCGCAGCTGTCAGCAGTACCCAGAACCAGGGTACTTCACCGTCTACGAGGCGACCACCAGCCTTTGCCACGACCGGGTAAGAGCCTCCAGTCAGCAACAGCATTACCTCCGAAGAACAACAAGCTTTCAGATAATTGTGTAAAAACAAGGGTTTGCTGACTCGTAGGGCTGTGACAGTGGCTTTGGATTTGTTGCCCTTGAGACAGCCCACCGGACCTGTACTCTACACTAGCTATGCACCAGTCCAGCATTAAGGCGTTCAATTCCGTGGTTTGGCATCACGTTATAAAGCTGTTAAGATGACTAGTGACTAAGACCTCCACTTTCTCTTTTAATCGTTGTGTGACAAAAGTCGCCATAATAGTCACCATAATTATTTAACCCCAAAGGTCTTGGGTGTCTCTTTGATGTGTTCAACCCCTCCAAGTAATTGTTTTTTACTTATTTCTCTATTCTGGGCACGTGTCAAAGTCTAAAGCTAAAATAAATTATATTTACTAACTTTTATTCCAAATGAGGGGACTTTCAAAAGTGCTCACTTTACCATAAATGCCTAGATCTTTATCACACTAAACCAAAATATTTTTCACCAAAATCCTAAAATGGGGGGAAATTCTGGGAACTTCGTTATAAACAAGCAGATTTCATTTTTAAGTACAGTCAACTCTCGATATCTCGGACCTCAGTGACTTCGGATAACTCTGACTTTTTTTTTTTTGCGAGTGAGTTGCATAGAATTATGTCTACAAATCTTCAATTATTTACACTGTCTGAAAGAACATATAAGTGTTTTAAATAATAACAATGCAGTTTTAACGAATTCTGCATCATAAACTTGGCCGTAAAGTATCTTGTATGCAGCGCACTGTTTGTGTACAATTATTGCAACATAGCGCATAGAGCCGCATGCCTCCACTTCCCCTTCATCATGCGAGTTTGGAAATGCACGTGACAGCAAGGCGCCCGCCTCCACTTCTCCTACTACCCCTGCGTCGCACGAGTGGCAGCGCACGTGCCACAAGAGATTAGAGAAACATTTCAGTGCCATACTAAAGGGACGTCCATGTGGATAATGGCGCCTAAATGGAAATGTGTGTTGTTAAATGTTGCGCAGAAGTTAAAACTGATTGAAAAGCTATAATCTGGTACATCGGTGTCTAGTCTTTGCGTAGCATTCGGGGTTGCGAAACAAACTGTCTCGGACATTAAAAAGCAAAAGAAGAAGTTGAAGGCATTTGCTGTGCAGTGTGATGTAGAAATTACAGTTTCCAGTCGAAAATGCTTGAAGTTGCCTGGTGATACAAACTTGGAGAAAGCTGTACACAGATGGTACGTGCAGCAAAGGTCAAGTGTGGTTGCTGTTACAGGCAGCAGCTGACAAACAAATGTACATTCATTTCAAAGCAAGTGGTGGATGGTTGTGGTGTTTCAGACAGCGGCGCGGCATCGTCAATAAAAGAATGTTCGGAGAAGTTTTTAGTGTACATACTGCTTGTGTTGAGCCATTCAGAAAACGACTTCAAGCTTTAATCGACAGTGAAAAACTGACTCATGCACAGCTTTACAATGCCAACAAAATGGGCCTGTTTTGGTGTTCTCTGCCCGAAAAAAAACACAGGTTTTAAAGCATGAGGGCAGTGTACCTGGGCGGAAAGTGAGTAAAGAGATACTGTCAGCTTTGCTGTGTGCCAATGCTGACTGCATCCATAGTCTAAAATCAGTTGTGGGCAAAGTACGTCGGCCTTGAAAGCTGTAGGACATAATGGACAATCCTCCAAGCTCAAAAAATGCTTGGTTCACATATGCAATCACAGATGATTAATTTCATAATCAGTTTGTTCCTGAAATGCGCAAATTTCAGACGGATGTTTTAGGAATTGCTTTGTTGATAGTCGACATTGCCCTGTCCCACCCTGATTCGGAGAAGTTGCATAGCCGTGATGAAAAAATAAAATACTTGGCACTACCTCCCAACACCACATCACTTATTCAGCCAATGGACCAGGGAATTATATTAGCATGCAAAAGATAATACAAAAAAAATTCGTTAATGAAGTGATGGTGGTTTTGGAAGAACCAAAGGACAAAGACGACACGCGTGGGAAGAGAACGCTACAAAACATACGATATTACACCATCAAATCTGCAATTTCCAACTGGGCCGCTGCATGAAAAGAAATCGAGATATCCACACTTGTTAATGGGTGGAAAAAATTGCTTTACGACAGGGACATTGAGCCCGATTTCCGAGGATTTGGTTTGTGCTTATCAGCGCACACTCCTTGCTGGAGGCGAAACAGACCTCACTGGCAATGACATTGCTGAATGGTTAGAGGCTGATGAAGGGGGAACCTGGAAACCATTTACAGATGCAGGAAGAATTTGCCAGTACTGTTTTATCATCTGCTACCACAGAGCAAGACACAGGCGAGGAAGAGACATTAGAACCACTTTCCAAGTCGAAACTGTCTAGTGCCAGACAATCTCTGGATACCCTAATCAGTATTGTTGACTCGACTTAAGATGCTGAGCTCCAGCCGTATTACAGACATTTTCGTGAGCCAGTGTTCTGCGACACAATATGCCGCATAATGTACGTAACTTCCAGGCTTTGTGTTCACTATGACATAAGCCCATATGGTTATCATTTCAACCATGTTGTCAATATTTATATGTACAGAATTGTACATGTGTACGTTTTATGTCCCACAGTGAAGGTTGATTTTCTGTTCAGTAGGACAGTGTTTAAGTTTTGTATGTTTAAATTTGTTTGTTTATTTCTGTCGGATGCCCAGTCAGATATCATGCAGCACTCTGTGGTGTCACGGACAAGTAGTGTTTTGAATATTTTTTTAGTCATTGTTAGTTTTTTTATATTTAACTTTGTGTATTGTGACATATGGCATCCAAAATACTAGTGGCACCAATAATGGTCTATCATCAGAATTTATTTAAGAAAATTAATTAATTCTTGAAACAAGTTATATTGCAGACTGCCAAGTTTTATTAACACATCACATATTTTATTTCTTAAAATACAACTGCATGAAAATGTTATTCTATTTTGGATGTTCGAGTTTTGCGGGCTTTTTAAATGTTGAAAACAACTCTTAATGTCTTTTGTCTCAAGATGTGCCTTGTCATGCACACCGGGCACCAGCAAGCGTACGCAGTCAATGTACAAGTAGGGAGCTCAGGAGATGGCTAGGCCATGTGTCAGGACGGAGGGTAGAGCCACCAAACCTTATCCTCACTTATTGCATGCATCTCACATTCTAGATAAGGACAGGAGTCATGTCTTCCGGCTCACTAAGGATAAGAAGTAGCCAACACGCGAATCACGAACTGAAGGCAGCTGATAAAGAGGGAGGTGAACCGCTCCTGTCTGTGCTGCAGTGGCGACAGCCAGTTGGCCACTTCCCGCAAGAGCGCCAGACTGAACCGGAGTCGCAGCAAAGTGAACAGGCCTCCAACGGGGAGAGAGAGATGTTCCCTGAGTCACCCCACAATTTCCCACACCACAACTTCCTCCTCTGGACAGGCAAGCCGACCAGTCCCCCCCGCTTAAACGCTGTTCATGGTAAAATGAGCACTTTTGAAAGCCCTGCTTAAGATCTACTTGTATGCAAGTTGTGTAATATCCTGCTTTATGTAAATTTAACAATGCCATGGGCCTCATCACTTTAATCATGCATCGGTAAAGTAAAACTGTGAAATTTTTAATAAAGAAAATATTATGCAAATCTGCTCATTTTCACACTTCGATGCAATAAAAATACAGAAAACAAAATAAATAATTTGAGTTATCACAAATAGTCACCTAACACTTTTTATTCAACGTTAAGATATGGAACTATTTTCCGTCCATCATTACTAATTTTACTGGGAAAATGTCACTCATTGCATCAATTAAAATATATGCATTCAAGGGGAGTGACTTTTTTCTAAGATTCATTTCAAAAGTGCTCACTTTATCGTGAACAGCTTTTACCAACCTTTTACCTTGTTCCTTCCATTCAGCTTCACTCAGCAGTGCCTACATGGCATTCCACGTACTCCCCCGACAACAGGCAAACTCATGTCCGTCCATTCACTTATTTGCTTGCCTGACCCTTCCCACTCGTTTTTTTATTGAGACCATGGTACATAAATTGTCCCATGGCATAAAGAAGCTACAGTATACAGAGATTACACCCTACTAAAGTACAATTTTAATCACTTGCAGTACAAGTTACAGCTGTCCCCTCGGTATCGTGGACAAACCGTAACACAGGCGACCTCCCCCCCTTCCCCTCAATTAGTCCCGAGAGATTGAGAGTTGACTGTATGTACTGTAATTATGACTTTTGGAAATAGTATCTGCTAAATCTTATTTTATTTTACATTATTGTTGTAGTTTCTGTATTTAAAAGCATGATTTATGCTTAACAGCAAGCACAAGTGTATTTTTCTCCGTATATCTCTCTCTCTCTCCCCCGCCCTCTTCTTCTGCCACCACCTCCTACTTCCTTTACATTTCCTCCCCCATATTTATCTCCTTTCTCACTCCCACTTGCTCAATCTTCCCTCACCTATTTTTCTCCTGTTCCCTATTTTCTGTCTGCCCTTTGTCACTGCTTTTTTTTCTTTCCTCGTTCCATTCTGTATCACTTTAAGAGAGAAATTTTTCCATTTTTGTAAATTGTGTTCAGTTTTATTTATTGATAATGGTTATTGTGCAGGACCATTATATGCTGTTGGCAGCACTGAAGTTGTTATGCACGATGTCTGGTGATGTTCGATGGGCAATCCGCATGTTCCAGCAGTGTCTGTTTGTTGCAGAGGAAGCAATTTCTGCCAGGGCTTCGGCTCTGGGGGAGTGAGTATTCATTCTTACATCTAATATTTACAATAAAATTCTAATGTACAGTAGAACCTCTCTATATCAGTCCGATTCATTGTGTCTATCTTTCTACATCAACTTATCTTTAAGGAACTGTAAAAAATGTTTACGCTTCTCTCGCTTTTTTGTTTTGGGTATCCTCTTGGACTGGTACGAGGATACGTCAGAGAAGTAACTCCCCTTCCAGTCACAGATTAAATGAAAAATTAATAAGAGAGAATTAATTCCAGGCTTGGTCATGGGTTTTCCCACGTTGGGAAAAGTTATATTTAGATATCTTTGGTTTAGTGACTAATAAGGGAGGAGGGGAGTTAAACCCCAGGGTAAACTTAATTTGGAAGGACTCATGGTAAGAGACTTTGGTTTTGCTTAGGGCCGCCAAATAGCATGACACCAGTTTCATGGGAAGCATGCAGGAAGGAACTAAACTGGGTCCTTAAGTTCCTGTTTTGCCCGGCCTTTGTAGAGGGTCTGCCTGGTCGGCTGACGTGTGGGGACGAAGTCAGGGGTAATTGAGACAACCCTTCTGCGTTTTATTACCTGGTGCTGGAGGTCGATGTGGACGATCTTTCCAGCCACAGTGCTCACTCTGTACATGAGCTGGGGTGCAGCTGCTGACTTGACAGAGTGGAGAGAGACTGGTTGCACTTCTACAGATCAAACCTATACCACGCCCAATTTATCCGTAGTAGAGTTTCTCCCCCCTGATGTATAGCCTCAGATTCAGGATGTTCGTGCGGGGTGACTCGTACTTGTGGGCAGAATAGCGGAACTGGCTCTGAACTAGCTTGCTGTGTGTCACTGGTATGGGTGGTGGTTTCCACCAATTTTAGAGTTAAAAGCTCTCTGACAGTGGCCCGCAAGGCCTTTCTACGTTGTTTTCTGAAACTGCCTTTCTCTGCGTAAGGTATTAAGGACATGTCTGAATTCTCAGAAATTGCATACTTTTGCGTATTTGTCGCCGGACGGAACTGAATTCGCCATGTGTATAGTAGCTCTGTTCGAATTCCCAGTATAGTACACACATGAAGTATATTTGGTAAGTATTTAAAATTGTATACTTGCTGGGCATATTTGCGTACTTCGACAGTCACCATATTGTATTTCAGGTGTGAAAATTAACTTGTATGTTTTGTGGTTATAAAGCTTGCAAGTTTTAAAAGTTAATAAATATTTATAAAATGTCTTTCTGTTGTATACGTATATAATTGTCAGTTTGGTAAATGTACTTCCAATTATGAATAAAATTCTGAGCGTTTTGTAGGCGTCTTTAACATATTTCCCAGGTGTATGCTTACAAATAATATTACATTTGCAATCCACATTTTCAAGTTATTAGAAACCCTGTTGAATTGTATTTCTCTTTCTTCTGTTATCACTGTGTACATTTCAAACACATGGGAAGGTACATCAAGGGAGCAGGAAAGAATGCCCCTTCTGTGTAATGCCCCTTTACATACAATAAATAAATGCAACAGATTCCATAACAATCTTCCAATGACGTGATAAAGCAATATCCCAAGGCTATTGGTGTGGTATGAATACTTGTGAATTTGAGACTAGCTGAACAGATAAACATTGTACTGATTCTCACTACATTGACATAACACACAACTCTTTCGAAAATGCAACTTTTATTGCTTGAACACTCTTAAATACACAAGGTGTAAAAATTGATTAGCATTTCTTACTATTATAAAATATAATTTTTCCACATGTTTCAAATGAAGCTGGTCAAGGCAGTACACTTACAAGCTATTAGTACTGGTCGGTTACAAAGTGAATCATGACAATACTCTTATTAAATGCAATAATCATTAAGGATAGCGCTTCTACAAAACATGCTACATTTACACAATGGTACAGTGCCCATAGAAACTTAAGTGGTGGAAAAAAAATACAATTTTACAATTTCTTATAGCATCTGATCTGGTATCCCCGATGTATAGGTATTTACCAGCAGGTACAAGTATATATATCCTTTGAAAAAACCTTTGCTTAAGGCAGATATGTTAAAAATACTCGTAGTTCATTAAAAGTTATCTGGTCAATAAACATTCTGACCACATTCATTGAAATTTACTTTAATAACTTGCCACGTGATACGTAACCAGGTTACCTTTTCTACTTATGAACAAGTACTATTTTGCGTGCCAAGGCATCGCATGTAACCATATTGTTAAGCGCTGTTAACAAGCAGCGTGTTTGCTTTATCCTACCAAAGTCATCAAAAATTATTTTCAACGTCTTGCATTATACTCAAAAAATACTCTTAAAACAACCTCATCCACAAGCCAGAATGACGTTCAGTTGAATTGGCTAGAAGGGTAAGCACAACTTTCAATAAAGTTTCCACTCATGGATTTCACAAAATCCCTTGCAAAATTACTACCCGTTTTTAAAACAAACCACATCTAATGCACGTAATATACTTTAGCTTGCAATGGAACACACACTAATTGCACTACATTGAATTGCTCCTATATTTATTTAAGTTTCAACGAAGGGTAAACGCCACAGTCTGTTGACCCATTAAAGGGCATTTCCCATAACATAATACATGTTAAAATTTATACATTAAAAAACTGCCAGGAAGTTTGACTTACACTACAGCATCCGTATAAAGTGTCGGACCGTTAAGGTGCCGTGTACCTGACAATTAAATATTATTAGAAAATATTATTAGAAAAGGAAAACATCTAAAAGATTTCTGCTTAACAGGCTAAGCGAGGACAGTTCGCCAACACAAAAGCAATGATGATCCGGGCCAAGCAAACTGGGTGGTGGCTACCAAACAGTACTACAGGTCTGTCATCAAATCGTTAATAAGCAAAATTCATCTAGTTATTACGAATTTAATTTGGAATGTACAGCCAAAAGTATAAAATACCAAACCCTACAATCTTAATGCAGCTTACCACCAAAATTAGGCACAACCTCTACAACTACTAAAACACAAATCTAGGCCCATTACAATGCACAAACTGTACAACACTCACCACTTCAATTTGTTCCCATTGAGGCTCACAACCTAACCCTGAGTATCATTAAAAGGCTGTGCAATAAAACTATCAACTTGAATGGACATTACAATTTAAATATTATGTTGTGTCCATTCTGACTGCCTATGTTGCCCTCACAAACTATTGCAGATCATTCCAGCGGGGTGGTCGTTACCAGAATTAACCTGAAGAATGTCAAATCTCCTACCCTCCAGTTGTCACATGATATCGTCCTATAAAAATTAGTCACGTGTGTGGAGAGAAAAGGGGAGTAAGGGAAGAGAAAAGAGAAGGGAGGGTGAACCAGCTGGCCATGGAGATCGTCCTCGCGCACTGGCAGTGGTGGCAATTTCGCAAACTAAACATGAGAGCGCACCACCACTGCAACATAACCTCAGTATACTGAGGTACAAGACTTTATATATTTCTGCAATTTGTTTTACTTTTGTACAATTTGTACTTAAAGTGTACAGTGATGAAACACAGACCTTATATTGGCATATTTGTTTGTATTAGTTTTCGTTTAAAACAACACACACCTGTTGTCTTGCTGCTCTGCCAAGCAACCTATGTACGACAATAGTACTTGTCGCCTTTCATTTCCATCCTACAAATAATACATGCCCATTAATGGTCCTATGAATTCCTCATTCTCGGCTAAAACCATGTTTCAGCACTTACTAGTATGATATGTACAAAACCATGACAAAAATTAATGTTTATATGGTTATATGCATCTACTTAATGCATAACCATAGACGTTGTAATGTATGTATAATACCATATTGCACCGAACTTAATGCACAACCATAAAAGTTGTAATGTATATATAACACCCTATTGCACAGAATTTTTCTGTTGTCACATAGATTCTGATATTTCCACCAGAATGTGCGACCAGTCTAACATGAATAGCTGATGACATGTCCGAATAATTTCAACAAGTACACTACTAGTACAGATCACTGCTAGTACGCAAATGTATTGACACGTGCTCGATTAGACTGACTTGGCACGTTGGTCAAGGATTTTGTTCTCTAGACCAAAAGTGGGGTATTTTGATTTAGATAGTCTGCGTGAGGCGAGGGATGTTGGTTAGTACTTACTCACTCCTTCTTGGGCGTTGTAGTCAGGGTAGGTTTCACCTAGACGCTGCGAATTCGGTCTAGGCCGGACTGGAGATTCCACAGGTGTGCTTCCTTGTTCCAATAGTTGAGGTCCCAGCCTAGTCGCTCTTCGGTTCCGGTCAGAAACCCTTTTACCACAGGGTGACCCGTATGATGTATGCGGATACAAGGTGGGAAGTCAATTACTAGAACCGGAGCAGGCGCGACTGCCTGACGTCTAAGTTCAGCGACGTGGTCCCGTTCCACCTGCCTCTTCTGCATAGGATTTGGTAGTGTGATCTACGGGTTTAGAGCAGTGAGCCAGGAATTGTTCCCTGCGTTTTCTACCACTCCTCTTCCTGTGAGACATAGGGCAAACAGTTTGACAGCCTATGTGATGTACTTAGACAGGAAGGTTCAACAGTGAAACCCAATAGTGACTTGCCGACATGAGCTCGATAAGAGTACCCATTGGTCCCCCGCAGTATGCAGACTGATCAGGTACATGGAGCTGTGGAGGCCGCCAAGTGTCTACTGGTTGTGCGTTCGCACTAGGTTAAACGGCAAAACTTCAGACTACGGTCACCGCACACTGACTTAGTGCTAGTGGTGAAAAATAACCTGAGTCTGACGCCCCTCCTGATGCGAACGTGTTTCTAGTGGTTGTGGCGTTGCTGTTTCTCCACCATGAGCACTGATTGAGAAATATGAGTGTTGGTTGAATGTTCAATAAACACGTAGCCCGTGCTACCTTCTTATCAAACAGTGAAGGAATTATGGTATCTGCGGATCCAGGTGTAGGTGACTTGGTTCTAAGTTAAAAAGGGGAATACTGGTTCTAGACGAATACAAATTAATTAAAGTTAAACTGCTAAGTAAAAGGTGTCTAGAGGAGACAAAGTGAATTTGAATGCGTATGTTCGTGTTCGTTGGTTGTCGAGACGGAGTAAGTAGCAGCGATGGGGCGTACTTGAAGTTTCCAAGATCTCCGGATGCCACAGCACTGAGTCAATGGAGGATATCGTGAGAGAGGTTGCGTAAGAATGATTTCCGAGTCCGGCAGCATCCAGACTTATATAGTGGAAGCATGTAGGCTGCAGGTGCGGGGAGGGCGTGACATCCCTCTGTCCTAGCTGACATGGGAAAACTCTGGTCAGCGTTTCTGCTTCATGCCTTGCCAGTGTTGCTTGGCCTTGCCCGAGGTCTGGGCAGCTTGTGGACTCACAGCTGCCCAATGCTGCCCCCCCCCCCCCTCTGCCCCGGAGGGGGGGCAGCATTCCTGCCGAGTTGCGTATCCTCCAGGTGAAGAGAATTCGCTCATAAGTTCCTGCTGCCTGTAGAGTAGGCAACGTGTCACTCATATCTGTAGTGGTGGAAGAGGTACTCTTGGCGATGAGTCATAATCGTATTAGATTAGTTGTATAAGCGAAATGCGTCAGTATATACTTAACAAGTATACACTGAGAATTCAGAATATCCTGACACAGCTGAAGGCTGTTAATTCAATAAAAATAAATTTGCTATAATAGTGACTTCAAGGACACTGTGAATTAGTCGGTGTTCCCAATTTCAGCCTTCACAAGCTGGGACTTGAACAGTGGGTACTGTTGTCACCAGGACTCATGATTGCTCGTTACGCAGGTGTGAGGAAGGCCCATGTCAAAGGGGGTTAGGGGTTTAGGAAGAAAGTGGCCACGCCTCCATGCGGTGCTACGTGCCGTACCAAACACATTACCCCTCATTCCTCGCAGTAGTGACGGACTGTGAACAATGGCAAGTAGCGCGTGACCCAAGAGGTATAAACAAGTTATACACAGCACGGAAAGAGAAGTCATCAGGAATGTTGTTAAAGTTTGTGATGAAGAGGCAAGGAATAAATATTATTTTGTTTTTATTAACAAAGCTACAGAGAGAGCTACAAAGTACACACAAGTAAGTAATGCTTCTATCGAGAGAATTCACAAACAAATCAGAGATCGACGTGGTGAGACTCAAACAACTCCAGGATAGCGGAGGCAAGAACACGATGCTTATACTGTTCACTGTATCTCCTATTAAGGGTTGTGACTACCTACAATTATTTCGTGCAATCTAGTCCTCAAAACAGGCAGACTCTAAGGCAAACTCTTGCTCACGCCTCAATATCTGCATCACCTGTACCGACAAGGCACTCAACTTGCATGCTGTCTCTCCCGGCGACTCACCTACACATGACTTTCAGCAGTGAACCTGTTTATTTTAAAGGCACAAAGAAAGAAGTACGGTATGTTTCTCAAGATAACTTTTGAAATTTCGTTTAAAAATTCTGTAGCTGAAACTGTTTCTGAAAGCACCTGTTCTAGCCATTCTTACATCAAAAAATAATTCATTGAGTTTGAAAGAAAGCATGGTGTTTGGACGCCATTAACAAAATATCCAACTGTTTTGGAATCATGTATTTTGTACTAAACCCTTGTAATACACTTCATGTGCCAGCCAGTCGAACCCCTTATTATATCTTCAATGTGATGAATCTGTGTTAATTTTTAGTCACTTTGACGGATGAAGATGAATACCTCACGCAACAACATCAAAAGCAAGGTTAATTTTCTTGATTGAACTGGTATGCTTTTGAAATATTGCACCAATAGTTAAGAATCATCCATGACTTTTCAGTAATATGCAAGTATTGTTTTCAGTTAAACAAACCATTCAAAAGATTTTGTTAGAAATTGTAAATTTGGTGGAATAGCGTGGTTACAAGTAAAAGGGGTCTCTTGCGACGAAACAATGAGAAAAGTTACTCTCATTGAATTGCTTGAAAACATCGACCAAGAGAGAAAATATTCGCTGTTGACAGAGTATTCCAGCAACATGGCCATACTGTACCTAGATTGCCCACTTATATGTGCGATTTCAATGCCGTAAAACTAGCCTGGACTAAGATTAAATGTCATATCAGAGCTCACAACACGACTGGAGAAATATCACTGCAAGTCTTACAGATGCTAACAACAGAAGCCATAGAAGCAGTAACAAAGGAAAACTGGGTGGGATATTGCAGACACATTGAAGGAATTGAAGAAGAGTACTGGACGAACGGCTGCCTCATTCAGTTAGCAATAGATTAATTCTTAATTAAACTGGACGGTGATGATGATGAAAGGGAAAAAATTTCACACCACGACAGCTGCAGTGAGCAAGAATCTTTTAGTTAATGTGATAGGACATCTCTTACTTAGCTCAGCCATTGTAAATATTGAAATTAGATTAATTATATCATACTGATACATGTACTCTACAGTGTCATAAATTTGTTTTGCTTAATCACTTTTTAGTTAGTGAGCTAGGAATAGTTTTAATTTTCCCTAAGCTTCCTCGACAACAGTTAATTAACATTGTTAACAATGCTATGTTTAGACAGATCCGTAGTATGCGTTATCAGTTTGTAAAATTGCTATCCACTTTTATTTGTACTTATATTATTACATACATTATCTTTATTACACTATTATATTAATAGTTCTAATTCTGAATAATTGTAAATAAGTACGTTTAAGCTGAACATTTCAGTATAGTTTCCCTTATTTTGACTTTGTGTTCCCCACACCATAATTTTGATGTCACTGGTTATTCTCATAGTAACTGTGTACCGTAACATTATACACTCACATATTTTTCAGTAATAACTGGTTACAACTGAATACTTGTAGCTCAGTATTTTTCATTAGTTATGCTTATTTGTCACATCATAATCTTGGGTCGTTTTTTGGTTAAGTATTATCATATCCTAAACATATACTATCAAACTGTGAGCAATTGCTAATTACTTTGGATGTTGTTAAATGATTATGTCACTGCAATGTTTAATTTTTGTGTTTTGGTGCATAATGATTTCTTTATTTTTATTTATCGTCCTTTGTCTATTCAATCTATCTTGGGTAATTTTCATGATTTTGAGTGTTATAACACTTGTAAATTAGTGTTGTTAACTATTCATGTTATTAGATTATTTTCATTGGTTTGACTTCTGGAAGCTGCTTCTGGAAAAAAAAATATATTATTTCACAAATGTTATCACAGCATGTCGAGGGCCGCGGTTGAGGCAGTACCAGAGTGTTCGCCTGCCACCTCTGCGATCCGGGTTCGGTTCCTGGCTATGTAAACCGGGATTTTCGCATTGGCAATCATGGTTGGTTAGTTATCTCTGGGATCTCCCGTTTTCCTCAACATGGCGTTCAGGCGCTGCCCCATGTCCGTCTCAATTATTTCACACCACATTGGCTCTGAAGATCTCTTATGCTAAGACTCGTCCAAACATATCAATCAATCAATTAATTTTTGTGTGTCGTAATACTTTATAGTCAGTCAGTTCACATTACCAATTAGCTTGTACATATATTTAAGATAGAATTACAGCGGTTTTTGTATTTGTGTATTGAAATGTATGCATATTTGCTGTATTTTAGTGGTTGTAAAGGCAAACATTTACTTAACTGCGCCAGTAAAAAATAAAGACAAAATAAACAAATTACATGCAATTGCTATTTTTGGACATTTATATAGAATAGATTGTAACGGATTAACCAAACGGATCTTGAAATATCTTTGGAACAAGAAATCAACAACCTTGATTCAGGAAGTTAAGAAAGATTTGGAAAGAAACAATATAAGTGAAGAAGAAGCGAGAGAGAAATTTTTAAGAAAAACGTTTTAAAAATGGAAGGATTCCAAGGCAGGAAGGAAATGAAAACAAGCTCAAAATGGTTAGAGGAGAAGAAAAAGATACATAATGAGAAGATGGACTACTGGAGGAAGAAGGAGCAACAAAGGATGAAGCATTGAAACTAGATCGTGGTCCCTGGAAGACCCTAATGGAAAAAGAAGAAGAAGTTACATGCGTTAAGATTGCTTGAAACTTTAACTCAGTTAGGTTTTGGAAACTTCAAGATTTTAATTATGTGTAGACTATTTTTAATTCTGCATTTCGGGAATATTCTACTAACTCTGGCAAACAAATAATTTAACTAACTTCGTAACGATATGTGTATAGATTGTAGCATCAAACCCGACTAACCATATTTTTGCACAATTGTCTCGCTTACTGGTGATGAATCTTGATACGAAGTTTAAATAAAATCGTGCAATTACAGTGAAACTACTTTATTTATGTTAAATTGGTTTTTGTTGGTAGCACTTGATACTAAATACAATACTTTGCCAAACTGAGTAAAAATATGACTTATTAATTTCTAGTATTGAACATGATATTAATGATATCCTCATTCACCTTTGTAATAATTTTGTAATCATGCCAATAAAATTTTTAAAGACTTGTAGCTGAAAAAATTAATACATCCACGCTTTGCGCGGGACTGAAACCCAGAACATCTAGTACCGTACGCTGGTGCGCAACAAACTATGCTACAAAACAAATATGTCAGTGATAGACGCGTTGGTGTACCTTTCAGTCTCTTCTGTTTGAAGTGGTCAATGGAATGTTTGCATGATGCATAGTACGTCGTTCAACAGTACACTTTGGTGTCGAAGGGAGGGATGCGACAGGCCAAACCTACGGCCGGCCGAGGGGAGCGGGGTGTGAACTAGGACTAGGGAGTCCAGCCCTCACAACATTTGACGCCAACAGTAGTGGGAATGACTGGTATCCTGGGAGCGATACCTGTCAGGTCGGTCAACTCGGAGTGCTGTGAGTTTAACTCCAGCCTTTGCAAGCTGGGAGAAGAGTCGAGCACCCGACCTGATCGCTTCTCATGACAAGTACAAGCTAAAGAAAAACTGGTACTTTTGTGCGGTCCTGACCAGTGTACTTCCAGACTACAGTGGGTGAACCCTTTATTCCCAACGTCCGGCATTCGCAATCTGGGACTGAACTAAGGGTATTGCAGATTACTGTACCCTGGTTGAGCATTCACAAGAGGGCAATCAGGCCTCAGCACTGCAAGTTGAACTCCTGCCTTTCAGCCTTTACAAGCTGTGAGTATAACTGAGTACCGAGGCTGGCAGAACCTCAGACCTCAGTTTGCCTCGTGTGTGTTCACTACCGTTGAGGTTTTTACTTGCGGATACCATGTTTTCCCGTGAGGCAGTAAATTACTGACTGCTAAATGAGATCTTAACAAATTACTAAATAAAGTTGAGGGGTCAAAAAAGGTTATACTAATTATATTAAAAATGTCACTAGTAAATATACATATTTACTGATGTGTAAAGAAAACAAGGGGATGCTTTGCTAACTCCTTAAAATGTTAAAATGGAAGCAAGAGTTATTGTCCATTTCATGTAAGTGGGGTAAATTTTAACAGTTCTAGAAAAGTAGCACAACCACAATGTACCCTTCCATCACAGCTGTTTTGTCACTGAAGAAAAAGACGTTTGTAAACAAATGTTTTGAGTCCGGAGCAAACTTGCGTTTTCCTCCCTCATGTTCCCTGTCATGGCAGGCATTGATAGCTAATTTCCGTCCAGTAATTAATGTAGGATATTATATCTAGGTTGGCATTCCAACCTGTTTTATTTTTTAACTACAGAGTTTAATTTGTTGGGGTTCTGTTTATATTATTATGAAGGAAAAAGGAAACAGTGTGGTAATCATCTTTCGTGTGAAGGCGCAATTTTGATGTTCTTAAGAGTGTGTGGCATTTTGAGTTGCATATTTTTTCGATGGAGCAGTGCAAAAATTTTTATTGTATGGAAATAACATTTAAATGATTTAACTTCAAAAATTTTAACTTTAATGAAAAAACAAAACGTGATACATACATCGCTGTTCGTATTCATACAGATGCAGCAATATATAGCAATAAGTTAACCTTACACTCGTTGAATTTACAATATAGACAAAAAAATCTTATTCACTCACTACGAAAGTGTTGAAGGTAATGTTTTTCAGGCCACATGCATTTCAATATTTATATTACCGGTTTACAAATACATTTACAAAACACGCAAACTTACTGTTTGTAAAATTTGCAATCTCTCGAACACGTGTTTTTCTATGGTAATCCTTGCAAGTTTACTTCACTAAAAGCACGTTTCTTCATCACTATGATTATATAATTTATTTGTACAATCATTCAGTAAACTCAACATTGCGTACATTTCCTGATACAAACAAACTTAAACTTATATACATAAATTACATTCGCGTCACTTAATTGTGGAAGGTGGTAAGGAAAATGGCAGAACGAGCAGTTTTGATGAAGCGGTAAACACAAGCTGATTAATATTACATTTCATTCAAGAAAACGCACTACAACGGTACCTACAACCAACTATGCTTGAAAAAAGCAAATAAAAAAATAATTAACTACTGATTAAATATCCTGACAACACCAATAAGATATTCGTATAATAAACACAATGAGAAACAGCACACTGTAACAACCTGCCTACCTAACACTCTGACTACTTCTATATTTATACTGATCTCTCTTACTACTCTCTCTTAGTTATGGTACCTCTAGTCAAGTTGGGGTTTACGTGGGGGTAGTTATTGCTAATGGCTATTAATGAAAGAGAGGACGTCGATTACACACATTTATTACAATACTTTATGTATATATAAAACAATACTTTGACACAATACAACAATAAGGATCTCAATACAATTACTTTACTCTTTACATTCTCTGGAACTGACAAGATAATTACACGCACATAAGGGAATACAGTTATACAAGAAATAGAAATTAATTATAAGTACTCTAAGAGAATATAATACAAAGACCCTAGTCTTGCCACGTAATTATTACTTCTTAAGCCGTCCTACTGCCTAGCCAGATTTATGCTCACCAATGAAGACGTAGAGTGTCTCGTAGATGGGCTGGAGCTCACCGGACCCTTGTGTTCTTCTGTGTCATGCAGACACTGACGTTGACACCTCACACTGCTGACAGCCTGGGGGGAGAGGGGTGCAAACTCGGTTCATTTATAGCCTGGCTGAAGTGGGTCAGCCAGGCTTGTTATTAAATCAGAGGGCCTGCTCAGGAATCTATATCTGATCCAAGTTTAGCTCGTGTGAGGGCCCACCAGGTCAAACAAGCAGTCCATCCCTGCTGCTTTAGGGTAGCTGTTCCATGCGTCCAAATTTTTCGGTTATGTTCATAACGTTGGGGTCCGGGAGCTCAGATGATTCTTGATGGGGTTGTAGGGTACCAATTATCTTGTAGACGGGTGGTGGCATTCGCGAGTTATACTTTATGGCAGTATCGAGGGTGGAGTACAATTCAAGGCCCCGTGGGAATTAAACTGAACATATAATGAGTGAATAAAAAAAATTGTGACAGGGCAGGAAATTTAGTTAATATTACATTTAAGCGATTTTACATAGTTTTCAATAATGGTCAGTACCTATGCACGTGATGTAGTGAAACCATGGATTGGAGGGAGGTACGTCTATCGCCACATTTAATATTTAAAACGCCCCCTGAAATACTAAACTTAATTATTTGATCAATAATGCCTGCCACCTTAAGTTAGGTGGTTACAGTACACGTAAAAGATTAAAATGGTTTGACGTAATGGAAGTTTATACACTTGAATATTTTCCTGTGTGAAAGAAAATTTTCATATGCCGTAGTTGGCTATACTGCACGTTGGTGGCATGTTAAACGCAGCGTTATTGAATTTGCTGGTCTCTTTGCAGCTAGTTGGCTTATTGTGATTTTAACGTATTTTATAATTACTTACCTTATTGTATTATATGACAATTTCACAGTTAAAAATTACATGGTGACATAACTAGTATTTGAGTCCTAATATTACACTTATTAGAAAATGTGATGTTGGAGATGACATATGTTCCATATTGGATCTCTTAACCTATGTACATTAGCATTGATAACATTTTTGGAATTGACATAAAAGGAAAAATAAAAATTACATGTAAACGTAAATGAATAATACATTTATGATACAATATTATGATATTAGACTTCACTTGCACAGATTAAATTTAAAAATGTATAGTTTTGTAGTATCACGTGGTTGGTATATTTACATTGAAATGTCTTGGCACTTTGCAAGCTGTTAATAATGGTAGTTCATTTCTACGTTGCACTGCATTTAACAGATTGTTTGTGCTATTACGTAGAATTCACTGTTTTTATGTGGATTTTATGCTTAGGCACTCTTCGCAGATGGGTGTCCATAAATTATTTACCACACTTACATTTTTTCTTCGTAGACGGCATCACTTAACAAGCCCATATTCGTGTTTTGCTGTGCAAGTGTTATGTTTAATGAAATTACATTTTAAAGACATATGTGAACTATATTACTTATATGTAAGACCTGACATAATCTAATCAGCCAGCTTAACCTACAATGTTTAAAAAAAATTTATTTTGTTTACAGTAAGTTCATATTTATATTTTGAGAATTTATATTTTCTTTGTAATTTATATTGCATTAACATTTTAATATCAGTGAAGTTTTAATAAAAATCTTATACAACTAGGGAAAAGGAAAATAAGTTGACACAACACAATACATATGGAATAAGGAACTGACGAAGCCATGCAGTGTGCATGCTTAGGTATTGATAATTAAACTGAGTTGGTACTCTATTTATAAGAAACCCTTAGTTTTGCTTGAATTTACTGATAGAATTGTCAGTGTCATGACCTGTCCTTCATTCACCTGATAGGCTACACTGAGAGTAATATGCAATTATTTAAAATGTTCAATAAAGTGATCCTACTCCTTGATCCCCTTAGGCCTAGGTCTCAGTTGTTATAAGAATGAAATAAATTTTAATATACCAACTACACTTGGGTAGTAACATTTGAAATAGTTTGAAATAACATAATCTTTGAGTGCAGTTCAATTGAAGTGGTAAAATTGACTTACTTGTATTATACGTACAATCCTTGATTTGATTTAAGTTTAGTAAGGATATATTTCATCAATCTACTAGGGGACATCCCTTAATAAATATTAATTGATAATTCTCACTTGCACTGACGATTTTAGAATGGAGTAAATAAAATTTGTGGCGTGAATTGCCTTACTGCTTTACTGTCATTTAAGTTGTATGTCTGCCACATTTACACAAAATCATAGATGGTTTGAGTGCGAGTGGCAATGTAGCATCCACATTGGATGTGTATCTCAGTAGTGTCCAAGTGATGATCTTGGATGTCAGTGTTCAATGATCTGTTTCGGCATCTTAACATGGTGCCTTCTGGGGGGTTTGTGAGGGTGTACTGGTGGGGCAAATTGGGGTGAATGGAAAACGAATTGTCCGGGGAACATTGAAACTTACATTGGGAAAACGATTTGGTAGGATCTGATAGGAGGATGGCTTGTTTGACACATTGCACATTTTCGCATGTGAGGGAATGTTTTGGAATGGCTAAAACATCCGGAGAAACATCTGAGAAAGGTGTTATTGCCTTGACGATGCCCTTGTCAGGATCAATTGCCAAAACAGTGAATGATATATGGATGATGCAGGTGTGGTTTTGGAAGTTATATGGCATGGGTATGGTATTGTAAATTTTCCAATTGGCGTTTGTGTCTACAACAGGTATCTGAAGTTTAATGACCATTTGAGTAGTGGAAAAACTGCATTCTGCCAATTAGTGGGGATGGCAAGTGTAGGACCCAATTAATTTAATTGAAGTTCATAATTATGCAAGTCATTTGTTAATAGGGTCTTGTTGACCGCGCTCAGGGCAATTGGTTGAACTGGCAGGACTGGCATAGAATGTTGGACATGTAATTTATAGTCTGTGACAAGGTGTTTACTTTGTTTGTGATGTGATTTTGATACATGTGTAAGGTGTATATTTTGTTAGTGATTTGGTGTTCTACCTGTTTAATTACTTTCATGGTCACATTGAGAGCCTGGTTAGTGACTGGCGTTATCACTTATTTTGTTTATTTGGGCATCAAGTCCAGCATCATTGTCAAGTAGTGCTCTCAGATGCTTATTGGTAGGCACTTTACAGCACCAAGATGCAACATCACCTAGCAATTGAATCCCCCACTGCCTGTAGCTAGGAATTCCTGTAAGATGCTGTTTTCGACCTCCTGTAAGTAAGCATACAACAATTTTGCATTGGTAAATGACGTGGATGTGCTATTTAGGCACACCACATTCAAGTATTGGTCAATGGTTTCCGGTGTTTGAGGTATAGTGAGAGGTATCGTGTAAATGATAGGCAGGTTGTCTTCGTACTAGAAGTTCACCGGCGTGGGTCGCCAGTAAATACAAGCATGCACGCGGTACGTGGCCAGCTGGGCGAACAAAACTGGCACGAGGATCGCGCACATAGCCACGACACCCGTGACCGCCTGGTGATTAGCAAGCCGTCCCCTCTCCTTGCTCAGGGGGCGGGCCTTGATGGTGGTTGCTGTGGCAACCATCATGCACCTGTGCAAGGAGGTACATGAGGACGTGATGCGTTGTCAACTGTGGTAGGCTGCTCCCACAGGATCACATCGCGTTAACTGGGGCGACAGACTCATGGTGCAGGTGGTAGCAGTGCTGTCGTATCTGGCTCAATTCCCTGCTACTGACGTGGTGTGATGTGTGAGCAACGTGAAAGCCTGGCTGCGCCTCACGTTTCTGCCCGCTGCCACACGTTTCACTGAACACAACCAGACTCAGCAAATTCCAGACTGCTTGGCGGACTGTAATGCGGGCGTGTGTCTTCTACAGCTCCACACCGTGATTGCTTAGTTCCTCTAACATACTTTCATCTTATATTAAAATATAGAAGTAAAACTTATAGCTAACACACATAACAATTATTAACCTAACGAACATAAGCCGGCTTCGTATGCTGGGTGCAAATAATATCAGTCTTGGGCACGCCCGTTTTGTTTGTTATGGATGCGGATCGTGGATTCCCCTTGTACCTCTATTACTTTATAGGGTCCACGGTAGCTGTGTGTTAATGCCTTTTGACGGCCTCTGTTTCTTACCCATACCAGGTCGTTAACTTTAATTTTGCTTTTCTTGTGAGTTTTGTTGAATTGGCGAGTCTGGTGTTCCTGGGCTTGTATTAAATTTAGTCTCCCCATATCTCTGTTTTGTTGGAGTTTTTCATACCAATTGTGTGCCCGTTACGAGTGGTGTTTGCTTACCACCTGCGCTGGGAGGATGGCCTCTACTCCATGCATTAAAAAAAGGATGTTAATTTTGTGGCGGTGTTGATGCTCGTATTGAAATTAAGACAAATAAATTTGACATAGAGGTCCCAGTTTACTTGATTCTGGTTAGCGCAGGCGGTAAGCTGTTCCCCAAGAATTCAGTTGGCTGATTCGACAAGCCCATTACAATGTGGGTTGTATGCAGTGGTGGTTAATTTTTTTATGTTAAGTGATTTTAACAGATGGTTTACCAATTCATTTGGAAGCTCATTTCCCTATCGGTAAGAATCTATTCTGGGCATCCAAATTGCAGAATGACTTCTTTAATAAAATCTGCACATGTAGCCTCATCTATGGACTGAACGGGTTTGGCCACTACATAGCGAGTTGCGTATTAAGTCATTACAAGGATATATTTGTTATTTCGTGCAGTAGTGGGGAAGGACCTTTTGCATCAAGAGCCCACGTTTTGAGGAGAGTTGAGGTGGGATAGAAGTCATCTGCCCTGGTGGTTGTGTGTTACACGCTTTGGTTTTCTGACGTGGGGCATGATTTTACATCATTCTCTATGTCTGTGGCCATATTATCCCAGTAATAGGACTATTTTATTTCTGCGAGGGTTTTTAGAGCACCGAAGTGACTATTGTATTATGTCATTTTGACGGGCCTTGGGGTGTATTTCCTTTCAAAAATATTTCCCCATTGTCTGTGAGTTCCAAACGGCTGTTTATACAATGGTATTTTGTGTCTGCTTGGTCAGGATTTAGTAATACTTGTTTAAATTTAATGATATTGGGAGCGCGGTCGTACTCACCAGTGAAAAGGGGGTATTAAGTGTGATAAGACATAGCAAAAATATCAAATTGTCCTCAATTTTGATGTATTCTTGTGCTTGGGTGTAAACTGGTAGGTAATGTAATTTATCTGAACGCAGAAGGATTAGGATGGTACATTTTAACGTGGGGTCGATGCATGTAGTTTCGAGTGGGGTTTGACAATCTAGTTTAATAATTTGGATATTGACTTTATATAATGTGGTAATTATTTTGCAAATAGTGGCCATAAAGAAAATGTTTTTTTTTTTTTTGCGCTATTTCAGAGGCGATTCTGTCCTTTTCTTTGGGGCCATGTTTACAAAAATTATATTTGTTTTCATCCCAATGACTTTTAACGTATTTTGTTACTGCATTCCTAATTTCGTCTGCTTTGCCGGGGTTTTGTAAAACTGCTGCTACGAAAGCTTTGACTAAGGAGGTACATGTCAGCATAGTCTTTTTAATTTGGTGCACTTCTTCGTTAACTACGATTTGATGAATGGGTACTGGGGGTGCAGTGGGTATGCGATTAAGGGCGTCCGGGAGGGTGTTTAATTTTCCTTTCACTATTTGGGCTTCAAAATCATACTCGATGGTGAAACGTGGGCCGTATAGGTATTTCCTAAAGTGTGTACATAGATATCTAATTGCCCCAAGCTCTCGTTCTGTGGAACTCCATCTTCCCTCTTCGGGTGAAAATTTCTTGGATGCAAAAGTGATTATATTACATTCTTTAGTCTGGGGATCTACTTGTATAAGGTCCCTGCCAGCTGCCTCATTGCTAGCGTCACACACTAGGATTATTTTGCGGTCCTCGTGGAATGTATGAAGAATGGAGGCTTGTGAAATTGCTGTTTTTAACTGGGTAAAGGCCATATCTTGTTGCTCTGTCCATTTAAAGGGGGTGTTGTTTTCCGTGAGTTTGATGAGTGGTTGAGCTATTGATGCATAGTTTCAAATGTAGCGGCATAAATAAGATGACATACCTAGGAAAGTTCTAAGCTGTTTGACATTACAAGGGGTGGGGGGGAATTTTGACAATAGCCGATACCTTTTCGGGGTCCTGTAAATATGCTGCTAGGTGTGATGACATGGCCAAGACCTTTAACTGTTTGCTCCGCAAACGTACATTTTTTGGTGTTGACTTTAACATTAAATAGATGGAGCCTGTTAAATACCTTGATTATGTATTATATTGTGTAAATGTTCTTCAAATGTGTTGCCAAGGATAAAGATGTCATCGAAGTATGTGATAGCCGCGGTCCATCAGAGGGGTCCTAGAAGTTTATTAATAAATATCAGGAAATATTGGGGGGCTCATGCTTAACCCCATTGGCATTCTTTGATAATGAAAAATGCCTACGCTGTCAATTGTAAATGCCAATTTATGTCTGTCTTGAGCCCAGACTGGGATACTGTAAAATACAGAAAATAAATCTAAACTTGTGATGTATACAGAATTTAAGAGGCTTTTAAAATATCTTCTGTGCATGGTAACGGATGTTGTACACTGGTCAGATATTGGTTTAATTTCCTGAAGACAGTTAAAAATCGTAGGCCTCCTGATTTCTTAGCTATCACAAGAGAAGGTGCAGAATAGGGTGAGTCAGCTTCTTGTATTATTCCCGTGTCTACCATGTCTTTTATTTGTTTTAAGAGATTATCTCTTACCTTAAGACTAATCCTTTAAGGGTGCGTCGTTACTGGTTTATCTGTGATGAGATCTAATTTTATTTCTAAATTCTTGGCTTCGGTGTTCTCCAAAATTGAATTGGCAAACCTCTCTTGGTAAGAGTGTATAATATCCTGGATGGCTACTACTTGATCGTTCGTTAGGTTTTTATTTATTTGAGGTATTGTGATATTTCCATTTTCAAATGTGTCTAGTGTTGATATGCTACGTTTGATGGATATGAGGACTTCTGTGGTGAATGATGTGAGGTGTAGTGGGACTTGTACTGTTTTATTGGGGTTATGTCCGTGTATGAGCATTATGTTGTATTTTTAAATAGGAATGACATTGTAGTGCTTAATGAAATCCATGCCTAGTATTAAATCCTTTTGCAAATTGTCTACTACTAAAAATCTTGGGTGGTACTTGTGGCCTGAAATGTTTAATTTCACTTGAGTCTCAAATTTGGGGGAAGTCAGAATACTTGTCGCCCGACTAATGTGATTTTTTTCCGGAGAGGGAAAAGGTTGTGGTACACAAGTGTGCTGGGTATACTGCTGCGTGAACAGCCTGTGTCTAGCAGTGCATAGTAATTAATGCCCTTGATTTTGACCAAAACGCGGGGTGTTGTAGTCGTGCTGGCATGTTGTTGTGGTGAAGGGTGTGTATTGTATGTATTAATGTTGCGTGTGGCACAGGGCGGAAACTTGTTCAATGTGCTATTCAGTAACACATTTCCATCATCGCAAGCTGGCCACTGTGTGTTTTAAAGAGTCAGTAATGGGTGTTGTGCAGTTTTGTGTTGGTGTGTGTAACCTGACTATGTGTGGAGTGGGCCCAAATTTATGTTTGAAACTGTTCCCCACAATGTCTGTTGAAAACTGAAGGTGTTGATTGGTGAAGAGGGGGCAGTGTTAGGCTTTGTGTCCGACGTACATACATAGGGTGCAGGTGGCTTGCTCAAGGCTGCGTCGCCCGACGACTTCCTGTTTGTGTGTGGAGTGAGGTGTGGATGTGGCAACGGCACCTTGAAGGTTGCACAGCGGCTGTAGTTTGGCAACGTCGTCGGCGGGTTGTGCATTGTGGAGGGGGGGGGGTGCCACGTCTGTAATTGTCACGCGGGGTCGGCTACGCTTGTGCGGCGTGGTGTTTAGAAACATTTCATCTGGCAGTCACGGCAACTGACCTTGCCACCTGTTGGTTCTGTGTTATTTTTTTGGACGCTGAGTCTCCTGACCTACTGCTTGCGTGAGAGTGCACGGACTATGCGTAAACGCTTTGCGGTGTGGCTTTTTGATACCTGTTTATGTGCCGCTGTGTTTGACGTGGGGGAAGTATGCGTATTATGTTTTCCGTGTTTTGGTCCGGCATTGTGTGTGTGTGTTCCGAAGTTTTTTGCAGTGTAACTGTAGCCCTTTCCCCGTGTGTTGTAACGTGTGTATGTGGTGTTGAAATTTTGTTGGTGGTAGAAAGGTCTACTGTGTGCATTTCCTTTGGGGGTGAAATTTCCTCACTGATCGTAGGTATTGGTAGTTTAGCACGGGGTTTGCTGTGTGTTGTATGCCAGTCTAGGCTGAAATGTATGTTGGGGTGATCGGGGTGACTAGTTGGTAACATATGGGCGTGGTTATGGTTGTGGGTAGTGTGTCCACATTATGCATGGTTGTGGTTGTGTCGTGTATTCTGTATGTGGGGTGCAGGGTTAGTCTGTTGTTGCTGGAGGGTATGTTGAGTGACTCCTTGCTTTAGTTTGGTGATTTCAGCGTTAAGTTTAGCTGAATCGGGGTGTGTGTGTCCATGTGTGAATTGTAAGTGTATTTGAACATCCCTACATCGATACGCCTGAGTGTTGTAATCATGTCTTGAAGGGTGTCGGTTTGGTGGCCGGTAAGTGTATCGGCGATGGAGGGGAGGAGGGAACGCCAGAGTACACTAAGGAATTCATGGTCCGACATGTTGGGGGGGGTTATTGATTCTATAGAATTGCATGGTTTGTACGTGTGATGTGTCTTCTCCGATCGTCTGTTTTTTATTGCACAGCAAATGCTTGACTCGTTCTGTGTCAGCTGGAGACGTGAATGTGTCCGTAAGGGCTTGTTTCAGCTTGTCCCATGTGATAGACTGCGGCAATTGTGGTTTACAGTGACGAATGTGTGTTTGGCCGGTCCATGAAGGCAATATTTAAGTCTGCGGAATTTTTCAGGTGCGTCCCACTGATTAGTTTCGGCGACTGACTCAAATTCTTTTAAAAACTCAGCTATATCTTTGTTTTGTGTGCCGGTGAAAGCGGGTGGTTTTTCGGGTAGGGAAACAATGATCTGTACTGGTGGGGTGTTGGCCATGATGGGGATGATAGGTAAAGGAGTTTCCTTGTGGGTGTGTAGTAGTAATAGTGGGTGGAGGGAGGAGGTGTGCGGGGTTGGAGGTAGGTGGTAGTGATTTAGTCGTAGTTGGGAGAACCAAAAAATTCTGGTGTTTATGAATTTGAGTGGGAGTGATAATGTTGGGTGTCTTGTGTCGGTGGGGGTGTGTTTGGTGAAGGTATTGCTAGGGTGGTTTGGGAGGAGATTGCAATATGTTGGTGGTGTATGTCGGTGATAATGGAGGTGTCTGTGCCTTGTGTTACGAGTGTTCTGTGGTCGCGTGTGTGTAATCTATTTTCGATGTCACTGGTGTCAAGAGAGAGAATTCTAAGGAGGTTTGTAATGGCTGAAATTTTTTTGTAATTATGTGTTTCCATGAACTGTGTAGTGTAGTGGTGTGAATGTGGTGTATGTATGGTAGTGGTGTCGTGCACTGTGTGTTAACGTATATTTAATTCAAACTATAAGAAAAAAAGGGTTGCGGAAACACTCCGCAATCACCCAAAAACAAGTGGAGTGTTTCTTGTTGTCAAAGGGAACAGATGTCCCGTCATGCAATTACAAGCAATTATACATTATGTCATGCATAAGCATTAACTAGGGATGCGGGAGAAAACGTAGCTGCGGTGAGGAAAGGTCTGCTGCGTGATTGCGCTGACTAGGGCACGTGGCTCGTACTGACCTACCGCAATTGGCATGCGCCGCACGCTGTTCTTGGCCTCTGGGAAGCTAACAGCTGATCGCTCTCGCACGCCTATGCTGCATTGTACACAATTCCACACCGCTGGATTTATTAATAACTGATATAGAATGGGAGACAAAATAATTAATTGTACTTTTACTACTGCAAAAGGGAAATGTGCAATACCTACCCATGTCGTAGTTAGCATGAGGCGCTGCCACATGTTTTTCGCTGCGAACGTCTATTTTAGGTAATTAATTTACGCACGTGGTGGAGTTTTCTGCTTGGCAACGAGAGGGAAGGAAAGATTGCACCTCCACCAGTGTAACAACCTGCCTACCTAACACTGTGACTACTTCTATATTTATACTGGTCTCTCTTACTACTCTCTCCTAGTTACTGTATCTCTAGTCAGGTAGGGGCTTACGTGGGGGTAGTTATTGCTAATTGCTATTGATGAAAGAGGGGAAGTTAACTACACACATTTATTACAATACTTTATATATATATATATATATATATATATATATATATATATATATATATTATATATAACCAGGTGGGAGCAAGGTGGACGTTTTCAGGAGTCTCTGGATGATGCTGACCAGCAGTGACAGAGTCCTCGGGATGTCTGCTAGCAGTTGTAGTGTATATCTTCTGGAACCATCTTCTGGAGCGTGGTCGCAGAGGAGATCTAGTGATCAGCAGCCTTTTAGATAATTCTCCAGCCTTCACAAGCTGAGAGAGAAGGGAGGTGGATCACTTACCCTAGAAATATTCCAGATTTCTTGATGCGTGCATGATTGGTCTAGTGAATAGCACCCTTTTAGAAAGGATCTCCGGTCTTTGCAAGCTGAGAGAGAAGGGTTGACTACCACTTACCCCTACTGGTGCTCTCAGCCTTTGCAAGCTGGAGGGTACGCAGACTGCCCTGAGCCAAGGGATGGCACCTCCTTATATACTAATTCTTCAAGCTTTTAGAATCTCCGAGGGGTGCGGAGGTGGCTTGCCTCTCTCCCCAGTGGCTGTGTATTCGAGCTCTGAAGGGATGCCCTTAATTTCTTATCGCCTTGGCCGTAGGCATTGACATGTTTATTGCCTCGCTGGAGGCTGGATGCTAGAGTAGAATGGGTGCCGTCCTCCAGCAGCAATCAGAGGCATTGGTGTGGCCATCCTGAAGGGTAACAAATCTTAGCCAACAGTAAAATCTCACGTCAGGGTTAGGGCGACAGCATAGTGTCTTCTTGGAGTTTCGGTGAACTGTACAAGTTTTGCGGTCACGTGTCTGTAGTCCTACATGATGTGCACGTACCCTGTAGGCACGTGTCCATTGTACTGTTTAGGAGTGATGACTGGCTCCGTTGTGAGCTTTTCGTACCCATGCAGGGGTCTATTGGACCCTGCCAACGTAAACTTTGTGTACAAGGGTAGCATCCCCATTGTTTCTACTATCCCACTACACTTCCCTACCCTGCCTGTAGCACTTAATCAATAATTACATGTAGCGGTGCTGATCACGCTTTGACTTCATGTAAGAATGGAAAACTGACTTACGAATATTTGAAAGTAGTCAAATGCGGAATACTAGGATAATTTCTAGATGATGTGAATACGAATGTCCGGCTCAGGCGTGGCATTCAGTTCCTCTGCTATGTGAGTACCTGCTGCTGTAACGTACTTATGAATAAGCATCTACGTGCGTTACTCGATAATGATGCACAACTTGACGCCCATATACACACACTTGCAGGTAACATACAAACTACCAACAAGGTTCTTAATGTAACTTTTAATATCATTAATGACATTGAACACCAAGTAGAAGGAAAAATAAATTCCCTAGCTGACGCAATAAATGGAATCTCACAGGTTTTGCAAAAACAAAATGCAACTGTCAGTAAAATAGACAACATTGAAGTTCAATTACAGTTGCTATCCACTAGCCTGCTGCAACTGATTAATAACATCATTCTTGAAGATCTGGTGCGCAGCTACATCTATTTGTGTCAGCTCAATAAATTACCCCTTAATGCAGTTAATAAAATGCAGCTGAGTAAAGACTTTACTAAATTGAATGAAGAGCTGCTCAAAATCAATCTCACTCTTAATATTGTCATAACTGACAGTTAAGTACTACACTTATGAATTTACAGAATGTTCCTTCACGACAACTCAAGTGGTCATAAAATTACAGATACCCATCACCAAAGTTCATTCCAGATGGCAAGTGTTTAATATTATCCCTGTACAATAAAATTTTGCTAACCAGTCATGCATCATTTGCATACCGTATTCGACTATTGCCATAGATACGCCTAAGGGCACGGTTTAAAGCAATTTCACCCTCACCAGACATGCCTGCGGATGTTATACTCATCCCCAAAGAATCACTGACAAGTGATTTTTCCCATTGTGTAAAAGAACAAGTGATATTTCCCAATGTGTAAAAGAAGCTATCCTCCTATCAGACGCCACTCAATTATTTTCCTCGTGTAAATTTCACTGCTCTCGCGGCACCTCATTTTCCATCCACAGTATTTTTCCACATCAATATGTGTAATTCAATCCTCTTGTCAGAACATTCTTACAGTGCATAAATACCTCCCTAAATGTTAATGTAACACATCACAAATTAGGTATAGTCCATTTCATATAAGTGGTCTCAAATTTGACAGTTCTAGGAAAGTAGTGCCAATGGCATCTGGGTGGCTATGTATCCTTCCACCAGAGCTGAACTGTCATTGAAGGTGACTTTTTGCAAACAAACACCATGTGACTGCCAGTATTTGTAAAGTGACTGTCTGTTTTTTGTAAACAAACTGCATGTGCCTCCTCCCAAATGACTTTTTTAGAAGCTCTGAAGGGCTGTTCAAACAATTGCAGGTTGACAACAATCCCATGATTTTTAGTTTATAAATATTTGATGTAAATGATTAACAACCCATGTGTAATAAGTCTATAAATTGATATTGTTTTACCTTGCAAGAAATTTGTAACCAGGATGCACGAAAATGAAATTGTATTTTGACTGTCAAATGAATAAAAGATATTTTACTGTTTTTGAATACACACTAAATATATTAATGACAACTAATCTTGTCACACTTACCTGAAGTAAGTTCTTGTAAACATAAAAATTTAGCATGGTTTCCACGAACACCAAATATCAAGATCTCCCGCTCACACCTTCTTTTCAAAGACAGTATACATTTTTACATACAGGCTATGCCTACTATTGCATTAAAAGTACATAATTCAGCTTTTTGGTATGATATGACAACAAACTCTGTACAGCCTGATACTTTTATGGTGGTTATAATTTTCGGGATGTAGGTAGCCAAAATATTTAAGCAAATGTTAACTTAATTTCTGTAATTTTAATAACTCTCATTTAGTAACTTAAATGTTAAATATTGCAGGATTATATACAAAATACTTTAATTATAAGTATGTCATAATTTAATTTATATCAAAAAGTTGTCTTTCCAATGTAAATCCTGTTTATGTGAGTTATTCTTCCGTTACTCTTACACTATTCTTAACAACGTATGAGCGCTTTTAATTTTGAAAACAAAAATGCTCAAAAAGTTTATTATAGACTCCAACATTGAAACCTACATGCCATTATGTTACTTTCAAATACAGCCTTTAAAAACAGGAAAAACCTTTAAATTTATTTGCTAACAAGTATCCCTGTGTAACAAGCTTGACAAATTTTATATATGTTCTACAAAAACAAAGTGATACAACTTACAAGTTTGTATGGCCAGTAAGCTTTACATTTTGAAACCCTCCAGAACCCGAGTATTAGAGTTTCAATCAATAATAACACAGAGAAATGTTTATAGCAATGAAATGTGGGCCCCGTTAGGATATCGTCTCTATTTTATTTCGAGGGAAAAAGGAAAAACTGAACAAAAGCACACGGGTGTTTTAGTTTATCGTCTTTCGTGAGACGGGATTATTTCAGTGTTCTTACGATGCCGGAATCACATAGCTCCAACACGCACGACACGATGGCCAACAGCCAATGAAATACAAGATAGATTGTCGTAAGCCCGACCGATTCTGTCGTCCGACCAGCAATTTTGCATTAGAAATTATTTCTATTCTTCGTGGTGTCGTGCAGCACGATGCACAGAATGTACAACATTGCAAAATGAAATTGTATTGCAAGCTTTCCCTACAATGGTAAATACGCAGCTTAAAAGAAAAATAAATTGAAAACTACTGTATTTAACTCTTAGAAATAATAATTTTAGTTTTGTATACATTAGCGATACCAATTTGTCACCATTATGTATTACAAATTTCCCTTTTATTCACTACCTTTGAGACTAACGTAGCCTATCAGCGCCTTATAAATAGTTATGTTAAATGTTGAGAGTGTGGTGTCGGTCGTACTGTAAATTCAAGTAGTCACATTGAAATGTGTCATGGTTGTGTTTTTGGTCGTGGTGTGCTGTGTTGGTCGGTGTTATGTGATTCTGGCATGAGAGTGTGGCATTTTGAGTTGTATATTGTTTTGATGGCGCATTGGAAAATTTTTCTTGTATGGAAATAACATTTAAATTATTTTAACTGCAAAAATTTTAACTTTAATGAAAAAACAAAACGTGATACATACGTCGCTGTTTGTATTCGTACAGATGCAGCAATATATACACGCACACTCTTTGACCGAAATTAACCTCACACTCGAAATTACGATGTAGACAAACAAATATTATTCACTCACTACAAAAGTGTTGAAAGTGCGGTATTTTTCAGGCCACGTGCATTTCTATAATTATATTAACGGTTTACAAATACATTTACAAAACACGCAATCTTACTGTTGTAACCTTTTGAACTTGGTTTTTTCTATGGCAGTTGTTGCCAGTTTATTTCACTAAAATCACGTTTGTTCGTCTCTAGCATTAAATAATTTTTTTGCAAAATCATTCAGTTAAATCAACACTGTGCACATTTCCTGATACAAACAAACTTAAACTTATATACAGAAATTATATTCGTGTCACTTCATTGTGGAAGGCGGTTAGGAAAATGGCGGAACGAGCCGTTTTAACGACGTGCTGATTAATATAACATTTCACTGAACAAAACATACTACAACGGTACCTACAACCAACTATGTTTGGAAAAAGCAAATAAAAAGTAATTAACTACCGATTAAATATTCAGACAACACCAATTAGATATTCGTATAACAAACACAATGAGAAAAATGTGCACGCACAACTGCCTTCAGCGGGCTGGAAACATTTACTGTCCGTATGTGTCGACATACTCTGTCATAAATGCTGAACATATTTTTAAAGTCCCAGTTACAAATAGCCAAGAAAATTTAATATTGCTTTAGAAAGATAATTTAAACCATAAATGTTGTAAGTTTAGTTAAGATTTTAAATTACAACTTTTAGTTCTGAGTACTATTTTCTTCCAAAGACATAGCCAACCTAACAACACGGATCCCACAGCAGTTCATTGGCTGATACAATACTGTAGGAGCGAGAGTATTTACTATTTACATAGTGTGTAGTTTGATCACATTGTCTGTCAAATTTGAGACCACTTATATGAAATGGACAATAGTGTTGAATTATTTGTGCCATGTGGATGCCATATTGCTACACCAGATCAAATTATTGTTGAGGCCACGCATCTGTGTGATGTGTGTGCGCCTACTATATCCTTACAACAGACTCTACTACCTATCCATTGGTTTAACCAGAAATTTTTTCACTTAAATCAATTACAAATCAATGCTGGTATACATTTCTACAACATAACTACTGTCCTTGGTACAAACTGGTAGATGAATTACAGTGAGCTGCCAGTGTTGCCATCTATTGACCAATCCCACATGCATGTTAACCATCGGGGAAACAAACTGTTTTCCCTTTTAGAACCTAATTGTTAGGACTATATCTCTATGGCAGTCATCTTTGTACTTCTTTTCGCAACAGTTTCATTGTATGTAAAGCTCTTTAAGCTCTCCCATCATCCTCTCAAGAATGAACACACCTTAGTATGACAACGCAATAGAGTTTTATTTGCTGAGCTGACTGCAAATACATTAATTTAAACTCTCTGCTACTTCAAGTGCTGGCAACGCAGAAATAAAATTGTGTAAATATATGTCTGTACACTTGAGATACTTAACATTCACTTATAAGCACCTTGGATGGAATTAAACAATTTTATTATGCAAGAAAGGGCGTAGCTTTCAGGCCCTGAGGAAGAGACTTGTAGTTCAGACCCTATTAGGGAATTTAATTTCTTTATTTAATAATGAACCGACAGGTCTCTATGGTGCAAAACAAATATTTTTCCTTTTATTGCAGTCATTGCATCTTGACTTTATGATTTTCCTTTCACGTTGAATTATATTTACTCACTGGCTCCTCTAAGCCAACCTATTACAATTACTATATAATGACGAAAACATTGTGCCCAGTTATAACTGTGGCTAGGACCACGACAGGTAGTTGTACCTTTATTGTTACTACAAAAAAAAATTAGCATAGTATCCTACCATATTCTTATTCATGTGTAATACCTGTACATAAAAATTTTTGTGATAGCAAATGAGCATGGTCTGGATTTTCATAATTATGCTTACTAAACAGTAAGGGAGTAGCGAGACCAGTAGTCAACAGTTGTTTGTTATGTATTTTATCATGCAGTGAAACTTCTCACATGTAATGTAACATAAGTAATACTTCAACTTTACTTATTCTACTAAGTATTAGAAAAGGTTTTATTGTCTTTGCATGTAATCCAAACAATGTTATTGACATGTTCTGCAAATTTTTTAGTAATTTAATTCTTTTTGTGTGTTCAAAGTTTAAGATTATATAAATTTCCACTCAGCCTATATGAGTGATATCAAAAGACATTATCTGTTTATCTATATTGAATCAAGCTGCACACTAATGAACTAAACTTTTAGCAACGTGTGAAAGTGTGATTCAGTGCAAAAAAAAAAAAACCTCATATCGAAAATGGACAATTCATATCAAGGATGCTATTACACAAAACCAGTGCGCTGAATATCTTGAACATTTTTAGTGAACTGTGAAAACTTATGCGAGAGACACTGCTGAAAATACTCAGTACTAATCTCAAACCGTTTTCATCGCCAAAGGCAAATGTGTAAATGTGTAAAACACATAATAAATATGTATGTTCACCTCTTTATGCAAGTTCCTACAGGAACATTATATTATTGTAACTAAATATTCAATTCCTCATGTTAGTTGTAAGGTAGCGTTATAATTTAAAAAATGTATCTCCTTCTATGATAATATTGCTAAATGTATGTGTGTAGTCCCATGTGGCATCCGCCATAACCTACATCACAACTAACTGACCACTGTTAATTATAAAATGAGTTACAACGTTTTGTGTAAAATTTTTGCTTATCTGTATATGTAAGAAAAGAAAAATAAGTTTGTTAATCCATTTGTCACACCCGTAGCTTACACTGTGTAAAAACAATTTACACGCCGCACAGCAGTAAACCAGCCACATAAGTGTTATTCAACATGCCACTGCTGACAATGACGGCACAAGTAGTCAGTGCTATCAATGACATAGCATACGGTTCCTTTCATACAGGTTGTAGAATTCCCTAGAGATTAAGTATTGCAATTACTCTTGTATGCTACCTTGCCATATTCTATGTAAAACTTGCTACTTAAATTCTATCTTTACTTATTGTTTTAACGATCAGGTAGTTCAGTCTGCAGGCATCCCAGCTTATGCATTTCTAATTTCTTTAGCGATAATTTACCCATGTCCACCACCTAGTTCTTGGGGGGGTTTTTTCTAATATGTTCAAATGACAAGTTAAATGTAGCGTGAGATGCAATTCCTTCCATCCAGTGGTCCGCTACAGAACGTACGCAGGTACTATATTCACAAGTTGACCATATAATTTTATTTGTTAATATATATATATATATATATATATATATATAATCTCCTCATGGACATGTCAAATTTTCCAGGATCAAGTATTATCTTACATTTTACCTGCCTTGCCAGTATTAATAAATTTACACTTTTCCATTCTGAGTTTTCACTCAGTTGTTAAATGTCATTTCGAACTTAATCTTGCATCTTCAATCTGCCACTAAGTCAAATCGCGGATGCCACCTATCGTCTACGTTCTTCGTTCCTGCCAATGAGCTCCTCTGCCCATTCCTGTGCCCAATAACCGTACCCAGGAGGGTTCCTGCTCCATTCTTCCACTACTGTAACTGGGATGGTTGCAATTTTTCAATGAGGGGGGCAGTGTAGCGGCCACCAAGTTAGCACATGGTTAGCTTAAGGTACTACAGGATGTAGCACCAAGAGCGAGGCAATTATTTACAAAATACAATTCTCGTGACCCACTGACTGTGATGTATATAAGGTCAGCGTGTCGTGCCCCCCACCACCAGGCGCACCAGGGTGATCAGTGTGTTGCAATGTATCGCTGTCGGAGTGAACAATGCTGAATACTAGGGCGACATCATCATCCTGGCGTAGAGGAGTTCTTGGCTAGTCTACAGTACTTCAATATATGGTGAGTATAATCCGGATAGGCAGTAGGCGCAAGGTTATTTATGGGGCCCCCATTAATCCAGAGAATCTAGGTAACTAATATCGCTGGCAAGGTTAGGTAGGTAAATCTAACTTGTTGCACATTGTTAATGAATGCGAACTTGAGTATAAAGATCAGAAGAGTAACGTTTATCAACCCATTCATGTATCTTGTGTAATTCACGTCTATGTAATTGTTTTATTAAAGTGTTTGTGTTTAGTGAATCTTCTTTGTATCTAGTTTCTATTCAATCAGTCTATGCCCCATGAACGAAATCCCTTCTCACCGTAATCAATTAACTTATATTGAATCAAGTATTAACAGTAAAGGTAGAAGTTGCAACCAGCTGTGAGAGGTAGGAGAAGCGAGACACGCTACAATATGTCCAAAATATTTTGCTTGATTATTTATCTCTGTTTTAAGAATCTTTCAAACAAATGCATCAGTGAAACTGACACGCGTAGCTGTGGGCACTAATGTTGCATGTATGCAGCAGCCACTTCGAGCAAAGTGCCAAAAAAATCGGATTTTTCTAGTGTGTTAAAAATCTGTTAAAACGGCAGGTCTGCTGTAGATACTTTAATTATAATGTGAGTAAATAGCAACTATAACAATAGGTCTTCCCATTTTCGGAAGAAAAAATTCCCAAATTTGATGCGGGCCTCGGAATTTGTGCTTGTAAGTCATTTACACGCCTATAATTAATCTCGTACTGAGTGTAGCTCAATGTAATCATTATAATTATGATGTAGACACTTTGGTTATAAAGTCTATATAGCGGCTATTCGGTATGTCTCCCCATTTTCCAAAAAAAAAAAAAAAAAAAAAAAATCCGCAATTGGGGGCGCACCTCAAAATTAGTGTTTCTAAGTCATTTACAGGCCTATAATTAATCTCCTACGGAATCTAGTGCTATGTAAGCATTATAATTATGATGCATTGGCTGTTCACGGTAAAGTGAGCACTTTTTAAGCCCCTTCCAAAAGGGACTAACCCCTTATAAATATACTTTGAGTCTCAGACATTAACATTTCAGAGTGAAGAAATGTATACATAGTGTTTATTAGTCATATTACAATGTTTACATTAAAAAGTGGCAGAAAGGTAGACATTAATTGAAATGAAAAATTTCGCAGGGCCTTAAAAAGTGCTCACTTTACCATGAACGGCCTATAGACACTTTGATCATAATGTATATATACCGGCTATACAGTATGTTTTCCCATTTTCAAACAAAAATTCAGAGCAGATGAGTTATTGTGGAGAAGGCTTAATGCAGAAAAGCTGCCTTTCTTAGAATGCCACAAATAATTCACTTTTTTTTGTTTTAGACAAGCGACATGTTTCACAACACGTGAGGCACCAATAGATTCCATCATTGGACGTGATAGTCCGTTCTCATTCTTACTTCCTCACAATCTGGTTCAGCACCGACGGGGGGGGGGGGGGGGGGGTGAACCTCCTCCTTCAACCAGCATGACAAACAACTCGCAGCAAACACCGCCCTTGGTGGAATAAGTACACCCTTTGCCTGGAAAATGTGGTATTTTTAGTTATTCTTGCTTGAATGCATGTGACCCTCTTCATCACACCATGTTTCTCTGCTTCTGTTTCCCTCCCTTGGGTGCTTCAAGTCCAGTGATGCAGATAAAAAAAATAAAGTTCCGATAGCAAGGGGCTAAACGTTTCATGAGATATAAAGGTAAATAACAGTACATGCGCCATATTTGACAGATAGGTGCGACGCCACATTAGAGCACTGACCTTTTTTTGTGCTACTGTACTCAGTCACTTCTGGAATAGCGCGGAAAGATATAACGGGGGTCTGAGTTATGTCCCCCAACAGCAGCATTATATTGGGCTTTTACTGTATGTTCCAACTTTTTTATACTTCTTCTCCTTCCCTAGTAACACCATCTACTGTTTCAGTTCTGTAGAGGAGCACTGTTGATCATTGTCGCTTGTTTCTGTGTGCTGCTGGCTGGCACCCTGTGATGGTTCACAAAATCAAGCAAAAAACATTACCAAATTGGAGTCCAAAAAAATTGAGCATAATAAATTGTTGGCAAACAGTAATTAAAAAAAAGAGCAATATAAGTTGTAACAACACAAACAAAATGAGAAGGCAAGCACGATATAATATGGCAGTGCAAACAGGCATGTAGTCTCATCGCACATGTAAACATTTTAAGATATGCACTACACTCCTCGTTGGGAGGAAACACTATGTGTAGCAACTTAAAAAAAGTGCAACAATTTTTTTTTTGGCAGATTTTCCCTCAAATGTTCAAATTTGGTAACCCAAATTTTTTGCAGTTCTGGAGAAATAAGTTGTAAGACTGATACTACAAATGGAGTTAAAATAGATAGGTTTTGTTGTAAATAAAATCATACTATACTACTCGGTGGAGAAAAAATTGTTTAGTAGGTATATTTCTTGTAGTAATGAAACATTTTATTTGGTCATGCATACAGTGGAACTTTGTTAGTAAAAGTTGGGTTAATGCAAATAAATTGTTATTGCAAAGTGATTTTGTAGTCCCTTGAACCTGTGATATGCAGTTCCAAGATGTATAAGCTGTTTAATACAATATATGGATAATGCATACAACAAAGTAAATTTTATGCCGCACGTATTAGCCTCAAATTCTGTACATTTAAAACAAATACATTAAAGCAACACATTAACCAACTTCAGTTCTCGTAACAGTTTAATACGATTAATCTCCATATTTAACAATAAATTTCTGGTAGTGCTAATTCTTCAGTCTTCCAGGAAGTAATTTAAATAACCTCGTTAATGACAAATTTTTTCCAGCAAAAAAAAATAACTTTGGACAGGTTACTTTGTTTCATTAAATAAACTTTTGCTACAGTAATGGTAACTACAGTTTTTCTTGATTTCTCAGATAGATTAATGCAATTGCTTGATAGTGTCGAGATAAATTTTGTGTTCGTCATATATACGATGGAAGCACTGCACAGTGTTACATGTTAGAAACTACAACTGTGTGTAAGACTGTGATCACAACTGCACATGCTCAGTTACAATGTGACCAACTTGTGAGCGTTGATATTGATAGTGTTTAGCTCTTTTGTGGCAGTACCGTACTCTTTGTGCATACATGGATCAAAACATCTTATGTAGTTAACCTGTAGAAATGTCCTGTTTGTTTTTGTGCATAGAAAACATTAATGTTGTAGCATTGCAGCTAGAAATATATAATTAGTATATTCGGGAAGTATTTCAGTTGTCTATATTTCAGTCAAAGATAGTAATTCATGTAATATTTGAAAGGTCGTGGCAATGACAACTTGTTTGTATTTCATCAGTAGTTACAGAAATCATCAACAACAGACTTCATAGGACGATAGCACATCTTTTCCTTTTCACTGGGTTGGTAAACTAAAAACATCCACCACCGCAAGGCACAGCATCGTGAAACGAGGAAAATAACAGAGGTCACCTTTAGCTGGCATGACCGACTGCTCGAAAACAATATGTTTTCAATGAGGAAACTTTCTACCAATATATAAGGAAGCACGACCATTCTCGAGTATCACAACATTTCATTGCAGCACGATCGTTTGTCAGCTGTCAGTCGGATAGCCTGCAATGTGTGATCACGTGACTCGCACCGACCAGCGCCCGCGACTAACTTTCTTTTGTATTTCGGACATTTCAATTCAAATATCTATTTAATTTAATTTCCATCGGTGCGAGGAGTCAATAGGGTGCCGGGAGAGAAAAGTAACGAGTCTCTCTCATCTTCGTAACTCTCGAAGTGAGAAGTTTTGTTTTATAAAGGCTGCCATTCTGTCTTGGTTTTTTGTTTGTCAGCTGCGACGACAATAAATCGCCAGACATTAACTTCTTCTTTTATTTATTGGCAATCCTGGTATCAACAAACTTTCATTATTATCTAGTCAAACGTCTCCATCTCCTGCTGAGCTAGTCTGTTGGTGTTTACCGCGAACGACAACGAGAAAACAGGACAGTAACCTGTTACAATGTGTCACGCAGATTTGAATTTTAAGATTATATAAAGTAATTATTCTTGCATTTCTGGTTCATTTCAAGGATTTTATCAATTGTATTTCGTTGTCAAGAGCTTCTTTAGTGCAAAAGTATTTCAAACCGAATAGAAAATTTCTTTAAAAAAAACCTTAGTATATAATGACAGTGGAAAATGTGTAAAAGTAAAAATCATTTTGGGAGTATTTTTTGGTTCTTTATGTAATGAAAGGGTTGATTATATTGAAGACTTAATCAATATGATATATACTAATTCTTTAAGTAAGTTTTGTATATAAATGCCAAATTTTTAAGTTTGTGGGTGTGTACCAAATAAAAAAAACTGCAATTTCGACCAAACAAACCTAATTAAAAACCTTGTTATTACATAGTAGCGAAATTTTTTGTCCCTTCAGGTGAATATTAATGAGGTTCCACTGTATTGATGCTCCGAACCCAGTAACCAGCACTGGACGGCAGGGTTGAATTTCTCCTGCCCTATTTTCTTAAATTTAGATACAAATTTTCCATGCTGATACCAGTTATAACATGTTAATTTTGCTGCAGCATTTTGTGTGTGTGTCTATGTATGCATGCACATGCTTGCATATGCATGTGTGCAAATATTCTAAACGTCATATATAGTTGCAAATAGTAATTTACAAATTAAACGTGCTAAGAAATGCAGAATTATTAAGAAATAAATTTACACATACATTTATTTTCACTGTATCATTTACAGAAATAGGACATATTCCTTCTTTCTTATTGTTGCAGCTTTAAGAAATATATGTGTAAAGGTTGGTTTCATGGTTGTGCACTACTAAAACAAAAAACATATTTGTGTTTATTTTGTTCACATACCACACAGCACTGTATGATAAACACATAGATTTTTTGGGTTTTTCCAGATTAATTATAGTATTTTATTTCTGTAAGCATATTTGAAAGTGTACAATTTCAGTACATTGACAAGGGCATGAGACAGTGACACGGTCACAGAGCAGGAAGGTCATAGAGAGAAAACTGCCATTCTTACAATTCAAACCATGATACTAGTGCTACACCTATGTTTCGGGGGGGGGGAATTACAAGTGCCAATAATTGCTTCACTGTATTGTATTCACAAGATATTTTGAGCCACTAGTTATAATCATTTTCACGATCGATAGCTTCGTATTTTTGCCAGTAAACTGAAATACTTAGAAATTATTTTCCTTGCCTAACTCAAAACTGAAGTACACACAATTTCTTACTTCTGCATTGTACTGTTAGGGAAGGTAAACACTAATGCCCAATTGCACCATTAACAGCCCTGAATCAAGATCATAAGATCTTGGTTCAAAGATTATCTTCAGTTTGATCCGGGTTCAATGTACTAGTGTTGCACCAACGCGAACAGCCGAGTTCTGATCGTAGATCACCAGATCTCTGTTCAAAACTAGGATTTAGATTAAACACTATTTGTGATTGTCTCTCATTTCATGACTTCATGATGCAACTGTTTATTTTGAGGTTTGGAGACAATACGTTTTTGTGGACATTATCTCTTAAGACTAGGATGTT
Source organism: Dryococelus australis (assembly GCA_029891345.1). NCBI lineage: Eukaryota > Metazoa > Arthropoda > Insecta > Phasmatodea > Phasmatidae > Dryococelus > Dryococelus australis. Next base: position 146,348,099 of record CM056993.1, read on the forward strand.
ATACTATATAATATATTTGATTCTCTTAATTTACATTCTACAACAGTAAAAACAACCAAATCCATTTTTAAACAATTTAAATATTACCAAGTTTATTTCTAGTTAGTAAAAATATTTTACAGTGCTTTTGTCTTCACATAAACTACATTCAACACAAACTTTTATTCTTCTCTGTTCACTTTATAAATCCTTAATAAAATGTATGTGTAAGTGCCAAACAGAGCTTAAATATGGAATATTCGAATGTTTATGTCATTTTAAAACATAACTGCTTTTCAATATAACTTTGACATTTTAAAATAAAGCACTCGTATTTACTTGATCTGAGATCATTCTTCTGAACCATCGAAAGGCACGGTTCAAGGTTAGGTTCAAATTTGTCTTAATTTAGCATGCAGATCGTATTGGTGCAACAGCCAAATGCGCTGAACCAGGATCAAACTGGTATTTGAACCTAGATCATTGCTGAATCTCATTGGTGCAACCGGGCATACAATTCAAACAGTGGCTTCAGTATACAAGTCAAGACCCGGGCACCATCTTGGCAACTCTGCCACCAACCTGATGGTACATCGCTCTTCTGAGGTTTTATTTTAAAAACTGTGTACAAATAACATAGTACATTACAAAGTTTCCATACAGTAAATCGTACTGTATCCTCTACGATTCACTACAGTAGACAAAGTACACAGTTTACAAATGTACAAAACATACATACACAGAAAAAACATTAAATAGTGAGCAGTACACAATATATATCAGATTCACTACAGTAGATACAATACACAGTTTATACAAATCACCTCTACTTCTAGGGTACTTTAGTACAATCTTCTTGAAACTGTTGCTTAGTGCCAAACTCAATGCACAAAATTTCTATCAACAACCCTCTTACTATTTAACAAAGTTATTTAGCCATGCAAGTTGTTTCACCTGCCTATCAGATCTAAGTATTGCTGTCTGTGAAGTGTCCTTCCTTGATGGAGTATGCCAGCATGTACCTATTTCTGCAGACTTGGTCCATTTACTCATCTCAAACCCTTTGAAATCGTCACCATCACTTTCCTCCCTGTTCACCTCCACTGGTGTTTCCCTCTTATTAAACTCTGGGTTACACAACCCCTTATTAACCACCACTTTGCCCTCCTTGTATGGAGCCGATACTAAAAACCATCTGTTACCCCTCTACTGTTGCACACCATATAGGACCTGGACTCTGGACATATCTGTTCAATCGTGCCATACTCCCTCAGTTTGCTAATCCAAACTACCTGTCCTACTTTTAAATTCTCTAGTTGTCGGACCCTATGTTGCTTGTATACCTGTCTGCCTGCAGAGAAGTTTTGCTATTTTCCTTTTGCTGTACTCTCTTATGCTTAACTTGCTGGGACAATTTGGATGGCAGCAATGGAAGTGTTGATCTTAAATGCCTATTCATGAGTAATTCACCTGGAATGAACTCATTCTCAAGTGGTGTGATGCTATATGCCAAGAGTACGGAGGAAATGTCATCATTTTTCATTAATAGCTGTTTGGCAACCATGACTGCTGCTTCCACTCTACAATCTGATAATGTGGTGAGGATGTAATAACTGTGAAATTGTACAAAGAGGAGAATTCTCTTTACCTTGCCTACAGAAACTGAGTGCCACTATCCGCTCGCACTATTTCTAGAATGCCAAATCTAGAGAACACTTCTTTCAAATGTCTAATGACAACCTCATTTGCTAAGAGTACGCAACAATTTCAAGAATTGTGAGTAGTAATCTGTAACAACCATGTACCACTGCTTACATTAAAAAAAAAAAAATCATCTCCCACTTTTTGCCAAGCTCAAGTTGTAAAAGGCTCCTTTTGGTATGGCTCTCTTGAGTTAACCTGTTCTTCCACACATTGGGGACAGTTGTGTATCAAATTCTCCAACTGTGATGATGACCCCATCCACCACAATGATAACTTTGCTCTTTCATGGCACTTTGTGATGCCGTAGTGCCCTGAATGGATAAACTGCAAATACTTAAGCTGCAAAGATGGAGGTATGATTAAGCACGAACCTATTAACAGAAACCTTTCTTCAAATGTGATCTCGTGGCTGGACTGATAATACATATGCATTTGTTTTGGCAGGTCTTTTTGTTTAGGCCACCCTGTTGTTGCATACTGTTTGAGTTTGGTGTGCAAGATCTGCTGCTAAGGCTTATGGTCTGTTTCTAAGATAGCTGATATGCCTTGCAAATATTGCTGAAACTTTCCTGCTCCCCATGCCAAGGCCAATGTTTCTTTCTCTATCTGAGAGTTCTGTTTTGCTGCATAAGACAACAGCCTAGACCGAATATGAACTTGTGTCTGCATTTAAAGTTACTGGTTGTGTCAGGTATTAAAAATCAAGGGTAGATGCTTCAGACAGCATTTTTTTTCTTCTTCCCCAACAGTGTAAACAAACTGTTTAATATTTCTGATTTTCGTGGTGTAAATTGTGATGAAAAGTTGACCAAACCTAGGAACTACTGGTGTTCATTTTTATCTGAAAGTTGTGGAAAGTTCGTGACTCTCTCTGGATCTATCCCAATGCCTTTTGAATTCAGCAGAAAATTTTAATCCTTGATCTTGTAACCCCAAATACACATTTGCTTTCATTGAGTGTAATGCCCTCATCCTCTAGTTTATGCAATACCTTAAGTATATTGTCATGCTCTGAGATGGTTGGTGCAAAAATCAAAATGTCGTCTACATGAAACACAACACCTCGGATGCCCCCTCGAACTTGCGAGATCCTGTGAGAAAAGTATTCTGGTTCACAAGCAATCTCAAACTACAATAGGTGCAACCCATTCTGTGGACTCCATCACTTGCTCAATAATGTCCAACTGGATTAAGCTGTTCAATTCTGTTTTGAGCTTGCCCAGTAAAGGTATAGCTACAACTCTAGGAACTGACTGTTTATATGATTTGGGGTTTTCTTTTAATACAATTGTTACCTGCCCTTTCATCTTCCCCAATCCTTTAGTTAAATGTGGGAACTCTAATGGTATCTCCACCTTTCGTGAATGCTCCAATGTGCTGAACTTCAGAACTATCAACAAGTCATAATTTGCACTTATCTTCTTGGAAGCAGACTATGCCCAAGTTTTTCAAGCACTGCCTTCCTTATCTGGGTGTTGTCAGTCCTGATATAACATACATCTCCACTATACAGGTCTACTACCTCTAGCAAAATGCTCTCATACGGACAAGGCATGTCCATCTGGCCCTGGAATAATTTTGTTACAGTGGTTTAACTGGGAAACCAGCTCCAGAGGTACAATCTCTGCCATAATTCAAGTAATATCAGCACTAGTGTAAATTAAGAATTGGAAACTAGATTTAAAGTTTCCAACATAAATTGTAGAGTTGTCCACTTATTTGTACCAATTGAATGGAGAAATGGACTACCTAAAAAGAACTCACTGTCATTCTGCCTGCGTTCCACTCCGTCTGAAACATTGAGCACTCTACCATGGTCCCTAGATTTGTTTGCTCTACAAACTAATGCCCAGTAGCCTAACTTGATACACCCGAAACACTAGGCATTTCTACCAAGACACTTATATCTCTCATGGCCCCGTAACCCACAAAACTGTCACATTTCCGCTGGGTCTTATCTCCATGTGGCACGCATCTGTATGAATTAGGCGGTGGGTCCAGGAATGTTTTTTGGTCGGCACGTGATGCACTTCCAGGTTATGACGATGTTCCTGGTGGAACACTGCTAACTGGCTGCTTTGCAGTTCTGCTTATTTTGCAGCTAGAATTGCCTGTTCTAAGGTAAGTTCTGGTAGTAGCTGAAATTGTTGACTGGTTTTTACGTCGGACATCCCAACCAATATTCTGTCTCTAATCAATTCTTGTTTTAGTGTCCCATAATCACACCTTTCTGCTAAACCATGGAGAGCTGTGATAAAATCTGTGACTGTTTTCCCTGGCAGTTGAGCTCATGAATTAAATCTGAATCGTTCAAAGATTATGTTTTTTTCTGGGATTGAAGTATTCGTCAAAAGCCAGTATTGCATTTTCAAATGTAGTAGGTGCTGGCTGAAACTGAGCCCATATTTCTTCAGCCTTATCGCCTAGTACATATAAGAGAAGATTAATTTTTTCTCTTTCTGATTTAGTTTGTGTACCTTTCGAATCTTCGCTTCCATGCCTCCCATGATGTAGGCATGGTGAAATCCATTGCTGGTGAAGGATGGAGGTTAGGGATGCCCTTCCCTGCCAAAGTTCCATTATTAGTAAGAGACATGTGGGTGGTGAAACTGGAGTAACAGATGTCTCATTAAGACGTACAAGTCAAGATCTGGGCGCCATCTTGGCAACTTTGTCGCCACCAACCTGATGGTTTATATATATAGTGATGAATTATCAGTTAAATTATGTACACCTAGTTTTTAACCAAGAATAAATATAATTTACACATTATAATATCCTCAAATAGTAATGCTTACGTTTTTTGTTCTTAAACAGCAGACTCATTTTTATTTTCTTTCCTTTGCAGTCTTGGCAGACTATGTGAAATTTAATCAGTCCCGATAAAATCAGGAACAAAATGCCAAGTGTTCACCATTTTCTCCCGACTCTCTTGTCAGAATCGTGAAACAGATATGTTTTCATTACTAACTACTCTGAAGCACATGTTTTCACTATGCCCAGTAAAAACAAACCCTTTACAGTAACGGCCATGATAAGAATCATGCAAATCAATCTATCTGCTCTATTGTGCTGTGATTGGTGGAGGTGAGACACAACAGATTTTTGTGGGGCACTAATGCTGTCTACCTTTTGGGGACATAACTTCTTGAATTTACATGGAATCAATCTGCTTATCTGAGTTTTCTCATCCTAGACGTGATGGAACTTCCCTACAGTGATGATGCATGCATACTGTCATATTTTTGTCACGTTTGTTTAATATCTTCATCGTACTTCACACAAAAGTTGTGTGTGTATAGTGTATTATTTATTAATGGTCACATTATTAATATTTCTGTTATATATAACAGAAATTAAATGTTTTCTGGTAGCTATTTGACTTGGAAACTACATATTTGAATGTTATTCAAAAATCTTATTATTAGATTTAAAAATATTCAGACATCAAAATCCACTATTCGCAAACCCCTAAACATGCGCACATTTTACAGTGAACGCAATGTACATACATAGATTGTTATTCTTAGGATTATTTATGTTTGCAGGGACTTTCAAAGCGATGCATCAAAAATAATGGCAGAAATTCAACTGCGATTGAAGCAATCACAATCTGATGGTTCATCCCAGCTAGAGGACCCTGGCTCTGTGCCTTCTCAGCAGGCTTCACAAGAGGAAGAGTTACAACTGGATGATGTACAGTCACAGCCAGAGTCATCACAAGCAGTGCAGGCAGGGGGATCGCAGGTGGTGCCATCCCGCATGTTGTGTTCACAGTTGCAGTCTCCCAGATCACAGTTGCAAGATCCCTGTTTGGATGTTGCATCAGAGGTGGGGTTGCAGTTTCTGTCCTCATCAATGCAAGCCAACAAATCTCAGTCTGGAGAATCTTATTTGGAGTCATCTTTTGAAGCAACAACAGAGCTTGAGTCATTGCTGGCTGAGGAGTTGGAAGAACTGCCATTAGTGCCTATGGAAAGTTGTTCTTCTGAAGTGGGATCAGTAGTGGAACCATCAATCCCACGAATTTTACATCCTATGATATTGCAAGCAGAGGAGCAGTTGAATGTCGCGAGACTGTCTGGCTCTTCACATTTAATAGAATAGCCATGTTGAAGTTGCCATGGGTAATTTTTTCCTGGCAGTATTCATGACTAGTTTCAGGACTACATTTTCAAATATCATATTGTGTTCATCAATAGAAGGATCACACAAGGGTGTGAGTCTTTACAGACTAATGATAATTATTTTGTAATCCAGGCAAAATAATAGCTTTGTAGTATGTGAATACATGTTTTTTTTCCATTGACTTTATATAGTTAGTACAAGTACTGCTCACTTTAAAACCCATGGTGTAAATCACAGTCTGCTTCAATTGTATTTGTACTTACCTGTCTCAATAGTTTTCATAATGTTATAGTTCTTGAATTGTTTGCTGCTGCATACAATTGTTTTTGCTACACATTTTGTAAATGTACATAGCTAGCAGAGAGATGTACAAATTAGTGTAATATAGGCTTTATATTTATAAAACTGTTGAATGTTGAAAATGCTGCTAAATTTTATATATAATCAAAGTGCCATATTGTTTTAAATATATTTGTAAGAAAGTGTGTATTTCATATCTGTGATGAAGAGAAAAGACTTTTAGTTTAGTATATACATGTAAAACTTCACAAAATTTGTGCTGTTAACATTAAGAAATTTATAAATTGTATTAAGAATACTGAAACTCTCATAGTGCTTGAATAAAACCTGTGATCTCACTTATACCTCTGAATGAGTGCTTTACAAATTTGAAGTTTGCATATGCAAAAAGCCTCATAATTGTCAAATTATTTGGTGATATATATAGTTATCTCTCAGTTTAAGGTAAAATCCAATATATATTACTCTATCTCATTGAGTTTTCCTGATTTTGACAGATCATATGAAAGTAGCACCCTATAAACAAACACATTACATATCCTTCCACCAACATGTGCTTTCCAGTAGACTGTCAAAACATGTTGTTAACATATTATTTTTAAGGAATGCAAATACGTTAACTAAAATTCTTTATGGTATTTTAGCTCACAGATACCTGTATGTAATTAAATTTTGCATGTATTACACCAAGCCATTAGTGTTAATTACAAAACAATTATTAGTTACTTTGAAAATCTATCACTACGGGAAATTATTCAGTTCCATTATTAATTTTCAAATGTTAATTTTGGTACAAGTAGTCATCTTTCTTCCAATGTGCAGAATTTACCACAAAATTATCATGATATATTATTAGATATTATAGCATCAGTTTTATTACAGATTGTTATATTATCACTAAAAATGAAGTTTTTCTGTCAAATACTTTTGTATGGTCACAATATGTATATTCCACGGATACTTGTAAACATCAACACTCACCTCCACAAAAAAATTAACTATGTGAATACAAAAATTTTATTGAGCTGATGCAATTTCAGCTCTCACACTTGTAAAACTTAATTTATTCGCAATACTTGGGAAAGTTAACCAAAAAAACTGACTGATTAAAGTTAATGCCTGGAAAAATTAACAGGTTAAAGTAAAAAGTTAACTTCTGAAGAAAAAAAACTTATTAAAGTTAAAAGTTAAATAATCCCAAAATGTTAGCGTGAAAGAAAAGTGAAAGAATTGTTTTCACTGATAAATTTATTACAAAGAAATACCTACCATATATTACTACTTTGAAAAACATTTTTAAAATTGAAATTTTGGTTCAGTTTCTGAATATTACCTTATTCAAATAGTTTCTTTTCATCAGTCAAAATCATAAAAACTGAATCTACTTATTGGAAAAATTTTTGATTTTCAGAAGCAGTTGCATTTCGAAGTTTCTATCAGCCATCCTGCCTTTCGGTTTGTTGATAATAGTCCCCGGGCACTGTGATTAAATGCGGTAATTAAAGTTTTAAATAAATACCATTCTAATAAAACTTTTAAAATACTGTAACATCAATACATCGAGCACAATGTTCAAGACCAGAGAACAAAATATATAAGTAGAATGGTGATTCACACGAGAAGAATGTCGCTCTGTGCGACTGCAACTGTAAGTATCGATAGGCTAGTACAGATAGCGCGAGTGCCAATATTTGTTTATTGGTTGGTGTATCACGCAAAAGTACTGTTTTTTGCAACATTAGGCTTCCAAGTAGTTACCTTCAACAACAATCATCGGCCACCGAGACATCGAGAAACTAACTATCGTTAACCTAAAATATTAACAACTGAAAGTTGAAAGTTAATTAGTTTCAAAGGTAACAATTAAATTAAAAAATTACTTGAATTTTTAATGATTAATTTTAACAGTTAGTTTTTTAAATCTTTAATCCCAAGTATGTTAGTCGCAAACCTGAATACAAATTGTTGGTTACCATGAAGAAGTGTGTGCATGCACACAGTATCTATAACATCAAATTTGAAACTGTAGTTGGAAATATTACTATTTCATGCCTGATTTTACCCCCCCCCCCAAAAAATAGGTTATCCAAAACTTTACTTTTCTAAAGTATCAAGAACTTTGTAGGCTTCATGGAGAAATTAATTCATTACAGAAAAAGAATTTCTCATTTTGACCCTTCTTATGATGCTTAGAAAAACGTGCCATAAATCACTGCTGAGCTCTCAAATAAACAGCGAGAAAAGAAGGTAACATGAAAAATCTTGTAACAATTTTAAATGGAAGAAAAAACTACAGCACTGTATATAAAGAAAAATTATCACAATGATGTCATGCAAAATTATGTTGAAGAGGCTGACTCAGAACACACAATACACTATCTGGCAATCGCGGTAGAAGTTCCACAGGACTGACTAGAGGCATGGCTTCATGTTCCATACTATTATTTAGTGCACTGCCAGGGTTTTAGTGTCACTTTACAAAGGTGCTGCTGGAGGTTCCAGCTTACTGTCACTAGAAGTCGTCATAATCATCACCAACATGTATGATGATTGGCTCGACAATGGCACGATTGTCCCATGTCACCTCCTGTGACCAGTCTTCTGAAATAAGTCTATCCATGTGCAAGACATAGTTGTTCCACCTGAAACCAGAATTTTATGAAATACAGTAGACTCTCGTACCGTAAACGCATGCACCGATAAACCGTATACACAGTTTCTTTTCTGTGGTCTCGTCAAAACTTCTATATAAACAATGATAAAGCTTGCCACTGCTATAGTTTATCGGATGTTGCATTGGTCGAAGTATATTTCACTCCCGTTACCTAAGATTTCCTGCAATTATTGTTTCTAAGCTGATCGTTTATGTAAATGTCAAGTAACTGGATTTGAAACATGTCACACACGCCGCCATTCATCACTGTTCTGCAGCGCGTTGTTTGTCTTCCCAACACGTCTGCGGGCATGGTGCGACGTGTGAGTCTGGTTTCCTACCTCGCCTTATACGCCTGATGAGAGGAGAAGTGGTTACCTATCAACCAGCACAGCAACCTTGCATTCTCTCTCTGTCTCTCAGCCATGCACCTGCGGGGAATTCAGAGGATTAATTTTAATTTATTTCATTAGACATGCATCTTTTGAATAAACTGATATCCTTAAGTTCCTAATTGACACCTTTTACTGTCTAATAATGGGTAAGCACCGAGCTCGAGTGCAGCATGACTCATGACAGGGAAAATCAGAGGAAATGGTTTTGAATGATTAATTATTAAACACAGTGAAGAAATGAATTCTAGTCACCTTATTTATTCATTTGTCTCAAAATTACAGTTTTTTTGCAGTGAAATATAATTAATTACTTTAAAAGACAGGCATTTGCCACGTGCGCAAGATGTCAGCAACATGAAGCAGAGAGGAGGGCTATATTCTTTCATCCCTCTTGCCACGTCCCCTTTTCCATCGCACCCGCCGTGAACACCGTATCCAATCAATTATCTCTCCATACGCTCTCAACTGATTGTGTTTGTGCGGGATATTCAAAATTTGGCTTTCATTCGGTGTGGATTACAATCAGTTATATGTGGTATTTTGAGAAGATTATTTGCAAGACAGTCTATATACATTTTAATCGCTTTTATAATTGTTTTTCATTTGACTTTTGGTTAAAATCCCCAGTTTCATTTGTCTGTGAGTGTAATTGTCGAAATTTTTCCTTTCATGCCACATGTAGAAGTAAGGGCTTTATTAATTTTAATGCGGGGCTGTATTTCAAGTTGTTATCTGTATTACGTGGCACTGACGAGTTCTCAGGATCCAAGAGAGAGGTGATGCAAGTTTTGAGATTGCCCCCCCCCCCCCCCCCCCCACCATCAGTTTTTGTTTTGGAGCCCATGCAGTGATGTAAGTTTCAGCCAATAGGAGGTCACGAGCCTGGCCAAATGTTATTTTTAGATTCATTTGGAGGAGTGGGGAGAGCTGCACATGGCGAGCTGCGGACTGCTGGCCATGGACTCGTCCGCATACTATGAAAAACCTTTGAGGAGAAGACTTTGTCAGAACGACCACCCACGCCTGCAAGCACCAACTGCCTTTAACTCTTTTTCTTAAACTAACCATCAAAAGTACTTTTGGTTTCAACGTTCTACAAATTATTTCCGCAGCTGTGGGAGGCCGATAGGCATCAAGGAGGAAGGCTCTATTCCTCCCCTTGTCTTTGTAATTGTACTCACTAGTCGAGCTTTTTACTAGAACATTGTTTTTAACACTACTGTGATGATGTGAACCTGCAACTAGTACACCTTCAATAATAAACTTGATCATATTCCAAAATTGAACTAATTTCTTTCATATTTCGTGACACCCATGCTACAACACTCGTGTAAGTAAACCAACTGACTAAGTCAAACGTTTAGCGAAAAGGGCAACGCTACATTCAAGATTATTTGATAAAATTTGTTTGTAGGAAAAATTTGATTGCTGTATTTTGTCTTCCAATTTTATTGTAAAATATAGTTGAATGCGAAAATTTGACAATGTGACAGGGGCTTAAGGGTTAGTTGAGTTCACTGTGTTTTACGCCTGAGCAAGTGATATTTTTCACGAGCAGCAAAGTAGCAAAAACAGCAGTTACTAGTGATGGGTCGTTCGCGAATAAGTGGTTCAAAACGAACTGCTCGCTGTCAAGAGCGACTCGCGAGTTGCTCTTCTTTAGAGAGTTGGATCGTTCATGAATGATGAGAGCTATGGCTCGGCGATTCGCTCCGTCAGCCCAAACTGCGACAACTCATTGGCTTGGGAGAGATAAACAACTGCCAGTGTAACATTTACCATTTTCTAACCTACCCAAATTCTAAGTTAGTTGTACGTCCAAGATATGGATGGGAACTAATGCGTCTCAGTGCTGAGCCCCTTACACCTACAGGGTAGTGAATCCATGCAAGAAGGCATGCATCGTGGCAGAGAGTGATTGGGCAGCCATGGCCATCCTTTTGGGCCATGACCACCTCCCTTAGTGTACCTATAGTTAAAACTATAACTAAGAAGAGGCTGGGAAAAACCGGCATAGGCACCATAAAAACCCAGTTGACAGAAAATAATTCAAAATTGTTACATGCATTATTAGAAAGTGTGACAGGAAACAGATGGGTAAGGACCATGTTCTTTATTAGTAGGAAGAGAAATTCTAGTAGAGAGGGGTGCGGATCTTTTTTTCCCTTGACATGTCTGGCACTGAACTAACCAGTATGGAAGGGTTAACTCCACTCTGGTGGGGGGAAAGGTGCAATGGTGACTTCCTCCTCCTCCTCCTCCCCCCTCCCCAAAAAAAAAAACCAAGTGGATCCCTGTAAACTCAAAGAAGAGGAAATTAATAGCTGCTGACTAATGTTAGCAGAACCAACACTAGCTGGCTTTTACTTATCCTAAAGGGGAAGAAAGTAGCATGTAAAGGAAAGATGAATTAGATTAATTATTCTAAGTTGCTTATTGTTAGATTATGTCCTCGGGGACATAAGTTTAATTCTACTGCTGTGCTACCTCGCAGCGGCCAATCTCTGTAGCCATAGTCTATAACAAAGCATATCTACGGCCATGATGCAGCAAGTGCACGGAGTTTTGTATGATGGGGGATGGTTTCTTCTTTCTTGAGGGGGGGGAGGGGCTCTCACCAGCTGCTGTAAACAACACACCGTCGTCACATTCTCTGCACATAGTTGAAGCTATATCTGCCCAGAGACTGCCTTGGAATCAGCAGTGACGAATGGGCCATATATACAAACAGCTGGCTGGTAATGAGAGGTGTAATTACCTACTGTAATGATCCTGATTGAGACTATTTTAATAATTTCACCTGAAATTATTCCTAGGGCGACTGCGCAGGGCTATGTATCGCGGGATAGTGGCATTACATGCAGGTCTATGGCGGCCTATGCACTAGCAGCGATTTTGGTCGCTTATAGCGCTGGGTTTCTTCAGGATCATAGTCTCCGAGAGCAGTAATTTGATTATTATGCTCTTGGCACGAGTCATAAAACTGATACGCTATTTTTTGGAAGACATCTCTCAACAGCTTTTGCTTTAGCTCAAGAGTGTAAGTATTTGATGGAGTTGTAGCATGGTGCATTGGCAGCCTGTCAGGCATTTATTTTGCACCACCTGTAATTTCTGAATATGTGTTTTAGCACAATAGGCCTGGGCTGAGACTGCATGTGTAATTATGGAGTGAATCATTGATGCTTCATATCCCGTTGTGTGGCTGAAGGCCGGATCCGTGTTTTATCGTTGGATATAAGCCTGCCATGCGAGCGTGGGCAAGATTTCTCTTGATTTCCACAATGCGTTGCCATGCCAGCCTTTTATCTAGAGTGACGACTAAATATTTCACATCTTTTCTGTATGAAATATTCTCTCCGAAGAGATTGGGAGGAAAAATGGCGTTGGCTGAAGACAATAGTTTTGCATTTGCTGAAATTAATTTTTATTCGCCACAGGCGGAAATAATTTTCCAGTTGGTTAAGCTTGTTCTTGTGTGCGCTAAATGGCACTTTCAGCACGATGCAAACGAGTGTATACGACAGTATCATCACCATATACTCCTAAATTAATGTGCCATGTAGGGAGGTGTGGCAACTCATGGGTATACAGATTATACCAAACAGGACCTAAAATACTGCCCTGAGGGACTCCGGACCTAATTTATTTAAACTCGGATGTCGCACCTTTTGCAAATGTGCGACCAGCTAAATAAGATGAAATTAATTTCACTTAACACTCGGGGAAATGCTTTTCAAATAGTTTATCAATTAAGCCTGCGTGGAAAACCCTGTGAAAGGCTTTTTCAACGTCAAGGAAGACTGCTACTGTATAGTGTCACAAATTAAATGTAGTAGTGATGTGCTCAGTGAGCCATACTAATTGATGAACTGTGGAATGGCCTTTCTTATTTTCTTGAAGCCTGAAGCTAAACTGCTCATTAGGGAATAAATTTGCAGTAGTTATATGCTGTTCAAGACGATTGAGCAGGACTCGTTCGTAGATCTTAGAGAGCACACTAAGAAGGCTAATTGGACTGTAATTTTGTAGTAATGTCTTGTCTTTACCAGGTTGACGTGTTCTTGATGTCCATGTATCCCTTGTGCCTGTTTGTACCACCGCGGACGTATCAACCACAACAGTAACACCCGACTGATTGACACTAGGTCTCTGTCACGATCAGTGCGGGTCGACAAGAACTGTGTGCTTACACTTGTCTTGCCGCTCTACAACCTGTGGGCCGAGGGCCGCCATATTTTTAATTTATTACAAAAGGGAGCTCTCATAATAAATTGAGATGTGGCCTAAAAGGGTGTTTCCTGTGGAGTCACGGCCGTTAGACCACATAAGTGAAATGCACCTGACATCACAGGAAGTGAAATACAAACGCATAATACCATTATTCGCTGTATTTCACTAACCAAGCATACATATCTTACGAGGACAAATGTATTCATCTTTCAATAATCAGCCATGGAAGGCACCATATCATCCTTCAAGTGCAGTGATATACTCGTGACGTCACATTCTTAGCCATATCAGGGGCTCCGACATTCACGGGTATTTCCTCATTGTGTTTATAATCAGTAACCATAATTATGCGCAGTGTTCATTTGTGTAATCATGTTATTTTTAAGGTTACGTTTTCTCATGTTTTGCATTTGGCGGGAGCCTCGTCGACTTCGCCGAGGCTGCGACTATCTTAAAGCAGACTTCAGCACTCGAGCCATCCGGCAGGACGAGCGGTAAGCTCCTGCGTTTACCCCCCTCGACAATTCAACTTAGGCCGATTTCATTCAGGACAATAGTGTAACGTAAAACAGGAACCTTTTTATCTTATATTTAGCCAAGGGGATGCCCGACTTGCTCCTGAGGTAATATTTCAGGACTTCATTCTTGCAACTGTGCGTCTTTCACTTAAGCTTTCGTAAGGTCCTCATCTTATTTCACAGCAAAGTCCACTGGTAGGCAATGAGTACCAGGACGCATTATTCAGAGCACGCATTATTTTGTTTTCACGATTATACTATACTAACAAAATATTTCTTATAGCATGTACGAACATCTTCTTAACAAGGAGTGTTAATTCATACAGCAAGTGTAGTATAGATTAGTTTATTATGGGTATTTTCTCCTTTTTACTAGCATTCCCCTACCACTTGACAATGCTAATTGTATAATGTTAGTATAATACAAGATGTATGTAATGTATCATATTTGAATCGGTCATTTGAGAAACAACGTAAGTCCAAAAGTACTACTTTTCATGGGGGGGGGGGGGGGGAAAAAACACTTTAATGGTGAAAGTTACCTATATATCTGAACAGTCCTTTTATAACACATACAATGAAAAGTGTTTCTGTGTTTAAATGTAAGAGGGACGTGAATTTCAAATTTTTTGACTTATGGTGTTTTAAAAGTTAACGGTATTTGCAGCATAAAATGATAGTCAAACAATTTGCATCATGTATATCGCTACAAAATATGTCAATAACACCTCTTTGTACAATCTAACATCATGTCCCATATGACATTCCATACTAATACCTGTGCACGCACATCCCTCTGTAAAAGGCCTGCAAGTAATGTCCTTCTGGGGTTAACTTGTGGACACAGTCTTACATGGACTTCTGGTTTTTCAATCCAACATCTCATGCTCTGTAGAAGAGTCTGTACAATAGTTGGCCAAGAAAACAGCTCGTTGTAAGATACCTGGACATCTTCATCTCGTAAAAATAGTTGAAATGTTCATAGGTCAGACATTTTTTACTCATTGATGGGGAGAAAGCCATTGGAGCAGGCCTTGATTAGTGGACGTTCAACAGGTGTGTTGCGCTTGTGGGCAATGTGGAACGTGTGCTCTATAAGGCCATCGATGAAGTCCCTGTCTTGAACTGCACCTTTGTAGTCGCTGGAGTGAGTGAAATGCATCAACCGTGTAATTTTCAGGGATATTTTCTGTACTCTCAGCACACCCCTGCCACGAGATTCTTTGCATACAATGATTTTTCTGTAGTTACTATCACCCCAGTCTTTGAAATCAATATCATCACCTGAATCAGGCAACTCAACAAGAAAGTGATTGTTATTAGCGGATTACAGGGTCAATGCATCCAACTCTTTTACAGTGTATATTCTGTCGTCATTTCAGTGTCCTCTTGATCACTGCAAAATCCCGGCCACTGGAAAGTACTGATGTATCGTTTTAAACATTCCTGTTGAGACAAGGGCATTTGACAACCTGTTCTCTCTGCTGTGTTGTAAGAATTTCTGACGACACCTGAAACAGAAAACAATTCACCATGTGTATTATTAGGTTATAGAGGTTGTGCACTCTTACACTTTATTAGACTGTATGTCAGTGTACTTTATTGACAAACATACCAAAAATGCTACTTACTTGCAGTTGACCCCAGGTTTCAATTCAGCACATTCCTTTCCTGCAGAGTTCGTATATGAGGATCCATTGATTCCAGCTTTACTTCAGACGTCCCAGCTTACGTTGCATTAAGTCATTTGAGAGCATAAGTCAATTTACCACCAAAATAATGAGGTTCAGGTGTGTTACTGAAACAATACAGGAAACTGGGCATCGTGTAAACTTTCTGTTATACTCATAGGCACAACAGAAGGCATACAAGTAGCAGAAGGGAAGAAGGAACGCATCCGTTCACGCCCACACGTTATTTAAAGTGCTACTAGAAAGTTGTAAATGGCAGGCAAACAACTCGCAAGAGACACGGGTACAAATTCATCCAAGCTTTATATGTAGGTGCTTTGTGGTGCAACCAAAAGGTATGGCGATTATTTCTTTTTTTTCCCTGAAGACTGCATTGGTTTAGATTTTAACGTATGAGTACTATTAATGCATGGAAAATAATATGAGTAATGGCACTACTTATGTATGGAAATCAAGATACTGTATTTACATGTATGTACGATGGATATTTATGCCACTCATTAAATCATTGGCATATTATTTAAACAAGGGCGTAGCTAGGGATGTACTCTTGCCTAGGGGGGGGGGGGGGGGGGGAATTTCTTACATCTATTTTTGAGCAAAATACAAAACCTGTATTATTTCAAATTTATAGTTGCATAATTATTATAATCAATCGCTTCATGTACAGGTATGGAACCACACAATGCTATAAACATTCTTCACGTTTAAGGCAGATCAAATATTTCTTTAATTAATTACCATATAATAAAACTTGTCATTTTGTTTTCAAATTTTATTTTAATTTTGAAATGGTTGTCTGGGGAGTGGATATGTCCCAATACATCACCCCCCATCCTGGCTATGCCCCTGTTTTTAAATGTGTAGCTTTAATGAGCATAACAATTAATCTTGTGCTCTTCATAATTAAACATGCTTTTACAGTTATATGGCCAAAAGAAGGAAGAACTATTACAATATTAAACTTAAGGATTTCATGTGTGTCTGTTAACATTATAGTCTGTCTCGTGTAAGGTTTCCAGATTTTGACAGATTGTATGAAAGCAGTACCTTGTAAACAAACAGAATACATGTCCTTCCGACACCATGTGCTTTCCATGTGACTTGTCAAAACATGTCGACATTATGTGAATTTTCGCATGACATTTCAAACATGCCAACTATAGGCCTAATTGGGGAAAATATATGATTACACATCTTTTTTTTAATATCTGATTGTAACATCTACATTGTGTTATCAAAATACTATCAATAAAATATATTCATACTCTTACAATTAATTAAACAGATATTATTAATTACTACCAAATCAATAATCACAAACACAAAAAAAAAATATTTTAAATCAATAAATTTCTTTGGACTTGCAAGTTTTCTACTCTCAGAACAGGAAGATTTTTGAGGCAGGATAGAAAGACATTGACATTCGTTACAATTAACACTTTAATCAAAATTAAATCACACATGTTAAACAATTTAACAGAGAATACAGAAACGTACCTGGCCCGAAATGTGATCAAAATTGTCTTCTTTATATGTCTCTTGAAAAATTTAACGATTTCATTAAAAAAAATAATGTGAATCTCGCATAGTTAGCTGATGTGAGCATCAGAAAAAAAAAATTTATTCGCAACTGAGCTGTAAAATGAACTATGAACAAACAAAAGTCTGCTGGAGTTCTATGTAAAGGTATTGTCACCAGTACCTTAAAAAAATCGCATTTAGGCAGTGAACAAACACTATAAGAGTTAGGTCTGTCAAATCACACACAGAAATAGTTAATTAGAACTGTAAAAGTCTTCTACAATCAATAATTAGGGAACCTTTTTCTAGCAATTACAATAAGATAAGCCTGTACAAAAACCATTCCTCACAAATCGTGAAGACTGGTGATCAATAAGTCGTGAAACCTAGTGGCAATTACATCAAACACATGGCCATATGTTCTATTACAGTAACGTGGATATTTAATATACATGCCCATCATCACTCAAAAGAAAATTTCAGTACAATTTGTTGTCCTATACGATTAGTATTTATTACCATAGCTAAAAAAATTTCCACAGAAAGAAAATGTACTTTACATAGTCTTTCTGGAGAAACAAAACATTATATATCGCAGTTTTAACGTAATTAGGCCTAAATAATTAGTATTTAGTTACAACTGCATTCGTGGTTTTGGTCTACACACACGGGCGAGCAATGTAACTTCGATATTTGGTGAAGTCAATACTATTAATTGTTTGTTGACCAAACAAAAATTAATTCAACTGTAACATTAACATACTTTCTAGGAAATGAAATGAATGCTGAACATTTAAATGTTGTCTGCTAAAAACCAGCACACAAAACTTAACATGTTTACCTTAATTATAAAAGAACAAACAAGCATTTGCCTAAGATATTTACATTTCCCCATCAAAATACACCACACTCCAAATATTCACACACATAATTTATCGCTATTTACTTTGCGACATGTTTTGATGAAATTCCATACAATTGGCCGGTCGTTTCCATTTTTTTTAATACCACTGGACGACTTTCGAGTTCTCCCATTAGTAACATGTCTTCGACTCCTTTGGCAACACGTACGATGTCTTGCTATTGTTGGCGATTGCATGAAGGATTTTTAAGCCGCTGCATTTTAAATAATTAGTCACACAACATTCATTAATTTTATTTAGAACTTCTAACTTGATACGCCCGCACACAAAAATTGCGTCTCACAATAACAACATGGCGTCCAGTCGTTGGTTGGTGAAGATAAACAGCCCTGCTTTTTAATTATTTCTGTTATGCAATTTACCAAATTTGAAACTGTGAACACGTTTAATAACCTTATACAGAATACTATAACATAATATTATTTACGTTTATTCCAAAATGTTCAATTTTTTTTTATTTGTACTGTGTACTATTTTCTTTTTTGCCTATGAAAGAAAAAATACATGTTATTCAGGAATACCACCATTGCATCACATGGCGGTCGGCTGACATTCGTTATTTCAAATACGACGCTAATGTATTACACTTAAATGCATTGTCAGCAGTAGCTGTCAAATTCTGGAAGCCTTAGTGAGACAGACTATACTCACGCTATACAGCTCAAATGATCTACTTTAGAAAAAAATTGGTGTGATTAGCAAACAACCACTGCTCATCGACTGTACTGTGCTGGTACTTGCGTATTATTACTTTTAGACTGAGATATTCTGGAAATAAAAATTTTATAACAATAAAGTAAGTTATAAGCAGCCATAATGTGTCACATAAAAAACTTGATATCCATCGGAGATTCAAACACTATACTCCATAATTACGTGTCACAGACAGCTCGCTAACTCACTGAACTACACAAACCACTTACAGTGCACACGTGTGATAAGATATTATATAGAAAATAAATCCACAGTTATAGCGTATTTTATAAAGTGGTGTTTATTCTTTTATTATGACCGTATGAGTAATATGCAACGTTTCCCGTTACTTATGCATACATTATGTTTCATTTTGTTCATTCATATGTTTTACAGAACTTGTAACGAGATTCGAGAGTATCAAATGATACGTCGAGCGAGAGCCGAGATGTTAAAATGGTTTTTCTTGTTCACTTACTGCTTGCTAACGAATTAATTTTCTGATAGGTCACCAAAATTCACAACCAAGACTTAAATTTGCATTATATCATGTAATAAGCTAGATATTTTTTAGGCTATGATACACACAATATATTTGCTACAAGCACAAGCGGCCGGCAATAACCTTGCATTTACGAACCACAGTAAATGACATACAATCCTGCATAAAAGGACGTTTTGTTTTTATTATCAATGGCAAATAACTGTGAAATTGACGAGGATGAAAATTACGTGTCTTCGGGATTTTATGTTTGCAAACATACAATTGAATTCATTCAAAGTAGACCGATTTAAAGAATTTGAAACTTATTTCTTTTCGCATGTGTTGAATTACCGTCGAAATGTTTCAAAAGGTAGCCTATCTGGGTATAAAAATATATACTTATTGTCCACAGTCCAAGACAGTTGTCAAACAGGGTAGTAGTAATTAAATTAGAGATTAAATTCCATAGACCTTCTGCTGACTGGGGCATGTAGCAAATTAAACACAGCTGTTATTGAAACCATTTGTACCAATTCAAAAATAACTCGTAATTGTACTTAAAACTACTGATTTTTAAACAAAATACTACTGATAGCTTTCGCAAATGGTTGGCTCCTTTGCAAATAAAATTTATGTGTCTAGCTTTTTTTTTTTTTTTAGTAAACAGTTAGTGTATTGTGCTATTGACTATTGCACATGCATCTGGTTTAATGGTTTTAGTGCAGTTTTCTAAACAAAATAAATAAAATTACAATTACTGTCAAAACCACATTCCACCACACACTCTGATTGGCTAAAATGTCAACCTTGTAAGAAACCTTCCATCAAAAATTGCACCTGACGAATTACGAAAACGTCTATAAAATGGCCAGCAGATGGCCAAATCTTCCATGGAACTATCCACAGAACCAGTAATGCAAGTTTGCATAGTATCTTCCAAGGAACCTGTCATGGCACATAGGCTTAAGACATTATCTTGCACAGTTCTCAGTTTCTGCACATGGCTTTTTTGCACATTTTTAGTTCCATTTTCGATTTGTGCAGCTTTTCGTGTTCTGTTGAAGTTTCAATAACAATCGTTTCGTAATGTGACTATTATTTTGCACGCTATTTTCCAGCAAAAGGCAGTGTTAAAACCCCGTTAAATTATCATGATCCAGAACAGATACAGAAAAAACTTGTCTCTTCTTTTTGCATGAATCTGGCTTGATGTGCCAGATTTCTTGTGGGAAGTATCAGTTGTTTTATTTATGTACAAAAATTTCTGAGTTGTTCTAAATACCACAAAGCAGAGCGAGCTAGCAGCAAGTGGCTGCAGGGTGATAGTCTTTGTTCATGATAATTGTAACTAATTTTGTCTGTAATAGGAATGTACATCTGTGTGTGATTTTACCATGTGATATTTGTCTTCGAACATGCCAGAAAAGTGTCTTTAATATACTGTGGCTCGAGAAACTGTTGTAAAAAGAATGGCTTTATTGCGATACAGGCAAGCACAAGGCAAGCCGTCAACCGTGAGGTAAAGCGTTCGATACAGGCCGTATGGAAGAATCAGCATAGTCCTTAAAAAGTCATTATTTATTTCTTACCTGAGGGAGTATGAACCATGTGTAAGTGCAACAGTAATTTGTGAACATGAACACATGTCATTTTCAAGAGTTACGCAACTAGCAAATACGGCGTGTGCCAGTAATAGCCCATCAGGCATAGTAAGCAAGTTAATGACAGTATTTTCAAACAATATCAGTCAGCTCCATTTATTTTTGCAGAACACATTTAGATTTCAGAAATAAACTTTTACTGCATTTTTCCAAAATAAATTTCAGGACTTTCACAGCCCTAGTGCCAGAAAACGCATGTGCCTCACGAACAGCTGTCACAGCGCAATAAAGGACAGACAGCAAGGCGCTGGATGGAACAATCAATATCCCCCCGTCACGATGCACTGGTCAGCCGTGCAACATGTCGTCCCAGCGGACAAAACAGCTGACAGCTGCAGCGTGAGCCTGCGCAAGTTATGTCATCAGCACTAAACACGCACAGCATGGTTTCCCAATTTGATATACAGCAATTAATATGTAAACAGTGTAAGAAATTACCTTCAGTGGGAAACCTAACCAACCATGTTCCAATATGCAACTGTACACCAAAAATAACATTCACAACAGCATGGGTACAGTTAATTGGGTACAACCGGTGCCCAGCATACAATTGTAAAAGGGCCGGGACAGACATAATTATATGTTGAACATGTGCATGTCGGTATCACTGAGAATGTGCGAGGGCAGAACAGTGGTTGGTAACCAATAACAGCAATGGGGTCACTTGAGTGCTGTCAGTGTGAACAAAAATGGCAACAAACTGCACTATTCACAGCCAGTTCACCCCCAGCAGGGCAATTGTGCACTGCCTTTGGAACGAAAGAAAGCAGTGCGATTGTTGCAGTCTACTGTACCGTCTGTTCAAAAACTTGTCCGTGCGATAAACTTTCAGCAAGGGAGCGCGAGACACATTATGCATTTCTCAGTGATTACCGGTGTGAGGAGTGGCGTGCAAGGAAGGTAGCATTGCGGTACCGTCATGACCAGAAAAATACTGTAGAATCAACATCATTAGCACCCATTTCACAAGCGCCTGTATTTGTGTCCGCAGCCTTCACACTGCAAAGCCAGTGTGACGACAGAACAAGGGACAACCGGAAACGTAAGCATAAAGCAGAAGAGGAACAACAGCCTAACATAAAATTGTGGATGGAACACAGTTCCAAGAAAACCCACAACAATCAAACACAGGAATTTTACAGCAAGGAACGAAACACAACAGCAGCGAACGCTTCAAAATGCCTGTACAGAGAAGCAAGACGGAGCACTTGTATGAACATGTGGCCAGTTGACGCATAGGTTGTGCATTGGTCGGTTGAGAGTTGTAAGCACCAATCTGCAGTATTCAGGGTGTACACAATTCTCAACTGGACAGTACTGTCCAAAGCTGCAACCACATGCGAGCATCAGCAAGTCAGCCGCAGCAGAAACAAACCCGCTCTCGCATGCTACAGAAAGTAAAGTAGTATGAGCGCGGGAGGATAAGGTCACAAGTTCAAAAATCGCTAACCGCAATTACCTCCCAAGATCATGATGCAGCAACATGACATTGTGGTTAAAAGTGTCACAGTTGCAACAGAACGTTTTTGCTGCCCACATCGTAAAATACGAAGGGAGGAAAAACACAGGTGCAGATAGCGCGACAAGCATACTGCATGGCATCGTTCTATGCCACCGGCTAGCAGAGCGTGTGTCAGTATCAACCAAATGAAGCGAAAAACCAGCAAACCCTTGCATCATGGGCATCAGTGGGGACGATGCAACAACTAGCAGTTCGCACAACTCATGGGTCAGACAGACAGTGATGCAATATATATGGCAGAGTTGCTGTCCAAGCCAACCCTTTGGGTAAAATTGTGTGCATTACGGAAGGGTGGTGCAGGTGATCAGTGATGCAACCACAACACAGAAACAAGGCTACAGCTGACGGGGGAATGGGCCACATTCGGCCAGAGAGCGATGAGTCATTTCATCCTCGTTCAAACGAGTAGTAGGAGCAGGATCGTTCCGAACAGTGACAACTCTCGGCCGAAATGGAAGGCGTCCAAGATCACAGCAACTAATGTGGACTTCTAAAAGTATCACCCAAAGTAAGTCAGTGGGGACAACTGCAGGCCCGATCAGCTCACAGGGAAGCATTCCACCGGACTATGCCGAGGCATCTAAGAAGACATGCATCCCGGCTGACCTTATGTCGGAGAACCTCCTCATATGCGACGGGGAAAGGGCATCAGGATCAACATGTCTGCACATAAGCCACCACCTTTGTCCTCGCCGGTCACCAGAGAGGGGGCGCTTGACGTGCTCCGGTTGTCCACATATCTCTTGTGCCCATTTGTACCACCACAGATGCATAAACCACAACAGCAAACCCAACCGATCCACACTAGGTCTCTGTCAGATCAGTGCAGGTTGACAAGAACGGCGTGCTTACTTTTCTTGCTGCTCTGCAACCTGTGGGCCGAGGGCCATGATATTTTTAATTTATTACAAGAGGGAACACTCGTAATAAATTTATATGTGGTTTAGACGGGTGTTTCCCGTGAAGTCACGACCATTAGGAATAACAGCCATTGGAGGAAACACGGGGGTAAGGCCGCCGTTTTACCTTACGCCTTTCCGATGTGCACAATGTCAGCGGACCTTGTGGCTGAACCTGGTGTGCTACATGGGAGAGGCAAATCAGTGGATTTTGCATAGTGTTGCACCATAGTTAACTACGGAAGCCGCCTGTTATTCCATAGATGGTTGTACGAAACCTGCAGATAGCAGGACTTAACCATGCTTATAAAAGTGAAATGCATCTGACATCACAGGAAGTGAAATACAAATGCATAATACCATTATTTGCCGTATTTCACTAACCAGGCATACATATCTTAAAAGGGCAAATGTATTCATCTTTCAATAATCAGCCATGGAAGGCACCATATCATCCTTCAAGTGCAGTGATATACTTGTGATGTCACATTCTTAGCCATATCAGGGGCTCCGACATTCACGGGTATGCCCTCATTGTGTTTATAATCAGTAATCATAATTATGTGCAGTGTTCATTTGTGTAATCATGTTATTTTTAATTTTACGTCGCAGGGCGAAGTCGGAATGACATCGCAAGACAATATCGGTGGTACGTCGCAAAATGGCGCAAGACTGTCGCTGAGACGTTGCAAGGCAACATGACACAGTAACCTTAGCATTTTTTTTTTTTTTTTTTACCCATTATCTTGATACAACAGTAGAGTAACGTTTGCAGATCACTCAAGTTGAACACAAAGCTGTTGATTAATATTGTTGGCTGGTGGAAATATTTGTGCAGATATTGCAAAACACTGGTAGTTTGCAATCATTACATTCTCAAATTTTTCAATGCACGTTTACACTATTATACTTCTATTCCTTATACCACCAGTGCATACATGCACTTAAAAAACTAACAGGCATTATTTAGCAACTGAGTGATAGTCTGGCATACAATGCAATTCTCTGTAACCACTGCACACTAAGTTTATCATTCAATGATTTTAGAATAGCGTAATATTGTTCCATTTATTTGCATGTACAGCCCTCTTTTGTCTGAAGTGGCAGCAATGAAAATGGAACTCATTAAATGTACTAATTAAACGTAATTTGCATTGCTATAAGAAATAAATTATGTAAGTCTTCAATTCAGTTACTACAAATAAAATATGCTAGTAATCACTTAGCACTTCAAATTGCAGTAATACCACTTTAAATGTGAAAGAAAATAAGCATTTCAAAAGAATTTTAAATATTGAGATGTCAGTTATCGTGGTCATCGGTAAATGTGTAAGTGGGCAGGATGGTTCAAAGTGTTACCATTTAAATAACATAAATTATTATGCTCACCACACAAGTACGTTTTTGATTACAAATACAACAGGAGGTGAGCCCATGGACTAAGCCACCATCGGTGAAGCAGGTAAATGCAATATACACAAAAAAAAGGTCCAAGTGACTGAACCATAACTATGGTACATATTATAGTACCCACTTTAGGTAGGGGGAGTTATCCAAAGGGCGTGACTTGTTTTAGAGGGGATAGGGACTTAAAAAGAAAGAAAAATACAAAATTCCAACAAATACCCAAAAAATTAGCCATATAGCACATACAGAAGGCGATAATTGTTGGTGATGGTAAAGGGGGGGGGGGGGTGGTTGAACGTTCGAATGGCCTAACTTCACATTGGGCGAGGGTGGGGTATAGGAAGACAACCCTCCTTCAAATCCCACTAAAATATCTGTCGGAAAATACGTCTCCCAGGCCAAAAGGGTGCAAACAGTGGGGCATAAACTCCCCCCCCCCCCCCTCGCCGGCAGGGGAAGATGGCCTAACTTGTTTTAGGGGGGGATAGAGGACTTAAATAGAAAGGAAAATACATTAAATATTAAGCCATATAGCACCTACAAAAGGTGAAAAAAAGTGGATGGGGAGAAAATTTTGAGGGTGAAAGGGGATATGAAGGTTGAAAGGACCTAACTTCCCATTGGGGGAGGGTGGGATATAGAAACCCTCCCTCAAGTCCCACGAAAATCCGCTGAAAATCATGCAAGCCTGGGGGACAAATACCCCCCAACCCAAAAGTAGATCGTGGTCGGCAACCATAACACGCTTCCTTCTCCATGGGGCACTTTCGATACCCCCTCCTCTTTGTTTGGGTGTAAAGTGTTGGACGCCACAAACTTTTGTTCTTGATTAATAGTACATAGATTGTGTGTATTGCTATTTTATTTTTTCTTCCTCTTTGCGATTAAGGGGTGCTGACCTCCCATCAGTGTGATCCAGGTTTGATTCTAGGCAGGGTAGCCCTGGATTTTCACATGTGAGATATGTGGCAGACAGTACCGGTGGGTTTTCTCGGGGAACTCTTGTTCACTATGCCCTTGGATTCTATCACTGCTCCGTGTTCACCTCATTTCACCCACTTTGGCACAATCAGTTCACTGCATCAACAGCTTACTTGCACAATTTGGATTAGCTGATCACTTTAACCGTGCTTCATGGTTTACAATCGTAAAAAGCCAAAAATTCTGATTTACATTTTTAATATTCCAGAAAATTACATTCTTTGTATTACAAATTCTGATAATTTAGTCCATGTCAAATCAAAGGAGGGGAAAATGGTCAGTTCTATAACGTGATATTTCTGTACTTCTAAATTAAGATAAAATAATATCCTCTTCAGTCCCTCCAATGTTAACAGTGAATCCTTTACAAACAATAGTATTTGCAATGTAGTCTACATATGTACATGGAGATGGAGCTAGTTCTGTCCCCTCA
Organism: Dryococelus australis; assembly: GCA_029891345.1. Lineage (NCBI taxonomy): Eukaryota > Metazoa > Arthropoda > Insecta > Phasmatodea > Phasmatidae > Dryococelus > Dryococelus australis. The sequence goes on from CM056993.1 coordinate 146,374,227, forward strand.
AATTAAAAAAATTTGGGTAAGTATGCATTCAAACACAAAAATTAATAGGTGACAACTCTCTTTAATATTGAATAAGCTTTCCAGTTCTGCACAAAAATATATTTTTTTATTCAATTTAGAAACTTAGCGCACAAATATTAAAATGATAAATGCTTCTACATGGCATGATGTAAATAAGAATATTTCTAAAACACATTAGTACGCTGACAGATAAATTAAATATTTCTAAGTGACTATGCAAACATCACTAATACGCTGTTGAAGTTGATGTCATTTCCGCTTGCGTTTCATAGTAACCACTGCATTGGAGAGAGACAATCGTTAATCTGCTGTGTTTAAGTTTTTATTTAAGTAGGGAGGCTCATATTTTATCTGTACAAATACCTTCCACAAACATGTCTGTCATGTGACCGAAACAATATATTTAAGCAGTACTTGATAGTATTAATTTTCACCTTTGCAAATACGTAGTGTTTCGAAACCTGTTTTACCCCAAGTAAATCAACCCATATTTGTTTACTTTCATTTTCGTGCCACGTGCATCACCAATAAAATTCGAAGTTGACATGTATGTATTTTCCCAGACTACTGAGGGACCACTTAATGAAGTAGTTGTAAATGTTAGTTTCTTAGTGCCAGCTGTACTACAAATAAAGAAATTGGTTTCTTTTAATTGAATGACTATGGAACCAGCTGATGAATCCAGTGTTTGTAACTGTAATTTCCAAGATGTAAATAAGGACAATCACTGCCTACTTGGTAGAGCTATTAAAGGTAGTGTTATTACACATGTGAGCTATCACCGTTTTGACATGTTTTATACCATAAACTTTTGATATGATTTATGATTATTTAACTAAACACGAATTCGTGTAATCAGATTTCCCTTGAGCGAAAGTTTCTTGCACTTTATAAATCATGTAGCCCTGTATGAATATTATATATTAAATGAAAAATTGTTTTGACACTTGCCTTTGCAGCAAAGCTAATGTCGCAGGAAATTATAATTACATATACAAACATACAGACAGAAAACCAACCAAAAATAGTTGCCAAAAGGTAGGCTTACTTGAAGATCACAGAGAAAACTCTGTAGATGGAATTCAGTTAATAAGCAGCTAATTAACGAGAAAAAAACTATTGATGGACACAACAATAACAAACGCATTGGTCTTCTTGCAACTAAAAAATTTATTTTTCTGAATTCTATGTGTTCACGTCTCTGTTGACAACTATTCCTGTTTGTTTTTGTGTGTTTATATGTGTAATTCCAGTTTTCTGCAACGTAAACTCTGCTACAACAGTGTACATTCTAAACAATTTATTATTTGTGTCATATGTCACTGCGGCAGACCTCGCAAAGTCGAAACTTTGGGTGATGATTATGTCACTATTGTAAACATTATAATCAGCTCTTGTCAAATTACTTACGAATGTTTTAAAATTAAGTAGGTAAACTGCTAAAGTTTTCACATGCCACATCCAGGAATTCATGAATACTCTGTATAATTTTCTTTAATTTAATTTTCTTTTCTGTAAATCTCATCTCTTAAAGTTGTGTGTATACATGTATGTAGATACATTGCAACCAATTTATTATATTTGACTACTTCCAGTATGTACTATACCTAAGAAAGAAACAAGTAAGTATAATTATAAAAAACAAATGAAGATGTGGAAAATACTATCCCTCCCACTCAGAAACCAGATCTATGATAAGCTGGTAGAAAATTTTAGTAATTGTTACAATCATTTTTCTTTAAATTCAACTTTGTAATTGTTTTTACCCAAATATAATTTTTAAAATGAGGTTCCTCTCCTCCCTTCCTAGGGAGGCGGGGGGCGTTTAGTGGTAGGACATTTGCCTTCCACCAATGTGATCCAACTTTGTTTCCTTGTGAGGTTACTCACAGATTTTCACATAGGCCTATAGGAAGTGTGCTGATTGATGCTGCTGGCTGACACGTTTTCTCTAGGTTTTCCTGTTTTCCTCACCCTTGTGCTACTCCATATCCACCATATTTCACCCGCATTAGCTCTCAACACCTTGGTTGTTACAAATCACCTAAAACTCTCTCAACTCCTCTCTTCTTAAGATTTTTGCCGTAGTGGTGTAGCGGCTAGAGTGCTCGCTGTATCATGCCGGAATTACAGAGCCACGACGCAACGGCCAACAGTCAATGAAATACAAGATAGATAGTCGTAAGCCTGACCGATTCTGTGATATGGTTAATCGCAGTATCTAATTTTTCAGGGGAGTCTTTAGAGACTTGCAGATCCATCTGTTCTTCTAAATAATTGTGAAAGCCATGCCAGTTCGCATGCTTATGATCTTTAATTTTTTGTTCTGGCATACTGTAAATATCCAGAGGATTAAACTGTATGTGGACAGGGTAATGATCGGAGGTGAGTTTGTGGAGCACTTGGAAATTAAAAGTATAATTTAGTCCCTAGCTGAGTGCAATATCTTGGTGCATGCAGCATTCCCCTCTACGACAGTTTGCCCACCGCTAAGTACTCCAGTAGTGCAACACTCATCTGCAATCTACCCACACAATCAGTGCGTGTGGCTGTGAGAGACGTCACACAGGTAGTGCAGTGTAGGGTTAGTGCAATAGTGCCATTCAGTGATCACACGGGTATACAATGGACACGGGCAGCATGGCGCAGACGAATCTGAACCTTCACTCTCTATTTTTATTTCGTAACGGCAAGTGAGGCCTTTAAGGCTGACGCCAATTAATATATTCCTATTAGACTTTGACAGACGTTCAATAAAGACGTCCATTCTTTTATCAACCACAGTGTAATGTGTTTTAGTTATTTTTATGTTTTATTCATTCAACACGTTACCATCCACATTTCACTCACCTTGTTCATTCTATGTTATTTTTTTAAGTGTGTTGTGAAGGAGGATTTAATTGTGTATTTTTAGCATGCAGAAAGTGTGGTAAGTCCAGTGTAGTGTTAGTTGTACTGGAAAGTAGATCGATGTGACTCGCCGGTACGCCAAACCAGCCAGCACGTCATCTCTACTTCGTTAGTCATAGCTCAGCGTATGGAGGAGTAGGTTGCGTGCGTGGCATGTCTCGCATTTCGCGTCCGAGTGGCACTCCAACTTTTGTGAACCAACCATTTAATCTGCAATAGACTTTAATATCTGGAACCGATTTGTTTAAGCCGCTCTGGACTCCTCTCCTCCACTTTCCTAGTGGTTGCTTCGCCTGGGGAAGCTTAATTTCACTTTACGTTTTATTGACCACATGCCTTTTTGTCAGTGTCATCTTACTGGCAGGCTTAAGCCCGGCTCGTGCATAAAGTGGTCTCCTAGAGGGACATGTAAGCGTAACCTGAAATAAATCTTACGTCAAGGAAACTGCGTTTATTATTTCAGATCTGTCTATGGACTTTAAAGGGCACAGACCCTATGTCCCGCAGAAGTGTAACCTTAATCTATTGTATCATATGTGTTTGCTTTTGTGTATTTTAATTCGTCGTGCTATTTTTCAAGTGTAACTGGCGTGTGGCTAGTCCACATAGCCCACTGTGCAGCACGCAAACCACATAATTATTATTCAACTATGAGTACCAGCACGTCAAAAGGATGCCACCTTGATCGTAGGCCGAACGACTCTGAGACTACAACAGAACTTTCTACCAGAGTATGGCATCATGCTATGATGCCTGGCGCCTGGGTAAATATATCCAAAATTCTTCAGATTTCTCTGAAACCTGTGACATGTGCCATGTCTCTGGTCCTAGATCGTTCCCCACTTCGTCCTATAAACTAGAGATGGGTGAATGGTTCTCAAACGAACCGACACACAGCAGAACTCGTAAGAGCCAGTTCACGAAAAAAGAACCGTAGTTCGGCGGTTTACTGACACAAAGAGCTCCGTAATTCTCCACCCCCTCCTCAAGTTAGGTTCGCGGCGGATCGCGGTTTGTGGCTCTTCTTCGCTCAGTTCTTTCACTCTCCCGGCTTAGCACCCATTCTGATCCCCCCCACCCGTGGTTCTCACTTATTTCTCCACTTTCGCCCCCTCTCTCGTTAATTCCCTGAACTAACGCAAGCAATAACTAAACTATTCATCATTCCCGCGAGAAGGCTCTGTAGCAAATTGGTTTTGCCTGTAATTATTTTACATTTCGTTCCTTAATGCTAGGTCGAAGACATTTGTGTGTATCCATTAATTCATTGTGGTGCAATTTTTAACACAGATTTATTTATAACATAATTTCATATTGTTTAGTCTCGCAGTATAATTTTGTGATATTTTATTTTAGTGGTCATGTTTGTTTCATTTGGGAGATTTTATTTCTGGTTACAAGAGACAGTATCGTGCTTTCAAATTACAACATATAAGATCGTTAATATAAAAATAATATTTTTTTTTATAAATTTTAAGAACTCGCAATTACAAATTGTTTTTAAATCCCGGAAATGTTCCAAAAATGTTGATTTGTGTGGAAGATTATAATTATAGCACAAGGTAATGTCTGGAACGAATTTATTTATGCTGATACGGACAAAATTTGCTAGTTCAAAAGAAAATATTGATTGCCAGTGACTATTTTTTAAAGAAATTTAGCCTATATGAGTCAAGAACCGTACTGAATGGATGAACCATACAAAAGAGCCGGTTCATTACAGTGAGTGAATCGGTTCTGAACCACTCCTCTTAATGAATGATCTTGCCCAGGGAGTGGCTACGTCCTATACCGAGCAGTGTTAAGGCTGTTGGTGCATGGTATTAATTTCTGTTTAAAATTACAAGACATTACACAATTTGCTTATTAATACTAAAATGTATTAATAAACAAATAAACTACATTATGTGTATTTCATTTATTGAAAAAATATATATTTTTTCTGACATTTTGCTATAGAAAACTTACTAATATTTCTTCCACTTCAGACAGGAAAGTATAGAATATAAAGTGTTTTTTATCCAGGAAGATTAAAGGGTCACATCCTAATAATGACTAGTTGTAGAGAATCAGGTTTGGAGAGGTAAATTATGAGATTCACTGCAAAACGAATTTGGTTAATTTTTGTCACTTCGAGTCTCTTAGATTTAGTCCAATGGTTTAATTGCTGATGTTAGTTAGCATACACACAAATAGCTGAAGCCATTGAGCAAGGTTTCTATTTTCATTGCCTTTTTTGTTTGGTTGTTATCTCGCAACAAGCAATCGTTCTGCAAATGGCAGGTTTGACAGCACGTGTGAACTTCGAAATTCTCCGGACAGCTGCCTCAAGAACGTAGCTGCTCACTACCGACCCTGGTGTCTGGACATGGAACTCGGAGAGGAGGTGTAGTCAGTGAACCCCTTCCCGTCGTCCTTCCACTCCCTTCTTTTTCGGCTAGTTCTCCCATCGGTTTGTTCATCCTTCCAACTAAAAGAGAACAGTAGAGATACGAGAGAAGATAACACGAGAACACTGCTGCCAGCTCTTTACACTTTGTGCGACATACCAGCACTAGAAGTCCGACTGTCAATAAGGACTTATTGTTCGACGTACATTCAGGAGGTAACATTTTTAGTTTACTGGAGCGATTTTATGGAACAGTTTGACGGGTTGGCAGATGCCACAGCAAGAGGGGTTCCCCTTGAGGGGGTCTAACACCTAGCTCTTCTTGCTTCACCTTTGGGAGAAAGTAACTAAAATATATACCCTATAATGAATGAAAACTGCCCCCATAAGTTGGTTTCCCTACTACCTATCCTCTCTACTGGAAGCAAGGCTGGAGAAAACCAGTTGCTTGACCACACTTAAATTAGCCTGGCACAGGGGTGTAGGTACCTGTTTGCTAAGCCTTTGTAAGAAGGCTCAGAACTGGTGTTGCCAAAACTACGCCGCACCTCATCTATCAGAAATAATAACTTATTCTTGCAGTAACAACAATACTGAACAGTTATTGTACCTTTCAAGTATACAGTAGATGCGTGCAAGCTCAGAGTGACCTCGCCCCAGGGCTGCTGCTCCACGAATGTCATAGCTCTGAGGTGTGTGGGCAGGAACATACATATATTGAGCTTGGTGCAAGAGTAGCATAAGGGTTAAATGTAGGTCCATCGTCGGCGGAGTTGTAGTGTGTGACGAGGTCATAGACTACGAATGAGGTTGATGACTGGAACGGGGGTTTGGAGAGGATGTAGAGAGGAGTACCAAGTCATGTTCGCCTTCGTTGCTGTTCGGAAGAAGCCTGAGTTGGTATCTTATATATGGATGGTATGCCTTATGTGGGTAAAGGAGGGCGTTTCCATAGACTAAAGATTAGGTAGACCACCTATTTGTCTTCTGCGCATGTACCAAACATTGACCTACCTCAATCCTTCACAACTTTCAAAGTAACATGGTCAACAGTGATGAACGTGTTTGTTTACATTTTAATTTTTAAGTGACAAGCATTATTTTATTAATAACATACTTTTACCAATTTAAAGGTAATATAAAAGAATTACAAATTGATAAGAGGAAATATAAAAACATCTCGAAAGTACTTGTTTTTAAACCGTGTTCTAACCTCAAACCCAATCCACGCTATTTTTGCTAGACATGTAGGCGGAAAAGCTAATCAATGGTGGGCACGGAGATTTTCTGCATACAGCCAGCAAGATCGGTCTACCTCATCTTTGGTCTATGGGCTGAGGTAAATATGCATTTATAAATCTCTAGATTTGTTCCCATGGTATGCTTTTTCTAGTCGCTGAGAGCAAGTATTATTTTTCACTAGCCGAAAAGTAGCAAAAATTGCTGTTACTTTTGTCAGGACGACACAAACGACTATCGGCAGTAAATCAACATAAAAAATATATATAATTAAAAAATGATGTTAATTATTATTGTCTGTGTAATTTACATATATTAAAAATTTTGACCACACAAGATAACTTACTTTCGAGGATAAATTTGTCTTATTTATTTTTATTTCTTTTTGATTTCCTTACAGGATACTAAAACATATTATTCTCTTCATTAATCTGCACAGAATCAAATTACTATTTACAAGACAATTCGACGTGGTCGCCATTTTTTCCTCGTTCATTTTGATATTTCTGCTGTACCTCGGCGAGCAAGAGCAGAAATAAATGCTTTTTATAGCACAAATAGCAATTGCTAACGCCAACAAGCAGAAATAGCATTAAACCAGGAGAGTAGCAAACCACATGAACACACCTGCTGTTAAAAAATACGAAGTTCATATCGATGGCCTGGTTTGCAAACCTCGTATTTCACAAAAATGAAATTTTTCAGGTGGAATGAAAAACATTCCAATGAATTTCTACTTATGAAATATTCGTGAGTAACCACTTTAAACACATTTAAAAGTACGCATTATCAAATATTTGGTCAAAATTTTAAATTTTTAAAATGTTTTTCATAATTTAATGGAGTTGAGTGTTTGCAATGTTATTTCCATGGAGATAAGTGTTGCACCATGCCCCACTTTGAACAATAGTTTTCACTGAAATTCTACTAACAATTTGCTTTAATAATTGTCATTGCTTTTTATGAATAAGAAAATCTATAGTTGTAACCATATTTTAATTTTATAGCATAAAAAATTATTTTATGGCATTAAGTACACTTTAAAATGACCCACCTGTATGCACAGTATTTTTTTCTCTTTCTTTTCAATAAAACAAATAGCTATTTAAGTTTTAGTGTGAGTAGGACCTATTAATGAAATTTGTACCCCAGTATTTCTCAAACGGAATATTATTTTAAAAAGTATGAAAATCTTACTCCATCTGATTGCAGATGTTCAAATTTATATTTCTTCCCTTTAAGTCTTTCTTTGTGCTGCCTGGGGAATTGTTCAAATGCCATGGTTTCTCTTCATCTGGTTTGGTAGAATAGCCCAGTTTTATGAGAACCTGAGCATGTACGAAATATTTCCATCTGGACAATACCTCAAAGCTCTCAAATCAGTCACAGTTGGTTCTCCAGTTTTCCACCCGGGTCTAATGGTTAGTGTACAAGTGATGTTGGTCGAATTGTTCGAAGTACTCGTGGTTTACATACTTGACCATGTATGGATTCTTTCTTGCTCTTCTCCAAGCATGTACATAATCTGCTGGACCATTAATAGTCTTATGTTTTAATTTATCGCTCAATTGAAGCATGCTTCGAGTCCGCCTGCATTTGGGTGTATCCCTTCGCCAAATATTTTTGTTAAATTACAAATTTTGTATGTCATTGTGATGTGCGAAAGGGCATTTGACAATGTAATTTTCCTATTTTGATACCAGCAATCATCGCTGTACAAAATCAATTTATTTGCATGGTCTGGCAAAGGCAACTGTGATCTCACAAAGCTTGTAATAATGTTAGAGAATTCATTGACTGTCCAGCCCTTCAGTCTCATTCCATAAGAAACAATATCCATTATGGGACTTTCAATCAAATATTGTGAAATTGTGGACAGCCAGTTAATTTTAGTAATATAAACTGGAAACATTTGAATGAGGGCAAAGAAATAACGATTGTAAGTCCATTTTGTAGACACACTCTTCACGAACTTTATCAGAATCCTTTCCCTTTTCTGCCTCTTTTTTTCTGCTGATGGATGTCATACTGGTCTTGTAACAAATTATCAAACTTAAGTGCAGCACAACGATCACATTCATGTTTCTTCGTCCTGTGCAAACTTAAATTCTGTTCTTCAAACACTTGTGAGAAAGTGCAAGATGAGAGTGGCTCAACTCCTCTGTTTGTACCCCAATCGTCTTTGTAAAAGTTGTACAGCTGCATTTTTAATATCTACATTGGCTCCAGGTATTGTTTATTGGATGATGCATGGCAATAATGAGATTCAACATTGCTTAGTTTTGAAAAAAAATCTTCTAGTAATTTTTCGTCTCCTTTTTGCGGAATCTATGAAGTTGTACATTCGTCTCGTCATTTTCTTGTGTTTCTGCCTCATTTTCAGAATCTTTCTCCCAATGTAAAGCTGTCCACTTTCCAAAACTCTGTGTGTTCAGGAACATTCTTTTACATACTCTTATTTTTTTCTGTTCCTTTCTTCAAAAAATATTTGCAAGAAAATGTACGTCTAGATGTTGTTTCATTTTCCCTGCCTCTGAGCCTTTTCGTTAGTTTAATTTCAGTTAATGACACAATAAAGTGTTTCTTCTCATCCTATTCCAACTTCCAGTACTCTTTAAAATTGTATTCCGTGTCAGATTCAGTCAATGGAAAAAACATGATGCTGCTATTTTATTTTTTCATGCAGTTGCACAAAGGATTAATGTTGGTGTTGTTTTTTTTTTAATTCCGTTGAACATTGTAATACCATTGACCATCTAATTTGCCTTTATGCTTGTATTGATGGCCAAGCTTACGTGGAATTTTCGAATTGTTTGATTTCAATGAACTGCTTTTCACTTGGTGATGATTCCTTCACAGTTTAGTTAATGTAAGCTCTTCTTTATTTCCAGAAACTCCTTTTGTTGGTAGTGGCATGTAATCTGGACTACAGTATCACTATCTTCAAGCCTGGAGCCAGTTGACGAGTTGACACTATGAAGCCCCAATACTCTTTCAAGTTTGTCATTAACTTCTTTCTCTGGTGAATTTTTGGTACTTTCGTCGTTATTTAACTCTACATTATGTTCCACAATTACTTGGCTCCCTATGCTTAGTTCTTCTGTACCCAAGTTCTGAACCCAAGTTCCTGATTAAATTTTCTGAAAACTTCCATTATTGCACATTGCTTTGTCCGATGATGATGAAAGGAAAACTGGATTACAGATATAACTTGTACCAACAAATACAGTTGTTAAAGAAATGGAACTTTCATGATGCATATCACCATCACTTTCCAAAATACACGAAGAGCTGATCATTTTCTGACTTTCGAATTCTACGCTTGAAGTATCCAGAATCGAAACTGGAATTTCAGGGCCAGTGTCTATAGTTTGTTCCTGTGGTATGGCTTAGCAAATATTGCTCATTTCAGTAAGTAACTGTATTTCATTTCTTGCAATATTAAATGTTTCAGTTTCATCATACTTCAAAGCACCATAGTTCGAATTTTCACTGAATGGCGACAAAGTCTTTCACTTTTAACTATAAATACTTCACAGTCTTGTAAATTGCTCTGTTTTGGTGGCTGTAATGCTATTGCTACAATTTTCTGCGCTCCCGATATCCTGAAAGTAGAGCCACTTATCTTTGTATGTTATAAAAACCGAAATATTTTTCATGTGGTGTTTCTCCATGGAAAGTAAACGTCATATTTTGAATCCGAAATTTTAATTTGGCAAAATATTATAAAACAGAATTCGTATTATTTCTATATTAAATGCAACTGCAAGAATAACCCTTCAAAGAAAACCTATTAACTCCACAATATACAATATAACACAAGACAACCCTGTTTGTAGCAAAAATTTTAACTCCAATCCGCACATTACATAACAAAATGTTCATATTTAAATTATTTTATTGTATAATAATATGAAGTAAAATGAACTATAAAACTTACTTGCTTGAATAACTGTTCCTGTTGAGTGTTTCGCTACATAATTACTAAAAACAATCGCGAACAATTCAAGCGCACTGCCACAATGTTTCAATAACCATGTAGGTACTCATGAGTTATCAGGTTTGCCAAATGAAATATGTATATGTGGTGTTACCAGGAATTCAAAACCATATTTTCTTCATTGTTGTATTTTAATTAGAGTAGAATGTTTTGCAATTTGTGTCAGTACCTATAATTGTCTGCAGATGACACCGAAATATAAAAACTAACCAAAATTGGAGTTATGATGTTTGTGAATTAGGCTATCGAGATTTTATATCGTTTATACTAGCACCGAAACAAGAAATAAATAGTTATCCAGCGATCATCGAACTACCCGAAAATACTTGATGATATATTTATAACGAAAAGTGAAGATTGTAAATGTACAGTGTGCAGCAAAAAAAAAATCCATATGAATTTAAATTATAGCAATCTCACAAATTACTCTCTTCAATAACTCAAATTAGAAAAAAAATAAAAATAAAAGCTAGAAACATCCATTTTTACAAGTAATCGCATTTAATTTCTTGACGTGCCGAAATGCGTGCCCTCCATCTTCGGACGGCGCATTTATGGATGCTCGTTGAGCTATGGGACTGTGTTAATTTTTGACAGGCACCTAGTAGTGTAGTTTCCGCCGTCTTGTAAAGTTCGTAATTTTGAACCTCGCAATCGGGATCTAAGCGTCACTATGTGTTTGTGCCGTTTACTTTTCTGCGAGTTTAATGGACTTTCGAATCATGGTTTTGACGAGTTTTTAATGATTTTCTGCCGTTAATACTCACGTTATTGTTGTTTTGACATTTCTTGAATTCTGAATTAAATGGTTTTATGGCTGTACGGTTTTGCCAAGGCCAAGTGTTTTTGCATTCTTAGATACATTGTTGATAGGCACCACGGATGGTGGCTTATTCAATTTTGATTTGACGGCGTAAGAACTATTGTTGGCTAGGTCTTAACATAGAGTAAATAATGGCTGAAAATGAGGATTTTGAAAATGAAGGCGTTACAGATTCACCTAAGAAAGGCAAGAATTCCTCATCTAGCTTGCAACCATAGAAGTAATGTAGGTTATGTTGTCAATAATGTCGATACGACGCAATGACTGGCCTGGGACTCGGAAAAAAAATATTAATAGATGTTTAATATCATTTTTTTTTTCTCCGGGCTGAATATGTAATGTAAGATGGTTTATACGGTAAAAATACCACTTTCGCAGGTCCTGCAAAAGTTTTTTTTGTGTACATTGTGTATTCTGCCTTCGCATCATTGTCATGAACCTGTATCTTTACTCGATGCATGGCAGTCAGTTCGGCTCTTTAAATTCTGGCAGGGGCAGTGACATTTTTCAAACATTGATTCAGAACTAACTACTTAATTACCTGTGAATAGCAGAAAAATATTGTTATTGAGGTTAATATTATTAAATTAATTTAAGGGCCGTACTACAATGAGCTGATCGACTGCAGTGCAGTATCTGTGTTATAAAGGAATTTGATTGCTCTATGTGACTGCAACATCAGTGCTGGCGTGCAGTGCTGTGCCGGTGGACTTCTTAAACTTTTATCTTGGGGTCAGTATTAGATCAGTACTCTGCTGTTGATATGTCAGAGTAGGTCTTTGATACGTACATCACAAAGTCATGAGCCAATGAAGTGAAGGTTTGTAAAGTGCGGGAAACCCATGAACAATTCAGACAGATATTGATGATTTAACTAATGCCTATCCTGTTTTACTAGCTGTCTGTAATTTAAATGCCAAACATCCCACTTGGGGCTATCTCATCCATGCAGACAATGGGAATACTTTTTTCAGGCATCAGGAGCCACACACTTATGTTTATGCACCCAGCGAACCAACTTTTGATTCCAATCAAGCAAGTCATAGGCCCGATATAGGTACTAGACATCATTCTTAGTAAACACCTTACTATGGCCTTAGAGTTTGAGGTGCTCCATGAATTGGATTCGCACCATTATCCTGTCCGCATGTCTTTCAATGCTATTGACACGGACTAGACAATATACCAATTTGCAAAATTTGAGACTACAAACATGCAAACTGGCCTGGCTTTAGGGATTATCTTGAGATTAATCTCCCAGCCCTTATTAGTACTCCTGACGAATTGAACTCTGCTGTCGAGCATGTCACATAGCCGAATGAGTCAGGAATAAATATGTTTGTCCCGGAGAAAACACAGCGGACTAGCGTAGATAAACTTCATGAACATATCAGGGAGTTGATCACGTGTAAAAATGGTCTATGCAGGCTCAACTCTCAAACTAGATCCAAGCTTCTTAAAGCCCAGGTAAATGAACTTGGAGAGGTATTGATACTGAAATCACTGCCTGGCAGACTGATGCGTGGAGTGACAAACTATCTCGTCTATGTACCCAGGATAAGTATGTAGCATATGACAAAAGCGTTTATAAAAAAAGCGCACTCCAATCCAGCCTCTTCAAGATAATGCAGGAGTGGCTTATATGCCCCAGCAGAAGGCTGAGGCTATCAATTAGAACAGGTTTTCCAACCCAATATTGATCTAGCATTTGTGGCCTGAATTTATAGGGACCTCAGAGTGTGGATGAGAAAGCTCACAGTGGCTGAACCAGACCCGATGCACGCGGATGAAGTCAAGCATATTATTAAACATACAAAGCCCTGAAAAGCACCCGGGTTCAACTCCCTGCAGGCTATAGTCCTCAAGCAGCTGCCTGACAGTGTGTTGTGGCTATAGCAGAGTGTATAAATGCAAGTTTTAATCTTGCTCATTTCCCTACTCCGTGGAAATGTCACAGTAATTGTTTTTCCCAAACCGGGGAAATACCTGACCCAATTGCATAATTACAGCTCCATCAGTCTGCTTAGCTTGCTCTCTAAGATTCATGAACGAGTACTCTTGCGCTGCCTAAATAATCACATTCGCGTGATGAATTAATTTACTAATGAACAGTTTGGCTTTAGGTAGAAGCATTCTACTGTGCATACAGTTGTCCGATTATCAGAACATATAACCAATACATTTAATTGGCGTGGTTATTCTTAAGAATAGGGGCTTTTCTGAAGGGAAAAAACCTCTGAAAGTGGTATAATTCCACTCTACTAATACACAGAATACGAATTTACTAGAGGCATCAACATTTGACCAATAGAAACCCCAAAAATGATAGTGGGGAGGGTTTCGAAGATCAGAGAAATTGTGGGGTGAAAAGAGTGAAACGTACCTATGTACATAATTTAATATTTATTGACTAAAATATGTAAAATTACAAAAATACTATACAAGCATAGCCATAGATCATACCCGTGTTGTTAACCTGTATAAAACCTCAGCGCCACGCTATAAATATACCACGTAAATGAGGTTTTATGCATTAAATATTCGTTGCAAATTGTATTCTTACATGTAAAACAATTCGGCAACCCTATATAAATATAATCTACATAAATTATACTTATTTTATATCATAAATGCAGCAATCTTGATCACCCTCCTCCCCATCACATTTTATTTTTTTTACGGAAAATTACTTGAAGCCCCTCCAAAATTCCTAGTAATTATGACTACTAATAATCATATCTAACATATCCAAGTATTATTTTTCCGATTTTGGAAAATGACCATATTCTTAAGACTTACCATTGGCGCTTTTGTATGGTTGTGGTATTTTTAGACTTGGAAGAGGCATTTGAAAGGGTCTCTCATGCAGGACTGATTTATAAATTATACCAGACTAACTTCCCCAATTGTTATAAAGCTGTTGGCTTACTATTTAGATAAACACTCCTCTGTCACTATGGAAGGAGAGATTTCAGACACGAAAAATATAATTGCCGGAGTCCCTTAGGGCAGCATCTTAGGACCAGTCCTTTATAATATTTATACGCACAATATTCTGCGCCCCACTAATTGGCATATTAATTTGGCAGTATATGCAGATGACACTGTAATCTACACCCAGTACCGCAGAGCTGAACTTGCCATTCAGCACGCCCAGGCACAGTTCACTGAGCTTGGAACGTATTTTCCCTTGTGGCATATAAAGATAAACGTGGGTAAATGTGAAGCATTAGTCTTTACGCTCCGCCACATTCCCCCTAATCTCAAACAACTTACTCTCTTCAAGGGGAATATTAGTTTTAATGATTAGGTGAAATATCATCATTATGGATAGAAGTCTGACATGGCGGCACCATGTGGAGACTAAGCTAAATCTCTCTTATGCACGCATATCTGCTTTATATCCACTATTAAATTGTGATTCTGGCTTTTCGCAGAACAATGGGATTCGCTTATATCAGTCCATGATTCAACCCATTATAACATGTGGCCTCTGCGTGGGCTGACTACGCACAAACCCATCTAAACTCCCTACAAGTGGTGCAAAACAAGTGCCTTAGGATGGCAGCACAAGCATCACGTTACGACTTAACTAGATGCCTGCATGCAGAACTGAAACTAGAACTGCTGCAAGACGTAATCCGTAATCAGGCTCAAACATTTTATGAATCAAATTAGGACCATACAAATTCTGTCCCGAAGGGACAGCTCAGCCTAGATTAATTTAATAATATTTCCTATTTTATAATTTTTCAAGTAATACACCTCTCATTCTCAGCCAGCCGCATGCATGTATGGCCCGTTCGCTATTGTAGATTCCAAGGCAGTCTCTGGGCAGACAATCTGCAAATATTTGCAGAGGATTTAGCGAAAGTATGCTCTCTACAGCAGCTAGTGAGAGTCCGCTATCAAGAATGGAGAAACTGTCCCCTCCTCCCCTTGCGAAGCTCCATGCATTCACATCAATATGGGTGGAAATAGACTCTTTTACGAGGTATGCTCACTGCGAGGTAGCACAACATTAGGTTTAGACACGTATGTCTCGGAGGACATATGTTAGTAATACGTAATTTTGGCTAGTCTAATTTTCTTTCCTCTTTCACAGGCTCTTACCGTCTCCTCCCGGTCATGAAAAAACCAGTCGGTGTTGGCCCTGCTGACACTTGCTGGCAGCTCACTCCCTTTTTCTTAAATTTGCATGTCTACTGGGGATCGAAGGGAAGAGACCCAATAGTGCCACTTCCCTCACCAGAGCGGTGTGCAAGCATCACCCTGGTTATGGCCAGCGCCAAAACTGGAAAGTGAAATAAAGTTCCTGTCCCCTCTCTACTAACAAGTGCATGTTCCACACACGCTGTTTCCTGTAGCATTTCTGATTAATGCATCCAACAATTTTGCCTATGACGATTTTTCCAGTCTCTTCGTAGTTATAGTTTAGCTATAGGTACACTCAGGGAGGTAGTCATGGCCCCAATTGTCGGCCATGACTGCCCAATCCCTCTCTGCCACGATGCATGTCTCCTTGCATGATTTCTCTCCCTTGTAGAAGTAAGGGGTTCACCCTGAGACGCACTTAGCTCCTGTCTTACCTTCGGGATTCCACCTAAGGTAGAGTAGGAAAACAAAACAATTCAGAGTATAAACAAATATATACAGAAATGAATACACTACTGTTGATGTATTAAATATTTAATTTCTGTGTGGCAAGAGCTGATATTGACGGTCGTAACAAATTGGTTATGTCTAAGGAGTTCCACACAGTGAAAGGCTGTGAAGGGAAAAATCATCAACTTCCAATATATCAAATAAAAATAAATGTGCTGCACTTTCTTGATTTATAAACTATATAAAAATAATAAAAACATAAACTGCATTGGTATAAGTTGAGTGTTCAAGCAAGTAAACTACATTTAATCATTATTTGTGTAACAAGTGTTGCCAACACATATATGGAAGACCACTATATACACTGAAAAATTCGCCAGGTTCATATATTGCCAGTAAAAAAATTTATTTCTGTCACTAGTGGGAGTTTAAAAAGTGGTTAAATACCTGCTTAATCACTAGAAAAAATAATTAGGTATATTATAACGTTCAAATAAGTTTTAAAAATTGATATTTATAGTTACAAAGTCGCTAAATTGGCAACAAAGTTGTGCATATCAAGTGTAAATCATAAAAAAATCTGCGATCATTTTGCCATCTATTTCTGTCCACAAGAACTCTGTTCAGTAGCTGACTATTAGTATTTCACTGTAGCGCGTAGCGGGTGAGGGCTTGACACAGCAGTTGTCTGCACTGCACTGCACTGCAGATGATCAGTTCATTGCAGCAGGGCATTCAGACTTACAAAAGAATTAATGTAGCTAATGTAATGAATAGGGCTAGCCAGGGGATGTGTTAAAAGCTATGCACGCTTGCCACCACAGCACGCATATAGGTTCGTCATTACACATACATACAAATAATGTCAACAAAGGGGTATGACTAAGTGATCTAAGGATAAATTGTGGGAAATAGAACCTTGGGCACGTTTTTGTGATTGAAACCACGAACTTGTGCCAGCTGTAGCTCCTGTAATATAGTTTCTCAGTAGAGCGCATCTCGTAGCTGCGCAGTTCTCACCACTCAATACTGTACCAAGCTCAACGTACTTGTTATAAAACCAGTTTTTACACTCGCCTCTAACCACATAGAATATTATACAAAGAAACATATAATTATGGATCTCGGTGACCATATCCTCCAGATTGATGAGCTATTTAGGCCCGGTTCCGTCCTTGCTGAACTCAGTAGACACACACACTCTTAACAAATTTCACCTGTATGTGTACTGTTTGTACACAAGAGAGGAGCATTGTCTAGATGACACATGTGCTGAAAAATATATATTGCAACCCAAATAGTGCAGAAGGGGTACCGTTTCTGTTCACAGACAGTGCTGGGAAATTCAGTTTAAGATTAAAATATTTGACATTTAAAATCCTCTGTTTCACTTTGACCAGAATTACAAGAAAAATATAATTTGTAAAACCTGAATTAATCTCAAATAACAATGAAATATTCGTCTTACATAGTGGCCACAAATTACGTTAGCACCCTTGTGATTGACAGTAATTGGCCTTAAGGTTAAAAATATCTTTGTATTCACTGAGATGTCTGTAGCAAAATAGCTCAAATTAAAAATTGTGTCTGATAACGCCCTCTGCAAAACGACTCTTACAGGGTTCTCGAGGTAAGATGTAGGAAAATATTTGATTTTACGTTTACAAACATGGCAGTTTACCGATGATCTAGAAGTAATGACAGTCGATTCAAACAGTGTCTAGTGATACTTTATTTAAATTAAATTTCTTATCTGGGGTTCTCTTATTTGTCAAAATTCTGGGGTTTTTAAGTTCTCAATGGGAGAGTAAGGTGACGGAGCATACCCCATTTGTGACGTAGGAGTTAAGGTAGGGTATAACGTAATCTTTCTCTTTCTCATGGGCTAATGGCCTGAATCAATAAGTTCTAGCTATTTACCTGAAGCTACGCAGAGGAGAGGCTGAAATCAGGCCTCAAATTCTTAAATTACTTCTTATTCTCTACAATTGACGTACTTCAGGGAGCAAATTTTGGACTTCTCTATACATTACCATCCTAATGCTACAGCCCACTAGGGTGTGCATCTTACCGTCTCCTCGTGTGTTTCAATATGGAGTGATCTTACAACTAGCTAAACTATCCCTAGCTCTCATGTTCTAGAACATTATTTGACTCCTCAGCCAATCACAAGTCTTGCATTTAAAAACTTGTTCAAAATGCAACTGTAACAGATAAAACAATGAATAACATACAAAGAGTATGTAGCTGAAAAACAGATGCATAGTATTACTGAAAATGAGAAGTACATATAAATATTTTATATAAATATTTTGCCGTAAATGAAATATTATAAACACATATAAAACATAAACGAATTCTGCTTTCATATGAAAATGTGTAATTAAAAACTGCCATAAAATAAAATGAAACAAAAATTAAATAAAATGCAGAAATATGCAAAACATTACCTACATTATAATAAATATTCAGTGTAGCATATGCACATCCTGATTGACATGTATTAAGTCTGTAAAATATAGTCATTACAGAATTCACACAGCTGAGATTGCGATACATGATGCAAACCAAAATGAGTAATGTCTAACATTGTATCACATGGCAAAGTAACTAATTCAGTTCTCTGAATCACTAGAGTTCATCTGTATTTTGTTATAGTGTATCAGTTTCTCGTAAACCAATATACACTCATACAATAAGAAAACCATGGCAAAATCTCTTTTGAAACATAGCATCAATAAAAACATTCTGAAAATTACAACAGTGGAAAACGGTGCTGTCCTTAGTCACGTTGCAGTCCTCGTGACAGGCAGATGGTGTGACTCCACTTGAGAGTACTCAGAATGGCTCGGAACAAGTCGGGCCTCCTTTGAGTCTCGTGCACAGTACTGGCGGTGCTTATTATGCAGTCTGAGACAATGTCTTCCAGGTGCCAGTTCCTTGCATCTGCTTACAGCTCGCATTGCTGGAACACGTGCGGTACCTGTCTGCACACACAATTACATCAGTTATATTACTGCTGCTTATCACACAGCACAACCTATCTGTCAAAATCTTCTTCGCGCTCATAGCTATTGAGGTTCGCCAACCTCTGGCATCTTGCGTGTGTAACATAGCATCTTTTCCGTGTGAAGTACGTCAATCACTGGAACCCAAAAACCAGTTTCCAGTCTTTACGGGAAAAATGCACCAAATAGCTAAATGGTGGTGTCCATTCTTCACTCGCTAAAACACTGACACTTTCACTTGCTGATTCAAACTTATTCAGCTGATATCAATCATACTTAAACATTGGCTTACACTAACTTACGTAATTGGCCTATACTACCTTAACATGGAACCCTGATATTATACAAACACAAACAAACAATAAACACTCAAGAAGATGACTATGTACAACATAACATTCTTACACCTGAAATAATTGAAGGCATTTCAGTAGAAACTGACCAGCTGATTTCTAAAACCTTGTAGCAATCATGATTGGCTACACAGTGAGTTTATCAACATTGGACAGTGCGTGACTTGCAGATTAACTCGCAACTAGGCAGGACTTTACTCCTTCTCCTGGCTAGGTTCAGTGGGCTGGTGGGTGGATTCTTGCGCTGTCATACACATTTTTACTCCTTCTTTGTGTTCAGATCTGGTGCAGTGTAGACGTCAATCATAGCAGCACAGACATCTCAACAGGCTTTAAGCTAGGGCAGGTGCGTGGCTTTTTTCACTTGGGAGCAACATAACAGTTAAATTAAGTGTGGTCAGCATAGGAGCTTCTGTAAAACCTCATTTCGCTCCCTCTATCTTCCTGCTCAGCAGCTCTACCAAATAAATAAAATTTGTTAAGCTGCTGCAAACCAGCATCTCTCAAATATTTTTACCTTACAACCATTCGTCGGCTTGCTTGTCACCATAAATTCAATCCAAATTCAGTGGAGTACGATACAATCATAGCACCGTTAAATTAAACTTGCCTACAGGCTTTCCAGTAGCAGGTCTTACAAGCTCATAAAATTCCTGTGTACTGCCTTGTTTACAACATACTGTCCTGCAAATAGTGGCATTAACTTACTCGTTATCTTGTCCCAAGATCAGCTCACATTTATAGTGCATACCAAAACTAATTGACCTGGCTGTAACTTGCTCAGTTTCAATCTTCTTGCATTTTTGCTCTTTCTCTCAGCTGCGATGTGAAACCTTCTCACTATTGCTTCCAAGTTCCTCTCTTACTTCATTGGTGGGCATGTCCAGCACTTCTGAAATTGTAGGTGGTTACTTCATTGGTGGGCATGTCCAGCACTTCTGAAATTGTAGGTGGTGCTGGCAAATCTGAGGTATTAAAAATAATGGATCTCTGACCAGTTAATACTTCCCATGGGGTCAGGGATGTAGATTCGTGTCGAAGCTATCATTAGTGCTTGCGAAAATGTGGCAGAACTTACGTAGTACCTTTCACCACACCAAGTGTGTTTTTCTTGTGACACCTTAGCATTCATGTGAAAGCTATAACAAAATTTATGCTTTCTTTTCCTTCGTGTAAAATAATTCTCCTTTTGCCACGCAAGGCAGTAGTTACATTTGTAGCATGGTCTCGCAGCTGTGCGAAAACAATACTACAACTTGCGTTTCCTTGTTTTCCATGCAAAATAATGTATGCTGGCGCGTATCCATGCTCAGCTGTGCGATCACCGTGGTGATATTTCAGCCTTTGTTTGTGCCACTCAAAATGAGATTTACTAGCGATGGTTTTTTTTTTGCTTCTTTTGTTTCTGCATTTGCTTCTTGCAGCTGTTTCTCTTTCTTTCTACAGGCTTTTTCTTAGATCTTTTCAATCTCTCATTGCTGCTTTCACTTCTGCATATTTTTTTTGGTTTTGCTTCCGCCTCTGAGTGGTTTTTTTTCCTGCTTATTCTTTCTCTCTGCTCTGGTTTTGGCACGACCTGTGACCTAGGCTCTGGCTTGTCCGTAGTATGAACTATTTTAGGCACTGGTAGTATCTCAGACTTGTATTCATTTTCCCTAATGGTTACTACATATTCAGATAGATTTTCCTGTAGGAAATTTCCTCTTGCGACAGGAAAATGTTTTCTGATGCAGGAGCATTGTCAGTTTCCTTCTAGGAATTTTCACATTGAAAAATACCAGTGGACTCTAAAAATGTGCTGGACACTTAAGATGTTGTAACATGAACTTCCTCTTTGGTGAATTCCAATTCTGCATTTTGCATTGGAACAGCTGTCCAGTTAAGCTCAGAATTTCCTTTTTCATTTTTCTCCGCTACATATTTTTCATCTAATCGTTTCGTGAGTACCTGCAGCCCGTCCGCTCTGGAAATTATATTTTCCTTGTTTTGTATTGAAATAGTAGCCAATTCAGATGTAGATCCTGTATCTCTTTGCATCGCATATTCTCTTTGCACCCATTTCACGAGCACTTGTAGCTGTTTACTATCCTGCATTATGTGGGTGAATGTGGGAACGGGAGCTGTTAAATGGTGCCAGTTGCCTGGGTATGTGGACGGAACTTTTTCATATTGAACACATTCATCGTTCTCACTACTTGAGTTCTGGGTCGGCAGGTGATCAATTCAACCTACCTCTGGTACACCTTCCCTGACTGTAACTGAATCACTGTTGTGGCTGTCAATCATCTGTGTTTGATCCTTTGAAGGATGGGGAAGTACCGTACTTATCAGTACTGTAGGCTGGCTAGCTGTCTTTCTTTTTTTTCTAAATTACCTTATTCTAAGTGTTATGAGAAGTTAAGGCCCGAAGGTAGGGCGGGATTTTATTGCATCTCGGGGCTAACACCTTACTCCTACTGGGAAGGAAAATCATGCAAGGAGATGTGCATCGCAGCAAAGAGGGATTGGATAGCCATGGTCTGCAATTTTGGACCATGGCTACCTCTCTAAGTGTACTTAGAGCTAGTCTTAACTATGAAGAGCAAGGGAAAAACTGCCAAGAGAGACGTAAAAACCCTTGCGACAGAGAAGCAAAAATTTCAAAAAATTATTGAGTGCATTAAATTAAATAGAATGCTACAGGAGACAGGGTGTTTGGAAAACTTGCTCTTAGTTAATAGAGTTGGAAAGACTAATAGAGAAGGGGGGTACTTTGTTTATTCTTAACTTGATGCCGGCAGTAACCAGAGAGGTGTTTAGGCGCCTCTCTGGTGGGAGAAGTGATGCTATTGGGCATCTTCCCCCCGATCTCTTCCATGAACCTGAAAATTAAAGGAGAGGAAGTGAGCTGCCAGTAAGTGTCAGCAGGGCTGGCTCTAACTGGTTTTTACTAGAACATTAAAGGATGGTAACGACCTTTGGATGAAAAGACAAATTAAGCTAGCCTAATTGACCTATAACACTATCCTAAATATATCATATAGTAGTATATGTGCTCGAGGACATGTGTATCTACAGTAATGCTGTGCTGTCTCACAGCGGCCAGTTTCTGTAGCCATAAGCTGTGACAAAGTATATCTACTGCCGTATGCTGTAAGTTCATGGAGCTTTGCAGTGTTGGGGGAGGGGGAGAATTGACTTATAATTAAGGGGAGGTCTCTCATCAATTGAAGCATCTAACCACGTGACAAAGTAATGGCGGCCAATTCAAACAGTGTCTAGTGAAATTTTATATAAATTAAATTTCTTATCTGGGGTTCTCTTATTTGTCAAAATTCTGGAAGTTTTTAAATCTTTCGATGGGAGAGTTAGTGGTCGGGGCATCCCTTAGTTGTGATGTAGGATTAAGGTAGGGTATAACATAATCTTTCTCTTTCTCACGGGCTGACGCCCTGAATCAACAAGTTCTATCTATGTACCTGAAGCTACGCGGAGGGGAGGCTCAAATTATTCAATTAACCTCTCATTCTCTTCAATTGATGTACTTCAGGGAGCTAATTCGGACTTCCCTATCTATTACCTT
Organism: Dryococelus australis; assembly: GCA_029891345.1. Taxonomy (NCBI): domain Eukaryota; kingdom Metazoa; phylum Arthropoda; class Insecta; order Phasmatodea; family Phasmatidae; genus Dryococelus; species Dryococelus australis. The sequence continues at coordinate 146,397,137 of CM056993.1, forward strand.
AAAATCCTAATGATACAGCCTACTAGGGTGTGCGTCGTACTGTCTCCTCAGGATTTTCAATATGGAGTGATCTTACAACTAGCTAAGCTATCCATAACTCTCATGCCCTAGAACATTTTGTGATTCCTCAGTCAATCACAAGTTGTACATTTAAAAACTTATTCAAAATACTACTGTAACAGATGAAACAATGAAAAATACATAATAGAGTATGTGGCTGCAAAATGATACATAGTATTACTGAAAATAAGTAACCTACATATAAAAATGTGGACGTAAATGAAATATTATAAAAACCTATAAAATATAAGTGAATTCTGCTTTCAAATGAAAATGTGTAAATAAATATTGCTGCAAAATAAAAACAAAGCAAAAATTAAACAATGGGCAGAAATATGCAAAAAATACGTGTATTATAATAAATATTCAGTGTTAGCATATACACATCCCTATTGACGTGTGTTAACAGTCTGTAAAACATAGTCATTACAGAAATTACCTAGACGAGAGGCTCACAGAAGGAAATGTGTAAAATACAAAATAATGGTTTGTACTGTTAAGTCTTATTCATACTAAAGCATAATCTTATATTTGCATAAGGGCCATTTCATGCGTACGGGTATGACATTTGAATGGAATTTTCAATATAAGAAAAATATTTATAATATATTAAAATACAAGTACTATATATTCCATGTATGTTCAACCACTGCAGCTCATGGACTAGCTTATTGCACTTTCATTATATATATATATATATATGTATATATATATATGTCATAGTAGAACACCACGTCTTAAAAAAACTGCCTTTGGTACATATGCATGCATGCATGCTATACAGATGCTACATTTGACAGACATCTGAAAATATGTTGTGGATGTGACATATTTTTATATAAATTTTTTCCATAAGCATAATTATAGCCAATTAAGCTAAGATCACATTCAATATGTCTCAAACTTATGCTGCAGTTTGCTTGCATGTATTATGTACGTGTGGATGTAGTACATATGTGTGTGGAAAATAATAATGAAATATTCTTATTTCCCTCGAAGGAAAAGAAAATCTGTAAGGAGTACAGATTTTAAAGTTTGTTTATATTTGTTTTCATTTTTAATTGTTTATTTATTTATGATTTAAAGTTTGTTTATTTTTTTCTGTAAGCCCTACCCTCAGGAATAGTTAGCACTGTACATTTGTAGGATATCCCCTCTAAAATTATATTTTCATTAATTTGGGTTTTGTTTACTTTTCACGTTGTAAGGGTTTGCCCGTACAGTAGTTCAAAAACTCTGTTCTTGATTTATTTATTTATTTATTTACGTTAATGCCAGTTTATGTTTGAAAGGAAAAGTAAATATTTTCATTTACCTTAGTTCTCTGTGCTATCACACATTTTCAAGGTTTGGAAAATAAAAAGAGGAAAATTGATTTATGATAATAAGCTGAATTAATTATTTATATTCACACAAGGATTGTTTCAGTGATTTACAACATCTTATTAATACTTTCATCAACGAACTGAAATTAGCATTTTGATGGTCACATAAATGAACTCATTTATAATTTTCTCTGTTATAATTTGCCAACATTACTGACTAGATGAACTCTATAACGTTAGTCAGCTTGCTAAGAGGTTTATTTTTTATCTATGCCAATTGCCGCCAAGTTCAAATCTACAATTAAACTTAAAAACTGTTTGTTGCGAGCGAATGCTACTAAAGAACTAAGGAGAGGAGTTCAAGAAGAGAGTCTGTTCTACATCATGGAGATGGATGGTACGCTAGTGCGATAGTTCCAAGAGGAGGCCTGGTTATCTAAGAGGACCGACGACGAGATGATGTCAGATGGACTTATCCCACGACTGGAGTCGTATTATTCTGAGGGGAGATGATGAGTCGGTGAAATACCGATAGCCCTTCCAGACGTTAATGACAGACCTGCAGCTATCTCCATTTGCTGAATCATTGTCAAGTAAGGTCTCCATTCATTACCCAAGGTGTGTCCTGCCGCCCAGTGTTAGTGAATGAAAAGTAACTTCCTTTATCTTCAGCAATTTCTAAATTAAAAACTGTACTAGTAATGGAACTGACCAAATCGCGACCTGTTCTTATGAAAGATAACAATATGTCCCACTGGCCTGTAGAAAATTTGAGCCTCAAGCTTGCTCTGCCGAGGAGTCAAACCCGAAGCATAAGTAAAATACAGCATAAATTTGGACCCTATTCAAACATTATCATTATGTGGTCTGGTCATACTATGTTAACTGTGATGATCTGTTAGGTAGAACCTAAATTTATGATACTGGTGGCAGAATACTAATTAATAAAATAATTTAATTTTTATTATAATTTAATTGAAGTGCATATGTCCTGCTGTGTTAATTGTTGTATTATTTTATTGTTTCCCTCGCATATTCCCAGCAAATACTTCAAAGATATCGTTTTGTTTTCCTTATCTAAAAGAATTACTTAAATCGCTATATTTAAGTAGCAATTATAATCTTGGCGAGATAGTATTTGTGTGTTCATTTGGTGTTTTCATGTCCGTGCATGATTTACAATGCCTTTTGTGCATGTATCTTACTGGGGCATTATCACACGACTGCAAATTGTGGTAACATTCAACCAACACACACACACCATCCTAAATGTAGACAATTTGTGTTTGAGAGGCACCCCAGCATTTGTTAACTATGCGAGGTACATTTTGAAGAAGAGGCCCCAACTATTTTAATTAGTTTTGAGAGCTTCTGTATGTTAGCGGCCATCTCCATCAGCAACTACGTAAGACATACTTTGGATGGTAATATCATTGCAACTTCACTTAGGCTGTTTCAAGAGCTGTAAAATTTGGCAATTTTGATATAAGGTGAAGTACCTAATTAAATTATGAAAATGTAATTTGGGATTCCTCAAGTTGAAATTCAGGGCATTATGATCTTCGGACAGTACCAAAGGCAGTTTTTTTAAGACGTGGTGTTCTACTATGACCTATGCTAAAACATAATATTTGAATAATTTTGATAGGCCTAAGGAAGGGAAACGTAATGAGCCAATCCTTAATAACTGTTTGATTTTCTGCAAGAGCATATGTATACTATGCCTACACAGGTTCATGTTATTGTGTTTTAAGAGGTATATATGGTTTCAGAATTCCTTTTCCTGTGTACGAAACTAATTTTATGGTCAGTAGTCTTAAAACATTGCATTTTCAAGCCATTTTCTCACGTAAGAATTCTCAAAAGGTAGCCAACGTACATGGTGTCATCGACCTCCTTGCTCGGTACCACGCGCATAGAGAAAAGAGGCATCGTGCTATGAATTGTTTTATTTCATCCTTCATAATGCCCAACACACTGCTTAAAGTATTTTATTCTTTAAGATTCAATTCTTTTCAAGTGAAAAGAATAATTTTAATTTATGTAAATTCCCACACTCATATTTGTAATGTCTGCACAAGACTAAAAGACAGAACAGTTTTTTTGCGACAAACACAAGCTCGACAAATCTTAAAGAATAAAATACTTTAACGGAAGTGTCTGGCATTTGAGAAATGAATTAAATTGTTCCTAGCATGCTGTTGGTTTTCTCTATGTACTTGGTGTCGGCAAGGAGGTCAATGGCGCAACGCAATCTGCTTCCCTTTGAGAGTAATTAACATGGGAAAATGGCTTAAAGTTGATAAAACTTACCATCCAAAGCTATTATAATTGAGTTGAAACAGCAGGTTAGTGAATTCTGTTGATTTGGAATGCTGATTAAAGAATATGCTGTGCCATGTAAAGTTACGGCACACATGAAAACTCTTGATAATTAAACAGATAAAAATACATCACTCTTTTCATACAATTAGTATGAATAATCTAGCAACAAGACATGCAGAAAACACTTAAGAAAATAATCACTAACTACTTTAACGTTACCTAAAATATAACACATCAGTGTAGGTTGAGAAGAAAAGTAGTTTTATTAAAATGAAATATGATTACGTGATATTTTTCATTCAAGCTTGAAATTGAAATTGAAGTGTAGGAAACATTGCAAAACCATTGGCTGTAAAAATTATTGCTGTCAGAAAAATATAATGAAATCTATTGCAATTAGTAGTTGTGATCTGAATCACCTCTATAAGAATTAGCAATCAAATAGTTAACTCCTTGAGTACCACTGATCTGAATGGTAAATTTCAACTTGATTAATAAAACTTGCATTGAAATATTTATGGCGATAGCTCAGTAGTGAAACGTAAAACACTTTACAGCCTCTGGTGCTGTTAGTAAAACATACACCCTTTTTGCGAATTAAATAATTTCAACGTCCAAAATTAGTCCTCTGAAAATTTTACTTAGTTTAAAATAACACAGTTCATTCAAACGAATACTAATTGCTGCTGAAAGTTTGTGGATCTCTTTACATACAAGATGAAGCTGCACATTTCCATCTGTGGTATGCTTTTGTTGTTGCATGGTGGAGTGGCCAACCGATGTCTTGATACACTCAAAAGCTATCAAAATGTGTCATGGGTCTCTTCTGCGTATGCCGCGCATAAGCTAACCCTCGTGGAGCCTCTCACCACCAATGTCCTAAAAGTTAGGATGTGCGGACAAGCAAACGTAATTCCACATCTGCAACCTAATCTTATGATGGTCCGCTCATGTCGGAGTCTGTAGAGAGAGTCCCTAGCTGTCTGGGTTCACATCCCGGCACTTATTAAAAGGGGAAAAATCCCTGTGTCACGTCATTTCCTATGGTGTTGATGTCTACCAACTGGGAAAACTGAGGAATCGTTGGGAGTTTGTAACGGCCAGGAATAAACCTGGAAAATCCTGAAATTTTTTAGTGGTTCTGGGAGTTTTTTGTAGCATAGAGGTTGTCCAAATGGGCAGTTATTACCAGGCACGGCACAGCAACGAACACTGCGTCTATCTTCCTAACATGTCTGCATCTTGGTGCGACGTGCAGTAAGTCTGGCTTTCTACCTCCCCTTACACGCCTGGAGAGAGGGAAAGTGGTTACCTAACAACCAGTGTGGCAAACTAGCATCCTCTCTCACCCTTTTTCTGTCTCTCAGCTGCGCATCTTCCTTCCTCCCCTTACATTCCTTCGAGAGGGGAAGTAATTGTGTAACAAAAGAAAAAGTGCAGCCCCTCTTTTTCTCTGCTGCATGCACCGTTAGTGATAAATTATGATATAGGCGGGGAGAGAGGAAACAGACCACGCCACAGTGAGACAATATCTAATTCATTCTGTGCATTGCATCTGTGGGTACCGTATGCTCACGTAATAATGGGAAGCAAAAGTGACTGTGACAACAGTCCGTGCTGGGATTCAAGTTTGCTTACCAAGTGTGGAAGGAGTATAACGCCTTAGTGGTATTTAAAGTAATCACTTGTGTATTCTCGTACATGGCATGGTGCTTCATCTTTTAAGAATGTGCTGTTTCGCCTATTTTTGATAGAATGCGAAATAAATTAATTGTGAAGCATACAAAGAAGTTAATCTAGTCAAGCATAAGGTAATGTTCTTTAGAAGCAGTGTTCCAACTCGCTCAGTGTTTCGTTTTTCGTAATTTGTATCTTAGTATTTTGTAAGGTTTAGTCGGAACACCACGACATTCAACTGTCTAGTATGCCATGCTACTATTATTTTCATACTATCATTATTCTAAAATTATAAATCCACTGTTAAAATAAATAGTAATTATTAACGAAAGTTGTTAGAGGGATGTTTAAAATTTAAAATAAACAATATAAAACATTTATGATGTGGAATTGTGATTTAACAATAATTGTCTCTTGAGAAAATACCTATTTCATTAATATTTAATCAACTTTCTTTGTGAAATAATGATTGTAAGTACATTACAAATTTGCTTATTCCAATAACCTTGCCTATATGCGTATTGAATTGTTTCAAACAGGCAAAACTAATATGGCTACGATTTGGTGATTTTCATTTTGTAATTTGTAAGCTTCGAAGTTGACAAAATGTAAAAACTAATTAATTGCAAAAGTACATCATAGATTTTGTAGACAAAAAGGGTCACATGACCATTTTGTTAACAAAAAGTGCCAGTTATAACACTGCTTCAGTTTTACATGTGCTTGTATTTATTAAGATGGCTAGTTTCTATTTCTGAAATGTGTGTGTGTGGGGGGTTATTTTTTTTTTTTTTTCCAGGAAATGGTCTTTAGTGCTTGTAAGTGGAAAAAATAAATTTTCTACCACCCAACTTCCATAGTATGGGTAATTTAGCATGTCGTGGCCTCAAATTTTGTGTTAGGCCTACATTGTGTAGGTTTGTAAGTGTAACATTTGTTTTGTTAAAGAAATACCCTTCCTTCAATACTGTGGTAGAGTGATCGCGTAAGTTATGTTTTTAACGCAGTACACATAGAAGCTTCCTTTTTATGCTCAAGTAATTTTCCTTCATTTTATAATTTTGCAAATTTATTGTTCAGTATTGTACAAATGAAAACTTAAAATACTTTGTACCCACTGAAGTAAAAATATACCATCACTTCATCACTCTTGTATTTGTGCTTGCCATGTCAATAAAATAACAATACATTATAGGACTGCAGCAAATAATCGCCTTATATATAAATAATAAAACATATTTTACTTCTGAATGCCATAAAATGAATAATTCTGAATAATAAATCATTGTATACAGTAAAACCATTTCTGCAGTATGGCCTAGCTTTGGTTATGAATCGCCGCACACGTTTGCATATGTTTTGAAATATATTTACCATCTGTATATTTTCTTGTACAATTTGTTTTGGTGTTGGTTTTTGTTGTAACGTGATCAGTAAAAAACGACAGCTTTAGTTACAAATATTTTCCCAGATTTACTTGCAATCATTCATCATTATATTGAAGAAATATTTTCTTTATACTAAGTGATACCTATTGTTCATAACTTAAAAAGTGGTCTTAAAATGACGGACTACATTAATGCTTGCAAATTTTTCTTCTGACCATTATGGGCTATATGGAAGTAGTTTTGGTGGAACAACTAGTCTCAACGCTAGACACTGTTGCAATCAAATATAGGCCTACATTTTTATTGTTACTGGTGTATTTATGTTGAAATTTGGGCCATTTTATTATGAACAAGCTATCTCCTAAAAAATTTAATTATTTTGTGATAGGCCCATATTAAAATATTCATAAGTTTGACTTGAGTAGTTCAATTAATTTAAATGTATTTCGTATGGTGTTTTTTTTACAGATAGCCACATAATTCTATATAAATGACCCACAGTCAGACAAGTTTTCAGTTTATGTGTAAAGATGAGTTCCCATGGGCAAAAATGGGAAAACAGCAAGGACATATATTTTTATACACTTTGCAGAAAAGAAGTAGCTTTTAATTCCATGGGTAGAAATACTCTTGTTAGCCATGCTAGTGGAAAAAAGCATAAAGAAAAACAGCAAACGAAAAAAAGTCAGGAAATTTAGGAATATTATTTTATAAACATTACCAGCACGACAATGTAAGCATCTGACGTACGTGTGCCTCTTTCCTGCACAGTTTCACCTACACCACGAAAACAATCCTCTGCATTGCTCACTCAACCTTCAGCTAGCATTTAGCTCACACCTCAAGAAAATGTCCTGTCCTCCAGCCTCTTAAACAAATTCAAAATAAAGGATTCAGTTACTGAAGCAGAAGTTTTGTGTTACTTGTACATTGTAATTGAGCACAACTCATTGAGAAATGCAGAACACAGTGTGGAGCTTTTTAAGAAAATGTTTCCAGACAGTGCCATAGCTTCTGAAATGAAGTTAAAGAAAGACATGATAGCCTACAGCATTGTTTATGGCCTAGCTCCTTACTTTAAAAAGACTTTGCAGGGTATGATTAATATTTGCGACAATTATGTAATTGGTTTCGACGAAAGCCCAACAAAGTATCCCAAAAAAAACAACAGCTGGACCTGAATATCCGTTATTGGGATGAAACTAAGAACCAGGTATCAGTGCGGTATTTTTCTTTTGTCTTCCTTTGCCAGTTGAGAGCTGTGGACATATTAAATGGGATAGATGAATGTTTACATCATCTAGACCTCTCTAAAATTGTGCAGGTATCAATGGATGGACCCAATGTTAACAAGAAAGTTTTTAGCTTGTTTAAGCAAGGACTGTGACATACCACAGATGTGCCACAGTTGCTGGAGGTAGGGACTTGTGGTCTTCATGTTGTTCATGGAGCATTCAAAACTGGCATAAAGAAGACAAGTTGGGATTTGTTTTCATTTTTCCAAGCTTGTTACTACCATTTCAAAGACAACCCAACATACAGTGGGGTTTACACAGATGTGTCAAATTCATTGGAGTTTCCAAAAAAAGTTCTGCACTGTTCGCTGGTTTGAAAATGTAAAAGTGTCTAAAAGGGCCCAGTCAACTTTGCCCCATTCGAATAAATATGTTGAACATGGTCAGCCAACTTCAAGCTTTAAAGTTGTTTCAAAAGCATTACAAGATGAATTCCTTCAAGCAAAATGGGCATTCTTTCAGTCGCTTTCTCAGAGATTTCCAGTCTGATGCCCCGTTAGTACCATTTCTTCATAGTAGTCTGATACACTTACTCAAGATCTGTATGTGAAAGAAGATGACATGACCACTGTGCCGTTGTGCAAAAAAGGAAAATGGCCTTTACAACAACCTGAAAAATGCTCCTAAAAAATGCTAAAGATGTTGATCTCGGGTATGCCACTCTTTTTTCTTTAAGTTAATGTAAAGGGGTGAAAGAAAAGGAAGTGCTCCAGTTTCGTCAGCAGTGTCAAACATGCCTACAGTTTTTAGTGGCAAAATTGTTAGAGCGGTCTCCACTTAAATGCCATTTAACAGAATTCTTGTCTTTCTTGAACCCTTACAATGTGGTGTCCATAGAATAAGCAGTATTAAAGCAACTGACAGCATTATGACATTCTTCTGAATTCATCTTACTTCCTGCTAGTACTTTTCAGAGTACTAACAGACAGTACAGATGTCTCATTTCTCAGGAATTCGTCTAAGAGGAAATGAAGGCATACAAAAAAAGACGTTATATTAGATGATTTCTGGGCTTTCCTCTTAAGCAGGACTCCATCAGCTGAAAACTTGAGGCAAGTGATGAAATAGCTATTTATTTTATCTCCTGGAAATGCTCCCCTAGAAAACGGCTTTTCAGACAATGGGGACATTCTTGTCGAAAAACTCAAACAAGTTTCTGTTGTAGCCCAGTGTCTTATTTATGATGCTGTAAAGAAAGCAGGTAGTCTTTACGCCCTTGACATAACTAAACAACTGCTCTTCTTTATGCGGAGTGCAAATGCCAGGTGGAAACAGGCTTTGGATGATAGAAGAAGCAAACCCACTGCGGAAGAGAAAGCAGCAAGTGAGAAGAGGAAAGCTGCAATGCTTGTTAAAGAATTGCAGACTAAAGCACTAAAGCTGCTTCTGGAAACTCAGAATGAACTTGCTGCCATTGATGAGCAGTTGAAAGGACTGCAGAAATGAAAATTGTGTAAATAGCAATGTAAGTGTTTATTTATTTTTTAAATATTTAGTTTTGTAATTAAGGGAACTTGTATTTATTGTGGCGTCTCTTCTGGGGTTGAACATTAATGTAAATGGTCAATATTCAATAGGAAATATTACATTAAACAGTTTCAATGAGTGCAATATTATTCTTGGTGCTGAAATTGGTTCTAAATTTAGTGTTAAAAATTTCAGGTGATAGATTTTGATTTTTATAACCCTATAATGGAGGCGAATCTGATGACCAAATCTACAATTCGAAAGGTTATCAAAAATTCATCATTCTTCTCAAGACTTAAGATGACTACAGTTAACTGGAATTCACTATACTTTGTCCCAAACTTGTTTTACATGATAGCAACCACTGAAATTGTCATATCCAACAGACTTCTCTAATCCTGAGGTCCTGCTCATGGAAAATTTTAAATGGTAATGATAATAGCAACAGTGAGTCGCAGCAGAAATGTTGAATGTTCTTCAATGCTATTAGATGTTGACTGCAGCCTTCTGTCAACAATCTATTGCTGTGACAATTTTCAAAACAGGATCCTTCAAATAATGGTACGCTTTATAACAAATTATACTAGTACTTGAAATAGAGAATTTTTTGTGGTTTGTTTATGTTGTAGGTTATAGTTTTACTGTAGTGATATGATTCATAATATTAGGTTTTATGTTTGTTTCTCTAACTATTGTTAAAACACTATAGACAATGATAAACTAAAACAAACTTTAAAATCTGTACCGGTAACCCTTACACTTAACCTTTCATTAACATGTGGAAATAATGTTCAACTCAATATATAACTAAACGAAAGCAAAAAAACTTTTGTCTATTTTTTGTTATGGATGTGATAGCTATGTATATAGCCACAATATAACTACATTCATGCAGTGTTGTGCAAGTTAACAATTAATATGAACTTATAGGAAGTTCAGTTCATTAGGTGCAAAATGAACTTATAAAAGTTCAAGTTCACTTAATCTTTAGGTTTCGGGTAAAATTTCAAGTTCTCTTTAAAAAATTACTACGTTCATCAAAAGTTCCTTGGCAAAAATTACGGAGCCCACTATATACGGCTGAAGTGCACAAGAAGAACAGCATTCTTGTTTTTAACATAAACATAATACAATTTATTTCTATTTATATGCAAACAATAATTAGTCGAATATGGCCACAGAGAGGAAATTTAAACAAAGTGAATGAACAAAATTAATTAACAGGTGAGTCCCACTTTAAGGCATGGAACATCTTCGAAATGGTCGTCTGATAACCAACCCCTCTTACAAGTGAAAATGTTACTACCTATACTGGAAAAACTTTCCACTGCAGAACTGGATGGTATTCCAGTGTTAAATTTTAAGAACGACTTTTAGAATTGGAGAAGTGTGTAAAAACTTTATGTCCGCCGATGGAAACGAGAGGTATCCATCAAGTTCTCGTGCCCCAGTTTCTGAACTACACAATTTTGGAGATATGAAATAAAAAATGTCATCGTAGTTGTTTTTTTTCCACTTCTTTAACAAGAGGTACTGGCAAGTTCTCTTTATGTGCAATTGTCACAATTTCTTCTAACCATACTTTTGCCTCTTCAATTTCTTCTACCCGTACTTGTACCTCTTCAAGTTGTCCCAAGGCAATAAATTTTGTGTCTCAAACGAAGATCCACCACTAACAGAGTTATTTTCCATTATTTACCGTACCAACCAGGTTGTGTTCTCTACAAAGCTAAAGCACACATTTAATTTACTACACCACATACTTTATCCATACACGTGGAGATACAGTATGGACAAACACAGCATCTGTGCTATATGAAGAACTACACTCAAGAACAATTGATTATTACGTGAGGATGCCTGTTTGCCGACTAGCGACTAAAAGAGTAACTACAATTTACGTGTTTTCAAAAGGTAGAAATACATCGCTTTAACGTCGGTAAAGCATACTAGAAAATTTTTTAAAAATTGTCATAAAATCAATAAAATTCGTGAAATAAAAGAACTAATGAAAGTTCAAGTTCGTAGCATATAAAATGAGTAAGTTTCTTTAAAAGTTCATGAAATGTGAACGAGTTTGTACGAATGCGTTCATTTTAAAAGTTCACAACACTGCATTCATGACAAACTAAAACTCGTCTAGAGAATGTATGTGTTGATTTTCCTTTACTGTACGGTTTAGTTCTGTGAACACTACCTTGTGGATGCCAAACACCTTTTTGGAGGGACTATACAAGTATACCAACTGAGCACATCTTCGCAAAAGAAATTTCCCACCATGTACATAGTTTCCTTTACCATTAAAAACAACAATATGAAACACAATATTACAATTACTGTATCAAAAATGGTAAATATATTGCTTGAGCACTGTAAAAAAAAATTATAAAATGTTCTCTGTAATAATTTTTAAATTTTGGAGAATTTGTCCACTTTTGCATAAGTATATTTCATATAGGTACAAAATAAGAATAGCAATAGAGAGGAGTATGAAAACCAGAGGAATTTTGGGATAAAGTACATAGAGAATCCAAAACAAAAAATTTACAAAAAAATTACGGTACTCAAGAATGAAAATAGTTCACATAAATTAATTTATCCTTCATTTAGTTACCCAAGTTGTACGTGAAAAGATATGCACTAGTTTGGGAGAAAAATAAATTAACTCGATTCATTATGGTAACCAAGCTGTCAAACTTGATTAATTATGGTAACCAAGCTGTCAGCACAATCGCAGATAAGTGTGGTTCTATCCAAACTCGATTAATTATTATGGTAACCAAGCTGTCATATTATTTCCATAGACCATGGACTGTGAGGGAGGCCTAAACGTGTTTGCTGTGAATTAATTTTAGTGTACCTACTGAAGAAAGAAGGTGGTGTATTCTTGTATCCTGCTGCTCAGAGATACCCTTGAGGTGTGCTGATAGTGAATACCTACATGAAGTTGTAAATCTTATATCACGTTTTCTGAACTTTTATTGTTATTTTGTTGGGAAACATAATAAACTTATTAGTCATTTTGACACTGAATTGTCATGTTGCAAGTCCATACGTCTGTCATGTGTAAGAAGGGGCTAACCTACAATTTTGGAAAAATTGAGTTAACTGCAGAAATACATTTGTTTTGCGGTCCGGCATGATTATTAGACGGGGATAACTATCTTTCATAAAATAGAAGATACGACAGGGGCTAACTAACAGAATACATTATTTTCTGCATGTGGTGATATCAATTGATCCCTTCTTACACTGATTTTAGAGCAAAATTAAAGTAGCAATAAGGAGCCAGTTACCAGTTGGACCATTATACAAGGCATTTACAAGAATTTGTTTAGGAAAAACAGGTCCGAGTACTCGTTGGATCCGTTTTACAGAGCAATTACAAGAATTTTTTCGGAATGATTGGTGCCAAATACCACTTGGACTCGTTTTACAAGGCATAAGTTAAACAGCGATTCTTAATGAAGGAGCTCAGCCATTCTGTGCTCACGGGTATGATAGTAGTACAAATTTTTTTCAGCTTCAAAGTGTATTTTAATACTTTGATTACAGTATGAATTGTAGATAATCCATTCATGCTGAATATCGCTTATTAATGTCTGTAGGTAATAAAAAAATGCTCAGATAGAAATTGTTACTACCTTCTAATTTATTGCACTTTGAAAATGCATCACAGGCGTGACAGTATTTGGACAAAATGCAATGTGTTAAATGTTCTAAGATACATATTTCTGCAGTTTTAGTAATCACTTACCTATAATAATACATTAACTGAACATATTGTAAATAACTTGGTTCAATTTCAACATTTAAAACAGTTAAATTAATTTTGCATCATGATGGGTGTGACAATGAATCTTCACGGGTGTGGCTTGTCTGAATATCATTCAGTAAAAAAGTTTCTTTCCGGTTTTAATTTTAATTATAATATAAAATGTCTGAATAATACTGAAACATGCCACACTTTCCTGATGGTAAATGTTATCGTAAATGTTTTTAATGTAACAGTCTATGATTTAGAAGTACAGTCTCATGAAATTAGTTAGAAAACACATTATTTATTTTCTTTTCAAATTCATAAAACACCTTGGTTCCTTCAAAACTTTCCAAATTTGTCCTAAAGTAATATAAGAAACATCTTGTTAGTCTATTTTGAAAATTCTACCCTTCCCTCTGTCTCACATTTTCCAAGTCATCTCTTTCACTTTTCCACTATCGTCTATTGCCTTCTGACACACACAAACGTAGTTGCACTTTCTTTTTTTGCTTATTGACTCAAATTGGGCTAAAACTTTGCTTCCAGGATCTGGTTTTGCTGAAACACCTGACTTTTTTCTTTTAACGACTACAGTTAAGGCAGTCATAAGATGGTCTTTATCAGATTGTGTAAAAAAAATGTCTACCTTGTGACTGATTTATCAAGTATGGCTTGCGTTTTTCAACAGCTACACTTAAGACATACAACATTTGTATCTTAGATATAGCCGTTGCAGCACATCAACAATAAGTTGTCAGCATTGTTTGACAAGGGATATGGCGAAAAAGTTCTACTCTCAACTCCAAAGTCTTTCTTAAAGAATCATATATCTTACAGCATTACTGCAACTTCCAATGTCTCGCAACAAACAACATTTTTGAGGTTATGGGAATTGTGCCAAAACAACAGTTGATTTGTGACTGCTGCCAACTTCAGAAATCAAATGTAAAAACTTAATTATAATTTTATTTATAAGGAATACTAACTTGCCTGTCTAACAAATATATATTTATTGAAGTAATATTAAAAATAAAAGAAAGGTGTTAGCTAAACACTTTTTCCTGGTTTTTATCCTATTCACCCCATTTTGTGGTAACAAATGTTAATGTTATTATAAACATTTCCTTGTGTTAAGTACCTATTGAATTTAATGTTATTGTTGTGTAAAGGTCCAACATTATCTACAAGTACAAGCAGTTTTGAAGCACTGGACCCTCATGACCCTAACTTGAGCCGCTTGGCAACGAGCATGTTCCAGAAGACTGCAGACTACTTGTTTGGGGAGCTAGCTTCTACACAGGTGAGACTGGTTTATAGTTCCTTTGTACTGGTCAACTAACATTCATATACTTATTTCTTTATACATGTACTCAGACTTTCATGTTATGTCACCTGGTTCATAACCTCATTTGTATAGACAAATTTTGAGGAACCAGGAGTACAAGAAGGTGGAACAGAAAATATTAAATTTAAAAATTAGAAAAACTTAATCATAAAATTCTGTTGAAACAGTCACACACCTGCAAAATAAAAATGTATAGGGGTTGGAGGTTCACTACCCTTATGTGCTGTATCACAAGATAAATAATCACCAAGATTAATTAAAAATGTACAGTTACTAGGCAATAGACTGTTTACATTAAAGTGTGCACTTTTGAAAGTCCTCTCATTTGGAATAATAGTCGATAAATATATTTCATTTTAGTGTAGACATTAACTTTTAAGTGCGGTGGAATACACATGCTGTGTTTATTATTTTAATAGCAATATTTATTCAAAAAAGTTAAAGGATAAAATATGGCTGAAAGGAAAAAGTAACGAGGACCTCAAAAGTGCTCACTTTATCATGAATGGCCTATAGCAGTCCATACATGAGCTAGGTCATTGACCTGCTAGCTGTTTCACAGTTCAGTTTCTGCTAGCACAGTCCTTTTCTGTGCTGTACTTTTCTGCTGAGATATACATGTGCAG
The DNA here is from genome assembly GCA_029891345.1 of Dryococelus australis. Lineage (NCBI taxonomy): Eukaryota > Metazoa > Arthropoda > Insecta > Phasmatodea > Phasmatidae > Dryococelus > Dryococelus australis. The sequence continues at coordinate 146,412,405 of CM056993.1, forward strand.
TACAGCAAACTTCATGCCTCGTCTATGGTAACAGCACTAGTCAATGTCGACACTGATGTGTTTCATAAGTGTCAAAGGGAATAAAATATCTTCCACTATTCATATTTTTTCTAGCCTCCTGTTCCACCCACATGTTCTCATTATTTGTGAAAAGGTTTACTTTGTTACATGCATTTTTGACTATCTAATACTATAAGAACTTAGATATTTTTCTTTTTAATATTTACGGCTTGGATTTGTTTGGAGTTCTATTTATCGATGAGTGGATTGTGCTATTTTGCTTAGATTTTGATTTTTTATATCCTTTTTGGATTTACATAAATCTCTATTAAGTAGTTCTAGAAGGGACTGAGAAATTTAGGTCTTTTAACCAGTAAAACTTAAGATGGCCAACTTACATTTGTTGAAACACTTTTCCAGAGTGTTGCTATTATGGGAGTTGGTTGATGCAGAAAATTTACATTTCAAATAACTTGCACATAGTATATATTCACTTCGTACTACATATCTACTCTCAGCACAAGGTGCACACTAAAAACACAACAGGAACATTGTAACTAGCCCAGCGGAAGGGGGGGGGGGGGGGGGGGCTGAAAAATATCCATTCGGAATGGTTACCATTCCGGATTTTTGTACCGACATTCACATCCCAAATATCCTGAAAATTGCCCTCAGTTGGAATGTTTACAATTTTGGTATGTGTGTTTTTTAGTTGGGCATGATGCTCATATATTTATTAAAGAATTATGATATGATAAAAATATAGATTTAATTGCGAATAACGAAGAAAATTTAAAGATGCAATTTACAGAAACATTTTCATTTATGACTAGTAGTTTAGATAAATTATCATTCAATTTAACTAAAGATCAAATAAAACATTTTCCAAAAGATCAATGGATTTAGTAATTAGAAAAGGGGTTTATCGATATGATTATATGGACAGTTGGGGGAAGAAATTTGAAGAAACAGAACTTCCCCCAAAGAGTGAATTTTATAATAAATTAAGCGAATGTGATATAACTGGGGATGAATATGAGCATGCAAAACTTGTATGGACTCGATTTAATATAAAAAAAACCTTGGTCAATACCACGAATTATATTTAAAAAGTGATGTGTTACTATTAGCAGATATATTTGAAAATTTTAGAAATACGTGTATAAATGCTTATGAGTTAGATCCCTCTTGGTATTTTACATCACTAGGATTATCTTGTGATGCAATGTTAAAAATGACTAAACAACCATTAGATTTATTGCATAATTATATGATTTTAATGGTAGAAAAAGTAATAAGAGGTGAAATATCGCAATGTTGTAAGCTATATGTTAAAGCCAGTAATAAATATTTAGAAGATATTTATCCAAATCAAGAGGAGTAACTATTTAGCATATCTCAATTCAAATAATTTTTATGGATTTACCATATGGAGGTTTTGACTGGGTATAATTATACACATTAAAGGACTTAGATTACTGGAGTAAAAAAAATACTAGATTTGGAGGATGATTCTGAATATGGTTATATATAAGTTGATTTAGAATATCCACAAGAACTACATAATTTACATAAAGATCGACATTTTGGCCAGAAAATTAAGTAGTTCTGAAAAACAAAACAATCTAAATTATTAACAACTTAACACAACAAACAAAGCTATGCAATACACTATCTTAATTTAAGACGGTGGTTAAAGAATGGATTCAAACTTACTAAAATACCTCGAGTATTAGCATTTGATCAGTCGTATTGGTTGAAAAAGTATATAGATTTGAATACAGAGATGAGAACTATTGATAAAAATGACTGAAAATGTTTTTTACAAACTGATGAATAATTCTGTGTTTGGTAAAACAATGGAAAATTTAAGAAATAGAGTAGACATAAAACTAATATCAGAAAATTGTGAAAAATTAATATCAAGATAAAATTTTAAGAAAAGTACTGTATTTAACAAGAAGCTTGCAGCTATTCATATGAACAAGACAAATGTAAAATTTAACAATTTTATTTATGTTAGAATGTCAGTTTTAGAAATATCAAAAGAATTAATGTGGAATTTTCATTGTGGAGTAATGAAACCAAAATGTAACAAAATTGAACTATGCTATCAAGATACTGACTCGTACTTTTATAACATACAAACAGAAGATTTTTACGAAGATATGAAAATGTTTTATAATTTTGATAAAAGTGATTATCCAAATGATATATATAACATGCCTCAAATAAATGAGAAAGTTTTAGGGAAAATGTGAGATGAATGTAATAACAAAATAATAAAAGAATTTGTTGGTTTACAAGCAAAAATGTATGCATACAGAGTTGAGGACAAAGAAAACAAAAAATCGAAAGGAGTAAAGAAATGTGTTGTTAACGAGAGAATTTAATTTGAAGACTATAAGAAATGTTTGTTTGATGAAAAAATACGATATAGAACAATGAATTTAATAAGTGCAAAAGCATGAAATATACACAGTGGAAGTTAATAAAATAACATTAAGCCCCTATGACAAGAAAAGGATTATACTAGAAAGTAAAATATACATTACCATTTGGATATGGAAACATTGAATCTTAAATATCTTTAATTTCCAAAATAATATCTATATCTGCACCATCAAAATCAATCGGTTTACCATTTTCGTCTCTAATTTCTAAGACAATATAATTAAAATGTTCTTTGTTTATTCTATAAAAAAATCACATATGGGGGCTCAAAGCTAATATAATCTTTAAAGCAAACGTAGTTTTTGGTGAAAAACTGGCAATTGTATCAGTTTCTAAATGATCGTATTCATCATATTTTATGAACATCCCATATGCCAAGTTACAGTGGATGTTGATTGTTTTATATTGATTAAAATTAAGCAATTTAGTGCCCATGATAACTTTGTCCTTTATATTAGTAATATTTCTATCAAAACCAAGAATATCAGATAATCTATCATCAAGTTTAATATCAAACATAGATTTAATAGATTTCTGTTTTGCACATTATCTGATGTTAACTCAATGTGTGTGTTCTCTCTCTCTCTCTCTCTCTCTCTCTCTCGTGTATATATATTATTATTATTATTATTATTATTATTATTAAATGGAGAATACTTGGTGCTTGAAGTGTAAGGAGGTCCCTAAAAATAATAATATAAAAAACTGAAAATACTAGAAATGGACGATTAGTTCGGAAAGTAAATGTTCAATATGTAATTCTAATAAATCAACATTTAAAAAAAATTTTGCTCAATGCAAGAGAAGGCGTACTTAATGAATTATATAAACCTGCACAAAAAATTTCCCCAGAAGAGAAGTAATTTCGTATGGTATTGATGATTTATGGCAAATTGATTTTGTTGAAATGGATACTGGTAATTTAAAAGGCATATCGCGTATAAACAATGGTTACAAGTATATTATGACAATTATCAATGTTTTTTCGAAATATGCATTTACTGTACCAATCAAGGATAAAACAGCCAAGAATGTGGCAAATGCTTTAGAATCTATATTAGTTAAAAGAAAACCGTGTAATATTCAAAGCAATGCTGGCTTAAAATTTTATAATGAAACTAGCGGACCCGACAGACGTTGTCCTGTACATATGCACAATTTGCACAATGTATAGTTTTTATCTACACTTCAAAACCCTTCACACACTAATTACATCTGAATGTAATATTTCAATTAGCACGTGATTTATTTTAACACAATAACAACACAAAATTCTCCTGAATCTGATTGCAGCGCCACTATCGGGACAAACTGGAAGTAAAATGAAATATTTTTGGATATTCGACACCGCGATCGCAGTGCTGTCTGCCGGATACAATGTAAAACATTCCAAGATCAACAATAACTTATAAATAACAAATTTACTAAAAAAAACATTTTGTAGTGGACCGAATTGTGAATCTAAACCATTCTCGAATCCACTTGAACACACACAAAAAATTTCATCAAAATCGGTCCAGCCGTTTAGGAGGAGTTCAGTGACATACACACGCACAGAAGTAATGAAATATTCAAACAACTTATGCAAAAATAAAACATCAATCATTATTCTACATTCAGGGAATAAAGAGCCAATTGTATGGAACGATACAATCGTACAATGTAGAACAAAATGTGGAAGAAATTTGCTTTGAATTGCAATTACAAATGGATAAATATATTAGATGATTTAGTTAAAGAATACAACACAAAGCCGCCAGTTTTACATCACTGGAACGCTACTCCCTCAGCGTGGGGGTTGATTTGTCCCTTGTGAGGGGCCTTGGCCACCCATACAGTTCTCAGTTAGTTTTGTGGAGGTAAGGAGACGCTAACCCCCCCCCCCCCCCCCTCTCTCTCTCTCTCCAACAAATCAAAGGTTTTTTTAATTGCTGCATTAGCAAACAATATTACAGTATTCCCATAGTTGTGATATTTACATGCCTTTTCCCTGCCTGTATGGGATAAAGAAAGGTTGTGAATTTAAAATTAAAATGAATTTAATCTGCAAGAAAATTTTGTAATTCAGGACTTTTGAAGGCTGTCGCTAACCCCCTGTGAAGGGGAGCTAGCGACAGTTGGAGAGAAATAAAATGGAATTTACTGCCAAAAGAATTTAAATAAACGATTAATGTTGCTTTCCATGACTGAAGTGGCGTAGGTAGTTACTAGTAATTTGGGTTGTGGTGAAGTTAAATTGTGTGAATAGTATGTCATATGTAATTGCTGTGACATTGAATTATTATATTTAGTATTTAGAATAATACAGAAGTGAATGTGAAATGTGGTGATTAATATATAGTGTGTGTGTGTGTGTGTGAGCATGCGTGCATGCGCATGTGTGTGTGTGAGCGTGCGTGCATGAGCATGTGTGTATATATAATCACATGCTGAATAGGTCGGGGTCTACATGTAGAATGGCTGGCGCAAACTAGTTTTGTTAACAGTGGGGAGATTTTGTCTCGGACTGATCGGAAAATTCCGGCCAGTTTCTGGGATAATTTTGATTAATTTTAACGATTTCTTTCGCTGAGGGCGTAAATTAACTGTTTGAAAGTCGTTTTTATTGATGAATCTATTTTACTTGAACAACACAAAGCACAATACCATTGGCATGAAACAAATTGAAGTCAATTAAAAAAATGAAAAAAATTAAAGACAGCAAGATTTTGCAAATGTGTTTACTAAACTGAAATACAAGTTGAAGGTATTGTCCGCATGAGTAAGAGTAAACAAACCTTTGAAAAGGTTGCACAGCTAATTGGACAACATAATTATTTACCATATTTGAGGTTTTAAATAATGATGTTCCAACTCACAAACTGAAAGATGACAAAGGAGAAGAAATAAAAGGCAGTTTTTATGAATTCAAAATTATGAAAACAGACTATCCAAATGAATATTTGGTTGAAAAAGTCTTAAAAACTGAAGGTGGTAGTTGGGTTTTGAAAACTTGCATAACTCTTGGATTAGTAAAACAGATTTTTCTTTGGCCATCTTTTTGACTGTTGGTACTGATAAAGTTAATTTGAAACTTTTCCCTTCTTTCAATTTTTTATTTTTTCTCACAATTTGATCATCTGTTAAAAATTTATCTATACCCAAATCTTTTAATTCCTCAAAGAGAATATCAAATTTTTTATTTTTTCTCACAATTTGATCATCTGTGGATCACAGGAACTAGTGTTGTTATTAAATTTTTATTTTCTTCACTTATTTTTGTACTTTTTTAGCGATATTTCGTAAATCATCGATTAATGGTAGTTCTTATTTTTTTCATATTCCTTTTTATGGTGCTTTTAATATTTTTTATATCTTTCAATGAGTAATTTAGCTCGAGAAACCCCCTTTGATTTTGCCATTTATATATTAATTTGTTACTTATAACTAATTTATAAAAATATTGAGAGTTTTGAGAGGCAGACTTTTCCTCCAACTGATCAAACTAGGGTGAATTTAAATGTTTACAGTAATATAATTGAATCTGATATTCCTATAGGAGATGGCTTTACTTTTCCAAATGATGCTTATGTTTATGAGCAATTTAGTTTACTAAAGAGAGAGAAGGTTGGAGATGTGCAAACTATGATGAATCACATAACATTGATGTTTGTTCAAACTTTTTTCCTTTCCAATTTTCTAGAGTAGAAATCTCAAAACATGGAAATATTATTGAAGCTGTTGACAATCTGGGTATAGCAACAGCAATTATGAATGCTTTATTAAGATCACCAAGTGAACAAAATTATTTAGAATTTACTGGTGTTGATAATCTATATTGAGATAAATCTGTTTCTAGTGATATAACAAACGAGGTTAAAATGTTTCTAGTAATAAAACAAATAAAATGATCTATTGTCTTAGATATCTGTTTGGTTTTATTCATGATAACAATGAAGTTTATTGGAAAGGTGGCTATAAAATTACTTTTTTTCGTAATTCATCTGATAAAAACTGTTTATTCCTTTATGAAACTTTAGATAAAGATAATAAAGTTACAAAACATTGTCCTGATCCTGGTAAAATTGATATTCAATAATTAGAAATTATATAGCCTATTGTTGAATATGAATTAACACCGCCATTGCAATTAAAGAAAAAATATACAAAGAACCAAAAGTACCTATTAGTTTTGATTATTGGCATTTTTTAGAAATAGAAGTTTCTTCTAATCAACTGTTTTTTAGCTTTGATATAAAAGATCATTTTAATAATATACAATTTGATATGCCTGATTTTGTAATTGTAGGTTTTCAACTTAATAGAAAAAATTGTGAACAGCATAAACACTCTGCTATGTTTGATCATTGTAGTGTAAGAAATATTTATGTTAAAAATATTAGAAATGAAATTTTTCTCAAAGAAAACCGGAATCTAGACATTGAAAATTGTGTTTATCTTAAACAATTTCTTGCTTATAATGATTTCAGAAATTCAAAAACCAAGCTATAGAAATAATGAACTTTATTATAAGCCAGTTGTAAACTTTGATGGTGATATTAATTACTATTCATTTTGGGGGCGAAGGCCTTTATATGTTATTGATTGTTTATACAGAAAAACAAGAGTAGTTAAAGAAAAAACAAACATAAAATTAGTGTTGATTTTAATAAAGACGTTGAAGCAGGTACCATTAGTAATGTAGTTTTAATTAGTCGAAGGAATTTTACGTACAATTATTTGAAAGAAAGAATGACTGAAGATTTATAAATTTTTTATGTTATTAAATGGTGGATGTAAAGGATTTTACAGAAACATGAAACAGTTTTGATATTTTTATACAATTTTTTAGATGTATTGTTAAGTTGTATGATTAAATAAAAAATCTTTTTGTTAAAAATGAATGAGCTTTGTTCTTTCTCTTAATAAATTTTTCTTTAAAAAATTTAAATGCCTGTGTTACCTTGCAGTATGACAAAGGTTTTTAAAGATGGGTGTAAATCAACTACGCTTTCCTGTAATGCTTTTGTCAAACTCAGAGGATTAGTTTACAAATTTAATCAAAATCTACAAGGTTTACAATTAACACTCTTCAAAAACATTAACGATAAATATGTACTTCATGAAATAGGGGGCAACTTTGAGAAAGAAGAAGTTTTTAAAAGATTAGTAAAGCTTTAAATTTAAACTATCAGTTGTCTTTTCAATATTTTTACTTGATTTTATTTTATTTTGCTTTTTTTTTTTATCTTAAAGTCACTTGATTTAGATTGTCCGCTTGCAAAATTAGCGTTTCTGGAAAAACTGATAAATTGCTTGATTTTCGATGCTGGCACGACACTTTTTTGAAAAACTGGTAAAAAATTGCTTGATTTTGAGGTAAAATTGCTTGATTTTTGTTTAAAATTGCTTGTTTTTTCAAACTGAAAATTTTCACTTCTAGAAATATGAAAAGACTGCTTGAAAAACGTGAATTTGCCTGATTTTAGCTCAAATTATCTTGATGTTGACCGTTTTTTCATTGAATCCCAGAGTTTGAGTTTTTAAATTTTTTCCTTGCACCCATGTTAAAATTAATGGGAAATAGTTATGTTACTTTTTTCTTGCACTTTTGGAGTAAACTTTGGAAAAAAAGTCTGTGCTAGAATCCCCATTTATCATCTACTGGCCCAACATGGCACCTAGCTAATATCCAAGATACATACCCAACACAAAAACATAACCTCACATATAAATTAATAATGTACAACATAAAAACATTGGTTTAACAACTTTGGTGTTTTATAGACCATGTACAATACATGGCTTATTTTTTTGTGTTCTATGTGTCTAGTAGACTGATGGAGTAGTTTTGAAGTGAAATTGTGTAACTGTTAAAATTAAAACATTAATTTCCTTGTAAGAAATGTAAATACAGGCCTTAAGGCCTATGTGTAATGTCAGAATTCAATTTTTTGTTCATGTTTACTCATTGGTCATTTCTGCATGGTTGGAGTATTGTTTTGCTGAAAATACATAGCCTAGTAAATTAATTTATATTTTAACAATAAAACCAGTGTACAAGATCTTTTTCCATGTGGAAAAGGCAAATGGGCACATTTGGTGCTTCATATTAGCCAGGGCTGTGCAAACTGCCACAGTACAGTTTTTTACCCAATAACAATGACCAAGCTTTCTTTCACAGATGTGTGTGCATGCATGTGTGTAAAATAAAGATTTGAGTGTAATTGGTTCTCACATTTTTTTATGTATGTGTTTTAACATAAGCAGTAAGTAACTTAAAAACACATATAGAGGTGCGCACCCTAGAGTGGGGGTAACACTTTCCAAATTACAGGCTTTTGAGGTAAGAGTAGTAGGTGTCTAGCATACCTAAAGAATGTGTTGAGAGGAGATGCAGGAAGCAGCAGTAGAATAGTGCAGGGGAAAATTGCAGGACCCAGAGAAAACCTACCAACAACAATTTCTACCGTTTTCACAGCTACTGCCACCATATTTTGTGTATGTGAAAATCCCACTATAAACGCATCTAAAAATGAAATCTATGCTCTACCCACTTGGCTGCTGTGACCCCTGTAATGTAAACACCCTACAAATACCTATTCACTATTGAATTTGTAACAAGCTGGTAACAGGCATTTATAAGAAAAGTTTGTATTCACAAGTTAGCGCAAGTGGAATGGCAAGTTACTAACCAAAGATGGCCGACTTAGGGCGGCAACTGACAGAAACAAAATTTATTGATATAGTGAACTATTTTAATGTAGAGACAAACATTTCTTATTTCTTGGTATGTTAGTGCTGTCATACCAATGCTGGAAAGAAACATTACTTTCTGACCTTGGGTATGAGTCATTTGGCAAAATGCCTAAATCCGTAATCGTTAAATTTGTTACTAGGTGGAAAAATGAAGAAATAATCAAAGCCAAGAAGTATCACTGCCATCTCGCCACTAAAGATGTCATACTGTACTGAGTGGTAGTGCCCGAAATTTCTACAATATTTAAATGAGCACTTGACAGCATCCAATAAGAGTTTTCAAGAAAGAGCAAGAGATCTAAGACAAAAAGGTTACAAGTTGGTTTGGATACGTGACTGCAAGTTATTTGTCGAGAAAGACAGAACTCACAAGTAATATAGATAAAAAATGAGGATATCATCAAAAACATGAGTGAGAAACCTGCTAGTTGTCCCACATCAGGCAACTAAATTTTATTGTACATTGACTAAATGGTTGGTTCCAAGTGTGATAGAGAAAATATGTACAGTAGCCAAGATGGCTTGTTACCTGTGGAAGAAAAGGACGTTGACCCTGAACTTCTCGATATCACCTAAACATCTTGGGACACCATCCAACAACTCACACTAGACCTACATCATCTTAACCAGGGGGAAAGAGGGGGGGAAGAACCTTCATCCCACACATGTAAAATGTAAACTTGTTGGAGCTCACCCATAGATGTTGTACAAGAAAAAATAATTTCTCTACTGTACAAGAGAAAGATATGTTACGTAGTTTGCATGCCCACCGTAGCTCTACAAGTGCACATTGATAAGATGCCATTTTATGTTGCATGTTGCTGTGGTTTTGCTTTCTCAAATCGCGTTACCATCTGTGGAATAGTAATTGTGCGATGTATATTCATAAACATTGCAACATAACACAAATTTTCTGTTACAAAGTTTTTTTGTAGAGGAGAAATAAAGTTGGAATTTATTATGTTTATACAGAATTGTGACTTGACAATATTTACAGGTATACAAAAATTCAGTGCGGCCTATTCTTGAAATATTAATTATCCCTAATTTTTAGTCAAAAACTTCTGGTGCGGCCTATACATGCCAAAATACGGTAGTATGGTACTATTAGTGCACTACTTTACCTTGAGATGGCATCACCTATATAATGACTGAACAGTGTAAATATGGTCTCAACATGGTCGACTGCAAAAGATGAAAAGAACGTCCAGACCATTTCGGAATCAGATGCAGATGCAGTCATGTGCGACATGTTCTTAGTCATTCAAGGTTATGTTGGCGTTTCATCGTCCCACGGGTTCTTAACTTAAAAGTTATGGCATTTTATATGAGTATGTTTAATTGTTCAACGTGAAGTTATTTCTGTATTTGATACAACCAAATGTATATTCACTTTTCAGTTTTCTTTAGTAATTTCATTGCAGTTTTTTTCCATTAAGTTCATGGGACCGGTATGGCTGGGTGATCTTGGTTAAGTGGTGCTGCATATTGTAAGAAAACTGAATGGACTCATATTTTAGTGGCAAAAGCAAAAGTTAACAGTGTAGGCCTAAAAATATGGGTGAAATTATTGTTAAAAACAGTGAACACAATGCGGAAGTTGAAAATTAACATTGAACACAATGCGGAAGTTGGAAATTTTGGATGTGAAGAATCTATATTCTCTAAAGCAGTGGATTTAGCTATTTGTGTTCCCAGTCATTATCCATTTTATTGGGAAAACACTGATCACACTCAGGATTAGTTGATAAAAAAAAGATATAAATCAAAACAAAGATGCTAATTTTTCTCAGTCCTCTCGGTGATATACCGATGGATCACAACGATTTTGTAACAAAAAACTGTTCCAGAGGGTTTTAGTGAATGGGGAAATTATCAACCATGAATATGTTGATTATTCTCCCAGTCAAGGATCAGAGTTCTGTGCCTCTTGCAAATTAATTCGGTGGTGCATCTCCGTTTACAACATCTGGTTTCACTGATTGGAGCCATGCTGGAATATGAATAGCTGAAAATGAAAATTCTACCTATCACCGAGACTGCTTGTTCTAATTGAAAAGCAGAGTAAACGAGATGAACAGAATTGACAAATGGTTGCTCAGCCAGCATGAATATGAAGTTAAATATTGGACAAATGTGCTATAAAGAGTTGTTTCTGTAGTTAAGAAGCTAGTTTCTAGGTGTCTAGCATTTCGTGGAGATGGAGTGGTGTTTGACTATATGAAGAATGAAAATTTCTAGATGTGTCTGTAATTAATTGCAGAGTATGATTCTTTTCTGGCTGACCATATTGCAAGGTTTGGTAACCATGGAAAAGGATTTACTTCATATTTATCACCAGCAACTTATGAAGACTTAATAAGTCTTATGAGGAAGTCAGTGAGTGAAAAAATAGATAGTTAAGTTATATATTCTAAATATTTTTCAGTCATAGTAGATTCTATGTGAGATGTATCCCATAATGACTAGTTATGTGTAATCAGTAGATATGTAACCGAAGATGAGCTCTCAGTTGAAAGATTCCTGTGTTTTATAAATAATACAGGCCATACTGGAGAAAAGCTTTCTGAAGCAGTTATGAATTCTTTAGAACTACATGGTCTGAAACATGATAACTGTAGAGGTGAGTTATATGATAATGCAGCCAACATGTCTGGAATATATTCAGGCTTGCCGGCAAGACTCAAGAACTGAAACCCTCTTATTTTCTTTATTCCATGTTCAGCTCACTTGTTGAATCTTGGTTGGCTCACGAGCAGTGCAATACTGTTTTTTGAGAGTTAATTCTAATATCATACAACTACTTTGCTGATTATATAGGGAGATGGAACACTTTGGAAACAATTTTTGATTCTGCAAGTATGACATTGAAATCACGGTAAACAACTTGATGGATTTGAGGATACTTGTAAGAGCTTGAATGCAGATTCAAAAACAGTGTTTCCTGCATTAAGAAAAATTTCAGAAAATGAAAAGGGTAAAGTTATATGTGAAACTAAGGGTCTTCTTAAAAAGTTAAGTAATATTGAGGTAGCTTTCATGACATCAGTATGGGGTTGTATTCTGCAACAGTTTGGCAAAGCAATGAAAAAACTGCAAGCCGAGGATGTGGACATTTCTACTGCTGTTGAAATGTGTGACTCTCATAATATGCTTTTAACTAAGCGTCTAACCTCTTTTCCCATTCACAAGGATCCATCTTCTTCAGCTGTTGAGATCCAAAACAAAAGTATCAAATTTAATGCAAGAGATTTTTTTTATGAATTGTCTGAGTCAGAAGAGAAATCAGAAATTCCGGAAGAAGAAACATGATCAGATTACGATGAGATCTGGAGATGAATGGAATTATCATATTCTAAGGTCCTACAAACTCTTCAGAAAGAGTTACAGCAGAGAGTTAATGTCTAGAAAGAATATAATTTAAGATTTTGTTTCTCCCGAATATCACCAAACTAGAAGCTCTTCAAATTTATGATGCTGCAGAGAAACTTAAGAGCCATTAATTATTCCGACATATAGATCAACTTTGGTGAAGAATGCATCCAATTTAAAAGCTATCTTATCTATGAAGGAAGAAGATGGTGACAAGTTATCCTCTCTTCCATTTATCTGTAGGATATTGACTTCAAAGGAAATTGGTGATGTTTACCCAAATTTGTACACTGCACTCAAGATTCACAACTGTACTCCAACAACAAACTGTTCTACTGAAAGGTCATTTTCTTTTTTAAAACTAATTAAGAACTATCTATGGACAGCACAGAATCAAGGACGACTGTTCAATCTTGGAGTGTTCGCCATAGAATCAGACATGAGTCAGTCAGTCTTGATTTTGAGGAAGTGATGAATGCATTCGCAAACGAAAAAGTGAGAAGAAAATAATGATTATTACATTGTAGTGTTTTTACCATATATTTTTGACTGACTTGCAGGTTTCTGTGAAGTAATTTTTATATACGGTATTAAACTGTAGTGTTTTTTCTTTGGGTTTATACCATATATTCTGTCTGATAAAAGCAATGGTTTCTGTGGTTGTTTTCTTTTTAATTTTTTGTATAGGGTATTAAACTGTGGTGATTATTTTTATAATTTATAAATTTTTAACTTGCACATTTGTTTTGTGTTGTGTGTTGTTTAAATATTTCAATACAGTTTTTAATTGAAGTAAATAATTAGTGTTGCTAGTCTGTAAACTAATAGTGATGCTGAAGTTTAGCTGAGTGGGCATAAAATAAATGACTGTGCAGGGGCGTTATACATTCTAAATATGGCTCTGCATGTTACTCACATCCTGACTACTTACTATAACCTAATATTGCAAACACAATTGTCAAACCGCAGAGTTTACAGAATATTCACAGAAATAATTTTCCTAATGATTGGGGCACTTTCAATTATGTTGGCAGCAAATGATGAAATCTTGTTCTGTGTTTAAACATTGTACCAAAAGTTCAAGCAGGTACTTCAAAAGTGTTTAATTTACTGTGAACCAACTGTAGTCTGTTAGAGCAAACACATCTAGACTTTCTAACTGGGTCACAAACTGTGCACAAGGCTGGTGAATGATATAGTGAAGTTGTTGATGCTAATAATGTTGCTGTAAGTCTTGCTAAAGTGCCTTTATTTTATTTATGTACAAGGGGAAAATTTTAACTTGGTAAATCAAACAGTTATATGAAATGAGTGTGGCCGCAATGTGCCCTCCTTACCAAAACTGTTTTTCCAGTGAAGTAGAAAACTTTTGTAATGAAATGCTGTGATTCCAATGCACTCTCTCTGTTGCATATTTCTTTTCATGGCAGGCACTGAAAGATTAACTTAGCTAACTTCATTCCAGTACCGAATGTAGAATATTATTGTTAGGTTGCCATGATTGTTGCAATGGCCAAGTAAAACTGCTGAGGCTCTATTAATTTATTTTGTTGGAAAAGTGAAGGGGGGGAGGGGCACTTTAGTTTAACATGTTTCTTGAGTCAACGTTGTTTTGCATTTCTTCTTATGACACAGTGTAATTTTGAATTGCGTATTGTTTTCTTGCAGCATTGGAAAATTTTGCTTGTCTGTAAATAACATTCAAACTATTATAACTTCGAAACTTTTAACTCCATTGAAAAAGCAAAACATGATAAATTTGTTACTGGTCGTACCAATGCGATTAATAAATACACGTAGTAGGTAAACATTTTACTGAAGTTAACCTTACACATATTGGATTTTCGCTATAAGCCTAATAAACACGTTATTGTTACACTACTAAACAGGGTAAAAAATGTGAGTTTTTTGGGTCACGTTCATTTAAAACATTCTGATAACCATTTTGAAATAAATTATTTACAAAATACACTAACTTACTGTTTGTTATTCCTAATCTCAACTCTTGAACACATATTGTTCTATGACAATCCATGGACATCACTCACTATTTGTCATTTATACAAAATAGTATGTCTACAGAATTATTCAGTAAATACAACACTTTTCCAACAAACTTAAACTTAACAAATGTAAATATAGTTCAAGGTAGTTATGGAAAATAGCCGACCAAGCCATTTTAGGAAGCGGTTGACATGTGCTGATGAAACTATGGTTTTACTCAGGAAAACACACTAAAAAGGCACCTGCAACCAACTGTGCGTAATGATGGCAAATAGAAAAATAATTAACTATAAAATATTCCAACTACACCAGCAAGGTACTCGCATAAACATGAAAAAGAGCATGTTAATGTTGGCTTTTGATGGGCTGGAAAAGTTCCATTGATCGTAAGCGTCTGCATGCCCCTTCATAATTGCTAAACATATTTTTAAACCAAATTTGCTAAAAGCCAAAACAAATTGTATGTTACTTTAAAAACATTATTTAAACCATATTTGTTGTAAGTATAATTTAAGTTTAAAATTACTCTGTCTAGTTCTGAGTGTGTGTTAACAGTTTTTGTTCCGCTTGTTTTTGCATGGCTGTTTGAGCAGAAGTTTGGAATGTTGCAAACCTGGATTTATGGAACACATTGCAAAAGGCTCTGTTATTTATGTTGAGTGTGTGCCGAGTATTACACAAGTGTACAGGGCACTTTGTGCTGACACTGTTGCATCCCTTGCAGTGGTAGTGACAGCTATTTGCTTGCATACCTAACAGTTATTTTGTTTTTTGGCTAGTAACTTTAACAAACTTTAGTTAAGGACCAGATAATCAGATGTGCTGGAAATATGCAAGCTATTTTCAAGAAGAATTGTTGTGTTTTGGGTTGGTATCATAGATTGGTAATTGTAAGGACAGGGTTGTGCTTTGTTGATTTGTGTACCAGCAGAGTTCATGAAAAGGTTATTTCAATTTGTGACCAATTATAGGAAGATTACAGACTACTGGAGGCCATGAACCAAGCTACTATTATTAAATATTCGGACATGAAGCAAATTGCAAGTAATGTTGCCAGGACAATAACAGACCTCAATGAGAAATGTGAGTTATATTACTTTTTTTAATAAGAGGAGTGTTAACTATTATATGACATAGGTGTAAAGTAATGAATAGAAATTTCACAATGTGATGTCATAGGAAACAGTGTTATTTTTGCAGTAAGAAATGTTTGCATTATTTAGACGCCCATTCAAATGTTGTGTATTTTTATTTATTTATTTATTTTGCTGACTGGAGCCCACTTCTGTATTTATAGTGTCCTTACTTTGCCCAGTTTTCCTAACTGTGATGGAATATAATACTCAGACTTATCTATACCAACGTTGTGAATCACGTACATACTTTGTTTAATGTTTTGTATGACAACAATTCACAAAATTGTCTCAGATAACAAGAAACTCTTAAATTATGAATGATTCCTAGTGCAATATAAAATATAGCCAATGTAAAAGATAGCCTTTTGCTCAAGCTGGTTAAAAAAGCTTTACAGACTTCAAGAGTCATTTACATAAAAGTAAAATAGGTGTAGCAACTAAGATATTCACAATTTCATTTCATGGCTATTATTGAAGTTTATATGTTGTTCAAAAAGTGTAATTTTCAGTGCCCTCCAAATTAATTGAGAGCTAGCACTTAATAGCTCACATAATTAACCTATATAAACAAAAGTGTGTCAAATGGTAAACATGCAAAGAAAACCATTAAAATAAAAGTTTATAACTATTACAATGTTGTTAGGGCCATCCATAGAGAACTTGTCTAATTTATTGCCAAGCAGGGATCTGCAACTAAGGGGAAGTGTTCATTCTTTATTTGCTGCAGCCTGCATCAAATTGGGGTTTGGAACAGCATCTGCTTGGTATGCAACTGGAGGAGGATGTGGCTGGACACCACCACCACCTCTGGGTCCATACCACTAAGTGTACCTAACCTGGTTCGTTCTCCCTCCCCGGATGATCAGTCAGTGTGGAATGGAGATTTTCTCAATTCTTGCGGATGATAGTGAAGTGAGGTATGGACGAGTGTCAAAAATACAATGGTGGGAGAAATGGGAGATCATCGAGAAAACTTGTTGACTAACATCATCATTTTGAATGATTCTTACTTGCGGAAATCCAGAAGCAATCCCACCCGGAATTGGACCTGGTTTGCCTTGGTGGGAGGTGAGTGCTGTAGCTGCTGTGCCAACCACTGCCACTTAGTGTGCTTGGAAAGTGTGGAACAGGGGGCTTCCAAAGCATTAACCTGATTCTCATACTTGGTAGGCAACCTAGGCATGTAGCTCTGGTTTGATTGCCAGGTGACCTTGTCATGAGATACATACACTGTGTACCAAAGGCACTTTTACACGATCTGCTCCCAAGGTATTTCACAGCCTGCACCCCTGGACCATGCCGTAGTACCAATCACTCTTTGGGAGAAATGGTTCGGCACCCAGCATGCATCACTACTGGATTTTGGGATGTATACTGTGACATTCCTGTGTTTATAGGCTTTTCACTGTAAAGTGAGCACTTTTGAGGCACTAGTTACTTTTATTCTATCAGCCATTTTTTATCCTTCCAGTGTATATATTTCACTGAACTTGAAATGTGATGCCTAAGGCTACAATAAAATATATTTAACGACTATTATTCCAAATGAGGGTGCTTCAAAAAGTGCTCACTTTACCATGAGCAGTTTTTAGAAGACTTATTCATAAAGAAAACAACCCCACAGGTCACTCACAGTGCCACCTGCACACAGTGTCATATTTCTATCAGTAGTCCAGAATATGATGTGTGTCAGTAGTTGGCCCTTTGTATATTTTCCAGGACAGGAGCAAACCTCGGTGACATCATTCCCAATGCCGGAAACATTATCTTCCTTACAAAGAATGCTAGTCAGCTGGTTTTTTTTATTTCAAACTGACCATATCCATCTGAGATAACCATACACTATCTGTACTAGGCTCAACAACTAGGGCTGTTCAATATCAGAAATTTTGGTATTGATTTTTGAGCCCAACAGCTACTAGGTACTCTATATTTATTTATAGATAAAATTCATATCAGTGATATTATCAAAGTCCCCTGTATTATCCTGTGTTATTGAAATACTTTGTGTTATCAGTTGCATATGTGTGTGTGTGTGTGCGCGTGTGCACGCGCGCGTGTGTGTGTGCACGTGTGCACGCACGCGCGCACCTTCACCTGAGTAAATATAACCAAATCACTTAAATTATTGCACTTAGATTGTATGATTGAAATGTGATTCCCCAGTGTCTTCCTAGACATAAATAAATAATATGTCAAAATTTATTTGGTTGACTCCATCATTTATTTAACCCTCTCATTATTAACTGAAAGTGTTTTCAAGTGAGTATTTAACTTTTTCCCTGTGAAATAGGTGAGAGTGGGCGGAACCCTCAGGAGACTGGGCTTGAAGAAAGCTTTAGTTCAAAAGGACATACCGAATCTCCTGGGAGTGTCCAGTACACACTCGCCTGTCCACATACACACTCCAACTCTCACCTGCCAATTCTTCCATCAGTGTCTCGGGCGTATCTGAAAAGACATTCTCAAATAGGCCTTAACTCTGGCAGAAAACTGAAAGAGTGCTAGTTCTAGTATAGAACCTTATTTTGAGAGGCTGTAAATCTTTTAAAACACTACTGTAATATTTTTTCTGGCTTCAGATGAATAGGAAAGGAGGTCTATTACCCACCCGAATTAGTTATAAAGAGCAACGAGCTTTTCAGCTAGAATTAATGAAATGAAATATTGCCTCGCTAGTGGACTCCACTCGCGTTGTCACATCCCCATCCCCAGTACCTGAGGTCACCCTGCGTCCCATCACGCCGATAGTTGTGCATGATCATGAATCAGGACTAGATTCATACCTGGGTATATCTTGGCCGTGGCTTGACTATGAGTATGTGAGTTATTACCAGCCGGCTGAGCTCACACCCGTTGTAACCGTGCCAGCCCCTAACCTAGTGAAGAGCACTCAACCACATAATACATGCACATTCCGTACAGCGGCAGGGAAGGTGGTAAAGATTGTTCTACCCCCTAAAACCTGAATAGTTTCCACTCCACTTAACTTTATTCCCAGCCAGAAACCAATGAGACCAAATTCTTCATGATAACCAGGTAGTGAATGTAGACTCAAGTTAGAACAACCGGCCATTGTAACTTTGCTATCATCCACAGTCCCTAATAACGCCTAAGCGACTTGGGACAGCTGGCATCACGGTTATTGGCAGCCTTCTCAATGAGTAAAATTGTACTCCCTGGGCGGGAGACGTTTGCAAACTGATTCACCTTGGGGTTTATTCCCCTCCGCTCCGATATAACTCTTCCACTAGGCGACATCCACCAAACCACCCCAACGTAGGCAAACCACTACCCACCAGGTAGAAAGGAATCCTACGAGAAGAGAATACACCGCTGAAGGGTTGTAATTAGGGTTCAGGAGGGTAATCAGCACTATCAGTAACCCATGTCTGACAGAGGAACCTGCTTCGCCATGACCAATCAGATCCTCCATATGTCAGTCAAACTAAGGAGTCATTAAGATAAAAGGGAGTTTGCGTCAAATGGCACCCAATGTGGGGTCTAACAGCTCCATGTAGCTTAGATGTGAGAGCTGGTATCACACCTGACATACCCCCTTCTTTTCTAAGTGTCCTTGTAGAGGAGCCCGTTACCTGACTTCGGGGAGTCGAAGTAAACACCCCGTAGTGCTCAACTTCAAACCACCATGTACATCTCTGAGGAGAGTTTACTGGATGCACAGGTAGAATTAGCAGAAGACAGTCAAAGAGTTGGCAGGAAGGGCACAAGAAATAGAATTGAATAATCGTCCCCTGTCTGGGAAAGCACCGGTGGCATGCGCTGTCAAGGATGCCGGCCCCGCCCCCTTCCCCAGACCGTCCGCTGGGCAAGACACGACCTTCTCACCATCCGCCGCCCCCTTGCCTCACTGCTGGCATTGCCTGGGCTGTATTTAAACTGAGGCTGCTCGACACTAGACGAGAAACCCTCCTCCCTGCTCGCAAAATGTGCAGCCTGTTAATCACGAAACGTGTTTCCCAAGTAGAAGGAATGGGAACCAGGAAGGTTATAGAAACACTGCTAATGAGAGACCACTTAGCCTTAGGCAGGAACAAGTGTGACCAAGCCCACACCAGAACTTGAACACAGGACTGTCAATGCAACGTCTTTGGAGTGAACCATGTAGGCCCGTAACCTCAATCGGGAACCAAACCCTGAACCCCCCAGAGGCAGACGAAGTACCTATATCAAACCCAGGTCAATAGACTTCAAACGCAGGACTCGGGAAAGTTGATTCAACCCCTCCCAAGTTGTATTGTACTTACTCTAGACAAGCATTCCACAGAGGATATCTCCAAGGATACTACCTTCAACACCGAGTTCTTTCGTTCCATTTTCATCCAGACCCTACACTGCACCACCGAGTGCTAGTACAGAATTATTGTGGTGTAGTCTTGCAGACAGAACGAAAGCGAGTAGGCAACCCGCAGGTAGTATCATAGAGAATACCAGTGAGCCTCCAGCTACCTCAGAGGATGCGAAGAAACACCTGTAGTCTCCCCTCGTTTCCGAGAGCCAGGAAACTCGTGAGACGCCGCTGCCAAGCAGCAAAAGCATCCACCCAGCCTTCATTCCCGAAGCTGAAGAAGTGTCCCCCCCCCCCCCCCCTCCAACCAACCTAGACAAGGCAACATACCTGTTACCCCCAGGATCAGTCTTGGCGACTCCGCCCCCTGAGGGTGTGGATTTGTTTAAGGATAGGGACATGAGGTCATGCGCTTGGCTACCCTTCCCATCCTTTCCAAACAATGGCAAGAAAGAAGAAGACAGCCGAGATACTGGAGAGAGCCCACCACATTCTTTGGCAATAGCTGGTACGTCCATCAACCAGGCTACAGACGCATCAGAGCAAGAAAAAGTGGCTGGAAAGGAGACTAAAAGGGACGCATGCATAGTTCAAAGTATAGACACTGTTTTCCGGATGCTGGAGAGTGTTGGCGCTGCCGAAGCAACCCCTCCACAACCTGGAGCGGAAAGTTGCACACGAATACTACATAGCAGTCACCCGTACAGCTAGAGCAAGAACGAGCAGACCTGCAGCTACGAGAGTCATGACCTCAACAGACACCCCCAGCATCCAGGCAGCTGTCTCAGAGCAGTTGCCTACAGCCATCACCACCTCCCAAGTAGCTCCACTGTGTATGAGATGCACACTTCACATTCTGGGGCGCTATAAAGAGACATCGTGGAGGGCACCTACAACATACTGATGGCTCGCCACTACCACTACAACACGACACAAGAGAGGACGACCACTAAAGCAACATTTCTACAAGTGCCGTAGACCCGCACTTGCATCACGTGAGTACCTGGACCAGTAGGGAAGGTAAGGTGACGACAAATATCCCAACTACAAAAATCTTAACCTGGCTAGTTAGGCGGTGCGATGAGCAGTAGTTGGCCGTAATAAGCAAGTTGTATGCTTGTGAAAAAACGTGTAACTATTAATTTAAGAATTTTTGAGGTTAGTAATTCAGATCGCATTGCCAGGAACCGAGTTCCTGCACTAATAAGTGCCTTGTTAACTGTAGACTTCCTCCTATCAGTGGGCATACGTAAAGTAGAAGTAAAAGAATTTTGAATATCTTATTTGTTATAAAAATTTGATCCCTTGTTTGCCAAAGTTGAATTGAAGGAATTAACCTAGTGGTAATCCCTACACAAACTGGAAAGTTAATGTTTGATTGACCCTAATTCCCCCAAGTACACACGTAAAGTATGCAGATCATAAAATAATATAATATTTTTGTTTGTGTTGAAAAGTTTAGCACGACACATTTAACATAGAATCAAAGAACTTGGTGAGCACAGATAGGAAGTGAGATAAGCGCAACAAAGCCGATCAGCAGGTCCGTGAACACACGTGACGTAACCCTCACCACTTTTCACAATGCGACACTGGGCGATCTTGCTTTAGTAACCCATGTAAAATTGCAGTAATAGCATAAGGCAAAAACTCACTGTGAGCGTGTCGTATCCACCGCCCAGGAAATACAAATATATTAGTAGCACCAGTGTAACGCTACCCAGAAAAAAAGAAGGGGAATTGAAAGAATCAACTGATTAAATGTATGTAAACTTAGATACTAAGATGAGGGCAACTGTGTATAAAGGATAGAGAAAGCGTACCTAGATACCCCCTCCCCCTCCTCCTAGAAGTAGGTTAGAGAATGGAAGTTGAGGATTCTTTATAATGGCATTCTTGTAAGAGTTATAAATATTCCCGGTCAGTTGAGTTAAATGTGTTAGTAATGAAAACTATGTAAATTTAAAGTATTACCGCCAGTAGTACAGCAGAGATGAGCTTAGACTCAGACAGAGGCAGATAAACCCCTATTTGCTAATGTAAGAGATAGTTGTTCTCACGTAATGAGGCAAAGGAGACGAAGTTGTGTAGATGTGCAAGTCATTTATGTTCACACATAGTTTAGCATGAGAATAATTGTCCGGAGTGTACATAACCTAAGAAATGAAAGAAATGTGAATTAGGGGAGAGAAAGTACTTTAGATTAGGCAAAGTAAAAGTCTCCCCAAATGCATAAGCTTACTGCTTTGCGAAAGCATCCTTTCAGTTGTGGTAATTGAAATAAGGTAATGAGTTTAAATTGTTACAAAAGTTTGCATAAGAGTCATAGGAGACTGAGAAAGAGTTAAAATTACATGTGTGCAACTTAGAGGTTAAGTGATGGTAATAGGCGATAGCATATATTAATAGACCTGTCAAATGTAAAGGAACAAAACAAAGTGTGTTTTGTAGCCTAAGAGTGCCATGCCAAACAAATGGCTAACCTAGAAAATAAGTATTCACGTGTCCACAGAGACACTCCAGCTCTCACCTGCCAACTCTTCTGTCAGTGCCTTGAATGTGTCTGAAAAGATATTCCCCAATAGGACTAACTCCAGCAGAGAAGGGAAGCAGTACTAGATCTAATATAGAACTGATGCCTGCTGCTCCTACTACTAATCAACTATGGTTGACTCATCGCTAATGTTCATACTTGCACTGCTACAGACGTAAGAAGTATGTACAGAGAATTTTCTACATGAATTCTTGGCTGCCTACTCTACTAGGCAACGGGAACTTATAAGTGAATTCTCGTCACCTGAAAGTTACGCAACCCGGCAACCCAGGTTGAGAGCCTACAAGCTACCTGGAGCTTGGGCAAGGCCGAGCGCTACCGCCGAGGCACGAAGCAGAAATGCTGACCAAACTTTTTAGACTCCTACGCCAACCAGTGCAGTAGGCTCGCCCTTCCTGTAGACCGTGCCGGCAGCCCACAAGCTTCACCTATATAAGTCCGGACACTGCTGCCCTCGGGCAGTCATTCTTGTTTCATCTCTTGCCACATCCCAGAGCACTGCTCAGTGCTGGGGTCTCCAGAGAACTTAGAAGTTTTGAGTACGCCCCCTGTGGCTACTTCACCGTCGACGATCAGTTATCCCAACAACCAGCGAACATGCTCACCAACACTTATTAAATTCACTTTGTCTCCTCAAGACACCTTCATTAGAACAGTTTAGAACTAACATATATTTTACCATCTAGATATATCTTTCCCACTTACAACCTAGAACCAGGTCGCCTACACCTGGCCAGCGTAGTAACCTTCAGCACTCAATTGCCTGGCAGGAGTTAACGCACGTCACATGTTTATTGATACTTCAATAAACATACTTTTGTTTCCTACCTTTCAGCTTTTATTTCTTAGAGTATCTGTCTGTTTGCCTGCTAGACACAGGTTGCTACGTACACCCTTGGCAAGAACCGGGTATTTTATAATAACTGAATTAGCTTCAACTACGGGCGCAGTTCAGAAGTCCGTCATATTGTCTCTCACACCCATTAGACGGCCATCTGTTGCTTTCCAACTGTCAGAGCACTCTCTAGTGCTGATGGAGAGGAACACAGGAGCCACAACCACTAGCAACACCTTCATTCAAGGAGGGGAAACAAAAACAGGTTACTTCTTTACACCACAGCACTGTTACTGCTGGGGTAACTGTAACTTGAGTCCTGCTGCTTGTTCGTGTATGAACGCACATCCAGTGGAGGCATTGGTGACCCACACAGCTTGCCATCTCTGATCAGCTTGCATAGCGTGAGGGATCAGTGGAGACTTTACAGAGCCTGGTCAGCAAGCCAAAGCCGGACTTACACTGTAAATTGTGTTTAATTTATTTGCGTCAGGGTGTACCCAGTAAGCTGTGAGCAGAGACTCAATGCCTTATGGCCAGAGGCACGGGTAAAAGCGTAGGGAACGAAACGCAGCGTTCTTTGCCACCAGACAGTTGAGTGCACTACCACAACCTACACCGGAAAGGCAGGCGGAACGGGACCGCGTCTCCCAACTCAGACACAAGTCCGTATCGACTGCTCTGATCACTGTATTGTACGTATCTCCTTGTCTACGTATTCACCCCTTGTGTCACCTTGTGGTAAAAGGTTTGTTGACCGGTACCGAAGTGAGATTCGGCTGGGACGATGACAACTTCTGGACCAACGAAGTCTACCAGTGGAATTGTTGCTTCGGTGTGGGCCAAGCTCGTTACGTCTGGGAGAAACCCACCACAACCACAGTGCCCAAGAATCAGGAGTAAGTGCTAACCAACATCCCTCGCCTCCAGTCATCTATCTAAACAAAACCACCTCGCTTTTGGTCTAGCGGACAAAATCCTTGATCAACATGCCAAGTCAGTCTAGCCGGGCATGTGTTAGAATCTTGTATTAAGAAGCTGTAAATCTTTTAAAACACTGCCATAATATTTTTTTCTATCTTTAGATGAATAGGAGAGGATGCAGATTATCCAGTTGAATTAGACAGTGAAAAGACAGTGAAAAGAGTGATGAGCTTTGCAGCCAGAATTATTTAAATCTAATATTGCCCCGCTAGTGTAGTCCACTCGTGATGTCTCACCCCTATCCCCAGTACCTTAGGTCACCCTGCATCCCATCACGTGGCCATGAATCGGGACTGGATTCATACCTGGGTATATGTTGGCCGTGGCCTGACTATGAGCATGTGAGAGATTACCAGCAGGCTAACCTCACACCCGTCATAACCGTTCCAGCCCCTAACCTAATAAAGGATACTCAGCCACATAATACGTGCACAATCCATATGGCGGCAGGGAAGGTGATAAAGATAATTTAATCCCCTAAAACCCAAATAGTTTCCACTCCACTTAACTTGATTCCCAGCCGGAAACCAATGAGATCAAATTCTTGGTGACAACCAGGTAGTGAACGTAGGTTCGAGTTAGAATGACCGGCCTGATCACGATTCGCCTCCATTGTAACTTTGCTACCATTGGCGGTCCCTAATAACTCTTAAGCGACTTGGGACAGCTGGCATCCCGGTTATTGACAACCTTCTCTTTGAGTAAAGTTGCACTCATTGGGCAGGAGACATTTGTAATCTGATTCACTTTGGTGTTTGATTCCCATCCTTTCCAATATAATCCTTTCACTAGGCGACATGCACCAAACCACCCCAATGTGGGCAAACCACGACCTGCTAGGCAGAAAAAAATCCTACGAGAAGAGAATACACCGCCGAAAGGTTGTAATTAAGGCTCAGGAGGGTAATCAGCACTCTCAGTAACCCGTATCGGACGGAGGAACCTGCTCTGCCACCACCAATCAGATCCCCTATGTCAGTCAAACTAAGGAGATATTAAGATAAAGGGAAGCTCGCGTCAGTACAAATATGCATTATCCACATTTTATTTAAGGATTTTTTTCTCTAAACCATTTGAATTCCTGTACTGCACTGGCGCGCATTACTTGGTATACTATTTTGAGTTTTGAAAAATTGAAATGATACATCATATTTTAGAAACCATTAAACAGGTTTAAATGAAAATTTGTGTTTTAAGAGTACACACTTTTAAGACTGAATTTAAAAATTACAATCTTAAGTTCTCTAGTTTGTAAAATAGTGTTTTGTAAAAATAGATGGCTAGAAAAACATTCTTGGGAAGATCTGATGTCCCGCACAAACTGACGTTACCCGATTATTCCTTGCAACATTGGCCACATTCTGCGTGTTACGTGCAGCTTACCAGAACCATTAAGCTGGTCTAAAAAACAACTTATGGTATTTTTTGCAGCCACTGTAGGTACCCATTTGCTCAGGGAATAAGTCCAAATTTTTCTTTCATAGGAATAATTTTTTTAATTTACCATGTGTATTTAATTCATTAAGTATTATCTTTGATTGTCTACCCCCTTGGAAGGTAGCACCACTCAAATTTTACTTTTCAGATATTCAGTGAATTAAAAATATTTATTTTGGTGAGTTATCTTTTTTATAAGACTATATCCAATTTTTTTTTAGAAACGTAATCAGAGTTGTATGGGTCTATGACTGTAGAAGAAAGTAGACTGTCAGAACTGACAAAATATAAACAAATTTCTTGCAAGAGTATTTTGAAATACATAAAATACCGTTCAGCAAAGTGTATATGTAATTCTCTTTCACCATTATGTACATCTAGGTGGTAATCTTAAGATTCGAAACAACTAAGTCATTGAGTTTTATTGTATTTAACATCCTAGTTTTAAATATGGCTATGAAGCAGTTTTGTCCATCACACAAAAGTTTATACATGTAATGAAACAATTTTGTTCATCACATGGAATTACATACATGTAGCATATGAAAGCTGAAACCAGGGCTATAGCTTGATGCATGCCAACATGCCGCACTGTGCGGATGCGCACTCTACAGACTACTTTGCCCCATCTACAAGCCACATGCACACACGGGAAATATATATAAGCGGCAAATTTAATAAATCATATCAAGAAAGAAAAGTCCACACGCCTGGGTAGCCAAATACGTAATTGTAAATTACATGCGTAATTACAATCTACTTTGCCCATCTGAATTTATTCATGAAAAAGGCACTCCCATGAAATAGATATTTGTGAAATTCTACTACTTGTCGCTTAGCCCTGGAAGAAGTTCCTGCAACCCCCAGAGATGGCAGCACCCCTGTGGCCTTGTGACATCATGACCAACCCGCCTCGGGAACAGGGGTTCGCCTCCAAGTGGGGTGATAAGAAATGAGCGGCACTCCTGCACCCCGATAACGCACTCCCGTGTTGGAAGACTATGCTACACCCCTGCACCACGAAGAACTGCTGATATGAGAAAATTTCATATATGTAGAAGTCCAGCATCCAGCACCGGCAGGTACGCCGGGCTCACCAGCCGAAGAGGATGCGAGTCTTCCTCGGTCTGCGAAGACTTCCCTTCCTCAGTCTGCAAAGACTCCCCCACCTCAGTCCGCTAAAGACTTTACTTACTCAGCCCGACTAGGACTCGCTAGTCTGCTAAAAACTTCCTCAGCTTGGAACAAAGCCCTCTTCAGTCTGTGAGGACTGTCTCTCCTTTCCACGACCTGCAACACGGCGCATCCTCCACTTTGCAGACTGTAACAGTTACTCCATACATCAGGTAAACATACTCCTCAACCCTGGTGCCCGTTACCCCAGTCAACTTCCTGTGACTCCATGGTAACATGCCAGCGTGTCTTAGTTTACCTCCCTGATTAACTTCCGGTAGAATTTGAGCACGCTGTAGAATTGCATAGCCAAACTGTAGATTTTCTCAGAGGATTTCTTTGGGATATTTAATTATATTCTCCAGGCTCGCCTTCGTGTATATTTTATTACGTCCATGTAATTTGGATAATTATTACAGTGCTTAGCCAAATAGCTAATTCATATTCCACTTTGTATTTTATTAGCCTGGACTCTCCAGGGTTTTACACGTAATGAATATTATGTCAAAACTAGTTGAGCGTGTTCCATCCTTTTTAGATTATAATCATCTAGTGTCCCCATAGAAGTTTGAATTTTTATTGGTGTAGTAAGTTACTAGTGGCTTAAATGTATAATAGGAGAGGAGGAATTCAGAATAGGCAGCAATGCAAGGAACGCCGCACTCTAGCATGAACTGAGAGAGTTGACCCCTTGACAAATTCCACGACAGTGGTCGAACCCTGGTCGCAGAGTCACTACGTCATTCCTCAGCCCACCTCCCCCCTCGTTCTCCTGGAACACGCCATCCCACTAGACCACAATTTTGGGCACCTGTTGACCCGGGTACCCAACCGGTGATTACGTTGGCCAACTAGAGCAGTTATGACAGGTAGCTTGTAATACCCTGACGGACACCATAACTAGTCACTCTTCCACAACGTCTAGTATCGTCAAATTCAACTCGGGCAGACTTATCGTGGTTAAACACCCGGAAGGCACAGAGCCCCCAAATTTTTGCACTCTGAAGCTAACATCTGGGAAGATTGTACGGGTTCGACTTCCATCCAAGGCAGACACCAAACCCCGTGCAGTAACACCTTCCCTAGGCTTCATTCCCGCACTATGACCTACCCGACCCCCCAAAATTTCCCTGGCCAGAACATAAACCCCCACCACCATGATCGAATAATTCCATCCCCATACCATTTCCTGGGACAGCTGGCATCCCGTATATTGGCGACCCTAATAGTGAGGAGAATAGAGCTCCGTGGGCGGAAAGCTATATCCATTCGCCTCACTCTGGGGTTTGATTCTCCTCGAACCCGATGCAACCCTACCATCAAGCGGCCCACTTCAGTTCTTAACCCCCTCACGCTCCACCAGTCTCATAGGGTTAGTATTAATCACCGCGGTAGACTCATCTAGTGTTCTGAGAGGGTAGTCAGTGGTCTTCCTCTATCTCACAAGGTAGGGCACGCGTCAAGCTAATTGTTATTATATATTAATTTGTTGTATGTAATACATAGCAAATACTAAAGAAAGCAAAAGAGAGTGACTAAACGTAACCAAAATGTGTAATATTTTAATAATAATAGTTCAGAAGAAGATTGTCGCCTGCAGAAGAGAAACTGTTAAATAATGTAAAACAGGTCTTAAATGGAGTCTTAAAAGAGCACTTTCAACTTTGCAATGGACATTGTTAGAAAAGCACAAATTAAGTGGCTTTTTCCTAATTTATATTAATAACTTTCCAAAAGACAAGATAAGAGAAATTCATTACTCGTCTGACAGTTGCAGAAGTCAGAACAAAAATGACTGTGTGTTTCGGTGTCTAATGAAATGTACATAAACTAATACTAAAGTTTCTAAAGTATTTCAGTCATACCACCTGCAATATAGAATTTTCAGTTATTAATTCTGTTATGTCTTGTACCATTTTGATAAGTTTGTGACCTTGTAGTGGGGCAGTTTTCTTGGTGGGAGATTTAAATATAGTGGACGTTGCTTCACTTGCTGATATTTTCCATATGAAAATCCCCATAGCCATCATACAATTTTGCTTTTAGCAAATCTACCAAGAGACAGTCTTTATGGTAAGTGACATTGACACGTGAAGATGAGGTTGTATTGCTGGCCTTATAATTAATTATCTTGGTGATTTTTATGATGTCTTTTGAAGATGCAGATGGCAACCATATTTGTTATGATGACACAGCTTTGTAATAGTGATGCCACCATTTGTGGACTGCCAAAGAGGCCACTAGGCGCCAGTATTTTGTTCAGTGAAAAATCCAATTAACTTTGCTACAAATTCCAGTAATTTTATTAATTATTAATAAATATTTTCGCTATGACCCAGAGGTTACGGGATGTACGCTACCTTCTGACATTACTTAATTTCTAATTAACAGGACAAATCTCAAGTAAATAAGTTTGAATAAAAGATTTTAAGAAACTTTTTATGTGGATTTGGGTTTTGCATGTGTTGAGACTAACACTGAACTTGCATTTAATATAACTTACTGTTTGAGGTGATTTTAGTTTTGTTCATTTACTTGTGCATGTGCACGCGTACACACAAAAAAAAAAAGCAGGCTCGTGAAAAAAACTCCAAGTGTCGCCACATTGACTTTGGTGTCAATAACAATGATAACATATTGTAAAGTTCAGCACTGTACACCATGAAAAATACTACATATTATGTCTGTTTCAGTTTTGTTCGCAACAAAATAAAACTACATCTTTTCATGATACAGCATCCAATATTCCCATCCCAGAACAAACTCTTAATTTATCCAATGAAAGGCATTTTTCACTCTGGAATTTTAACCTTATTGCCAGTATTATATGCTAGCCACTGGAAGTCTGCTCAGTTCACTTCTTTACCTTCCAGTTACCAGTGTTACCAACACAACTATCTAAACCAACTCACACTGGAACTGAAACTGATGTGCTTCTTGTGAAGATTCATACAAAGCTCTTGAAACTGGGAAAATGTCTTGGTAACAGACAGCAGCACAGTGCATACATATGTGATGTTAAACTTACAGTGTATGTAATAATTTCTTTGTTTGCATGTCTTATACATACTCTACATTGCAGTTATTTGTTGTTTGCAGATAAGTCTCTGCAACCATATTTGGAGCAGATTGACCAGATAGAGGACAGTGTTGTCAAGTTGGAGCAAGCAGCCTACAAGTTGGATGCATATTCCAAGCGCTTGGAAACTAAGTTCAAGCACTTGGAGAAGCGGTAGTTCAGTTGTATATGCCTTTCCCTTTATTTACTTTTGTGATATTATCTGTAATGATTACATCATGTAATTTCTGAATTATGTTTACTTTCTTTTATATGTTCATTATAAGGGCAGCGAGTTGAATACTATGTACATTTCCATTTAGTAGCTATGTACTTTTGTGCTGAATATGTAATTTTTTATATCAATCATGACAGTTGCTATATGGTTGCAGGTTCAATAAAAAAATTGTAAGATAATACTGTAGCAGGTATATTAAATCTATTTTTGCTCAGAAGCATAACAAATACCTTCTTATATAATGTTTTAAAGCAATGTTTTCATTTGTGTTCAATTTTTTTTTATGATCGCATAGATGAGAAACAAGTGATTGATAAATTATTTTCCTCATTTGTTAAAACAAATTGTAAAATTTCAGGTCATGAATTTGTATAGTCTAAGAGCCAAATGCAGATAATAAGAATTTTGTATTAAAATACCAAATTGTTTTAAGTCTGTAATTACTTATTGAATTCCCTAACTCTTATTAAATTTTGATACAAAATTATAAAACTTATTTTGTTTACCAGTGTATGAGACAGAAATATTTTTAATAATTTCAACCCTCAAAATTTTTATTGGTCTAAGATGACCCCAAACAAATTTTCTAACCCCAGAGACATTGTTGCAAACTTGCAAATTGCTAAGTGTGCACTACCAGTATCTTCATACTTATCAGAATCAGAGGTAATAATATAGGTACCAGTTATATTAACTGAAAACATGGTTTTCAGAATCACAGTTGATGGCAAATACAGTCACGTGTTTACAGTTTGTGTTTGCAGTTCTCTACACTTGCTGTGCAGAGTATTGTAATTTTGCTTCGCAAAAAAAATGTTGTGATAGTAAATTTTGTGGTTGATAATTTTTAAAAAATATTGTTGCAAACATTAGTCTCTATCTGTTATAAAATTTTCAGTAGATTTTGGATTAAGGTCTGTTATTGATGTGTAATTTTCCACAATTTTCAGCCAAACTCTCAGCTTTGATCATATTTACCGAACTTCGGCTTGGTATGTTGTAAAGAGAATGGTACATGCAGGGGGTTTTTTTTTTTTTTTTTTTTCCCCCCTGGGAGTATTTCACATTTGCAAAAGCTACGGTATGGTAATTCAAAATTATATGATCTAATACAAGTATAA
Organism: Dryococelus australis; assembly: GCA_029891345.1. NCBI lineage: Eukaryota > Metazoa > Arthropoda > Insecta > Phasmatodea > Phasmatidae > Dryococelus > Dryococelus australis. The sequence goes on from CM056993.1 coordinate 146,443,818, forward strand.
TGCTCACTGTTGTAAAAATCTCACCATTTTTTTTTGCATTAGTATACTGGAGAATAATTTTGAGACCAGTTTCAACTGGTAACAGTTCTTTGATTGGTTAAATGTTTGCACAGTACTTCCTATTCCCTCATGTCAATTAGCACATGGCTGTGGCAGGGATGGTTGGGTCGGCCACATTACCTTAATGGAAATAAATAACTGTTACGGAGTGGAGTTATGAGGATCTTTTCAGTCTGGTCAACTAGTATGTTGCCAGGTGGGCAGGCAAATGGCTGAGTTTATCTTACGCCAGACAAGTGACAAATTATGGGCAGGAGAGGAAGATATATGGCCAAATTCAACTTAAAAGCAATGAAATATAAAATGGAACATGGAAAACATGTTGTACTCAGACTGTACCTGTGGATCTTGACAGCTTGCACTCATGTTAAAAACTCTTTGGCTTTGATTTGTAAAGAATGAGGGTAAGGCATGCACGTAATGTGCAATTGCCAATTGAAGTGGTCTCTTAACCCTGTCAGAACCGCATTTCTTACATTTCCGCCTGTAGTCCCATGAATGGCCACTAGTGGCACATCTGCGCAAGCAAACAGCATTAAAAACAAATTGGTCACATGCTGGGCTGTGGGGATACTGTGTGACAACCTTCTTTGTACTCACATGATTCATGGTCATCAATTTTTTTTTTTTTACAAATTACGTACTTGCCCTCAGTCACTCATTGTCTGTCAGTCATTTACTCACTCACTCACTGTCAGTCACTCACTCACTATCAGTCACTCACTCACTATCAGTCACTCACTCACTATCAGTCACTCACTCACTGTCAGTCACTAGCACTGTCACTTACACACTCCCCTCTGTCATTCACTCTATCACTGTCACTCTCTCTTTCTTACACTGCCTGTTACTCTTTGGCATTGTCACACTTTCTGTCACTAACTGTTACTCTTTGTCACACTATCTGTCTGACTCTTGTTATATACTTGCTGTCAGTCAGTGTGATCACTCACTATTAGTCACTATCAATCACTGTTATAATCACTCATTGTTAGTTACTATCAATCACTGTTATAATCACTCATTGTTAGTTACTATCAATCACTGTTATAATCACTTATTGTTAGTCACTATCAATCACTGTTATAATCACTCACTCAGTCACTGACAATCACTCACTGACAATCACTTGCTCACCGTCAATTGTTCACTGTATCATTCTGTCACTGCCAGTCACTGTCTTATCACTTGCTCTGTCAGTTGCTGTCAATCACTCTGTAGCTGTTTATTACGTGTTCTATCACTCACTCACCTACTCTGTCAGTCACTCTTCACTCACTTGCTCACTCTGTAATTAGCTCACTCAGCAAGTCATTCTCCCTCACTCATTCTTTCTCACTCTACCCCGTTCATGCTTTCTCACTCTCCCTCACTCATGCTTTCTCACTCTCCCTCACTCATGTTTTCTCACTCTCCCTCACTCATGCTTTCTCACTCTCCCCTCACTTACTGTTTCACCGTCACTCACATCTCACACTCTTTCTCTGCCCCTCTCACACTTTCTCTGCCTCTCACACACACACATTATTTGTCTCTCACTTTTCCCGGACTCTCATACACACTCACAGAATTTCTCTCTCAATTGTTCTTTCTCGCTTTCTCATTTGCTTTCTCTTTTTTGCTCTTTCTCTGTCGTTTTAGCTTATTATATTTCTCTTGCTCTTTCACTCTCTTGCTCTTGCACACACTTTTTTTCTCTCTCGTGTTTTCTCTCTCTTCCCCCCTCTTATTCTCACCCACTCTCTCACTTAACCTCTATCTCACAATGCTTCTTTCTCACTCCAACCCCCCCCCCCCCTCTCTCACACACACACTCATACTCTCACACTGTGCATCCTTGCTGTGTGTATAGGTATGCATGTAGGTATGTATTGACGCATAATGCATTTCACGCTTAGAGGAAGCACACTACAAATGGCTGACTTTGCCCCATCTGAAAATGTCAAAGTTCTATGGGCAAGTCAACTCCAGTTACGCACGGTAATGGATGGCAGGACACGTGGGACTTGCAGATGTTGGCAGAGCTTCAACGCACCACCAACCCTGTGCTCCTAGCTTTTACCACCATCCCGAATCTCCAAGAAGCCATCCCATCATCGCCTCTGCCCGAAAAAATGCACCACTCTACTTTGCCGCTCTCACTAGAGAGACAGCGCACAGTTCAAACTTCGCTCCACTGTAGCAAGCGGGCCAATCAGCGGAGAGTCACTGCCTCCTCGAGCATCTGTGGACCTGAGTTTTCAACACCACGCCCCGAGCGACAGGCATGATAAGGATCCATGGTTCATGCATGTAACGTCACAAGATCCACCCCTAGGAGGCAGGGCTAACTCCCCCGCACCCCTCTGAGCTTCTATGGTTGGCAGAAATGAGCATAAAAGGCATTCCCCTACCAGGCCTCAGGAGTTGCTCGTTGTCCCCCAGGCCGTGAAGGTTGGGGACACTCGCCAGTTTCTCATCATCCTCCATTCTGCAAAGGCCAAGGACCAAACTAAGGATGGATTCACTTAAACCTTGGTGGTAACTCTTGTCTTGCAACACCTCTTGGCTGTGAAGGTCGGGGTATCCTGACAAGGGCTGGATGCCCTCAGCTGCGCTGGTATCCCTCGGTCGACGACGACTCTCCAGAGGACGCCACCACTAGAAGGCATCACTTTACAGTGCCTCCAGTACCAGGAGACATCTTCATCACCAATGGCTCCAACACATCGTCCTGACACTCCTACCCATCTACCTAACCAGGTAAACCAGGGTCACTCTGATGTCACTTATAGTGCAACTTAATGAAAATTTTACAGCTAAAAATAATATATCAAAATAACAATCCTTTTCATCTTAATGGCAGAACTTAGTGCGAGAGTGAAGGGTTGGGGGCTAAATCAATTAACATCCAAAAGGTAAATACACTGTACAGTATCTCTCATAAAATCATAACTCCACACAAGTAAGCGTCAAAAATTAACATAAAATAACTCCTTTCTGTAACGACTCGTGATGCTCCTCCCAGCTACTCACACAAACTTGACGTGTGCCGCTTATATCAACTGTTAAATTACAATTACGACTCATCTCACTGCAAACCTAGTATACCTACTTCTCACCCCCGAGTGAGTCAAACCCTGCGTCAACCCGTACATGGAAGTCGCGGCATGCTGCAATCCTGGAGTGTAGCTGGACACATGGATACAAAGGGTTACCCAAGACAGTGCCCCCCCCCACCCGCCTCCCTCACCACGCTAAGAGCCTACAAGCCGGCAGCCGTCTCGAAGCATGCCCGAGCCCCACCGAAGTTACGCGAAGGTCGAAAGATGACTAGAAGGTGCTACCTCCACTTCGGCCTCGCAGCAGAGGGACTTCACACGCCCTCCTCCACGGTAATACGTGCTACCCTGACTATATAGTCCGTGCACTGCGGACCTCACGAGTTGTTCCTGCATGTCTTCGAGCTCGCTCCACCACTTCCAGTGATGGGGCCCTCCAACTACTAGTAGATCTGTGGCAGCCCTTCCAGAGGCTGCTACCATTGGCGTCAATGAATTAACAGCCACCCAAGGCTGCCTACCTTGGACGTTGTTCAACAGTCTTTGGCAGCCACCAGTGGCTACCAGCATTGACGTCAATAGACTTGAGCAGTTACCACCGGCTGCTACCATTGCCGTCACCGTTAGAGCTCTGCAACACCCGCAACCAGACGCTCCAGTGACGCCAATAGAATTACCAAGTTACCAGAAGCTTCTTCAGTAACTAGAGACATACCACACACCACCTTCACCGTCTCCTACAGATACCCCAGAAATATTTTGTTTTGTCGTAAGCAATTTTCGTCAGTTTTATTTCACGTTCCCTAACTAGCCTAGGATCAGGTCACCTACACCTGGCTGCTTTAGGTTTACTTCCAGTCACCCGTCTACTTGGCAGGAGAGCATGAGACACTGTGTTTACTAAGCGATTAATAAACACAACTTTGTTTCTTCTAACTACGAGTCTCATCAATAGAGTACTTTTGAACCAACTGCTAGGAGAACCTCGAGCCAAGTACCGCCGACCGAGAACAGGAAATTGTTACTACGATTTAGCTATAACTGGAGACGACCTCAAGCGGCTCCAGTTCTGATACACACATATTAGAGCCATCTATTTTATTCCTACCAAGTATACTGGTACTGGAGGAATAAAATAGAGGAACCCCAATTACTAGAAACACTTTCCACCCAGGGAGAGAGAGTACGCCTGAGTTGTACCCCTACCAGAGCACCTGGGTGCTGGTGGGGGTATTTTCTTAGGTGCTACGGCCTGCCTTGGTTGGGAAACTTACACCCAGTAGTAGTAGTAGTAGCCCACACTGCTTCAACGCTTCTAGTTTGCCCGCTAAGGTGGGCGGCCTTCTGAAGCACCGAGCTCATACTACCAGCCACTACTGGGCAACACTATTCTAGAGTCACTTGTGTCCACAATGCTCGACCCACAGTTCTCAGCAGCCAAACCTGCTCTATGCCATTTAAGGTGAGAGACAGCGCAAGAAGGGAGGAGCAAAGAGTTGCTTGCCTCACTGCCAAGCAGCCGGGTGGTTTAGCTTCCCCTACAGCAGGCCGACAGGTAGAAGACTACACCAGCATCCACCATCTGCAGCCAACCACCACTCATCATCAAGATGTCCATAATTAAACCCTGAAAGCACAATTTCTCCCCCTCCCCCCGTTCTCCTCCCACTCTTCCTTCCCTTTCTTCCTCCCCCTCTTCCCTCTCCCTTTCACGTGCTGACCTAGAGCAAAAGTGTGCCTGGTGAACGTGTTTTCAAGATTATGCGTTGCTCTAAATATTTGCGCCTATTACCACTGATATTTCAAAGAAAATGGTTTCGAAAATGTTACGACAACACTCTACAGGTGACTTCGCCCCACAAATGAGCTACCAAGAGCTCGGGGCAAGAGACAACAGTGGCAGACTACTATCCACGTGCCGATAGAATTGACTCCACGCATTGGACAGTAATGAACATGAAAATAAGTAACGCATTTAATTATTAATTGTACTGCCCACCCAGATTCCGACATGCGGTTGCCAGCCCCTTGAGTTATGATTGTTTTACCCAACAAGTCACTGCCCAAAGATACCGGAGAAGGAAGTTTCATCTTATGCCACAGGATCACAGCACCCCTGCTGCCCCGTGATGTCACACCCGCCAAGTCTTGAGCGATGGTTGTAAACTTGTCAACGGCCTCCATGCAGGGTGATAAGGAATACATGGCACCGCCACAGCCCTCTGATAACCAACCCCTGCAAAGAAAGGCTGTCCCCTGCTGCACCCCCGGAAGAGCCCTGACTCCGAGATTTTCAACTATATAAGGAGGCACAGATGCATCTCTAGCCAGAGGTTGCCAGGCTCGTCGGTCGCATAGGTCCGCGAGCTCTCTCCCTGATCTGAGCAAAACCTCCTCCTCTCCTGCAGCTTGTGAAGGCTCAACCTCTCCTGCAGCTTACGAAGGCTCGACCCTCCAGCAGCTTGCGAAGGCTCAACCTCTCCTGCAGCTTGCGAAGGCTCAACCTCTCCTGCAGCTTGCGAAGGCTCAACCTCTCCTGCAGCTTGCGAAGGCTCAACCTCTCCTGCAGGTTGCGAAGACTCAACCTCCCCAGCAGATTTCAAAGGCTCAACCTCTCCTGCAGCTTGCGAAGGCTCGACCTCTCCTGCCCTATCTGACTGCAAGAGCCAGCACGTCACTCCAGAGGTAATCCCGACACCCAAATCCCTGCACCCCTTTACTCCAGTCACTCCTTTGGCTCCACAGTAGCAGTCCTTCGCGGCGTTCCCATCTGGACACCCACCCCTTGGGAGGTCACGCCGTAAATTGCGTAGAATATAATTATCCTCAGACCAGTGTATTTTATATTACTCCTTTTCCAGTCTTACCTATTCTTGAATAATATCGTAAGTAATGTAGAGGTTAGTTTAGTGTGCATTGAAACCCCACAGAGGAATAGTCATAGGGCGTACCGAACCCCACAGCAGACGGAGCTTGAAAAGGCTTGGGAGTCCGGAAAGACTTCCCACTGCTCCCGGGACTCTGGTGCTACCATGCCTACCCTTGGTGGCATCCCGCGCTCCTGACTGCCCATCTTACCGTCAGTGCCTTGGGTGTGTCTGCAGAAGACATAACCCCTGGACTGTACGTCTGCAGGAAGGACAGTCAGTTAATCTAATGACTAGCAGGAAAGGTGGAACCCAGAGTCGTAATCGGCGGGCTCTACAGAGGCTAGCCAACACATGAGCAGCAATAGAAACTTAGCACGAGGACACACTACTACCGGCGAATCCAGAGACTAGCCCGTGACCAATTTCACCCAGCTTCCAGCTCGATCATACGTCTAGCTACACATATACTTAAGTATTTGTTGGCCTTAGAAAGATTACCATCATCTAAGCTACTGCCAGCCAGAGATATCCCGCGATTGTAACACATATTAAGAAAGATAGGAGTAAGATTTCACCGAACGCTTGTACTATTCGTCTAGGTTCCGGGAAGGTTACTTTAGGCTACCGCCTAAAGTTGCCCCCCAAATTCAGTGTAACTTCCACCCCTTTGAATTACATACCCTGGCCACAACAACTAGAGGCGACCCCACCGAGGGGATCATCCACCCGCCACCGCTCCCATAGTTTCATCTGGAACCACGATTCGCACCCCGTGACCACTGGCATCGTGTATTTTGGCAACCCTTTTTGTGAGGAAGATTGTACTCCCTGGATGGGAGGAAGTCAAGGTTCAACTCACCCTGGGGTTTAATTCCCCTCTCAGGAGCAATCCCTCCTCTAAGCAGCCCCCTGTGAACCTACCACGACCCATCAGGCCAAATCAATCAAGAACACGCCTTGTAGTGTTTAAACCCAGGTGCAGAAGTCTCATTGCCACCAGCCAAAGTTGTATTAGGCAGACAGGTTTCATCTGCGTTGTAAACTTGCTCTGAAGTCAAATTGTTTTCATTTATTAACTGTACAAAACACGTACGGAATTTATCAGCAGCTTCTACATCTGCCAATTTATGCTCACCAGACACATCTAATTTCCTAATCCCGTGCCACTTTGAATCTGGTTAGCCAACCCTCTGAAAATGTACACGGCACTGTGAGCTTCATTTTTTCGTAGAACTCCTTTCCCTTTTCAATTAACATATACCCTAATATCACAGCACCTTCAATCATTTCAAGGAAAACCATGTGGACCATGCATTTTCAAAATCTTGAAGTTTGGCTGTGTGGAGCGTTTTGCGATCATCAAAATTTTTCTCTGACTTGCTGTTCGCCATAAACAGTTTAAGTTATGCACTGTTTTTCTTAATGTTGTAGACTGTAGTCTATCCAATGCCATACTCATTCTTGATAACTGAACCCTTTACACCACGCTCGTGGCCCGGTACACTGGCAGTATGGTACAGCACAGCACAAATGTCAAAACAGATTACGAGCGTTACGGCACAACATGACACGTCAAAACAATTTAAAATCACATTACTTTGGAAATATCATGGATTTTTGAGTACCCCAGATTCAAGGGGCACGGACTGGCGAGAGTTTACTGTAATTACTTTAAAAGACAGACATTTACCATGGACGCTAGGTGTCGGCACTCGGCAACAAGTAGCCATGTGGAGTGGTGTTCCTCCTGCCGCCATCCCTCTTTCACCAGCTGCCGTGAACACACTGCCCAATTGATAACTTCTCCGTGCGCTCTTAGGGTGGGTACACACTTGCGCAATTCACTCTGAACAGATAGAACAGCCCGAACGTGCACGAACAATATTTCGTTGCAGCAGGTGCATTATTTGTGCTGTGTAAATTAAGTGAAAATAGGAAAATGTGGGCGAGGCGAGTGTATTGTAGTCGACAAAATACTATACTATTAAAGGGTTTGGATGGACATTTTCAAAATTTCACACAAATGTCGTATCAAGACTGAACTTCTAGTTAACCTTGTCTGCCATTCCATTGAGAAGAAGGATACAAAGTTCCGCAATGGAGTACCAGTAAAAGTCGTTTGGCATTTACGTTACGTTTCCTAGCAATTGGGCTCATTTACAAGCTTGCAGTACCTGTTCAAGATATCCAAACAATGTATTAGTGGTATTGTTATGGAAACCTGTGTGGCACTAAACGAATCACTCAAACATTACATTAAGGTAAGCATAATTTATTCATGACTGTAGTACCCGCCGACTAGCGGCATTGTCTGGCACGAATCCCACATGCAAAATACCGGGATCTACGTTCCGGGAATATAACCCGGTTTGCCTTGTTGGGAGGTGAGCTAACTAATTGCTGCGCCAACCTTTTTTCGATGAACAAGCACATACGAATTTAGAAAGTCATGTTTACAGCTTGAACTGAAGTGATAACCTTCAATATTCAAAGCAAGTGTAAGTGTTAAATACACAATCATACAGATATTGTTGCCATTAACACTTATTCTGTGCCAACTTATCATGGTATCATTGGCACAGTAGTACCATTTGCCTACTAAAAACACTCAACTAATGTGTTGCTTGCATTGTGATGCAATGTGCATATTTAAATTGTAGGCGTGCTGTAAATAAATGGTAGTTGTGTAAGTGAAAAGGTAGTGTCAGCTCAAGAGTAGGTCTTGTGTGTGTGTGGGCGCGCAGGTGTGCATGTACATGGGCATTTGTATGTCGTATCTTGCTCAGCCATTTGGCAACTATGTCATTCAAAATAAATTGTCGCATTTAGGCTAGGAGCAGATAATTTGGTTTCGCAGCTAAGCTGAAAACAAGATGGTTTGGGGGCATGGCCGTATACAGGAAAAGGGGGCAAGGGGTTTGGGGTTTTAAGTTCCAACCCCCACTCCCCCCACATAAGATATAAAGTTAGTAATATAATTACATTAACACTAATTTGTTATAAATAAGTGTAATTATTTAGCTTAACACAATAAGACTCAATACAAATGCCAACTTTAAAGGTGTACGAGAAAGGTAATTGTGTAAGCATAGTAGACATATTTCCAAACTCATGTCCAACCCATCCCCCCCCCCCTCCCCAAATAAATTGTCTGGATATGGTCATGTTTTGCCGCATATCCTGTCCCCAGTCTGCACATAGCCAGCCATTTTCATTAAAACATGCATACAAGTGTTATGGGTGGTGGTAACCGCCTCCTTTCATATATTTTGTGTGCTTGTATTGGGGTCCTTAAGACACTGAATGAAGTTTCTCTCCTGTGCAGGTACCATCTACCCCCGATGAGTGGTTATGTGTATCTGCTGTATATGAAGTAGTGTGGAATTTCCCTCATTGCTGGGAAGCTACGGTTGGCAAACATATAAAGGCTATTCACAATAAAGTGAGCACTTTTTGAGGCCCTGCTAAAATTTTCCTTTTAATTCATTTCTAACTTTCCGCCACTTTTTAGTATAAACATTGCAACATGACTAATAAACACAGTGTATACATTTCACTACTTTGAAAAGTTAACGTCTGAGGCTGCAATAAATTATATTTATTAGTGGTTAAAGTTGTTTTAAGGGGCCTTAAAATGTGCTCACTTTACCATGAATGACCTTTAGTACTGTGTGCCCCATTTAACAGTGGCAGTGAATATTACAACTATCAAGGACATTTCAATATCCTGTTTTTTGCAGTCAGACATGGTGATTACAAAATCCTATTTGCAGATTGTGGTACTCAAGGTAGAATTTCTGATGGTGGTGTCTTTAAACACACTAGGTTTTACAAATAACTGATGGGAGGAATTTTATGTATACCAAGTGATGCACCGTTAATGGAGGACACAGTGGAAATGCCATATGTGTTTCTTGCTGACGAAGCGTTCCCGCTTCACATGCACATTATGAAGCCTTTTTCAGGAATACTAGACAAGGGAACAGTTGAAAGAACATTAAATTATTGGTTAAGTTGTGCCAGGCAAATAGTCGAGAATTTATTTGGTATTTCCAGTGCTATATTCAGAGTACTACAAAAACCCATGCTTTTGCAGCCAGACAGAGCAATAACTATCGTAATGACAGTAGCATACTTGCACAACTTCCTCAGACGAAATCACACTTCTAGGAATCTGTACACGCCACTAGGAACTTTCGATCATGAAGATGATGATGGCGAATTTGTGCAAGGTACGTGGTGGGCCTAAAACAATGACGACATGCAGTAATTTTTGCCAATAAAGGTCGTGCCGCGAAGGCAGAGACAAAAAGTGACAGATATTCGTAATACGTTTGCTCATTTTGTGTACTATAACTAGGGAAATCTGTTGCAATATCTTTTGCCTTCTTAGTTGCATATAATTATTTCTTTATGTTTGTTTATTTATAATCTTTATGCTTGTATATGTATTGTCTGAGGTTCAACTGCAGACGATTACTGACATCCATGTCCATAGAGTTGACAGTGTTTCTCAGTTCCTCTGTCCAACAGGAAAGCCATTCTCTTGAATGCAAACCATTTTGATGTGTAAACCTCATGTACACCTGCCAATAGAAACAAGTCCATTAATGTGGTATGTTCCTCTTTTGTGTTTCGAGAGGCTATACAAATTGTTATCTGCAAAGAATAGCATTGTGGAAATGCAATTATGAATTGCCAATGCCAGGGTGTATTAGTATTGTAATTTTTATTTAGTCAATTCACTTGTGTACCTATCACCATTGTTGTATACATATGCATTTAGATTTAACTAACAAAATATAGGACAAAGTTTGTAAATATGCCTTGCTCTTTTTACTCTTGCATGCATGAATTTACAAAACTAGTCAACATTGTTGCATCTGTATTAACATTTTCATTCATCATCATTTGTTGACTTACCTCTGCCAGTCCCAACACTCTTCTTAACTTCTGCGACAGAACATCCAATCTGTTTGGCTATATGAACCCACACATCGTGTTTTGTGACTTTATTATAATACAGCCCGTGCTGAGGGTTCCCTACCACAGGATTCTCTTTGTAAATGTCAATTAACCCCAAACATTCTTCGGCAGGCCACTCCATGATTCGAAACAAATACTCCACGCTAGTCTGAATACATGTACATACTGAGCACAGGCAAACATCTGACTTCCTTTGAGCATTCCCAAAAAACTGACAGTTGTTCAATAGCATTCGGCTCATTCGTGCGCACTTGCAAACAGTTATTCACTAGGCGAATCATAGAGCGCATGAACAGAGCGAACCAAGCACACACGAACAAATGCTCAAGTGTGTACCCACCTTTAGCTGTTAGCTGAAAGAGTGGGCACGGGATATTATGAATTTGACTTGCTTTCGGTGTCATATTATTTTGATAGTTTTAGGTCACCTTGCATTTGGTGTCAGATTACAATGAATTACGTACTGTATTTTGAGACGTTATTTTCTATATTTAAACGAGTTTAGGTGAAATGTTTTTTAATGTATTATGTACAATAATATTTTTTCTAGAATTACAGTTTTTATTGTGTTTATTAGCCAAACTTTATTTACAGAAAATGTACAGCTCTTACTATTCTCAACATAAAGTTACATTTCAGAAACTGAATCTACTGAAATCCTGCATGTATGGACATTTTTTGGCAGTCCCCTGAATAATGATAGGTCGAAAGTCGACTGTATTTGTCACATTGTTCCAACAATAGGAGAGATGGAAAGATTTATGGTGACCAGAGAAGTTGTTTTCAATCAAAATACATAATTAGTATTATTTAATAGTAAGGAAATTATTTACTTATAATTTAGTCAATTTCTTATAAAAGGCTAAGGAAGTGTTAATGTCCTTGAAGTCCATCACGCAGCATATTTCCCTCAATGTACAATGTAATGTGCTAGGTAACCTGTCTTGTATGGTTGACTGAAAGTACATTACAGTACAGTAGAAAATGAAGTTTTGGCTGAACAGTTTACAGGTGGTCACTGGAGCACTAAGTATTACTCCAAATGTGATACTTACATTTAGACACAGTTCAGTAAAATATTCTTGGTAAAGAAATTTGCCTAACTTTTTCCGGTTAACATTCCCCGCATCTTTAGATACTGTAGCATCTGTGTTCTCTAAGATACAAGGACTGTTTTACTTTGAATTGTTCAATGTCATTCTCATAGAAAGAAGCAATAACATGTTTAGCATTCACACAAATAACCTAAACAGCCGCCATGTTCCGGTCTCACTACAATGCACATTGTCTAATACCATAGCTGCTCTGCAGGCCTGCAACCAATCTAGCTGTACACTACCCTACAGTACTACACCTCCCTCGCTGGTTTTTTTTTTTTTTTTTTTCTTTCTTTCTTTCTTTCTCCCACTACTCTCTCACTACATGTTGTGCCACTCGACTGTAGCCTCTTCCTGGGCCGAATGCATCTTCTGCCTGGAAGCCCAGAAATGGAGGGTTTTCTATTGGGCCCAAAGACCTCTCCGAAAAACTCCAAAATGGCAAATCCCCTGCTGTATCTGGTGATCTTGTGTGGGTGTCATCTTCTGCTTGGAAGCCACGAGACGTGGAGCACTGCACCAGATAATGTCGGTGAGTACATTTGCGCTATTCATGATGTTCCGGTTGTTCCCTGCATTCACTTCTATCAGCTGTCTTCAATTTCAACGTATCAGCCCTTTTTCTGTAGCTACAATATATGATCATGGTGCATCTGAGATATTTTTAACTTGACCATAGCACCTCATGTCAGTAATCCACACTTTACTGCCAACCTGGAGTGTGTCATCATGATTTCTTTTATTTCTGTCTTTCAACGCTTTGTCTCTACTCCTGAAACGTGCCATCATGAGGTTACATGTGCATGTCTTATCAGGAGAAATTCCGCCGTAGAGAAGCCAGACTCATGTGGTGTGCATCTATATGCCAGGAGGCCAAGATTTGGGCCTACATCATGCCTATTCCACCCACCGCCGTACAAGGCCGGGTGATCACTTATATCATTTACCTCCATGAAAATAGTTCCTTTGCAATGCTGTCAATTTTTTCTTGCTGTGGTCTTCCACTACAGAGGACTCTGTTGTTTGAGTGTTTGCGGGCCTCCCACCACTGCAGTCTGTGTTCAATTTCTGGAGGAGCAGAGTTATGGATATTTGCATTTTTTTAATGCAGCAAGTATTGTAGATGGCCTCTTGCATTGTCCAGGATGTCTGGGAATGAAAAGACTTTCCCTTGAATAGAACAATTTGTTATACTAAGCGTGAGCTTCATCTCCTTTTATCAGTTTTATTAAAATTGTGCTTCAGCTGTGGGAATAATTCACGAGTGTGAATTGTCTTATCAATCATTTTGGATGCAAATCAATGTACTTAAGGCACATAAAATACCTCTGTATGTTCCCAGGCAGGGCAGATGGCTAAATTTTAAACAAAAATGAATTGAATGCTTTGATTATATTAGGATGATGTTCATTTGATTACTCTGCTTTATTCTAACAATGAAGCACATTTTAAGGGAAAGATTTATTATTGATATAGTCTTTTGATGTTATGTTTAACATTGTATCATTTAAGCTAAAACTCAATTTCACTTTTGTGTTGTCATGCAATATTATTTCATTGCCCCAAATTGTGTGGCTAATAAACTTCACAACTTGGTCTTGTTTCACTATGTTACATGGAGTATTTTTCCAAGCTCAGCTGAAGTCTGATTGACATTTGCCTCCTTCTGTGGCTCCTTCCCTGCAGGGTTGCAAGGGAAGAGCATCCTGGGTTCTCTGTCATCTCCAGCAATGTGCCCTGCAGGGATAACCCTGGGGGTCCTATAACTGTTTGTGATTATCCAGTGGGTAGAATCAGGAAACCCCTATACTGTGTAACTTGGGATAACTTGACACCTGCTTGTCACTGCATTTGCTCTCACTTCTAACCAAAACTATAATAGCGCAGCCCATCTGCTAAAACTTTGGGTCCAACCTTGGGGATGGTTTTTGTTTTACCGGGAGCGACATAACCATGTCACTATAGAATTTGGCTAAATGCCCATGAACTCTTGTGTTGGGATTCTTATCCTTTACTTGTAGTAACCTTACTCGTTTCAACCCACTTGAATGTCCTCAAGCTGTTAGACTGAGTAATGTATATGATGGTTTGGTGGTCAAGTTGTACACTTCTAGTTCATTACTAGTATCACCTGCTGTGGAGATGATTGCAAGGGCATGCATTAGTTGAGTGGAAGAGGAGTCAAGTTGTTTTATAAGCAAGTGTTGTGAAGGTATTGTGATTATGTCATTACTATAAGTTAGCTATACTGCCTACTTGTTATTGTTTTCTTTTTACGGTTTGGGCTGACTGTGTTGCAACCACTGTGTGTGTGTGCTATGTAATAGAAGGCAAGATGTACGTGTTTCCTTTACTCTGTACTTGTCTTTATGTGACCAGTTGTCTGAATTTAAAAGGTTATGGGCCCAGAAGATCACCACTGTGGTTAATAAACATATGTTGCATCGGGTAGAATAATGAAAGTGAAGTACAGTATAACCTCTCTATTACGACCCATCACAGTTCTTGGGCCGATTTTGACCCACCCCTAACCCCTATGCCCCCAATCTTGCCATTTTTTTTTGCATGAAGTTCATGTTCAATTGTCTCTAACGTATAAAATACAACTTTTTAAATTAAATATAAATACGTATGTATATTTTAATAGCTGGACGTCTTCTGATTAATTTGATACCCAAGAAAAGCATATTGGCCCACCCCTTGTCGTAAAAAAGGCCTAAACATAGAATGCCATGGCCATTGAAAGTGTGTGAAAAGATTAGACTATGTATTATTAACATATAACTAAACACTGTTGGAGATGCCTTATGTTTGAAACAAAACACAGAACTTTTATTTATTGATAATGTATATGAAGATATATTGTATATTGGATCACTCATGCGCTGTGGCTAGCAGCGAATACATTGCCGTGCACACGTAGCTGGGCGAGCGCTTAAATCCTCTGCAGTGAGGCTGGGCATGGCGATTCACATCTGACAATCGGTCCTATATCCTCGGGGCTGGGCAGCTGTCGGTCGGTCAATACAAGCTGGTATGTGGTGGCGGCCGCCCGCTGCAAAATTATTCTGGCGGGCGGGGACCAGCCGGCCGCCGCCAGTGCCGTCGTTACAGGGCCGGTTCAGTTTGTAACAGCGGTCCGGTGTTGATAAAACATGCTGATAGATGTGATTCACGTCAATGTGTTGAATTTATACAAAATGTAGGCGGTGTGTTGGCCTCTGCACTGGCACGATGAGGCCCCGGCAATGTTTACGGAAATATAAAAATTTAGTGCTGTCTACTTGAAATATTAATTATCCTGAATTTTTCATCAAAAACTTCTGATTGACTTATACATGCACACAGCCTTGCTCACCAAAATATGGTAACATAAGAAGACATTTTATTTGCACACACTTACCTACCTTTATTCACTTTACTCATAAAATTGATTTCACAAGGAAAAAAAAAAAAACAAATGCCCACCAAAAAATTAGCATATTACGTAGGCATGGGCACACATAAACTTAAAAATATTCATTAAAAAAAGGGGCATTGAATTAAATTTGAAATTATCATACATACACTGATTAAGAAACTAGTCTGTAATGTGCTGCTGTTTTTACAGCAAAAGAGGAGGGATAATTGAAGCGAAAAGACAGGGAGGGTAAGGCAGAGAGGCGGTGGCATGTGACTAGGACAAAGAAAATAATCCTGACCCGGCCTGCAACTCCCCACTACCCCCCCCCCCCCCCAGACTTGCTTCCACAGTGGATAATAGAAACTTGTACCGCAGTTGGAGAAAAGGTCTACAAAATCAAATCCGTGCATAACTGAAACCATGACTCAAGATACCATGGTTGGCTGGCGAGGGATTACTGTATCTATTTTTAGACTTGCCTCAAATTTTTGACTTTTTCGACCCAACCTTTTCATAGTTCCTCGGGATTGGGTCGTGATAGAGAGATGGTTGTAATAAATGGGGTCGTAATGGAGGGGTTTTACTGTAGTGTAATATACAGTGAGGGAAGCTGGTGAGCTTGTGGACAGTAGCGGACTGAGAATGGTGTGCGGAACATCAGGAAAATTGTACGTTGCTAATTTTTCATTGTGTAGTCCTACAGAGGGAAAGTGTTCACTAGTAGAGGGAAAGGACCTGTGGCATAAAAGACTTGGACATTTGAACCACAAGGGTTTGAAACAAATGGTATTACCTACATCAAATAAGGTATGTGATGCATGTCGACAGGGAAAGGCAATTAGACAACCTTTTCAAAGTGTTGTTTCTCCAATATCCTCCCGCGTAGGAGAGTTACTGCACACTGATGTTGGGTGGCCAATGTCCACACAAACTAGTAATGGTGAGCAACATTATCAAACCATTAATGATGATTTCTTCCACTTCTGTGCAGTATATCTACTCGAGACAAAGACTGAAGCAGTAGAAAATATGGTAAATTATATTAGAAAGCTACAATCTTGTTTTGGATTAAACAGCACTGCGAGGGTGAGGGGTGAAATGGAGGAGAATTTTTGTCAGGGAAACTTAAGGCATTCTATGCCGAAAAGGGTGTCACATGAGAGTACACAGTATCCTATTCACCTCAAATGAACGGTACCAGTGAGAGGATGAACAGGGAGGACCCTGCTGGATAAAGTTAAGACCATGTTTGCAGAGACAGGCCTGCCGAAACACATGTAGGGTGAAGCATTCCGGACGGCTGCGTATCAATTGAATTGGTCCCTTACAACTGCACAAGGATGAAATATCCTGGCATAGATGTATTGGGGTAAAATTGATTTATTGAAACAAAATATATTTGGAGCCAAAGTTTGGATGGTCAAACTACCCAAGAGAGACAAATTGGACACAAGAGCTACTCCAATCGGAATGGTGGGGTGTGCACCAAATGGATACAGGGTGTGGAACCCAGTGTCAGATAAAATACACAAATCAAGGGATGTGACATTTGATGAAATAGACATAGTGTTAAAAGATGAACGAAAAGCAGATGCACTACAATTTTGGTTGGGGGAAGAGTGTGTGAAGAAAAAAAAGGAGGATGTAACAGCAGAGAGGCGACAGTGGACAATGAAGATGAAGAGTTCCATGGGTTTGAAGAGGATAAAGAACCAACAGTGGAGTTGAAGAGGACAGTGAGGAATACTAGATACTTATAAAACTATGAACTATATGTTACATACTGTTTGATGACAGACAGTTATCCACAAACTTACCAGGAAGCAGTCAGTCATAGTGAAGAGTGGAGAATTGCCATAAAAAGAGAACCGGATGCACATAAGAAGTTCCAGACTTGGGTCGAAGCAGACATACCCAAAGACATAGAATCAATTGAGACAAGATGGGTCTTCAGTACTATACCAGTTGGAACCAAGAAGGCCGACTAGTGGCGAAGGGGTCTCAGAAGAACACTCTGGGAGACTACAAAAGGATTGGACCTATCAAGCAAATGGATATACCAAAGCATTCCTAAATGGAACACTTGAAGAGAATGTTTATGTATTTCAACCAGAGGAAGTAGAAGTAAAAAACAAGGTATTAAAACTCCAACATGCCCTGTATGGACTTAGAGAGGCCCCGCGCTGTTGGAACAAAAGATTCAACCAGTTTGCAGAAGAGATTAGATTACAGAGATCCAGAGTCAACGTATGTTTATACATTGGAACTGATGTATGGTTAGTTATAAGGGTGGATGACATATTACTGATCTGCAAGAAGTCAAAAACAGCTGAACTGGCTGAACGGCTCAGAGATAAGTTAGGTGCAAAAGACATGTGAGATATACAATGTTATATTGTGACAGACGTGAAAAGAGTGGGCATCAGAGTTGAACTGTGTCAGCATAAACTTATCAAGAAGATGCTAGAGCAGTTTAATGTTGATGAATGTAAACCCTGCCGTATGCCAATGGAAGACAGAATCAAATTCAGAGATACAGATGCAGTTGTTGTGGATGTTCCGTTTCGAGAACTGGTAGGCAGCTTGATCTATATAGTTAAACCCTGTTAAAATGTTTCAGAAAAATACTGAAAAATGTGTGCTTATTAAAAAGGAAATTTTTTTTTAAGGGTACTATTATGTAATTGTAATAGACTAAGTGCAAACTTTTTAAATCTTACTAAGCAGGAAAACTTTTTAACAGAAAACTTCTTAATAGGGTTTTACGATCTCAAATTAGCAGGCCAGACATAATCGTTGCAACGTCATTCTTAAGCCTGTTTCTGGACCACTCGGCATGTTTTGTATGGAACGCTGTAAAGAGCTTACTTCCCTACTTGAAGAGAATGAGGGACAGCAACCTGGTCTATGAAAAACACCCAGAAGAGTGCAACAAAGTCATCATCTACACAGATGCAGACTGGGGAGGTGATAGGACAGATCATAAAAGTATGAGCAGAATGCATCATTTCACTGTGGCAACGTAGTGTCCTGGGGCTCGAAAAAACAGCAGGCTGTAGCTTTGAGCTTAGCAGAAACAGAATGTATTGCAGGCAGTTTAGCAGTAACTGATTTCCTCTATTTAAATTATCTCTTATTTGAGTTTTTAGGTAGTAAGGGGTACATGAAATGCAGTTTGCTCGTAGAAAATCAAGGAACGATACATATGATGAACTACAAGAACACTAAACATTATAAACATATTGACATCAAGTTTAATTTTTACAGGACAGTGTAGCTAAACAGCTTATAAGTGTCAAGTATGTAGAGTCAAATTTGAATATTGCAGATATGTTTACCAATCTGCTGGGATCAACCAAGTTTTGCAAGATCAGGAATAAATTGTGTCTGGAGAGAAAAAGTTGATCTTTGTTTGTTTGTTTTTGGGGAGTGCTGCATGTATGCATATTAACAATTTGAAGTCTTGTTTATCAATAATTGTGAATTGGGTTGTTTAGGTTATCATAAGATATATCATGCTATTGCAGCACAACATTCAATTGACTTTAAATTGAGAGGGAGTGTTAAGGTATTTTGTTTACATCATTACTATAAGTTGGCTATACTCCCTACATGTTATTGTTTTCTTTTTGCATTTTGGGCTGACTGTGTTGCAACCACTGTGTGTGTGCTGTGTAATAGAAGGCAAGATGTACATATTTCTTTTACTCTGTATACCGGTAGTCTTTATGTGACAAGTAAAGTGTGAATTTAATAACTGTTTCATCCCAGAGCATTTGTGTTTACTGTGAATTCTGTAATATTTGCACTCCATGTTACCTCCTGCTACCTGTTGATCACATGACTGTCTTGATCAGCAGGATTGCTGTAAGGAGATAATCATGAGTTTCTTAGGCTGTACCCACATCACCTCACACTATCAGCATAAAGAAGATAAACGTTCATGATCTATGGACAAAGTTTCCCTGGATGCCTGTTTCCATCAGCCCCTTCATTACCTGGCTATGTACAGCAATCGGAAATCCACCAGGTAGTAAAGAGACGTCAATAGTTAATATGAAGCAGGAAGAAGTCCTCAGTCTGCAGATTGCCTCTCTCTGAGCTTCTCTGCCATCAGTGTTAACAATATGATGTTCCTCTACATCCCAAAGTTCTGAAGCCTTGTCCAGTGATGTCTCATAATGGATATGTTTGATGTCTCACTGTATTTAAATTTTATAATTAGTATTTCTTTACTTTGTTTTTATTTTATCTGCCTGATCCATTATTTTATACAATTCCTCCATAAGTTTCAAGAAAAAATTTTTTTTCCTTATGCCATTCTTTCACTTTCAAAAATACAGGTCAGGAAATTGAGAACATGGTTATAAGATTGTTTCCGAGGAGGGGGGTGTTTGGAAACTACCAGCGTGTTCTTTCCGTTGTAGCACTCTGGCAGTCATTATTTTGGTTCAATACCAAAATGCTACATACGTTTTTCAGAGCTTGGCCGAAGAAGTGTCTGGTCAAGTATTTGGCTCTCTCCTCTCCCACCATTTCCGTCATTTCTCTCCACCCTTGTGACGTACTTTTTCCTACATGCACGCAAGAGCTGCAGCCGATTACCTGTGTCATAGCGTATGCACCATCATTAGAAACCTTGAACTATGTATATTTATTTTATGCCCTTGGGAAGGAAACTAAATTCCAAGAAGTTTTGTAACCAGCCATTGTCCTTTTGTTGTGGTGCATGCTGGGTATTATCAAGAATTATGTACAGGTGACATTTGTTGCACGTAACTTGTACTCGAATAACAGACTGCCCATGTGACTGGGACGTAAAAATTTCAGCAGTGTAAAAAAACAATAAATTAATAAATTCTATATTTTTTAAAGTCATTGTTTTTTATATGCAATGATACATATAAATAACACAAATATGAGGCTATGAAATTGTAAAGTTTTATGACTTAAAAAAAAAATTCATGTGTCAACATTTTCGCCCCATATATTATTTTCTAAGATGCACCATTTTTGAGATATTACGCTATAAAATTTGATTAAGAGTGAATAGAATATGGCGATTTGCTAAGTCATAAATTAGAAGACTTTTATATTGACAAAAATCTGTTATTCTGGATGAGCAGTTGTTTTTAATTATGGTATTGACATTCTCAGGTCAGCTAAATTCTGTAGATTGGTTACATATTTTTTTTTTTGTGTTGTATATAAGTTCATGATATGGCATCATTTTCTAGAGACAACTATCAGTTTTATAATCACAATTTTTATTTAAGTTTTTAGTGATAGACTACTAGAAGCAACAACTTTTTTACCTGAGTGAACCCCAAATTCTGTTTCCACCCTTTGCTCCTGGTGCTTCACCTATTTTCAGACTCTAGAGCTGCTACTGGCCTGTTCCAAACATTTTTATAAAAATGAGAGTTGAAGTACCTGTAAGGGCTGATTTATTAACAGCGATATGGTTCTGTGCTACCCTGTCAACTGACGGGCTCAGTAACTGGTTGCTTATTGCCCTCTTCATATGGTGAGCATGTGGGGTAAAAATGTTTAACTCTCCTAGTGTCTAAAGGTTCACTCTAGACTGCATAGCACAATGCTGTAAGTGTTTTGAATCCAAACACACTTGGAAACCAAAAAGACTGAAAGTAAAAGACTGCAGATTCCTGCTTCAAAACAAATGTGTGTATACCATCACAACATATAAATGTTGAGCAAGTGGCAGCGAAAAACCCTAGCAAAATTGAAGTCCATTGTGAACCACCTTGAAAAGCACTTTCATTCTCATCCAGTTCTCGCCCTTGCACAGTGACGCAACTTTTAGAGCAATCATTTCACAAGCAAGCCAATGGACAATGGACAACAATGAACAATTGGACAAGCCTGAGCAGTGGTCACCACAAAATCGTAGTCTGTACTTAATTTGCTACATTGTTAAATTTTGTTTGTGGATAACATCTATACATTTAAATACACACTTAACCAGAAAGCAAATGTTCCTGAAAATACAATTTGTAAATTGTAACTATTCTATTACCAAAATTAAAATTTTTATTTTGCTGAGGAAAAAGTAAGTGTATTTTCTGATAATTCATTGAATTATCAGAATTTATTGTCCTTGTGAAAGTTAACCTGTTTTGAGCCGTAATTTTGTACTGATAGGCTTGTGAGTATCTGCAAACAATCATGAAAATCGCAGCCTTTCTTTACATTAAATCTTAATGTTTTCTTTTGGTAAACATTATAGTTATGATTAGTAAGCTTTATTTTTCACTACAAATGCTAAACAAACATGTCAAGGTCTAATGTCAATTGATTATCTCCATGTTGTTGGGGCTTTGAACTATGTGATAAGTGGTAGCCTCTGTCTTCACCCAAACCAAATAATACATACTAGTGACCAAAGTGCTGTTTTTCAAGATAACCTTTTATACGTGTGTAGTAATTTCACTAGCAGTAGTTTTCAATTGTCTCTAGTGCAGCTGTGTTCCATCAGAATTAGGGTATGTAGAATTCTTTCTTCTCTGTTTATTTATGTACTTTCATTTTCACAATACTCCTAAACATACCAGGTATAAAATTTAACAATTTAGACAATGGATATTCAATCAGCGGCCTGCAGGCCACATGTGGCGGCCTACTAGGCTTGTCACATTGACCTGTGGACAAAATATTTTATCAGCACTCCATATATATATATTGTGTTCATTGATTCATTGCGTTCATGATGAGCTATGAAGTTTATCATGGTTAAAAGTGACATAATAAAATGTTAAACTTTTTTTTTCTAATGTGTCTATACCAAATTTTTCCTCCCAAATTTATAACCATTTTCTGTAGAAAATGATAGAATATCACATTGTCTTTGAAATTACAGTAAGACCTCTTGTGTATCATTAATTATGTGATATTATAGTGAAACAATGTAGTATATCTGTACGAGGTGTAGTTTTAAAGGCATGAATATAGTAAGGGGTATATATCAGCAATCACTCTACAATAGGTGACATATATGCAGTCAGAGGAGCTCAAAGTTAGCAACCTCAGCGATGAAACAAGTAAGAGTGACAGTTGGGAGACAGGACATTTAACTTACCTGGTACTTATCAAGTAAAAATTGTGAATTTTGATGCATGCCGAGTAGGGATGAGTAATTAACCTCACTTATTGGGAGATGCTAACTGCATTAAACAAGGATCTAAGGCCTTTTGGGTTAAATGAGACCTTGGTCACGTTACGAGTTATGGATGAGGCGTTAGTCACCTTGGCAGTTTTATATTGTGATGTCTGAACCACGAGTTGGAGCGCCTTGACTGGGCATTGGCCGGCGACCAGTGTAAATGACAAGTCTGGTGGCCTGTCGCAGGGTACAAAGTTCTGTTACAGTCCTACGAGTCTGCTGACCCTTTGGTACACATTTACCTTGAAAAAAGATGTTCTTTGGAGGTAATGCTGTTGCTGCCAGCTGGAGACTCGTAATTACTCTTTTGAGGCAAGGGTGGGTGGTCGTCTTGAAGACTCGTGTCTGTGAGCTGCTCTGACCTTGTAGTACGTTGCTGATTACAGGTGCTGAAAAGTTGGAATTGCACAACCAAGGGTTGGTAATACCAATAAGGGGTTCCTCACATCTTCGGAAAGGCTCTAGAATAGGGTGATGGGCCTTTGAACTTCATTAGTGGAATAATACTGTCTGCAATGAGGATGAGTGAAACTCCAGGGAGGAAGTGCAAAGTGCAACTTCAGACTGAAAGTCACCAAGGGATTTAGTTTCAGTGTTTCAGAGGTACCAAGTTCATGTTTTAACTTCTTCCTCTTACCTCCCTCCCAGGTGTAAGGCATGGGGAGATCAAGGTACAAATGAGACCGTACAATAGTAGAGCCGGTTCTTTATGATGACCTAGTGTGTACTTCTGGATACCCAGTCTTGTGACAATGAGACAACACCTCATGTTCCTTTCATCCGACCCTTGTGAGCAGTGTACAGAATGTTGGGCAACTCAAAAGTCACTTCCTTGCCGGAATACTCAGGCGTGGTATCGGCAGGAGGTCAGTTTGTTAGAGAGTGAGTTATTCCAACTCTTTTCCGGCCCGATTCTGAGCGGTGGCATAGTACAGAATAATATAATTCTCTGATTTGCGTGGTGGAGAAGTTTCTAGTGTTTGGGCTCCACCGAATTCTACCAGTTTGGCAGAACTAGGATCTGCCTCGTAAGGTGTGTGTGTCATGACTTGTCATTTTGTTGTTGCGCCGGTTTCACTTGCAGAGTCTGATTTACTTAGGTAATCTATGATGTTTTACACACTGAACTTTAGTAATAAGAGAATAGTTAAGTGTGATTGAGTTTATTATGAAAGTAATAAGGTACTATGCTACCTCCTAAACTAGGCTAGAAACAGAATAAAATCCTAAGCAAATCCAGGTTAAAGGCGGCTTGGTAATTAATCTAATAATTAAAGGTGACTAATTAGTGATTAGATGAAATTAGTATTTAACTACTAATTCCAGACTGCTTTGGGGG
The DNA here is from genome assembly GCA_029891345.1 of Dryococelus australis. NCBI lineage: Eukaryota > Metazoa > Arthropoda > Insecta > Phasmatodea > Phasmatidae > Dryococelus > Dryococelus australis. The sequence continues at coordinate 146,467,794 of CM056993.1, forward strand.
GTGTTCTGACGGAACCCATACTGGGTTACCACTACTAGAAAAGTAGAATCAAAGTTGCCAAGTACCGTCCTGTGGGCAAGGTAGAGGTCCTGAAGGGATGTTGTGACCTAATTACCAAGAGGTAGGTTCTGGATTCATCACCAGAAGGTGGAGCAGTGTCTTCGGCAGCCTCTGGTAGGTGCAGTCTCCAAAAATCTGCAGGATCTGTGTTGGCTATAGATGGTGTCTTCAGCGGCTGCTGAAGAAGTGGTGAGCTTCTGGTCAATGTTGTCTTCCTACTGGCAGAGATTCTGGCCTTTGCAAACAGTGGAATCTGCGGCTGTGCCATTGGTTGTACATCCCGAAGGCTTCCTCTGGCCCTATATGAGACTGGAAGAGTCTGGTCATGCCAGACTTTTATATTTATCTTATATAGATGCTCGGAGGTAAGGAGTGCAGGGAGTGATAGCCTCGGTCACAGGGGTTGAAAATCCAAGGTTGCTGAAGCGATGCTATCATCCCTTATCTTCGGCTGTCTGCTGGAGTAGGCTGGTTGCTGCCCTCCCTCGCCATGCTCGGGAACTAGCTTGGCCAGGTTGGAGGAAGCAGTAGCTCAGCTAACAGTACAATCTTGTGGCGGGAGCGACGTGTTGGCTTCTTGGAATTTCACGTGAACAGTATAAGCTAGGATCACGTGTCTGTAGTCTTTTCCAACATTGCGCCATGTGGTACCCTGTAGGCACGTGTCCTACTTCTTCAGTACTGTTACTGGTAATTAACCTGCCCAGGTATGAACATTGCAATCAAAGATGGGGTAAAGTCGTAAAGTAATGCGCACATGATAAATGCATGATGCGTCAATTTATTGAGGTTTAAGGGTGCCAGCATAAATTGCTAGAGATGAAATACTGTTGAACCATTACTAGGCAATAACAGGAAGGAAACATGTTACTAAATTATGTATCTTGTGAAAACACAATAAACTGAAAATTTGATTCCTAGCATCTACTAACATAATAAATGGTAAGAAAATGGTAAGTGGGGCAAAGGTGAATGACCAGCTGGTGATTCCACAAAGTCCACAAGCCAGTTCATGGTGACATGAAGAATAAGCCACCAGCTTGAGAGGTTTGACTGTGATGAGTGACAATGGTGAGGGTTATAGCACGGTCAAAGAACTTTGATGCACAACTTGCTGTCAGCAATTAACACATTTTTTAAAATTACTAAGTTGGAGTACAAAATGTAGCAGTTGCAAATTCACCACTGGCAATTACAATTTCCATTCTCTTTGTTTCCTACCTACAGCATAAAATGATGAAGGGGAATGTTAACTATATCAACAAAAATTTTACTTGAGCCATTTAAACGTTTTGAATTTTGATATGAAGAGTAACAAAAAACTGCTATGCTGTCATTTCCAAAAGTGGTTTCAAATGAATTTCTAGCAGTCTGTTGTTTAAACCCTTTTTTTAAAAAAAAAAAAAGCCATTTAACATAGACGTATAAACAATAGCTTGTAGGTCTATATCACACAACCAGCAACATGATAGTTGGTACTGCAAACAGTCTCATGATATGGATTGGGTTGGGCGTCTGCTATCGGAATGCTAGAGGGCTTTATGAAAAGAGGTTGAATTTTGTGTGTTCCTATTAGTGTCTAAATGTTTCCATTTACCAAGTATAAAATAAGAATGTAACTCTAATAAACAACTGGCTGGCTCAATTAGACCCAAACACCTGACAAACTTTGCTTGACATCTGCCTGAAATGATAATTTCACTAGAAGTGGGCAACACAGTGGGTTGACCTTATACTACTAGGCAGCTATCTGCGGTAGAGAAAAAATGCTGTGTTGATACCACCAACGCTGTACTGCCTACCCGTAGCACACAAGTCGAGTATCAATACAGCACCCTAGCTTACCTAGTACATCAAGTCCCAAAAGACATTCATCCATTATTTCTGCTATGTAAACATTGTTCTCGATGCTAAGATCACCAAGCTTCAAGATAGTTTTCCTCTTACCGTTAACTGGTGTGGTCTCACCTGTTACTGTAGTCAAATAGCATCGTTCCATGTTGTCGTGCAATTGCTGGGGGAAGGCTCGAGGATGTATGGTCTTACTACTGTTATGGTTGCCCCAGTGTCGACCATCTGGCAAGGAACATTATTCAGGCTTCCCTCTACAAGTATTGTGTCCCAATCCTGTTTTACCAACTGTACATTTAAAAATTTTGGGGCCTTTCCTCCAACAGTCACCGACCTTCGCCCTCTAAAATCAATGTTTACAAATTTTCCGAATGAGCTGTTTTCTCTCCTGCCTCTTTTCCTGCTGCTTCTGTTGCTGCTGCTGTTGTAGGCAGTAGACTATCAGGTGACCCGGCTGTCCACATGACTAACACTCAGGCTGTTTGGTTGGGGGGAGGCGAAGCTCTGTAGCACAGACCCTGTAAGCTATGTGTCTCATAAATTTCTGCACCTCTTTCAGCCAGACATACTGTCAGCGATGGCATAAATGAAGAAGCTGACTGTGATGATGTCGCGTGCCTCCTTGGGGCACCCTTCCAGAGATAGGTGGGAGAGCTGCTTGATGTCTTGCCATAGCTCCTGCAGGGGCTCCCCTAGTCACTGGGTGCGACTTTGCAGCTGTGCATGGTGGACATGTCGCAGGTACCAGTTGCAGAAACGAAACTCCAAGGCAGACACCATTGTGGGTTACTCCAGTCAATATCACTCTGGCAGAGATTGTAGTATGCTCAGTGCAGGGCCTCTCAGTACAGCGGCGAGGTAGTAAGCCCGCTGTTAGGTTGTCCAGCCATTTAGGGTAGCGACTATTTCAAACTGGTGTTGGTACTTCCGCCAAGAAGTCTGACGATCGTAAGGGGCGGACTTAATTGAAACATCCTTCCCCACTTCTGTTTGCGCAATACCAATGCTGTTGAGCTGGTTGCTATCCTCAGAGGTCACTGTGTTGGTGACTACTTGTACTGCTTTTTCATTTTTCTCAGCTGACGATGTTGTGGTTGTGGAACTTTGTTGCACTGCACTCTACTGCACTGATCTTCTGTTTTACTTCATTTTCGACATGTCCATCCTGTCTTTTACAACTTTCACTACTTCATTAATACTGTCCATTCTTTCATTCACACTGTCATTTCTCGTGTTCACTAACTCAGTAATGCCTTCTATTTTCCTGTCCATCTATAGTGTCTAATTTCCTGTCTACATTCTCATTTACAGTTTTTTTTTTCTTATCTACTAATATGCTCACGTTAGTTATCTGGCTATTTAAATTACTTATTTCACTTTTGACATCTTCCCTTAAGCTATTCGCACTTGTGCTCACTTCACTACTAAGCCCCTCAATCAATGCTCGCAGTGCTTACAGTTCCGCAGACATTTTCCATTTTAACATTCACCGTGTCAGTTGTCCAAAACAGTCTTAATTATTTTCACGTGCAACTATTACAACTAATCAATTTGTCTTGAATGTCACTAATAATTTACTACTGTCTAACTAAATTTACAGTGATTAATTGCTAATTGCCTCTATCACTCTTCTGACACCAGTGTTACATGGGACGTCTGAGGGGCGTATCTGAGTTCATGAGGCATGGAGGTCTTAATAAAAAAAATTAAAGAAACTAAATTTGATCTCTAAATTTATTCACTCTGTTATTATGTACAGCATTAAATTATCTGTCTTCACTTTTACTCTTTTTACGTAACAGTGAGCGCAATATTTTTTGTCTATTTCAACTCTAATTAACATCCATCTTAATAGTTTCTGTTAGTTACAGTCAATTAACTCATACTCGTTATTAACATGTGTTCAGTCTATCTGTTGCCATTATTTATAATGTCTTTCACTCACGCATCTAGTCCAATAGTCCAGCCTGCCAGCCGCATCCTTCACTGCTTGATACTCGCAGTTGCAGACTTCCCTTCTGCTGGTTACTTCCCCCACTGCTCTTATTCTATCGCTCAGAACTCAACCACTCAATCATTCATCCACTCCAACAACTCAACGCCCAGCCCAGAGGCCTGTCACAATATTTATAGTGTTGGCCCCAGCATCTGGAAGGTTCAACGCACCCTGAGATACGCTGAAAGAACAAAGTTGGTAATCCAGAGCATTCTTCAGATAAATGTAGAAATCAATACAACCACGATCAGCAGAATGTGCCGCTAAAGAGATTGTCATGTTGGCTCACTCTCTGTAACTGATACGTGGCCACCATTGCTCGTGCTGCTGCCGCTATCATATAAAAACTTTCTGTCCACTTTGCTCGCACTGGATGCGAAGCCGACATCAACGGCGCAGACCAGCGACATGTAACAATATGAAGATGCGTATTCATAGGGTAGAAGTGATTGTGATGTTCAGTGGTATGTACATATATAAATTTAAAATTTTGATAATAATTTTTTTAATGAAAGGTAAACAAGTGAGAATAAGCACCCAGTAATTAAGGGTTGAAATGAGTAAAACAAATGTTTGCAGACAACTATTAAAAATTAATGATACTGTGTGTTGTGCAAAGAGATGGGTATAAATTATGTAAAACTAAATGGTTAAGATGAAATTGTTTTGTTATAAAATAGATAATGATTGTGAATTGATAATCTTTGGTTATTTTACTAGTTTATTGACGTAGAGATCATGTGTAAGTTAGATTTAATTTGTTTTCATAGGATATTCAGTATTCCCAATTTATTTGTTATTCGTTATGTCCCTAGAGCGTAGTATGCACTGAATGATATAAAACACTTGAACAAAATAAAATTATTGTGGTTGGATGTTGTCTTGTCATTGCTGTTTGGAGAGATGTGGCCAGTCTGAGAGCAGATAACATCAGAAGTAAGGCTGAAGAAAAGTCGAACGTGTCACTTTAACAGATATCATACCACCACCTCCAAAAATGGACGTGCGTTTATTGAAAATAAGTAAAATGATAAAAAGAATTGCTGCAAGATGGTTGAATAATTGATAATTTATGAGTGATATCAATGTATTATATTTTTAGATTATGTAATAATAAGTTACTTAATTTGTTGGAGAAGAATAGTGAGAAAATATTATTTTGAGAAGCTGTAAATTTCATCCTACTAATTTAACTGAAATTTTCAATAACACAAGCTTTTATGTAAAAAAAAACTTAATGCTACAAGTTATATACACTGTCAATAAAAAACCATATTGTAGTGATTAAAATTCTGTTTAGTGATCATTTTAGACGAAATACAATTCTACTTACACAGTAAACTCCAGTGTGATCCTTCACTTATCCCCTTAAGCAAATGTTCAATAACTTTTTTAACATCAACATTTATATAGTGGTGGACAAATAACAGACACAGGCCATTCAAATTTTCCTGTACCATCCATGTTCGTAGCCATGATTTTACCAGTTGTAGGCTGCTGAAAACATAAACCACAATTCATCATAGCATATACTTGACACAAAAGTGTGTAGTAATTATCAGCAATAGCAATGTGTAGCACTGTGGCAGTTATAAATCCAAACGACTAACATTTCTTGGGGTGAGCACTTTCTCTTGGTCCCCCCCCCCCCCCCCCATATCACGGAAGTGCCACTGATACTACTGGTTTGAGGGTATCGTAACTTATTGCTAATCGTACATATGATTAAGTTGCTGGATAGCCAGCATTCCGTACCAGCTACCCTCAACCCCACACACAGATGCTTAAGGGGCTGTTGGTCATTGTCTACCAATAAATTACATTGTTTTACTTCTGCTTAACATGAATCACAATAAATCTTTTAAAAATTCAGTACATTTTGTGTGTTTAAGTACATTTTTCCATATTTTTTTTGCATATTAAACTGTTTAAGAAGTAGGTATATCTATAGTAAGCATACAATTACAAGATGAAAATGTTAGTTGATGCCCTAAACTTTTACAATTAAATTAATGTTCAGATACAAAAACTGAATGAAAACAAAATAATTAATTACAAGAATGTGTCATTTGAGCATGCCATGTGAAAATTTGGGTTCTGTACACAACTGTATGTGATGGTTGTAATGATGAGCCCAATGGTGAAGAAAGTGTGAAAATCGCTAATAGATACCTTAGCAGTCCTAAATTGTCACAAACACTACAAACTTAAACAATATATTTACCAGCACTTAGGGTACACAGTTATTGATGGTTTGAAATTGTTGGCAATATGCACTGTTGTAAGTGAACTGCATAAGAAATAACACACACACATGATATTGGCTATTAATGGTAAAACAAGCACTTTGGAAAGCCCTCTCATTTGGAATAATATGAGGATTGATTCAAAAGTCATTGCAACTATTGTTTATCTGCACTCTGAAGTTAACATCTAAGACAAAAATTAAATGTACTTATTAACAATGAGGGCTGATTCAGAAGACATGGCAACTATGGTTTATCTCCCGAAAATGATGCAACATAGGAAATGTACTGTAGTGCCGCGGGCACTCCGCCAGCTTTCCAGTTCAGAGAGAGAACATTTTAATGAAGTATTTTCACAACTTATCAGGTTCTGCGGTGCCTGTGACAGGAAGCTGTATCTGCTCTAACACTGCCTGCGGTGTTTTCAGCACTGCGTGACTGCGATTGCTAACCACTTTCGACGGGAAATACATTCTGTTTTTCACTATATTTTAGTCCCATAACTCCTGGAATCACGCGCTGTATCACGCGTTATTTTCCCCTAGCACATGATTTCGATACCACACTTTGGGGCCATGTGCAAAGTTCCAGTTCATTGGCTGACGTCCTAACCTTGCTCTCTCATTGGTTGGCGACTCTTCTCGCCCTGACTTCTCATTGGTGAGAGACTGCTCATGCGCGACTTCTTGGTGGAGGGAGACTTCTCCCCACTACACTCATGTTGCTTTATTATGCCATGCACGGCCTGAGGACACCGGACTTAAGCAGAAAACATCAGAGACTGCATATCACCACCTGGGACAACTCGCCTGAGCTGTGTTGAGACTCCACTCTCCTTCATCACCATGACTATAGTATGAAGTTTCTTCTATTCAAGATTTGCATTTTTCTTTAATACTTTATGTACCAAGCCAACTTCTTCCGTTATGCCAAGTAAGTAGATGTATAATTAAAAGTGTAACCGTTTCAGTGCTTGATTTAATTAAATGTGTTAAATTGACTTAGATTATTTCTTATTGAATGTTTGTGCTCAGCCGTAGATCGCAAGGGGAATCACAAACTGGTGGCAGCAGTGGGATAGTTACTCCAGATGGCTGTAACTGAACCCACTCCAAAGGGTTATAGGTTGGAGGTGATAAGTGATAGGTGTTAGGTTTTTGACAACTGTATTAGGTTTTCCTCCGACGAATTTAAATTCAGTTGTTTTATTTTATTCGCACATTGTGTAATGAATGCAAATCGTGAAGTTGTAATTGAGCCGAGCAGTGTTTCTAAGTGGAACTTTTTAACGTATCCTGAAGCATTTAAGATCATGTACATTTCAATTGATGAATCTAATATGATAGTTCGTGAAAAGAGGAGATTTGCAGGATTATAACGAACATGTGTACTGCAGGAAATCATATTTTAATGTTTAGTATGTCCACGGACCTATGAATAACAGAGTAACTGGTAGTGTTGATTGTCACGTAGATTTGGAAGATATAACACCGCACACTTGGGTTAGAGTAGAATATTGTAGAAATTATCTGAATTCAGCTCCACTTGTTTACTGTATTATTCAAAAGCACTAAAGAGTTATGCTAAGGTGCTTATTATTTTTTTCAGTGGCGATATGGGAAAGTAGTTGAGTTTACAGTTTTGACAATCTACGTAGTTTTAACTAGTAGTACTGAGGCATTGAAGGGTTTACAAATATATTCATATAAATTGATACAAAATTTTTTTCAAAAGCACACATCTTTTGACTTGTCTCAAGTAGAGCCATTTCGTGCTAAGTTAAATGCATTAACTACAGAAATAGCTTTCAAGGGAAAATCAAAGCGGTCTTTTCCGACTCCCGCATATAAAGTATACAAGTACAAAAATTCTTCTGGACGGGCAGTGTTGGCAATTGAAATTTGTATAGTGAAGAGGTACATACCTCGAGATCGTGTTTATCCAGCATTTGAGATAGAAAGGCTCGACGTAGTTGCGAATACAGAGCCTTTGACTTCGCAAGACGCGAACGTAAAATGTAAGTAAGCGTCTGCTAGTTCTTCACATGCAGAACATATTGCATTTCCTAAAAGAGAAAATTTGAACACGATTCGTGAAACTAAACCTACAAGTAGTAGTACTCATTACGATACTCCGAAGAAACAGACTCACGATCGTAATACTTGGATTCCTCTTTTGAAATTGAATGAATAAAATTCAGTAAGTTATAGTAGCACTTTTCTAGTTGACATGGAGGATGAAAGACGTCAACTACCCCACGCGTACCAGCACAAGCTCAAGTACCAGCTCAAGTTAAATATTTGGCGGTTATTTCATGAGTAGAGAAATGGACTGGCGAAAAAGGTTCGTTACCTGTACATGACTTTCTAGAAAGCATAGAAAGCACAGCAAGCCTAGGAAATCTTTCATATAAGGAAAAAGTAAAATTAGCAAAAATTAAATTGAAAGGTTTAGCATCACGTTTTGTTGCAACAGATTAAGAGGGGACATAACATTTAAAATGTTGAAAGATGAGTTGAACAACAGATTCAAGGAAAATCAGCCGTTGCAATTTCATTATTACATGCTGCAGAATGTTAGGCAGAAACATGATGATGTGCAGACATTTGCAGATAGATGTCGTAAATTATGTGAGAAAACAGTTCAGCATTTAGATGAGCTTGAGAAACAGGAAATTTTGTATCAGGAGACTGAAAAAAGGTTATTAGCAGCTTTCACTGATGGGTTACAAGGTAACGTAGGTCAGCAGTTAAGATATAAGATACCACAAACCATGAACGAAGCTGAACGCATGGCTATAGCGTTAAAAGTTACAGAGGTGCATCAGGATCGTAAAACAAAATTTGATGATCTTCAGAGGAGGAGAAAGGTGTATAACATAGTCTCCCAGCAAATAAGTGTGGCATGGGGTAATGCGAAAAGTGGTGAAAATACTTCCATTAACAGAGGTTTTGGAAGAGGTTATAATAACTCATGTTACCATGGTTCGAATGATAGCAGTAACAGTAGAAAGAGTTTTTCGGGAGCAGGTGTTTCTCCAAAGAACATGAGTTATAGACAGGAACAAAATAATAACTGTAATATTAGATGTTTTAATTGCGGATGTTTTGGGCACATGATCAGAGAATGCCGAAGTGTGGGAACCCCACAATGAGCCCAAGTACCTAGGAACGTAGGGCACGGCATCAGAGAAACTGGCAAGAATGTAGGTAGTAGTCACTCAAACGCGAGAAGCTGAGTGTCAGCCCCGGGCACCATATGGTGGTAATTACAGTTGTAGGGGGAAAAGAGACTGTAGTATCGGTTCTTGTCGGCCAGTCTCACTCATTCATAATTGATACAGGGTCCAATATATCTCTCGTTTGACCTAGAATCTGCTGGAATAATATAGATGAATCTCAGTTAGGAACGAAAGGCGTAACTGCAGACTCTCTCCAGATCGCAGGTACCCAGTATGTAGAGTTGTGGGTAAATGGTCAATGTTACCCATATTGGTTCCTTGTGTGCGCGTCAGAGCTTCCTTTCGAGGGAATACTTGGAACCAATTTTCTCCATTATTATGATGCCAGAATCGACTTGAAAGAACATACATTGTATCTCAAAAATATGTTTGATTTAGATACATATATTCCATAACTTGCATAATTGAGGAAGAGCAGCAGAAACAAGCTGAGAGCCTGGCCAACTCTGAACTTGGATCCGGATCTGTGAATGGTAATCAATGTAATGAAGTGAAAATTATACAGCACACGATTCTGCCACCAAAATCGGAGACAGTGATAGACGTTGCTTTGCACACAGTGGGTTGGGACGCTGACTCGAAATTGCGTCTTATTGAACCGACATTGACGATTGTACCGGGCATCCGTGTGGCAAGGGCGATATGCAACTTAATTCTTATTGGTAAGAGCCTCCCAGACGAGATGTATTGTAGGAGCAGTATGGCTAGAAACTCTATAGGGACATGTAATAGATTCAGTGAGACGAATCTGGAGGACGGGCTGAACAACCGTCGGGTACTTGTGTAGTTGAAAAGAAGGCACTTATGAGGGTGAGTGACCAGTGTGATATCCCTTTTGTTTTGGGTCAAAGTGATGCGTCCCAGTTTAAGGGGGCAAGAGGACATGGAGTTCTAGTCGCGCGGAAGATGCAGGAGTGACATGTGAAGTAGGCGGTCATGTCAAGAGGACTACTAATAGGGTAGGTCAAGTTAAGGGTTCAAGGAAACCTCACAGAGCGTTAGTAAAATCAGTAAGGGCAGTGACAAAAATCGTGAACGTTACTAATGAGACGCTTGTCGTGCCAAAGGGTACGGTAATAGGATTTGCCACACTTGTCAGTGACGTTGCTGGAGTACTATGCGTAAATAGCATGCCCCGAATATCCGAGAGAATTTTTATAAGTCTTGGGTTGGAACAAAGTGATTTAATAGAACACGGGAGAAAATCCTTGCAGATATCCCTAGAAACAAAGCTATAAAGTGTTTGTTTCCAGGCTCCGAAGCAGTAATTCCCTCGAGTTGTGTTAGCCGTAAAGTGAGTGAATTAGTTAGCAAGGTCACGGAACAGGACAGATTTTGTTGCTGTGTCCCCAAAATCCGCTGAGATAGAGTATGCTGAGCAGAGGCAGTTCTGATTCCAAATGAAAACCCAGATTCCTTTCGTAAAAGTTTGATACGTCGTAATAAAAAGTTGAAATGTTGTGATGAATTGAAATGTTGAGATAATTTGAAGTGTCATGATAATTTGAGATGTCAGAGTAATGTGTAAAGTAATAGAAAAAGAGAAGTTAACTTTTAAAATACACACATAAATGAAAAATTGGTACCGATATTAGATTGTTCACGTAAAATGAGAATAAATGAGCCGAATTATGTAAAGATTGAAGGTAGTCAGAGTTGTGAAACTCGCACAGAAAATACGTGTAAATCATCGAATGGAGAGAATAAAAGTTTAAATGTGCCAAATTGTTTAGTGACTCAAGGCAGTTGGAGTTTTGAAACTCACATGGAAAATAGTAGTAAATCAGTGAAGCAGAAGGGTAAAATGTTATCAGAACTACCAAAAGATAAATTTATGTAGGTAGAGAAAATTGTTAGAGATAAATTGAAACATTATAGTAAGAGTGATTTTAATATAATGTTCCCAGTGTTAATGAAGTCTGCATATATATTTCAAGTGAAAAGTAGTTCGAATTTCATTGAAATGCATTGAAAATAGTAATTGCAGAGCAAATAAATGACATGCTTGATAAAAATATTATTTCAGAGAGTAAATCACCTTGGCAGTTTCCCGTAGTAATGGTGAAACAGAAAAATAAAGACAATTCTTTTAAGATGAGATTTTGTATTGATTTCCGTCAGTTAAATTAAGTTACAAAGCAGGATCCTTATCTAATTCCGAATGTCATGGAGATGTTAGATTCCTTGCACTGGTCAAAATATTTTTCAACATTGGATTTAGTGAGTGGCTACTTCCAAATTGTTTTACAAGAAAGCGATAGGGAGAAAACGAGTTTTGCTACATTCATGGGGAAATACAAATTTAATAGACTCCCGTTTGGACTGTGTAATGCCCCAGCCAAATTTGAAAGGTTAATGGAGAATTATGTTCTAACAGGTTTGTTAGGTGATCAGTGTTTAGTATACCTTGATGACCATATAATATTTAGTAGTACTGTGAGAGAACATGCCAAGTGCATCAGTAAAGTTTTGGAAAGACTAGAGGAAGCTAATTTGTGAATCCAGCCTAGTCAATGTTCATTTGTGCAAGATAGTGTAGAATATTTAGGGCATGTTGTAAGTTCAAAAGGCGTAAAACCAAATCAGAAAAATCTACAAGCAATTAAAGAACTCCCCAGACCTAAAAATGTCACAGAAATTCTCTCAGTAATAGGTTTATTTCAGTACTATAGGAAATTTGTACCAAATTTGGCAGCTGTTGCAAGATCATTGACAAGATTAACTAAGAAAGATGAACCATTCATTTGGGGAGCAGAATAAGAGAAAGCTTTCAAAATGTTTAGAGAAAAATTAATTTCATATCAAATTCTTGTGTATTCAGATTTTTCACAACCATTTATTGTGAGTACAGATGCTAGTAATTATGCCATAGGCGCTGCCCTGTCTCAGATGAGGAACGGACACGAGAAACCGGTAGACAATTAAATTCAGCGGAAAGGAACTACAGTACAACAGAAAAAGAACTGTGCGCTTTAGTTTTTGCCACAAAACAGATCAAAGCATATTTGTACTGATGTAGATTTACCGTTATTACTGATCATGCTGCATTGAGATGGTTATTGAATTTGAAACACCCTAGTTCGAGACTCACTTGATGGGCACTTCGTTTAGCAGAGTTTGATTTTGAAGTAGTCCATAAACTGGGTAAGAAATATGCGAATGCAGATTGTTGTCGCGAATGGTAAATGCTATAAATTCAGAAGATTTAAATAGAGAAATAATTATGAAAAAACAGAAGGAAGACAAAACCTGTCAAAATATAATTAATAAGGCAGATGAGGAACATTTCTTTATTGATAGGGAAGGCATTCTATACAAACGCGAAGAGGAGAAAATTTTAATAGTTGTTCCAAAGTTGCTCGTGACCAGAGTAATTAGTCATCACCATGTCACTCCATTTTCTGCTTAGCAAGGCTTGAAGCGAACTCAGAACCTCCTCAAATCTTTGTACTGGTGGCCAACATTGAATAAAGATGTAGATGAATACATTATGATGAAAACATGTATCTAGATGAAAACATTGTCTCAGGAGAAAAAGTACGAAAATGACAAAAGCACCATTAGGTTCTTTACTGCAAGTAAATTCCCCATTTCAGTTGGTATCTCTAGATATTTTAGATCCCTTACCGATGAGTGAGAAAGGTAATAAATATGTGTTGATTTTTATTGATTATTTCATAAGGTACTGTGAAGCGATACCAATTCCCGATCAAGCTGCAGAAACAGTTGCGAAGTATTTTGTACGCAGATTATTTTAAGGCATGGTTGTCCTCAAAGCCTGCTGACAGATCAAGGGAGACATTTTGTATATAGGCTGATGTTAGAGACGTGCAAAGTGTTAAAAATTAAGAAGTTACAGACGACCCCTTTCAGACCACAAGTAACGAGTTTGAGGACTTTATCGAACCCTAGCGGACATGATATCTCATTACTTAGATGAATACGGTAGTAATGGAAAAATATTTCATTGCAGTGCACGCATATAGGACGGTTCCTCATTCAGTGATGGGATACAGTCCACATTATTTGTTGTATGGGAAAGAAGTTGGGCTACCCTATTTAGGTGAATTGAGTAATCAGCCTAATGTGTTAGAGGGAGCTATGACAGCCAAGGAACACGTAGAAATTATGTGTAATAAGTTAAAAGAAGCATATGAAGTAGCTAGCGAAAGGAATAAAGTAGCTTTTGATAGACAAAAAAAGAGTATTATGACAAGAAGTTAAAATCACCAGATATTGAGGTAGGTGATTATGTGTATCTACACACTCCAAGTGTTAAGAAAGGTAGAGTATCTAAGTTTCATAAGTTTTGGTCTGGACCTCGTAAAGTTTTCAGAAAACTGAACTCAGTCACATTTGAAGTATTATTAGACAAGAGAAAAGTTATTGTGCACAGTGATAGAGTAAAGTTGTCCAAAATTTCTACAGAGCCAAGGAGCTCGTGTCTAGGTAGAGACACATCATGTAGGGAAAAAGCGCAGTGGATTATTGATGAATTAGAAACAGTTAAGAAATTTTGTGTTAGTGACAGTGATAAAGAATTGAGGAAAATATTGAAGAAAATGTATGCTCAAAGTCACGCCCAATTGTAGTAGACATAACAGTTAGTAGAAATAGGTGAAGTAGAGGAAATATGTGTTCAATGCCCTAGGGATGACAGCACCCTCGATGATAGTGAGTGTTATGATAATGTAGAAACTGATGACCTTTGTGAACCATCGCGCTATTTAAAAGGGAAAATTCGTGAGAAAATAGGTGAACCTAGTGTCAGGTATAATTTGCGTTCAAGTGTAAGAAACCCCTCAGTGGAAGAGGAGCACTCAGAAATAAGTGATGCTTAGCCTCAGAGTATAATGTAATCTAGAATTTTATGATAATTACGAGTTCAATGCGAAAAACTAAATAAGAGGTATATTGATTTGCATTGCAGATCACACCATATGCACTGGCGTGATTCTGGTCCAGGAAATAGATGGCATATTAACATGAGACAGATGGACAATAGTGCTAGACATACCCATAAGAAAATTGGAGATTATTAATCAGGAATTTAGGAACCAACTGAACATAATTAAAGGGATGAAGTTTTGTGGAAACCAAGAGATTTTTTTTTTTTTTTTTGATAGACTAATTGCAGAATTAGAGGAGGAAGTAAATGAATTAACTTTGATATTACCCAGGAAATTGTCTCGCGAAAAGAGAGGTTTCATAGACGCAGGTGGTAGTATTCTCAGATTTTTATTTGTTACACTTACGAATGATGATTATATCCGTATTCACCAAGTCACTAGTGAGTTGGGTACGAAGCAAGAAAAATTGATTCATATAGTAGAGAAACAGTTAACTTTCGTGAAAGGGATGAATGCCAGAGTAGAGAAAAACTCTAAGGGCGTAGGGATTTTAGCAAAAGAGTTAGCAAAAGAAATAAAAACTTTGAACCACGTGACTGCTTGGAATACTTTAGCAACCTCAATGATGAGAGAAATCACAGAATAACAATTAGCAATTTAGTCTAAGCACTTAAATACAGTAGTTTGCTGAGAGAATTAGAATTAACTCTTCAGTCTTATAAACAAGAGGTAACAAAAATAAAAGTGGTATTGGATATCATAGTGACTGGTAGGTTACCCACTTTGTATTGACTTCAGGAAATTTGTCAGAAATTATTCGAGGTATTGCTCTTAAATTATCTGCAGAGAAGACTTTGATAGCAGGAACTGATATAGATCAGGTTTACAATTACTATGAATTAACAACGGTACATGCACTTGCTACGATTGATAGTATACGGTTGATAATTGAATTTCCTTTGAAATCCATGAATAGGTATTTCACAATCTATAGAGCTCACCCTTTTCCCGTGATGAGAGAAATTTAGAGATATACGTTCAGATAGTCCCAGATGCACCTTATATCACGCTGTCAGAGAACAGGTAGTTTTATCCGTTGGTGTCTGAAGCAGACATGAGTCAATGTAAAGGCGGGAATAATATAGTTTGTCCAGCCAATGTCCCTACGTTTTCCATAAAGTTTCCAAATTGTCTAGTGAATGTAATATTGTCACAACCTGGTTACGATTATAAGATGTGTAAGAGAGAAGTTCTAGGTAACTCATTTGTACAAGTGTTTATTAGATCAGTAGATGGTGATAGTTGGATTTATTCAGTACTGGGAAAGATGAAAGTTACTCAAATGTGTCGTTATTAAAAGAGTGAAGCACTCGTGATGGAGGAGTGGATCTCAACGCAGGGAGTCATGTCGCAGCTAAGCAGTAGTTTGATAATTAATGAGAGAATTCAGTTGTTACCACACAGTAACAAAGTAACATATGACGTTAAGTTCTCTCCAGTTAAGTCCTTATTAACAAATAGTGAACAAGTGTTCGTTGCATCCATGAAAATCAACTTCAATATTAGTCTGTTAGAGTTAAATACAGAAGAAGATGTAGAGTTGAATCATCTCATGTCGGACATTCATGATTTCAAACATAGAAAGGTTCTCAGTCAACACATTGAACGCCACAGTCACTACTTGGTGGGGTTCATTATGATGGGATGTCTGGTACTCGTCATCTGGTTCCTGAAACGACACCTGTGTGACACACTGGCCAGGTGTTCATATGCCTGCCTCCCACGTCAGAAGATATCTGAAACCGCAGAGCCTAGCCAACTTCCCGAGGATCAAGCAGATGCCATGGAGATGTGTGCTGTTTCAAGCACAGTTCCAGTCCCGCAGTCGACATCGAGGATGACAGCCACTACTTGCTTTAAGAATTCCATAATACGTCAAAGTGATTGAGTGTTGATGCCCAAAGGCAAAATTAGAGTCAGTGAAAGCAGAGTATAGTGCGCGTAATTTTGAAAATTTAATGCTACAGCAAGTGATATTACACTAGGGATCTGATATTACAGAGAGCAACAAACATAAAATGTCCCAGTGTGTTTATTCATTTGTTTGATTGTAATGTAACGATTGATAATTTTTTTTCTTCTAATATGCAGATAACTTAACTCAAGTGTGAAAACATTTTTATCTATTGTAAGCTTGATGAAGGAAAACAAGAGACATTTAAGTTTGATCAATGAACACAAGACACATTGTGTTATGATGATATATAGATATTTCACAATAATAAAATTGATTGAACTATTAAACAAATAGTAATAATCTTGGTATGCAAGACAGAGCTGTAACAAATATTTGTAATAAGTGTTGATATTTAGTGTTCATCCAATATGTATATTGTATATGTGATTTGTTTCAGCTACACTTTGAAAAATTACAAAGGCGAACTTAAATAATGAGGAAGGTGACATGGTACTCCCCATTTTGAGTTCAGTTAAATTTAAAGTTATTTGATGGAACAGTAATTAATTCATTCCCTTTTATTAACTTTTATGATTCAGTTGACCGCGAGTATGGAAGCAATTTCATAAAGCTTCACGAAAGAAGACTCCTGTGTCAACATTGCTGCTACACCGATAGCTGTTAGTTGGTCGACCGGAAACCTGAATTTCTGTTGCTGGCGAGTCTACATCCTGTTCTTTCTGATAGAGCAGTTGCACTCCTAGACTCTATACTTCAACCTGCTTCACTTTGATGACCAACTCACATATAGCCTCAGCCACATATCTTTCTAAAGTTTTGCTCAGCCCGAACAAAACTTTTCTAAAAGAGGGAGTAATGTAGTGCCGCGGGTACTCCGCTAGCTTTCCAGTTCAGAGAGAGTACATGATAATGAAGTATTTTCACATCTTATCAGGTTCTGCGGTGCCTGCGACAGAAAGCTGTATCCGCTCTAATACTGCCTGCGGTGATTTCAGCACCGCGTGACTGCGATTGCTAACCACTTTCGAGGGGGAACACATCCTGGTTATTACGATATTTTAGTCCCATGACTCCTGAAATGATGCATTATTTTCCTGTCACATGATTTCGATACCACACTTTGGGGCCATGTGCAAAGTTCCAGTTCATTGGCTGACGCCCTAACCTTGCTCTCTCATTGGTTGGCGACTTTTCTCGCCCTGACTTCTCATTGGTGAGAGACTGCTCATGCGCGACTTCTTGGTGGAGAGAGACTTCTCCCCACTACACTCATGTTGCTTTATTATGCCATGCACGGCCTGAGGACGCCGGACTTCAGCAGAGGACACCAGAGACTGCACATCACCGCCTGGGACGACTTGCCTGAGCTGCGCTGAGACTCCACTCTCCTTCATCACCGTGGCTATAGTATGAAGTTGCTTCTATTTGAGATTGCGTTTTTCTTTAATACTTTATGTACCAAGCCA
This sequence comes from Dryococelus australis, assembly GCA_029891345.1. Lineage (NCBI taxonomy): Eukaryota > Metazoa > Arthropoda > Insecta > Phasmatodea > Phasmatidae > Dryococelus > Dryococelus australis. The sequence continues at coordinate 146,485,482 of CM056993.1, forward strand.
GCTTCTTCCTTAACACCAAGTAAGTAGATGTATAATTAAAAGTGTAACCGTTTCAGTGCTTGATTAAATTTAATGTGTTAAATTGACCTAGATTATTTCTTATTGAGTATTTGTGCTCATTCCTAGACTGCTCAGGCATCAGAGTACTATGTACAGTTGAAAGTGTACAACATGTATGTTTTAAAGGTGACACCACATGGGGTATGGATGCAGGAATGTCCGGCAAGAAACGAAGACAAACATGGCTGCTTAATATCACCATTTAATTGATATATTCTCGTACAAACTGTATACACTCATCTGGACTGGTACATATTGTATGTATATGAGTTTTTTAAACATCCTTCAGAGTAGTCTCAGAGGTTGTCCATGGTTCGTTGCCAGTGATGAAGCAGACTGGAAATACCATCGGCTGCATGAGATCCGTCAATGTGCGCCACCTATTGTTGACATGCTGATGTCTGCCTCATCGCTGACAACGAACCGTGGACAACATGGGACTACTACTTTGAAGGATGCAAAACAGTTTGTATACGTACAATACATAGCCATTCATATGAGTGTATACAGTTTGTACAAGAATATAGCAATTAAATGGTGATTTCAAGCAGCCATGTTTGTCTTTGTTTTTTGCTGGACATTCCTGCGTTCATACCCCATTTGGTGTCACCTTTAAAACATACATGTACATTTTCAACTGTACATAGTACATTTCCTGTGTTAGGTCATTTTCAGGATATAAACAGTATTAGTTGCCATGTCTTCTGAATCAGCCCTCATAGTTAATAAGTATATTTAATTTTTGTCATAGATGTTAACGTCAGAGTGCAGAAGAATATATACTGTATGTTTAATACTACGTGACAATACTTATGTAAAAAGTTGCTTAAAGGATAAAAAATGGCTAAAAGGAATAAGGCTTCAAAAGTGCTCACTTAACAGTGAACAGTCTATACACTGGTACACTCTGTCATATTTTTCAGCCTATAAAATTTAAGTCCTGTTGGTTTTACAAGGGAGTGTCTAAATGTAAAGAATTATGTTTTGTCATAAAAAACAATACTGTTAACTGTTCCCATTATAATCTTTGTTTTTGTACTGAATTTGTTTTTGTGATAATATGATAGTAATTATTGTTAATTTTACATTTGTTTTCAAGGCACTGAAATTCAAGTTGTGAAAAAAAAAATTATAATATTGCTGTATATAATTTCCTTTCTGAAATGGAAGTAGTCAGGGTTGGACAATTGTTTAAGCATCTTGTGTAAGGAAATCCTACCCTAGTTCTCTCCAGACAGCCAGCACTGCAAATGTGCACAATAAAGAAGAAATATCTTTTGCAGACTCTTACCATTCAAGCAGTAGTTCCAAATCTATGCTCACTGATATGTTTTAAATTAATTTCACAATAGATCTATTCCTAGTTTTTAATAACCATTTGTGTAAATTACTGCGTATTATAGTTAGAGCTTCTACTACTATAGTATTTTAGAAAAGATATTTAGGAAGCCTTTGCTCATAGCTAATGTCATTACTAATGTTCAGTCGTGGTCTTAGATATGTTCTTATCTTAAAGTCATGTAAGTATCCATAAAAACATCCAAACAGTAATGTGGACACATTTGAATAATAATCGTGGGACTAGTGAAAGTTGTATGTACTTGATGTACATTCAAGTTACTTATAAAAGAAACACATTTTTTGACTTTCAGTTCATGTGAAGTTGGGCATGTAGGATTATGTCTTGATACTTAAATTTGCATTTTTTCCTACCATCTGCTTATTCTTAAAGTAGCTGATTAAGTCATAAAGGTAAGTTTTATGAGATATTTAAATGTTTGCTGAAATATGTTGATATAGTTATTATAGGAATCCAAGTTATTAAATATTTTATACCAGAAATGTTAATTATTTTTGAAACTCGACTGTGAAGAGTTTGAACCCTCATGATACAAACTGATGCTTGCCAGTTGGAGCCTACAATAGGGAACAGTTTTGCAGGTTTGCAGTCATTGGCAGAACGGCCGCAGTGTCATGGCTCCTAGGAATGACCCGGTGGTGTCCTCCAGCCTGCCAGGGGTGAAGTACCCCACGTATAGGGATGATGCCCTCAAGTCTGGTGTGCTGTGGCTCAAGGGCAAGCAGGTTGATGACAGTACTGATGGGCTGTGGCGAGTGCACGACGACTTGTACGATGTGTCGTCTTTCATAGAACAACACCCTGGTGGTGCAGAGTGGCTGACACTCACCAAGGTAAGAAACTGTTGTGATGTGACATACATCGCTCAGCATTTTCTACCTCCTTTAAAAAGTTAAACTATTGTAAAACAAATAAATGCTGTTGAGTCAGTTAACAACAATTTATTTTTATACATATATCATAATTCAATTCTTACTCTAATGGTTGGGTGGGTACGTGTTATAAATCTGCACTGGTATTACCTGTAATGAAAATGGGTAACTGTCCCTAATGTCCTTTTTGCAATTGGGTGGGATTGAATGTGTGAGGCATTCTCCTCTTACTGTTAAAATATTTCTGCAGTATTTTTCTACTAAGTAGCAGTATTATTGAGGTAAGAAGAGCTTGATAGATAATATTATGTCTAGCATCTTTTTTTAAAATGTTTATCTTTACAACAATTTTACAGAATTCAAAATGTTTATTAAATCAGTAGAAATTCATTTTGAACTAATGGATGCAAATATCCTCAATGAATTGGAAAATTATCATAGGTAATGTGCTTCTCGTTTGGCAAAAGCTTACTGTACATGTACATTATTATGGTTGTGAAGTGACCTAGACAGGTTTCTATTTTTCTTATAAAATTCTAGCTTCCCATAGATGCATTGAATGGTCAAACACAATTTCTACAGCTGAAATTGGACAATATCTTTTTTTCACTTGACCGTGTAAAATGTGGCCTTAGTTGGATTATATTTCGAGAAGCAGCCCAAAATCACTGTAATTTCTAATATACCTTAGGACTGCATATTTAAACTGTGTAGGAATTAATTTGCCTAGCTGAAAGCTCCCACACACTTGGAATCAGGTGAGAATGAAATTAACTTGATAGATAATTCATAAATTTTAAAGCTTTCTGTTGTACAATTATGCTTCCTATGTTAACTTTTAGTAGTGGCGATGCATAAGGCCATGCTCAAGTGCTCTAGAGGTGACCAAATTTTAATTCATTTTGACGAATATTTTATTTAATCAAAGTTTTAAATATGAATTATTATTGACTCAAATTGATACTATTTTCCTGTAACAATGCAATATTACTTGGTTAGAGCTCAATTTTGTTGCTAGAGATAATTATTTGGAGGTTTTTAACATTGCGTGCACCGCCTCAGTGCTTTACTGTGGCTGAGAACGGCTGCCACTCCTCAAGCCAGACCCTCGTGCTTGCCAGTGCCGTGGAGAAACACAGGAATCTCGCCTTTATCTGCGCCTCCTCCATACTCCATCCGCTTCTGCACGGGGGCAGCTCAACATCGCTGCATGCTTGCCTCGCACAGCTGAAAAATATTCATACTAACTCATCACTTGAAAACTATTTACTTAAATAATTTCAACATTTTACTGGGAAATCATTAATATTTTCTTCCCATGATACAATCATAACATTTTCTTTACTAATAATATTTTTAAAAAAAATTGTAAAACAATGGTCTGTTGATTATTTTTCTAGACTTGCACAAAGTAAAAGTAGCAATCGAGAAATTTTTCTTGTTGTATACAGAATGAAGAAGAAACACTAAAGTTTATACTCATCTTAAAACATTACTACTAGTGATTTCTTTGTTACTGTTTACAGAACTTCAAAAATATTTCAACTGCATAGGAGAGCGGTTACTGCGAACTTTCTGCTTTCTGTTATCTTTCATTACTTTTCGCTAGTCTTGTATCTGCATACAGTTAAAATAATGTTGCTAATTATTAACTAAATGTTTACACTGTAGCATACATTAATATTAAACCCAAGAATCACAAGTAAGACAGTGGCAATTTACAAGTTACTTTTAATTGCAAATCATGCCTGCCTCACCCAATCAAATGCAGAATTCACGCTGCAGAAAATTAGGATAAGTAATAGTTTGCCAAAATTGTGGTCATTTTAAAAGCATTCATACTATACAGGCATTAATTTCTAACCAGGGGCTAGCCTGTGACCATGTTTTCAGTATGGTCACGTGCCTAGAATATTTACAATGTTGAAAAATGTTTCTTAAAAAAAAAACATGTTTGATATTTCTCTATCCACTGGGCCACTGCGGCCCCACTTGATATTGTTTATCCACTAAGCCACTGTGGCCCCACTTGAAATTGCTCTATCCACTGAGCCACTAAGGCTCCACTTGGAATCGCTCTAGCCACTTGGCCACTGCGGCACCATTTTATACATATCTATCCACTGGGCCACTGCGACCCCACTTGGAATTACTGTAGCCACTTGACCACTGTGGCCCTACTTATTTAACTCAACATTGAAGTGAGACATTTAGAATATAAAAAAATGATATTCCATTACCTTCATATCTTTATGCATTAATACCAAACTTTCACAGAAAAAAGTAATTAAAAAATGAGTTTTTATGGTCAAAAGTCATGATTGCATAATCTGATCTTGCTGAAATTCGAACTTGACCTGTATTTGATCCTGAGGATTTGCTCTGCAAAATTTGAAGAACTTTTGTGGAGTTTCAAGGGACTTGGAAGTATTAAAGAGGGACAGACAGAGACAGACAAAGATTATCCTTTTATATAACTAGGGGTTAGCCCGTGACCGTGTTTTCAGTATGGTCACATGCCTAGAATAGTTACGATGTTACAAATTTTGTTACCATACAAAGACTGAAAAAAAAAAATGATGTGAAAATAACTCAACATTGGATATAGTTCTATCCATTAAGCCACTATGACCCCACTTGGAATCGCTGTATCCACTGAGCTACTAAGGCCCCACTTGGAATTGCTCTAGCTACTTTGCCATTGAGGCCCCATTTGATATATATCTATACACTGGGCCACTGCGGCCCCACTTGATAAAGTTCTATCCACTAAGCCATTGTGGCCCTACTTAGAATTGCTCTATCCACTGAGCCACTTGTAATCGTTCTAGCCACTTTGCCACTGCAGCACCATTTGATATATATCTATCCACTGGGCCACTGCGACCCCAATTGATATAGTTCTATCCACTAAGCCACTGCGGCCCCACTTGGAATCGCTGTATCCACTGAGCCAAAATTGGCCCCACTTGGGATCGCTCTAGTCACTGGGCCACTAAGGCCTCACTTGATATAGTTCTATGAAATGATATTTCATTACCTTCATATCTCTATGCATTAATACAAAACTTTCATAGGAAAAAGTAATTAAAAATGAGTTTTTAGGGTCTAAAGTCATGATTGCGTAATCTGATTGTGCTGAAATTCGAACTTGGCCTGTATTAGACCCTGAGGATTCGCTCTGCAAAATTGGAAGAACTTATGTTGAGTTTTAAGGGACTTAGAAGTATTAAAGATGGAAAGAGAGAGATTGTCGCCTTATATAATAGGATAGGATTAGTAATTCATGTGTATATAAAATATAGTTGACTGAGATGTTATGTAGATTTTATACATTTAAATCCTTTGAATTTGTCCATATTGTTACAGCCAAACATGAAGCTTATAGTTCATTGGTTGTTACAACTAAACAAGTGTTGTGAAGTATATTCAGAAATTTCAAACCCAAACTGTAACTGATATTCTGGAATGAAACAAATGTCTATAATTCATTGAGATCTTTTTCAGTATTTGTAGTTTTTTGTTTTATATTTATTTTTATGTTATGCGGCTACTACACTTTAAAAAAACATTCAATGAAAAGTAGATTGTATGAAATGTTAAGCCATTAGGATTACTTGTAGAGTGAAGTTAATAACCTTAAAATCTGTTTGTTTAGTTCAAATAAAATACAATATACAAATCCATAAAATTACATAACTACCAGCAAATTCATTTTTAATTTCACACTGCTGCTAGGTGTATTGGGAAAAGACCGAAAAGTGTTTGTCAAGGTTAAAAAAAAAAAATTTTCTATAGCTCTAAGCACCATTTATGCTCTAATTCGGGTTTGCATTTAAAATTCTCTTATTTCCACTGTATATCAAGTAATGATCCTAAATTATCCAGCTTATTCTTACATCTTTGGAAAAAAACAGTGTAAATGCATTTGTGTGAAAAAAAAAAGTGAAAGAATTTCATTATTAAAATCCAAAGTAATTGCGATCTTTAACTTTAAAGCTTAAGCCAACCAAAATTTTTGTACAGTGCCGTAAACAGGTTTGAAATATGCACTGATAAGTGTAGTTTTACGAAGGTGGCAAACATTTTTACAAAATAGCTTATATGTAGATGGCCAAATTGTGGCCCACTAAATCTCACATTTTCAGGGTGGGGGAGAGGTGGGATGAGATCTCTATTTACTAACACACTGGAAAAAATTATGGCAAAAAGTGGGGTTGAATGACTACATCAATAGCAAGGGGTTTGTTTCAACTGATGGCCGCCGCTGACTTTTAGTCCCTTTATACTTTGCTTATAATTGGGGAACAGTTGACAGTGATGCTTAAGTACCGACAATATAGATGAGAGGTGAAGGTTTGTCGCAGGTGTGCATGAAATTCAAAATTCTCAGCCCATGTGCTTCTTATGGACAGTTAGCTCTTTATATGGAACATTATGTTAGTTCCTGAAATTTGTTTAAATTGTGGACTGCTACAAAACGTAGGTATCACCATGAAGTACATATTACCAGAACAGACCCAGTGACAGTGTAAGATTATGGTTATCATGATAAGGGCAGTTTTATATTGTTGAAAAGTTTAAATTAGCTTTATGAAAGTTTGATAATGATAAATCGTAACAAAATTCAGAAGCCTTTGTAGTTGATTTAGATAAAACTTAAATAAGCAGCGTAAATGCCATAAAAATTTGATTTCATTTCATAACACAAATAAGTTAATTAAAACTCTACAACTCTCCATTATACACAGTGGGCTTTACCTTTTGTTGAAGATATGTATACTAGCTATACTAAACATGAGCTGTATTACTTTAATGTTTCTCGTAACCTAAGGAAGGATATCTCACTATTAGTTTTTGTCAGTTTTTGTTTAAACTTTTGCTCTGTTTTTATGGTGCTGTTGAAATCTCAAAACATTGTTTCAAACAAGGCAGAGTTCTTGGAGCTTGATTTCAATATTCCTGGTTGATATTTTAGCATCATAAGGTGTCCTGTTTAGCTGAAATTTGGAAAGAAATAGCATTGGGTGTCAGTGTGTGCATGTTCTAGTGAGCGTGAAGTAATTTGTTTGTTTCTGAATATTAATACTACGCTACAAAGGTCAGGGTGAGGCGACATAGATATGCAAGCGCCTGGCTATGCTAATCATCAGCATATTACTAGCCAGCTTATCAGGAAGTGACAGCTAAATAGAAATCACAACTGTAACTCCTAGCATACTACTGATGTGGCCTTAGTGCTTTTCTTGCCCTGTAAGATGGGAATTTCCATAGCTAAACGTTTGTGTGGTTGACCTGTGTGCCAAAAAAAAATGTTTTGACATTTATTATGACTGTCATTTGGAGGCTATCACAGATACATCTTATATAAAAACATCTGCCTCTAAAACCTTTTAAAATATTTACCCAACTGTGCTCAACCAGTGTTAAACTCTGAAATTCATTGGACTTTTTGAGTTTAATGCATCTACACCATTGCCATGAACTTAAAAAACATTAAGTTAAGTGGTAGGCTCAAGTGAAGGTGACTACCACACTTCAAAGCATGATTTAGCCGCTTTATATGAATACATACACTTATTTAATAAAATCCATAATTTTTGGAGGGAAATTGTGATAGTTATTTATGTTAATATGCTACAAGTAAGCACATTTTTTTTTTACCTGTGAAGGTACATTCCTCTCCAAGAGGATTTTAAAATAATTGCCCTTTAATTCCTGCAGTAAGCATACCTAAAAATTGTATTGTCAAGTTACATACACATACACAAATGTCATCTACAACACTATCTCAACTTCCATTACTGCTAGGTAAGGCAAATAGATTTATTGTGAGTGGCATTATGTGTTTAAGCTTGATAAAATATATGGTTTCAGTTACTCTTGCACATTTGTTGTCGATATAAAATGGTTGTTAAAAATAATTTATGGTTAAAAAAAAACTTAACAGAACACAGTGAAAATCATTTATGTCAGTATTGTTAGAAAATACACAGATGTGATGCGATGAAAGAACTTTCATGAATTATCTGCTCAGAACTGTCATGATGAACTACCTAACTTCTTCCCACCAGAAGTAAACAAAGACATACCACAGAAAAACACAACACTGGAAGTTCATTGATAACATGTTTGCCAACTCTAGCACTTTCCCTTAATCGATAGACTTCATAACCAAACCTTATATACACATACTATGCTTGGCACCAGGTACTTGTTTAGTTAATGCAACAGCAACAATCTTCTTAGGTGGTACATATGACAGCTTCATCACCATTTCTTCAACTGCCTCTCTGATGAAGTGGTGTCGTACATCTATGTGCTTCGTTCTGTTATGCAACACTGGATTACATGCTAACTTCTGTGCTCCTTGGTTGTCACCAAATAAAGTGATACACACTTCCTTTTCTAGTAGTTCTTTGAGGAGACCCTTTTTGTAATAGCCTCCAGAACTGTCTGCCAGGGCCATGTACTCTGCCTCTGTACTCGATAAGTCCATGGTACGTTGCTTCTTCAATTCCCATGACACAGCAACTCCTCTCAGACAGAAAACAAAACCAGTATAGGACCTCCTGTCCTGTTTGTCATTTGCCCATTCTGCATCCTCAAATGCCTCAACATCTTTTTTAGTTTTCTTAAAGACTAAGCAATGGTTTATAGTGCCTTTCAAATACTGCAATCACCTCTTGGCACCTTTCCAGTGCTCTTCATTGTATTTAGCATTGAATTTACTCAGCACACTTATAGCAGTACAATGTCTGGTCTTGTACACATAAGCAAATCAGGCACTGATATGGCAATTGAGAGAAATCCTAATCAGTGGCAGCTTCATCCACTTTTCAAAGCATCTGGTTGACATCCAAAGGTGTACTGACTGAGTTGCAGTCCAGCATTCCAAACTTGACGTGTGACGCATTTCTGCGCATTGGGCATGCGCACTCTACTCACAACTTCACCCCAATCATCAAGTATCAGCTCTCACATTGGAAAGTCATTACTTGCATCAGTACAATAAATCACGTGCTTACAGGATCCAAACACTTCACAACACGAGCGACTACGGACACGTGGTTGGAGAAATTGTACTGTCTACTAAAAAGCAGTCACGCTGTCGCCCTAACCCCAGCGCAAAAATTTTACTGTTTGGCAAGCAGCCAACACATTTTTCTGAAGATAAGCAAGTTCCAGGGTTTGCTGTAGGAGCACAGCACCCAGTCCATGAGATCACAGCCTCCAGCGCCTTGTGCCGAGGTGATAAGATATGCCAGCGCCTCCATCACAGGAGATAAGAAACAGTAGTTCTGCGATGAGCACAAATAAACAATCCCTGTGGAGAGAGGCTAGCAACCCTCACACCCCTCTGGAAGCCAACAAGTTGAGAATTTTAGTATAAATAGGAAAACCATCACTGGCTCGGGGCAGTCGCTCTCCCTCCAGTCTAAATAAGGCAGAGGGCAACAGTAGGGGTAAGTGGTCGCCACCCACTCCTCCATTCTGTGAGGGTCAAAGAACGTTTATAAGGGTGCTCCAACCACTAGGCGAAAAGGCCAGTGGCAGCTTAACCTTCCTTCCAGCTTGAAAAGGCAGAAGACTGTTTAAAAGGACTGAGCTGACCACTAGACCAAGCGTGTGTACAGGATCAAGAGGATGCAGCAGAAGACAACAGCTGTCCATGACCCCGCAGACACTGCTGTTGACATTCCACTGCCAACATATTGAACACTACGTCTTTCCCTACCTTTACCTTCTGGTAATTCATTCAGGTAGCAGGTCATGGCAATGTTTCTTTTAGCAAGGTTCTCAGTTAGGTGTAGGATATTTGGAGTTGATTGCTATTTATAATATCTATTAAACATTTGTCCAGGATGACCTTGCCTGAATTAATGTTACATAATTATTCCAGATAACAGCTAGTGTGGACTCACTCTGCTTTCATATTACCAATATGTATACATATAAAACGTATTTAATTACATTTGAGAGTTTTATTCATTTCAGTGTAATTTTGAACCCAGTGTTCTTTGGTTTTAAGAAATATCTAATTCTGAATAACAAGCTAATTTACTGACTTTAACAGAGGAAGAGCAAGTATTGCACAAGTAATCACTAATCTACAACACTATAGCGATGGAAAACCGATGCATGTCCTCCTGGGTAGTTCATCGGCAGCGTCACCTGCTAGGAACACTAATCCACACCGTAGTTGGTCAGATCTGGTGTTCTAATTCTCCTTCCCAGTTTGCATAGGCCGGAAGGAAAACTGAACACCTCTTCCAACTATTCAACTCCGTGTGGATGCCTGACCCAGGTTACAGGCGTATTTACGTCTTTTTCAGTCATTCCCAGTTTGAAAAGGCTGGACAGTGAGAACTGAAATTGACGGTGCTGTATTTTGGAAGTACAGAGCCAGGCCAATGTAACTACTTGCTTCTTCTCCAAGCATTACCATACATTCTAAATGCCTTATGTAAAGCATAGTAATAGAAGCAAACAATGTAGATGAGCTCTCAGAGAAACCATTAGGGAATTAATAAACTTAAATCCTACAGAACGTGAGAGCAATAATTTACCTTGTGAGTGATCTTCCTCAATTGCCAGTCCCACTGTTTGGAGCTTTAATAAAACTGTCAGGTAAGGCCTATATGGCTATAGCTCTAATATTAAGGGAAGAGAACACCTTCCTTGGTTTGTATTGCCCACATCCACACACGAGTCCCCTCGTCCCAGTCAACCAGGTCCGCTGCTCTGCACTGCCGCAACTGATGTAGGATGCTGTCCTACAGCCTACATACAGCGTGAATCATCCACCCAAGAGGAGTGCTCCTCTTCCCCGACTGTCCAGGTACAGTATCAGCCTAAGCGTTGTATTGCGAGTGTAGTCTATAATTTTGTTCCAGTCAGATGGCCTACGTGGCTGGTAATATATAATGGTCAGCCCCCGAAGCAGGACTAAATACAGGGCAAGGCCTAATTATTTAAGTAGCTGCTCTTTATACATCTTTCAAATCTGACTAGTGAATTTTGATTGAAGTATCTACAAGTGCATAGAACCAGACCTTCCTGCTCGGAAGAACACCTGGTACAGTTCTCTCTAGGGTTTACCCCCTCTCCACTTGGTATACAATAAAATAATTTAAGTGTTCATCCCAATGTGGAGAACCACACTCTAGCCAGCCACAAACCCACATGCCTCAGGAGTGCACTCCCTTTAAAGAATTATGGGGAGTGCTTAGCCGCCAAGAAGATAGAGGGAGATAGAGGGTAAAGAATTGAGTTTAAACCTGTTGTATTTAAGAATTAGATTCAGACAGCGCACATATTGACCATGTTGGTTAGCCTAATTCGAAAAAACGCACCAAATCCCCCACTAGGCTTTAATATGGTGCCCAACATTGGGCCATTGTTGTTTTAGCTTAGGCTAGACAGCAGGACTGAGTTGCACGCCTCACTGCAGTATTCCACACTAAAGTGCAAAATCTAACGATGAAGCAGAGATTTATATACGTTGGAAGGTACAGATGTAGACGTATGTATCCTCTGGAGGGAGAGGAAAGCTATGTTATGAATGTAACACACACGCTCCTCCCCTCTTTCCGAAACCTACTACTTTTGCCCAAACCCTGTATGATTGAAGAGCTCATAGATTGAGCTAGAGGAATTGAATGGAACAACAGGGAACAAGAGTTAAAGACTGGCAGGCACGCATCACTGCCAAGGTCGTTATCCCTCCCCCTCGCAAACAAATGGCAGCTCGCAGGCCACCCCCTTCTCTCAACTTCTCTCTGCCCCTTGCTGGTTCTGTCTGGAGAGACACTAACACCAAAAAGATTGCTCGGTCTTACAAGGTCGCAGAAGGGGAGCAGGAAACATGAGAGTGCCAGATGTGTCACCCAGACGCAATAAAATTTGAGGACCTGAATCAGACAGGAAACCATGCAACTGGAATGCCTCTGAAGCTGTCCTCCGAGCCGTTCAAAGGGCCCCTTAAGATTCGACAAATTAGTCTGAGATCAGACAGTACCGCAAGGAACCCTGGGATGGCGCGACCTAGGAGTACTGCTTCATTTCCGGTCACACCAAGAAATGAGATACCTGATTACAACCACCACAGGGATTCTGAATGCCAATACCCTTTGGCAGAACCTTTAGGTGTCCCCTCTCAAATTAGATGTTGAGGACGGCACTGTCCTGATACCTTTTTAAGATGTCTAACCCAGAGCTCCACAGAGGTTCAAAACCCCGATGACAGCCAGGGAAGTGTCACCTCCTCCAACACCCAATGTGACAGCCATCCTACGACATGGTAGAGGTGGACCATCCACCTGGACCCTTCCCTCTACCCCTAACTCTTTTCTAGCCTTGTTGCCACTGCGACAGAATAAGAAACTGAGCCCTGTCTTGGAGGTTTCCAGGCGAAGTTTGCTAGATAGAGTTTCTCGTGAGGGACAACCCACGCCGAAAGATATTCTGGAAGTAGCAATACTTCCTTGTAGCCCCGAGGCGAATCTTACACGGGATGCTTCATCTTCAGATTTGGTAACAGCGGTCAATCTGGCTCTTTCGAACCAAGCTAACCAGCTGTCTGAGATGTTGAAGGGTGTCAAGTCTGTTGCATTCTCTCTCCTGTACAGGAGGAGAATGAAGACCCGGAACCAAAGTTAGACGAGGTACGAATGCCAACGGTCCTACTCAGGGAGAAATCTGAGATCGAACCAGATGTCAAGAAGGGGTACTCCACTCTTAGACACTACCACATTAGTTCCGGTGGCCATGGAGGGCCTGGATAAGACATGGACCTCGCTGCAGCAAGGTCCAGGAGATGCCGCTGCAGCCCCACCGACCAGAGATGTGGATCACCATCCATTCACCAGGGTGAGGAATCCCCAAGAGCCTTCAACCCTGGTGACCTATGAGACAACACAGTGCCAGGAAGAGGACACTGAACCAGATTTCCTGGGGTGTGAAGGTTCATTACCAACCCCCTCCCAAGACACGACCAAGGACCCAGGCGACCAGAGAAGGGAGCTGCAGACGCGGGCACGTCGCACCCCTTTCTTGCCCGGCCGCTATAAGGAGTCACCATGGAGGCCCGCCCAAAGGTTCCAGTTACCAGCACCAGCCCACTGCACCTCTATGAAGTGGAGCCACCAGCACGAACAGCATCAAAGCAAGAAACACCGCAGCCAATAACCACGAAACCCATGAGTACAGACTGGCAATCTACATTTCGTTATTGGTTATGCAGAAGTTTCAGGAATGTAATGTTTGTTTACAAAAAGAAGTAGCGAAGAACTAGTAACCATGTTACATTCCTAAGTGCAACAAAGAAAGTGCAGTGCTTCAATAAAGTACAACATAAATCGCTCATGGCCCGAGGCATGAGGGATAAGGAAACCCAGTTTGTTGCACCTCGCACTGCGTAGACTGATGATAAATCAGCATAACAGAATAGGCCCAAGTCTGTAAATATTGTATATAATAAGTATATAGTATAATAATGTGTTGTAGTATTGGAGCGGGTTTATTGTGTTTGTCACATCATGATAGTTTATGAGTAGGATTTTGGCATGCTTATCTGAAATCTTAAGGGAAGCATTAAGCTGAACATTAACATTACTGTGTGATAGCATATGATACGCTGTTAGAACTGATTAATTTTATTTCACTAAGCATGCCATAAAAGGAACAGCAGAGCCAAGAAATTAATTCAACAGCTCCTAACAGTGGCACCTTCCGTAAAACGTAATAGTATGATAAGTTTACATTTATATTAATTTTCGTTTAGTACACATACATAATGGGTAAATATACCAGTCAAACTGGTCAAAGTCACAATCAGCACCTTAATCAGGGGTAATTTTAGGTTCATCTTGGGGTCATTTGGGGGTCATATTAGCCATTATATGTTGTGGTGATTGATGGAGTCATTTTGAGGTTCATTTAAGGCTCATTTAGGTATCATTTAGGGGTCATTAGGTGTCATCTAGGAGTCATTCGGGGTCATTAAGGTTTTATGTAGGTGGCATTTAAGGGTGATTAGTGGTCATTTAGGGGTCATTTAGAGATCAGTCTTAAGAGTCAGTCGGCAGGAGTCAGTCTGCAAATTGGGATATTTCGGGCTCTTTGTATAGATGTGTGTGAAGGTGCATTTGTGTGTAGGTGCATGTGTGTATGTATGTGTGTGTGTGTTTAGGTACATATATGATAGGTGAATGTGTAGGAGTGTGTATAGGCTCAAAATTCATTGTTTCTGAGTTTAACGTGCATATCATGTTTTCCCAATTCTGGGCTGCTGTTACAAAGTGAACTGGACCTGTAATGATGGCAATGGCGGGAGGCGGTTGGCCGCCACCCGTGAGCGGTTGGCCGCCACCCGTGAGCAGTTGGCCGCCACCCGCGAGAATAATCTTGTAGCAATCAACTGACCGACAGCTGCCCCGCCCAAGGATCTAGGGCCGAGCAACAGCGGCAAGCTGCCCGCTCCGCCACGCTGCGGACGATCTAGGCGCTCGCCCAGCTACGTGCACACATCAATGTTTTCGCTGCTAGCCCCAGCACACGAGTGATTTAATTTTCAATATGTATCTTCATATCTATTATCAGTCAAGAAAGTGCTGTGTTTTTAAAAAAATGTATTCCTCGTGGTTGGCGACGGATTACTTACAGTAGACCCATTTTAATGTTTACATGTACGTGTTGTGGCGATTCCTTGCATAATTCACGCACCCTAATTTTATTGCACTAAAATCCTGTAAAATAGGTGCGAAAATTTTACCAGTAAATATGGGTGTGTGGATTTAGGTGGTTGTGCGGAGGTGTCATGGGTGAGTTATCACTTGCAGGGCAGTGCTTCGGCGGCCAAGTAAGCGATGGTGGGAAATGCTCCATAGGCCCAGCAACTAATTGTGAGATAATGCTGCGTAGGCCGAGCAACTGATTGCAGGCTGAGCGGCTATACATGCGCGGCGCGATCACGCAATCATTTTTCATAAACAGGATATTTTTACTGATGCCGGCTAACAGCCGGCAGCGCTAAGCCCATGACGATGCTCACCATGCACGTGACACGTATGCATGTATGGGCACAAAGAGGTTCCAATTTGAACTTTCTTATAACGGAAAATTATTTACAGTGTAAAATGTGTCTTGTTTATTTTTCAGGGTCTAAAATGTCTTAAACTGTTTGCAATGAATGTTTGTCAATATATAAAAATGTTTGGTTATGAATTCAAAGTGTGTGCTGCGCAGAGATTGAGAACAGTAATATTCCGGAATGAATGCCGTCATAAAGAGGCACTAAAATGATAAGAAAATCAGTAAGAAAATTCTAAAATGTAAGACAATGTTTAAATTATTTTGTGCCACTTTATTTTCATACATATAAAAAGTTTTATTCTGCGCGCATAGCACTTCCGCGTATGTGAACCCCATAAGCAGCCATGGCAGGTCCGTTCAACGTTAGCCTCGGTGCAATCGTTGTAGGAGGTCTGGCGAGGTAAGATGCTGTCACGTACGTACTTCAAACTTTTTGCACTGATGTAGATTACCATAGCTCTTTATTAGTATACCGGTTAACCTTTACTTACGTACAGTTTTGCCAGATTATTTCCCCGGCATTATGCTTCCGTTTAAATAAATAATTTGTGCCCTTGTAGGCTTTTTGAAACTGAAACGAGGAGAAAGGGAGAAAGATGTCAGAGAGGTCATGCGACCAGCGTAACTTGAATCAGGCGCCATCCGCCTATGCTAAAGGTGTTTCATTGTAATTTCTGTATTATTGCTGCATGCAATCTTAAGGGCTTTGTATTTATGTATGTATTCAAGGGTATTTTTCATGTTTAATTATTTTACGGCCACATATTTTGTGACCACGTGGTTCGTAGCCGCCAAGTCGACATTGGCACCATTCATGTAGTTTGAGGTTTTATTTGTGTAATATCATGTGCGCCACAATTTGATTCAGTGTTCAATGTATTTTCGTGTAACTAATGATCTGTATGTCTGACCATGCAGTCATTTCCCATTGATTTTCTTGCCATCTGGCATGCTAGAGGCTCAAAACGATTCAATCTGCAACTGAATAATTTTTCCAACCAGAATAATATTTTGTCTGACCAGAATCTACCATCTTTGCGGAGAAATACAACATTTTCACCTGCACCATGTGCTCCGCTGCAGCACATATCCAACAGCATCTGTGCCATCTAATACTGCTTTCACGCGTTTGCATGTTTATTATGACCACTCATGCCTTGTCCTATAATTTTCCATGGGTATTTAGGTTATTGTATGTAATTTTGTACGGTGACATTATTTCTGTCCTAGCCGGCTATGTGTATAGGCTGTCCCCTCACTAACCACGTGCGGCAAGACAAGCCCTGACGAGTCCACGTTAGTGATGCCAAATAATCACACGTGTTTATGTAACTTGTTCATTTTATCTCATTTCATTATTCTCTGCACCTTATCTTCAGAGAAAATCTTTAGTCCACCCTAGTCGCTGACGACCCCCTTCCCTTGTGAAGATTGTGTTTTCAAACACCACAGAGAAGTCATCCACTTAGGAAGTGCGCTAGAGTAATTGAGAGCTAGGGAGCACCCAACCGGAATTGGCTAGACACGACTGAGAGTAATTCACAAATAAAATTCTGGCACATTTTTCTTTGTACGAGTGGTAATAATAAAAGGAAGTAGTACAGTGCAACAAGTGTTTCTCTTGTAATGACAGCTACCTCTTGCCATTGTTTTCTAAATGTTTAGTAATGATGTTTAGTATTGCAAAGTGTATTGTAAGTACGCTCAGGTGAGACAGACACACAGAACCCACAGCATCACTGAGAACCCTGAGTCTCAACAGTGCGGTGACAGGGAAATACCGCTGGTGCCCTCATCAGTAAGTAACTTGTGTCTTCGTTTGTCCCATGTCTCACCCAACGGTGTCATTACGTTATGGTGGTTTGAACACAATTTAAAAGCAATTTTAGGGCGTTTTTTTAAGTAGTAGGCCCTACTGGGTATCAAAATCAGTTAATTCTGAAATCACAAGGACACTTTTATATCGAGGATCTAACCTGGAACCATGACATATTAAATTCTCATGCCCAAATCTGTGTTTCTAAATGTTTTCACATTATATTTTTAGCTTCATAATGGCAAGCTTCTGTGTAAAAGAAATTTTATACAATTTTTCATACAAATCACTGTGGTAGTAACTGTAATATGCAGTTTTCTCAAGAAATGTATTGATACGTTTGATACTTTGCAAATAAGAAATGTCTGAATCTCACAATTTATTTAGGATAAAACTGTATCGCAAACTCTATTACGTCATATCCATTGTTAAGCCTAACATTGTGTACACAAGTTTTTTGCTTGAGGGTTTTTGTTCACCAAACAGCATTACAGTATTAATTAGTGAAAATTAGGTTACTGACTGTAGAATTAAATTATTATGACTGCTGCACCAAGGTAACACTTTTTGCTGTTTTCATTACATTATACAATAATTGTATAAATCATGTATATGATAAATTTTGTCGTAAGCAAAGATAAAGCCAAAATGATCAGTCAGGGAAAAAAAAAATTTGGTCTGGAAAACCTCTAGAAGTATGGGAATTTTGAAAAATAAATTGAGTAGTCACCCTGCCACTGAATTCTTCTTTTGAGCAAGAGATGTGTGCTGAACGTTGAACGATACATATTTCAGCATTCCCAGGTGGTGTCAATGAGGGGAATTCCAAAAAATCTTCAGAAACACTTCTATCCAACTGTTATAAAAGACTGTGTCGCATTGAGACTGTATAGGGTTCACTGTAGGTGGAAGCACTTCCAATACAAAGTCATTTTCACATCCCAGTTCGTCCTAGTTAAGCTTTTTGCTTGCACTCTCAATAAATGTTACTTGACAAACTGTGCAAATCCTCCTGAAATTTTTTGGGTCTACAAGTCTGTACCCCTTTATATTCTCACAGTAACCCACAAAAATCATTTCCTGACTCTTTGGCTCCCACTTTGCGTTGTTGCTTCAGAACATGCATGAAGTCAAAAAAGTCAAACACTTGCAGGTGGTTCAGATGTACCTTCTCACATGTCCATGCTTACTCTGGTGTTGTGTTTTGTACATCCTTGGTTGGTGACCTATTTTTCAGGTAAACAGCTGTGTTGACTGCCTCAGCCAAGTACTGTTTACTGACAATCATGGTACAGTGCTTGATGCTTCTTCCATTGTGCTACACAGATCCGAGTGCAAGTTTATGTGTTACTCGCCTTGCCCCACTGGTTGCTAAGGGGTTCCTAGATTATTGTCCTTTTATTTAAACACGATATGCAAGTATATGCCACACCTTTGGCCATACCATCGCAAAGCAGTTTCATGTTTTGTTCACTCGTATCCTAATCTTCTGTGCCACAGTTTGTGGTGGCTTTTCTATCACAAAGTTTGCTTTGTCAGCTGTCACATTCCGTTTGTAGATTCCACCGATTTCCGATACAGTAACCTTCACATTAGCCTCTATTTTGCAATTATTTTCATGGTATATTTGACAGCCTTTGGAAGTAAATGTGATTACCATACCTCTCTTAACCATGACACTTGCACTTTTTAAGGCCCTCCTAACGGACATTAATCACCAGTAAATATATTTTATTGCAGCCTTAGGTGTTAAAGTTTGAGAGTAGTGAAATGTATACACTGTGTTTATTGGCCACATTGCAAGGTTTATCTTATAAAGTAGCAGGAAGATGGAAATTGGGTGAAAGGAAAAATTTAGAAGGGCCTTAAAAAGTCACTTTACTGTGAACCGCCTATAGAAGATTTGTCGACAAATCTGGTACATGTGTGACAACTTTGATTGTTTTGAGCCTTCCTTGTCTATCCTCACTTTTACATTTCCTTCACCAAGACTGCACAATTTTTCATTATTAGCACATGTAACATCCCTGCTATTTGCCACATGATAATTCTCCAACCATTCTTTACAGTTTGTCATGTGATTACTGGCACCTAAGTCTTAAGGCTGTAAGCAATGATCACTCACCTTGTCCTCTATTTGTAGGTTTACATTTGGGGCAGTTACTGGCTCTGTAACCCGGTTCATTACAGCTAAAGCATCGACAAATAAGTTTCTTCTTCAGTTTGTTCTCATACGTCCCACTTAAAATCATCACAGTCATGCTGCCTTTACCCCCTGGCCAAAAAGTTTCATCGCTGATGTGTCGTGCATTCACAACAGAACACTTGACATCTTCTTGTAATAGTTTACCTTTTACAAATTCAGTAGTTGTTTTGGCTCCCGACTTTCTAAAGCCATTACCATGGGGTCATTCTCTGGTGGCAGGCCACTTAACATAATTACTCCAATAAATTCATCATCTATAGGCGAGCTTATGTCTGCCAAGTGTTGTGCAAGTGACAAACCTCTGTGACATACTCCACCATATTTCTGTAACCATCTGACCTCACTCCAAAAAACTTTTGCAACAAACCCAGTCTCTGTGTGAGGCCTTTGTCTTCGTAAGCTCGTCTGAGACTGTTCCAAGCTTCTTGCACTGTTTTTGATGACAGTACATGAATGAGACAATGAGGTTGTACCATGAGGCAAATTTTTGCTGTTGCCTTTTGATCCTTCTTGGAGTTAACAGTTTCCGATTCACTTTCATCTGGATAAACACATTTCCACAAGTTCTCATGAGCCAAGTACAGTTTGATCAAGAATTTCCACGTGTTGTAGCTACTCGTGCCATCAAGCTTTTTGATTGGCGGTAACAAGCTTGAACTTGCCATACTTGCAGCCATGGTTACGTTTGCGTCATCTTATCAAGCATTTTAAACATTACCAATGTGGTTGCCAAACTTTTATCAATGGAAAATGTCAAGACTGCTTTCCATTACACATTCACTGACATGCGATAATGCGGCAGGCCTGTATAGTTGTCCTGCAAAAAACAATCCCATTCACGGTTATGTTCATTGTTCCTGATATTCACGCTCCTGGACCTGTTGGAAGAAACACAGATACAGTGCGATAAAAGAATTTTCATCTACTATCTGCCCAAAACAGCCATGATGAAGTAACTTCTTACCTTGAAAGTCTACAACAAAAATATACTCGCAAACAAATGGTTAAGCATCAAAGAATGGTAAAATGAAACGAAACTGTGGTGTTGAAAGGTCATGTGACTACAATATATCACACAGACAAAAGAGTTGGCAGTACTGGCCTTTTGTCAGTAGGTCAGGCCTATATACATGTACCAATTTGGTTCATAAGCGAGTTATCTCCTCTCCGGAGGAAAGTCAGTCAATAGCAGTTGTTGACTGGTTTTTGATATCCTACAGGTTGGCACTGGGTCTGAGTTGATGCCAAGGTGATCCCACACATGTTTTACTGGGGACAAATCGGAAGACCTTGCTGACCACGGTCACAAGAGTACCTCGGCATGATACGGAAATTTCACAGACATGTACCACATGTGGACAAGCATTGTCTTGCTGAAAGATTGTACCAGGATACTGCTCTTGAGAGGTAACACATGGAAAAGCATGATGTCACTAACATACCACTGTGCTGTCAATCTCTCCTGAATCACTGCCAGATATGACCTGAAGTCAGATGTAATGCCTCTCATCAGTACTTACTCAGTCCCCCCAGGTATGGTATCACACCGAACACTGTCTCTCTCCTGTTGTGTAAACGACCACTGATGCACAGGACAGAGAACTTGTAGTTGGTTGATGTTGGTCTCCTGGACATAATGTAGAATGACACAGGTGGTTGTAGTGTCCAGTAACTGTGGCTGGATGACAGGCACCAATGTTGTGGGACTGTGTAATGCTTGGTGCACTACATAACAATCTTCCCTTGGTGCGGTCTGTTTGGTCATCCAGAACCTTCACAACAATTTTATGATGTGCTCACATATGCGTTGATTTAATAAATGGTCCACTGTGACGTTGGAATGCCCTACATGTGGGATAGTTGCACAATACATCCACCCAGACTAGTGTAGAACCTACGATATGGCTCTTTTCATACACTGTCCAATGCTGATAATGCTGTCAAATGTGTCTACAAGGCGTACTTTGTGTTTGGTGACCTTTCTTCTTTGTAGTGACTGTTTGTTGCTCTGCATTCTGGTGTCTGTCGAGAAATTATAGATTATTGAAACTCTAATCATTTTCCCTTTTATTACTAAGCACTGGTACCAAATTACACTGAGTTTGGATTATTTCTTCTGGTGCATCACTTTTTTTTTGCAAGTCAGTGTAATTCCGTAGCAACCAACTCACACTGAAGCAAATTTCGCATTTGTGCTCACAGTTCCAGAATTATCAACAGATCAGTGATGCAGAACAGTGTCACAGTGGTACAATTTTGTCGCTGGTACCATTTCTGGAGCAACACAACTACATGTTTTACAAGTTACTGTATGCAAGGGTGTCCATCAATCAAGCTGTGCAATTGACAGCAGTCAAGAATGAGCAAAAATAAATATCCTAAATATAATCATAATTATTTTAATGAAAACGTTGTTCCCTAGATGAGTGTTTTTGTAATGCAAGTAACAAAATTCTGGATGCAGGCAGATGACATCCTATTCTGCCAAAATGTTTAATGAATTATTAACAGTATTTATTAAACAGCATAATAGCAGAATCTCCTTTAAACATGTTGATGTGTCTATTAATAATGCCATGAATGACAAGTATTGCGGAAATTTCATAGTCAATTTAAGAAGGCCCAAATGCTAAACAGAAGCATTGTAATTCCCTGTCTTATTTTTTAAGAGTGTTTTTTATGTTATTGCGTACCAGATATTTGTCTTGTTGCTAAGTGCAAATTCAATGCATTTTGTCATATTGTATTGCAGTTTTTCAACCCTGCTTGACAGCCACTAGAGGTCTCCCCAGTCATTCTGTGATTCTGTATGGAGTGGTGTGGAGAAATTCACCTTTGTCACACTGATCATGCAGTTTTTCTGCAGCCCCCAAGTTTACCAAATCACTTATTTTTAGCTCCATGACCACCTAAGAATACATGTTATGTATGACCTACTTCTTTACATAAGTCTAAGTGTCTCATTAAAGTCTTTTCAGATTGGTGCTACAAAGTTTGTATGTGTGTTTCTTTGGTATTAGTATGACTTCATCTGGGTGTTTGCAGTGCAGTGAGTGTCTGCCATTGATGTAAATTGCCAGTATCAAAAACTGAGCTACATGCACTCATCACACATTGTACTGCAAAACTACAACTGTGATCTTTTCTATGCGAAGAATTAATGTATGTTTCACTTTGAGTGTGTCAAGTACAGTTATTTGGCAGAAATGTGGATGTACAACATATCTGCAGGAATTACATCTCTTTCAGTGGGTGTTCTCCAAAGCTTCCTCATGCTATGAACAGTCCTAGGAAATAGTAGGTATGCCAGGACCAGCAAATATGCTACTTCAACAATTTCAAGTAGGCTTCAGCAACCAAGGTCTCAACCCATGCAGTGTTCTTTGGTTTGCCATAAGGCTGAATGTCCACCCCTTAGATAGGAGTTCTCCACTCACAGAAGATTATTAAACAGCTAGCTGGCATGCAGAGAAAATTGCTCATAATTATTGCCAATCTCAACTTAATTAATTATTGATAACGTAAGAAATGTTTTACCTTAAAACCTCTCCAATTACTATTTCTACAGTGAAGAGACAGTACTATCCTAACATACAGATAAAAATGGAATTTTATTGTATATAAAAGGTTTGTTAGCATAATTTTAAAAATAATAGATGAGATATGCTGTAATATTGCCAAGTAATAAAAATTTTCTTTAATAATTTTCATTGAGAGTTTCAAAGATGAAGTACTGAATTTTGAAATACTGCAGTCATACAGTCCAGTATTGGGAGTTTGCAGCAATAGACTGTCAAGCAATAATCCAAAGAAGCTAACCCTAATATATATTCTCGGACTACAGTAGTGCATTTGGACTAGTTAACACCAAAACACCAGTATATTACCATATATATAAAGATTACAGTGATAATTTATCAATTAAATTTGGACACTTTAAGAATAGTTTTATAAGTATTGGAATGTTCTACTCTGTCGGTACTATAACAAGTTTCTAGATATTTTAAAATAAATTCATTTTTTTCAGTCATATTCTCAATTTTGTGCTGTACAGGGCACAGACATCACTGAAGCATTTGAAGCACACCACATCAATGCTAAAACTGAGGTGCTTCTCAAGAAATTTCATGTTCAGAAGGCGACCACACCTCGGAATTCGCCATACACTTTCCACGAGAATGGTTTCTACAAGACCTTGAAGAGGAGAGTTAGGGAAGTTCTTGGCAACAATTACTCTGGACCATCTGTGCGCTCGATTATCATAACTGACAGCTTTGTGGCAGCTACACTATGGTTCTCAGTGCAGGCTGCTGCTACAGGTAGTTACTATCTGGCCATGGTAGCAGGTGTCTTCCTCTGCTACACAGGTATATCATCCCACAACTTCTTTCACCAGAAGAACAATTTTAGAATGCACTACTTTGATCTGACATTAATGTCATCTAGGTATGTACAGCAAAACAATATGCACATTGATTCTGGATACTGTATAGTTACAACATTGCTTTTAAATTCATTAATTTGTAAGACATATTAACCATACAGTGAAACATCATTTTGGGCAAGGAAAATCGCTCTGAATTGGTAGATGGTTTGTGTTTTGTTCCAGGAATAAAAAATGTAAAGGTGTCCTAGTAGGCATGTAAAATTTATCATTTAAATTTAAATTTAAAAAAACACTACCTTTTCATTACTATGCTGGGCACTTTGTCAGTCTTTTGTTTGGCCTGAGTCAGATGTAGGAGCTATACAGTGCAAGGAATGTGAAGGTTAGAAATGACTGCTGGGGCTTCGTGCATTCTTCTCACAATCAAAACTCATACTCTCTTCTCACAATCAAAACTCATACTCTCTTCTCACAATCAAAACTCATACTCTCTTCTCGTAGGACATACAGCCTTTGTATTTTGCCATATGTTTGCCCTTGCAGTCAATGTAGTACTCCCTGCAACTGTCAGCTTTAGCTTGTAGGCTATATAGTTGGGCGACAGGTTTGCTGCACCACACAGGCAGCATCTAGATGTAACTTTGCATACCTTCACTACTAATAACTTTTCTGGGGTAAATTTTTGGGGCAGGGATAGTCTTCAGTCCTGACATTGTGGCTGCAGTTTTTTTACTTTGTATATTGCCTTGCTGGTTGGGGTAGAGATATTTGGGCAACTTTTAACATTGAGGTCTTGAGAGCCGATTTGCTGGTTGGGGTATCAGTTAATTTAAAGAATAATATTACTCCCCTTAGTACTTTTAAGGCTTGTGCCAGTACAGTACCACATGAGCACAGTTGACAGTGACCAGCTGCTCCAGAGTATCCATAAATAGCTGAAAAATAGTGTAATATGTTACCAGTTCTGTATGGTAAACTTGACATGCAGAGATTTGGAGAGTATTAGGTGAGGGTTGAATACCACTGAGGCAAGTAGCCTCAGCCATCAGGCCCAAAGAGCTGCTGAAGGTAGGCCCATACCCTTGGTGAGATTGGCCAGGGTCTTAGATCCCTAGGTGCCCCATTGGTGACAGGAGCCTTCAGAGGCCAGCAATTAGGTGGAGATGAGATGCCGAGAGAGATCAGGAGGATAACAGGGACCTGCTCCTGTTGACATAGGAAGATGGGGAATAAAATAAATCAGTAAGTTACTAGCAGTGGGGGAGGGTGAGTAGGCTCGGGAATGCCAACTCCAGGGAAGGGAATGGAAATGAGCTGCTACCCAAAAGGTAGCAAGACTCGGGACAGAGAAGGAGGTTAGAGAGGAATGAACATAAGTATTAAGTGAACTACCAACATTTTGAGTATTCACTTTGTCCAACTTGCACAGGTTTGGACCACTGATGACCTGGAATGCAGGGTTTACATTGATAATAGCATTATTGATAACTTTGTTCCTGTACACAAGAAGAATTTAAAGGCACAACAATTTTTCTACATATTGATGCATGCCAACATGCTGCGCAGCGCAGATGCGTACTCTACGGGCGACTTCATCCCATCTATGAGCGACCTGAGCTCAGGGACAAGTCATAACAGTGGCAAATTAAATAAACATTACGAGCAATCAGACACCAAAAATTGAACAGCAGATTGCGTAAATTGTAATTTACTCACGTAGTTACAGTATGCATCACCCGCCTGGAATCCCGCATGCAAAAGGCACCCACGGAAATAAAATTAATATTATTTGAAATTCCACTACCCCTCAGCTAGCTCCGCAAGAAGTTCCAACGCATCCCCTGTGACCTTGTGACGTCACATCCCGCCAGCCTCAGGACAAGGTATTTTTACTCGTTGTCGCATCTAAGCGGGGAGATAAGAAATGAGCGGCACTCCACGGCTATGATAAACCAACCCCTGCACTGGAAGGCTACGCTATACCCCCGCCCCCGAAGAATCGCTGACTAATGGATTTTTGACTATAAATAGAAGTCCAACAACATGGTCCAGTAGAGACGCCAGGCTCGCTAGCTGAATAGGTTCGCAAGCCCACCCCAGTCTGTGAAGACTCTCCTCAGTCTGCGAAGACTCTCTCTCTCTCCTCTCCACAGCCTGCAACATGGCTCGAACTCCTGCCTGCTGCTTGTGAAGGCAGCGCTCTCTCCAGCCAGCAGCTTGAGAAGGTTGCTAGCACACCAGCTACCAGCTTGCGAAGGCTCGTCCACACCAGCTGACCGTAAGGCTTCAGCTCTCACTACAGCCTATAACCTGACCACCTCTACCCACTACCCTCTACCCCAGTCAACTTCCCTTGACTCCCGCGGTAGTAGGTCGTCACATGTTAGCATCTCCCTGGACTAGTCCTTGCTAACTTCAAACGCTGTTGATAGCGTCACAAATTTTTGCTTAATTAATTATTGTTTTTTCCCAGGCTTGCCTTCGCCTGTAATGTAATAATTATTTTTTAAAATTATTGTTATTCTATCTAAACTTTACTCTGTGTTCAGTCAGCCGGGACTTTCCGCAATATTTCCTTTTGGACGTAATAAATGTTACGTGTATTTTAAAGGCTCTGTTTCGCCTACCATGATTGTAGCATTAGTTCCCTGTTCATAATTTACTTATGGTTAAATTTTTGAAGTGTGTAATTAATTTGTGCAGTAATTCAACACATTAGTAATCACTTGTGAGGTGCACTGGACTCCACAGGAGACGGAACCTGAAGGGATTGGCATTTAAGCTTGAAAGGGGCACGCAGCTGCTACTGGGTTTTCAGTGTACCCTCAGCTGTTACTTGACGTATGACTCGATACCTTGACTGCCCATCACACGGCAGGTCCTTGGGAACAATTGTAAAGACGAACCCACCTGGGACTGCTACATCCGCAGAAAGGTAGACAGCCATATTTTCTCAATGTACCACAAACACGTCGGAATTAGGAGACGCCAGAGGTGCCGTGAGAGACGTGCCCTAGCTAGACAGCCCACTACTGATAGTCGCATATTAAATTGTAATCCAATAGTGCTGTTACCTATTGAACAAGTTAACCTTCCCCTGTGTTACGACACCATAATACCACCTATACATGAGTAGAGCGCACGACCCACTTGGCTCACTGCTAGTATGACATGGGGATGGAGCAGATAATATACAATTTGGTTAATAGATACACATATACATATCAATTAATTTTAATTAATCAAATTAATTAAATAATTCTTTAATCAATTTTTTTGTATTTCATATATATTTTTTTAGTTAATTATATATAGTTAATAGTTAATTTTTATAGTTAATTTTCATAAGGGTGATATTAACGGAGCAGCATTGATGTGTCCTCTGTGAATTTCTGGAGTCGACAGAATAGATGGGTGGAATGTAATTGTTTTTATAGGTGTTGATGTTGGTGTAAGAGTGGTATAAGGTACATTTTTTATTTGTTTGTCTGTGGAGGAATGAGCTGTTGTAACACATTTCCATCCAGCTCTGGTTGCATACTGAGGATTTAGATAAAAATTAGATATGGGAGAAATGTTTTTGGCGAAGCAAATATTTTTCTTAATGAAAAAGAGACAATTTACATTCAAGCAATAGTCTACTAATTTAATTAAAACCTACAAATTGAGCAAATACTAATCATAATCACTCCTTGAATACCGTAAAAGCAACAAGTTATCCCACTTTAATAATGCGATTAACAAATAAAACACAAAATTTATATTAATATTGTAACGTAATATATTATATTTCAAACACCAGAATGAACAAAACAAATGCTAATTGAATTCGTTAAACAAACGAAACACCCAGCTAACACAATAAAACGAATTACAACTCACCATTACTTGAGGTGTCATAAACCGCCTCTCCCTGACAAAGATACTCTCCCACACTAACACACATACACAAAGTCACATGTACTTCATCCTCATCGGCTCTCAAAACCAATATTCTAAACACGCATCAAAATACAAACAACGAATGCTGTACAAAACTGAATGGGTACACCAAACTTCTGTTTTTAAAAACACGTAAAGTATTATCATTTCACAAACGTGTCTTTCGGTAGCTCATATGACCATCACAATGCTCGCCTATTGCGAAAGTTTAGTGCGAAAACCCAACGCACGTTCTTTGTTATATCACACATGAAAACGCAGTACCGCAGCTGTTACAAAAGCATATGCTGGCATCTCTATCGCTCACTTAATGCGAAAACCTGTTGCGAAAGCCCGTTGAACATAAATTAATAATAAAAATGTTTCAATTAATCAAACCAAATAATTATCCGAACATGCGAGAGAAAACTGTAAGTGTACTGTAGTATATGGGACATGATCACTGCTCCAGGCAGCTCGCCTGCTCGGGTAGAACTAACCTCTCCCGAAACCAAGGAGAATGCATGAGTCACCCCTCCGGCCGCGCTGTCGCTAGGGAAAAAGAAGCCGCCTCAATATCTCACATTGTGACGGTGGGGGAGCCGCGTTGGCTAGGAGGAAAACTCACCTGTCAAGACAAACCTGGCTCGCCAAGTAACTTTCAAATGCCACACCCAAGTGAAATGTAAAGGGAATTTATTTTTCCAATACTTCCCTAAACATTCAATGTTAATAACAATTCAGACCAAAATCATTTTATATAATTTTTCTGGGAATTGAAAAACTGCTCTCAACACTCTGTTAACATATTTAATGTTATTTAAAAAGCTACAAATTTAATTGATGTTCTTATGACGTTATGTTAAAATTATTGTTAAAATATAGTTTCAAACATTATAATATAAAGTGTAAATAATCCAAAAAAATCTGTCTTCCTTACTTAAAACTGTACGGATTCACATACATTTCAAACCAAGTTACACAATTCAAACTCATATGTGTAAAACCTACATTCTAAAATTTCACTCCGAGAATTATAGTTACGAATATTATTTCCGTACAGAACAAATACATCAAAATGGATTTCATTTTGTAAAACATAGATATGTTTACTAAATATTACACAATTCACCATTAAGAAACCTTTACAGGTATTACAAAAATATGTAAATGTCTTTTTAATATAGTAAATATTTTAATTACTGTAAACTGGTATTTAAAATGCGTTTTCCAACTGCCAGAGTGTTCGGTGTTGCGGTTAACCTGCTCACCAAGGCGATATGGTTTATCCCTGTACCGGATCATCAACATATTTTTCATAGGATTTCTCAAGATTCTTCCATTTCCACAGCCCTTTCACTTTCATATTATAACATTGACATTAGTTTACACCGTAATCTGTTTCAGAGACGTATCTCAAAGTTTTGTTCAGAAACAGTTTCATTAAAAAATATATATATTTGTTTTTAATTATGTGTAAAAGGTATGTTACAGCATTTCGTTGCAATATACAGACTTTGTGTATACCATCCATTTCAGTATATAGTTTAAGAATAATATCTCTTCACAGCAGACATTAATGTGTTGATTCACAGTCGTAGTATTTTTTTTTTAAGTGGTTGTTAAAATTAATATTTTGGTTTGTTATAAGACAAAGTTGAGGCCTGCTAGTGATGTGGAGCTCGCCACTAAACATTCCTTAGTCTTGTTCTACGAGGCAAGAGTCCGTTTACCTGAAGTTCTCCCACACCACTTTCTAACAACCTTGCCCTGTCTGACTTTCAAACTCCTCCCCTCATTCCATTACTTTCAGAGTTCGTTCACAAGATTTTCTCAGCCACTTCCATTTTCATACTTGTTGGTGTTTACATTGTGTAAAAAACATAATTATTACAGCTCACCCACAAATACTCAAAGTTCAATTATATAAAACTGTGACAAAAGGAATTCAAACTATTAAATAGCAAGTCACATTATTTCCTTCACCATTTATTACAAACCCCAATGTAAACATATTTGAAACAAACACATCAAACAAGCACATTAAACAAATAATTTAAACTATTTCTTCACAACCGATCTTCTCAAATTTCAAACTCCTCTTTAAAAAGAAAATAAGTAAGTTAAAAGTCTTCTTTAGAAAAAAAAAACCTTTCAAATGTTTTTACACTTTGGATTCAAAGATAATCGTTGCCTTTTTGGAGCGGGAGGATGAAAAATTGGCAAAGGTGTAACAGGGGTTTGAGAGGGAGAACAGGTTCAAATGGGAGGAGGAGTGTCAGGACTGTAACACATTGGTAGTGGAGACAATGTGAAGGCTGGTGTAGGTGATGATTGTGGAACATTAAAAAATTTGAAATATTCGGCCAATTCCGAAAATTACGAAGATTAGTTAAGAGGTGTCTTTCTATGGCTTAGGTCTAATGCTTCACAACATTTGCTTTTCTTCTTCTCAATATATTGGTGATCGGTTTTCGGAAGCTGCAAATCAAGGACTTCAACATACCTTGATGTACTAGGTAAGGCCAGTGGATGTATCGAAAACGGCATCGGTGCCGGGGCCATCATCTGAGACGTTGACGGTGCTGGAGGCACCCTCGTTGCAGAGACCACCATCTGAGGCGCAATCGCTGCCAGGGTCGTCATCTGAGACATTGAAGGTGCTGGAGGCAACATCGCTGACTGAGCTGGAAGTGGTGATAACGTTGGTGGCATCATCGCTGCCGGGATCATCATCGGAGGTGTTACTTGTGATAACACCTCCATCTCTTCCTCCACTGATGGAGTTGGTGATGCCCTATTAGGACAATACTCATTCCAGTCATGCTTCATAAGTTCGCTCTCAAGGACTTAGTGGACATTCTACTGAAATACTAATCGTAAAAATCAGACATCTTTACAACGAACACGTCCAATGATCACTAAAGTCAAACAGTGGAGGGGTGTAAAGGTTAAACGTCTATTTATAAAAATTTTCAAACTCCCAGGTAAACGTGCAGGAAGCGAGACTCATCCCCTCCCAACATCACCCTCTCTTCCAAAATAGTTCCAAATGTTGTCAAAATACACACCCCCTTCACAAAACACCCATTCGAATTTCCTCTTCCAGCCTGCTGTAAAAAAAAGTCTCCTTATCCAATGAAAATGCCCCCTTATCCAATGAAAATGAAATACTTTCGATTTCACACTGTGAATAAATAAATTAAATATTTTAAATTAAAATGTTATAACACAAATAGCAAACTGAAACAGTAGAAAATTTGAATTTTATACAATGAATAAATAACATTGGCCTGGCTTGTATTGCAATGCCCAGAGCAATACAGGCATACCAGTTTTTTTGTTAGGCCGGGTCTACATGAGGGGAAGGACGGAACGAGACTTGTGATCAGTTACTGCCGTTGTCAGGCCTACAAAAGGTTTTTCTACGCTCTCGGCGGCACAACGGGGAAGACAGTTGCGACTTGGGGTAGAAGACTGTGTGGGGAAGCAGACAAAATATTTACGAGTTCGGCTTTTGACCTGAAATGTCGCTGGATAGCTGGACAATACTTTCAGCGAACAAAAATCTTATTTAACACAATGCTTCCCTCACCCCACTGTTCATCATCGTCTCGCCTCTTTCATGCAATGTCTCCATCCCCGTGTTACCTCAAAAGCCATGTTTCACGCAGCTCTGTCAGCCTCGCTTCGCAGTGCATGTCCCAGTCATCTACCTCACCCCGCCATCCGCGCACCACTCGTTCCTCATTGCTATCGCTGTCCGCATTATCTTCTTACCTGACTCTAGCCAGGAGGTTTTCTACGTCCGCGTTCCTACCATGTTTCGTATAAAGAAAAACCTTGCCATGGTTTAGTGCGCTGTGGGAAAAGCTCACTTGAGCTGTAGATGATTCTCCATATACACAAGTCTTTAGTGCGTTAAATATTAACAATTTTGCTGGGAAATCCGTTTGCGGGAATATAATTTACAACAGTTTTGGTTTCTGATATGGTAATGCGGTCAAACAAAACAATATGCCAGTCATTAGACTGAGTGAATGAATATTATGTAATGTGATCACAGAATACATACCAAGTAATTTTTTTTTGTGTTATGTTGATATGCTTGTTCAAGATAAATGTGTAAAAAAAGGTTACACCCACAATTAAATACATATTCCTCACACAAACATTTTGTAAAGTTATGAACATAGATTGATAAAGTAATATTTTTAATTTTGTGTAAATTTAATCACTCATTTATTTAAGATATATAGTCTGATGTTAAATGAAACAAACTGTTAGTTTGAAATACAATTTATTATATTCCATTTTTTCAAACAGAATATTTATTTACATATACAAAATCACATTCTTCTTAGAATATTTATTTATATATACAAAAATCATATTCTTCTTAAATATTTATTTACATATACAAGCAATCTTCTTTATTCCTTTAAGATATATACTTTGAATTGATGTAGTGAAGTTCATATCTGGAGACGAGGCTAGCGATATGTTGCAGGGAGACGAAATCATTCTCTCAAATATGTGAAATGGTTTTAATGAATCGTTGGTTCATTGGCTGTCAGATTAGATGTAAACCACTAGGTGCTAAATGACTCACACATTCTTGAGGCGGTTGGAAGCTTGATTCACTTATAGATGATATTATACCTCATTGAAGGTGTCTGAGCTGAATTTATTATGACCCAAAGTGTAGTCTTGCAGAAAATAATTTTTTTTATCTGTGCATCGGAGCGAGTGAAGAGAATTTGCCGAATCGCGAAACCGAGGTCTTGAGAGCTGATAAGGGTGAAGCAAGGTGAGTAATGAAATAGTGTTGGATTACATATCTTCTTATAGGCAATAATTTGGATTACTTCCGATGAGCGGTGAACAGTCTATATCGGGAGATGTATACATCTATTTTTGATACTATCAGTTGTAAAGTCCACCCGCTTCCATGAGCACTAAATTCTTCAAGTCTGTTTGTGAAGTAAGGTACTATGGTAGAGTTATAAAGGTCAGCAATATCTGTTGAATGTAGAATGGAGAGAGCTTGAGTTTAAAAGTAGAAAGTTTCTGTAAAGGATTCCTCCGCTGTGATGGATTTCAGATACCTACATGATATATTTACACTAAGAGTTATTGGCCGAGGTGATGTTGTAGTTAAATCTACCAGAGGCTTCTTACACCTTGAGAAAAAACTTACAAAGTCTACATCAGACTCTACTTGATCATTAAATATCCGTACATCAGTCAATCTGCCAGCAAATGCTGTGGTTAGTATTTCATAATTGAGCTGGCAAACCGGAAAGTGATTTACTTCCCAATCCTGAATTAAGGTACCACAATTTTGAAGGAAATACAGTGGGTAGAGGTGGGAATTTCTACTGTGGTGCTAACTGTGGTATAGTCTGATGAGCTGATTGTGAAGCTGTCTCAGGATGTGGGGATAGTGTGGTGCCATGTGGTGCTAGTGTGGTGCTGTGTGAGGTGTTATATGTGGTGTTGATTGTAATGCAGTGTTGCAAAATTTATGATGTCTTTTTAAAGCATCCCTCCTAGAAAACTGTTTCTGGTAGAAATCACACCGAAACTGCATTCTTGAAATACTCATTCCACAGGTCATTCTTTCATGTCAATGCACGCTGCGCAGAGTTGTAAATGTTTTACCACAGAAACAACATAGCAAAGCCCTCATTGCTTCTGTAGTCTTCCAAGTTTAGAATGAAACTGAAAGGATCCAAACTTTTATAGTCATGTTTAGGCACTTCTATGAATTGTCAATTCATTTGAAATGTACGTTTAAGTATTAAATCACTAAAATTTACTATTGTTTAATCAATATCCTGCTCACAAACCTTTATGTGCAATCACATTTAGATTTGGTTGTTAAATGCCCGTAATCAAAGGTTACGTAATATTATGTTTTCATAAATAATTTTGTTGTTAGAAGTAGTTTCTATGTGGATATTAAATTTAATGTGTTCGTAAAGTCAATAGAATGCAATAAAGGAGTTTCAAACTATTTATTTTGCTACATTTGTATTATAAAATACACATCGAGAACAATAGATGCTTACAAAAACACACATTTACATCATTTCTTCCTTTTGACAATATTTGTACTATTTCCATCGGCATGATTGTCTTGTAGTAGTATTATACAGGCTGGTAAATGCAAGAAAAGTATGAACATATTTCTTCGATGGTAGAGTTGTATTCAAATACGTATGGTAAACAGGACATTTTGTCTGATCTGGATGAGATATTAAATCATTACAATTTTTCAGCTTCTAATGTACATTGGATATTTTTTAATTTCACATTTGAGTTTCCAGAGACGCAAATTTCAATTGAGTGGAAAAAATACATATTACAAAGACACTAAAACTGTTACTTTCCAAAACATTTTGTAAAAGCATGCAATTAACTTGGCTAATATTCAATTTACACTTTTATTTCTGTATGCATGAGCACGTGACCTCGTTCTCATCTCAATCCATCTTTACAAAGTATTGGCTTGCACAAGCCAAGTATGTTTATATACTAAATTCCACTTGTTAGTTCTCTCATCCCAGATAATGCCATATCACTCTTGTAATATCCACGGATGATACAGGAGGAGAATCATCATAATCTGTTTCACCCCAGTCAGTCATCAATGTTCGATTTATAACCAGACGTTTTACGCAATTGTTTGAACGAGGTACAATTGTATTCTTTTTGAATATCTGTTACTTTCCCATTCCACACACTTTGCAAAATGCATTTTTGGCCGACTCCACCTACATATATTTCATAATTATATAAATGTATTGTTTGCAAATATCTTCAATATTCTCATACTCCATACAACCACTTTACCCAGGATAAACCATGGTGGTGTTTGGTTACCCAACTATTTGTTTTCTTGTATTTAGGACTTAGATATTTCCAGTGGAATGGTGGATTGAAGCAGAATACCGTTGTGTGTTCCTCCATATCAGTAGTAGTTAATTCTTTAATGATACATTTTTCTATGGATTGAAATTTTTGCACATTACAAAACATCTTGTTATAAAACTGTCTCTCGTCGTCTACTGACTCAAATTATTATTTTTACCAGCTTATCTCTTACATTATAGCTTGCCAATCTATCATGAATTATCAGAGTGTAAGCTTGCATATTTGCTGGAATTGATGTATTTGTAGTAATTTCAATTTGTGAATCAATTACGCTGTTGGTAATTGTGTCGTCTTGTTTGTTTACATCAAATACAAATAATGTTCCTCTGGTTTTAAATGATTCAGGTTCCAGGATCGGTGAGCTAGTTTTGTTATAATACATTTCCTGGAACTTTGAGTAGATATTGTAGCAAATAAGGGATTCTCCATTTCCAAAGTTTGTATTCAAATTGGTATAGGGATAAGCATGACTATTTAGATACAGTTTAATATTTTTCATATCACAATTATCGAATACTGTTCTATCAGCTTTTAAATTGTTTTATTGATTTGTTTGAAAACAAATAACAACAAATTGTGGTATCTCAGATAAAAAACTTAATTTCACATTCCAAATGACATTTTGTGATGTTGGTTGGGCTGAGTTGGATGGCAATCAGCAATTTGCTCTCACTGCGGCTCTGGCTTGATGTGTGGTAGCACTAGCAATTAGTAAAAAAGGAGTAGTTGTTAGCTGACAAGTGTTGTGTTGGGTTAGGATGTGAGGAGTAGAGAAGGAATTGTTCCTTCCTCTCTCTGACTGTGCTGGGAAATACATGCTGGCCGTCCAAATGCCTGATGCTAACATGATCTTGGAGGAATACATATAGTAATTAATACATGCAGACAGCTCAACTTTTGTAGGCATTAATATATACAGTTCTCCATTATCAAGCCATTTTATAATAATAATAATTATTATTGTTATAATAATAATAATTATTATTATATGCAATTCACTTCCTAGAAATGATGTGTCACCAATGTGCATGAACAAATCTCCGAGCCAGCAAGAAGCGTCAAAACATCTGGCAGCCGATGCTGACAGCTTTATCACAGTGAATCGACGCGGCACAAAGACAGCACCTGAGTCAGCAGGTTCAAAGCCAGCAGCGCGGTGAAAGCAAATTCAATTGGGAGTTAGGAATAATGTCAACATAAAGACCGTTTCTAAAGTAGTGAGACCTAAAATTAAAGCAATATTTGTATCCCGTTTCGGGCCTGAGGTTCAAGAAAACAAGATAGTGTCATACATAAATCAGAAATTAAAAGTGTCGAACCTGAAAGTAGCTAAACTTAAGACAAGACATAATTCATACTCTTCCTTCTATGATTCCGTGGATGAAGTTGAATTTGACCATATTTTCAATACAGTCTTCTGGCCAGCGGGCTGTCTTATCAGCCCTTTCTACGGTAGACTTTATAATGAATAACTGTATGGCGCAGAAAGATCTTCTGAACCTATTAATGAAGTCGTGCTCTCTGCTACGACCAATGATAATGTACTGACGGCTGGGGGAGCTGTTTTATCTTCCTAGTTAATGATAAGGCAATCGGAGGTGCCTAGGCTAAGACTGTCTGTTGGCTAACTTCAGTGTTTATTATCAGAATGTTATATAAGTTTAAAAACAAAATCCCTAATATTTTCTCAGCACGTGATTAGTATAGATTATCCAGTAAGTTGCCTTACTGAAACTTGTTTAAATAGTAATTGTTTATATTCTCATTATTTTCCTGATAATTACTTACATTTTCGTAAAGACCATGATCCTTTACTTACTCACCTCAATACAGGTGGTGGTGTTCTAACAGCGGTAAACTCATCTAAATTTTATCATACGGTTTTAAAAAATAATTTTACTACAGATAATGTTGAGTCTGTATGGGTAGAAATAGAAATAGCCAGTGGCAATAACAAAAAAATTATATTAGGAAATATTTATTGTTCAACAAATTTGTCCGTTAATGAAATAATTGATTACTACTATTTTTTAGACCTAAAACTAGTTAGTTATCTTGACCAAATTATTATTGTTGGTGACTTTAATACACTGGGTATTGTCTGGTATTCAATGCATACCCAGAACATAGTTCATTACTACATCAAACAAAAAGGTCAAATACTTCTTCAACTTATGAATTTACTTAATCTTGACCAATTTGATTATACAAAACCTTCTTCTGAATTACTAGATCTAATTTTTTTCAAATATTCATATTATTGTAGAAAAATCTATAGATGCCCTTGTTGAAGAAGACAATTATCACCCTACTTTAATTTGTTATTGTAATGTTGATCTTGAATATTATAAAGGGAATCAAAATTTGTTTTTTACTAGGAATTATAAAAAAGGGGACTATTACTCGCTGTATTTAGCGATTTATGCTATTGATTGGAGTCCGAGTTATCAAATGGAGGATATAGATCAAATGGTTGATTATCTGACAAGCAATTCTCAAAAATGTATAAATCAGTTTATACCTTGACAAAAAAATATAAAAAGTAAATATCCAATATGGTTTTCTTCTGACATTAAATTACTAAAAATGAAAGAACATTGTTTTAAATTGTATAAAAAAAAACCAAATCTGATTATAATTACCAGCGATTTTATGACTGTAGGAAAGCTGTACAAGTAATGATTAAAGCTGATAAGTTAAAGTAGCAATAGAATATCAGTGATGATCTTATACCCTTATAAATTTTGGAATTTTGTTAAAATCATGAAGAAAGGTTATAAGGAAAAAATAACCATTTTTTCTAATGGTGAAATGGTTGATGATCCAGGTGAAATATCCAATATGTTTGCCTAGCATTTTGCACAGGCCTATGTCCAAAAATCTTTAAACGTGAGTCCTCAGATAAACTTTAGTTTAAACAATTTTAATTTATCTCCTCCCACAATTACGCAAGGCCTGGTTTTATGGGCTATCAAAAAGCTGAATAGCAAGGCCTCTGGCATAGACAACATTCAAAATTTTACCATTAAAGGCTGTGGAAATGTTTTCATCCCTGTTTTAACACATGTTTTTAATTTTAGCCGGACTAGAAGTGTTTTTCCTAGTCTGTGGAAAAATGCTATAGTAGTACCTATCTTCAAAAAAGGTAATAAACATAACTTGAACAATTATAGACCTATTTCATTATTATGCAGTTTCACAAAGGTTTTAGAAAAGGTTATACATAGATATCTAGATTTTCATACTAAAAATTTAATTACATTAAATCAACATGGTTTTCAATCTGGTAAAACCATATCCACAAACCTGTTCAAATTTGTCAATGATCTCTACGGCAATGTTACTACTAGAAACCAAATTGATGTAATTTATTTTGATATGCTAAAAACCGTTGATACTTGTCAACATTCTGTGATTTTGTTAAAATTACAAGAAATAGGATTAGATAATGTATTTGTATCATGGTTTTCAAATTACTTAAGTGATAGAAATTTTGTAGTCAAAATAGAATCATCTTTCTCTTCTTCGTATCTTGTTTCTTCAGGGGTTCCACAAGGTGGAACCCTATCTCCACTATTATTTAAAAATTTTATTAATGACATCATACGTGTTATTGGTCACTCTCAGACATTGCTTTTTGCTGATCTTAAATTAAATAAGAAAATTAATATTTAAGGATTGTCTATACTTACAAAATGACATAATAGCAATCGAAAAATGGTGTAAAGATAATGCTATGTCACTCAACTTAGAAAAAACTGTCTGTATTACCTTCTATAGGAAAACTAATCCTTTTGATTTTAAATATATTATTAACCATATGTTAATCAACAGAGTTGAATTTATTAGTGATTTAGAAGTAATTCTTGACTCTAAATTGTATTTGCACCATCATGTAGATAGTTTAATATGTAATACTAGTCGTACAGTAGGTTTAATTAAATACATTACATATTCTGCAACATCATCCCATTCTTTATTGTGTTTATATTATACTTTAGTAAGATCTAGATTAGATTACTTTTCTGTAATTTGGAATTTTATTACCAACACTGATTCTATTAGAATTGAAAATCATCAAAAAAACATTTTTAAACTAATTCATACTAGATTTCCAGTTAGTTCAAAATTTGATTACACTAGTGAACTTATTAGATCCAATACACAAACACTTAAATTATGACGGGATCTTTATGATACCTTATATTAGATGAATGCTTATATGTCTTACATTAATTGCACAACTATTAAAAATTTGGTAGGTCTTAAAATTCCAATTTACAGTCATAGAGTAATGTGTACTTTTGAAGTATTTTCTTAAAAAAAAAAAAAAAAAAAAAAAAGGACCTTGTAAATAGATGTGTGCTAAACTTTAATAAATTACTAGATAGTTTTGATCCTTTTAAGGGGAACAAAATAACTTTTTCTGAAGTATTTAAGCACTGCAATAGTCAGAAGTGAAAATTATAAATACTTGTTAATTTGTATGTTATAATATATTTTATTATTATATCATCTTCGTATAATATTATGTGGTGATGGATTTTGATGTCCTTTTTCTTTAATAGTGGGATATTTTTAATGTTTTGTTTTTACTGGTATTAACTTTTATAATCTCTAGTTTTTTTTTTAAAATCCTTTTGTATGGTTTCTTGTCATGTGTTTTGTATTGTTTGTGTCTGTTTTATCTTTGTTTGCCCTTTATCCTTAATGTAGTGTCATCCTGTAACTGGTTTTACTACTGTTGGGTGGCACTTTAAGCCAATAAATAAAATAAAATATTCCATTTTGCAATTTTTTGCAGTAATATAAATTTGATCTTATTGCTGACCCAATTAAACATTCTCTCTTAAACCCTGGTGGAACATAGGTAGAGGTCCATGAATTTTGCAAATTCTTTCAATTACAGGTTAAATTTCAAGAACATATACTCATGTGTTCCTTTCATGATTGGACCACATGCATGGGACATGCGTTGGACTGCTGTTTAGCCAGTAAAAACAAGGAGAAATGTCTTGAATGTACTACATTTAGCCAAGCTGAAATAAAAGAAGCTTCTCATCATGGTAGCAGCCAAACAATAAACAGCTGTAGCCTGAGCATGTAAAGACTTGAGAAGTCTATGTTTATGCTAAAAGAATTTGTAAAATTCACATACCTCTAAACACAGATATTTATTTTATGTAAAACTGCTACATGCTGTTGGTAAGTAGGTTAATGTTTACAGAGACTGGAGAATCAGCCATGCAATCAGCCATCACTTATACCCCAACACCATTCTCGACTTGGAAATGTCACTATTTGAGCCATTCTTTGTTTGGCGGCCAATTTCAAAGACTTTTGTACAGAAGTATGTCTCCTGGATCTATTCTCCAGTTGTATATGCACTATTGTTCTTCTCGGAATTCAGCAAAAGGTCAGTAATTTTTGTTAGTAATTTAATTTATATTTTATTCAAATTATATTTTTATATCAGTCTCTTGTTGCTTTTAAAAACCGGTAGTCTCCCAGAATATTAGATCCTAGTATCACACTTCTTGAATAAATTTGCTGCTTCTGAGAAAACTTTCTCATACAGCATTTGTTTATGTGAGTTGATAATAATAATAAATTCATAGAAGTGACAATTCCTTTCTTCAGCTTTTTTTTAGAATTATTCTGATGATATCCACATGACACCCACATTCAACATACAACATCCACATCACACAAATAAAGTTAAACATTTTGTTTGGAAAATAGTTTTTTTCTTCTTTCTTTCTATTTAACTCTGAGATTTAGAACATACAATATTACTATTTATGAAATTCAACAAAACTATAACAATGGACGTGCTCATTGAAAAACACATAATGTACAGTTTTTGAAAAATGAAGCTTTGAAGTCTGTTCAGTGGCTATTGGTTTCATTTCCAAACAGTTAGATTTTATTTTCCGCACACATGAATTCTCATGCTCCTCTACACACTTCCCTAACGCCACATACATTGAAATGTTTTGTCCCACCACACTTTCCTGTGATTGTTTCTGTTTCTTTTATTTTCTCTTCACGTTCTTTCCCAGCTGCCATGGTAATGTTACCATTGGAAGGGGATCAGGTAGCTTTGTGAGCCAATCGGGAATGTTTGGGCAAGGCCTGCTGCCGATATTGCAGCTGACCCTAGCTATGCACACGCAGGCTGTTTATTCATGTACAAGACTGATTGTGTGTAATAAATAAAAATGTTTCTTTCGTTCAATGCTTTCCTAATTGCGTAACAAGCATACAGGTCATTGGTAGTATTAGTTTTATGTTCATTATCTTAATTTTTTTTATGTATGATACAATGATTTCCTCTGCAATGTCCTGTGTCAGATTACCACTTCTGCCAGGTAAGCTGCGACCCGGAATAGATCAGGACCCCCAACCTGGCACCAGTGAGGCACAGAGCCACTCTATTCTATGTAGTGTTTTTTATAGTGACTTCATTTCTTTAACATCTGGAAAGATAAGAGAAATTATGTCAGTGGGGTCACTAATTCCAAATATGAATATAACTACTGCTGGGAATATTTTGCTGGATATTTTAATACTACACTGCATTTGAAAAATGGGTGTTATTTGATTTGTCTTTTGTTTCTGCAAATGTATGTTTTAAACAACTCCTACATTTTTAGTTGCATACTATAACATATATTTATTGATATTATGGAGTCTATTACAATGTTTAGTGTCTCACACTGCGTTAAGTACAACCTACACTTAAACTATTAAAAATTTTGTATTTGTGAATTAAAACATTACAACGTACATGTTTGCATGTATGTGTATGTGTAATGATAATTTCACAGCTTGCCCACAAAACATTTTCACCACACCCCACTGGTAGGTATTGTGCAGCCAAATAACATAGCACACTTTGTTTCAGAATACAGTGTAAGTAGTTTTACAACAGCCACTTAAAACTACAGCAAGTAGTAAAACTTGGCAGGCAGCAGATGACACAGAGATAAAAAAGGTGCATAGGAACAGGTGTAACATTGCAGTTTTTCAAATATTATTGTTATTATATTATATTTACCATTCAGTTTTGGATTATTTGTTTGTGGTGACGATTAAGCACGATAATTTTCAAATCAAGATTTATTATATGATTTAAGCGAAGTGCAATGTAATTTTGGTTATGTCACAAGTATATTGATGTAGAGGTAATTTATAGGTTATGGCTATTGTTATTGTCATTATTAATTTTTGTTGCTGTGCCGAAATTATGATGCAACTAGCGATGTAAATGGTTTATTAATACTTAACTAATCACCCTGACAATCACATGGTGATACATGGCACGAAGCCCATTACCATCAGAATGTAAACAAGGACCAAAGATAAATAAAGTAGAACATAGAACCAACGCTCAAGTACAAAGATGAAGCAAGAATAGAAACACATATAATGCATCCTGGGAGATATCACTTTTCCAATTTACAATGCCAAACATTTTGTCCTTGGAGGGTATCGAATATAGCATTGTTTGATTTTCAGATAAAGGTTTAGAGGTTATTGTTCATTTGATCCTTACAGAGTACATAGTAAGTATTAAAACTTGTAAATCACGTGAAATTAAAGAAAAATGTCCTGATTGTCTTTCGGCTCTCGTCTTGCCATTGCTGATTGGATGAGTAGTGTGGTGTGGTCATACGACAGCCAATCCGAGTGCAAGTAACAACAGAAGTGGTGTTGAAGTTTGGATCAAGCTTTTTCCTGTAAGAAATGTAGTCACAGACATTTGTTTGAGATAAAGAAGAAAAAATTCAGAAATGATTTATAATATGTTTGCGTAAATATTACAATTGCTGCAAGATGTTTTAAAGTTTAATTATTGATAATGGAAAAAGAATGAGGTTTATTATATTTGTTTGAGAAGATTAAAGAATAATTTCTCTTATTTGTTGGATAAGAAGAGTGAGTCAATAAAAAAGGAGAACAGAATTTCTGTCTTTTAATTCTACTGAAATGTTACACAGTTTACTTTGCATAAATTCTACAAGTACACCTACTTTCATGACATACTTTTGTGTCAAACACTGTTTTGCAATGAATTGGTGAAAATTTTAAGATTTTTAATCTTAACTGGTGCAAATTACTCTTTTCAGGAGTACAAAAGCCAAATTCCAAAACTCATTGCTAGTAAAAAATAAAATTTAAAACAAATGGTTTTCAGTAGTAAATTTTCATAATGGTATTCAACATATTTTCTAATGGTGATGAACTCACCAGGAAGTTGTACATCATTTGCTAGAAATAATACATAAACATCACATTTTTACAAATAATTATTTTATAATATTTTTAAAATGTATAATTTTTTGAGGGTTGAGGGAGAATAACCCTACATAGTAACATCAGACAGTCAAAGAACCACATAACATACGTACTAGGTAAGCAGACTCACAAAAAACTAGGAAATATTTGTACATAACAAAAGCAACTATACCTATGCTGCAGAGTTGAATGATGTGAATCTTGAATTATAGAGTGACATGCACATGAAAGACTGTATCTTGCATCCACCAGCAGCATCCATCTTTTCAAAGGTGCAACACATAGCTGC
The DNA here is from genome assembly GCA_029891345.1 of Dryococelus australis. Taxonomy (NCBI): domain Eukaryota; kingdom Metazoa; phylum Arthropoda; class Insecta; order Phasmatodea; family Phasmatidae; genus Dryococelus; species Dryococelus australis. The sequence continues at coordinate 146,528,728 of CM056993.1, forward strand.
CAAGATACAGTTTTAAATCTACACATATGATCAAAAAAATTTTACACCCTTATTTTCTAAGTTGTTTATACGCGAGCTTGTATAAAACTATGCAGGGCCAATTTAGAAAATGCTATTACTGTTATTACTAGAAAACTAAAGATATAAAGAATTCATTAAAAGTGAAGAAATTGGTTAAGCTATTGTAAAGAAAAAATTGATGCAATACTCAACTACCACAGATAGTCAACTACAGTGACATATCCAGGGGGAGGGAGCTAAGGAGTCTAGAGTCCTTCTCTGGGAGCTTGATTTTACACAATGTGAAATGAGTGAGTGAAGAGATTTGGGCGACTCTTAACATTGAGTGTTTTAGAGCCAATGAGGGTGAAGCAAGGTGAGTATGGACCAGTGCCAGAATGAAAAGGTGGGGAGAACGGGAGATATCCAAGAAAACCCACCATCCAGCATCATCTAGCACAATTCCCACGTGCGAAAATCCAGGAGCGACCCCACCAGTATTTGAACCTGGTTCGACTGGATGGACACTACACCACCACAGCCCCTGTGTAAAATGAGATTTTTCTTGAAACCAAGTGTACTGTCGTACTGTTAATAATGCAGTATTAATACATATACGTGATGTAGAAACAGGACATTTTATAAGTATTTTCGTATTTCAATAGCTTATCCACCAAGGTGTGAAGTTCATATAGCATTAAAACTCAGCATACTGGTAAGCATGTGGTCTGATCATAACACAGAGTGCCCCAACATTAGGATAGTTCCCCTCCTTAATGGGTCTCTAGATACACCACTGGTTAACACAAATCTAAGTTGGTAAATAGTGTATGTTCATTTTTGGACATTCTAATGAAATAAAACTAGTTAATGTGTGTGCTAAAAATGTATAAAAAATGTAACATGAAACTAAAGAATATTTGTTGATTCACAGATTCCGGTTACTTGTCCATGGACACTTGAAGTACCCACAGAAGAGAGATTTCATCCCCCTAGTGATTCCTGCATGCATGTACATCTTCGCAGGCAGCTCCCTTATCAACACTGTCTTGATGTGGTTATGGATAGTAACCATTGGCAGTTTGCTGTTCGCTTCCATTGGTTATAATGCTGGCCATCATCATCCAGATATATTCCATGATGGTGATGTCCCCAGGTGAGACTTGTTATAGAATGGCTGCTCCTTCCTTTGTTATGCTAATACAAGAATGATTACAGTGCTTATTTTTCAATCCCATCATAACTAAAGAGTAATTTACATAATTATGTTTCGTCTTGTAATCAAAGGCATAATAGGCTTGAATTGTGCTATATTCATCTCAAGTATAAAGCTGTAAAATTAACATAATTATATGAGATAAGGGAGACTGCAAACAATACTAGTGGTTTCGGCAGGATTATATACAGTCGAATCTCTACAAAGCGACTCTGGTAATACTGTATTTATTTATGTATAGTGCGCCCTTTTTTTTTTTGCCAAAATAAAGGAAAAAATTTCTGGTGCCAGCTATACACCAAAAAAAAAGAGGAAGGAGGAGTGGTAGCCATAAATAGTCTCAGGAGGTGGGGGAGGGGGTTGTTGAGGAAAGTGGCAGAACTGTCTGTTGTCTCATCTCTCCCTCTTACATCACTCCTCTCCCTTTTCTCTCTCTCTCTATCTCTCAGCGACCCTTCAGTTATGTGTAGGTCGAAACCCTGCTCCCTCCCCCCAACCCCTCTTTACTAATGGCATCCTGTCACGTCACAAAACCAGAGCTGACATGTGTTTACTGCCTCCCACACCCACTGTAATAACACCAAGATGTTGCCGATAATTCCACCATCCATCTTTGTTTCCATGACAGTGGCTAGCCAGCCATGTTACCCGGGGGGGAGGCCGATAAGGTCCTTTTTTTTTGTGATAAGGGTAGTAGTGTGACATTCTAGTATGGCAAAAAAAAAAAAAAAGAATGATTTGTTCCATACTTACTAATAGGACGCCACAAATTTTTAGTGCAATTTTATTTTTAGAAATTTTTCCCTGGAACTTGTTGCAAAAATCATGGTGCTTGCCATACACGAGTAAATACAGTAATGCCTTCTTCGAAGTAAACACCATATTTTGGGGGAGCTGTAAAAAACATTGTGTGGTCTGAAACCTGGGAAGACCACCTGCGACATGAGGCAATCGTGTTGGAAAGACTGGCAATCAAACGGCCTAACCTGTGCCAATCACAAATGTAGCATAGGGCAGACCAGTATTAAACACATTGGTCACCTTGTTGACGGGGTAGGGAATTGCCCTACACCCAAACAACTGAACATCATCCAAGACTACGCTGTTCCTACCATGCAAAAATGCTTGCAAAAATTATTTGGCCTAATTAATTGGTTAAGGCAGTACGTTCAAGATTTTGCAATGATAACAGCTCATATCAAAGAAATGCTTTCACCTGCGAGAAGTATAAGTGGAACAGAAACATGCAAAACGCATTTGAGGAAGTCAAGTACCGTTTCTCACGATGTCACGCACTCTCACGTATTGACACCACATGCCACTTATACTTACAAACTGATGCCAGTCAGGAGGGCTTCGCTGCAGTGTTATTTCAGTGTGGTGATGATCAAGAATGTAGCATCATTGACTATTCCAGCGCCAAACGTGGCAACACAGAAAAATGCTATGACGTCAATGAATGAGAATGCTTGGCGATCATGTGGGTCATTGAACGGTATCACGTTTAACTGAAATACAGGCATTTTATTTTAAGAACTGATAACCCATGCTTGTTGTGACTGCACAAAATGTGCAAAGTCCGCAGTAAACTCACTCGCTGGTTGATGTTGCTGTAAAATTTTGACTTTGTTGTAGACACATGTCTGGCAAAGACAAACAGCAGATGCCTTGTCACGAGCCTGGAACAACAGCTGTTGACAAGTCACTACTTGATCATCTTACCTCCAGAAAATGCCCCTTCTACACCAGTAGTGCTCCAACAAATTCCAGTAGCAGAACAACAGAACCTGCTAGCAGAAATGTGCGCTGATGACCTTGTATGTATTCGTGCTGAACCAACAGTAAATGTCCATGGAAGTAATGAAGATCAAGGCCCAGTGCGAACAAGAATCGATTGAAGGTTGGCGAGTGGTCAATAACCACCTCAAGACACGCAAGACCAATCAGTTGAGTGTTTGATACCTCTACCTGCCGACCAGGGGCACATGCTTCCATCGTTCACATCGCCCATAGCAATGGTCTGTCCAGACACCCAGGAGCAGCACAGACAATACGTTATATTTTTCTCGACATATTTGTGGCCTGGCCTCACTAAACAGGTGAGGGAATATGTGCGCAACTATCACATGTGTAATGTTTACAAAATCCAAAGGTCAGACTGGAACGCCCAACAACAGCAGAGGCTACTCAAACGTCGATTTGAATAAATAGCCCTGGATCTAATGAGACAGTACCCACGTTCATCGAACAGCAAGCACTTCCTGTTAGTCATAACAGACTTGTTTTCACGTTGGTGTGAACTATATGCTCTACTGAGAGCACGCATACAGCACATAACGACCACACTGAAAAAAATATCCCCCTCTTCCCAGGGATTTTCCGAAAACACTCCTGGGTGACAATGCCACACAGTTTCCTGGTCCTCGTTGGAGGTGCTGGGGTACGGAATGGCATGTCGTACACCATACTACCAACATTCATCATGCTCGTGCAAATCCAACCAAGTGACAAAACCAGGAAATCAAGGCTAACTTCGCCTAAGAGTCGACAAAGATCATGCTACCTGGGCAAAGCATGTACTGGACATAGTTTTTTGTTTCAACCACACTAACGAGGCCACTGGAAAATCTCCCGCTGAGTTACTGTATGGTGCCGAGTTCGCACAACTGGGAGAGTTCGCCTGCTGTGCACCGACTCGAACCCACAGGCCACAGACTCAGAATCAAGGGAAGAGGAATGGAGAAGTCGCCATAGGGAAGCTCTTGAAAATCAAAAACGCTATGTTCATAAATGGTTACCTGAAACCAAGAGACCACCTAAGTCCCTGCTACCTGATGATTTTGTTTATGTTTGTGCAGACCACCTGTCAGTGGCGAAACAAAATTTCTGTGTGGGACTCACCCCCAAATGGACCAGGCCACACAAAATATTGGAAAAGATCAGCATGACATATCTAACCCAAACTGGGCCAAGGAAGAGGTATAAAGTGCACCGGGATGACATACTCTCCGCTTCAAACCCCAACTACGTTGATAACCTATCTCCACCTAAAGACCGAGAGGATGAAAACTTCACGCCCAATACCGGTCCTACAACATCAAATGTGACTACACTAAAGAATACTACCGCGATGCCGACCTGGATGTCTGATGGTAAAATAAGTGGCCAATCAATCACTCAGTGCGTTCAGAGTGATGCAACATCTTACGACCGGAACCTATTCAGTGGTGCCGAGGGAAAAGTGATAGAGGTTCTGTCATCTAATTTGCACCAAGACAGCGCCTGATGTGAAAGTCAGACATCAACATTAAGGCAGTCATCCCTCAATTTCTGTGGCTTTCCTGCCGACATCATGTTTACTGCCGTGCCCATCGCTGCTGCAACACAGTGGTCGGTGGCAGGAGACATTAGTGACAAGTGGGGGGAGACATCACCCCTTGATTTTTGCAGCTTCCCAGCCGACACCCAGTCCACTGCCACGCCGCCCAACACCGCAGTAACTCGGTGGTTGACGGCAGGGAAAATGAGCAACGTGTGGGGGGAGGTGCCACCCACCACCCTCCGTGATCAGCAACAACAACGAACAACAACAGACACCTACAGGGGAGGGAAGCAGCTCTTGTGCTGCCTCCACCTATTCGTCAGCAGACTATCCAGCCCGCTTACAGCTATGCCGCCGGCGACCGCTTCGCTACCGGCACCCAGACAAAGCCAGCCAGAGTACCAGTATGCCCATTCACGCAGCTGGAACACATCTACCTTCAGGCCCCACCACAGGGGCACCTGCACAAACTATGGATACGTGTCCCTGGCATCATAGGCCGCCACCTGGTATGTCAGAAGAACAACAGGTAAGGAACTGGCCATTCCATACCTACAGTATGAGGCAACACCCCTTGCACCGCCCCACCTCCTGCTGCACTTCGGCGTAGCCAGTGCTACAGTCGAGATCGTCGCATCACATGAGTGGTCTCCCTGTGTGGGAGGGGAGGGAAAGCGGGCATTTGACGTCACCTTCATTGCTCCGCTCGGGAGGCAGACCACTGCTACTCTGCTCATGCACCGGGCATGCACGTCCGTGCACCTCACGCTCGGGTCATCTCTGCCATTCGTTCAGGAATGGGACACTGAGTTGGATCACGACCCATTTGACCCCAGATTCACAAGAGTGTTCTCCTGAATGTGTGTGCAGTGTAATTATGATCAATGCCCCATAAAGCAGAGTCACTAAATAGCAAGGGGAAGTGTTACCTACACTTTGCTTTCTTTAATAGAGGCATAGTAAGCTTGTGAGTGAAAAACCATGTGGGTTTGAAACCACTACAAAATACGAGGCCAAGACATTCGTAATTCTTTTAATAATTTCCTAGGGTTGATAATGTGTTTTGTTTATTAAAAACTGCAATATTTAATTATTTGAAGATAATTAAGAGTAACATATACATATCCTGGCAGTTCCGGCATCCATCATGCCAACTGCCCAAAACTAAATTCTTTTGCTTTGTATTATTCTATTTTCATAATTTTATTTACATGTCTCAAAGTGCTAATGTAACTTCCAAATATTATGTTTGTTCTTTAAAAGCGTTCACGTACCTTGTCAGCCCATTCAGGCTTGTTTGCCATTATTAATGCTCACAGACAATTAGTGTACCAAAGTTCTCTGAGACTCGTTAATCACTCTAACATGTTGGAGAGTTTTGAATATATATTTTTAATCAATTTCTCTTCCTGATTTAGCAAATTTCTCTTTCCGAGTTGACAGGAGATGACTGGCGTGGTGGCCAGCCATCTTACCCCCTCTCTTCAGTCTGGGCTTGGCGGGCGTAGGGAACAACCGGGTGTCGTGTTGCGTGAGCCTACACCTTTTGTCTACTCATCTTAGCTGCAATATGTAAGTTTATATAACGGAACCTTTTGTATTTGTTGGCTCCTCCCATAATTGTGTTCACATCTCCGCAAGACTTACCGCCCCGGAGATTTCATTACTTGAATTTCTTTACATACCGAACAGTACTTTCACCGCTTCGGCCAATGGCAGACCAAATTGCCATGCCCACTTTAGTCTCGGATAATTGTATTGTGTGATCAGTGCACTGCCGTTTTCATCAATTGACGCCATCATGTGAGAATCGAAGACGAACGAATACACTGTTTACTTACTGGTTGATGGGCACCAGCGGTGGTTCCTACACACCGCACTTTGAGACTTAGGGATTTCAGGGATGCTGTGGGTTCTTTGTGTTTGTCTTAACCGTACGTACTTACAAAACACTTTCAATACTAAACATTGCACTATAAACACTTGGAGCAAACTGGGTGTCAACGCTACAATGATACGTAATTTTTAACTGGTAAGAGTGGGTTTATTTTAAAAAATTACATATTATGCCAAATGAATTGTATGGTTAATAACTCGGATGTGAATAGCCAGTTCCGGTGGGTGGTTCCACAAGGTAACGGGTATACAGCCACTGTGATGGACTATGGATTTTACCCGGAGACGAGACACGGAGTATGAACATGAAACACTAACACATGCGTTTATCCCTGTCACTAACACCTACTCATCGGGACACATCCCTAAACCATGCAATGTGTGGCGATGGTTAATACACATAGTGGGTTAGGACGGAAAATAATAGCGCAGTACAAAAATACATAAATATCACTGGATGAACATGGGGCACGACATGAACAGGCAAAATAAACACTCGAATGCATGAAAATATTCTTAGATGGCGGATACCGCTGGATGAAGTTCTTAGCGGACCACGTGTGCAGATGTAAAACGCGTAATTTTATGTGAAAATCAGTAAATTGTTACCGGCCAAAATGATAACTGCGTTACGAAAATTATTCCCTTCAATGTACGAGCATACAAAAGCTCTTAGCGCACCTGATGGCGGGAAAATCCAAACATGTGAAATTATTCTGTGGTCATACATAAAAAGCATCAAACATGAAAAATACAAGAACCTTGAATAAAAACAATACATATAAACCTGAGCTCAATTACGGCACACATGATATTACAAGAATTAGCCCTCTAAACTCACCAATGGTGCAGATATGGTAGTTAACCCCATGTCTGTGAGCGATGTGGCCATAACACAATTAAACATGACAAAAACTCTGAAATAAGCACATACAAATATTACCCTCATTATTGTTTGTCACAATTAAGCAGAAGTTACAATAAATAGCCCTTAATATGGGCGGATGGCACTTGATACACAAGTTGCGTGGGCCGCTTGGCCTCTCCGACATTATCTCTCCTCATCTCGTTTAATTTGCAAAAGCCAAAAGGGCTCCAATTATTACGTTAGCGGATAGCATTACGCTAGGGATGTCTGGCAAAATGTATGCGAAGACGATGTAAGCAAATGTAAGCAAAGGTTAACCAGTTAACTAAAATGAACTATAGAAATCTAACTCAGTGTAAAAGTATGTGCGTATGAGACAGTGTCTTAGTTCGCCAGCTCCTCTAGAAGAACTGCCCAGAGGCAAGGGTCACGCAGACCTACCATGGCTACCTACGGGGTTCACACAAGCGGAAGTGCTATGCACGCAGAGTTGAATATTAATAGATGAAGTTAAATGGCACACAAAGCATTTTAATACAGAGTTATGAAAGCAATTTAAATATGGAAATACTGTTAATTAACTATCTTTTGAAGGCATTCTCGCCTGAATATCAGTGTCCTGTTCTTCAGCGCAGCATGCACTTTGAATTTGATAATAAACATAGCTCAATATCTGGAAAATAACATTTTTACACTTTATAACACATTTTTACCCTGAAAAGAAATACAATGCCATTTTGGGAAAGTCTGTGCAGGGGTACTACACACGTGTTTACCACCACGTGTTCTGCTAGCAGTGAGCGCCATCATGGTCTGACTGCTGTTGACTCTTAGCTGGCATCACAATATAATCCGAGTCTATGTTCATTATTTCTCAGGAACCTCTGAGCTAAGAAGTGTTTTACAGACTGTTTGCACATACTCTCTCTCTAACTAAACGTGTACTTATGAGGGGTTTGCTACGTGGCTGTCGACCTGCTAGAGCCCTGAGAAACAGAGTCCATATGCTCACCCGTGTGTAAATGAACTGGCGCCCTGTCGGAATTAATAACTTATTTTGTAAACTTCACAGCCATGAGCCAAGGTTTGCCTAGAATCCAACGTATCTCGCCCCTCATGTCAGAACGATGTTATGCGTTTGCGAGATTGTGTTTGAAAATTCATTGGTTGATGTTCTGGTGCACATCCACCAGATTTACCGTTTCACGCCAGTTGAACTGGTGGCTACATCGGTTCAACCAAACTCGACCAAAACATTAGTTTCTGAATGCCCGAAAAGACAGAAGGATTGATGGACGACAGATTGTTGTGATCAGCTTTCAACTCACGGACAAAAAGGTAGATGCATAACTAACTGACAGATGGGCAAATGACGAGTTGGGGCAGATGGTTGTGATCCCAGTTTGTAACATGGCAGTCTTCAGCCCACACGTTCGGGCTCCATGTATGGAGCATCACCCTTTACGCTACACATTGTTGTTCGGCTTAGCTCAGTCGGTTTACTTACACAAATTTTGGTACCTTGGTCGTCACAAAATAATAAGAAAGTTCTTACATTTTGGAATATTATCAGGTTTATTATTGAAGGTCTGGCACAGTTTTATACTCACGTTGACACTACACAACAGATCTTCCCTCTCTTTACCAATTACAGGTTCACAGTGTCGCAGTAGTAGTTCAACAGAGTTCTAGTAATAAGCTCATCTATCGAGTAACATTACGAAGACAAGGGGGAGGAAACAGAGCCTTCCCCCTCAATGCCTATCAGTGTCCCACTCTGACACGAAGTCGTCTCTCCGATGGTTGATACTATAATATTGGTTACAAATATCACTCCGACACAAAGTCTTCTCTCCAATGGTAGATACTATAATGCTGACGAGTACAGGGCCAGCGGCTCGCAGTCACCATGCGCAGGTATCCCCACTCCTCCAAAACGAATCTAAAAATAAAATTTTACCAGGGCTCGCAACCTCCTATTGGCTCCTTACTTTTACTCGCGGCATGAAAAGAAAGATTTAGATTATTAACCTTACTGACAAACGAAACTGGGGATTTTAACTAAACGTCAAATGAAAAACAATTATAAAAGTGATTAAAATGCATATAAACTGCAATGCTACAAGTTTTATTCTTCAGCAAAGTAAAACTTCCCAAGTTTTTAATAATTTTAATGTTAATTCTGTATGAACAATATTTCCCACTCCTCCATCAAAACTATGTGAAATTTAAATAGCCTCATAAGAGAAAAACCTAAAAGCAATGCTATCTCATAAAATATGTTAAACTTAAGTCCTTTTTTTCACTAAACAAACTAAACACAGCCTCAGCTATAATATCCTACATGAGTACTGGATTGAAGTTAGCTAACGTCATCTTTCAGTGTCTGCCATGCAATAAAATAAAAGTTAGAAGGTAAGAAAAATGTGTGCATTTGATTTTTAGCATTTTACATTTTTATTCATTGACATAACAGCCGTGGCAGAAAAATACATGATCGTGCTATTTACATTTTACAATTAAAATAAGATTTGTTTTTTGATGGTAATGTGTGTAGACACATACAATTCTGAGGAATTATTTTTAAGGGAATATGCCTACCTTTAAAAGCATTGTTTTGAGAATGAAATGTGTCTTATTTTCAAGCAAACTGCAAACAAAAGTTGTAGTTGGGCAAAACTTCTTAGGCCGATTCATGGCCATGTTTTTATACTAATTTTTATAGTTCTGAGAAATAATTTAAATTGCTACACGCTGATGCATGCCTCTCTTTGGGTTTTATTGGTTAAGAGGTAATGACGCTGACCACCTTCTCGGTTTCTACGAATGAGAGGGGAATCAAACCCCAGAGTGAGGTGGAGTGATATGAATTCCCTCCCAGGGAGTTACTCCTTCCTCACGACCAAGTTTGTCAAAAGTCGGGACACCAGTGGTCCTAGGTGTATGAATGTTGACTAAGCCTGTGATTACACTAGGGTGACGGCGGTGGGCTGGAGTAGCTGGTGGCCTTCACAAGCTGCTGGCTGGAGAGAGTGCTGCATTTACAAGCAGCAGGCAGGAGTTTGAGCCATGTTGCAGGCTGAGGAGAGGTGGGAGAGTCTTCGGAGACTGAGGAGAGTCTTTGCAGACTGGGGGTGAGCTCACGAACCTACTCGGCCAGCAAGCTCAGGCATCTCTGCTGGACCATGCTGCCATACTATTAATACTTAAAAATCCCTTCATCAGCTATTCTTCGAGGGCAGCAGGTAGCGTAGCCTTCCAGTGCAGGGGCATGTTAATAAGGGCGTTGGAGCGCCACTCATTTCTTATCTCCCTGCTTAGAGGCGACAACGAATAAAACTACCTCGTCCTGAGACTGGCGGGATGTGACGTCACAAAGTCACAGGGATGCAGCCATCTCGGGGGTTCGTCGAAACTTCTTGCATGGCTCACTGAAGGGTAGTGGATTATCAAAACTATTTATTTTATTCACGGGAGTGCCTTTTGCATACGGGATTCCGGGCGGGTGATGCATATTGTAATTACGTGTGTTAATTACAATTACGTAATCGGCTGTCCAATGATTGGCATGTGTTTGCTTGATACATATAATTAATTCTGCCACTGTTAATGACTTACCCTGATTGAGAGTCACTCATAGATGGAGCAAAGTCGCCCTAAAGTGTGCATCTACACTGTGCAACATATTAGCATGCTTCAACCAGCCACCTCCTGAAGCGACGTAGACCCATCTTGAAGAATCCACTACTTACTTCAGGCGTGGGAGGCAGATGCTTCGATCATAGACTGTTTGTTGGACTTCTAGGCTAGCGCCTCTTCTGTGTGTGCTCTGCCTTGAGTGAGTTGCGGTTCTGGATGAGCGCCTATTCTGTGTGTAGCGCCGCCTCGCTGGAGCTTAATGTGCCCGTCTCTGGGTCACGTGACATCTGTTTACTATCAGTGGCTAGGGGGCCTTTCCCTTCTTCTCCTCTCTCCGTCTTCCCTGGTTGCATTGTGGTGGGATGCTGGGGCGAGTCGCCATCTGCTTTTCAGCGCTTTTATAGTCATCCCATCTCGTTTCTTCGTTTGTGTTTATTACCAACAGAGGAAGAGCTTTGGAAAGGAAATTGCAGGGTCAAGCCGTTTGTTTCATTAAATCTAGGCCTTCCTAGTTCGAGAAATAAAGTTGAAGCTAATAGATGGAACTGGGTTTTAATCCTGCTCACAGAGGATTGCTAGCGGGGAACGGTTTACTGTGGCCTCTGCAAAATGAAGTTAACTGGACTGTTATTCCAGCCAGTGTGGTCACACAGTAACCTGAGTAGTACATGCGGTGACAAAAGTTTACGAGTTTTAAGAAAAGCAATTCTTATACATCCTACTCTAACTCTGGGTTGCTTTCCTGCAAGAAAAGACACAGGCATAGAAGATACCCTTCAAGACATACACATGTGATGACTCTAGACACTCAAGAATAATAATGTATAGTATTATGTCTTGAAGTTTTTGAAGTTATTTATTACTTACGATTTGTACTGACGTGCAATGCTCTTGCGTGGTGGGCAAGCGGTTAGGGCGCTGACTGCCCTCTCGTATCTTACGAGGCAGAGGGGAGTCAAACCCCAGGGTGAGCCGGAGCATTAGAATAAGACTGTCCTTCCGGGCAGTCTTATTCACCTTACCACTAGGGATGTCAATAGTCGGGACACCAGCTGTCCCTAAAGTGTGAAATGCTTAGTTGGTTACGAGTTATGGATGTGTGTGGTGGTGAGCAATCTGGTAAGGGTTTACGGGAACAAGTACACTTGGGTTTGAATTGTTAGTTAATTGATTATTGAGGGCTTGTTTATTTGCGGCGTGCCTCTCGCTTCACCTCTGATGGCTTCCTATGCCTCCGTGTTGTTTGCGCATTTGAAAAGAACACATTACAAGAGAAAGGCTGTCTGCAGGGGTTGTGGATGTGCAGTCCTAGGCAGGGCGAAATCTGCAATCACTCCCGCTGACCTCCCATGTAATGGGCAACCCAAGTAGCGACACCTCACGCCCCGTATCAGCAGTGGATGTTCTCGAATCTCAATGATAGGTCCTTTAATAGGCCCCGCCTACTGAGGGATTCAGCACACTGCACAGCCGAATAAAGGCATGAGATTGAAATTTACTATTGTGCAATTAACTGGAATTATGTAATGGTATACCACACTGAAATTTCAATAATAATAAAGTAAAAATGATCAAGGCAATTAAAGCTATAAATTACAGTAGTCGACACAAAAAATTTAAATGGTATGCAAGTTTTATTACGTCTAAGGAAATATGTTGGGAAGTCCCGGCCAAAAAAAAAAGAAAAAACAACCACCACAACAACAACAACAAATTAAATATTTTGAAAATCAAATTCGCTATTCAAGAGGCAAAGGCAAGCCTGGGGAAAAATTGATTACAAAAAAAAACTAATTAAACAAATTTTCTAATCGACAACCAATGCTATTTTCAGCGTAAAATTTTAAGAGGGGCTCAGTCCAGGGGGACGTAATCATGCAACGACCTGTTACCACGGGAGTCAAAGGAAGTTGACTGAGGTGAGGGTAGTGGGTACAGGTGTGGGGTTTACCTTAGACAAAATGAGCTGTCCCTGAGTGGTCAGCTGTGGGAGGAGCCTTCAAGCTGAAGTTAGAGTGCTGGCAGCCTTCTTCAAGCTGCTGGCTAGAGGTAGAGCATTGCTGATTCCCAAGCAGTAGTAAGTTCGAGCCTTGCCTCGGGCTGTGGAGGAAAGGAGAGATAGTCTTGTGCATACTGAGGGTGGAGCTCGCAAACCTTGTCGGCCAGCGAGCCCGGCGTCTCTGCTGGGCCTGGGTGCTAGACTTCCATTTATATAAAACTCGCCCTGTGTCAGCAATTCTCCGGGGGCGGGGGTAGCGTAGCTTTCCAACACAGGGCGTGGGTTTATCTGGTGCAGTAGCACTGCTCATTTTCTTATCACCCCGGGTGGAGGCGTAGATATTTTCTTGTACCTCAGGCTCAGCCATGACGTCATAAGGCTACACAGGTGCTGCTATCAATAAGAATTGATTATAGGTATATAAAAATAAATTATGCACGTGCTTCCTAACCCTAGTTTTTTACTAGAACAAATGCCAATATAAACAAGGGCACAAGTCGTTCTAAACCTTTTCCTAATGTTTTAATACATACGCGCGTAACTTTGAAAAATGTCAGTCGAATAGTTACTAGTAATATAAGACACCAAACCCCTTTCAGACTACAGCATTTGTTAGCTTTCTACATATTTTGCGCCTGAAAAAATACATATTATTTGCGCTGACACCAGCAGGTAAAGTGAACAGCCAGAGAATTGGATCAGCTTGAGGCATGGACTGGATCAATACGAGTGCAAGCAGATGATTGGTTGAACATACGTGGACAGTCGGCAGGAGAGAGAGAGAAGCAAACTCATGGCAGGGTTGCCAGATGCAGCGACATTTTCACCATTGCCACATCATCTGTTTCAACACAAGGAAACTGATTGCGTGCTGAATGAGTGTGTCAACATGGAACAGTAATATTACGGCAATTATTACACTTGACTATATGTAGTATATTTCCTGTAATTTGTTTTTTCTAAGGCATATCACTTGTATCTACGAATGTGCACATGAAAATACCACTCGTAAATACCAAACACTTTTACTATAAATATCATAGACAAACTGACAGTGCATTACAAAACGCTTGCAACTATGAAGGCTTCATTAAAACCCTTACTCGCACTTGCGAGGTTCCACTATAAGTAATATACGTGTTGTATGTAAGGGGGAGGTTTTCAATACCTCCGTTAACTAGTCTAACCTACAAAAGTTACAAAATTTCAAATTTCCCTTTTTGAGATTATAAGCGGGCTTACAAAACATTCTTACTGGCTAACATTATTATGACGTACATGGATGGGGAGGTTTCTCTCAAACTCAATTTAACTAAGGCTAACTATACATTCTCCCTGTCCTCCCAGTGATGTCACGTTCGGTGCTTACTGATGGTTACAAGATTCTTACTATCTAAAGCTTAGGCCTATCAGGTACAAGCGTGAGTTTACTCTATTTACAACACTTCGGTGTATGCGTAACCAAACATGGTTAACATTACACATGTTCGCAGCCTCACTGGCAGGGGGACGAGTAGATAAGCTACTTGGGCCGTAATGATGGCGGTACACATTACACTGACTAGAGATTTGACATCTCAGGTTACACAATATTTCACTTATGTCACAAAACCTAACCTAACATAGGGTTCACGGTACAGTTGACATTTTCACTCATGCTAAATCTACTGAGTATAAGGGTTTTTCCTACTTCGGGAAAAGATTATTACTAGGCCTACACAAGTACTTGGATTAATATAATTCTGTGTCAATGCTAAGCTCCATTCAACTTACAGGGGTCTTGTTACTTTCACATGGGGTTTAACCTTAGTGAAAAGTTTTACTTTACGTTAGTTGACGTAACAAGAAAATACAAATAGGGGATTTTTGTTAGGTACATGATCTATACAAAAAAAATCTTTACGGTAATTCACATGGGAGCATTTCTTACACTCGTTGCAACTCAACACTTTAAAAAATTTAAATTTTATGAAGGTTGTCAATTACCTGGGTAGCAGATACGGCGTGCTCACAGTGAGCTCTTGCCTCATGTTCTTATGCTAGTTACAGGGGTTTGTTAGTCACCCAGTCGCATTGCGAGGAATGGTGAGGGTTTTGTCAAGGTTATTTTCACGGGTCTGCTGATAGGCTTAGATTACGCGTTCACACTTCCTAACAGTGCTCACTGAATTCAGTGGTATTACATTAAAACTTGTACTATATTTCAAATAGCAATAAAAATTTTATTTTTAATAAATGGTGAGCACATAAGGGGATTTTTGGGGAAAATTCAAAACATTAACTTTTCAGTCTACTTAAGAGTTTGATGCTACATTAATTTTTCCTCCAGCAAACAAAACCTATTTGGTTATCAACTACGGATCAAAAACAATTTTGTGAAAAAAATGAGTTTCCGTTACTTCTACGTTATTTGTGCTCATTGATAGGGAGGCTGTTTACGTAAATTTGGGACACTCTTTCATAGTGTTGGGCCTCAGTTCCTATCAATGCGATTTATGCCTTTTTGAATTCTCAACCTTAGAAAAGCAAATACAAGTTACATGGTACACAAATAAAATTTATTCTTGGATGATGAGATGGACTCTTTTCGTCGCACTGCTAATCCTAACTGGCTAGGATTTTCATGGTGCTTACTGACACCTAGCCGTCTCTACTAAGTACCTACGAGTACTTGCACTCTCGTTTGCAATTAGGGTTCAGACTTTTCTATTGGCTATCACTCCTTCCTAGATTATATACTCATGGTTATATGAGAGAGGCGCAATAGTCTGTACTGGCATCAGCCAGGTGCTTACACTGACGTCTATACAGAAGCTGGTGGAGGGCGCTGGCGTTTGGTACCTCTACGCTTCATAGGATGTCCTCTTTTACGTGGCGCTGCGGCAGGCACCTGCCTAGGCGCTTCTCTGTACCACCCAGCAACATGACACGTGCGCCTAGCACGTAGGTGGGCTACTTGTGACGTGGACCTGGTGGTTTCAGACAGCATGGGGCCAGCGTCCTGGGTGTTGGCGCCATCGGCTGTAGCTGGGCACATCTGCTTATTTAACTGAAGCCCTCGTGACAGTGGGTTTTTGTAGTTTCGCGGCAACGGCACGGGTGATTGGTGCTTGGTACAGACACGCGCTCTCCGCTCCTGACGATATGACTGTTGGTCGTAGTGCCCTCGGGTAACCGGCAACTCGTTACTGATTTAGTGATCCGCATGTCACAACTCTCCTCCTCTCCAGCCAGTTCCGATGAGCTGCAAGGGTCAGTCACCAAGTTGACCAACAGGTCCACAGGTGGTAGCGAGGACTGTGTCAGACTTTCTTTCTCGGCTTGTCCACTTTCTCCTTTCTTGCCTGGTATGGAAGGGTAGGATAGTTGGGTATGCATCCCAGGGTCCCTATTCTGGAAGGGCTCCACTGTTTCAGGGGGAGGTGTTGCCGGCACCGATCTTGGCGGGAGTGGATAATATGTCGCATCCAGGTATATGTCTGGGATGGATACTTCTTCAGTCGTAGAAAAGAAGGCCGGGGAGACTTGCACATCGCGTGCGGTCGTGGTCTCGGTTGTTACCTGGCGTTCAACAGCCAGGGGGGCAAGAAGGGAAACGAGTGGTGTTCGCGGTCTAGACGCTGTACTCGTGGTGGTGGTAGAAGGGGGGTATCCCTTAACTAAATCCGCTTTTTTGGGCCGGGTCTCGAAGGTACGGCGATCTGCCGGATCGTGCCACAATGTCTTGAGCTGGACATGATGTGGTGTCCAACGGGGTTTGAACTGCATACTATTGTTTGAGTTAGCTGAAAACGGGGATCGTGTGGGGAAAGTTTTCCTGCGGAAATTTCCGCGGTGATGTGTGTGGTAGGACATGGGGAGGGGAGTCGGTCTAATCTTCCAGAGTCCTGAGATGGCGATCTACTGTCGCGAGGTGGAGGGAGACGTTTCGTCCGCCTCGGGGGTGTCCGTTGTTCGAGCCTCGCAAGGGGTTCCTACTCTGGCTGGTTCCCTATATGACCGTAATAAGGCCGCAGCTGCTCTGAGGTTCGCAGTGGCACATGGGTTGGGGTGTACACAGGCTTGGCGGAGGTTTAAAGATCACTATGTTTCGTGTTATGGTTTACCTCCTGTCTTGGTTTCCACGAAATGGGCCCCATGTTTCTACGTAATGCAGCTGCGCATTCCCTGGGGTTTGCCACCTCGGGAAGTCCTTGTTGTAATGTCGCCCTGTGCAGTGCCGTCAGCATGGTAAGGGGACGGCGAGGCCTTGCAAGGTCGTGTCGCGCCCTGCAGGCGGTCTAGGGGAGGGGCCGGACCGTTAGCCTTGATGCACCTTTTCGGGGAGGGGCGCTCATTCATCTCAAGCTCCCTTGCCCTATCTGCAAGTTCCTCGACCGTCTGGGGCTGGGACGTGACGAACGGGTTGCATAACAAGGGGAGGAGGTGCGGGTGATACACCTGACTTGCTGCTCTTCAGTCAGATCAGGATATACCCTTTTATTTAGGTGTTCCTTTCGCCTGATGAAGAGCTCTACCTCCTCATCGTGCCTTTGCACACAGGAGTGTAAATCAGTGATAGATCACTAATGATCTTGTCGCTGGAAAAATGTAAAATGAGCTGGGCTTTGAATTGTGGCCAACCTACCACGAATTCGCCGTACCTTTCCCACCATGGCTCACCCATTGTTTGCATGGGACAAGGTGTTCCCTCAGTTCCCTTTTGCACTGGTTTAGGAATTTTTCAGGATCGGCGTACGGTTTCCTGTTAAATTCCGGTAAGTCTAATTCACAGGGCAGTCCTGGTATAAGCGGGCTGTGCCTGAGGGTTGGATTGCGTGGTTTGTATGCCTGCTCTCTCCGGCATACGTGGCACTGGTAACTTGACCGGAGTTTCGGACTTGTTCGTCCAACCAGCCGATACAGGCGTGGTGAAATTCCCGGTTGCATAGTATGCAGTGTACCCTATACCTACCGTGGCCCTCGCACTCGGGTCATTGGCACACTTGCGGTTTGTCCCGCCTACATTCCTCACAACAGTACTCTAGTCCATCGATGTAGCAGGGTGCATCCTCCCATCGGATGCATATATAATGATAATCCCGGTGGCAGTAATTACATTGAATTAAATTAAAAAATTTCTATGTTCAGTGGTTTGATGAATTACGGTTCAAAAATGTGTCCCTGAATATTTGTTCTTAGAAGAAGGCAAGGAATGCAGCAGAGTGAAGCACGTCAACAACCCAGTACTGCAAACAATTGCGCGAGCGATCTCTAGGAATGTCTCAACCCTCCAGCCCAAGGCTACCTCCGTGGGCCCGCCTAATGGACACACGTGCCCTTGAGAGCAAACAATATCTACCCTACTGCAGTAGGCCACTGCCAGCTATCACCTCCATTCCTGGACAGCACTCGGGGCAAGATAAGGAAAATCACGTAGCGAGTAGGCGGCAACACGAGACGGGCCTCAAAATGTACAAAACATACCTACAATTTTAGTTAAATGTCTTAAAATTCAATGCTGTGACAATACCTTTTTTTTTGGCATGATTTGACTCATAAAACCATAGCTGATTCTACTAGTATTTTTGTTTCAAGTACTGTATTTCTTTTCCAATTAATTGAAAATCATATGCAATGTTATGCAATTTTATAATTTAAAAATATATATATATTTAACACCGATAGAATGTGGAAGTATAACCATAGCCAAAATAATTTAAGTTTTTAATTATACGGAAAAAAATGTTGTCGCCATATCTTTAACAGTTCCAAAATATCATTATTACAAAACTGCTGTTTGTTTCTCACCCGAGATGGGACTCTATACCACTTTTAAGATACTGAAATTATTAAAATTAAAAATGTTTGAGTGCTGCTTCCTAATTGCCCAAAGAAATAAAACTAATTCTGTTACTGCTGATTTCAAAATTACTTTGAGTCTCATGTAACTGAAAGATCAAGGTTAAGTTCCATTGATCCTAAATGTTAATATAATTTCAAAAATTTGATGAAATGTCTCATGTTAAGCGTGGAAGGTTTCCGCTCTGCCCCTTATAACTACGCTTGGAGCGTTACTTGTGCTGGCTACCTGCTTGCATGCCGCTATGCAATATGGAAAATTATTGATTGAAAGTTAATTCCCATACAAGTCACAGTGCTAAGACTAATTAAAATATAAAATGACTGTCTCTCACAATTTTTGCTATGCAATTTGTATCCTGCCTCTTGTGAAGTTCTAGCCGTTGTGACCTGTGGGGACAGTTTCAGTGGAAGAGATTGCCAATGGGTGTAAACTGTGGTCGCCAGGCGATGTTATGGGTTTTGGTTCAAGTGTTGGGACAATATCAATATGAGTTTCTATTTACTTATATTGATGATGTATGTGTATATAGCAGTAAGTTTGAAGATCATTCACCTAACACTTTTTCTATCTGCCTTGCAGGAAGCACGTTTAACAGTGAATTCTGAGATATTCACTTGGGCTAAGACTCGTGTACAGAACCTAGGTTTTGTAATTAGTAATGGAAGGCTATTGATGGATCCCCGAAAAGGTTTGCCCCATTTATAACTTCCCTGCACCAAAAAACTTACGAGGTGTGCGTAGATTTTTGGGATGGTAGGATTTTTTGCAAAGTTGATACATGATTTTGCTAAAATCGCTGAGCCAGTGAATGCATTGAAGTGCAAAGATGTGCCATTTGTATGGGCTGTAGAGCAACAAAATGCATTCAGTCTGCTGAAAGTAAAGTTAGCGTCACCACCTGTTCTGCATCTCCCACAATTTGAAAAGCCATTTACCTTACAAGTGGATGCCAGCTCTAGGACATTAGGGGCTGTACTTTGCCAGACCGAGGGTGGAAACTTAGTGCCAGTCACTTCTGCTAGTAGATTATTAACATCAGCTGAATAAAAGTTCTCTGTATACGAAAAGGAAGTTCTGGCAGCCATCTTTGGCATGGAAAAGTTTTCCAATTATTTGGGGTCCCAAGAATTTGAATTAAATACTGACAACCAAGCCCTTAGCTGGTTTTATCAACCAATAATCCTGCAGGTCGACTAGCCCAATGGTTAGTTAGGTTAACTAGGTTTATGTTCACGGTTAAGCATGTTAAGGGGATTGATAATGGTGTAGCAGATTGCTTGTCGCGCATGTTTGATGAGGAGGAGTTTTGCGGAGTTTCATCATCTAATTGTATGGTTGTCCAAGAGGTTAAATCCCTCAAGGAAGAAAACAAGCAGATTGTAATTTTGCAAGATTGTCCCCAGACCTATGTCAGGTTGCAACAGCAACATGAGACAGTCTCAAAATTTATTGCCATAAGAACTAATATCATTGCAGGAAAGGCTGGTCAGTTTGATATATGAAAAGGTTTAGTTGGACACATTGACCCCAAAACAAATCGGTTGAATTTTTTTGTCCCGAAGGTGTTGAGAGGGTCTATATTTCATTATTTTAATAACACCTTTTTTGGTTGTCATCTGCGACAAGATAAGATGTTATCACAAATTCAAGAGATGTTTTACTGGCCAGGTCTGGCAAAATAAGTTGAAGAGCTTGTACGCCAATGTGAGTCATGTCAGCATTCCAAACTTCAGGTTTCACTTCCATACTAGTAGCAGTGGATAACTTTAGTAAGTTTGTATGTTGTACCCATCATCAACAGGTGGCAGGCCCTAAACGATGCTTCGACAAATGCGGCATCTGGAGCCACTCAGAAAAATAACTTCCTGCATGCCCACACCCTTTTCTTTTACATAGCACAACATCCTGTTCCTAAACTTACTTCTGTAACCAAGCTAGTGAACCTGTCTTATGGTGGCACCAGAGATTAAAACAAATTTTGATCCCTGCAGTAATTCAAATGTCTGCCATATTTGAAGGTCTCACCAAGCGTAACTTCAGGCAACTTCAAAACCTATGCGGCACTACAAAATAATTACTTCTGGAAAATGGAGAAATAAAAAACTGAAAACACTTGAAACAAAAACCACAAGAAACTAAAATACTATTAAAACAAAACTGAAAAAGAATGAATTGCAGTTAAAAAATTATTTAAATAAATTAACAATTTTAAAATGTTTTTAAAAAACAATATTTAAGTATTTAGGTCAAAATAGCAGAAAATTATATTCCTAGTAAAATGGATAGGTGGTGTAAAATTACCAGTAACAATATTACATTGACAGAAAACTAAAAATAATTAACTCTGGGCTATTAATAAAACTATGTGAAAAGTATATAAACATTTCATGAAAATTTACACAAAAACAAAAAATTAAATTAATTACTGTAAACCTAAATTTCAATTAATATTCTATTGTAGGAACTGTTTCTGATTCCTTGCATGCCTAAGCACTAAAATTTTTTTTCAATAATCAGCCGTAGCAAACAACCACTGGCTGACCCAGAGAAGAGGTGAAGGGTGGAAGCCAATGCCCTGACTCAGTCGGCATAATACATATGTGCAGGTCATCACTGAGAGAGGGTGACATACAGCAATCTATAAGGAAATATAAAAACTGCATATCAAATATGCATCACAGATGTTGTCTTCCCAGTCTTGCCAAAATTATGGGAATCAGCTCAGAGGAGAATGAAAGAGAAAAAAACGAGTGTGAGAAATGGAAAGGAAGGACGAGAGGGGAATTATGACACAAGCATAAATATTTCTCTGCTCATACGGAATGTGCTGGTTGCTACACCTTAAAATGGCCTTCTCCCAGATGAACACATAAATATTCCACCATTTTAGAGAGAGGGAGAGATGCACAACATGTAAAGAAGCACAAGCACATTGACAATGCAAAACCAGAATGGAACTACTGACACTTAATGGACTGAGGCATGATGTTTTGTAAGTAACACAGGTTACAGACAGTATGCCGTAAGTTCCACATTTTAAATCAAACAATGAAAGAACATAATTTTTAGGAAATATTTTCTTTCTTGGAAATATGTAATGCCACATGTGATATAGTAACTTTTAGCTCAAACACCAGTCTTTGGAGCAGGGTGCCCACTGAAATTCCATTTTGGAATTCCTTAACTTTTTCCTGTTTTACAGGCAGAAAA
This sequence comes from Dryococelus australis, assembly GCA_029891345.1. Classification (NCBI taxonomy): domain Eukaryota; kingdom Metazoa; phylum Arthropoda; class Insecta; order Phasmatodea; family Phasmatidae; genus Dryococelus; species Dryococelus australis. Next base: position 146,550,723 of record CM056993.1, read on the forward strand.
CAAAACTTTATTTTGCACATATAGGCCCTATGTTACTAGGCAAAAGCGTATTTTTGAAAGTTCACAAACTTAAAAATTTAAATTTTAAATAGCATATACGTACAAATTAATTAACCCTGTATTCAGACAACTAAATGCTGTTCACGATAAAGTGAACACTTTTGAGATCAACCTTAGAAAAAAAGTCACTGCACCTATTTGCATACGTTTCAATGGGCGCCCTGAGTGACATGCATCCAGTAAAGTTGATAACGATGGATGGGAAGTAGTTCCGTATATTAACGTTGAATAAAATGTGTTATTAACGTTTAATAAAATGTGTTAGGTAACAATTTCTGTTAACTTAAATTATTTCTTTCACTTTCTGTTTATTTTTTAATGTATCGAAGTGTAAAAATGAGCAGTTTAGTTAGATATTTACTTTTCAAATAATTCCATAGTTTCACTTGACCGAAGCATGAATAAAGTGATGAGGACAAAACAATGTTAATCTTACATAAGGAGGACTAATACACAATGTGCATACAAGTAGATTTTAAGCAGGGCTTTCAAAAATGCTCATTTTACAGTGAATAGCTGAGTAGCAAATTATTTACATTTCCCCTCACCCAAATGAAAATTCCCTGACTTTTCTCTGTGAGTTGGTACCCTATTGGAGAAAAATTTTCATTAGGCTATACATTTATTATTCCTACAAAGATACATTTTTCAAGCAATAATTTAAATATGGGCAGTGATAAGCTTTAGAAAATTAGGTGCACTGTAAATAGGGTTTTCAGTAATTTTGTAATATCTTTTCACTTATAAAAATTCACATTGAAACGAGATACACTTGCAAAGGCTGTGAGGTTTTTGTCTCACGCCATGATTTAAAAAATACCACACAAAATTTTCTAATTACATTCTTAAGTTACATTGTCATGTTTCTCTGTACTTCTTTATTTACTTCTTATCACTCATTACAGGGCAACATCTCAACATCAACACTACTATTGTTAATGCCACATCATGACTCCCAACCTTGTCACAGTAATGCACACACCCTGACTATACTCACAACTCATATAAAAAACTTTGAAAACCAGAACATTTACTTTTGAGACCTTTGAAGTGCAATTGGTTATAGCAAAATAATTAAATTAGAAATTCAAAAAACTTACTGTGAGCAATTATTTATTTTATTACAATGGAATCTTGATGCATCATTCCTGTTTCTGTCATTTTCCCACTTTCAGTGTTTATTTTGTTGATTCTGGTGAAACTAGACTTCCCTTTCATACTGTGTAAAATTTTCTCACGTCCATACAATTTTTTTAGAATCTCAGCTGGAGCATTTTACACTTAGCCATCCAGTCTGCCCTTGCCTCCCAGCTTGCCATCACCTCAGCTGAGCAGTGACTATCACTAGATCACAACATTACCTGTAAACATGGGAGTTGTGCCACTCTTCCCCTGATACTATCATCCTCTCAGATGCTTCTGGACAGCAGCATCAGAAAAAAAAAGAGTGGCTGCTTCCAGGCAGCAAAGTGTGTAGCTTTTGTTCAAAGCACCCTTCCATGCTGCAAATAGGTAGATGCCACTCTGCCGTGAAAGAAGCTTTTTCAACTTGACTGAAGGGAATGGGGAAAGGAAAAGGTGATGGAATTGTTTTCATTTAGAGGCCAGGGAGAAGAATATCCATGGATACAGAATGAGAGAACATAGTATAAAACAGGAGCCCAAGTTTTTGTGCACCACAAAAAAAAAATTCTTTCATCCTAAGCTGCATTATATTCAACTGTGTTAAATTTTGTTTCTACTGTAAACTGATTTCATCTTTTAATTTAACAAGCTCTAGGAGCCTGCATGCATATATATGTACTTGGTCTCTCCAAAAATGATGTATTGAGATCCAACTTCACTGTATTAATTACATACGCTACTTCAAAATAAGTTTTTACGTGATCCCTTTCTAAAAATAAAGATTAAAACTAATATGGAAATGATTTGTTCTTATTTCATTACTTTATTTTGTTGTTCCATTTCATACAAAATACCAAATGCAAAATTTTGAGTTATTTTATTTTTTCTTTTACAATCTAAAATCAGATAAACATTTCATCTAAGTCTGATAATTTTGACCTGGCATTAATCAGTGAACTTTGGTATCCAATTAGTTCACAGAAGGCTGAAGATCAATAGTTTTTAGAACTTTCACTTCATAACTGCTTGATGTAAAACCCATAAGTTATGATTGGTGACATGAATATAGGTGACAATGTGTTTTGTACAGAAGCGACCGGGACTGGGGCCTGGGACAGCTGGATGCAGTGCGTGACCGCAAATGGATCTCCTCCAACCTGCTGCTGGTGTTGACCAACTTCGGTAACCACTCTCTTCACCACTTGTTCCCAACCGTTGATCACGACAAACTGTATGGCCTGAAGGATGTGTTCCAGCAGACCTGCCATGAGTTCAGGGTGGACTTCGAACTGGCTGGGGTGTGGGAATGCATAAAGGGTCAGTTCCTGCAAATGGCTAGGGTGCAGCCCCGTGCCAGTGGCCGCAAGAGATGCACCTCGAGAGAGAGCACCCCACCACATGGTTCATAAGGCCTGTCTTTATGCATGCCAGAACATGTCTGCTAGCATTTGTAACCTCAGTGCTAGTAAATTACACTTTACAGCACTAATGTTCAATCTCCTGTGCTGATGAAAATTACATTTATTAGCACTAAAAATGAATTCAATTCTAAGACCAAATACTAGATTTCACAGGAAATGTATGTAACCTGTATTTCTTGAACTGATTAACTACATGTGTTCAACTTGTTAAGATAGGAGATTGATTCAGATAAGAAACTGTCAAATATTTTGGGAAGTGACTAGAATTAGTTTCAAAGTGTTCATGTATATGCAATTGCCTCAAACCTTATACGTGTGTTTGGAATGGTAAAAGCTGCCAATTTAGGTGTATTATTTTCCTTCCCAAATGAAAAAAGAATAAAATGAATAGAATTAATTACATATACATTTTTATAGATCTTCATAGATAAAAATATAGATGTCTTATTCACTGCAACTTCATACTTTTTTGAAGGTTGGTCATCATTTTACCTGTTTTATTTTGAAGAACCATACACAAAATTTTGTGATTTACTTACTTCAAGATATTGTGGATATGGTTAACTGAGCACTTTTGAAAGCCCTGCTTAAGCTCTTCTTGTTTGAATACTGTATATTCTTCTACCACATGTAAAATTAACGCTGCCTTGGACCTGATTACCTTATTCATGGTAAGTCAAGTGAAACTGTGGAATTATTTGAAAAGTTAACATTTAAAAAATTTGCTAACTTTTAGACTTTATGTACTAAAAACTGCAAAAAAAAAAAATATAAATAAAATAAATAATTTCAGTATTTACAAACTGCTGATGGCTGTAGCAATACCTGCACCTAGGGAAGGGGCCTAAGTGTATTTGACACTGGAAGGCTAGGCTAGAGTATTTGCATAACTGTTCTGTGCAGATGAGAGTGGTAAGAGGACTGGGGAATAGCTACGGTTATCTAACGAGTGTCAAGAGGTGGTATCTGCCCGGGGGTTTTTATGTGCACCAGGTAAAATCAAGTTCTCTGGCTTACCACATCTAGAAGCTGAGGTGAAGGGTGCTAGCTGGAGCTATAATAAATAATCTTCTCCTTTAAGTTTTTCTTCATTGCAAGTACATACGTAGGTGGTATAGCCAACATGAGGAAAAACACATAATAATTTCACTGGGTTTAACTTGCTGCATTTGGCAACAAGTACAGTTACATCAAATTGGACAGGGTTTATCACTGATTGAACACTTTATTACAAATAACACTGGAGAACCGCATGGCACTGAACGGGGTTTACACAACCGGGAATGGACGGCATGTGCGTGACAAGCACTTGTATCAATGAGAGTGTGGGGTGTGTTCTCAGTGTTCACATAATCCAGCACCTTGATGGTTGGAATAAGAGGTGGAGGGATGGCAACTTAGTGTTTTTGGCTCAAGGGTATCAAAACAAGGTTGAAGAGACCTGCCATTGCCACCAAGCATATTTCAACCCCCAGGCAAGGAGGATGGGTTAGAGGTAGCAACAAAGAGTATTTCAGCTCCTGGTCGTCAGGAGGGTGAGTGGGCACGGAGAGCATGTGGATGCTGGGGTTCCATCTCGGGGAAGACTCCCAGACACACACTGTTCTCCTGCCCTGTCTTAGCGTTAGCAAAAAAACCTTACCAGGAGGGGAAACAAGTACTTAATTTGATCCTTTATGTCGAACCAGGAAGCAGTGTCATCAAGACTGGGACCAACTGAGAAAGACATATTTGCCAGAGACATGGGTGAGGCACCCACCCGAGGGTAAGTCAGTGACAGGACGTTCAATTGTCCTTCAGGCCTCTTTAGACTGGAAAGGAGAAGTAAAATGTCTGGTCTGACGAAACAGGTATGGATTTGTATTCCTACAGTGAGGTGCTTCTGATGATTTGCCTGAGTGGTAGGCCTCGGTTTGCTGTTCTAAGGTTGTGGGTATTTGGTCTCGTTGGCTCGCGTTACTTGCTGCACCTTTGGTTAACTACTGGTAGACTTACTTAGTAGTGATTTTATCATGAACCAAGAGTTTTCTATGTCAATTAAATTACTTTCATTTAAGTGACAAAAGAGGAAATTACATACAGCAAAGTAAGCTACTCTCAAAGTGGATTATAAAAATTACGTCTTTAACGTATTACGAAAATGCAAGGTGAGTCCATACTCACTCCTGGTATTCAAAATATCAATTCAATATACAAAGGAAGCTTAGTCCTGTATAAAATTCAGGTGAAGGCAACCTGAGAAAAACTAATTAAATATTAAGTTAATCCTAACTTTACTGGGAGTGCTCAGAAGGAGCCTAATAACTTTAAAATACCTTGCGACCTGTTCCCAAGAGGAATCTTAACAGGAAAGAAAATTATGTGAAGGAAGGGTGAGGGAGACAAACGTCTTCTGTACTAAGCAGCATGGCGATGGAGGGGTCAGAGCTCACAGACGGCGGGTGTCTTCTCTAGTTGAAATGTGCACTTTTAGCAAGTGGTCTAGTGGTCAGCGCTTTAACCATATAGAAAGACCTCTGCCTTATTCAAACTGTGACGTCGGTTAGGCTGCCACTTAATATTGTTGGTCTAGTGACGTTTCTTGGACGTTTCTTTGGCCTTTTTCAGACTGGAAGAGGATGAATGGCCTCTTGCCCCTATTGCTTCTTTGGCCTTATGCAGACTAAGAGGAGAGCGACAACTGCTTTCGTGCCTGGCATGGCACCTCCTATTTATACTAAAATTCTTTGTTTGTAGGCTACAAGAGGGTTGCAGGGATGGCTAGCATCACATCGCAGGGGTTGTTTATTAGAGCTTCGGTGCAGTGCTACCCTTTTCTTATCTTCTGTGATGGTGGTGCTGACATATCTTATCGCCTTGGCACATGATGCTGGATTCCATTTTACAGTAATTCATCGAACTAACTTATCTCTGCTAAGGGTGTCGATGGCTCAGTGAATAGTAAAATCTCGTTGGGGTTAAGGCGACCACATGATGACTTTGAGTAGATAGTACAATTTTCCTCTACCACTAGTCTGTAATCTCGTTTACCTTGATAAAAGTAGATCTAGTAAGCTTGTGATTTATTGTACAAAAGCGTGAATGACTTGCCCGAGTGAGCGTTGGTGCTTGATGATGGGGTGAAGTCGTGAGTAGAGAGCAGATGTCACTGCACTAGAATGTGTTGCACGTCAGTGCTGATGAGGCAAAGACGTTTTGGTAAATGTCAGAAAGCATCATGTGTCAAAGTGAAATGAATGTGAATCAAGAGATTGCTGGTTTGAGCGAGCCTCAGTATACTGTTAACAACCAAAGAGTATGGTTGCCAGTATGTTCTGTATAATAGTTTGATGCGTGCCCGGATAGGCTACAAGGCATGGTGGTCGGGAATTTTGTCTGCTAGACCAAAAGCGAGGTGGTCTAGATTAAATAAACAGCGAGAGACAGGGGGTGTTGGTACTTATTATTGCTTCCTGGGTGCCGTGGTCATGGTGGGTTTTACCCAGATGTAGCGAGCTTGACCTACGCCGAACTGGCGATCCCACAAGTGAGTTTCATTTGTCCAGAAGTGGATGATATCCCAGCCGAATCCTGTAGCAGAGCCGGTTAACAATCCTTTCACCATGGGATGGCACAAGGGATGAATTTGGATACATGGAGATACAAATAAGATGGTTGCCAGAGCAGCCGATACTGACTCATGCCTGAGTTGGGCGGCGTGGTCCCGTTCCGCCTGTCGCTCCGGAGAGGGTTGAGGAAGTGCACTCAACTGTCTGGCAGCAAGGAACCCTGTGTTTCGTTCCCTACGTTTATGACCGTGCCTATGGTTGTAAGGCATCAAGTCTCTGCTTACAGTATGCTAAGTACACCTTGACATGAACAAACTAAAGACAGTTTATAGTGTCAGTCCGGGTTTGGCTTGCTGACCAGGCTCTGTTAAGTCTCCACTGATCTCCCGTGTATGCGGGCTGATTAGAGATGGGGAGCTGTTTGGGTCACCAATGCCGCCACTGGATGTGCGTTCACACAGAGATGGGTGGCAGGTCTCACGCTACAAATATTCCAGCACTAACAATGCTGTGGGCTAAGGTAATAACTCGAGACTGTCGCTTCTTCCTGGGTGAAGGTGTTGTAGTGGTTGTGGCTGCTCTGTTCCTCTTCGCCAGCACTGGTACAGTGCTGTGACAGTTGGAAAGCAACAGATGACCATGCAATGGGTGTGTAGAAAATATGGCGGACCCCTGAGGGGCGCACGTTACTGAAGTTAATTTGGTTAGATCAAATACCAGGTTCTTGTCAGTGGTGTACTTAGCAACCTGTGTATAGCAGGCAAACAGATAGATACTCTCAGAAATAAAAGTGGTAAGGTAGGAAAAAAAGTATGTTTATTGAAGCTTCAATAACATGTGACGCGTGCTACCTCCTACAAGGTAACGGAGTGCTGAAGGTTACTATGCTGTCCAGGTGTAGGCAGCCTGGTTCTAATGGAAAAGCGGGAAAGAAATATCTAAACAAGAAAAGATATAATGCTTCTAAGAAAGGTGTCTTGGGAAGACAAAATGAATTTTACGTGTTAGTGAGCATGTTCGCTGGTTGACTGATCGCTAATGGTGAAGTAGCTGCAGGGGGCGTACTCAATGCTTTGAAGTCCCCTAGAGGTCTCAGCACTGAGCAATGCTGTGGGAAGTCGTGAGAGAAGAACAAGAATTACTCTAGAGCTCGGCAGCGTCCTGACTTATATAGTGGAAGCTTGTAGGCTGCCGGCACAGGGTGCAGGGGAGGCGTGACGTCTTCCTGCCCTTGTTGGCATGGGAATACTCTGGTCAACGTTTCTGCTTTGTGCCTCGTCGGTGGCGCTCGGCCTTGCCCAAGGTCTGGGCAGCTTTGAAGCTCTTAGCATGGGGGGGGGGGGGGGGCCTTGCCTGCCGGGTTGCGTATCCTCCAGGTGAAGAGAATACGCTCATACGTTCTCGTAGTCTGTGGGTAGGCAACGTGCACTCTCGTCTGTAGTGGTATAAGCGACGTGCATCAATTTTAGAAAAAATGGAGAGTAGTATCTGTGAACTGATCAGTGAAGAGTGCCATAAGTGGTTGTATGGAGCGATATCAAGATATATGAAATCAATTTGAGAATTGAGTGAAGAAGATTGAAATATTCTTGCATTAAAAACATGTGGTTCTGCTGTAAATATCTAAGTATAATGAAATCAATTTTTTGGTAAAATACCATCATCTTTTTGGAAATTCTTGTTTTGACGCCCTATAATTTCATAGGAAAACAATAACCAAAGGGCTTACAGAAATTAAAACTGAACATTTAGTCACTTTGCGTATCTTACTCCTGGAAAACCTTTTGAGTGTTACATGCTACAAAAAACTTTGTAAAAAAGGAATAAGACAACGATGGCTTTAGCAGTGGAGATGAATATCCCACCAAATGAACATTTGGACATTTTAGATGCAACTTGTTCAAACTTATGTTTATCCCCTGCTTCTAAAATCAAAAAGTTCAATTGTGAACAACGACCAGTTGCAATTCAAACCCTGAAAAGAATAGAAGATTCTTTTGAGACAACTGCAAGTACTAATGAACCACAAAATATACCCTCAAAGTCTTAATTGACTGAATATATTTTGCTCATTGAAAAACTGAGAAATAAAATTGAGAATGTAAAGAAAGAAGAAAAAGTAAAAACATTAAATTTACTGCTAGAATTATGGTCAAAAATAAAAGCAAGTACTGAATTTCAAGTTTCAGAACAGTTAGTTAAACTGGCTAAGAATCTAACCAAGACTCAGAGAATTCTTCCTGACTTAGGGGATAAAAACAGCAGGATGCTTCTAGGTAAAAAGATTATGTATCTGTTTCTATTAATGGGGTGAAAGAACATAAACAGAAGCCCACACAGAGTGTAAAATTAAGTGCTCAAAATTCTGTGATTTTAGGTCCAAGTGGTGTGTTATTGCAGGTGCATCAGATACACATAGTGTTTGTGTATGCTTTCCCACCAGAACGTCAAATTAATGATAGATGGTGCAAAATTAAATGCAGATTACAAACAACTTTTTCAGATGCTGGTCTGCAACCTGGACAGCTCTGAATGCATGATAAACAAATGTACAAATTGCCCAGATTCTCAAAAACTACTAGAACTAATGTCAAAAGAACACCCAGGCAGATGAAATTTCCGACAATATAAGTTACGAACAATGGGTCACAACTGATGATATGGTTATGATTATAAAATCCAGAGATGAGATTTTGATTGTTTAGTAGAGAAATTAAACTCTCTGAAGCCAGACTACTATTTCACTAAAGTACAATCTCATTTCCTTAAAGACAAGAAAGAGAGACTGCTCATTACAGAGTGCATAGTTTTAGCAGACTTTTCAGAAAACTTATCTTTCAAAATTCAAGATGAGATACAAAGTTTTCATTGGGTGAACAAACCAGCCTCCATTCATCCATTTCTTTACTATTTTAAAGAAAGTAATTAAGGTCACCTGGAGAGCAGAAGTTTGTGTGTCATTAACGAACACCTAGGGCACAACACCACTGCAGTCCATGCATTTCAAAAGTATATGATTGATGACATAAAATCTGTTGCTACATTAGTGACAAAGGTATTCTATTTCTCTGATGGGGTTGCCAATCAATATATGAATAAGAAGAATTTTCTCAATACATGCAATTACAAGAAATATTTGACCTTCAAGCAGAGGCATTTTTTTTGCTTCATGCAATGAAAAAAATTCTTGTGGATAGGTGGAACAACAAATTGGGAAGTGACCATGAGTAGCCTACAACAACTAACATTCAAATTTTGTGATAAAAATACTTAATGTCAGGAAGGCGTTTATCTTAAAAGTGAGGAGATAGGCATGGAGTTGAATTGAAAAAACTACTTGAGAACTGTTTGCCTGGCCCTAAAACTTGGTCATACTACAGATATGTTCCCGTAAGTGATACAGTTATAAGGCGTCACACTTCAATTTGTGACTGAAAATATACAGGTGTCAAAAGCTTTGACCTTCCAGAATGAAAACATAGTTGCATGAGTATACAAAGTGCAATGGTACCTTGGAGTTATTGAGGAAGTGAGCACTGAAAATAACGAATCCAAAGTGCATTTTTATGAGCCAGCTGGACCATGATAACTTCTTTCAAAATTTCAAGAGATGACAAGACCTGGGTACCTGCAGAGAACATCCTACAAAACTTCACACCTATGGAACTCGCAACTCTGTGACTGGTCCTTCTCACATCATCACTACCCAACTGGCTGAAGAAATCTCTCGGCTCTCTGTTGAACACCATGGAACAGATGACAAAATAATGGCAATTAAGCAAATGTTGATGTATAATAATTAGGGTTGTGCGAGAATAAGACATGGACTTCGAGAAATTTTTCTTGCAAGAATCAAGACGAGAATGAGAAATTATCAGTTAATTAACATATTTGTGACCAGCCTTTAGTATTTTTAAAAATTATGTAATTTTTTAGCACATGATTAAATTTTAAACATACATTCAAATGTCAGGTGAACATGACCCACATCATAATGAATACCTACTTCTATTTTGAAACATACATGTTCGTTATGTACACGTTTTCCATCGTTAACTGAGCTAAAAAAGAGCAGAATGACCATGAGTGCCAAAATACCAGTTTTAACAAATTCGCTGATGATTCTAACACAAAATACACCTATTGTATTGGTCACTTGATCCACAATAAGTGGAAATGCCCTGTTCACAAAAAAAAGTTGTCATTGCTAATTGTTAAATATGGTTAGTTACAGTAATAAACAAAGTATTCCATTTTGTTTCTACTGAAGATATATTTTTCTCGTGGAATTCTTTTGAAATTGAGCTTGCGCAGTAGGCAGTAAGCTTTCATGCATCATGGTGCTCATTTTTTTAAATACTGGTTGGAGTTTCCGAAAAGAAGAATCTGGTACATGATTTACTTACATGGATATTCCCTTTATGTTATAACATATTTGTCTGCGTTAATATAATGACGTGAAATTTACTTCTTATATCAGCACACGACTAGGCAATTTGTTTGTTTGTGAGGTGTAGGCCTCCTGGTCATAATTTATCGTTATGTCACTGTGCAATGAATTAATTTTAATAACTGCTTGGTTAATGACACAGTATCTCGTACTACCTAAAGCAGGATAACCATCTTCTGGCTGTCACTCTAGAATGTTTGTTTTGTTTCAAGCTTACATTGTGCTTGAACATGTTGGTTAAAGACATGCGTGGAGTGCCTTGAAGATGTCTTCATTGCACACTTGTATATTCAGCAAACAAATACTGGTAAATGCTTATCACATGTCAAAAAATTTTATTGGCATGAAAAGATTCTCGTTAATTTTCTTGCTTGCTGTTCGAGATCTTGCACAACCCTAATAATAATTAACCCTTATGCAAAGATGTATACTAATTTTCTTTCATTTTGATCTACACGTAGGCCTATATATCACATTAATAAATTTCATGCACTTTTATATATACATTTCAGTTTTGGTTTTTTAATACTTTAAGTTTGCAATATCACTGCTTGTAGTAAAATCTGACACTCAAAATTTTTGGTGTGCAATATGATATAGTACTGTTATGCCCTTAAATGTAACTTTTTTTTCTGGTCTTCACCAGCGTTGTTTAACCTCGAAAAGTCATTTTAATACATTTTCAAATGTTAAATCTTTTTCATAAAAAATGGAGGTGAGTCTCAATGTTGAAATTCTAGTTCTAATTATGTAAAGTTTATTGCAAAAAAAAAAATTTGAGTATAGACTTCCACTTTCTGTACAACTTTTCTGTTAATATGCAACTTTTTACAAAAAAAAACTATGAATTACAGGTGAAATTTCACTCTGTAGAATTGTATTTAGGTGAAATATTTATAACTAATTTTGTAGCATGTTTCTTAATGAAAAAATTGCTTTTACACTCGTGTTGCTACGATATTCCAGTTTCTGAAAGAAAAAAAAAAAAAAAGAAAAAAAGCTGCACTGTGTCAACACATATAGCTACTACAAGAAAAGCAGAAACAATAAAATTAAAATAATGTTAATTTCAAAATACCAACCTGTTAGTGTTACAAAATAAAATAGTTTTTGGAAATGGTTAAGCAACAATTTAATTTCTTTTTGGACTTCATTTGGAATGACAGCTGAACTGTCATTGAAGGTGACTGTTTGCAAATAAACACCATGTGACTGCCAGTATTTGTAAACAAACAACATATGACTGCCTGTTTTTGTAAACAAACTACATGTACCTCCTCCCAAATGACTTTTAGAAGCGGCGAAAGGCTGTTCAAACAGTTGCGGGTTGGCAACAATCCCATTTTTTTTTTAGGTTTATAAGTATTTTATGTAAATGACTAACAGCCCATGTAATAAGTATATAAATTGATAATTTTTTTTACCTCAAGAAATTTGTATCCAGGATGCACGAAAATGAAATTGTATTTTGACTGTCAAATGAATAAGATATTTTACTGTTTTTTTTAATATATGGTACTCAAAATTTATTAATGACAACTAATCTTGTCACACTTAAAGTAAGTTCATGTAAATATAAAAATTTAGCATGGTTTCCACAAACACCAAATACAAAGATTTCCCCCCCCCCCCCCCAGGAATGTACAAATACTGAAATACCACCCCCCCCCCCCTTTTACCATACATTTTTTTTCAAAGACAGTATACATTCTTACATACAGACTATGCCTACTACTGCATTAAAAGTACATAATTCAGCTTCATGGTATGATATGACAACAAACTCTGTACAGCCTGATTCTTTTATGGTGGTTATAATTCTCAGGATGTTAAAGTATGTAGGTAGACAAAATAATATTTAAGCAAATGTTATTTAATTTCAATAATTTTAATAATGCTCATTTACTAACTCAAATGTTAAGTATTGCAGTCTACATACAAAATACTTCAATAACTTTTCTCAAATAATACCTACGTGTTTCAGACTGTCATGCTGTGAATAAAAACTTATTTCTGACTAACTCAGTGTTGATATTTACACTGAAGTTCAGTCGTACAACCTCCCTCCTCAAAATTGTGAATAGAGCCCTAGGCTTGTTCTCGGGTACATAATGAAAAACTGTATTTCGGTTCAGAGATGTTACAAAGTGCTCTAGAGAAGCAGATGTGACCTACCGCGAACAATATATCAAACGAACATGTTACTTGCACTCTAAGAAGATGCTCCACCTACCCAAGATTGAATACATCATATATTAATTTATCTTAGCGATAAATTTTGGAATGTCACAGTTCCTTGCTGATGCATAAGACTTCTTTATGATATTGAAGCACCTTCGTTGGGTGCTTAAATTGAAAGAATTTTGTTTGATAAGCATGATGTAATTTACTTGATATAAAAAAAAGTTGTCTTTCCAATGTAAATCCTGTTTACGTGAATTATTCTTCCGTTATTCTTACAATATTCTTAACATTGTACGTTAAAAACATATGAGCGCTTTTTTAATTTTGCAAAACAAAAATGCTCAAAAGTTTATGAAGAGTCCAATGTTGAAACCTACATGCCATTGTTACTTTCAAATACAGCCTTTAACAGGAAAAACCTTTAAATTTATTTGCTAACAAGTATCCCTTTGTAACAAGCTTGACAAATTTTATATACGTTCTAAAAAAATACAAGTGATACAATGTACAAGTTTGTATGGCCAGTAAGCATTACATTTTGAAACCCTCCAGAACCAGTGTGTTTAAGTTTCAGTCAATAATAACACAGAGAAATGTTCATAGCAATGAAATGTGGGCTCAATTATTTATTTTACTTCGGGGGAAAAAGAAAAAAGTGAGCAGCGCGGGGGAGCGGGGAGGGCTTTAGTTTATAGTCTTTCATGAGACGGGATTATTTTGATGTTAAGATGCTGGAATCACATAGCCACATCGCTCACGACATGATGGCCAACAGCCAATGAAATACTACATAGATTGTCGTAAGCCTGACCGATTATCGTCCAACCAGCAATTTTGGATTAGAAATTATATCTATTCTTAGTGTCGTGCGGCACGACACAAGAATGTACAACATTGCAAAATTAAATTGTATTGCAAGCTTTCCCTACAATGGTAAATACGCAGCTTATAAATTGAAAACTACTGTACCTAACTCTTAAAAATAATAATTTTACTTTTGTATGCATTAGCGATATCAATTTGTCACCATTATGTATTACAAATTTCCCTCCTGTTCACCACCTTCACAGCCTATCAACACCTTCTAAATAGTTAGGTTAAATACTGAGAGCGTGGTGTCGATCGTGCTGTAAATTCAAGTAGTCACATTGAAATGTGACATGGTTGCATTCTTGGTCGTCTCGTGCTGTGTTGGTAGAGGCTATGTGATTCCGGCTTGAGTGTATGGCATTTTGAGTTGCATACTGTTTTGATGGAGTAGCGGAAAATTCTGCTCGTATGGAAATAACATTTAAATTATTTAACTTAGAAAATTATAACTTTAGTGGAAATTCAAAATACGATACATACTTCGCTGTTCCTATTCATACAGATGCAGCAATATATTCACGCACACACTTTGACAGACAGTTAACCTTACGCTCGAATTTACGATGTAGACAAACAAATGTTGTTCACCCACCACAAAAGTGTGGAAAGTGCAGCATTTTTCAGGCCACTTGCATTTCAATCATTATATCAACAGTTTACAAATACATTTACAAAACACACAAACTTGCTGTTATTGTAACCTCTTGAACACGTGTTTTTCTATGGCAATCCTTGCGAGTTTACATCACTAAAATCACGTTTGTTCGTCACTAGCATTAAATAATTTATTTGCAAAATCATTCAGTAAAATCAACACTCCGCACATTTCCTAATACAAACAAACCTAAACTTATATACAGATATAATATTTGTGACAATTATGGAAGGCGGTTAGGAAAATGGCGGAGCGAGCAGTTTAACGACATGCTGATTAATATTACATTTCGCTCAACAAAACACACTACAACGGTACCTACAACCAACAATGTTTGGAGAAAGCATATAAAAACAATTAACTACCGATTAAAAATTCCAACACCAATAAGATATTAGTATATAATAAACACAATGAGAAAAAACGTGCTCGCACAACTTCCTTCACTGGGCTCGGGCTAAAAACATAAACATGGCTAGCCATTGGCTGGAAACGTCTACTGTTCATGTGTCGACATACTCTGTTATAAATGCTGAACATGTTTTTAAAGTCCCGTTACTAATAGCCAAGAAAATTTAATATAGCTTTAGAAACATAATTTAAACCATAAATGTTGTAAGTATAATTAAAATTTTAAATTGCAACTCTTAGTTCCGAGTACTATTTTCTTCCAAAGACATCATCAAAATAGCCAACCTAACAACACGGATCCGCAACAGTTCATCAGCTGATACAATACTGTAGGAGCGAGAGCATTTACTGTTTACACAGTGTGCAAGTTGGCCACATTGTCAAATTTGAGACCACTTATATGAAATGGACTATAGTTGTGTACATGCACTAAATTTCATAGTTGACTCGCCCAATTTTTATTTAAAAAAAACGTTAGTTCACTTTATAGGGTCAGGCCAGTAAATTCCAGGCAGCCGCCAGGCCTCAACATAAGATAATCACAGCTCCAAACCATATTCATCAGCTATACCGAAAAAATTTTCAATTTTCCCACCGCACCCTAGTTTGCCACCTGGCTGCTAGGTTTACTACCAACAGTAACCCTTCCACGATATTGCAGTGTCCTACAACTCGCTGCCTGATGAAACTGGCCTAGCCAACAAAACATTGCAATTGCACAACCATGTGAAAAACATGTCGTTTTCCATTTTGTGTGCGCCTGTTGACAAGTACTAGACCGTGAGTACTTGAACTCCTGTCCTTTTATATATTTCTTATACAAAGTTAACATTAACGTAGTAGCTTGATGCATACCGACATAATTACTAATTATGACTCCGCCTACTGCCTCTCAACATAGTCAATTGCTCTGCAACCCAGTGCCATTTGCCTTCAGCAGCCCTTCCCCACAGGACCAAGCTCACGTCGCTCAACAACTGGCAAGACCTCACCTCCCAGTTCTCTCTCTTCCCCCTCTTCCAGCCACCCCAGATCATTGCAGGAGAGCCACACACGCTCCTAGTGCGCATATGACTGGGGCTTCCAGTACCACACCGCAGAAGCCAACCAGCCCTGCCAGCAGCAGCCGAGCCAGGATCTATCCTGGGCGATGCCCACTGCAGGTAACGAGTGCCTGTGTCCATACCATCAGTGTATAGAGTCATTATCACCACACCTGACTGACGTGCCATAGGGCCACTTGCCCCAATCTATACTGCAGCAGGGTGACCAGGCAGCAGATAATTAACACTTCACCACAATAAGTATAAATATTACCAACCTGCACAATACAAAGATGCATGACAATAATAATGTAAGTTACATTAGTCATTTACCTAAAACTTATTCTGGAGGTGTTTATAGAAAGTCACACTGACATGCAAAACACTACAATATGGGATCACTTTTATAGTTGGATATAAATTTATGGCAACATACATCAATCATCCACCTGTGTGCCTTTATACTAACGCTTCTGAAAGAAACAGCAGCTGCAATATCTTCAGAAGACCACCAAATTCTTTTTGGCCCCTCAAGAATATTATTTACTGAACTTGGACTAAAGTACCGAGACAAAATTTCATATAATTTTTGTGTAGTGTACAGTTTTCAGTTTTGGTGTTTATTTTTTAACTGATTTTAATTATTCTAAATGCATCACCTTCTCTTGGATTACTTAATTATTTTTAACTATAAGTTTTTCGGTTTTGAATTCACTATGTTCATTTTCTGCCACAAGTTCTTTTATTCTAAAATGTACCCAATAAAGCCATATAGTTTGTAGATGTATCGAGCATTTCAGATGTCAATCACTGCAACACAACTGTCCGTTTGTGAAGAAATAATTTCAGTTGCTTTATTAAAAATGTGAAGACCCGGCTGTAAAAGGATAGGGAGAAAAGGATAGTAATTTTCAAACTAGGGTTTTTCTGGCTCACATCACCTTTCTTTCTACTTTAACTGTGTACTAATTTTAATGGAATATCACTCGGGAGATTCAGGGCGGGAACAGCATCACATTTTATTTTATAGCACTTTAAGGGTGAGTATCGGCTTGGCACTACTGAACGTTGAGGGAAAGTTGCTGTGGGATATGAACTTCGATGATATTACCACTTGTTACTAGAAAGGAGATACCCCCAGATACAAAGTTAATTATATTATAAAAGTTTGCATTTTTAAAATACAGTAGAATCCCGCTGTAGCGAACATGGCAACTGCAAGAACACGGGTATAACGAGGTGTATTTGAGGAACCGTCAAAAAATCACAAAAATATTCCATGAAAAATTGTAATTTTACGAGATGAAACATACGGCGAGATTGTGTGAAGCAGGCTTGTGGCGGGACTCATGAATGTGTGTGCACTTTTGCTATCTGTCTGCCGTAACTCCACTCCCTCGCCCCGCGTGCTGCTCTCATGTGTCACATTCTTCCGCCCTGCCTCCTACCACCCTCTTTATCAGAACCACGCGCTTTGTTCAATAAATATAATCCTGCCCTTTCTACCTTGACCCCATTGTCATGAACCAGTTCCGCTTTTCTGTAGTCGTTCATGGCCATTGTGCTGTCAACTGTGTTTGGTTTCAAACAACTTAGCGTACGAACATTGTTAAATGAAAACAAATTCCATTTAAACCTAACAGTCCAAGCAATAGCTGGAATAGAATACAGCTACATGTTAATAGAGTTTCACCAGTTTTTTTTCCATACTGTGGCATACCAATTAAATATAGGGACACAATTACTGCTACATTTTATCGCTGTGCTATAACGAACGTAATTTTAATCCATTTTGATATAAAGTTTTCTTGAATTTTTGCTAGTTTTGAGAAAGTCTTGCACCATGCAGGTTTTGTTAGTTGAAAATGTATAATTTTCCAGTGACTACCGTATTTACTGGCATAATTCTTGTGCTGGCACAACTCACGCACCCAAATTTTATGGTGTCGAATTAGGGAAAAAAATTTTCTTTCGTATTCCATGCAGCATGTTTCTCTCAAAGAGGCATGCAATGCTATAGGCTGTTCACAGTAAAGTGAGCACTTTTGAATCCCTAGTTACTTTTTTATTTCGGCCATTTTTTAAATCCTCTAACGACTTTTTAAAATAAATATTTCCATCTAAATACCAAACACAATGTGTAGATTCCACCGCACTCGAAAGTTCATGTCTAGGGCTAAAATAAAATATATTTATTTAACATTATTACAAATGAAGGTGGTTTCAAAAGTGCTCACTTTACCATGAACAGCCTATAACGGGCCTGCGCGGCGTGCACTTTTTTCGACCATGCCAGATCACTGACACTTCAAGGTCACTGGTCCTGTTATAGATTTCTGGCTGCCGCGCCCCACGCTGCAAACATTTAAACAAAATCAGTCAAGGAGCTTATTTGTATGTGGGTGTTTTTTTTAATGTGAAAGGAATAGCTTACATTAATATTAATTTTTGTTTATTACGAATGCATAATGGGTAAATATACCAGTCAAACTGCTGCATTTAAACTTCAGGTAATTGTGCAGAGGAACACGACAAAGAATCGGGCCAAAAATACACTGTTCCTGAGTTTAACGTGCAGGTCATGTTTTCCCAATACCGAGCCGCTGTTACGATGGCAATGGCAGGCGGCCGGCAGTGGCCGGCCGCCAGAATAATTGTGTAGCGACCGACCGACAGACAGCGGCAAGCCGCCGTGTCTGGCCGCGCTGCACGGATCTAGGCGCTCGCCCAGCTACATGCACACGGCAATGTTTTCGCTGCTAGCCCCAGCACACCAGTGATTTAATTTTGAATATGTATCTTCATATCTATTAACAATAAATAAAGTGCTGTTTAAAAAAAAAAAAAAACGTATCTCCCACAGTTGGCGAGGGATTACTTACAGTAGACCCCATTTTAATTTTTACATGCACATGTATTGGCAATTTCTTGCATAATTTACACACCCTAATTTTCGGCACAAAAATTCTGTAAAAAAAAGGTGCGAGAATTATGCGTGCGGCGGAGCTGCAACGGGCGAGTTATCGCTTGCAGGGCAGTGCTTCAGCGGCAAAGTAAACAACAGCAGGAAATGCTGCATAGGCCGAGGAACTGATTGCAGGCTGAGCGGCTATACTTACGTGGCGCAATCAGATTTTACACTCATTTTCATGCAATCAGTTATCATATAACAGGACATTTTTAAGCAATTTTAGGGCGATTTTTAAGTAGTAGGCCCTATAGGGATCAAAATTGGTCTAATTCGGTGATGGCGAGGATCGAACCTGAAACAGTGACATCTCACTATAATGGTACTCTTACTGCATCACGAAGCACCTTCTTTGTGACCAAAGACCTTTTCTATTGCCGCAACACAGTGACAAACAGTGGAGCAAAAATGACAAATAATCCTATTATATTGCCATTTTGATTGTTTTAATTTTTGCATCTCTGTGGCATTCTTAAAATCTATCTCAGGATGAGATTTAAACTATTATTAGATACACTTTGAACAAGAATGCAAAACAACTATATGCAAATGTTTTAAAATTAAACGTGTTTTTATTTATTGAGGTTATTGCTTACATGTAAGTAACATGTGATTTGAGCCACAAATGCAGCACACATTAACAAAGAAGAAAAATTACCAGTGTCAGGAAATAATATGAAGCCTGGACATTAGATACATTGATACAGGTGTAAAAGAGAGAAAGAGAAATACTGTTTCATTTACAAAGGCAGCTTAATGACAGACAGAACCACCAACTTTGAAACTGTGTCACAACAAACGACTCCATTTGCAGAGCCTGCGATCAGCTAGTCTGTGAGAGGTCTGTGAATGTGCTCATGTTGGCTACACTTGCTGAAAATAGGGCATACAAACGATATCTGCAAATTTAAGATTCCAGTCAAACATTAACAACAATATTGCATTTCCAGTTACATAAGCAATTTTTAAAATACATATTTTGACCCTCCTACTTTGTACTTTTAACGAGGCATGCTATGGCCTGCTATGTCATGTTGACTACTCCGTGGTTAATACTTTTTCATGGGTGTGTATCTACATTTTGCATTTTATTCCTTCAAACTTATTTATGCAGTGACTTAGTGAAATGGATTATTACTTCGGTGCCTTGTTAGTATTTCATTATTTGCTCATGATGGCAGTGACCCAGCCATGTGCGTTTCTTTCCCTCGTGTGCAACGATTTGTGATGTGTTGAAAGTTTCCTGTATGAATCGCCTGCAGAACAGTCATTTCTTATAGCATTAATAAGTCATGTTATCTGTAATTTCTTGGTACTAGTAGTGTTACAGTATGCTGTACTTTTGTGTGTGCAAGACTATTTTTAAGGAATGCAAGGCGTGTCCAGATATGAATCTGGAGTTATTTCATTTTGGCCAAGTGTACACATTCGTAATGATTATTAAGTCAAATAAAAAATAAATTAACTATGCGTGTTTGGCACTATGACTAGTATAAGCCAACCTTCAAGCATTTCTGCATTTTAAGCATGTTGCAGCAACAGCTAAACCTGTAACTTATGTTAATGTGTCTCAGAATAATGCAAGTAAGGTACCAAATATTTTCTTCCATCAGGATACAAACACATTTTGTGGATGATTCATTCATAAATAAATTTGTAACATTAAAATTTAACAAAATAATGAAAACAGCACTAATGAAAAGGTAAAACTAAATTTAAAGATATAACTGGCAATCTTGTACACTAAGATTTGCAGTTAATAGTTTCCAGCCCCTCTCCATTTCTACATATGTTTACCAACAGACGATAACACACACATTAAATTTTCTGTGCGGGTGAATCCCGTAACCTCATTACATAGACTTAAGTAATACACACTCACTTCCACTGCAGTCTGTTGCAGGAAAAAATTAATATGGCAGAAAAAGAAGATATCTATGCTGTGTACCTTGCAACCAATGATATGGCAAATTATTGTGGTTCGAAAATAACAAATTATTTAGCACATGTGTAAAACACTGCACTAGACACCTTTTTTACATTTGAACATTGTAATTTACTATACACTTTTAAAAATAGTTTCTGCAAATATACATTTTGAATTTTGCAGCTTATGCTGCATCAGAAAATTTCATACTTTCTGGAACATGTTGGCTAGACATATAACATAGAACTCCCTCATAATATCAACATTTGGCCTAACAAACAGCATGGTTTCTATGTCAGAACAGCTGAGGTGGAAGGATACATTAGCAACACAACAACACTAGCACTACTTTCTTCAAACAGTCAAGAAAGGCCTTCATAAAGGAACAGTGAGTGTGTCTACATATTTACACAAACATACATGTGCACGCACGCATGCACACAGTGCATGTGACATCAGTGACTTCACCATAAGAAGACTAGAAGAAATGCCTACAAATAAAAAGTTGAGCTTACCATTGTAAATAGAGTTTTATGGCAAGTGAATTCAATAACTGAAATTTGACCTTGTTTTTAATTATCACTTTTTATCCCTTCAATCAAATAATTTATTTATAACATATTAATGTAGTAATTGAAATCATTAGGACGTACCTGGTGTCATCGCTGTGGATTATAAAATAACAAATAAAGAAAAAAAAACAAAACAAAAAATTTTAATAAACAGATTGGGGAGGGAGCGGCACTTTCGCATAAGCCGACAGGTCGCAATGTGGGATCCGGTCCTGCCTTTGGATTATAATCTCATCCAGACAAGGGAGTTAGCAACAGGAAGTCCGCGGTGATTCCAGAAGCCCAACGTGTAACCCAAGACATTTGATTGGCCCGGGTGGCCTTAGTGCATTGCCACTGCAACTCAGACTGGACTCTCTCTCCTCTCCTGCATCATCACTATGACCTTCACGCTGTGGAAGCAGGCAGACGTGTATAACCCCCCCCCCCCCCGTGGCACGCGAGAAAGGACCAGTGGGTGTCCCCCCTTCCCCACACCCCTCCACATGCCCCATGCCTCATCCACTTTGCCCAAGGGAAGCGGGCTGCAAACACTTCGCAGACATTCCGCTGTTTTCATTACTCGAGCTGGCAGGTACGTTGGCCTAGGGAGTGTTCCTAGTTATTTAGTGTACTGATTCTACCTTTCGTTGGCATTTCTGATTTTCTTCTTATTTAGCTAGTGCTTTTGGTTTTCATTCCTTATGTTTTGCGTGATTTTTGCCAATGTATTATGCCAGTTTTCTTTCATTTTGTACCATTTAGTTTCTCTTTTGTGTGTATAGCCATTTTGTGACATTCCTATTCATTTAACCTTTATTAGTAGCTCGGGTTAATACCATTTTCCTGTCTTCAACAGGAAAGCTAATTAACAGTACAATTCACAATATGGCATGTAGCAGAAGTGCTAGGATCTAATATTTATTTTATTTTTAAATACATTTTAAACTATTTTATCTAAATTCCCTGACCTTTCCAAAAATGTAAAATTCCCTGACTTTTCCAGATTTTCCTTGATGCTAGCCACCCTGTTCCCACCACTGCAAACTGGGTTTGATTCCCGGCAGGGTAACTTAAGACTTTTCGCATGAGGGAATAATGCAGCACTATGCTGCTGGTCTGCATGTTTTCTGGAGGATCTCCTGTTTTCCTACTCTTGCATTCCGGCGGTGCTCTATACGCACCTGGATGTTAAGAACCACCCAAATCTCTCCACTCCTTTGTTATTTAAATGCTTTTTAATATGCATCCTACAGTTGTTAGTGTGTGCTCACATGTGTACTTACACTCTTGGGGTAAATTTTCAACAATGTGATGCCTGTTATCAACCTGCTGTCCCACTGATGGGTGCTGCCTGCTGCAAGTGCACACAGCACCACCTTGACATCGCCCACGGCATACCTACAGGAAACCCATCAGCTTTCCAGAATCCCGGATGTAGCCCTGCACAGCATTGCCACAATGTTCTTGAGACGCTATCACAATCAGAGGCCTATTATGCTGCCATTGCCTCACTTCATGACAGCAGATACGAGACAAGCTCTGAGGCTAGCTCCTGGTAGCTCAGTCGTAAACTATGCATCCCTTGCCCGCCTCCCACCGCAGCTGTCTCAGCACCACGCCACCAAGACACGCCCCACATCACTGACTCGACGCCACACTCTGGGCCCCTACTACCTTTGACCCCAACTAGGGCTATGGCGACCACCAACCTGCTGCTACTAACTGTAAAACAGGAGAGCTTCTGTTTGCAGCGGACAAGCAGCCTCAAGAGGAGTGAAGGTGGGGCAGAGGGTACAATGTGTGCTGTGTCACCATCTTAGCATTTGTTCACCTCGCCACCACTGTGGAGCTACAAAGTGCCCTCTACTGGAGATCACCATCTCTAAAGTAGTGAACGGCTACCATGAAAGCTAGCGCTAGCTAGAGCAGCACGTGTGAAAAATTAATCCACCCCACTAACAAGCATTCCACCACAAGTCAAGCAGCCGTCCCATCTTCATGTCCCTAATGGGTTACCTAATGGAGTGTAATCGCTCAGGCCAGCCCTCTACATCAGAATTCATCCCCAGCCCTCAAACTGCCAGGGAAATGAATGCCATAATGGGGATGTGTGCCATCTTTATACCATATTTGTGACCTGTTTGTGTGTCTGTGAGTGAAGTGCGAGTGTGTTGTGTGCATCTTACAATTTTTTCCTCGTGTATATCAGCACCTAAAAAGGGGGTAATAGCATTAAACCTGGATTTTGCCCAGTTTACATTCAGTTACCTATACCCCTTCCACATACACGAACTCATCCAGTGTAATGATTCAATTGATTATTTTATGCTTCGTGTGTTTTGAATTTATTTTTTATTTTTTGAAGGACAATGTGAATATTTGCGTGTTTTTGTGGGAAAAGTAATGTTTACATTTTTTTAAAAAATGTTTTGCCCCTTTTTTTAAAGTTTTATGACACATTGAGATTATCGAGAAGTCGCAGTAAAACTAAACGTTGTTTAGTAAGAAAACGTGTTTAAATATGTCTTAATGTGTCTTAAGTGTACTTTGGAGGGAGAGCAAGCACCAGAGATGAGTGTATACGCAACGTCTGCAATGCGCGCATGCAAACAAAAACAAAGGTTACGTCAGCAATCGGGTGATTTTGACAGCTAAACAGCATTGACATATTCATGTTATCCATATCTCAGACAGCGCCAGATCGAATGTTGGCTGCGATTGGATACATGGATTTACGCCAAAATCTGGAAAGTGGGTTGCTAGTCTGCCTAGTTTCCTTCTTCTTGGACCAGGCTCCAACAAGAGCAGTTGGAATTAAAATTTTCTGTTCTGAAATGAAGAAATTTTGCGTTAAAAAGTTTACTAGTTGTGAAATATTGTTATAAAACTTGACAAAAAGCAGTAATGAGTCAAGGACAGATACAGAAGAGATCCAAATATGCTGGATTATTATATTCTGAGAAGCCTTGCCCAACTTACTTCTTTTTATTAGCAATGGCCAAGGGGAGGTATACAGTATACCCAGCAAATTTATTAGTACTATACAGTAAACATCTTCAATTTGAAACTGTTTTAAAAGCATTTATTTTCAAATTTTGATGTTTCGGATAATAACAGACTTACTACCCATTAGAGTACTCCGAGATATAAAGGAGTTTCACTCTCACTAGCTGGTGCTCAAAACAGAGGAATAATGAAACACTTCATAGTAACTTGGGGAAGGAACAATTTATGTGTTTGTTAAATGGGAATCTATGTATGTTGCTATGTATGTATGTATTTATGTATATGCAGACACAAGAGACTAATTTTTGCATGAGTGTGTGTGTGTATTATGAAAACAGTTTAAATTAATTAAAGTTTAATAATATTAAATTTGATGAACCGTGATTTTAGTATTGTCTTGCAAATTATAGAGATAGTACCCCACTAGACCATACAGTTTGCAGTGACATTGTTTTCAATCTCATTTAACTGGAAGCGTTCTTCACAAGTGCCAGTGAGTGGTTTATTTGTGGGAGGTAATGGAGTGGAGTTTGGAAGGACACCAATAGATTTGTAAGAGGGAACCTTATAGCACTTCACATCTTTTACACTGTATGAGTTAGTGTGGTATATACAGGTAACCCTCACAGTGATCATGACACACACTCAATTGCTTATTTCTTCAAGTTTATTATCAGTGTGTGTGTATGTCCCTTTTCAACACAAATAATAATAAATTCCCCCCCCCCCCCCCCACACACACACACAGTGAGCACTCTTAGTTCTACATTCTTGTGGCATTTTCATAATGAACAGGAGAACTGTTTCACCAGTGACATCCATCTACTTGTACCAAATTTAATACAATATTTTGCTTTTATTTTATGTTTTGTGTTTTTCTATAGTAAATAACTGTGCATTCTCACATGAGAGACTTGGCCAGACAAAGCCAAAATTAGTATTTGTGATTTCTTTTTAATGCCTCATACCAACCAACATTATTTTCTCTCTTGATTTCACTGCATAAATTTCTTTTAAAGTGTCTTGTGTACTCTGTATGTAGCTTTAGCCCTTTTAATGTGATTACTTTTGTTTTGTTAGCATGTTTGCAAGAAGTGGTGCCAGTCCACTTGTCCGAAGCAGGCTGCTGTCATGCTATAGACTGTTTATAATAAGTGGATCACTTTTGAGACCCTAGTTACTTTTTACTTTCAGCCATTTTTTATCCTTTAACCACCTTTTTGAATAAATATCTTTATGTAAATAATAAAAAGTGTGTATATTCTAGAAATAGGTCCAAACCCAATTTTGCCGATATTACAGATACCGATACTTCGTGGCTGATCCCGCCGACATTGCCGGTACAAATCATTTAATTTGTAATTTTTTTACATTGTTTCTGAGTAAATTTAAAATACCCTCTAACTTAACTTTTTGTGTTTACATTGCAGTTCAGCATTTTGGTCAGTTTATAAAAAAAAAACTTCCCTTTCTCAAACTCCGGGACACGACCTAAAACCGTAACTATTTTTGGCATTCTTAACTGGTTTTGCAATGGTAAGCAGGTGGCTAAAATCGCCAACCTCACCCAACAATTGCAAATGCAGTATTTGCCAAGAACATTAATACAAAACACAGAAGATGAATAAAGACTGCAGTGTTTATACAGACTGTGCGCATGTTCAGTGTGTAAATTACATCCATCTGCTTTATTTATACGCACTACTTACTTTCATCATATCACCAACATTTCTGGTTAGAGATGTTTGTTTATAAATAAAATACACATAGTTATAATTCTGCCACTGAACGAGCACCACAGCATTAGTGATTCAGCTCATATATCCATATTCAACCTTCCTATTAATTGATTTATGAATCATGTCATCCTGCAAATGAAATATCAATATACAATTTAGGAGCAATATATCAATACACAGTTGACGTGTACGACAATGAATGAATATTATGGGTATAAAACTTTTTTTACTAATTAATTTTAACTACCTGAAAAGCAGATACAATTTATTTTATGAATTTCACCAGGTATGGCTTATATAGAGTTAACTATGTAGCGACACCAAAGCCAGCAATACCAGTTGCCGTTTAATTTCGAATTGCCTGTTACTTAAAGATAAAAATGAAATTAAGAAAATGGTTGTTCGGTTGCAAAAATGGAATTCTTTGTTTGTGAAAACATGTCCCGCAAGTAGAGACCTGACAAAAAGGTGTTATTTTTGTCAAAAATAGCTGTTATTTTCTTGCTACAAAAATGCATGTTCTGCACGAGAATTGCTCCAATATTTAATGTGCTCTTTATAAAGACATACATAATTTGAGATATGTCACTATATTCACAAAACCTTAAATTGGGCAATGTTATTCCTATTGATATGCGGTGTTTTTTATCAATTGGTATTTCCGTGCAAAAATTAGTAACTCCCAGAGAAATATACAGTTACGGTTTAAACACAGACAACGGTTTATCATCAAAGAACATTGAAAACAAGTTCATATTTTACTTAAGATTTTGTATTCTGCCTGTCACCTGGAACAACAAACAGTGACAATGCACTGGCAAGGGCATACTGTTTTACGAAAAGAATAATGTAAACAATTTATATACAACTATAAAAGCACTGAAAAAAAAAAAAAAAAAAAAAAGAGAGAGAAATCTGCTTATACATTTTTGAACTATCGAAACTTTCAACAAGATTTTTTCATTAGGCCCGCTGACAAAACTTTCGTTTCTTCAAAACGTCTCATTTTTTACTGCATATATTTACAGAGAACGTGTATGAAAAAAATACAGTTTACAGGACGAATACAAGTTTAAAATACGTGATAAATTGATTTACAAATATATTCTACATAAGTAAATGCATATAAACACGTATTTCACTGCTCGCTTAGTAAAAACTGAAGATTTGTTTATTAAAACGTGACGATGATACGAAACAAAAGTAAACAAGCTAAGTTAGCGTGATTCCATAGATATCAGGGTGCTTAGTGGACGTGAACAATACAACGGCATGTTTTCCTAATGAAAAAACTTTTGCAGGGCTGTGAGTAGAATGTTCACTGAAAGTGACGCATCACTTGCGCTCATGTTATCTATGGTCGTAAATAAATGTGGTGGAAAGTACACATATTTCATTTAAGGCAATAAATCAAAGAAATCTACCGGCTAACATGTGCATGCATTTGTATTCGAATATCCAAAAACACAAAAAATGTCTTAAGAAGCTACTATGTGATGTAAAACAATAATAATTCGTGAAAATACTACAGGATTTTGTACAATTAGTGAATTATAGCTGAAATTCTCAAAAATTACAATTTTTAGTTTTTTACTTCAAAATTCTCGTTATTTTTAGCTTTATCGCATTGGCAAATTTTTCAGATATCTACCCACAAGATAATCAAGTGCGGTAATTTCCGTAATGACAATCATTTGATGAAATGAATTGGTTGGACCATGCCAGATTGTAACCTATACCAATTTTGGGATAGTCGGCCAATGTATCAGTATTTGTCTATGCTAGTAAATTCCATCACACACACTGAAGTTAATGTCTAAGACTAAAATAAAAGATATTTATTGACTATTATTCCAAATGAGAGGGCTCTCAAAAGTGCTCTCTTTACCAAGAATAGCCTATAATCAGTTTGAATAGGTCCGTAAAGGACTCGTGCCAAAGGCCACTTTGTATACAGATCATGTAATTTCCTATAATATTAAGCATTCTGGAACCTTTCTCGATCAATTCTATTCACCGGGATGAGGCCCCTCTCCCTCTGCAGGCTCATGTACCTAGAGGCTTCAGTCTCATTTAATTCTTTTGAGTTCCACTCTCATTTTACTGTGTATAGACCATCCACAACTGGAACAAACTTTTGAAAAATCAACCTAGGCGTAACATGTAAACCTGTTTTTTCAATTACCTGTATTCCACAAATATATAACAGTGTGATTAACTTTATTGAATAAATGAAACTTTACCTTAATATGTTCTGTACTTGTAATGTTTATTTCATATTAAATATGAATTAACAACAGCGAGAGCAGCGATGTGTTGACAACAGCTAGTAAGAAATAGTTCACAAATAAATATTGTTTTAACCTAATTTTTTGGTATGCTATTTATAAATTAAGCGTTGCCTATTAAAATATTTAGATAGCCCCAATGGCAACATATTTCACTGTTACAGTTTAAAATAACACTGCAAAATATTGTGCATAGGCCCTAGTGACACTGTGTCCCTCGTTGTAGCAAACAAAATATACATTTTTTTAAATGTTAGCAAATTTCATACTTACAGCAAAACAATGATTTTTGAATTTGTAACTGAAAAGAGAGTTTAATGTTTGAATACTTATTTTAATATATTTAGATATGATGGTGGGGCAGTTACCATCTAAAGTTGGCAGATGTGGCGAGCCATGACATGGCGTGTTGCTTTTTGCCAAATGTAGCATAAATTATACTTCAAATTACCACATCACGTTTGTAGACTATTTTTTTTAAAATCTACCTAGACAAGTTACGATATTGTGATAAATCTGTGTTTCCACGGCAGTAATAAATATACTGTTACATGTGTTTTGTTACCTGCTGTGTGTGAAAGGGTGTAGCATTGATGTGTGGTGGTCGTTATGCTGGCCGTGTGTCGTGATTTCTAATATTTGCTGTGCACTATTAATACATTTTAACTCTGAAATGTTTTTATGATAAAGTTATTTATTTACATCCACAACTGTTTATTTATCACAATGTTATACCTTTACCCTAGGTGTTTGAAACACAGTTGTGTAACGTGATTTGCCACAATCCCAACAAAATACTAAGCCCAGTCCAATCAATTTCAATAAACCTAATAAACAGTAAGTAGCAATCCATAGAAATATGAGCGGAATAAATGTTACGGTAGTCTGACTTGTGTGCATGTTCACCGCTATCTTTTAAGACTGTATGACAGAAAATATGTGACGAGTTGCATGCTTGAGTTTAATGTGTCTTTCTGTTGAACTGGTTGTTCCTTCAATTTAATATTTATTCCAACTGAGGCCATCCTTTTAAAGAAATAACCCAACACACATCAATAACAAAAGGTTAAATACTACAGTTCTTTACTCCGTAGTTGTAACCGTGTTAAATACAGTTGCGGCAAAATATTAATATGCATTACATTTAATGTGCTATGTCGTGGAAAACAAATATGTTAACAATGTAAAATAATAGTAAGAACTATCGCCAATTCAGGCATTTTTAAAACATCATAAAGCTGACTTAAATAATGTTAGAGGCCTAAACTGTGAATATTTGTATGGAATGGTTTTTGTAATACGAAAGAATTCTTCGAAAAGATGAAAACAGTAAACAATGCATTTGACAATTATAAAAGTAGAAGTCACATTTCAATGTTTATGTCTAGGTGTAGCAAAATTATACGAACACATGTACACACTAACACACTGTAGCAGACTGAACCCGCCCTTAGCTAATGCCAGTGCGTGAACCCTGCATTACACGAAGCAGATAAGCAGAACACGAGGGATTGCATCAGGCAGGAATTATTTACAGATTGGCGAGACCCCAAACAAGAATATAGGGCAGCGCGAGGCTTGTTGCGAGGTCAGACGTCAGCTAGAAGCGTGAGAGGTGTGCCGGAGCCGCAGTTGCGATATGTCGAGGGATGCAGCCTTCTGCATATTTTAAGGTGAAACGGCTCTGGTGGTATGTCGTAAGGACAATTATTAGTTAATTAACAGAGTGGCTTTGCATAACAGTATTATTAATATTAAGTATTGCTCTCCCATTTTTATATATATATATATATATATATATATATATATATATATATATATACACATATACATACACACACACACACTCTCTCTCTCTCTCTCTCTCTCTGTGTGTGTGTGTATAAAGACATTTAAGGAAAATCCTGCCTTTATATTCCACAAGCCCCTAGTCCACTCAAGGCTCATACAGCCAGGCGGAGTCGCCTGTAGTACTTTAGTACATAGTTTACATTGGTTGGAGTTTGACTCCAGTACAAAACATTGGAATGTAAACATTGATTTTGACAGATGCTAGCATGGCAGTCACATGGCAATGTTTGTTTACATTTGGCGGAAGGATATGAAACGGGTCTGCAAGTAGATATTCAGCAGGGCTCTGAAAAAGTCTGTTCCAGTCGGGAATGGACCGTAGACTGGCAACATACCATAACTGTTGTGCAGTGTAAGTGCCTCACAAGAGGGTTAATGTATAAAATTAAATAAGTGAACTGAGCAGTATATTTTCTTCATGCATCAGGCCCCTTCACTGCCTTACAGGGTGCTGCACCAATTTTGCAATATTTGCCTCCTTTTTCTTAACTACTGCTGCATAATCTGGAGCAATAACATTACAAAATCACTATATTATCTGGGCATACGAAGTGGCCAGAACAGCCTCACGTTACTGGCGCCATGAAGAGACCAAGACCCTCGATCAGTAGGCGGAACTGGACTACACCTACAACAATATTGCTGTCTACAGCCATTGGGAACTTCAGGAAGCAGCCACATAGGTGAACTGCCCACTTTCCTACATCATTCTATGCCTCCACAGCTAACTGGCACTTCTTAAATTTACAACTGATAAGTCCAAAAATCCCCATATTGTCAACAATGACCTGTCTGCTCTCCACGGCTGAAGCTACTATTCCCGTAAAGTACAAAGTAATGATTGTATAACTTTAGTGTAATATATTGTGTTTTATTCTTGTAAGCATGTGTTCTTTTTATACTCACAGTTACTTCACACTTTTCTGAAACCCTGCTAAAATCCTACTTCCCTAATGTTCCTCTGACTCATTCAAACTAAGCTTAACTAAGTCTAGAAATTTATACCAGAGGGACAACACACCAAATTTGTGCACACTGTTGTAATAATGTTTTGCATGAGAACTAGTTCTTACTAGTCGCAAAACACACGTGTTTTCTCACTGTTTGAAATTAATATTTATTATAAATGAAGTATTATAATTTATAAGTAAATCACACACGTAAAACCACAATTTAACGAAAAATTAGATAGTTTAATGTTAACAGAGGTATAAAGTGGTTATGATACATGGTATAGGCTATTCAATGTAAAATGAGCACTTTTGAAAGCCCTGCTTAGATCTACTTGTATACACACTGTGTTTTTTTGCTCCGTATGTACAATTAACGTTGCCACGGGCCTGTTTTTTTTATTTGTGTGTTAGTTCCACGACAACTGTACAATTTTTAGAAAAGTAAATATTTTACAAATGTTTTTATTCTTATACTTATATGTATTTAAAAAACCAATTTATAAAATAAACTATTTTAGTACCTATTCACAAATGTAAACTTAACACCTGTAATTCAATGCTAACACATGGAACTACTTTCTCTCCATCGTTGCCAACTTTACTAGGAGTGTGACATTCAGTGTGCCCGTTAAAATATATGCAGGCATGGACAGTGACATTTTTCCAAAGTTGATTTCAAAAGTGCTCATTTTACCATGAACATCTTTTATATGTAGGAAATAACTAATCATGGGGTGATATTCCAAAGGTTTGATTTGAAAAGTGTGAAGAAATCCTGAATATACTACATACCATCTAAGTTGTGTTGGCCAAGATCTCAAATTAAGTTTTTATGTTTATAATTTTATTTTTATTAGCAAGATGTTCACGAATGCAGCTTAGAACAAAATTATAACTACATTAACAACTGATACATTTTTGTAATTTAGAAGAACACACTCTTGTAAAACAGCACATGGTCATTTTGGGAATACTTAAACATTTTCTGATAATAACCATGAGACAGAAAATTTCATTTGCAAAATTTATAGCCACCACAACAGCCAACATATGGTGCGTTTCAGAGATAACTTTGAGTTTGTTTCTTGGCTACAGCACGCACTACAACGCTATCATTAACGTCAAATTATCTTCCAATTCTACTGTACTTTCTCACCAATTCTGTTAAGACACAAAATTAATTTGTCACTTGATTCTGCAAAGTCTCAATCATTGGCTTTTCAATTGCATCAGAACATATATGTAGCATATATAAAAGCAGATTGGAAGAATTTCACAGCTGTACCACACCTCTTATTGAGTGATACTTTACTATGTATGTTCCATGAAATGTACTGCCTGAGGTTGGGCTCAAGCGGTTTCAGAATGCCCCAGGTTAAATGTTCGGCAAGGAGGGGGTGCTGTTCTGTTAGCTGGTCAGCAGAAGACAAATACTCCATATTAACAATGTAGATATGCAATATCGTGCAACTGGGGAAAAGCCTACAAATTAAAGTTATATACCGAGCTTGATATCATCTAAAGGAACTATGGTCCATGGACAAAGCACCTACTGCTATTGCATTCATTTGAAATTTTATACTGCAAAGGCCCCATTCTTAAGTAGCCTAAATCAATAACAGTGTAGCTATTTCTGTAACTTTTATTCCAACTTTCATAAAAAAATACATAAAATTATATTAACATTATGCTAGCAACTTGGATTTTGCTGAAAAGGCAAGATACCAAACCAGCAATGAAAGAATTGCTGCCATGAATTCAGAGTTGACCCATGGGCCTTGGTATGCTCCAGGATAGTTAACCACAACTGTGACCAATGGCTTCACTGCTGCAGGGTCTTCTCCACTGCGCACAGCCTTCCTCAGCGCTGCGTAACCCTCATCATCATATAAATTCACATTGTAATCTCCACTTCTTGCCTTCTTCACCTCTTCTGTCCAACTCACCTATACATAATATAGCATTAAATAACACACACAGAAATGCTTTAAGATAAAACAGTACAGGTCTTTACTCTGCACTGAACTACCAAGTACAATAAACTCTTGCTTATTCATGCTTCCAGTTTTTGCTTTAACTGTGTAATCCTTTTGTAGAAATTAGAGCCCCTAAGTCTAGCAACTACAGTCTCATAGCTAGGTGGTGCACCATCTGAAGTGAACTAAAAATGGAGCATTTTGTTAACATGATATCCTATCTGCTCTAGGTACTAATTCTTTCTTCTGCCAAAACTATAACTAAGGAGAACCACTGCCTGATTATACTAGTCCCTGATGAAGTTCCCCAAATGTCCAATCAGATGGGATGGACTTGTCTTGGTGGTATTGTGGTTGCTTCACGTGCTGAAGCATATTTGAAAGAATTTTTATATCTGGGATGGAGCATCTGATTGTATTGTGGTACTCTGGTGAGATACATGGGGTAAAGTTTGTGCTCTGACTGAACCACAAGTGTTCTTGTTCTGGCTGACTGAGGGATCTCGCAACAAGATGAAAAGCATTGTTTGTTCAGGACCAGCTACAGGCTTTGTCCTTTGGTACAGTAAGCTAGCTTTGCACTGTCACAATGAGTGGCCTGTCTATGAGGGCTGTTCAGGAGGTTTGTGTACTGGCAGCATTGTGTCAATTCTATGGAAATGATTTTGACTATCGCCCATGAAGATAGCTTGTGGCATAACTTATTTATGTGATTAAAGCTAATATGCAATTGTTAGTTTTCAGCTCACTATAAAAGTTTAACTCCTGTGTGTATTACAATTGTGGATGAGAAGTATAATCACACTTAATAACCAGACAATATATCACTATCTAATTTTGTGTCGAGTTGTGAAAAAGTGGCCAGAAAAAGGTTGAGATGGTCAAAATGGTTATGATCAGCTGAGATGTTGGTGCCCAGCAAAGTCTGTGAAATGATCTTTTGCAAATTCATGTAAACCCTTAACACAAAAGAATAAGATTTTTTGAGTGAAAAGTACTGACACTGTGACAATAGTTCTAGTAGATACAGGGCAACAAACTACACATGGCAAAAAATTATAAAATAGTTTGTGTGTCAGCAGCAACAAATAGCATTGCGCAAGGAAAAGCTATCTTCGTATTGGTGCTGGCTTCTGGACCTGATACACCATGAAGTCCCCTGTTCTGCAGCATGTTATACGTGAACAAGTATACTCTGGATAATATGTATGTTAAGGGGTTAAGGAGTGTAATTTACAAAAAATACCTAAACTGCTTGATGAAGAGAGAGCTGAGGTTGCTATTTGGGAAAGGAAACCCACAACAGAACTACTACTGATGATGTAGACTATAAATAATGATTTCTATTTATAAAACTTTTAGAACAGGCCTTGTATAATCCTTGCTTGGAGTGGATGAAGCATCACAAGGCTTGGTAGATGCACTGCATTAAAATATCATTATAAAAAAACATGAGTGACTAATGAACATTTTAATCAAATAATGGTTCACAGTGTTCTTAAATGAATCCATAGTGATAGAGTCAGAGACTAGACTGAATGTATTTACGGGTGTGTAATATAAGCCTGTTGAAACATATTAACTGACTACGTAGTTTGATAAACAGTTATTTGAAACCTGAAGATACTGATTTTTCCATGTTCATTTATTAAAAATTAAGTTCAACTTGCCCAATACTAAGTTAAACAGGCAAAATAAGGATCCTTATTTTTTTAGATACAAATTTTGTACCATATAGACAAATGAGTCAAGTAACTTGGCCTATACAATAAGCACCTACTGTTTTAAAACATCAATAAAGAATTAAAACATACATTTTTTGTAGTCACATTTAGTACTAATATCAAATGTTATATCTTTCCTGTTAGGCTACCAACCAAAAATAATAATAATTACTTGCTGAGTAAATGGAGTTAATATAGTATTTTTCCCCTCTGCTGGTGCTAAACTTTGTAAGACTTCCGTAAGACCTTTTAACATTTTGTTTGATTTTCGACAAAATAATTTCTTGTTCACTGCAGCAATTTAGCTTGAATTCCAACAAAATTGAATCATAAGCAGCCATCCACCATGAAATGTAAATACACAACCTTAAAAAGCATCATAAACATTACCTTATTGTCAATTCGAAGTAGCTATGGTATGAATTATGTTTTTTTATGTTTAGTTATGTAAATTACACTTGTGTTGCTAAGTGGAAAACCAATTCGGGTGCACAATATCACACATTAAATTTTAAATATTTCAGCTTGCCAAATCACAAGCTTAAAAAAGGTGTTAGTTTTAAAATGTCAGCCTACAGACATTAATAACTTATTTCAGAATTTTACATAACATTTCTAGCCATGAAACACGGTTTCTCTTCAATCCAATGTACTCTGCCCCTCCCTAGAAATAGAACGTCAATTTAAATCCGAATTTTAATACGGGCGTTAATTTTCCACAAACATATTATCTAGAAGCCAGTAGAGGGAATTTTATGTTCTAAAGCTGAGCTACATCTACAAACATTGTAAGTATTTTCTGCTGAGAAAAATTAATGAGCCAGTTTCAGTTTTACCCACATAAATTATTTCTTTTGTTTGCCAAAATTTAAAGAACTGATTTGATTTTCTGTTTCTTCTCAACATAATTTTAATTGACAGCAAATTTTCCTTGGTTATCATTAATCTAACACTGCATGCTGAACAAATTAGTTTTATAGTCATGAATGCTTATTTTCACATATTCTTTTCAATTAATAAAACTTACATTTTCTGCGCTTATAAAAGTGTGTTATGCTTTGTGTAGAAGTTGTTGTAGCTAGAATTGTATCATCAAGTGATTTGCATGTTTGTCTTCCTGGTTTTCATACCAATAGTATGAAATAATGTCTTGTGTACTTGCATGCTACTTTAAAGTGTAAATGTGTCGCGTAATTTTGTCTTATGGTTTTATTTTCATGCATCACAATTACTCCAGTATCTACTTATCAGTGTTCACAATTAAAATTCTGACATTTTCTGAATTACAACTACCATTTTAAGCAAATTTTCTCACGCTGCATCAGCTAAAGGGACGCAGACTAGCGTGGTGTCATTTTCATCTCTGCTAGACACCACGCACATAGAGAAAGTAAGCAGCACAGTAGGAAGTTATTCAATCATTACTTGCATGCCCAACAATCCTTCACACATTCTACATGTAGATGGTTTTATTGGTGTTACACAAAAACATTTGATTTTCAAAACACTGAATATAATTTTTTCTACAAAACCACTGTAATTCTTATTAATAGGGGATATTTAGAAAATTGGAACAATAATACCTGGATATGTTAGATATGATTACTAGAAATCATAATTACTATGAATTTTGGAGGGGCTTCAAGTAGTTTTCTGTAAAAAAAATGTGACAAGGAGGGTGATCAAGATTGCTGCCTTTATGCTATAAAATACGTATAATTTCCATAGAATATATTTATATAGGGTCGCGGAATTGTTTTGCATGTAAGAATACAGTTTGCAACAAACATTTAATGTGTAAAATGTCATTTACATGGTATATTCATAGCGCAGTGCTGAGGTTTATACAGGTAAACAAGACAGGTATGGAGCAGTGTCGGGACATTATGTAATTCTGATGAATTACTCAAGGCTTATCTGGTCTATATTGACGAGAGACAAACGCATTACTAGTACAATAAATATAGATATCGTAAACAATAGAGAGCCTCGTTCATAGACAGGACTTATCTTTGGAGGCTATCTATACTGCCGTGTTATTTTTAATAACTTGGCAGTAGACATTTATTTTCAATACACTATGCATGACTGTGCATCCATGTTGGTTGACGTCTGATGGATTGTGGGAAATTGCTGGATGTTACTTTGTACCGGTCGCTTCAGATTTAAGAGTGATTAATCGGGTGTTTTATTGCAATTCATGTTGTTTGAAGTGTTAAATCTAATAATTGCATGAAATGACAAGTGTTTCTATGCTATTAAAAAGGTAAATTATAATATATCAATTTCCCTGATCTTTATAGCTCTCCCCACTATCGTTATATGGGTTTGTATTGCTTATTTTGGAGACCCCTCGTAAATTCGAATTCTGTGAAATTAGTAGAGTAGAATCATAACACTTTCGGAGTTCCCCCCCCCAAAAGCTTTTATTCTGCAATTTTGCCCCAGGAACACTCACTCTCAAATAATTGAATCAACTCTTAAATTAGATATTTAAAATAACGTAAAAAAATACAATACCTGGTATTTGGACTCTCCAATCCTAGCTGCGGGAACGGTCCTGCCATTGATTTCTGCATACAGAATTACACCTTTTACATTGTTTCTGCATGTTAAAGAGAATTCTGCCACGAAAGCGATACTAGTTAGGATAGTTGCGTCTTGAGTAGTATATGCAGAAGCCACAACCTCTGGTTGAGAGCAAGTGTCCGCGGAGACTGCATACACAAATGCTAAAACACATGCCACAAAAACATATGCGGCACTCATCTTCGGTCAGCTGCTTCGGCACAAGAAGTAAAGAGTTAGATTCAATCGTTCACCGCCAGGACCAGACTTCCCTATGCTTCTTCAACACCAACGGCCACGAGGCAAACTCCATACAACATGACACGTCACGTCATACAGCACACATGCCCGGAAAACAGCTGTTCAGCCATAAATTCGTGTTGCCAACATCACTATTAATTATTTTAACATTTTCCGTCCATAAAATAAATATTAGAACTAAGATGGGTGAACGACTGTTTTATATAGAAAAAAAGTGCGTTGTGCTTAAAATATGAATCAAAGTGTTTAAGAGTATTAGTTTATGACTGTCTTTACGGGTCGTGTGCGTTCTTAGCGTGTCTTAAGATACCGTAAAACGGTGGTGAAATATTGAACACCTCTACAACTTTTTTTACGGTAAGTGGTAACGCTGTATTCGGATTTAAAGGTTTTATCATTTGAGTTTAAATATCCTTTCCTGTGACGAAGTCACCAATACATTATGCAATATTGTAAAGACAAAGTTCAGGCAATTGAACAGCGGTTCTGTGAGCTTCGTAAAAATGTGTATATTTTTATGTAAATAATTATATTATTCAGGAATGCATCTTATGCACTTTTTTTTTTAATAGGCTTAAAATTTACATTAAAAGTTTATTTGAAAAAAAAAAAAAAAAAAAAAAAAAAAACTCATCAGTTTACTGTATTAAACAATGTCAATGCATATTTTTCCTTTTCACGTTATATTTGTTGATACGACGTTTATTTAGTACACCGATATTAAAATCGTCTTACGATAAAATAACGCACTTTCAACATAACCTCTGTTAGATTCTCGGCAAAAAAGGCAGCTTGAATTTAACTTTAAATTTCACCTTTTCGGAATAGTAAAGTTAAGAGTGCTTGACTTTACCTATGTCAGTTCCATTGTGTCAAGTTCCATAAGAAACAACATGTCTGAAAGTAAACGTAAAGTCAATTATTAAAGTTTACAATTCTGTAAGGGCCTAAAGTCAACAGGCCGGTTTCTCTAATCTCTTGATTCGCCCATGGCCGGGCGCTTTCCACTTGGCATTGAAAGAGATGACAGATACTGACGAGCATTCCTTTAGGTACTAATTCTGCTCATCTGTAATGGAGGAATGGTGTTATGGCGTCTGGGCTCACAACAGCAATCCTCCTCACAGAAGTGTTGCCTTCGCCTTCGACTAAGGAGGGTGCGTCTCTGCTTCTTCTGGGTGTATACGACTAATAGCTTCGCGGCACACACCCTGTACAGTGTGATCGGCCTGGAAACAGGTCATCTTGAGCCTAGCCCCTAGTGGGTCAGCAGTCATACTGTATAGCACCGATTTAGGTACTTTTCTAACAACAATTTCTCGCAATTTGCAAACAACACCACATCGAGAGTCGCTCCACACAGGGTCTACCCCTCCCCCACCGCCCTCACGGGCATGGCGGCGGGCGGGGAACCGACTGAGCCGTCATGGATGACGGGAACTGGCCCGTACTCCTTACAGTACCTCCGGGAAAACAAGCGATTTTTAGAACTGGCAAAGAGACGACCTAATCACCAAACTGTTTACGACATTTTTCCTCAAGGCATCCCCGACCACATTGACCTACTCCTGGCTACTCTTACGGAACCAACGACGCCAACAATCACCACACCAACTTCCTCCCAACCGTCAACACCGGCCGCAGGAAATGAAAAATTTGAAATGGAAACCGACTTCCAGGTAGTAAAACGAAAAGGGGACAGAACAACCACGCAGGAGAACAAGTGTCTCCATTCTGTGTCGTCTGAGGCACATACAAACACCATTCCTATACAAAATAGGTTTTCCCCGCTTAAAGAGGTAACAGAAAAAACCTCAACAGTTAACCATCCCGGCTCTTCAGGCATTTCCACCCACAAAACACAAACGGCTGCACCTGAAACACGACAGAAAAAACAAAACCAGTACACATTAGTGGTTCCTGACGCCACTAAACACAACTTACTTGTTCATAAACAGCGAGCTATTAGTAGGGACGGGTTCTCCCTTCTCCCCACAGCTCGGGGAATGCAAATCCTCACTAAAAACTTTGATTTTTTCACAGCTGCTCGCACAATGCTAGAAGCGAACTACATCCATTACTTTACTTTCTGTCAAGCTTCCGAGCTCCCACAGAAAGTCGTTTTTGACCTCCACCCCACAACCGACATTGCGGACATCAAGGCAGACCTGGAATATGCCGGTTACTCAATCCAGCACATTTATCAATTTAAAAAACGTATCCCCGACCAAACAGACCCCACCAAATTCACGTTGGAGCCGCATCGTTTTTTCTGTGTCACGGCGGCGCAGAACACTTCTCTCCCTCCTCTGCACTCTGTCACGAGAATAAATATGACAATAGTTCATCCCCGACAATACCAGAAACGGCTGACAGACGTGGCACAATGCCGCAACTGTCTCGCTTTAGAACACACCAAAAATCACTGTTCAATGCCGACAAAATGCCCTCACTGCACCGGCCTTCACCCCGAGAGTGCTTGCATAAAAAACGAAACCAACTCCAAGCCGACATGCAGTAACTGCGCAGGCGAACACACAGCTCTCTCAAAAGCCTACCCCAAGTTCCTGGACTTGGTGCAGAAAAGAACTACTGCTGCTGCTGCTGCTGCTGCGAAAATCGCACCAAAAACTGCAAAACAACCTCCTGCCCCGTCCAGGTTTACAGTCAGGACATTACAGCCCGGCAAAACGTATTCGCAGGCACTCTCTGCGTCTATTCACAAACCAGCTCCCACTCGTGACACCCCTGCAATGCCAAATACACAACCTCAGTCCCGCCCTCGCCAACGAAATTCGCCAGGAGAGATGCGAGGCGTAATGTGGGATTTCCATGAACTCATGGAATTCCTTAGAGCATGCGACTTCGCCTCGCTCATGGCACATTTCCACCCCTACATACTAAAACTCCGCAACATCACAGAAAAACATGAGAGAACCTGGCTACTTCTCGAAGCCATGGCGTCATTTGCGGCCCCCTAGCCCGTCAACTAGACCCGCATATGCCATTTTCCCCTACTCTGTACTGGAGCGACTCCGAAACACTTTACATTTACATTAATCACTATGACGAGCGAAATTAATCGCGTATATTTTCTAGTCGTACACAACTGAGCATTTTTAGTTTTGCAGCACCAATTATTTATTTAAGACGATTTAACACCTTTAATTACAACCGCTTTTAATTTATTTAAATTTTTCCGTGTCAATTAAAAGCTGTTGACGGTAAATTAACGACCATTCTGCCATCTCTCGAGCAACATCATAAGCTCCGCCCCACCAAGTTCTCTCGGCCAATCAGAGCCCTCTGGCCTATATTACTGTTTAACTTCACTCACGAGACGTGTTTTCATGGTTCTGCTTTTGAATTTTACAAGTCTAAATCATTATAAATACGGAATATAGTTCAAAACTATTTTTAAAATATAAATTCACGCCCTCAGCGCAATTATACCGCCCGATTTCATAGAAATAAGGCCCCGAAACTGGCCGGAATTTTCCGATCGGTCCGGAACAAAAATCGACAACGTTTAACAAAACCAGTTAGCGCTTGCATCGCGCCAGCCATATCGCTCTCGGACTTCCCCGAGTTAACATGTTTTACTTCACTTTTAGCCGCTCGTCACGGTACATTCAGACATGCATTTACACACCAATCAGATTATTTAACGGTTTTTAAAATTAACTCATAAGATATGAGGTAATTACTGAAACTGAAACAACTACACTGATTTAAATTTTCGCGAAACTTAAATTCACCACTTCAATATACATATCATTAATTTAATTATATAAACCCTTGCCACTCCAGTCATGGGAAAGCTACTTATATCGAAAATTTAACTTCATTTGGCTATTAACCTCCGCTTTTTATACCAAACTGTCGCTAGCTCTCTCACAGGGAGCTCGTGACAGTACTTCACAAGTCCTGAACTTTAAAATTCCGCGCTAATAAATTCAGTTAACTTCACCACTCTCTTTTATCCCGTACAGGCAGGGAAAAAGAGAGTAAAATTCAGCTATGGAAACAGTTCCCAGGCGCTACCCTGGGAATCCTGTACAAGAATGCTAGCTTTGCAGCATAAAATATGTTTGTAAGAAGCGGAGGGGGAGGGGGTTAGCTTCTCCTCGCCGCCGCAACCTAACTGACAACCAACTGGGTGGCCAAGGTCCCTCACAAGGGACCGATCTACCCCCGCGCTGAGGGAGTAGCGTCCCAGTGATGTAAAATGGCGGTGGTGTCTGGGTTGGAGACTATACTACTGGCTGAACATACTGACGCACAGGTCAGGCAGTCTCAGTAAAGCAGGCAGCGCAACATGGCGGCGATGTATAACAAGCAAGTTACATTGTTATATGCAGAAATTGCAGGTGGAAAGTGTATTTTCACATTCTATGATCCCATCATCAATTGATGAGTCTGAATCAGAAGAAAATGATAAGATAAACTATCCATCCCTGTTTACAATATGATCATTGCTGTGTTATTGCTTCTTTACTTATAGCAGATGCCATTATTCCTTCCGAAAACTGCTGACGAGTGTTCCACCTGGTTCCAGTACTGGTCAGTGCTTTCAGTACCAAGTGGAAAGTAGGAATTTACTAAAGCTTCATACACAATAGAAAACTTAAGCATATAACTTTATGTTAACTTTTCTCTCAAGAAACCACCATTACACAATAATATTTTTTAAAGTCAAGAGATCAGACAATTGAAAATCGGATCTGCGAGCTTCAAAAAATGTACATCTTGTTCTGTAAATAATTGTGATATTATTCAGGAATAAATCTAACAGGCCTTTTTTAAAAATAGGCTTAAAATTTATTTTAAAAGTTTATTACAAAAAACTAATTACTTTAAACAAATATATCAATTCATATTATTTCCTCTTTGCATAATATTCATTTGCCATTTATTTAATTTAAAAGGAGCTTTGTTTAACACACCGAGATTTAAATCTCCCTAAATTAAAATAACCCTTTCCACATAAACTTTGTTAGATTCTTGGCAAAATGGATGCTTGAGTTTGACTTCAAATTTCAACTTTTCGAAATTGTAAAGTTAAGAGTGCTTGACTCTACCTTAGATGGATCCATTCGGTCAAAATCCATAAGAAATAACATGTTGGGAAGCAAACATAATGTCAAATTTTAAAGTTTCTGATTGTGTAAGGGCCTGTAAGGTGAAGTAGACCGATCTTGCTGGCTGAGCACAACCAATCTCGGTGTCTCAAAATTGAACTGCTTTCCTGCCAACATGTCTAGCGAAAAAGACATGATTTGGATGTCGCGATGCCAGCACGGACTAGGCTCTATGCATTACAGTGATAGATTGCTGTTCTGCTGCGGCTAAGACTTATCTAGTAGCAATACTCTCCCCTTTGCTGATGCTTGTGTGCAGTCCGCTCCATTTTGCAGCAATACCAGTGCAGTACTGTTTTGGCTGGCCAATTGGCGTTGTGTCTGCATGTACATGTGTTATCCTGCACTAAAGGGATGAGGAGGGCGAGATGAGAGGGGAAGCCATTGTGCAGCATAGTGGTGTTCTTGCTCTCTCACTTCTTCCCACATTCGCTCTTTCCATTTCTCCAGGCTTTCTCCGGTTGCTGGAAGGGTGGCACGCTCCCCTACGATACTTCTGAACTCTCCCAGGAGGGGAAGTTCAAGAACTTGGAGCAGCTAGGCTGGTGACTTCCCCTTAGAATGGTTAGCCTTACTCTGCAGCTTAAAAATTGCCACCGGTAAGTTCACCACACATGAATCATGATTTTCGCCCATATAAAGATGGAGTTGAGTCTTTATCTCATAATTTCTCCTGTCCCTGGTGTTGACCTGAAGGTGGTGCACTGCAATCACGTCTTAAGAGCCACTTAGGACCGAATTCACGCCAGGTACCATCCCGTAAATTGAGAGATATTATCACTCAAAAGGATATGTGGACAACCCAAGCAAGTGAAGAATTCATTTTCTATTTCTTTGCACACTACACTGGTGCATGTCCTGGAGACAGGGCAGGCTTCTACACATGGCGATAAGAGCTCTGTTATTACTACAATGAATTCCTCCAATCACGGTGTGTGCGGGTAGAGCCCCATCAGGTGTGGGTGACAGTTTCGAAATGTTCACGTGGTTTGCATAGCTGGTGTTGTAAACAGCCAGTTAGTCTGCTTTTGGCATGATTGCACCTGTCACACATGTCCACAGAGGCATGCACCTGCATCGTAATACATGAAAAATATAAATATTTTAGCGTGTTCCTGCAGGTCTGTTCAGCGCCCGCATGGCTCAATTAATCACTAGTGTGGGCATGGGATTGGACAATGTCACTCACCGAGGCTTGAATGTAAACACGCCACATATTATTTCAATTTCTCTTGCAGGACTCAACACAATCATTGACCACGTGCCAGTCTTCACCTGTTTGCTTCACGCACATTTCTCACCATATTCCGGTAATGGGACAAGGCATTTGAGCATTAACAACTGCATTATGGACTGATATTAGTAGCAGCATGGTTGGAAGTACTGTTACTGCTTTGCATTGCATTGTTGCATTATCTGGTGTATCGCGTGGCTGCACTAAGCCAGGGGACACCCAATATGACATCCTCTCTGAGATTGTTAGAAACATAAGCTGTTGGGATGGTTTCAAAGTCTCTTAAACGAACAATAATTTCCATATTGCCTGCTATCTCGCTGCTGTGTTGGCGGGTAGCAAGGTGCACTGTTTTCTGAACTGGTTTGACTGTACTTACGTTAATAAAATCTGGATGAACATAATTATGTGATGATGCAGTATTAATGACCGCCCTGCTGTGATAGCTGTTGACATGCATGTAAATGTGGATGATATCATTTGGTATTCCAGTAATTTACAAGATGTTAAGTTGTTGCAGAGTTTGATCGATTTTTGTTGAACTGGCGCGGGTGACATCCGTCTGCCCTACACCAGCCGTGTGTTTTCCCAAGGTGAAATGAGGTTTTTTGTTATTTGGCACTGGCTCCTCGCGACGCAGATACCGATTTTTCCAGTGCAGTTCACCACACCAATAACAAGGTTTTGGAGGTGTTCGGCTGGTAAACGGCGAATGTGGCGTCTTTGTATTAGTAGTTGTTGACACTGAGATGCTACAGTTTTGGTCAGTTCATGAATCAGTGGAATTCGTACTCTGTAGCATGAATAATTTGTG
Source organism: Dryococelus australis (assembly GCA_029891345.1). Classification (NCBI taxonomy): domain Eukaryota; kingdom Metazoa; phylum Arthropoda; class Insecta; order Phasmatodea; family Phasmatidae; genus Dryococelus; species Dryococelus australis. The sequence continues at coordinate 146,595,494 of CM056993.1, forward strand.
CAAGGCCAACTAGATACTGCACTCGTTCTGTGCTTGTAAGAACCTCGAAGACATACTTGAGCGAAAATTGAGGGTGATTTGCTCCCATCAAAATTATTTTTCTCGCCACAAACTTGTAAAGCAGCTCTTTTCCTTGTTCTTCAAGAATGATTTGACTCCATGCATGAAGCAAAGTGAGTGTGCCTGCAATACAGCAATTGAATGCAGTGCAGTACTCGTTCCACGTGATGCCATAGAGAGCGACTCCGAACCACCATACCTTTGCATCACTGCTGAAGCGCTCTTCAATGCGGCTTGGCCAGTCGTCCACATTTACGTCATATTGGCTGAGATGGTTTTCACAGTCTTTTAAAATGCAACAGAGCCATCACTTACGATCCCTGCATATGCCGAAAGCATTTATAAATTTGAATACGTGGTTACAGAATGTTTCACGATGCGATGTATTTCAGGAACGCACAGTACGACAGGCGTTGCTGTGTTGTCCTTGCCTTCCACCTCTGATTTTTGCAGAAGTGATATATATTGTATGGGTGGAGCATGGTATTATCGTACCCCTTTACAACATGACCACTGGTAGGTGCGGCAAACACAATTGCGGTACACACGGACTTTTTGACATGCATGGTGTTTGCATGCTTTCTCCACAAAACAGTTGATGATGTATGCAGATATCCCCATTATTACAATGCGGTTGACACGTGACATTCTTAGCGAAATCTACTGCTGGTAGTTCGGGCTTGATGTTGGTATTGTTTTGATTATTGGGAGGCGATACTTCTGTATTACAAGCACAATCAATCTAGTTGGTATCCTAGGTTGTTCTCAACATTGCATGTTCTTACAATGAAAGCACTGCACGTTGTACATTCGGATACACCATGTACATGTGAGTGCATTGTTGTCAGTTCCTTTGCACAAACTATGATTAGCACACTTTTAAATTGTTCGCTTAAAATGAGTTGGTGAGCTTCTTTGCATTGTTTGGTATCCGGCACATGCACAGAACTTGATTGAGTCAAATACAACACACATACATAGCCTTCGGTGTGCCGGTGATGGTAAATACCAATAATCTCTCCACTATTTCTGGGTTGTGGTGCTCTAATTCTACTTGTAGCTAAGTTGCTGTGGCAGAATCATGGCAGATGCATTTGTTTCCACTCAGAAAGTTAAATGAAAATGGGTCTGGTGAAAGTGCAGGGTGCAAGCATTACCTGCACAGTGATGTATGGCTATCCATTCACAGACTGCCATTCTAAGCGACCCGAGTCGCCTACGCGATGCGGTTGTCACGAGGAGGTTGCCCTGATTGACGTCAGTTTGTTTACACTGGGCCACACAGCCTCTTGACTGACACACATGTGGTCGCGGCATGAAAGGGGTGGTCCCTGGGCGAGCCGCACGGTGTGGTTGAAGGGGGTGGCAGGTGCTACAATCCCCTCATTCTTGGACTTGCCCAAGATGGCGGTAGGGCTTGTATCATGAGCTGTGGTGATCGATGGTGGGATGCGCAGGCCTAAGATGGCTTTTCTCCCAGCACTGCTGTTGTCCCACGACGATTTTGACACCAATGTGTCATTTCTGCCTTGTATGTGGTCGCGAGGAGCAGGCACACAGAACTAGGAATACAGGAATACTTAGGACATTTACATTGATGAAATATATGACATAATACATGTAGGTATATTCTTGATGAGTATGGGAAAATGCTGAGATGAATGGCAGGCGTTGAAGTCACCAAGGCGAGTGTCAATTGGCTGCAGGTCAATTCAATGTTCCGAAAAAGGTTAAGTTTACGCGAATGAAATTTGGATAATATTTAATCACAAAAGTGGGTACCAATCGATGGCGCTTGACTTTGTCAATGGGGGGGGGGGGGGTGAAGGCAATGGACAGGTTCAATACATAATTATGGAAATTTTCCCAGAGACACCAGCTCAAGGAGAGCACAATGATTCAAGGGTTGTGTGGTCGATGGCCTCGTGGCTGTACCCCAATGGTCCTCCATCACTGGAATTATTGATGCTGCAGCAGTCGATGAGCTAAATTCCTGTTATGCCTAGTCTAGTGGGGGCTGTGGTCCTTCCCAGATGCCACTCACTCCCGAAGAGCTGTAGGCATCCCCATGCCATTATTAAAATACATAACTTAATTTATTATGTTGGTTATGTAGTCGTGACACAACCAAAGACAAATAAAGAATGCTGTATCTCACATTACTTTATTCACACATTCAACCCTATAACAGGCATGCACATGAAAGGTTCATCATTTTAGTGGGCGACAACTGAAGCAGACAAAAGGCTCTAGGCATGCATGAAATTAATACAATTATGCCCTTGGCAATGAACAAATAAACCGGGGAAATGAGGTGGCATACCCTCCAGGCAAAAAAAAAAAAACAAGCAGTGCAACACGGCAGCCACCCCACAACAAGGTCGAGACTCTACTAAGGGGTTGGTGTGGAGCCTGCTGATATTCTGGAACTCCCGCATACAGTCATGTGACTGCGATCGGTGTATTACATGAAGAATATAAATGGGATGAAATGGTCTGCTGCCGGCAAGTGAGGTCAGATGCAGTAAAAACACTTGTTAAATATAAAATATTTACAAAAAATATATAAAATGAGAAAAATTGCACTCGTGGTGTGCATAATTGCCACATAAAACCTAACCTGAAAACATGCACATGGTAGAGGTGGATGATAGCTTCGCAGGAATGTTCCTGAGTGAAACTTATTACATGAATATATGTCCAATCTCGGACATGACATGTGAAACACAGTGGATACAATATAAGATATGTAAGAAGTAATTTTATTAGGTTATGAATATTTGGCCACATGGTTGGCCATGTCTCCATTCTTTCACCTGCTATACATATATCTGGATATGGGAAAACTCTGGATCCCAATGCTTTGCTACTGTACATTTTGTTACAAGATGATAAAAATATAATAACAATATGCGCAAGAGAATTTGGGCACTTTAAGATCTAAAACAAATGTTTCTTATACTGTGTGCCATGGTTTATGTGACTACTGCATGATCTCAGGTTGTGCAGTTTGGTTGCACATCAAACACAAGGATATTCCCATCCTGAACCATACAATATGAGACTCTTAAAACTAACAAAACATTCTTACATACTTACATCAGTACTGACAAGACAAACACCTACGTACTTACATGAGGAATAGGTTACACGACAAGTGAATAAAACACATGTGCACGAGACACTCGTGTAAAGAATATGGCACTAAATAGAAAAACATTGTAAACACTGGTGAAATAATTATGGCAATATTCGTGAAAACACATCTCAGGTGCACTGGTTCACCTCGTGTACGAAACGGGAAATACTCTGACACTGAAAACTTACTAATAAAAATAAAACACAAATGACACACTACAGAAGTAAACAAATACGCTTGAAATTCACAACCCTCAAAATATACACAACGCACTGGAAAACGACATCTCATATGCACATGTGTGACATTTGCTGACATGGTACACTGTAAACATGGGGGTGGTGGGCGAATCTCCAGGTGGCACATGATAAGCCGTTTAGAGGGATGGTCGGCCGACATCACTTTCGTCTCCTGCGATTCCAATTGGCCTAGACTTAGTTGCTGATACAATCATAAACTGCAAATGTTCCCATTGTTAATTTTCCATGTGCTTATCCAGTTATTAAGTATAGTTTTTAATTCTGTGGTCTTTAATTATTAACCCACCTAAAATCACACCAAGATCACACACGACTCGTCAAGAACCACACACGAAAGTCATAAACTAATACCATTGAATACATTGAATCATATCTTAAGCACACAGAGTATTTTATCTTTTGTCAATCGTAAACCCACCTTTACCCAATAACATATAATTGCTGTTTACCAATGGCCACATGTAAAAGGCTGTGAAAATTGCACTTTTTGAGTTTCACTTACTTGTAATAAAACAAGGAATGTCTTGTAAACAATGCAAAGTTTGTTTTAGTGGTTGAAATATGACAAAATTGCGTAAATACAGTAGTTACTAGGCTGAAAATACATATTTTCTCATCTTGTCGGTAATTTAGAAAATGGTTTTCAACTGTTTTCAACAAGTACAATCATTACTCTATCCTACAACATGTGCCTAATACCTTTTTTTTTTTATTCAATATAACACCTTATGACAACTGACAATGGGGAGTACTACGAAAATAAGAGTCAAATTATAATATTTCTTTCCTGACTTTTGAGTTAAAATAACCTATTTTCTGTGTCAAACAGTGCATGCCTCTTAGGCCGGTCTTCGGATTTCTTCACTCCCTGGAAGTATAACAGTTCTGGAAGCTACTGTCCATTCCACAACATTCGAATACCATCTCGGAACTCTAAAATATATGTGTGTCACCACATTTTGACTATATAAATCATTTCGCGTTTTACATGTAACAGCTTATGAGGTCTGGACCATTAGGGGGATGGTAAGGTTATGTGGATTGGAATGTAGCTGTAAACATTGCTCGGACAGGGCGTCAGTTCACTGGTCGGTGACCTCAAGACTGAAGCAGGGGTCGTGTGGTCGATGGTCGGCGTGTCCTCTTTTGTGCAGGAGGACGCAGATGCTGTACAAAAAGGTGAAGTTAAGGTCCGGCCATGTAAAAAAACGTCCCGGACTGTGGTGCAGCTCACTCCCCAGGCGAATGTGAGTATAGGCTATGGTTCCAGATCAAAAAAAGAACTATTGCGATTACATGATTGGTGAAAAATTGTGATGGGCCTGGAGAAACTGACACGGTCGTCTGCACCACATGAGTACCGGTAGACTACTAAAGATGACTGCATGGAAGGGCTGCTGCGAGGTGAAACCTTCCCGTGTGAACCTATGAAAAAAAAAACTATGAATATATGATAAATGATTGGAATGATCCCATGTGAATAATGTTGGCACTCAGTGAATTGCATATAACACTTTTAAAAAGAATAAAATAAAACACATTACATTAAAATGTGAAATTACAAACCACGGGACCTGGTTGTCCTGGCTGTCCATCGCTCTTACTCCTTAACCTAAACTATACGTGTTTTTATTGAGTGCATATATGGTTCTAATTCTGCATGTTCTGTTCGACATTCTTCTGTGTGTGAAGTTTATGAATGTCTCTATGTTTACACTATATTCCTTTGCAACAAAACACATAAAAATACAAATTAACAAAATCACCATGCGATTGTAAAGTAAACGGAGAAAGTCCAGTGACCTGCCGTTATGGGTTAGCCGCTGGGGTTTGGACTGGTTAGCCAGTAGAAAGGTTATGTTTGTCATCATGAAACGATCACTAAAAATAACAAACACATATTTACAAAATTTCCCATGTGGAATTTAAACATAGAAACCACGTATAGTTCTTTCCACTAGTGGTGGTGATGCATGAAAATTGGCATGTATCCTTAGTTTAAAAAGACGTGAATGTCAACACTATGCAGAAACAACAACATTGACCATCTTATATACTAATGGGTGTGAATCACTCGCGCATGACACTTATCTTACTTTAAAAACAATATTTAAAAAGTCAAAATATATTTCATACTGATGTGTCACGTTCCTTACCATTAAAAACATTTTTCCAGCCAAATTCTGCATCACCGCCGCAGCAGGTCTGTGCGCTATACTGATGAGCAGAGTATGCGCCAGGTCATGGGTGCGCAATCAGGATCAGCAAGGCAGTGCAGTGCAGTGTACGGGCACCCCGGTGCACCGCGACTGGTGGTTGCCAAGGGCAACTGCAGTGGAGACTCCGCAAGGCAGAATGATACCAAAGTAGACCCCAATAATAACTGATCTAGAGAGCTTGGGGGCTACATATACTATTTATTGTTACGTGTATTAAATGATTTATCATTTTGTGTGTTTCCTTGTTCCCTAGTATTTTGTTGGGCATGGTTCCATAAATATTTCTTCATCATTAACCTAGTGCAATGTCCATTATATTTCACTTGCGTTTTTTATGTTGCATAGTGAGTTTGTAATTTTTATATAAGTTATAATTAGCAGCATGACGTGAGGCGAGAGTAGTATGTTTGTGGCAGGAAGTATTTCCATTCTGTGGTGTGTGGGTCAGCTGAGGCCCGTCCGTGCATCAGGTGGGAGAATTTATCAGCAAGTTCTTCATATAGGAGTAGTGCATGTGTTGTGAGCTCCGGCATTTCCCATGTACCGTGCTGCAATCATCATTTTTGGAATGGACATTTAACTGCAATAGACTTGAATGAATCCAGGAACATTTCTATTGTTTAGCTGCCTGGTGTGCCACTATCACTTCCTGCGGGAATAACATCTCCCTGGGAAGCTTTCATTACCGTAATCCTTATATTGTTGTCAAACGTTTTACAGCTTAACCGCAGTGGCCGGTAGTGTTAACCACCTCATTTGCATGAAAGTGTTACCCAGAGAGGAATGCTAATCGTCGAATAAATGCTGCTGTGAAATAGACAGTACGTAAGTTATTTCGACCGCCTTGTGAGCTTAAGGGGATGGGCCCTAACAATACCCACTCGCATCATGTCTTATTTTATTCAGTCTTTGTAAGTGTATATGTTTTAGCAAGTTGTCAATGTCTTACAGGCGTGTAGTTGGCAGTAACAATCCATTTACATGAGTGTTAATGGTTAGTAATTTTTTCTGCTGATATTGCTGATTGCTGATATCATGGTATGTAGTCGACCTACCAGCTACCATTTAAGAAACAACTACAACACAATCCAATCTGAAATAATAATCGATGGGGCAGAGGTCAACAGCATCATCGGCGAGAGCATTTAGTCCAGGTGGACGGCCCGCAATTCCAGGATTAGAAGAGTCAACAATGATCTTGGCATCGCCTCGACGATGCCTGGCACCTAGTCGGGTAAACCACATCCCAGACCTCACCTTCACTGCCCCAAAAACCATGTCCAACCCCTTATCAGGCTTTCCCTAGCCATCAAATTGGTTGGCCCAAGTGGGGCAACTATTCCATCACAACAATTTTCCTACCCTGGGGACAATAGACATAATCAAATCGTCGCCCCTCCGTTTGGCGAAAACTCCCGCCAAAAATTTTTCCTGCCCAAAATTTTTTTTCGCAAAGAAAAGGCATCAGCAAGGATAACTGCAACATCGGGACACCTGTGGGATGCCATTCAGATGCTAGGAAGCTTGTCAAGTGTCAACAATTGGAAAAGCGTCACCATACCTAAAACCACGCCATGCCATTTGGGAGGAGAAGAAGAGGGAAACAGCGAGAAGGAGAAACGATGGGGTGGAGGCTGCCACTACCCCATCCCCCTGAACACTTCTGAGCCAACAGCCCACTAACCCCTCGCGCACGCCACACATCAGCTGAGCATCAGGTCGATAACCTGTGTGCCACAGAATGAGTAGGCCAGCCGCGGTGCAAAAGAGGAGAGCGCTACCTCTTATCCAACCCTGCACAGCCACATCGGTTCACCTGCATCCACCACGCATGTACAAAGCATGGCTGGCAGAATGACACATAGCACCGGTGATGTGGTGCCCAGACTGTTTGCTCCACATGACAGGCAGTTCCAAATCAGATAATGAGAGCAGTGATATTTGCCAATGCCTTTGTAAAACCAGTTTTGTTGACCACCGCACCTCTGACATACACTGTCCAGTGAAAGCCAGTGACAGTGGAACAATGATGAACACCCAGTACCCTGCAATGCAAGTTAAATTGAGACTGAACAATTTCCAAATAACACGATCCCCAGGTACTGTGACAATCTTTTGTGTAATGGCCAGTGTGCCATTGTACTCAAATGCATGCAGTGTAGCACTAGCTATCATCAGGAGTACCATAAAGACAGAGAACGTAGCACAGCCGTAGGACTCGCCTTCATTTTTTTATAATTTAATATGGTAACAACAAAGTTAATTAAGGGCGTAAATCGGATGCAAACCACATCTGAAGTAACACCTCAAAATCGTTTTTTGGACTTGCTAGGAGAGTGGGACAATGACATGGCAGTAAGTGTCAATGGCAACCATTCACAAGTGATACTGGCCAGGGACGGTAATAATGTGTAGAGTTCGTTGATGCAAGGCCGAGGAGGAGAGTGCCAACAGAATAGAGGAGGAATGCTGTGTGAAGCGGAGATGCAACGCACTCCCGCCGCACATATGGCCGATGTAAACAAACCACTGCCACCCGAACCTACCTCAACTCATGCACAGTATCCATTACAACCTATCACACTGTTCTACCCGCATCCATATCAGGTGTTTTCCATACCTATCTACTCATCAGTACTGCCAACACTGCCCCAAAATTTTCCAAATTCCGCCCCATAACTCCATATCCACCTAACTGCGTGAGAAAAGTGACACACCGTCTGATGACAGTGGAAAATGCAGCATGGTGCGGAACCACCGAGTCCAAACAAACTCAACCTCCTCCAGGACCGAGCATGGCCAAGACACCATCGAAGTTCAAAATTTTGCCCACCTTTGGCAAGATGCCAAAGGAAGACCCAAAAGTGTTCCTGGAAGATTGCGTATCCCACCTCACCAGGTATGGGGTCAGCCGGGATGTATGGAAAACTGTGTCGGAGCACAACTCCACGGAGACACTTACTCCTGGTGGACCTTCTTAAAATATTATGTACTTCACTGGGAGGAGTTCCTTCGCTCATTTCAATGTGGGTTTAGAAGGTTTTTTTTACCTCTTTGCAAGCATAGAGCAGACTGGTGCTGGAAGGTCAACAATTGGCGAGTCACTTACAGCCTTCATCATACACAAAAGTCACATCTTTAAATGCTTTCACCCTTCATTATCTGCATGCTAAAGACTTATTGCATGCAGCTATTATTTTGGAGTGTAGTAAAATGGCGGCACGAGCAGTGGGAGGAAAATGTAAACAAAAACCGTCATTGCACAACACAACTTTTCTCACAATATCCCGTGCATTTAGTGCGCATTCACATGATAGAATTTTACCAGCAGGAGACGCATGAGAAAATGTGCAGGCAGGAGTAGAAATGGAATGCAGCAATGGGGTCGAGTGGTCAGAAACCACCAAGCAGAGACTCAGCAGGTAATGCCAACGATGCCCAGAGGGGGTGAAAGCGGATTACCCGCCGCAGTACCCATGCTTGTATAGTCCGAACCAACAATACCACTGTCACAACAAGTGCCCCAATAACCCATATATGTACAGCATAAAATAAGCTGCAGAACGTAAGCAACAGGGAAACGAGTTGCAGAGGTGAAGGGGCTGGATGCTTCCGACATCCTGCCCACTATAAATGGGATAAAAGGATCAAAATTAACCCCACATCCGACATTCGTTCAATAAATTAGTAGAAGTCACACACCGTTCATATGTATTTTTGTCTCTATTAATGGTCTGCTATGCCAAACCTTGATTGATAATGCAGCTTTGCACAACTTTGTACGACCACACCTTGTATGCAACCAAGATGTCATGCCTACTAGTCACATAATTCAATTGGCAACAAAAAAGCATTGCAGTGTGGCCATAGGACAGGCAGTAATGACAATTCAAGTCAGTGACATAGAAACTTGTACTTCAGTCATTGTTACGCCGGATATCTGCGAAGATACAATTTTAGGTATACATATCTTTTGAAGCAGAGCACGATTACTGAGCTGGTGATGAGACGAATTCATTTTGGTGCTAAAGAGAGGTGCACAGTGTATAACTTAGACCATTGCCCGACAGGTTGCCTACCCGAGGTAAAACTAGGGTAGTTTTACAACCAGCTCCCTCAAGAGTATCAGGCTGCATTCCAGCATGTTCTTGACAAGCGTCGTGATGTGTTTGGGAGAACTGACATATTGAAAAGAACCACCATCGCTGAGCACACAATTCCGGTCACAGGTTAAAAGTCAGTGCATACAAGTCCGCGGGGTTAATTTCTGCACCGGACACAGATATTAAAAGTGCAGATACACGAGATGCTTTATGATGTGGGTGATGGACCCCACCGAAAGTCTGTTCAATTCGGCCATTATCTTGGTGCCAAAAAAGACCGAACCTGGTGATTTTGCAATGATTTTCACCAGTTGGAATCAGGTGACATGCAGTACACTACCAGCATACATTAGCACGAAGTATTTGCTAAGTGCATTGAGACAGGCTAAAACAGGGACATCCCTAGACCTTACAAGTGGTTACTGGCAAGTACCAGTGAAGCAGAAGGATAGGCCAAAGACTGCATTTACGGCCCCGGTCGCCCTGCGATTTCAGTTCTGTGCCATGCCATTTGGCCTGAAATGTGCCCCTGTAACATTCCAGGCGATGATGGTACGAGTGCTCGAAGCCATTATTGGAGGGTATATGCTCACATATCTCGATAACATTATTATTTGGTCGAACAGTTGTCCTGGAGAGGTTAGCAATCAATAGCCTGGTGTGCTCAGTGGAGAAGTGTCATGTTGGAAAAACCAGTATCGATAAACTAGGTCATGTGATAGGTCAAGATGGGAACAGCTATCCGAAACCACGTATGTGAAAACATCTATGGGAATTTTTTGGGCTTATCAATTGGCTGTGAGGGCACACTCAGAAATTCGCGATAATAACAGCTACCTTGATGGATTTGTTTTCGCCATAGAAACACTTTCAGTGGACGGAGGAAGCGGAGAAGTCTTTCGCAGACATCAAGGCTGAATTCCGAGCATATCTTACACTCGCACACTATGACGCACGTAAGCATTTGTACATCCAAGCTGATGCCAGCCAGGAAGGAATCGGTGCAGTATTGTACACAGTTGACAACAGCGAGGAGAAACACGTCAGTGAATTTGCAAGTGCTAATCTAAAGCGGATGGAGAGACGCTATAACGTGAAAGAAAGAGAATATTTAGCAGCTATCTGGGTAGTAAAAAAAATACAGCCCGTGTCTTGAGTGTCAATGGTCCATGTTGCGCACCGACAATAATTGCTTAATAAGGTTGCATAACATGAAGGAGGCGGGAAGCAAGCTGATGAGATGGGCATTTCATTTGCAAGCCTGCGACTTTGTAGTGGAGTACGTGCCCGGAAGGGAGAACGAACTGCCAAATGCATTGTTGTGCAGACCTAACAAAGAAGTGATTGTTAGAGGTGAAGTAAAATGGGATGAGATTTTGCTGCAAGATTCACGTGACAATAGCCGAGGTTCGCATGCAGTACATGATTGTTGCTAACAAGGAGAAACTCATTAGCGAAGTATACAGTGAGGTGATTGCCGTGCAGGAAAATTGAACATTTACGTAGGGGAAGGTAATGCAATGAAGCCAGCAAGAAGTCGAAGGATGGTGAGACATAGATGGCAGACTTAAGACCTGTTCTGCTCAACAGCCTGGTAAATGGAATGTGTATGTCCCCACATCAATGAGAGCTCAGGTGCTCGCATATTCGTACAGTGGTAGAGTGGCTGGTCACCCGGTCTTTGCTATCATTTCTACTGGCCAGGCCTGAACTGACAGGAGAGAAGGTTCGTGCAAAAATGCCACCAGTGCAATGTGTTCAATACCCGTCGCTCAGACGGCAGGCAACAACAAAGACTGTGCGTACCAAAAAGGCTGTTCGAGACTGTGTATTAGAATTGCCTGTGGACGAGGGGAGGGAAACGTTTTCTTGTGGTCGTGAAGGACAATTTCTCGAGAGGGAAGGAAGCATATCGCACAAGTGGAGAACGAGCCAGCAACTTAGCAAGAGTGCTAGAAGAGCAATTTTTTCGTGTTGGGGATTTCTGCAAAACTTGCTGATCGACAATGGCACAAGGTTCACCAGCTGGAAATGATGAGAACTATTCACGTAGTGGGGTGTCAACCACGCTACAACCGCTGTGTATCACCTGAGACAATTCTTTCCGAATGCCAGAACCAAGAAATTAAAGTGCAACTATGGTCCATGTAGGTAATCAGCATGTCACGTGGGTGGACCACATACCCGCCATGTTGTATACATTATGGAGGAGGGTAAACAACGCAATGGGGAGCTCGCACACCAAGGTATTGTGAGACCGCAATCTATGACTACCCGGCGAGGCCAAATGTCCGCAGAGGAAGGAAAGCAGTGAGTTCACGAGCACAGACGGCCAGAGGAAGCAGTGTATAAGATGGTTATGTCACTTAAGTGAACATTAGGATCAATTTGCAGCAACATGTCTGCAGGTCACCATCAGACTGCCACCTGTAATCTGCATGCATGGCAAGACGTTTATGTGCGGACTCACCCTCAATCCACCTCAAAAAGAGATTTCTCTGCAGAACTAGCATCATGTGAAGGAAGTGTAGGAGAGGTGTTCGCTGTGGTTGTTCAGCTGGGTTTCGCCTGGAGACAGTGAAGCAGGCAATAGGGCAGCAGGAATGAGGAAGGAGACAGCAAGGACAGCGGGTCAAAGTACTCGTTTCATCTTCGGCGGTTTTGCCTAAGGGTACACACGCCAGCAGGCAGTGCTAGCAGCTGGAGTAGCCCACCAGGAATGGGCAACCACCAGTGAAGCATTGTGCTGCAGATCCACAGCAGTGGTACCATCTGTGATCATGCAGGCCAGTCCGCACCTGTAGCTGCTGCAAGTAACAACTGTTGCACAACATACAGTTTTATTGGGGGGGGGGGGTGTTTGACATGTGCCTTGTTCCCTTACCGCTAAGACTGTTTGTCCAGTCGAGTTCTGCACATCCTCTGCAGCAGGGCAGTGCGCTCTACTGACGAACAGAGCATTCACCAGGTCATGAGTGCGAGATCAAGATCAGCAAGGCAGTGCAGTGCAGTGTATGGACACCCCGGTGCACCGCAACTGGTTGTTGCCAAGGGCAACTTCAGTGGAGACTCTACAAGGCAGAAAGAAACTAAAGCAGACCCCAATAATAACTGATCTAGAGAGCTTGGGGGCTACATATACAATTTATTGTTACGTGTATTAAATGATATAAAAGTGTTTGTGTTTCCTTGTTCCCTAGTGTTTTGTTGGGCATGTTTACATAAATATTTCTTCATTATTCGCCTTGTGCTATATCCATTATCATTGCCTGAATTTTTATGTTGCAGAGTGTTTTATGTAATTTCTCATGTAAGTTTTAATAAGCAGTATGACATGAGGCGAAAGTTGTATGTTTGTGGCAGGAATTAGTTCCATTCGGGCGTGTGGGTCAGTCTAGGCCCACCTGTCCATCAGGTGGGAGAAGTTGTCAGCAAGTAGTATTGTACGGGAGTAGTGTGTGTGTTGTGTGGGAGTAGTGTGCAGCATTCAACATTTTTGGTATGGACATTTAACTGCAATAGACTTGAATCAATCCAGGAATATTTTGATCGTTTAGCCGGCCGGATACCACTATTAATTCCCACGGGAATAACTTCGCACGGGGAAGCTTTGAGCACCGTAATCATTATATTGTAGTGAGACGTTTTACAGCTTAACCACAGTGGCCGGTAGTATTAACCACCTCATTCGCATATAAAGTATTACCCAGAGAGGTATGTTAATTGTCGATTAAATGCTGCTGTCAAATAGACAGTAAATAAGTTATTTCGACCACCTTGTGCGCTTAAGGGGATGGGCCCCAAAAAATAACCTGCTCGCATCATGTCTTATGTCATTCAGTCTTTCCAAGTGTATGTGTTTTTGCAAATGGTCCGTGTCTTATAGCCACGTGGTTAGCCCTAATAATCCACATACGTGAGTGTTAATGTTTAGTAATTGTCCCGCCAAGATTAAGTGTCATAGTACGTAGCCGACCGATGGGGCAGAGGTCAACAGCATCATCGGCGAAGAGATTTAGTCCTGGTGGACGGCCCGCAAACCCGGGATTAGCAGAGTCAACAATCATCTTCGCATAGCCTCGACGATACCTGGCGCCTAGTCGGGTAAACCACATCCCAGGCCTCTCCCTCACCACCCCAAATAACATGTACAACCCCTTATCAGGCTTTTCCCAGCTGTGAAATTGGCTGGCCCAAGTGGGGCCATTATCCCATTATGACAATTTTCCTACCTTGGCGACAATTGACGTCGGCATTACATATTACCCTTCAAAACATGCATTGCACTGAAATTTATATTGAACATGACACTGTGTAAAGAAATGACACTGGGTCGAATTAGAAAATGAATCAGTAAGATACTGCCACACGTTCGGGCAGCCAATTAGATGGTGTGGAATGGAGTGAAAATGGCTTGGTTAAGATTATATGGGGGTGAACTTTCAGGTGAGGAAAGGTTTTGGAAAATTACCCGGTAGGAGCCATACATCGCAGTGGCGGAATCAATTTTGTTGTGTTAGAGCTGATGACCCTTGATATTCTCTGGGTGCTGTGGGCCATTCACCCGGCCCAATATTCTCATAATGCCCTGCAGTTCGCCTAGTTGTAGGCCTCATTCAGAAGTAGTTTGCGAAACGCGGGGCTCTGTGGCATCCCATTCGCAATATGGTATTGTAAATTAGTTAATACTGAATTGGGCAGAACACCCTACGGTGTGGAATATTCGGACCAACTTCACACACATAAGTAATAAAACTTTACACGTTGCAACACACACTAATTAAACATTACCATTGGAAACTGAGACGATAACACTTCCAATAAAAAGGCAGTATTGAAGAGCCTATAACCTGAAATGCCTTGCTGCATCAAATTCAAAAGTATACGTTAGTTCCATGTATCACATTTAATGGACAGAATTTGCATATCTCTCCAGTAGATTACTCGACACTTGTGCTCGGTACAAACCTGCAGCTAAGGTAAAACTGCTACAAAAAGCACTCAGTTGCAATGGTCTTATGGTGTGCTCACATTAAAAATACTCGCCAGGCAATACCATTCCTAATATGAAGAGGGGAAGTATCCCAGGCGGCTTAATAGACGAAAGAGGTTCCAGAATGATTATGCTATTGCAGAGAAGTTACCGTTAAACTGATGATGCGCCTGCCGTATAAACTGGCAGATCACTGGGCACACAGGTGGGCGAGAGCCGGCCCACTTTCCACGGAGGGATCTACTTGCATACATGCTCAAACACTTCTATTTAAAATATCTACATGGCCATAACACTGCATATAAAAATATATAAACACAACAACTCTCACCTGCCTTACAAATTACACATGAAATTACATGGACATAACACTGGTGGGGATGGAAAAAATACACTGGGATGAAACACTGCGCAAATCTATGATTCTTTGGAAACTATGGGTTTGACACCCCGTCTTTCCTTCACATATAGCCACACATCTCTTTACGTGTCCACATTCCCTTGTGATGCAAAAATAGTAATTAACAGAATGAACTGCAGGACTCTTTATGCATAACTCCATTGACAGATTCTGTAGTTGTTCTGCCTATGAGAGTGTTCGAGACACCGTAGTACGGCCTGTCCCAGCTTACTACACACACACTCCTCGTGCTGCACTACACTTCACAACACCATGGCGAACAAAAGTAGACTGCGGGTGCATGCTGTGCTGTGTAGAATGGTAGGCCTTACAAACAGACTTGGGTAGGGGACGAGTACATGCCACACACACACCCCTCGGGACAGTTTGTTGGCCGACGTCATTACCTGCAGCACTGGGGTGTCTTCTGGGTCCTCTGAGGGTGCAACAAGTAGGTCCTTCCCTGCTGAGCCGTGTTTCTGCAGTGCTCCGGTGTCCTTGCGTCGAGCTGTGCCTTGGTTGGCCAATGCACACCCACACTGGCGATACTGCGAAGGTGGAGTGAGGCAATGGACCCACTACCCTCACTAATGCCATCCCTGCTGCTGCTGCTTGCACTCCTCCACCTGTTCTTGCTGTTTTCCACTTTCCTGCTGACCTCCACCATCGTCCTGCTGCGTTGCAGTGTCCAGGTGACTGGAACGAACTGCCTCCTCCTATCGTCCTGCTTGCACTTCTCCTGCTCCATCCTCTTCACCTGATTTAACTGCTCTTGCAGTCATCATTGCCTTATGGCAGTTCCGCTTGAGGTCTTGCTGCAAGAATGGGTGCTGTGTTGTCTGTGACAGCACTTGTAAGTGCGGTAATGCCAAGCAACTGCAGGTCTTCCACCCCTTCTCTGCTACTGCCTGCTGGATGTCCTGATGTATCTTCCTCCCTCCATGCTTGCTCAGGGAGCTCGTCCTCAACCGGGCTGTCATGGGGCTTCCCAGGTCGTTCTCCCAAGTGCCCTGTTTCTGGCGAGATCGATGCTTCCCCTTTCTCCTGAAGTGCCGCTGCACCTCTCTCCTCTCCCGGCATCTCTCTCCACTCCTCCTGCTTATGCAGGCATGGCACCGCCATCACCATTGTGGGTTTAAGGGACACCGTGACCAACTTCGTCGTCGACGAAAGCCGATGTGAGCCAGATGTCGTCCCGATGCACCCTCGTTCTTCTCCAGCCCATGCAGACAGTGTAGGTGGTGGGTTCTAACTGCTATATCACGCAAAATACCCCAAATCAAGTAAATTTACTACTTTTTCAAAATTGGCCAGAAGGTTTTCATCGAAAATCAAGCAATTTCACCCCAAAAGCATGCTTTTTTTCACCGATTTTCTGCTCCCACGCCATTAAAAAAAATTCCGTATAAATAGTGAACACAAAATTTTGACTCAAATCTCATGATTTCCCTTGAATTTCAAGCAATTTTATCCTAAAATCAAGCAAATTTCTCTTTTTTTAAGCAATTTTTCAAGTTAGCAATCTAAATAAAGCAAATTTAAGACAAAATCAAATGAAAATATTAAGAAGGTTTAAATCAACAGAAATTTAAATATTTTTTAAGAGAACTCTGTATCATGCAACGACTTTCCATTTTTAATTTCTTTTAAGCCTTTATACATTATAAAAACTCCCTTCTCATTTATTAGTTTCAAAGAATTTCTATCAAGTATCTTGACATAGTGCTCTTACAATGAAATTTTAAGTTCACCATCTAGAATACAATTTTTTTTTTTTTTTTTTTACCAAACTTAGACTCATAAACCTCGAAATCTGTAGCAGTAAACCATTTATTTCTTATAGATCTTGTAGTTTGATGAATTCAAGCGAATTGTTCAACTTGTTGAGCAGAGATTCCATTTTTTGTGTTATTTACAAAGAAACAAATTATTCAAGAAAAATATTTTTTTATCCTCTCAATAAATTATTTTCTTATTAAATGAAAAATGTAAAATCAAGAAAAGCAATGTAAAAAGTGTGACGAAGTATTAAACTTTGCTTGTTTTTTTGCCACATAAACACACAAAAGATAAAATATTAACACCTGTAAGACATGTCTTCAAGAATATGTTAAAAATACATGTCTTGTAAAAAAAAAGATAAAATACTGTGTGAGTGTGGAAAATATGTTAATAGTGCATATGTCAAAGAGTATAAAAGTACTACACACAATACATAAGATATTCTAAACAAAAACCCAAAAAGGTTAATATCCGGCAAAAAATGCACAGTATGTAATGATAATAAATCATTAAAACTTTTATCTCCTAATAAAACCACTAAGGACACACACGCATCAATATACAAAAAAATTTTAAAATGAGAAATATCAACCCAATAAGAAGTTAGACAGTTGAAACAATTTCACTTATTATCAATAATTTAAAGATTTTATAGACTTCTTTTTCCCATATATTTACTATTCTTACTGATCTACGTTGTGTATAAAATTTTGAAGTCTTCAATCATTTGTTTCCATACTAGATAAACAGAAAAATGACATTGCACAATACCGCAGTTGAGTTGGGTGAGAAGGGATTGAGAGAGTTGAGATTTATAGGTAGAGATTTTAAAAATTAAATATTGGTACAAGGTTTGGAAACCTGAACTAATTTCTTTTATTATTCCATTTATTATAAATCAAAATGAAAAAGAAACTTTGCAAATTTACCATTTTCATATGCCACTATGAGATATATACAAAAAGGATAAAAGTGTATTTTAAAAAATATTTCCATTCTCTAATAATGTATTTGAAAAGCCTAGAAATAAAAACAAATGGATAACAGAATGGATAACAAATAATAATTTTTAAATTTACCATTATCAGATGCCAATATAATAAATTAAACAAGATAAAAACGAATTAAAAGTAGTATTCCCCATTTTTACTAACGTGTTTGACAGCAAAATAATTAGAAGAACCAATGAAAATTGCAGGGTTAATACATCTTTAAAAGTAAAATATCAACATATAGCATTTAAAATTCTTTTACTTAGTACAACCTGTACATTTTCTGGTTTCAGTAACAAAATAAGATATTTAAGAAAATACTTGAACATCTTATAAAATTTAAGGGGTCGAAAACCAGTATTATTTTATATATCAATTGTCATAAGCAAAAAAATAATGAAGTTGAATTATTTACATCTCAATCACCAAATTATACAACATTGAATTATGGACATATTAAAATAATTTATAAATTCATAATACAAGAAATAATTTTAAATTTTTCTGAATTTCAAAAAAGATGTTTGGGGTGGACTTTGGATAGAATAATGGGGAAACAATTAGTAATAAACGAGTATAATCCATTAAGAGGATCATCATATATTATACTACCTGAATTTATAAATATTAAAAAAACACTCATAAATGTTACAAACAATCATCAAAAATGCCTTTCTTTAGGCAATAAAATCTGCATTGTTTCCAGCAGACAGCCATTCAGATAGAGTTACCAAATACAAAAATGTTGGCCTTAATATTGATAAAGTAATAGATAAATTAGAATATCCAATTAAAATTAATGATATACCAAAAATAGGAAATCAAATTGACATATCCATAAATGTATACACTATTAAAGATGAAGGTAAGAAATCCATTGCATACTCACTAAAACTAACAGAAAATAAAAAAAGATAAGCACATAATTTACTTTGTTAAAGATACAAACTCGCATTATTGTTGGATTAAAGTTTTATCAAATTTAGTTTCAGCACAAAAAAAGATAATCATAAATTTAAAGCTTATATATGGGATAAGTGTCTTCAATTATTTTATCCTCAAGAAAAATTAAATAAACATACTGAAGATTGTTCAGAAAATGAAGCTGTAAAAATCTCTTTACTCCCAAAAGAAGAGCAAATAAAAATAATTTATATGGATGGGCAATGACGCAGCATTTACCATATGTTGGTTTAGAGTGGGTGAGCCACTCTATTAATTAATTAATTAATTAATACATTAAATGATTTAGATTATTGGAGTGAAAAAATATTAGATTTGGAGAGTGATTCTGATTATGGTTATATATTAGAAGTTGATTTAGAATAGCCACAAAAACTACATAATTTGCATATAGATCATCCATTTTGCCCAGGAAAAAGTTAGTTCCAAAGACAAATTATTCTAAATTATTAATAACTTTACATAACAAACAAAAGTATTCAATCCACTATCGCAACTTGAAACAGTGTCTAAATAATGGATTAAAATTCACTAAAATACATAGAGTATTGACGTTTGATCTGTCTGATCGGTTGAAGAAATATATTGATTTAAACACAACAATGAGAACTAATGCTAAAAATTATTTCGAAAAAGATTTTTATAAGCTCATGAATGATTCTGTGTTTGGCAAAACTATAGGAAATATTAGAAAGAGAGTTGATATAAAACTAGTATCAGATGCTGAAAAATGTGAAAAATAATTAGCAAAACCAAATTTCAAAAGAAGTACTATAGTGAATGAAAATCTTACAGCTATGCATATTAATAAAACAAATGTAAAATTTAATAAACCAATTTATGTGGGTGTGTCGATTTTTGATATTTCAAAAAAATTAATGTATGATTTCCATTATAAAGTGATGAAACCAAAATATGATGTTAAAATTGAACTATGCAGCCAAGATACCGATAGCTACATATATAACAATAAAACAGAAATGTCTTTACGAAGATATGAAGTCGATTATAGAAAAATTTGATACAATTGATTATCCAAATGATAATATCTATAACATGCCTCAAATAAATAAAAATTTATTAGGAAAAATAAAAGACGAATGTAATGGAAGCAAATAGAGTTGGCGATAGAGAAAACAAAATATCTTAAGGTGTGAAAAAATGTGTTGTCAATAAGTGAATTAATTTTGATGATTATAAGAAATGTTTGTTTGATGGAAAATTCAATATAGAACAATGAATTTGTAAAAGGAGTGAGAAACACAAAATATATATAGTCGAAGTTAGTAAAATTGTATTAAGTCATTTTGATAACAAGAGAATTATACTAGAAAATATAATTGATTCACTGCAATATGGATATCAAAATGTTTGATTTTTTTTTTATTCTCAACTAGTGGTGAAACACCGCCTGTCAAATATTCATAATTTTATTAATGAGAGGTGCGATGAGTAAGGAAAAAAAATTCAAAATCACATGGCGAATTCGGTTTTAGTGAATCACCAACACTTGGTACTATACAAAAATTATTCATCATACCTATTTCTGAAAGAAAAGTTTAATATTTTGGAGACATTAAGGCGTCCTTAAAACAGGGATACCTTTTATGTTTTCAAATAAAATAGCGAAATTTTAAACATCTTTAATTTCCAAAACAACATTGATATCAGATCCATCAAAATCAATTAGATTTCCAATTTCGTCTCTTATTTCTAAGACAATATAATTAGAAAGTTCAATACGATTAAAAAAAATTGGAAATGGGGGCTCGTAAATTATATAATATCCAAAACCAACATAGTTTTTGGTGGGAAATTAGCAATTAATCCAATTTCCAAATGATTAGATTCATCATATTTTACGATAATGCCATATGCCAAATTACAATGATTGCTGATCGTTTTATACGGATTGAAATTAGGCAATTTAGTGCTTACAAAAAATTTATCTTTTTCTATAGTCATATTTCTTTCAAAGCCAAGAACATCAGATAAGTGATCATCAAGTTTAATATGAATCTTGGTTTTGATAGATATTCTATTTTTCACATTGTCTGTTGTTATTCCAATGTTATTTTTGGAAAATTGATCTATTGAATTTATAGTTTCTTTAAACGATTCAACATCGTATTGGTCTTTGGGGATTGTGATAACTTCATTATTGTCAACGACATGAAAAAGTTTTTCAATTGTAGTTATAGTCTTTATTAGCAGTTAAAAATTTTGCCCGAAAACTAATTAATGCTATCGATTTATCTTTATGAATTATATCAAATAGAAGTTTCTTCTTAAAATATAAATATTTTTTGTTAACTTCGAAACTTTAATTTTATCCATTTTTTACAAAAATTGTTGTAATTAAATGAAAAAAAAGTCGACCAGGGTGTTGGTGTTTTAATTTCTGAGGAAACTGCCAAGAATAAGAAAGATGGTCTGTTATTGCCCGATAATATTCGCGGGTTGATTGTAGGGCCAAGCAAATGTGTGAGACCCAATTTATTCATTATTTTTATTTATAGGACAGGATAGCTAAATTTTAATAAATTACATGTTTGCTCTAAAAGTAAGAATCAACACAAATATTTTCAATTACAATATGATTTTGAAGTGATATCCAAGAAATTTAATGAACAAATACCACATTTTAGAAATAACACTGAGGAAATGAATCCTTTAGATCAATGCAAAAACAAATCTCTAATTGTATTTGATGATATTTTAGATAATCAACATATGATTCGTGAATATTTTACAAGAGGACGACACAAACATATTGATGTTTTCTATTTGCCTCAAACGTATTCCAGCATGTCTAAACAATTGGTAAGAGATAATACAATTTTTTTGTGTATATTTAGACAAGATGATACTAACTTACTGCATATTTATAATAATTTTGTTGGTGAAGATATGCCTTATTAAAAATTTTAAGAAATTTGTGCAAAATGCTGGAATGAAGATTATGGTTTTATTGCAATAGATATGAATTGAACAATTAATGATGGTAAGTATAGAAATAAAATTAAAGAGTTTATTATATTTTTTAAAATGTATGTAATTTAAGACATATATTTTTTCTTGCTATTACAAATATAATTTTTGCACTATTCAAAAAAGAGAACTAGATAAAACGTGTTATCATTTTCTTAAATAAATATGGACATGTAGAAGGTGATGTAAATTTGCTTTCAAAAATTGATAGTGAAAAGTACTAAACTTCTTTATGAATATTTCAAGAATATCACAACCATTTTTCATTTGATGGTAAACTCAATGAAAAACACTTAATTTATCAACAAGCCAAGATGTGGCATTAAAGATGCTATAATTGTAGATCTTTCATCAACAGCAAAATAGAATAAAAATTAATAAAATGGAATTTTGTATATGCAAATAAATCAATTACAAATTTAGCACAAGAGGCTTATAACAATTTGCAAAAACAAATAAATTTTAAATTTGTTTATGATAGAAATGATC
This sequence comes from Dryococelus australis, assembly GCA_029891345.1. Taxonomy (NCBI): domain Eukaryota; kingdom Metazoa; phylum Arthropoda; class Insecta; order Phasmatodea; family Phasmatidae; genus Dryococelus; species Dryococelus australis. The sequence goes on from CM056993.1 coordinate 146,617,885, forward strand.
CAGATATACTTATACCATACAAACAAGGCCTACATGATAATCATAGGTTGGACGGAGTTTGTCCTTATACATTATATCTATTTGATATTGGACTGGCTCATGCATATTTACCAAAAAATTAACAAAATATCCATGTTGAAATTCACACCAATAAGCAGAAATTTTGGTATAATGATGGTAAAAACATTCCTGAAAATAAAATTAATTTACTAACAGTTTTGATCCATGAAATAGGCCATATATTAGGTCTTCAACATACAAATGATAAAAATGCAATCAAGTACTCAATTCTCAACAATGATTTGGTTGATTTGCAGCCAGATGATATTCAAAATATTCAAAACTTTTATTGGCTACCACTACAAATAATTTTATTGAAAATAAACCAATTGATCCATACAAAAACGAATATAAAATTTTTTTTTATTATTGATGGTGAATTGTACATTTTTTATAATAAAAATGTTTGGACAAGAGTTTAGGAGACAAGAAAATAATCAATAGGCAATTTTCGATAATAAATTGGTTTCGGTTTCTTCCGAACAATTTCAACAATTTTTTATATATTCTAAAGACCATCACGCGAGTTAGTCTTGTTTGTTGATAGATAAAATTTATATGGTTGATTATACTAGTTATAATCTTATTGGTGGTTATGAAAATAAAAATTCTGTATATGGATTAGGCGATGAATATAAAATAAATGCTGTTTTTACTTCATATTCATAGTCGTATTATGCTGAAATAGATGATTGTTGTTTCCAGATAAAAAGAATGACCTAATTAGCGAGAAATTTCCTAATTTACCAAATATTATAGACTCAGATTTTAGATATACCAATGGTTTACTGTATTTTTTTAGTAACTAAACTACCATGGAATATAATGAATTTACATAAAATTGACAAAGTTGGCAAAAATAGCATTTCATTGTTTGGTATAAAGTGCGAATCCTATAATGAAATTATAAATAAATTTAAATATATTGTCAACGACTAAGAAAATTTAACTTCTTAAGAGCTATATAGTTCAATGAATTTGGTCTATATTCTTTAATATTATTTTCTTCAATATTTCGAACTTCCGAAGTTACCCATTTTTTTTAATCTCTTCCTTTTTTTTTTAGAATAAAGAACAAGTGAATATAAGCCTGATTCATTAATAAATATAGTAATGTTGCTGCATGTTTGAAGGAAGCCAATTTTTTGTGTGCCCTTTAATATTTTCAAAATGTACCTTATGTTCAATATATACATGATTTTGGACAGCATATCTTGGTTTCTATCATATGGGGAATTGGGTGTATGTAGATCACATACACTAGTCGACTTTAAAAGAGTACATGATTTTTAAATGAATTTGGGTAGTTTCAGTTTCTAGCCACAACTAAAATGGAAATGGAAATCTCAAGACTGGCTCTCTCTCTCTCTCTCTCTCTCTCTCTCTCTCTCTCTCTCTCTCTCTCTCTCTCTCTCTCTCTCTCTATTATATATATATAGTTAATATTTGTATTTCTGCATAAAGATATATTTTACTTATTTTGTTTACAAAGTTAAATTATCACCTTTGTTAACATCAAAGTGCTTGCTGTGATCTATTTTTGTATTAGTCTTGAAAATAGCAAAATTATTGTCAGAAATAAGACTATCCATTACTATTCTATAACCATAACAGTCCAGAAACAGTCTATAACAGTCCAGAAAAAAAGTACAGAAAATTTGATCATTATCTAAGTGGAAAACATTAGCCACTTTATTCCGCTCTGCATGTCAATAAAATATATGTGATTGGCTTATATTTTGTAATATAACATCTAATTTTTTATCAGAATCTTGTTAATTTTTTGAACTTTCAAATCAACAAATGTATGGCAATAATTCAAAATTACTTTGTTGAAATCTTGCAATTTATCAGTTATTTCTTTATCGAGATATCTTTTATTGGTGACAACTTTGCCATCTACAGGATCTGTCATATTATTAATACTGTGATTCTGAATAGAAACATATTCTGTCGTGTAAGATAAACTTTACTTATTTGATCTCATAAAACTGAAACAATGTAATAATATTTTGATTCTAGATATGATTTTAAATCAGAAACACTAGAGTTGTATTTCGAATCGACACAATTCTTTATGCATAATTAGAAACAATTGTTTTATATTTTGAATCTACAACAATAGTTTTATATTTTGGGACTAGATCATTTTTTTAAATCATAGTCAGAAACAATAGTATTATATTTTGAATCGGCATTTTTTAAATGTATGTTTTCCATTATTTATTCGTTTTATATAATCAGCAATAGTGTTATTGAATTGTAAATGTATATCTTCTTTTAGAGAGCAATCAGAAACAATAGTTTTATATTTCGAATCAACATCCTTTTTTAATGCATAAACTGATATATATATATATATATATATATATATATATATATATATATATATATATATATATATATATATATATATATAAGTATCTTTTATTGTTCGCATCTTTTTTTTATCTACATGTTCACCTACATTAACAAGTCTTCGCCCCAGAAAACTTACGATTTTGAAAAACCAAAACAAGTGCTTAACTCACTTTGTAAAGAAGAAACATTCTAATTGCATTTTGAATCTACAATTTTTTTTTTTTAATCTTAAGCAATAATATCAAAGTTTTTATTTAAAGATTAGATTAATGGTTTCCAAAATATATGTCATTTAATAACATAGAAATTATATCGCTATACTTAAATTCTCTCGAAAAAAGGTGTAAAACAATTAAACATAAATGTCCACAGAAAACAGAATTAAAATTCTGAACTCGATCATCATTGTAATAAACATTATTGTTTTTGAAATAATTATGTAAATAATTAGGAATATTACCACCAAAGGAATCAAAATAATAACCATTATTATTTCTTTTAAAATAGCAAACCCAATGAGTGCCAGAATTTGTTGAAATATAAAAATTAACCATAGCACACTCATTTTTGATCAGATTTTTTGGTAGTTCGTCAATCATATCAACATCTCTGAAATTTTTAATATTTATTATTTTTACTAATTTTTCAATATCGATATTGGATGATGGAGCTAAATTTTTTTTGCCTTCCTCTTTGTTTCGCAACTACACCACTACCAGCATTATTTTGCATTGCTAAATTATGTCTCTTTTGTGCTTCTAATTATTTTTTATTTTTGCTAGTTAGTTCAACGCAATTATATATTGAAGTAGCTTTTCCTGCTATAGCACCAAAGCCAGTTAAGCAGCAACTATGAGAGGAATAATGCCTACATGATGTAAACCATTGCCAGTTTTTTCTTTTAATTTTTTTTTAGTATTGACAATTGCAAGATTAGCAAGAAACCTTTGTCTTATTTTGATTTTTTTGATTTTTTGCTCAAGTTGATCTTTTGTTAAAAATGTATCAATGGGTATATCGAAAGTTAACCTTTCTATTTTAATTTGTATAAGTAAAAAATATATGTATATTCAATAAAACATTTAATTCTCCAATCTAATTTTGTTTTTGTAAACATTGTTGAAGCAACAGCAACAGAAGCCTTTTTTTTTTTCACCAATCAGAGTATTTTTATCTAACGTGGCTTCTTTTGTAAAATTTTATCATATTCATGGCTAGATTCTAAATCTTTATGATCTCTATATGCAATATCATGAAATTGATCAGCTTCTTCTTATTTATTTATTCCTGCATTTCCGCATTCTAATCTTCCATTTAATTTTGAAAATGGTCCACAATAGTTATAACCAATTTATCACACCTTTGCCATGGGGTTCAGAATTCCAAAATGAGTGCAGAATAACATTAAAAAAATTTATCAGATATGGAATTCCTTTCTGGTTATTCACAACAAAATCAGAAAATTTATTGTTTAGCATATTCATAATGTTAATTTTTTCATTATAATAATTTTTATTTCCAGCATTTTCTTCCCGCGAATAACTAATAATCTGTAGATTTATTTTCTAACATCGTCCACCCAAATATATTTTTCTTGGCAAAAAATTGTATTTTTAATACCTTCACTAGATTTAGGAGAATTTTTTTATATATTCGTGATAAATTGGTTTAATTATTTCATTATACTTCCAGCCGATACTCGAAGCTACGCTCATGGGTGGATTATAATTTTCATAGGCTGCATTTGTTAATAAAACAATTTCTGCATAAATTTTATAATCCTCATTAGTGAATTTATCTTCACCAATGGATTTATCTAAAAGACCATCCTTTTTACTTTTTGTTAAAGAATTATTCAGTCCCATTGATTAGTAATATTTTTTTTATCTTTGAAAAATACAAAATCGCTATCTATTTTTACTTTTGTATCTCCCTTTCTTAAAACTTTGCCAATCTCCTCAAAGACCAAATTTATCATTAATAACATTAAATTTTTAGAAATATATTTAGCGAGATTTATAGTAGATATACCTGCTATAGGTTGTAAATATTTTAATGGTACAATTCCCATTTGCTCTTCAAAATTAGGAGATTCTCGTTCTGCAAATAATTCTTTTTCATATGATGGTTCTTCTGGTTTTGGTGGATAATAATTTTTTTTTTGCAGCAACAGGTACTAGTGCTGTTATTAAATTTTTATTTTCTTCACTTACTTGTTCTACTTTTTTGCCAATATTTTATAATTCACGAATTAATGATAGATCTTTTTTCTTGTTTTATTTTTCATATTCTACCTCATGATTTTTAAAAACTAATGTCTATATTTCTCGATGAGCTATTTCACACGATGAACTCCCTCTGAATACTTTTTTTTAAACTTATGAATGAGTTATAAAAGCATTGAGAGTTTTGAAAGACAAACTTCCCACTAAGTGATCAAACAACAGAGAATTTAAATATTTACAATAAGATAATCGAGTTTAATAATCCCATAGGAGATGGCTTTTCTTTTCCAAATAATCTTATGTTTTGGAAGAATATCACCTACTAAAAAGAGACAAAACTGGAGATGAGGCAAAATACGAAAAATTAGATAATATTGAGGTTTGTTCTAACTTTTTTCCATTTCAGTTTTCTAGAGTAGAAATTTCAAGACATGGATATATTATTGAGGCTATTGATAATCCAGGAATAACTCCCACAATGATGAATATTTTGCCAAGATCACCAAGTGAATAAAACTGAATAGAGTCTGCTGGCATTGATAGTAAATTTCGAGTAAAATCTGTTCATAGTGATAGAATAAATGAAATAATGTATCCATTATGATATTTGTTTGGCTGTATTTGCGATAATAATGACATTTACTGGAAAGGTGGTTATAAAATCACTTTTTTTTTAGAAATTCATCTGATAACAATTGTTAACTTGTTTATGAAACTATAAAAACAGATGTTTCGATTGACAAAATATATGCTGAACAAAGTGAAACTATTATTAAAAATTAGAAATTTTTGTGGCCTATTGTTGAATACGAAGCTAACATATCAATTGCAATTAAAGAAGAAAATATATAAAAATTCTAAAATTCATATTGGTTTTAAGTATTGACAATTTTAAGAAAAAGATTTTCCTGTTCGGATAACTGTTTTTAACTTTGATATAAAAGATCAGCTTAATAATTTGCAATATAATGTCTGATTTTGTAATTGTGGGTTTCCAAACTAATAGAAAAAATCGCGCTGAGCAATATGTGCATGCTTCAATGTTAATCATTGTAAGGAGAGAAACACTTTTCATAAAAATGGAAAAAATGAAATTTTTCCAAAAGAAAATTGGAATATAGATATTGAAAATTATCTTTGTCTTAATATATTTCTTGTTTTTAATGGTTCTAGAAATTGTAGAATAAAATTAGATACTGTATATAGAAATAATGAACTTTATAATAAGCCAACTACAAACTATCATGACGATATAAATTATTATTAATTTTGGGGACAAATACCTTTATATGTTACTGACTGCCTATATAGAAAAACTGCAGTAGTTAAAGATAAAAAATATATATAAAATTAGTGTAGATAAAAAAAAGCAGTTGAGGCAGGTACAATTTGTAATGTTGTTTTAATTAGCCAACGAAATTTAACATATGATTATTTAAAAAAAAAATCACTGAAGATATATAAATTTTTAATTTTATTAAATGGATAATGTAAATAATTTTCCAGAAGCAAGAAATTGTTTCGATATTTTAATACAAATTTAAGACTCATATTTGTGTGGTAACATTTAAAAGTTTTATGAATTTTTTATCAAATAAAAATAATATTTCTAATTAAAATTTTCTCATAGTATCTCACTTTTATAAAAGATATGTGAAGTTTTAAATATTTTAAATGGATAAAATTATAGAAATTTTAGAACTTTGGGATAATGGATATGAAATTATAAAAATAGCAACTTCCATTGATAAAGAATTGGGCCTTGTTAATTTCAAAATTGTTTTAAATATCAATAAAAATGATCTCAGATAAGTTAAATTTCTGATTTTAAAGACGATATTAATGATTTTGATTGCTGTGATGATTTTGTGTATAGAATCAGTAATGGTTATGCTTCAGATTTTTACTTATTTTGCTTTATTTAAATTGCTCACTTGCAAAATTGCTATTTCTAGAAAGCGTAAACAATTGCTTGAATAGCGAGAAATTTGCTTGATTTTGGTGTGAAATTGTTTGAAATTCGAGGAAAAATAATAAAATTGGGTCAAAATTTTGTGTTTACTATTTATGCAGAATTTTTGAGGGGGGGGGGGGTGAAATTCGGTGAAAAAAGCTTGTTTTTGGGGTGAAATTGCTTGATTTTGTCGTAAAATTGCTTAATTTTCGATGAAAATTGCTTATCTTTTTTATTGAAAATCCTGCTGGGGCATTTTTGAAAAAGAGGTCAATTTACTTGTTTTTTAGAATACTTAATTCCTTAAATTTCAAACCATGATTTTGGAGCAAAGAACCTTGATTTTGGAGCAAATAACCACGATTTTCGATTAAAATGTGGGGTGGTCCAGAACCCCCATTGTATATCTACTCGTGTTCTACACAGAAATCAAATGCCTGCAAACATAACGCCCACCACATTAACTTGCTGTGTGCCTTTCGCATGTTATGCAACCAAAGTAAACAACGGTTGTATGTGTATAAATCATATCGCTCATATTCTAGATACACAGTATCTTTTCACAGCCCAGATCACTGCAAGACATTCGAGTTCGTTAACATAGTAACGCCACTCGGTCTGGCCTATCTTGGCGCTGGCGAAGTCAGTTTCGTGCCTCTATCTGCTGTCATTTTCTTGGTACACTAGTGCTCCTACTCCTTTGCTTGCATCAGTTTGTAGGTGCAAGTGCCTGCTCGCGCCGTACCTGGCAAGTGTCGGGCGTGAATGAATTTTCTGCTTAATTTCTTTGAATGTTTTTTCAGCTTCTGTTGACCACTAAAACTGGTTCTGAGGTGAAAAAATTTTCTTAACTGTTTTCGGGTTTTCGATCGTGGGTACTCTTCAAAAAATTTTAACTGGTCCGGTTTTTGCTTGTTCCCCTACGCATCAATCACATGCCCCAAAAAGTCAATGCTGGTCTTGCCGAAGTGACACTTCCCCACGGCACATGTGAGGCCATTTATAGAAAGTCGTTCCAACATAACCGATAAATGGTGCAGATGTTCTTCCCACATATTGGACCATACAACGACATCATCCAGGTTTACCATGGCATGCTCCTCTATTAGGACATTCAGTACACGAACCATCATTAACTAGAAGGTCGCTGGCATGAATTAATAGCCTAAAGGAACTGGCGCAGAGGTGAAACCGGTGTCCCTCTAGCGCGGTATAAGCTGTTTTTTCACGGTCCTCCATTTTGACTGGCACTTGCCTATGCTCATTTTTAAGCCTGGCGTAATGAACTTACTGCTTCTTTCACACTTTTGTAAGGCAGCAGAGAACTCTTTGTTACTTGATTAAGTGATCGAAAGTCTACACAAAAATGCCAAGTCCCATCTTTTTTTAGCACGAAGGTTATTGCAGAAGTATACATGCTATCTGTAGGCGCAATAATTCCAATGTTTAACATTTCTTGTATTTGCTGCTTTATTATTTTGGCCTGGTGCGGTAGGTAACTATGTGGTGGCGTACAAACTGGTTCTTCACTTAGGAGAATTGCATGCTCAACAAAAGCGGTACGGCTAAGTACATCCTGCGTACCAAATATGCCTCGGCGCTCGTTAATTAAGGTCTGGAATGCGACCTGATGTTCGGACGGAATCTCATAATCAAGGTAGCCTACCATGTCGATCGGAAGTTTCTCAGCTGGTTTCCTGTCCAGATTATACATCGTTCGTCTTTCCTTTTACCCAAAATGAATCCTGTGTGCCGCAAGCTCAACAATCGTATTTTGTTATGATAACCATGGAATTCCTAAAATTATGTCTTCCCAGATTTCAGGAGTGACAATGGTCATAGTTCGCGTTTTAATGTATATAACACTGACAGGAATTTTTGCTTGGCCCAAAGCTGTATCTATTATTTTGATTTTCAGTTGTGCATCAGATTATATAATTAACAGGTGTTACTTCGATAATAACAAACTGCTGGCATACTAGATTGCGTGAATTGCCAGTATCTTCTTAGGCTTGGCATCTATAGCAAATCATGTTTACAAGATTGCAGATAAATTGCTGTTCACTAATAATGACCTGTTGTAACAATACTTGCTGTGGTGTCGCTCCCGGTGATCTGAATTACGGGTCCGGGGTGGTAGGAATGTCCGGCCCCTTCACTTCTGTGTCCTGTTTCCCTTCTGTTTAGATGTGACCTCATTTATGTGCTCCATATGTGGGTTGATCGGGCACTTGTTATGCCAGTGGAATGCTAGCGTGAGACAATAACGACACAGATGTCGTGGCAGTTGATTTGGGTCTCAAGCATGTGTTTGCACTCCCACACTGTGGATTGCACCTTGCACCTCCTACCTCCTACCACTCGCAAACTGCGGCCTGTTTACCTGCGGAAGACTTGCGAACATTTGCTTTGGTTGTTCGAACTGTTTCTGTGGTGGCACTTACACATTCTCAACTATTGCGCTACCCCTCATGCCCTTTTGTTCGTGGTGCAATCGCACTACCCCGGAGTCGCGATGCGGTTGCATTCCTGCAGTATTGTGGCGTGCATGATGCCCTCGGCTGTCCCATTCCACAATGGTATAAGTGCAGCAGGGAACTCGGATTTCGCAGTATCTGCGATCACTTACGGAATTTCTTTTTACGGCAACTGCGAATGTATCCGGCGAATGAGATGCATCTTGTGGGTAATGAATGCTGTCAGCAGTTCGTAAGGCTGTTGTTACTCCAAGGTAAGACGTATCTGTGCCTGTCATTAGCTGAACACTCCTCTGAAATGACTTTGAAAAGCGCTGCAAAATTCTTGCCATTGACGCTCGTAGTCGTTTAGAGAATGCCACCAGGACAGTGCGTCTTCTTGAAGCTGCACACTGATGCAGCTAGCCCACTCCTCCTGACTGACAACATATCTGGTAAGCCTGTTTGCACAGTCTTCCAAAAAGGCAGTGGGGTCCTCTGACGATGTTACTGCAAAATTGAGCAATACCTCAAATCTGCTGGGCATCTTCGCATATGTCTGTTCTGATGGCAATGCATGGTGTGTGTGCTCGGTGGTTTTTCCTTCCTTCGCCAGCCCTGATGTTGTTCTCGGTGTGATGCTGTTTCTTCAACTTGCTGTCCCATATACTGTGTCAATGACTGTATTGTTGGGTATGGTATGGTTAAGGGGGATAGAATTGATGGGAACATGGGCATAGGGTACATCATGGATACTGGTGGAAAATAAGTATTAATATATAGGCATGGTAAAGCAGTTGCATTAAGTTGTGGCAACGATGCTTACAAAAGCAGCTGATGGATTCCTCTGCTCACCATGTGTGTATGGTTTACGTGTGGGTGTTGCGCCCTTTCCTGCATCTCCGCTGCATATACAAGGTGTTCCTCTCCCATGACCTGTGCTGTATCTCCTTGTTTCTCCTCTTTTTTATCATGTTGGTATCGACAAATCCTAGACCTCAGAACATTCACCAAGTCATGCCAACAGCGACGTCAAGAATGCAACAATAGTACAGCGCAGCACCAGAGTCGACGAAACAGTGCCATGTGAATGTTATGTGTCAAGTGCAAGGTCGTGTTGAAGGTGTAATTAGGGTTATGTCAGTTGTTAGGGAGTGTACAATATATGTTTATTTTTGTATTCGTACATCATTATGCTACAATGCCACACATGTTAGTGTAAATGTCAAATGTTCTTATGCCATAAGTGCTAATGTTCTGCATCGTGCTTCAGTGTGCACAAGTATGCAAAGTTAGATTATCACACTGCCAGGTACATACTAATTAGAATACCATTGTACATATCTCAGGCCGAATGCCACATGCATTTGTTTACACTTAGTGTTTACATTTTGAGGGTCAATGTTTATGTAGTGCTGTATGTTATGTATGTTTTATTTTCCCATATTACCTATATCACGTAAGTACGAGAGACAAATTTTCTCTTTGTATTTTATTATTATTGATTTAGTGTTTTGAGTGTAATCTTGCATGTCCGTAATTATTAAGGTGTTGAGAGCTCATGCGCTAGAGGCGCTATTTTGTTCATTTACTTGAACGGCCACAGACGAGGCTATTATGACACGTACACGTCTCTAATATTGCTTATGATTATTAACATAACATTTAAGTATTGCAAACCATTATTTTATATTTTTAAAGTGTGTTCGACAAATACTGGCAGTATTGAAATACTGGACTTCCCTACCATATTTCAAAACGACGCATCAAAGTGGACCGGTGCACACAGCCACATGGTAAATACTCACTTTAAAACTGTAAAAGTATTTTTAAACTCTTTTTTATGCAGATTAGTGTGTTCTCACATATTTTGCCACGAACAAAAATGTTTTGGTGTAGTTTGTTGATACGTACATCGCATCGCCATTGTAGAACCCATTTCGTTTAATTTATTGTGTTTCACCTTATGTAAAATTCTTTCTCGTGATGTTTGGGCGGGAGCATCGGCCAGTGAGAGACCTCCACTCCAAACGAGAGGGGAGTAGTGTCTTCGACCTCGTGAGAGTACCACCATGCTGTGGTGCTCCGGGCACTTCATCTTTGTTCATTAACAATCATGTAATTGGGTTTAATTCCCTTTAATACACCAGAAACTTTTGTTTATTACTTGCCTGGAGTACTTAGTCTCTCACCCTCTCTTCGTCTTTTACACGACCAAGATGAAATGTACAACATAAGTTCATAGGCCCTGCTGCCATTTTACCTATGTAATAGCCCACCTGGCTCGAATGGCGCCATGTAAATTTCAGTGCCCTGTTAGGGAAGTACTTATAATAAATACCTACTGATGAGATGTCGACGTGTTTATTGTGAATAACCTCCTAACGGTTACTTAACCTTTTCGTAATTTGGTATTGACCACATGTCTTTAATAATAGTGTTGGGTAGCCAAAATAACCCTTTGGGAGTGAACTGGTGTATCAGGGGGGCCAACATCACTGACTAGACAAGGCAATTGAAATGTATTTTATGGCTGGCAGAAAGGTATTCCAACTAGCAAACAGCATTTCCAATCCACCACACCTCATTTACCCCCATTATCAACGCGAATAACATGCATAGCGTCAAGTTGCACCACATCTAGTCGCCTAATCTTTCCCACAAACTTTCCCAACAACAGCCTACTTGAATTTTATACATGTATCGACCTTGTGCATCATTCCTGGCAACCTGCATTCTGAATCACCATTGTGTACACCACATGAGACCATTTGGGTGTACGTATCTCATTTTCCTTTCAGCTTTGCTCACCATTCCCACTATTTGTGCAGTTTCTTCTTATGCAACAATAAGAAGGGTTTAAAGGAATGTGGAAAATCTATGAGGAAAAGCCAGAAGAAACCAAATGGAAAAGTGAGCTAAAACAAGGATTGCCATCCGCCATCTTTAAACCCACCTCATTACCATGCAAACAGCTTGGTGATGTAGGCAGACCATTTTGAGACTCTGCATCAATGAGGGGAAGCAACCACCTGCACGCCTTCCACCCCTCCATCCAGGCTGCGATGTGCCTGCAGACAACCACCACTACCATGCCGCCCATATGATTGTAAGTCGCGAGACATGGACACATGGCCCGATAGAAGAATCAAGATGCTGTCACTTCATCAACCGCATCACGCACCCGATCAAGGACATTTTGCTCTATAGAGCACTATTGGGAAAGCAGCTTCCCTATGGGCCTGGTGATTACGAACGACTGTACCACTAGATCCGAATAACACCTGCATCTGTCAAGATCCCACCACCATGCAGCACATGCGACAAGGAATCGAGAAGACGAACCAAGAACTCTACAACAGTGAGCTAGCTCACATTAGCATGGGGAAAACTAAGGGGATATTGAACCATTGCTTGAAACCACAATGAGCCAGGTGTTTTTGTCAAACTGATGTGCCCACCATCGCTATGTACATGTCCTTTACTGCCCACAGACAGAGAACCAGCGGGAACGCTAATAGGAAAATACTGTGGAAATGTGCCCACTACAACTAGAAACACAGAAACAGAACCGACAATTGGCATGTGTCAGTTCCAAACATGTCTACCATGAAAGTTGCATCATGCCGTGGGAATGGGCAACAAAGAGGACTGCTCACGACATGGATTGCTCCCACTGTGTACTTGAACAACATAGTCCACATCCGGACCCGCCAACACATCTGAGGGCTGAAGAGAAAGCTGGTCAGACGTATCTGACACAGATGCAATACCATCAAGAAAACCGATGTGAAGTACTGCGCAATGTTGTGGATGACTACCCGTTCCAACCCCCACAATTGGTACTACTGCATCTGCCACAGCATTCGACACCGACATAACTTCTGCAAACAGCACCTACAACAGCCTGATACACACCCCAGCCACTCGTGACAGAGTATGTAAACAATCACCAATGTTGCCAACCACACCCGGTGACACCAACCCGATTCCAATCACTACCAACCTATGCAGGTACAGCAGGTAAAGACCCCAGAGCTATTATGCAGGACTACGAACAGCATTTGAGTAGATATCGGGTTGATCAGGAAGATTGGCCGTATTGTATAGGAGAGAGATTCTCAGTAGACGTGAAGACATGGTGTCATGGTAGATCCCATTATGGGTTAACGTGGAAGGAATCCCTGAGGAACTTTAAATGCAGGTTCACCACAACGTTCACCTCACTATGCGCACAAAGTCAGACCAATATGAAAGAACAAATGGAAGAGTCACTCTACGATTTCGCCACCAACAAAATAAAGTTAATACTAACATATCGTCCTGAACTTTCACTTCAAAATGTGTTGGAGGTAGTGGTAAGATCAGCTAGGAAGGAGCATCGCCCAGTTTTAGCTTTCGCCATCCACACAACAGAACAAGAATTTCTTCAAACCATACTTCTATTGGATGCGAACAGTACCGCAGCACCAGATAACAAGCTCAATCCACCACCACCGTGGCAAGACACAATTGTAAACAAAGAATCCTTGCCGTGGAATAAATGGTAACAAGAGATCCTGAAAATGTGGCAGCCCCAGCCAAAACAACAACTTCTCAGCCTAGGGTGAACGAATCGAATCAACACAACACAACTGCCTCGAGATTTACGAACAGTAAACAACCAACTCGTCGACCTTGTTGGTGGGATAACGGACCACACTGGGACGAGTGTCCGACATGGATCGACTTTCTACGTGGATCAACAACACAACACCGACCACCGCCGAGAAATGGAATACGAGGGTAGGGCAGTCGGACGCCACCCACCCCAGGCCGTTACAACAACAACAGAATGCAACCCGCAACACACTAGGCCAGCCTACATGTGAAACTAACAATTTCATATGCATCCTGTTCCAAGTGTATGATATTCCTTGCAGAGCATTAGTAAACACAACTGCATCTCATAATTTTGTTATCTCTAGTTACAACGATCCAGCATAAATCCAGAAAAATAAACAAGCAATTCAATTAACCGCACTTCAACACACAGGCGATGTTATTAGCGAAGCGAAAGTGACGACAAAAATACGGGACATTACAACAACAACAGCCTTTGTCACCCCCAACATCGGGGAAGATGTTATCCTGGGTATTCCCTGGATGGTGGAACTTTCCAGGAATTGATTGTCTAGGTCCTGGATAGTTTGATTAGCACTTGCACATTGGTGCTGAACAAACCCGTCATAATATTTTGAAACATTTTCACTGGCCAGGAGTTTTAGTTGACGTTCATACCTTTGTATGCGACTGTACAGCCGGCAACAGATTCAAGAGCCGACACATGGATGGTGCACAGCAACAGCAAACCCCGCACTCCAAAAGAACAGTTCGAGATGGTAGCCTTGGATTTAATGTGTCCGTATCCTCGCACCTCGACAGGTAAGCAGTTCATTGCAGTGGTAACCGACTTGGTTTTCAGGTGGGTTGAGGCATTTCCTGTGTCCAGCGCCTGTACATGCACAGTGGGAAAAGTGGTAGACAATGAGATTTTTCCATATTGGCGATACCCTCATACAGTATTGAGTGACAACAGCACACAATTATCTGGCCGAATATGTAGAAACATGTGCGAGAAATGGGGTGTGCGCCACATAAAAAAACAGCTGTTTATCACCCACATGCAAACCCGACTGAAAGACACAATCAGGAATTGAAGCCCCAGCTGCATTGACACGTGGGTGAAAATCATGACTCGTGGGCGGAACAACTCACTTCTGCTCTCTTCACCATAAGAATGTTTGTAATTCAGGCCACAGAGATGACGCCAGACAAGCTGCTCCAGGGCCGTGATGTGACGCATCCAGGCGAATTCACGAGAAGAGCAAGAGATCACGCCAGCTTCGCAGAACAAGGAGAAGAGAGAGAAAGGTAGAGAGGAGAGGTGCGCATGTGCAGTGAGAGAAGTGCGGGAAAACCAACGGCACTACATCATGCAATGAAAGCCGGTCTCATCCCAATCCCCACCACAATTCCAGCCGATTCAGTGTGTGTACATCAAGGTGCATCATCCATCTGCAGAAGGGATTCTGCACCAGTTTAGCAGAAAAGTGGAGCGGTCGACACGTAAACACCAAACAACTCGGAGATACGTGTTTTGAGGCGCGTTTGAGCGCGAGAAGAAAACCAGTATTTCATCGCGATGCCCTCAGGTTCAGAAGCTCACAAGTCAACAAAGCGCCACAACAAAGTAGCCTAGAAGAAAGTGAGAGAGCTACAACACCACTAGCAGAGTTTACAAGTGTCAAAAGACTGTTTGCCACGCCATCGAGCCCATAGACTGCTGCCACGCCCGACGAGATTTTGATCCACAGGGTAAACAGCTGCTCATATCGCCACGATGCTGCCGAGGGACATGCAACACGACGTAACAATAACAAACAGTCTTTGCGCGAAGGGGGTAATCACGCCCTTGAGACGTCAGCAACCCGTCATCCCGGCGAACACAACAGAGATGGGAAGTGAAGACTGCATCAGTGCAAATTGGGTGCAGGGGAACTCTCCACCTCTCTCAACCACACGAAATGTCGGAGAAAACAACGGTACACCATGTGCGAAGCCTGCGTGCCCCTGGGACAACCGCAGCTCGTATAGCACCGCTTTTTACAATCTTTGGATGGGAGTGTTGGCCAGTGAGCGGCATCCGCGCCAAATGAGAAGGTAGTTGCATCTTCGACCTCGTGAGAGTACTGCTGTGTCATGGTGCTCCAGGCACTTAATCTTTGTTTATTACCCATTGTGTAGTTCTGCTTAATTCTCTTTAATATCCAGGACACTTTTGTTTATTGCTCGCCCAGAGTTATCTGTCTCTCACCCTCGATTCCTCTTTTATACGACCGAGACATAATGTACCACATAAGATCATAGGCACTACTACCATTTTATCTGTGTAAGAGCCCACCTGGCTAGAACGGCGGCATGTAAACTTAAATCCCCAATGGGGAAGAACTTATAATAAATACCTACTGGTTGGATGCCAATGTTTTATTATGATTAACCGCCTGTCAGTTAATTAAACTTTTTGTAATTTTGTATTGACCACGTGTCTTCAATAATAGCGCTGGGTAACCAAAATAACCCTTCGGGAGTGAGCTGGCGTATCTGGGACTCTGACAACCCTGACTAGATGAGGCAATAGCAGTGTAATTTACGGCTGACGGAAAGGTAATCCTACTGGTAACATCTATCAAGACATGGTCATGCTGGCAGGCCACCGGTCGTCGGCCATCACGATCCAAGACAAGGCGTCTCTGCCAAGTGTAACTTTGTGCTCGCACCGTGGGCTAGCGCCCATAACCATGGCGAAGAGCATTTCCTATCCTTCACACCTCTTTCCCCCTTCAGTGTTAATGGTAAACCTATTTATCTCAAACAATTCATGTGAGGTATTCAGGTCATTTTGCATCTGTAGATTAAGTTAACTTACATTGTCAGTCATATAAAAAATATTTGTATCATCTGCAAACAACGACAAGATTCCATTTAAAGGTAGATTTCCAATATCATTAATGAACACAGTAAATAGTACTCGCCCAAGAACTGACCCTTATGGTACTCCTATACTGATTAATTTAGCATTATTAAGACTGTTATTGCAGTCAATTAACTGTTCTCTTTCTTCTAAGTAACTCAGGAACAACTTGATGGTTACATTTCCAAATACCTCCTTGTTTAGTCTTATACATTTACAACTCGTGATCCACAGTATTGAAGGCCCTTTTTAGGTCAAGAAATATACCTGCTGCTAGTTCATCATTGTCTAAAACATTTTGTAGTTTTATGATTATGACCAATGTTGCATTGGTGAAACTTTTAATTTCAAGAAAACCATATTGATAAGGATAGAAATATGAGTTATTATTTATGTGTTCAAGTATTCTAAAGAATTTTACTGAGGATGGCGGGGTGGGGGGATAGTATTGATATTGGCCTATAATTTCCTGAGTTTCTTCTATCCCCTACTTTATGTATAATTACCACTTTTTCTTTAATCCTTTCCGCCCAACCCCAGTTTTTAATGACAATTTAATAATATTAACTAACTGTGGTGACATGCAATCACATGCAAGTGGAGGGATACCTGCAATAATAATTCCAAAGCACTAGAGTTCTTTAATAGTGTTATAAACATGTTTTGTAGAGTATCATACTCTTGTGTCATCAACCTCACATAATTTTGTTTGTTTTGTAGTGTTTATGTATTGTTTATTATGGAAGGGAATATTTGAGAGTGTTATTGCATGTGTAGCAGAGTTAAGCATATTTATGCAACGTGAAATGTGACGAAAGTAGTTCCATGTGGCACGCTGTGGTGGCATACACGTCGAGCACGCCATGCTGGAACAATGGTAGACGCTGAGGACTTCGAGAGGCAAGTCGCATACTATTCGGTTCTGTGCCCGGTTGGCATTCATATTCAGGACCAGTCATTTTTCAGTGCAATAGCCTTTTAATGTAACTGGAACCTTTTGTAGCAAGCCATCCATGACCCCGCCTCTCAACTTCTCCAGGTTTGCATCGCCTGGAGAAGCTTTACTTGCATTAAAAGTCACACATGAGCCATCGCGCCACTTTTACTGCTTCACTGCTGCCGACCAGTTAATGTCCAGCACATTGATATAAATTGTTGCCCTAAAAGCATTGTAATCAAGCACCTAAATAAATGACACTATATTGAACTGACTGATTTATTAGATGTAAGCTGCAAGGCATTTTAGGGTACAGGGCCTAATAATTTCCCACCAAAAAGGCACATGTGTTGGATCCTTCATATCAGTCTTTGTTTGCAAGTGTTTACAGTGTAAAGTAGCATAGGCATGTGGATAGTCTAGATAATTCTCTGCATAGCATGCATAACAGTTTAATCGACATTAAGCACGAGGAGTGATGCAACACAATAGAAGGATAGCTGTTTTTGGTCGTCTGCCGCACAGCCCAAAGTGAAGAAGAGTCTACTCTACCACTTCAACGGCACTAGGTCTGGATAGTGCCTGTCGCCTGGGAAATATACATCATCCATATCACCTTATCCAGACAAACTCACTCCTCAATTTTCTAAATTTTATTCTGATCGCTGGACCACCGTCCACTGGCCCACTCCTACCACCCTTCGACCGCATCTAATGACGTCAAATATAGTCCAACATTGTGGCCTATCCTTCATCATTTATCTTTTTATCATCGAAATAACACAAAATCGCTCCACAAAAATATCCCACAATTTTCACAATTTCTCAATTTTTCCCGCTGAACATTTCCCCACAGATTTTACACTACCCTCAATGAGGACAACAACTGCAAGCTTACAGCATCGTGACACCTTCCAGACATCTGCAAGATGTCGGAAAAGCGAGCACATGGTCAGAGGAAAAGTGCTAGAAAAAGCAGTGAGTGCCTGCCAATGCCGTGGGAAGAGTGAGCAAGTCGTCAACACAGCAGCCATTTTGGAGCACTGTGACATCATGCACCCCATCCCAGTATGACAACAGGACCAAGGGGCAGCGTGAGCACCAACCACCCCCCTTACCCGCCTCATCATGCCACGTCGCAAGAAGGAGAAGAAGGAGGGAACGAACTGTGGGAAGGAGAAACTCAAGACTCTCCTCCCTACCACACCACTTGCTCATCGCATGCTGATGCTCTGCTGTGCGCCCGCCATACATTGACCCTTGCATGGAATGCAGGACAGCTGTGCTCCAACAGCACCGCACTTCCGCATCTTGATTCTGCTTCGACGCTTACACATACGCGCTTACACATCCATGCTTCCCCTTCCATGCTTCCGCATGGTTTATATGAATATAAACAATGGCTGGCCGGCCAGATGACAGTTCACTGACACTACTCTGCCTGCATTGTCTGACACTGAGACCACAGGACTTCTGGCCTAAATTCGAACACTGCAATGACAACTGCCAATGCCGCCGACAGACCAGCCCAACGAGCTAAACCATATTGGACACCCACGAGAAGGCATTGAAATGGGAAACAACAAACATTTTGGCCAATCAAAAGCAAGAAAGTTTAACCATACTGGCAGAGGAGAATTGGTACAGCAATCTGCTATGCACAAGACAGAATACATAGACCCTTGTCTGTATGCAATGTGAAATACAGTGTCACCGAGAGTGTCTCAACACGAGAGAGATTGAAAGTGCAACCGTAGAGAAGTATATTAATAAAAACTGTAACGATAACTTGCAACCAAAACAAAATGCACCATTCAACTGGGAGGAGTTTCTCACAGTATTTAGAAGGTATGTTACGACATGTTCACAGACCACATACATGAAAGAAGCGAGGGGAGAAAGTTACAAATGACGCACTTACAAAGCACTAGTGCATGAGAAGTGTCAGACAGCATGAGAGAGGACAATGGTTCAGGGAACAGGATTTTTGTGTGAAGACTGCGAAGCACAGAAGGGAATGGAGCAAATATTACATGTAAACAAAACGAACGTGGCAGTTGACAGCACGAGAAGCAAGCAGGTACAGTCTGACCCACAACAACCTACCCTAACCTCGGCACCTCAACTACTGATACCAATCACACCTTATCCACAGTTACTACCGTCATTCTATCATAATGCTATAATTCTGCAGAATATCCCGTCTTTGTTTACTCCATATTCAACAACAATTCCCATGATACCAATGTCAATGAATTGTACCGAAGCACAAACAGAAAAAAATTGGAAGCAGTTTAGCATGCCCCAAGATGTTATGCCGACAAACTGAAGTCAACAACAGCAGGTACCAGAGAAGAAAAAGACGCACAACCGATTTCAAATGTTGCCCACTTTTGCAGGAGCCCTAAGGGAAGACCCACAGGCATTTATCAAAGACTGTACTGCACATTTAGAGCAATACAGAGAATGGGAAGAGGAATAGGTAGAATGTGTGGGAGCCCAGCTGTAGACTGAAGCAAAAGTCTGACAGAACTCACTAAATCAATACGGGTTATTATGTCAAGAATTCATCCATAGCTTTTAATGCCGGTTCGGAGGTACATTCTCCTCACTGCAAGCACAAAGCAAACTGACACTGCAAGCCCAACAACCTGGCGAGCGTCTCACCACATTTATCCTGGGAAAAGTGCACCTTTACGGTGTTTTCACCCACAACTGCCAGAGTGGGTTGTGATTAAGGTAGTGACGGAATCTGTCCTACCGGAATACTGTGCTAAACAGCACCATAGAGGAAATGATGAGAGCTGTCATAATATTGAAGAGAGATCCATGCCAACTATGCAACGAAAACGATGTCGTAAGACGGCAGCATGGGCCACGAGAAGACGCCAGTGCAAAGGACAGTGTGCAACCAAGAACTTACAATAAATCACAATTCGGACAGTCGACCTCAAAATTTTCTAATGTAAACAGAGCATGGAGTGTCGGGTATATTAAAGAAAACAGTGTAGCCCGTGTTCTCGCGAATCAAGATGTCAGAGGGGTGAGGCAGGGAAGCCGCAGTATCCATGTTGCTACTGCAGGCCAGCTGACGCCTATCATTGGTACAGCCAGTGTCCCAACAATCCGCACCCTGGCGGCTATCAAGGAACCACATGCAATGAGCAGGGAAACAGGAAGCAGGGGAAAGAGGCCCCATCTCTCAATGATGCCCCATTCCACCAAAAACCGACAACCTGACTTGACACCCCAGCAGGCACTAGCAAATCAGGTGAGTGGAGCAACTGCACAATTTATCCACATACTTGTGTTTATGGATATTAAACCATGTCATGCATTGATTGGCACCGCTGCTTCACACTATTTCTCGCAACCACAATTTGTCAAGTGAGCCAATGTAACTCCCACTAAGCATGTTATAAGATTAGCCACAGGGCAAGAGAGTAATAGTTCACAAGGGCAAGAAACAGTACTGTTAGAATATGCGATTTAGAATCCATCACTACAGACATAATAACTGCAGAGATTACAGAGAAAGCAATATTAGTCACTGCCCTGGCTAAGAGAACAAGCCTGCTGCAAGGCGAATCCACTTTGGTGAAAACGAACAATGCACTGTGTACAATATTGACCGGCGTGTTTGAGATAATACCCCATAGCGGAGCACGCAATCCCGTAAACACGAGAAGGTCCCATTTACAATGCACCATACAACCATATGCCCCATCAAGTTAAAATTATTAAAGAATAAATTAAGGAAGTGCTCGTGGACGGTGTAATTGAACCGACACAGAGTCAATTTAATTCTGCAATCACTCTAGTACCCAAAAAAAAGATGGAGGATGGAGCTTATGTGTCGATTTTAGTCCAATAAACAAAGTAATGAGCAGTGCATTGCCACCATACATTAGCATCAAGGACGCCTTGCATTTGTTAGGAAGAACGAAAATACTAACATCATTGGAACTAAAAAGTAGTTACTGGCAGATCCCCATAACATTGCAGGATAGAGAGATAACAGCTTTTTCTGCACCTGACGTGACACGTTACCAATATTGCGCTATGCCATTCGGCCTGAAGTATGAACCCGCAAATTTCAAAGCAATGATGGTATGTGTGCTTGACAATCTGATTCGTGAATTCACTCTCGCCAATCTATACAATTTCATAGTGTGGTCAGAAACATGGGAATATCACGTGCACTATTTGTCATTTGTGTTGAAAGACTAGCAATGAATGAGTTGATGTGCGCAGTAAAAAATGTCACTTAGGCAAGACGGAACTAGATATCCTCGGTAACGTAGTGAACGAGAAAGGGGAGACTCCAAATCCGGAACAGTTACAGTTAATCTACCACCAACAACCACCAGTATGGGAAAGCAGCTACTGAAATTTTTTGGCCTAATAGACTGGATTCGTGATAATATAAAGGAGTTCGCAATGATAACATCACCATTAACAGCCCTACTTTCACCACAGAAACAGTTTCTGTGGACAAGCGAAGCATAACAAGTGCCTGAAGTGATAAAGGAACAGTTCAAAACATGCACAATATTAGCGCGATATGACACTATGCAACAGCTATTTTTACAGACCGACGCCAGTCAGGAAGGGCTGGTTGTGGTCCTGTATCAATGTAAAGAGGATGGAGAGAAGAATGTTTTGACTTTGCGAGTTCGAAACTATGCCCTACAGAGCGCAGGTATGATGTCAATGTGTGAGAGAAAGAGAAAGTTTGGCAGTGGTACGAGCCATTAAGAAGTACTGTGCCTATATAGAGTACCAGAGGTTCACCTTGATGTCAGGAGAGGAATAGATGAGACCAAGCTCCTACTTGGCATTGACATTTGACGTTTGGCTGGTGGACCATCGAGAAGAGAGTTTATGTGGACTAGGATGAAAAAGGTAATACTATGATGATATCCGGGTGGCCACCAGGGTTCTCAGCAGAAATCACAATGATTGGTGGTTCCGTGTGGCCGAAGGCCTTAAGTAGAACCCTCGATGCCCGAAGTCTGAACTGAAGAGTATCGTAGAGTTGTAGAGAGCATGGAATCCATTCTTACCATACCAGAAGACCATGGGCTAGTGGAGGTTATTGATGCTACCTCTATACGCTCTTGCTCACTTCCGGGGCTATAATAGTTCGCCTTACACTTCAAAGGTTATGTTGGTACATAGATACCGGTTAAGCGACTGGGGGTGGTCGAGTAAATAAAATGTCGAGTTCCTTTTACGATGTCGTTTATTTACTTACTTCCCATAGCAGTCACATACATTAAGGATCGTCATTATAGTGGGCGAGCACTAACAATGATAAATGGCTCTAGGCCTACATAGTTCAGTAACTTACGCCCCAGTCATGTACAATATGCCGGGCACAGGATGGCTCACTCCCCAGACAACGAAAGAAAAAAAAGGTTCCAGTTACATTATACTACAAACTATTGATACACTAAATGATTCGACTAGAAAGATGAAAAGTCCGGGGAGAAAGACACACATGTGTCAACTTTGATAGATAATGGCACCTCTACTGAAGCTTTCTTGGCGAGAACCCCACCAATTGATCAGGATCTGCAGAACGAGCCACATGGCTTGTTGTAGACACAAAAATATTTGTATTATAAAAATGAAAGGAATGATGATGAAGTTGATTGACAGGTGAAACAGAAAAACATTTTAACTCATTTGACAATAACACTTAATCATTAAATATATAATAAATAAATATCTGCCTGTGGCAGTTTGCCAAACATTTCATAACCTCACTTTTAGTTGTGCTGGTTTTTGGAGCTAGAGTCCCATGAGAACCTTCCCGCATAAAAATGATTGTACACATATTAATTACAAACCCTAACAAAACATAGCATACTGATATTACACAATAAACACTCTTGTTATTAAAATGTGTAAATTGGTAGGTTAACCAGCCACATGCTCACCACGTTGCCAGGTACAATGGCTGGGCGGTGGTGCATTATATCAATATACTGGAGCAGCTATTATTTACTGCCTAACTTTATATGTTTTATGTTTCTTGGACAACCAAAATTTTTAGATATGTGCCAATCGACTAGGAATGATATTTAAAGGACTGAAATAGTCCTCACGTGACACTCTGCGACTTTGTTTACATTAATTTATGTCCCTAGCGGGCAGACATTACACTAAACGTACACTATTTTACTTCCAAACAAAATATTAACCTAACACTGGGCAGACTTTGGCATCCTGATGTAAAAGGGTGCATGACCTCAAAATGGCTGTACACAAATCTGAAAATATATATTCGTGAAGGATGCCAACGAGAAAATGTACACACTAACATGTGATCTCCCTGGACCACATGACAAAAACAACAACATACAAGCTACAACTGTCAGCAAATGACTTTCTAGTTGGCAAACACACTACAAAATACATGACAAAAACAGTTACCCCTTCTTAAACCTGTTTCGATGCGGTACTTTAGTACCCAGCGGGGACACAAGGTACACAGACATATTTATTACACAACACTTCACAATAACACATGTTAACCCTCTAAGAAAATACAGACGTGACGTAAACAAACACATGTGGGTACAAATGGCACTAATGCTGGGTGCCCGACATGGAACAACATAACTTACCTTATAACATCTTACAGATCTTTGCAATAAGTTATTAAAATAGCCATAAAAGAAAATAAGCACAATTACACTTTACACACTGTAGTCCTTCTTCAAAGAAACATGTAGCACGTTGCACTGTGTGTCGCTACTACTCGACGATACTAGGGTGTTGACTTAAATGCCACAAAACAGGTGTGGTGAATGGGCTGACATGAGCTGCACATGTCTACCTTGCGTACAGATAATCGATGCTTGGTCTGGTTAAGTAGCATGAAGGAGGCACGTAGCAAGCTGCTCAGGTGGGCGCTTCTTTTACAGGTGTTTGACTTCAATTTGAATAACCACCCTGGAGGTTGTCGTGTATGATGGCCCCGACTGGGAAGAGATCCTTCTGCCAAATTCGCAGGAACAACTATGCAAGGCGCAGCTAAACCAGATAGATGCAGGACGAGCGGGTACAGAAGTTTGCAAGCGGACATGTCGAGCAATGGCGAGTGATAAACAACATTTAGGAGACGTGCGCGCCTATATACAACAACAAATGGCAGCTATTTGTGCCCGTGGAAATGAGAGAAAGAATTTTTGCACACGCATATGCTAGTAGAATGGCAAGTCACCCAGGTAAGGACCAAACAAGCCGCAATGTGAGAGAAAAGTTTTTTTGGTCCAGCCTGTCACATGGCTTGCAGCAGTATGTGAGCGAATACATGAAATATCAACAGTTCGAGTCACGACCCACAGATGTCACACAACTGAAACAGCCAAGGATGCCAAAAAGGCTGTTCGAAACAATAAGCTTAGATCGCATGTGCCATTACCCCAGGTCTGCAGGGGTTAAGAGAATCATTCTCGTCATAAAGTAATTTTTTTGAGATGGACCGAGGCCTATGCAATAAGCAGTGCACGAGTGTTGAATATAGTCAAACCAATGCAAAATGAGTTTCACACATTGGGGGGACCCAAGGCAAATTTAGCCTGACAGTGACACACAATGCAATGCGAGAAAATGGCAAGATTTATGTAACCGGTGAGGGTTCACCATTAAAAGACTGTGGTATACCATGCACGTGCCAACCCTTATGAAGCATATCAACCAGGACCTCAAAACACAATTGCGACTCAGTGTGGGAGACAAACATAGCAGCTGGGTTGAACACCCATCCACTGCCCTGTTTATCCTTTGCCAGAGAGTAAATTCTGCCATGGGAAGGACGCCCATGAATGTGCTATTGGGGACATCCCGCACTACCAGGCGAAGGAAACTGCTCCAAGAAGACGGCAACCAGCTCCACACAGAGAGGTGGCCAACAGTGTGAAAATCGCAGGCAAAGGCAGCTCGAGAAAAGAGAGCACCAGAGGAGGTACGCGGTGAGGTGGGTCCCGCCAAGTTCGAGATCACCTCCCACTCTGCGGAAGGAGAGCACATGTATTTGCGAACACACCTTCAGTCTGTTGCCCGGCAGAACTTCTGTGTGTGCTTAGCAGCAGAATGGAGTGGCCTGCACGCAATTCTGTGGAGTGTTGCACAGACCATGCACATGGTCCAGGTGGGGAGGAAGTTGGTGAGAGCACACCGGGATGATATACAATGCATTGCAGGCGACATTAGGAGGTGAGATACACCCGGCACCTCACAAACCCACAATGGCGAAGAGCACACTGAGCTCCAGGAAAGAGCAAGCGAGGAGGAAGGTGGGTCGGCACCTCCCAAAGTGAGCCTCCTACCGGTGGTAACATACTCACCAATGCTGGAAGTCCCAAAGTCCACCAGGCCAAAGAACTTAGTACCACGCAGCAATGAGCATAACGCAACAGCAGCGGTGGTCGAAATATGAGAGCAAGCAGCACATGAGAATTGCCTGCAAACAAAGAACTGCAGCACAACATGGAGTGAAGTGGTTGGGAAGGAGAACTTTGGCCCCGACGATGCTCGATGACATCGCTGATGCCGAGCAAATGGAAGTTCAAAGGTGCATGGAAAGTGTGCATGCACCTTCACCAAGGACAGCAGTACAAGGTGCGATGAACCCGACGATGCCCGGCACAGTGGCGGCGGTGTTGTGATGTTAATACATGTGGAAAGTCGAGTCATGTCGGACACTCGTTTTCCCAGTGTAGTCCGTTACACCAACTACAAGGTCGCGGAGTTGGTCGGTTAATGTTCGTAAATCTCGGGGCAGTTGTGTTGTGTCGATTCGATTCGTTCACCCTAGGCTGAGAAGTTGTTTTGCCTGGGGCTGCCACTGTTTCAGGAACACTTGTTACTATTTATCCCGCGGGCAGGTTTCTTGGTTTGTTTACATTTGTCTCTCGCCGCAGTGTTGGTGGATCGCGATTGTAACCTCATGCTGCAGTACTGTTTGCTTCCAATAGAAGTACAGTTTGAAGAAATTCTTGTTCTGTCGCGTGGATTGTGAGCATAGTGAGGGATTCCTTCCACGTTAACCCGTAATGGGATCTATCACGCTACTGTGTCTTCATGTCTACTGAAAATCTCTCTCGTATACAATGCGACCAATCTTCCTGATCAACCCGATATCTACTCAAATGCCGTTCGTAGTCCTGCATAATAGCTCCGGAGTCTTTACCTGCTGTACCTTCATAGGTGGTAGTGATTGGAACCAGGTTGGTGTCGCCGGGTGTGGTTGGCAACATTGGTGCTTGTTTACCTACTTCGTCACGAGTGCCTGGGCTGTGTAATGGGCTGCTGTGGGTGCTGTTTGCAAAAGTGGTGTCGATGTCTAATGCTGTGGCTGATGCGGTAGTACCAGTTGTGGTGTGTGGAGAGGGTAGTCGTCCACCACATTGTGTGGTACTTCACGTCGGTTTTCTTGGCAGTATTGCATCCATGTCAGATACTGCTGGCTGGTGTGCTATTCAGATTTCTGATGTGTTGGCAGGGCCAGTTTTGGACTGTGTTGTTCAAGTACACAGCGGACACTTACACTTGGTAGAAACTCCTCCTTTCGGGTCGTGGTGGCCGACGACTGTTGGCCTGCCCCATGTCCACATCTTGATAGATATTACCAGTAGGAATACCTTTCCGGCAGCCATAATGCACACTTTAATTGCCTCATCTAGTCAGGGATGTCGGCCCCCCTCAGTCCCAAAGGGTTATTTTCCCAGCCCAACACCATTATTAAAGACCATGGTCAATACAAAATTACGAAAAAGGCTAAGTAACTGGGTGCATCGCGACATCGAGCGTCCTCTGCTGCTGACCTTCATAAAGGTGCAGATACGCCTTCCATGCATGTCTGATTTTCCCCTTGCTGGCATCGGCAATGCTGTCGACCATCATCAGGGTCAAAAATTTTCAACTTTGTCTTTTCACTTGCTTGCTTCTCCTTCGTTATTCTAATACGATTTAGAGTGAATTTGTGCTGATGGGCGCACTGCTGATTGAATGGCATGACAATTTTGTGCACGGTGTTGGTGCATTCGGCAGTTATTGCAATGAACTCGACCCCATAGCCCTGAGTTGATGATGTGAGGTGGAGGGCGGAATATAATTTCCCTTCCCGTCGCAACATGTAGAGTTGCTTAATAAGTGGGCCGAATGTCAATACACATGCACAATATTTACCCTATAAATAATCTACATGTTTACACTTGCAATATCTCTGTAAGTACACTGGCGAATAGATGTTTACACTTTGCTTGGCCTCTTTGGCGAAATATCTTAAAATCAACTTGAGGGCACTTACGCCATGGCTGCGTGATACTACATGTACACTGTCTGCAAGTGAATAATGGCGCACTAAGTTCTCAAATTGCTCTCAAATTGCCGCTACAATGCAGCTAACTAATATACGCATGCCTTCTCCTGTACTTTGCCTACTACCACATGTTGAATTTTTACATTTGTATTGACATGAAAAGACTTCAGAGTTCTGTGCACTCTCTGTGACAGACTGACATGTCATTTCCATTGCTCTATCGCTATCTACACATGATGCAGTGATGGTGTGACGTGTGGTGATTTCACATGCAGTGGATGGTGGTTTGATTGCTGTTTTTTTTACAAATGATCACTTGTTCCATAGGGACCATACACTCAAAAATCCTTTGCATCGATGTCTCATCCTCACTAACCTGAGTTAGTGTGTCCTTGATGGTGGTCTGCGAACTACTCTCGGCCGATTTCGGCACCCACTGTGCCAGTGGTCCCATATGGTGGTGCAGTATCTGCAGGGATAAGGCGGGCGCGCCGTTTGTGCTGGCATCCTGCAGTCTGTTGTGGTGTTTTGAATCGTGGTAAGACTTGGTCCACTGTTGAACTCGGTGCGCAACTGCCAAGGCGCAGCTGCTGGTATCGATTGGTGCCGGCTGGCGATGTGGTGCTGTGTTTACTGCTACTGAAGTGGGCGTGGCGGAAAGTCGTGGCATGCGAAGCCATACCAGCTCATTTTCCGCATTTGACAGGTGTGCGGCAGCTGCTGAAACTCATGGCAGGGCTTATTGTGTATTCTGAACGCTTTGCTGTGTTAGCGATAACATTGGTGCTGACACTTGTTGCTGTCCAATCTCTGTGAGTTGTTTTTGTGGGTGAAAATTTTGCTGGGCGAAATGTTCTTGCAGTTCACTTTGGGATCCCGTCAACAAATCAGAAATAGACTTTTAAAATACATTGTTGGAAGTCCTGAAATTTGTTTTGTACCAAATCGCTCTTGCTAATTCTGAACATTTTTTTTGCACTTTGTCCGAAATGTTTGTTGTTAACTGATTTTGTTGCAAATTGCACGAACTCGGTTGATACTGTTAAGAAAAATTTCCACTCCTTTGTTGTTTTTAAAAGTTTGCACTGTCTCTGGTGCACTCGCGGTTGTTCCCGACTAGGACTGTCGGTGGCATCAGCAGTTGCCATTACCGTATTCAAATTTAGACCAGAATTCCTGCATTTTAAGTTTCTAGGAATGCGGGCAGAGCAGTGCTGTGCACTCTCATCTGGCCAGCCAGCCATGGTTTATCCTTATATAAACCATGCGAACGGGCAAGCATGGAGCGCGGAAATGCACAATGTAGAAGCGCAAAGCACAGGAGCACCACACAGTTATAGCGCAGCTGTTCTGTGTCCGATGCAGGGCTCATTGTAAGGTGGGCGCATAGCTGACTGCCGGCTTGCGGTGAGTGGATAGCGTGGGAGGGAGAAGAGTCTTTGGTTTCTCCTTCCCACAATTCTCCGTCGTCTTCTCCTCCTTCATGCAGTGTGGCATGGCGCATGCAGAGGAGGAGGTTGGTAATGTGCACACAGTCCCTTTGTCCTGCTGGTGCACAGGGATGGCACAGCTGATGTCACGGTGCTCCAAAATTACCACTTTGTTAACCACGTGCTCGCTCTTTCCGCACATTGGCGGGCACTCACTTCTTTTCCCTGCACTTTTTCCTCTCGCCACGTCCTCGCCTTTCCGTCGTCTTGCAGGCATCTGAAAGGTGCCCCGATGCTGTTGTCCAATTGTTGTTGTCCTTATTGCCTTCCTTGTTGCAGATAGCAGGAAATAATTGGGACAATATTCAGCAGGAAATTTGGAGAAATTGTGAAATTCGTAGGAAATGTTTTTGGAGCGATTTTGATTGATTTTGATATTTAGGTGGTAATTGGCGAGGATAGGCCACAAAGTTGGGCAAAATTTTGACAGTTCCAGGCTGTCAAAATATGGTAAGAAAACGTCACACATACGGGCAAGCAATTTTGATTGCTGTCGTGCTCTGATAAGTGGTAGGACTTGGTCAGCGAATGGTGTCCTGTGGTCAGAGTGAAAATTATAAAATTCAGACATTTCAGGAGTAATCTTGTCTGGATGAGTTGGTTGGAATGTGTTATTTTACCTGGGCCCCAGGATCTATACAGACATAGTGCCATTGAAGTGGTAGATCAGAATCTTTTTCACTCAAGGCTGTGCGGCCGATGACCAAAGGCAGCAATTCTTCAGTGGCTGCGTCGTTCCTCATGATGTAGATTGATGAACTGTATCGCATGCCACGTGGTAAATTATTGAGGTTATTCATACGACTATGCTACTTTACATTGTAAAACTTGCAAGCAAAAGCTGAAAGTCAATGCACATGTGGTTTGGTGGGAAATTAGAAGCCCAGTCCCTGAAACGCCTTGCGGTTTACCTTAAATAAAAGCTCTCAGTACACGTAATACTGTTTATTTAGGCAATTGCTTACATGCCTCGAGGGCAACACTTGACATGAAAGTTGCCGGACATTTACCGGTCGGCAGCGGTTAGACAAAAAAAATAGTGCTAAAGCCCATGCGTTTCTTAGTGAAGGTTAAACTACTCCAGGCGATGCAAACCCGGAGAAGGTGAGAGGCAGTGTCCTGGGAGGCTTATGAAAAAAGGTTCCTGTTAACTTTCAAGACTATTGCGATGAAAATGGCTGGTACAAGTGATGAACGCCACCTGGGCACAGAACCGAATTGTACGCGACAGCCTTTCTTAATTCTAAACATCTACTGTATTTCCAACATGGTGTACTCGCCGGGGTTGCTGCCACAGTGCACCATGTGTAACTACTTTCTGTTACCTTGCATTTGCACAACTATGCTTAACACTACAACACTTTCAATAACACTCTTAAATATTCTCTAACATGATGATAAAACAAATTACCCTTGAAAACAACTGGGATGATATGTCGATGAAAGCACGTGAATGAAGTACACTATCAAAACATTGCAATAACATGGAAAAATAACTTTTAGGGTTTTGAACTGCTCTCACAGGTGTCCCTTCACTTGCACATAACTGTTTATAATTACCCTAGCCCTTTTTATGTGTTAATTGTACTCTTTCCCATATCATTGCGCAGCATACACGTGGCCGCATGACCCCTGTCCCACTACGTGTTGCTTTGTACCTGGAACACACGAATACTGCTCTGCACTTGCACCTTCGTTGGTCACCGATGCACTACTGCGCATGATAGAATGTGGCTCCCTGCTGCAGATGCAGTGGACGGCGGGCAAACAGTTCAAGGACAGGGAGGTCAGATTACGTCAAAACCTTATAAATACCTTTTGTTCACATCCAAAGCATATTTCAGGTGCATTACAAAATAAATATTTAAAAAGTTACTCAAATGCTGAATGTTATAGAGCTGCATTGATTAATGAAATTTGAATGGAAAAAGGAAATGTACACACAAGACAGTGGTTACAGATCATTATTAATTGTTTGAACACTGTTATAACAATAGGCCTCTCTCCTGGTATGATATCCTGTAGGTCAATACTATTACAAAAAATCCATAGTCTATGGGTACATAATACAATATTGCAAAACCTAAAATATTGTGTCCTCAGAAAAATATTTTTGCAAAATCATTTTTAGCAGAAAAAATTACCCAGGACTGCATTTAACCGCTGAAACAATGTACATACAAATCTTCCTCCTTCCCTTTTATATGCAAAATTCAGGACTGCAATTATAAAAGGTTTTCGAATGTCGACCAATCTCCCTCCACCATAATATTGATGTTTGTTGCTGATTACAGTCCTCTTCCAGAAGAAGGTTGACCACCAGCAAATGACTGTCCTCTATCTTTCTGGTGAATGCGGTCTTAGGGCTTGCCAGCAGTCAACCAGTTCCAGTTGCATCAAGATCGTGCATAAATTAACAGATAGAAATAATTCCTGAGGCCAACAAAATATACATTTCTATGCATGCGATGCAAGATTTGGAGATGTGTTGCACAAAATGTAATTAAATATTAAAAAAACAGAGGTGCAATAGTTGCGTACCAATGCAAAATGCAGAGAAATCTGCGCTCAGTAAAATACCTCGCAGGAAGCGCAATTGCTCTCGCTGTGCATGAGCATCTGACACATTTTGTAATTGACAAAAAATATGTTTAGGTTAATCGTTGTTGGTGGAAAAATGTGTAAATTCCTGAAATTAGATTGATTTTATCATCAAATTGAGGTGGATAGAATGGAGAAAGGATGTTATTTGAGGGTGCTTCTGGCTTAACTTTTCAAATAAGTAACACTTTCATTTCCATCAAAAGTGTCCAAAATAAATTTTTATTCAAGTGCTTAAAGTTTTTGCTTCATATTTTTTAGGGCCATTTGTTATGGAACACAAGAAAGTCTTGTTTAATTAACTGTCGAAGGGTGCGGTAACGATAGTTGATAATATGTTGTGATTTTGTATTGCGTTTCTAAATCGCTCAAAAACCATTATAATATGTATCCAATGGTAAAAAAAGAGTTGAGACAAAAAACCGATAATTACGTATCCAACCATGACCGGGAAAAAGCCCAAATAAAATACGAAGTTTCTCTCTGTGTATCCAATGCACCATGAAAAAGCTGATGTTTACCAAAAGTTTCCCTTTGCGTATCCACGTGACAAAACATGCAGGACCGAATGGGACGACATTGTGTATTCAAGTGGAAAGTGGGGAAATTTGTGCCACACTCCACTTGTTTCGAAATGCGTATCCGACCGAGTCGGGAAGAAATTTCGACCAACACCCAATTATTTCCTATAGTGTATACAAACCGAAAACGGAATATATGGGTAAAAGATCCCTTTTGTTTCCCGTGGCGTTTCCAGGTGCTAAAAGTAACTACTGCTAAACTTTTCCTATAACGTACCCAAATAAATTTTTCACCCTTTTCTCATCACTGTTTAAATAAACATGATTCGTGATGCATAAATTTTTTAACTCTGTTTTAAAGAGAATATTTAATAATTATTAACATTTAAAAAATAATGCTAACAATTTATTATATAAATATTCACATGTACGCAATCACTAAAAGAGTACGGTAAAACATTGTCATTTAAAATTTCAATTTTTTTTATAAATGTAACAATTTAATACGTAATTTTTCACATGTATGCCATCACCAACCCATACGGTAAAATGGTGTACTGTTTAAAATTTTACTTTTTATAATTTTAACCATTTATTATATAAGGATTCGCATGTACGCAATCACTAAAAGGTACAGTAAAATAATGTAAATTTAAAACCAACTTTTATACACTTAACCATATAGTTTTTAATTTTATATATACAATTTAATTTACTATAAATTATTCACATGTAACTGCAGTACCAAAGTCCACGAAAAAGCATATGCAATTTTTTCCCCAAAATTTTACTATACAATGACTTTTAGGATCCGCATGAATGCAATCACTTAAAAGGACATTTAAAATAATTAAATGTAATCCAATTTTAATCACAGATTACCATACCGTCGATACACGGACGTAAAAATACTCAACATCACTGACCAAGTATCATGGCAATTGTTTTTCTCAATCGCGAACTGATTTGTACACATAACACGCATGACTTTTCAGGATCCACGATAATGTATTGTTAAAAACCATGTAAAAATGAAAGAACAAGTTGGCAGATGCATGAGCAGTCACCGTCGTCGCGGACGACATCACGACTATGGTATTTAGTTTATTTCCAGATCGCGATTGAATGTTTACACAACAGAGTCATCCAACATTATTTTAAATCTGAACAACAGTAAGTCATTCAAACTTTTACAGTACACAGTATCATTTAAACATTGCACTCACTGCTGTAAATTAAAACACACAGCTACTCAATTAAACATTAATTTTAATTTAAATCAAACAGAAACTCAATTAAACATTAATATAAACTTTAATCAAACAGCAACTAAATAAAACCACAATTTTTACTTGAACCAAACAGCTACTCAATCAACTTAAATATTAACTTGAATCAAACAGCAACTCATTTAACATTAATTTTAACTTGAATCAAACAGCTAATAAATTAATTTTTTTTTTTAAACTAAAACAAACAGCTACACTGTCCCATTCGCACCGGTAAATTAACTCAAACAGCAGATCAATTAAACATTAATTTAAACTTGAATCAAAAAGCTACTCAATTAAACTTTATTTTAAACTTGAATCAAATAACATATCATTCACACTCACATCTGTAATATAAATCAACCAGCTACACACAAATTAGAACACATAAAACGATATTAAAACATTAATTTAAACTGTAACTACAACAGTAACTCAATGTCGCTCGTGCCTGCAAATTAATAACAACTGTAACAAATAGATACCTGTTGAATTAGGATAGCCTTCGCCATCATCTCCTCTGCATCCATTATGATGGTGCATGTCGGTGGTATGAATCAGCAAAGCGTGCAGTAGTTCTCCATACAGATGATTATTTTCCCAGACATACGCGGCCAGTTAGTCGATCCAAGATTTTTTCCGTTGGCCAAAGCAAGGAATGCTATCGCACAGAACACCGACTTCGCTCGATGTTTTGAGCGTGCACCCTCAACATCTCACCCCTCTTCATATTTAGTCTGTTTCGAGTGTTTACCATTCCGTTATTTTCGCTGCACACAAATTCCGGCCTGTGATTCACCTGTATGTGACGGTTGCCGTGAATGTGTAAGTTGCTGTAACCACGCTAGCAGTCTGAAATTATCGTCGTGCCCGGAGCGATCGACTCGAAAATGATTTTGGTCAGGGTCGCCGTGTTCCTCTTTTCCACTGGCACCAGGACGAATTTCGTCGGATCGTGCTGCTGCACTCCGCCGAAAACATACTGGCCATGGACTTTATGACCTTTGCGGTTCTTGCATTTTCCCAATTTCGACTCGTCGATCTCGACCACTTTGCCGGCCCTTCGATGCGTTTCCTGTACATCAATAACCAGTCTATCCACACTTGGCGGCAGAAACTTCACCAGGTGACGACTGTCTTTCCCGAGCAAAAAACTTCGTTCACTATAGTCTGCTGTCGAGGGTATTTCATCAGGCACCAAAGAAAACACACTCGACTATCTTGCCCAGAGACATGTTTGAATCTCCCACAAAACTGTCCTGTCTCGCCGACACTTTAAAGTTTCACTTAGTACTGCCCTCCATTCGCCGTCGGCACCAGTAAAACAAGCCCCTGTTTTACACCAATTTCACTTTACCCTCCCAACATTTTTCGCACCGTATTGTCGATTTGAGTATGTCATGCTCGATTAGAAACGTGTTTATGTCTGGTGAGGAATGAATAACTTGCCTGGCATTCAACATTGTGATTTTACATCCAGCGCACACCATCTTGTGATTCGCGAGAGAAAATTTTGCAAACAAATTGCTTGGATATACAATAGGGAACAATAGTTTCCGAATTTGGTTACGCTAAACGGAACTTGAGCGGATACACGATACAGCACCAGACTGCATAAACAATTGGGATAGTTACTTTATAGTACACACAGAATGTTTCTATGGTTTTCCCATTACGATACGCAATACGGAACAATTACCAAAAATGCTAATGGCATGACAGGCAACGCGAATATTATTAGAAGGCTGCGATGTAACATAAACAAGGCCTACAAACACCTTATGTAAACCTAAATATTCAACTTGAGCACTGCACCAATTGCACTTCCGGAGAAAATACCAGCCACAGGGAAATTCGTAATTAACTGAAAAAAAATGCCATGAAGAATACCATGTTTTCTTAACAGAAAAAGAAGTAATCACAATATTAGGTCGTGATGCGGGCCACGTACTCCCATCCCTAAGACTGTTTGTCCGCATGTAACCTGCTTTGTCACTGCAGCAGGGCTATGCTCTCTACCGGCAGGCAGAGCATACGCCCGGCCACAGGAGCAATCAAGAGCAGCTCAATTGCTAGGGCATGCCGGTGCAGAGAAGCAGGTTGTTGCCATGACAACTAGGTTGCTGCAAGGCGGAAGTACACAAGCGAAACCCAGTAACAACTGAACTTGCTAGTCCAGGGCCTAAGTTGAACACTGTTTGTTATATGCATTAAGCAATTTATTGGTTGTTTTGTTTCTTTTGTCTATATTATATTTGTAAACTCTCATCTTTCTCATCACACATGTAGTGCTTTTTCCATTTCATTCATACGTGTTTTGTATTGCAGCATTGGTTTTGTTAATTTTAATATTTATGTTTATTATTAGCATGTTGAAAGGAAAAGAGATGCAAGCTGTAGAAGAAAGTAGTGCTGCTTTGGCATGTGGGTAAGCTGTGGCGAGCCTGCGCGTAAGGCGAGAGAGTGTAGTAAGTGAGTAGCATCTAACGGAGTTGGATTGCGTGCTGTGAGATCCGACGTTTTCCCATGCGAGCCAGGCAGTTTTCAACTTTTTAATCACTTGGAACCTTCTTTCTCTTTCACTGCCTGGTAAGCCACCTTATCTTCCAGTGGGATTTGAATTGCCCCGGGAAGCTTCAGCATTCACAGTAATGCAATTTATGTCGTAAGACTTTTTTTAACAGTTTCACCATAGTGGCCGGTCAAAGTCAGCAAGTGTAATATCAAGTGCTCTCCTAGAGAGAGAAGTTTAACTTCATTGGAATAAATATGTCTGTGAACTGAACGACATGGAATACCATGTCGATCTTATTATGTGTGTCAGGGTTGGGCCCTCTCAATACACGCTCAATCCAAATTAATTATTTTGCAAGTGTCAGTATGCATTGTTCCAAAATTTAGGGGTGTGTGGTTGGCTTTGACAATCCATGCACGCGAGTGTTAAATGTCTAGGCAATTTTCCCACCAAGATCAACAATGGTACGTTGTCGACCGACAGGCTACCGTTTAACAAACTGCATCATTCATCTGGAGCAGTAATCAATGGGACAGAGGTTATCAGCTTCATCGACGAGGAGATTGGTCCGGGCGTACGACCCACAACCCCGAGTTTAAGAGTTACCATGACTATATTGACATCGCCTTGACTGCGTCAGGTGCCAACCGGGTATGATCACCTCCTAGACTTCACCTTCACCGGCTCCAAAATAATTCTTACCCTTTTCAACTGTCCCAGAGGCATGAGTCGGTAACACTTCGTACACAGTTACAAATTGTATTAAAGCTTATAATATACAATACCACATCTCTGTTTTAACGTAAATAACATCAAACACACAATCTCAAGCATATCTGACATTATATTGCATCATTAAAAATTTTAATTTTTTTTCTGCTAATATATGTAGTTGTCCACGTTTTAATCACCAACCGTCACAATACATCAATCAGTGAAATAAGTGGCTCTCCACGTTCAAATGTCGCAGTATAAACATAACCCACCAGTTGTCTTACCAAATGTATATTAGATACATACACTCGCAATTAGGCTACCACCCGGTGGCGAGGTCTCTCCCCTCTCCTTCACCCAACCAACTCCTTTCCCACTCCCTTCCTGAACTTACCAACAAATTGAAAAAAACAATTAAAAATCAAATTAGAATCACAAGAAATAACCAAATGGAAAATGTTGTTACCAAACTTTCAGACAATATAAATAAGTTGTGGCTGATATACAGAATGCTCCCAGATACTAGAATGAAAACTCAATCAACACCTTTTCTTTCCCCAACAGGACCAGCTTACGATCCCAAACTAAAGCAGAAATTATAGCAAATTTTTGGAAAATCATTTCACTCCGAATGATGACCTCGGAGACATAAATTTCACCCGAGATGTAATAACAAACACACAGAATTTTATAAACAGAGAACCAACAAATGAACTGTAATTAATAACCATGCCAGAATTAATAGCTACGATTAAAAACCTATGCCCTAAAAAAGTGCCACGCCCAGAAAAATAAACAACCAAACTATTAAAACCCTCCTATATGACCCCCTACGTCTCTTACTGGATATCCTAAACACCATACTAAAGTTCAACTATTACCCACCTTCATGGAAACTTGCAAACGTGATCACTATCCCTAAACCAGGCAAGGAGCCACACCTACCTGTAATTAAAAAGGACATTATTCCGCATAGTAGAGATGGGAAATATAGTTTACTAGAATGAACTAGATCGTTCCGAAATAGTCACATTTGAGAATAGTTCATTGGGAACCATTATTTTGAACTATATAGGTCACAGTCGAATGATCACGCATACTGGCGAACTGCAGAACGCAAGTGTAACCTAGGTCCGAGAACTAGAAAGTTGTTTCTCTGTACCACGGCCCAAGAACTAGGTAGGTCTTTCTTTGTTTCCTCTTTCACAGTTCCATTTCTCCTCCCCAGAAGAATCTAAGCTAGTGTGAAACGGAAAGAGAAGCAAATTAGTGAAGTTTGTAAATTAATTGCTAAAGAATTTGTGCTTTATTGTTTGTAGATGAAATTACTTCTTTTTTATATAGAAGTAGGATAAATGAATAGTGAAAATATCTTTATACTGTTTTATCAATGCTATGTTGTGTAATATAACACCAAATTACTTTTGACACTTATAGTAACGACCTCAACAATATTATAATAGGTTGTGTTGCGAGAGACAACCAGGTGTAAAGTTCATTTTTCCAAGTCAGGCGTGTACAAACTCAACAAAAGTGGTTCCGACACAATGGTTTTATTCGTACCAGTATTAGAAACATTTTAAGAGAACTTTAATTACGAAAATTACTTAATTTTAAAATGAAGCAACAAATGTCAAAAAGTTATATCCGAAGTATTGAGTGAATAAACTAGAAAAAAAAAGCAGATTTTAACTTCTTTAGTGCGTGTGTGTAAAACTTGACATTAAATTAATGAGTGTTTTTCTGTATTTTACTGTCTTAGCTATACTCGTATTAGTGCGGCTATCAAATGTATTTTCTTACAGATGCGGGAATTTCCGTATGACTGGCAACATCGTATTTATAGTACGAGTGAGTGAGAGGGTTTTCCGACACCGTAACAGTAATGTCTTTAGTGCCGATGAGGATGAAGCGAGATGAATGAGCGACACAAACATCCATACCCTGACTGGGTTTTGAACCTGGAACCCCTCGCACTGAAACCGGCATGCAACCGACTACGCAATTGGGGTCGGCACGAGAAAGTAAGAAAGAATGGAAGATTGCTGCTTGGCCATAGGTCTGCCAACTGTCTCGCGCTGTGTGTCGTGCAGTTCCTGACCGACTTGCGACTCATGTCACTAATGAACTAGGTAGGTCTGTGATCCCTACAGTTTGAGGCAGTGCTGAACGAGCGATAGACAGAGGCAGATAGATAATAAGTATGCATGTTGCGATGTAACCAGTCATGGAGTGTGGTATAGCCTGTGAGGTTTTTAATGGTGGATTGGGGCGGGGGGAAAATGCAGGGAGTGACGAACGACGGATTATCTGAGCATGCACAGTGGCGCAACTGGCATAGTTACTTGTACTGAGAGAATGACTGACCGATATCACAGGAGACTAGTTCATTTGTGTCGTGGTGAACTATGTACCTACTTCCTTTTCAAGACCAGTTCAAAATGAACTGGTAGTTCGTGAACTACCCATCACTACCGCATAGGTAATTCGGTTTTAAAGCAGGCCACTCCACAACTCACGCTCTAACCACTTTCGTTACAGATGTTATAAAAAAATTCCCGCATAAATAAACAATATGCAATAGCTGTGTTCCTGGATGTGGCTAAAGCTTCCGACAAGGTTGGATACCGGGACTCATTGAAAAACTCATAAATTTTAAATTTCCAGATTGCTACATCCACCTCATAAACAACTATCTCTCCAACAGAAAATTCTGTTTAAATGTAGAAGGTGCTGATTCCTCTCACCGCCCTCTAACTGCAGGTGTACCTCAATTCTCCGCAATATCTACATTTTTATATAATTTTTACATCCTTTTCTATTCGAAAGATAAACATATCGAATATGCATATTTGTTTGCACAGTGCCAATTAGACGAGCTGAGTCAGTGGTATAACAGATAGAAAATTAAAATTAATGCAGAGAAAAGTCAAGCATTCATCATCACACGTAGGAAACAGCCAGAAATTAAACCACTAAAATACAATAATGTAGACATCCCCTACTCTGACTCGGCAAAATATTTAAGCCTAAAAATAGATAATAAACTAAAATGATCCACACACATAAATGAAACAAGAAAAACTGCTCTAGTTAAAATCCCCTTAATTTACTCACTAATAAAATCGCCCTGGTTTCCTAAACTGCTAAAACTTTTAATATATACTTCTCATTCCGCTCAGCCATGATGTATGGAAATTAAGTATGGGGAACCGCGCCAAAAGCATTAATCAAATCACTTCAAGTTGTCCAGAATAAATATTTAAAAATAACCACAAATGCACCCCACCACTAACACGCATTTCCGATATTCATGACGCACTGAAACTACCTTATATGGGCAATAAATTTCACTCCCAAAACAATAAATTCTATGAAAAATTAACATAATCAAACTCCATACTCAAAAGGATAGTTCAGTATAAACCAGACACGTGCAACTACCCAAAAAGACCTAAAATGGCGAGATTAATCCAGTAAACGACACTGTAAATATTACATTAAAACATTGGGAGAACGAGGAAATTCTCTGATCAGTCCGGGACGGAAATTCGATCACTTTATCAAAACTACTTTCCTGTGGCTGTTCCCAGCGCACTTCACCATCCTCATTGGAGCTGTGCACATTCTCTCTCATTAAAACTTGAGAACACGCCACCACCATTTGTTTTTTCTCTCCTATACTATAATTTCCGCCTATTTTCGCGCCGATTATGTAATTAAAGTTATTAGTACTCTCCAGTATGGAAATTTCTTAATTTTTAAATACTGAATATCATAACACACTTCACCCTACCATTTTGTAACATGGCAAGCAAAGATCACAGACCTTGAAATTAACTTCACTGGATTTTTTGCATAAATTACTAGCTTCATAATAAGCCACTTCTAATAAATTATTTTACTACAGGCATATGGATTTTCGAAGTCATATGCCAGTATTGTTAATTTTTATTTTCTCAAGACCTGTATTTTCAGAATTGCCACAGTTAATAAAATATAAACTTGAGCACTCAGTTAATGTGCCCCCCCCCCCCCTCCTTTTTTGAGGCATCAAGATTCACTCAGGCAGGGAAAGACATGGTTAGGGAACCGCGGCTTTGCTAGTTTGACTGGTGCCTGGTGGGCTGTCTGGGTTGCGCCGGAACGTACAGGGCGTATTGACTTGTGCGCTGTGTGTTCTCTACGGTCTGGGGAGCACACCTCCACTCTGAGCTTCGGCAATGATATAAAAGGCGGCGGCTATTTTACTTGCTTTGTTTTAATGGGTGCAAGTGCTGCAGAGTTTTTTGTTGTGCTTTGTTGCTACGGTTAAAAGTTATATACTTTTTTTTTAAACGACACTCCCCCTCCCCTCTTTTTTTATTTAATTATATCCCAGAAATCGTATCAGTATCGATTCCAAAATATCCAGGATTGTAAGGTAAATATCGATATCACTATCACATCAGTCGTATCGCAACTTCCCTCCTGTTCATTTGGTGTTTACTATTGGCAGTTTTCACGAATGTATTTGTAGATAAAGCTGTATGTACAATTGTAAAAAAAAAAATAGCGAATAAAATATTTGCGGCCTAGGAAGTGTGATAAACTTCATAGATCTCCTATATTATTTGTATTATTTAGGTAAAAAAATACAATTATGTGGTAAAAGTTGAGTAAATTATTTGTAGGTTATGTTTGTGATATTTTTGTTTTATATAGGCTGTTCGGTAATTGATGGTCGTACATTGAATGGGTTTAAATAACTCAAAAATAAGAATATTGTGTTAAGGAACACGTGTTCGGAAATGCCACACTGCAAACGTGCAGGCGTAAATATAAGTGTACGCATTTGAATTTAGCGATCACCTAGGCGCCAACCTAGTGGGCTGCCTTCACAACACATGTTCGAAGTGCTTCCCATCATCCTAAGTGCAGGCATTACAGCACGGAAGCATGTGAACACTCGTGGTGCATCACGCAGCTTTTTGCGAGCCACTGGTGTGCGTTGGTGTAATCCTCAAACAGCATCACGTAGACATGCTCCACAGCGGCCGGTGCACCATTCCCCACACATTGTCCAGAAAAAGGTGTTGAGATGCTGTTGCACTACTCGTGTGAAGTGGGCTGGGGCACCGTCATACAGAAATCACATGTTCCTCACAGCTAGTGGCTTATCTTCTAACAGTTCCGGGTGGATGTGTTTTAAAAAAATGCGGGGGGAAGGACATGTGCGCTAGTCAGACATTTGTGGACAGTGCCCGCCCACACATTCACCTGAAACAGCAGCTGATGAGCAGTGGTGTAAGTAGCATGAGGATTTTTCTCACTCCACAGGAAGCTGTTGGCTGTTAAACTCACCATCACCAGTAAACATTTTCTCGTTACATGTAAACACTGATGTGAGCATTTTGATTTTGTGCAGTAAACTACTGGCAAAGTGCCACTCTGTGTGGAGTCGCCTGGCCCCTACGCCTGCATGTTTGGATGGGGGTAAGGGTGCAAAAACTGTTGGTGTAAAATCTCCCACAACATGCTGTTACTAATGCTCATGTTGTGTGCGACGGCCTAAGTGCTAGTTGTTGGCTGTTCGGCCACGTGCTCCAGACCATCTTACTTGAAACTTGGTGTTCTGGCAATTCTCCTGGTATCGGCATCAACTTTTAATGGAATCAGGCCACCAGTTTCAACACAGTAGCTGGTCAAGACGTATGAAGTTCCTCTTATCTGGTGCATGTCTGTTGGAATAGCGCCATTAGTAAATGTGCACTGTTTCTGGTGCAGTTTCTTGTGCCTCCCCGTACACGTAGTGCATTAATAAGATATTTCAGTGAACGTAAATGCTTCCATGCCATTGCTGTTCGCCATAATTGCAAACATGTATGCACCAAACTGTTCACACTGCATTAATCGTCCGAAGCCAAATACACACATGAACCAAGTTCAATTTTATATTATCGTAAAGTTGTTTTAAGGCTATGCCTGTATGGTTTGTACTTGTCCCACAGACATACAAATTGAACAAAATACAATCTGTTAATGTGATTTTTATGACCAAAAGCATGGATGATGATGACTTGTTCTTTGCAATTTGCGCGGTTGTCCTTGCATCAGCTTTTGTAAAGTATTTACAATATTTTTCTTCTTTTTTTATTATGGTTATACTACCAGAAATGATGTTGCAACAACTGCGAGTTCTGATTGGCTGGCAGACAACTTGCTGTCAGCAGTCCAATATAAAGTTTGGCAATCTGCGAGTGCAGACTGCACGGCTTCTTATTGTGGGTACCCACATGGCAATGTGTACATTAACATGTGACTGCGGACTGCTAGACTGCTAACTGCTCATTCTGGAAGAGGCATAAGGGGCCTGCTACAATTCAACTGTGATCTGTCAGCCGGTGCCATGTCATAACCAATCTAATTTCTGATTTGACCGTGACGTCAGAGTCATTGCTATGGCGACGTGGTAATTCTTAGAATAGGGGCTTTTTCCAAAATCGGAAAAATTATACCTGGATACGTTAGATATGATTATTAAGAATCATAATTACTAGGAATTTTGGAGGGGCTTCGAGTAGGTTTCTGTAAATAAAAAAAATAAAATGTGATATCAAGGAGGGTGATCAAGATTGCTGTATTTATGCTATAAAATATGTATAATTTACATAGAATATATTTATATGGGGTTGCTGAATTGTTTTACATGTAGGAATACCATTTGCAACAAATATTAAATGCGTGAAATGTCATTTACATGATAGATTTATAGCACGGTGCTGAGGTTATACAGGTAAACAACACAGGTATAGAGCAGTGTCGGGGCATTATGTAATTCTGGTGAATTACTGAAGGCTTACCTTGTCTATATTGATGAGAGGATAAAAAGTATTACTAGTAGGATAAATACAGATATCGTAGATGATACAGAGCCCCGTTCAGAGACAGTGTAGTAGTACAGATCCTAGTTATTTGTTTATTTTGAGGCTACTGTATTTTCTGTTTATGTTATGATACTTGAATTGCAGAAACATAATGTTTACTTATTTGAATTTCATTTCTTTTACACTCTCCAGATACCAAAATATTAGCAAATAGTTGTTTACATTTTTTTGTTGATATTTATCAGATATCTTTCAATTCACAAGCAATAGACTAACTCAAATATAGAGCACAGTATGAGAAAGCCTTGCTAAAGACTTTTGATTTTTCATAGTGGTTGTATATTGCAGGTAATTTTAAATTCAATACACTGTTTAATATATTTTCTCTGTGGTAAGAGTAACAGTTTCACCTTAAAGTTTTGTCTTAAATGTCTTTGTCTGAGGAGTTTTTGAGGTAACAATCAGAATGAGACAACACTACGATTTCTACAATGTAAGACAAAAAGTTCTAGGCTTAAATGCTTCTTCTTCATCATGTCATGGCAGCAAATGGACGTATTTAAAAGAAGCTATGTTTCAATGCTGAGTTTGGCTGGTGCCAGAGACGACTGCAACTGAGAAATGACGGTCTGGTGATGTCCAGCTTCCCAGGAGACGTGGGGGTATTATTTCCCACTCATAATCTGGATGGCGGTATCCTGAAGGATGAGAATATTGGAACTATGTCATTGCGTCGATCAATCATATAAGCTCTGTT
This sequence comes from Dryococelus australis, assembly GCA_029891345.1. NCBI lineage: Eukaryota > Metazoa > Arthropoda > Insecta > Phasmatodea > Phasmatidae > Dryococelus > Dryococelus australis. The sequence goes on from CM056993.1 coordinate 146,662,462, forward strand.
AATGGTAGCTTCATAATAGTATTGCTGTTCGCCAAACTATTGCAATTTTAATTCTCATCAATTACAAGAACTTTCTAGTGTAAATTTCATTGAAAGTATAAAACTTTAAAGAATTCAATTTAAAGAAGCCTAAATGATTCCATATCTAGAAGTTAAGATTACATGTGTTGAACAATTTTCTAGAGGTTCCCTAATACAGTCCATTCCCGATTGGAAGCGACTTATGAAAATCAACCTTTGAAAAAACACTAAGTATAACATGTCAACCTGTTTTTTCAATAACATGTATTCCACAAATATATAACACTGTGGTTAACTTTTAGAGTACTGTATTATTGAATAAATGAAACTTTTCCTTAATATCTTCTATAACTTGTAATATTTATTTCTTTTTAAATATGAATTAACAACAGCGAGAGCAGCGGAGTGTTGGCAACGGGCGGTAAGAAATAATTCACAGTTAAAATATTATTTTAACCTGGTTTTTAGTATACTATTTGTAAATTAAACGGTGCCTATAGAAATATTGCAATATTTAGGTAGTCCCGATGGCAACATCTCATTTTTATAGTTTAAAATAACAGCGGAAAATATTGTTATTAGGCCGTAATGGTATGGTGGTGTTTTATTTAGCGAGAGCAACTTTGAAGCAACTGTCTGCTGAACGATGCTTGGTGCGCTCTCTCTCTGTCTCTTTTACACTCGGGAAGTTTCACTTCGCTAGTATGCGGAAATTGTGCAGGTTTTCAATTGTAGCATATTTCTTTAAAGCAAAATAATAATTTTTGAATTTCTAATTTACAACTGAAAAGAGATTTTAATGTTTGAATACTTATTTTAATATATTTAGATATGATTGTGGGGCAGAAACAAAGTGAAGTTGGCTGACGTGGCGAGCCATGACATGGCGTCTTGCTGTTTCACCAAACAAAGCATAAATTATACTTACTCCGAAAAATACTTCAAATTTCCACATCACGTTTGTAGACATAGTGTTTTTTAAACCTACCTAAGCAAGTTACGAGGTTGTGATAAATCCGTTTTTCCGCGGCAGTAATAAATGTACTGTTACAGTGTTTTTCGTTAACCGCTGTGTGTGAAATAGTGTGGTGTGGCTGCGTGGTGATAGTTACGCTGGATCTGTGTGTGCGTGATTTCAAATATTTGATATGAACTATATATACGTTGTAAATGTGAACTGTTTTTATGGCGAAGTTATTTATTTACATCCACATCTGTTTATTTATCACAACGTTGTACCTTTGCCCTGGTGGGTGTTTGAAACACAATCGTGTAACGTGATATACCACCAATCCCAACAAAATAACCAAGCCCAGCCACAATAAGTTTCAATAAACCTAATACACAGTAAGTAACAATACATATAAATATGAGTGGGATAAAAGTTACGGTAGGCTTATTTGAGTGCATGTTCACCACTATATTTTAAGTTTCTCTAACAAAAAATGAGCGACATGAGTTGTGTGCTTGATTTTAATGTCGCTTTTTCGTTGGACTCTCTATTCCTTCGTTATTCGAACTGAGGCTGTCCTTTTAAAGAAATAACCCAACACATATCAATAACAAAAAGTTAAATACTATAGTTCATTACCCCGAAGTTGTAACAGTGTTTAACACAGTCGCAGCAAAATATTAACGTGCATTACGTGTAATGTGCTATGTCGTGGAAAACAAATATGTTAATGTAACATAACCATAAGAACTATAGTTAATTCAGGCATTTTTAAAACATCATAAAGCTGACCTAAATAATGTTATAGGCCTAAACTGTGAATATTCGTACAAAATGGTTTTTGAAATAGACCTAAGACAGAATTCTGTGAAAAGCTGTAAACAGTAAACAACACATGTGACAGGTATAAAAGTAGAAGTCACATTTAAATGTTAATTTTTATGTGTAAGCAAAAGTATACGAACACATGTACACACATAATGACATGTAAACATTGATTTTGACGGATGCTACATGGCAGTCACATGGCATTGTTTGTTTACATTTGGCGAAAGGATAAAAAACGGGCCTGTTTATTGCTAGCCTGAGAGAGATTTTTAATGAAGTAAATCTACATCAGTCACTAACTAATCAGTTGTCTATTTGGAAGTTGTGCCTATCTGTAATCATAGATGTATGAGGGTAAGATGAATTCAGCAATGATTTCTTACATATCACAAGTATTAAACAGGTTGGCTGTTGGCTGATAATAATAAATATTGATAGGCCATTTTGTATTGCCCTTGAAATATATTTGCAATTTAACAGTAAACTAGTGTGTTGCAGAACAGGATTATTGTAAGTTCTAAGTTCATAATAATTGTAAAGTTAATACATGGAGAATTGCATTGTTTACAAGTTATATATTAAGTAGTGAAATTATGTAGAATTAATAATGTAATAAAGTATTATGTTCCAGATTTGCTGTGTTCAAAAATATAATAGAAGTTTGTAGAAAAATACATGTGCAGTATGATTGCCAATGTAATACATCCATTGTGGAAAGTAGTTATATAATAAAATATCTTAACTATAGTAATTCAGCCATAGATAATAAATATTAAAAAAAACACACACACTGTATTTTTTTTATTATGTTTATTATAGAAAAAAAATGGTCTTCCCAATGTGGTGGCCTGTTGTAGCACTTAAAAGTATTTTTCTATTTATTATAACTGTGTTTATCTTTGGAGGTGATGTATACACACATTTTCAACACACAGCGCATGACACTCCACGTCCATGTTGGTTGACGTCAGATGGATTGTGGGAAATTGCAGGAAGTTGGTTTGCACCGGTCATGTCGGAGGTTTCTGATTTACGAGTGATTAAACCTGTGTTTTATTGCAATTCATGTTGTTGTGTTAAATCTAATAATTGTGTGAAATTAGGAGTGTTTCTTTGCTATTTTATAGCAAGGGAAAAGGTAAATTATAATATATGTACGGTGATTAGTGTGTGTGTGTGTAGTGCGGTTAAAAGGACCCACGGGTTGGACTGCGTATTCGTATATGCCGTATGAATGGCAAGTGATTTAATGAGTATTGCCTAAATTAAATTAATTTTTTGGAAATAAATCTTGGAAAGTGGTATAATTATACTCCGTTAATTACACAGAACACGAATTTACTAGGTAGCTATATCAACATTTGATCAATAGAAACCCCACAAACGATATCGGGGAGGGTTATAAAGATAGGCCTAAGGGAAATTGTGGGGTAAAATGTGTGATACACATGTACATATGACAAAAATATGTTCAATTGCAAAAATACTCTACGAGCGTAGCCATACATTATGCACCGAGCCAGAGTCCCAGCACCAGCAGGGGAGTAAATCCCCAAAACAGTGATTCAAGGCGCACCTGCAACATTTTTTAGGTGGTGACGTGAAGAGTCACGCATCAGCGAAGCTTGGAGTTTACCCATAAATGATTGTCATGTGTGTCCTATTTACACTGAGAAATAATGTATGTGTATTTTGCAATGTAACATATTTTTGTACTATTTGAAATTTTACTGTAATACTGTCTCATGAAAACATGTATAGTTGCAAAAAGATTGAACTGAACATTAAGTTACCTAAATTGACACTATCACCAATACAATTTAGGAATACGATATTGGGGATGGCTATGAGCTGGAGGAAAATTGAGGGGTAAAAGTTTATAATGAAAACTTGCATATGTATTTTGTATTCTTTTTACCCCACAATTTCCCTGATCTTCATAGCCCTCCCCACTATCGTATTTGTAGCTTGTATTGGTAATATTGTCTGTTCAGTCAATGTTTGGTTCAGTTTTTTTTTTTTTTTTTTTTTTTTTTTTTTTATGAATAAATATTTCATTATTTACATATTTTTCACCCATTTTACTTCACAATTTCCCTGATCTTCATAGCCCTCCCCACAAACCTTTTTTGGGTTTCTATTGGTCAAATGTTGATGCCCCTAGTAAATTTGTGTTCTGTGTAATTAGTAGAGGTGAATTATGCTAGTACTTTTTGAGGTTTTTTTATTTCAGAAAAGTCCCTATTCTTAAGAATTACAGACAATGCTCGCCACACTAAACATAAATTTACTAAGGGCATTGTGATATTCACAGTACGTACTACGAAACGTGATAGTGGCCAGGGCTGTGAAGATTTAGGAAATTGTGGGGTAAAACACATAAAAATTATGTATAATTGATGTAAAAAATTTGGCTTTTACTGCACTAAATCTAGGAAGACCTAACCTAACTTGATGATAGTTGAATCACAAGAGGTGTGTGTGCCAATGTGCCATGTCAGCTGTAATATAATAATATTACAGGATATGTATAGTTTTGTTTGTAATTTTATTATGGTATGTACATAAGTTTAATTCATTTTTTTTGTAACATGAATGTGTGTGTGGGGTTTTAGGCCATTCTTCCATTTATAGGAATAATTAGATAAATTTGTTGTGGTTGCCTAGGACAATATTTGAGCTCCTATTATGATAGGTTATAGGTTTAAGTTTTAGGACACTCTTGGTCCTTACTTCAGAGAAGCTAGACATGTTAAAAGTCTTTTCTAGGCAAAAATGATTTCATTTCTTCCTAAAGTAGGATAGTTTAGAATGCAGGACCAGGGAACTTTTGTAAAGTTGGCCGGGGGGAGGGGGGCGAATGGAGAGATTCAACAAGGTGCCTGGAATTGTAGTTCTTTTGAGTGCTATGCCACTGGAGGAATGAGTCTTTCCTGGTACCAGGAATGATGCTACCGACTACGCTCATTTTCCCAGCCTATCCTACAGTGACCTGTAAGATAGTCACTTCCAATCACTTCAATAGTACTTATTTTAACTATGTCTCGGTGAAATTAAATTTTAAATTTTGGCAAAAATTAAACTTTTCGGTCAAACTTTTCAATGGCCACTAAGAGTCATTCAAGTGCTTACCACTGAAGCCGCTGTGGAAATTATTATTATTATTTATTCTAAAAAGCATTCAAGAATAAATAGCGTGATACAAATTAATGAACTATTTACAGGCTTGAAGAAATTATATTATTGCAGTTATAGCTTTCCCTGTTCTCCTTCATCAAATTTTGTAAAGAAGGATGTAGATATTGCCAAAACATTTCATTTCTTTAGACTGAATTAAATAAACAGTATCACAATTTTATTTTCTTCGTGATGATTTAATGTGTTCACTGCATCATGAATTTCATTCTGAAATTCAACTCATGACTTTTTAAGGTTTTGCAATTGTTCTATGAGTGTTTGAAGCTCTTCTGTGTTATCATTTTAATGGGTTTATGATTTTTGTACTGTCCTATACATCACTTAACGCAATGTGTGCTCTTGTCACCCACTTACAATTTTTTTTTTTTTTTTTCCCCCACTTCCAGTTCTTTTATTTAATAAAGGAATAGTTTGCTAAAGATTGCCTGGCCAATGCGGGACACGGAAAAAAGAAAACTGGACACGAAAAGTATTAATTGCATTAGTTATATACACGTATATACAGCTGTGTGTTATGACAAATGAAAATAGAGAGGCTTACTTCCTACGCAGCTTTATGCATATGGAGAGAAAGGTGGAAGAAGATACTGTACATGAATCGGTTCTGGAAGCGAAGAGTGTCTCACAGACAATTTACAGCTATTTCAATTGCGTGACTCGAAGGAATGAAACTTCTCACAAAATGGAGGCGCTAGTGATGCCACACCACAGAAGGTCGTACAAAGTCATGAAACGACTGCTAGCAATATAAATGGTAGCTCTAATAATGCTGGAATGTTAGCACAAATTCTTGCTCCGTTACAGGAAATGAAAGTCTGACAAATTTCACAGTTAGAATAATTGAAAGTTTCACAAATTACACAATTATAGGAGATCAAAGTTTTACAAACTTCACAATTACAGGAGTTGAGATCTGAATTTGCGTGAATATCTCAAAAATGCAGGATTGACGAAATTAATAACAGTATTTGCAATTGGTCGGTAAAATGTAAAATAAATTTTCCGAAGAAAATGAGCAATTTGTTTCACCTATAAATGCACAACGTAATCTGCAAAAACAATTAGCTGAACAAAATACATCACTCGAAAACAAATTTGCGAGCAGAATTACTGAGTTTGCTGCAGAAAATACTACTGGTTTGACTCATTTACGAGACAGTATGAATGCAACACATGAAAATTTCACACTGCAGTTATGTCAAGTAGAAGCAAAAATAGTAGATATTGAAGGTAGTGTCTCGCAATTGTCAGTATCAGAGCAAATAATTTATCGGCTGTTTTGAACACTCAGTTAAATTCTTTAGAAAATCACATCAAAAATTTACCCAAACTGAAAGGGCACACCAATGCACATGCGAGAATTTAGAAAAACATCATCTAAATGGAAGTACAACTATCTCAAAATGATAGGAAATTAAAAGGTGTGTTGACAGAGTCGCAAGCAGAGCGGGAGGGTTAAACAGAAAACACGGCGCGCGAAGCTGGTAGTCTATGCCAAGGTTGCAGCTCGTCCATTCATATTAGTGATAATGTCTTGCTCCAGGCCCAAGTTCCACTGTCGGTGATAATAAACCTTACAGCCACTTTGATTCATCACCCTGCTAAATAGTGGTCGGAGGAGGTTCCGATATTCACTGGTCATAGCAAGGAAAACCCTGTCTGTTATTTAAAATAATACCTTGATGAGTATGCAAATATGCTTGGTCTAACTGATGCTGATAAACATAGATGTTTAGGTTTCAGCCTGAAATCAACAACCTTGTATTGTTGGGAAGTTATTCATGACACCACACACAGTTTTGGAGATTTTTGTTCAAAAAACATAAAACAATTTTGAAATTCCAAAATACAAGGAAATTTGCATGCTAATTTACCACTGGACAAATTTGACCTTCAACGTAGGAAGTCACTCGAGGAGCATTTTAGCACTGTATATGAGTGCATACAACACTTCTCTGCTTGGATAGAAGGCAATGAATTTGTGGAGGTAATTTTGGCACATCTACCTCTATGCTACCAGAAGTGGTCAGGTAGATCCTACACTGATTTAGACACAAGGGAAAGTCACTTAGTACTGATGCATGCCACACTGCTGCGCAGCACGCCTGCACACACTACAGGCAACTTTGCCCCATCAACGAGCGATAAATAGCTCTGGGAAAGTCACAACAATGGCAGACGAAATTCACGTGCCGACAGAGTTGATTCCACGAGCTGGACAACCACTGTCACACTTATAATTAAAAAGATTAATTTTAAAATTGTACTGCCCGCCCAGAATTCCGACATCTGGTTGCCACCCTCTAGAACCAAGATTGTTTTACCCAACGAGCCACGGATCACCGATAGCAGAGAAGAAAGTTATAAGAGACACCTCAGGATCGCAGCACCTGTGTGCCCAGTACGCCACAAAAGCAGAGCCTTGAGCGGAGGTACCTGTTGCCAGCCTCAACTTAGGGTGATAAGGAATGTGCGGTGGTGCCACAACCCTGAGATAAACAGCTCCTGTGGAGAAAGGCTATCATCTCTTGCGCCCCCGGAAGAGCTCTGAAGCACAGATTTTTGAACTACATAAGGAGGCTCAGAAGCGCCTCTAGCCAGAGTTTGCCGGCTCACCGGACGCACTGGTCAGCGAGCTCTCCCTGGTCTGGGCAAGACCTCCTCCTCTCCCAGCTTGCACAAAGCTCTACCAGCTCCTGCAGCTTGAAAAAGCCCCACCTGCATCAGCTCGTACAGCAGCTCCTGCAAGATTCTTCAGAGGTAACTTCATTGCCCTAACTCTGCACCCCTTTACCCAAGTCTTTTCCTTGACTCCGTGGTAGCAGGTCGTCGCAACATCCCCTCTGGACAACCACCCCTCTGGAAGCAAACACTGTAAATTGCAAATTAATATTTTATTAAAAGTTTCGCCCAGGTTCACCTTCACCTGTGTACAGTAACCAAGCTAATTAATGTAATCATTTTAGATTGCACGTTTGAACCGGGATTCCCCAGTGTTTTCTCTGACATAAAATAAATCTTACTTCCAAAGTTATTTAGTTGACTCCATTATTTAATTACCCTCTCATTTTTTTAACTGAAAGGTTTTATTATTCAAGTAAATATTTAACTTCTTCTTGTGAAATAGGTGTGAGTGGGCCGAACCCACAGGAGACGGAGCTTGCAGAAGGCTTTAGTCTGCAGGGACATACTGAAACTCCTGGGAGTGTCCGAAACACCCTCGCCTGTCCACAGCAGCACTTTAACTCTCGCCTGCAAACACTTCCGTCAGTGCCTTGGGCGTGTCTGGAGAAGAGGCATTCCCTTAGGACTGTACGTCAACAGGGGAGGGAAAGAGTATTGGTTCTATTATAAAATTTTGTGACTTAACTTCAAATGAATAGGAAAGGAGGTGGGGTACCCAGTAGAAACAGAGGTAGAGAGTGACAAGCTGTACTGCGAGAACTATTAAAATACAATAATTCCTAAGCGACTTGGGACAGCTGGCATCCCATTTATTGGCAGTCTTCTCGGTGAGTAAAATTGCACTCCCTCCTTGGGCTGGAGACATTTGCAGTTCGAATCACCTTGGGGTTTGGTTCCCCTCCGCTTAGAAGTAACCATTCAACTAGGCGACACCCACAAACCACCCCCAACGTGGGAAAACCCGAGACAAATATTACAAGAAGAGAACCCACCACGAAAGGGCTATAGATAGGGCTTAGGAGGGTAATCAGCACTCTTATCGTAAGTCCATAGGACTAAGGATAACAGCATCATCCACAGAAGGCTGCACCCGCGTCAGTACACATAATCCTCTGCTATATGCAGGTGTTCAAAGTGAGCCTGCACAACAAAATAGACACTCATAATTCTCATGTTAACACATTAGAGGTTATGAATGATGATGATTCTAACTGTAATCACGATGGTAAAACTGGTGATAATTTGAAATCTAATTGGAAGACAAGATACAATCCTGGATACAAGTGCAAAAGTAGGAAGCAAAAATATAATAATGAGGGGGAATATTCCAAGAAAAACAGCTACGAATTTACAACTAACTCTCCACAAAATGTTACAATACATGCAAATTATTTTGTATTGGTATCTCAACCTCCAACCTTGTTCATTACGTACCATACTACCACCATTTGTACAGCATGCAAGGAATTCACAGCCTGTTGTACCTTACACAATGCATCGAATAAATGTATATTTTCAGGGGAATAAACTTCTGAATCCTATGGCCCCTGCATTCTCACAAGCAACACAAAATCAACAAAGTTCACAAAGAACTACCAGAGAAGATGGGTCTGCCCCTGAGAGATTAAACTAGATCGGTGCCAGTTAACTCGAAACATCTTCTGAAGATGGAAGAACAGAATATAAAGGAGGAGAATAAGAAACTAAGTACTTCAAAGGGAATTAATCAGATTGGTGTATCAAGATTAGTTTCAGTTGCTGAACAATGCAAGAAGTACCAAAAGGTGTCAAAACTGAATAAATTCAAAATTGGTGGCTTAAGTACTTTGGCTAACTAACCTAGTATGATGGCTCTTTCAAGGTTAATGCTGTTATCAACAACTGTTATGAATTAGAAATGCTGGAAGGGGAAGTAGCAGGTTCATATAACATCACACAACTCCGAACTTATGAAGTATCCTGTGTTAAACAATAATGAGCCTATAAGGAACAGTAAGCAAGTGAGAACGCTGTGCAAACTATTCTCGTGGGAAATATTCAGTTTGCGAGGAAAGGCTATTATGAGGTTGAATCAGTTTTGCTGTTGTAACCTAAATATATGTTGATGCAAGAAGACGAGCCACTGTGGATTGTGTAATTAGGATTATGGATGTTGTAATTATTTAACCTTGGCTTTGCCTGCACTCAAAACATTCTACTTACACTGTGACCTGAATGTGAAGTCCTGCAAGCCTAATCATAACTAGAATATAAAGAAAACTGTGATCTTACCTTTAAGGTAACCCATTGAACTACTTCTGGCTGAAAAAAAAATGATGAAATAGAATTGAAATTTTATTTAATTGTTCTTGAGTAGTACTCTTGCCTACCTGTTTTTGTTTTCACCTTTCGATTTGTACATGTATTGTTAGTGTGTATTATAAAAGTTTTTTGTATACAGTATTATATTTCTGATGCTTTATTAATGATTTATTGCCTATTTCATGTTTTGTTCATATAGTGTCCTTTAGTGTTGTTGTCATCTTTTATTCTGGGTGTGCTAGGAAAATGAGAGCCATCCAAGTGTTCTCCCTAACTCATTAGCGTTGTGGTATAGGTCTGTCTGCAACAGTAGGTTCCTCAACAAAATTTAGGTTATAAGGAGGAAAGGAAGGAAAAGAACACTCCTTGGTAGCGTGCTCAACATTCCTTCCGTTTATTCCCATTAATAAATAATTGTATTCTTATATTAGGTTGACAACATTAATATTGTTGCAGTCTGAGACATAATCAGCAAACAAATTAATTCACACACCAATGAACTGTTATAAACACACACAACTGAAACACTAAGCACAAGTGTTAGAAAGAGAAAAATAGTGACCAGTACAATTGGTCTGCTAAAAAAAGAACCATATTATTGGATGTTACCATACAATTTTACTGGTTATCAGCAAATACCGATAATATCAGACATAGAAGAATACAAAACAGTGTTTATGAAGTGATGTGTTGTTTTAGTGCACGTATTTACAACAAATTTTCAAGAAAATGTAAAAACTTATTTGCATGACAACACGATAAAAACCATTGAACTCCCACATTTTACTGTTTATATATATATATATTTTTAATGTCCCAACGTATAACAGTATACTGTTTGTATAGCAACAGACGAGTATTGATGCTTGCAGTTGTTGGTGCCACCGATCATCATCATTAATATCAATCATTGCTCATCAGACATTTACAAGTTAGCAACTGCAAGGCAGATCACAGTTTCTTTCAGCCCATTAATAATTCCAAATTTATATCATATCTGTTATGATTTATTGTTGTGTGTATAAACATAAATTTTATTTTCAGCACAAACTTCATTTTAAGAAGTGTTATGTTGGTTAAACTGTGTCACCTGTTTAAATTTTTACATGTAAATATTATTTTGATTATGATTGATGCTTACTCATAACTTTTTTTTAACATGAATGTTATTTGAGTAATTTTTTTAACATTTCCAATAAGGTTAGCTTTGCTTTTATATTTACACATATATCTGTAAGTATAGGCCATCCTTCAGTTTATAGGACTAATTAGATAAATGCTCTATGGAGTTATCGTTATTTATTTGTTTGCCTAGGACAGTATTTGAGCTCCTATTATGATAGATTATAGATTTAAGTTTTAAAACACTCTTGGTCCTTACTTCAGAGAAGCTAGACATGTTAAAAGCCCTTTCATTTATGTGAAAATGACTCCATTTCTTCCTAAAGTTGGATATGCAGGACCAGAGAACATTTGTAAAGTTGTTAAGGGGCATGGATCTATAAATAAATCCCACAATGTGCCTGAAATTTTAATTTTTTTTGAATTCTTTGAAGTTGCCAATGCCACCAGAGGAATGAGACTTTCCTGGCACCTGGAATGACGCTACTGACAATGCCGACCTTCTCAGCGTGCTATCCTATGGCAAACTGAAAGTTAACCACTTCCAGTTGCTTCAACTAGTCATTTCAACTATGTCTTTGTCAAATTATATATTTAATTTATGCAAAAATTAAACTTTCCAGTGGACACTAAGAGTTATTCAAGTGCTTACAACTGAAGCTGCTGCCCTGGCTTTTTCTCTTTGATTTATTCCAAATAAAATATTACTTATTTTTAAAGGGTTTTGTATTTGTCCTATGAGTGTTTGAAGATCTTATGAATTGATAGCATTTTAAAGGGTCTGTGATTTTTGTACTGTCCTATATAACGTCTCTGCTCTTGGCACCCATGTACAATTTTCATTTCCATTCACATTTTTTTACACGTCTCATACTTTTATTTAACAAAGGAATAATCTGTTAAACAACACACACACCCTCATTAATTTTACAGCAAACCCGAAACTTCGCAGATGTTCAAGAGCTCTACACTTGCTACCTACAAACAGCAGCCTGCGTGTCTTGAAACACTGTTTTGGGGATTTACCCCCCCTGTTGCTGCTGCTGGGACTGTGACTCTGTGCATAATGTTTGGCTACGCTTTAACAGTATTTCTGAGTGCGAGGGAGCTACACTTGAAAGTGAACTAAGGGGTTGGATATGCTGACATGCTACCACCCATCATACACGTTATAAGAATGAGTCACAATAAAAATATCCAACTTATATCATGTCGCTTATTTATCTAAATTAGGCAGTGGCTACAATTTCTTTGCGACAAGTACAAAATGATGCATACGCACACATTCATCGGGGTACCGGCAGCAAAACATAAACTTCGCCAAGTACCCAACAAAGTGTAGTGTTCTCCTGTCATACTGAGGAAGACTGTGCAGTATATCCCACCACACACGCTCTATATCCTTTGCGTTTCCGCCCTTGTGTCAGGACCAACAAAATTCATACTATAATTCATTTAAAGATTTTCATAGTCATTGTCTGAAAGTTATTTATAAGTGTGCCAGCAGTCGCTTATAATTGTTATTCCAGGCTCTATGAATTCCTTAACATGTAAGAGTGTCCTACTAGTACAATCCTCGACAGGAATGAGAAATATCTGACTTCTCTCTCTTGATTCCATCGAAAATCCACTGCATCTGGACGATACCCCCATTATTTCACTTTTATTTTTTCCAAATTTTTCCTCTATTTTAACAATAGAGTCCATCCTTCCACCCACAAATTTTACTCCTTGTATTACACATACACCAGTCAACCATCACCGCATAGCAAAAGGATGACTAATCCATGATGGTTGTTATACTAACATGACACATTGAACTTAAATATGTGATGCTAGGCTGAGGAATTGCTTGAAAATTATTAATTAATTTTCAAATTACCGCAACAGACAAATTACTTTTTCCAAACCACGTGCTTGCCAAAAAGATTTCTTAAAATTAAAAATCACCTTTATATATTTGTTACCAGCATATGTCCTAACAGACCATTGACAACGGAAAAAATCGCTGTCCTTGGCCAACAAATTCAGATGGCACACCACACGCATGCAACAACACTCCACTTGTAGCCAGCTGCACACACTGGCATGTGACAGTCAACTAAGGAACAGTAAAATTCACAGCAGGTAGGCAACTGTCAATTTACATTTGTTTACTTCCCTACAGCATTGTAGGGCACATATAACATAGTGACACACATCAACAAAGCCTCGGAACATCTTCTATAATATTTATATTTTGTATGCAATTTCTACGTTGCATATTACAAAGCCCACTTAAATACAAACCATATAAGTCATGCAAAATTCCAATATATAATTTTTATACATCTAGTACATTCCCTTAAAAAAAGACTTGATTCTTAATAATTACTACTATCGTAACTACGTTCAATGGCACCCTCTTGCTGACATCCACTGTGGCACACTATCTCAATGAATGACACAGTCACCGAGACAGCAGTGGCATTTGTACCATCTCATTGTAGCAGGTTCCTAATTCCCCTTCCACAGTGAGCAGTCTGCAGTAGGTGAAGTATTGTTTGCAATGGACGGTCAGTAAAATGTTGGTGTAAATAAGACTGTTGTTGTTTTTAAAAAAAAAAAAAAAAAAAAATTCTGGTTTTGTAAAAAAAATTAATACTTTTTTAAATGGTATAAGTATATTAACGTAAGATAGTGAGGAGGAGGAGAGGATGAACTTGCCACTGGGCAGCCACCCAGTTGTAAGTCTTAAGTAAGATAGCTAGTGTTTTTTTTCCAAAGTGTTGAAATGCAAAATGTTGTATAGTGTTACATGCTTGTTGCTCTGTGTTCTCCATCGCTTCCCTTGCTCCAACCCACTCGAATGAGCAAAACGATATGCCAAGGGCAGACGTGTAAGGTGAGAAGTGTACAACAATTTACAAAGGCAAGCTGCCACATGTGTCAGATAAGTCTATCAGCTTGTGCGCTTGTGACCTCAGCAGATTGAATTTCTGGGGATATATCTTTGAAATAATGTTCTGGTCATTGCCCTAGCATCTCAGAGAAACTCGAGGTGCTAGGAACCTTCTAGATCAGACCAGTTAGACTGGAAACCTTCTAGATCAGACCAGAGAGACTATTTAAGTTGTGACGGTCCCCCGATACTGAGAGTTTATGGAGTTTGGAGGATTGTGTGTCCTCAAGCGTCAGGTTTGCGAAGGCAGCGAGCCAGTAAAGTGATGAGTGGCAGCGAGAGTGAAGTCAGAGACATTTGGAATGATGGCCATGGACAGATTGATTAAGTGTAAATAATGAGAGTGAATTTAATTACTGTAACCAATACACACACATTGATAAGGACTTTAATTATAATTGAGATGAATTATTTTCACTGAGAATAAGAGCAATAGTGGAGATGGGTAGTTTAATGGTGTAAATAACACATGTGTGAATAAATTAAAAAATCAAACAGAGAATTTTAACTTTACTAAGACATCCATCTCACATGACCTCGATACACCCCTGGTATCTTGTAACACTGTAGTAATTAGTTATATTTGTAAGAAAACCAACATTTTAAATTTTTTTGTAATTATATCTACATTACTTCTGATAAATATTATGTCTGGATAATTTTATTTTTGGAAGCCCCTGTCTACATTAGCTAAATTTGTATAATTATGTTAACCTCTCTACTACATTCACTAATTTTTATATTTTCATAATTTCTCACATTAATGCATTTATTTATTTGTTTGTTGATTGTGCAACATGTGATTTTGGCGACTGCAATCCTATAGTTATCGCCTGCTCGAGGTTTAAACTGTGTTGCTCAGTGTTCGGAATACATGTTTCCCCACTAAAGGCCGTTCACGATAAAGTGAGCACTTTTGAAATCAACCTTAGAATGATGTCACTGCCCCCTGCCTACACATATTTTAACTGGCGCCCTGAGTGACATGTGCCAGGTAAATTTGGTAACGATGGATGGATAGTAGTTCCATATGTTAATATCGAATAAAAAGTGCTAGGTAACCATTTGTAATCATTTTATTTATTTCATATGCTTTCTATTTTTTTTTTTTAACTCCTCAGTGTGAAAAAATTGGTAGATTTATAAAATATTTACTTTTCTGATAATTTCACAGATCCACTTGACCGACGCATTAATAAAGTGATGATGGCAATGACAATATTAATTTTACATAAGGTGGAAGAATACACAACTTGCATACAAGTAGATCGTAAGCAGGGCTTTCGAAAGTGTATCTTTGAAGTGTATTATTGTTTCTTTCTATAAGCAAGCTTTACATATGTCATTTATTGAATACCCCAAGAGAAAACATTTTCAGTAAGTTTTGACTTAACTTTAATAGCTTGGGAAGAGATTTTCTCAAAATGATCTACCCAGTATTTAAGCATCTTTTGTGAACCCTGTGGACTCTCATACTGAACGTCGTAGAGTGCAATTAATCGTAACTTTTGCTGCTAGGATTTCCATACATTTTTAGCATGACTGCCCTTAATAATATACTGGAAGTGTAAAGAGGTGCCTCAATGTCAGTAAATGTGTGTGGGTAATAAAGAAGAGATCCCAAATGCCAGATTTTAGCTGAATTGTGTGTTAATGTGTGCTGCTACCGACTCCACTTCAGAACTACAGATGAGTATGCTACCTTCTACGAGGGATTGTGCTTAAGAATTCCTGGACACCTTTTGTGCTATTTTATTTGGAAAACCAAATTTTAATTAATTTTTGTTACAGAAAATTTGAATTGTTTAGATACAGATTACAAATTTCTACATGCTTGCTAGTCTTAACACATTTGTCAAGGAACTGTATTAAATATTTCTCAATGCAAGACAATGGAAACTTCAGTAACCTTCATATAATTTTCTTCTTTTACATGATTTGCTAAAGAGAGGTTATTTAGTTTGAAAAATATAGTAATTTTCTGTTTAAAACGACAGCAAATTTTTTCTTCGAAAGCTTCATTAAATTGAATATTAATAGAACCCTGATTTTAATACATTTTTCAAATTATTTCATACTTAATTCAGATGCAAATAAAACACATTTTAGTTCCCAGTGATGGAGTATTTCTGTGGCATTGATATAGTATTAGATTTTCCTCAAGTGTTTGTGTCATCTTCCTGTGAGTTCCAGGGCATGTGGGCATCCGTGCCAATGAAACTGCAGATAATAGCAGCTAAGAACGCAAGCAGCTTTCCATCTTGCGACCCTCGCGTCCTTGTGTGTGATGTGCTGCATGTGACCTGTGGCCTTGTATGGCAAGTTTGGTAGTGGGAGTGGACTTCTCTCTGACGTATGTCCAAGGGGGAGGATAATTGAAACAACAATTACTTGGAGGGGCTAACTGCATCAATCACAAAATTGAGCACCTTAATATTTGACTGGCGCATGGCCAGTGTAAAGAACAGGTTTAGTGGCCTGTCTCAGGTGCATAAAATCCAAAACTGCTGTCATGACCCTACGAGTCGGCTGACCCTTATTTACACATTAACTGGAAGCTTGTGGCTCTTCTGAGGTAGTGGTGTTGCAGGCTGGAGACTCGTACCTTGTCGTGTGGAAAGGGCTGATGGTCGCCTGGTGGACTTGTGGTAAGTGAAGTATTCTGGCTCTGTGGTAAACTGCCGACAACTGCGGGTAGAGGAATGGGACAGCACAACCAGAGGTTGGCAATACCAATAGGAGGTTCTTCACGCCTTAGGAAGGCTTCTAATATAGGATGGGGAGGGCCTTCAAGTTTAATCAAGGGGGGGATAAAGGTGTCGGCAGCGAGGAAGGGTGAGGCCCCTCTGTAGGGCAGGCAGTAAGAACTCTGCCCTGCTTGGAGGAAGAGCAAAGTGCAACTTCTGACTGAGGGTCGCAAAGTAGTCTAGTTTTAGGACAGCAGTTACCTGTCTCAACCTTCTCTGTTTACCTCCCTTCTGGGTGTAAGGCATGGCAGATTAAGGTTGCAACTGTAACCGCACGAAAGTAGAGTTGGTGCTTGCGATACCACCCTATAGTGTACTGAGTAATCCCAGTCTTGCAACAAGAGTGGCACCCGGTGTTCCTTTTGTCCAGCCCTATTATGGAGAGCAGTGGACAGAACATGGATTGCTCAAGTTATTTCCTGACAGGAATGCCCAGGTGTGGTATCCGCAGGAGGTCAGGCCCCATAAAGAATAGTGGCGGCGTATGAAATAACCTGAGTCACTGATTTGCCTGACAGAGGAGTTTCTAGTGGTATAGGTTGTACCGAAATCTACCAGGTGGCAGATCTCGGGTGGCCACTTAATGGGTGTTTATTTGGCTTTTTTCCTGCTGACGTCGCTGGCTTCACTAAGTGGGGTTGAACTACATAGGAAAACTGTGACTTTTACACAAAGAAAATCAGTACACAGAGAATAGGTAAGATTCAAGTGTTGTATTAACGTAGTAATAGAACACGGTGGCACTGTACTACCTCTTACACTAGATTACTTTGACACGGAAGCTAAACCTAGATAATCCAGGTGAAGGCGGCCTGGTAATTAAGCTAAATGGAATAGGTGATAATTAGTATTAGAAAGTATTTAACAACCTTTCCTAACTAACTGGTGGTTTGTTCTGAAGGAACAAGAAGGGGGACAGTTACCAGAGGGGTAGCGTCGGCAATGCCAGCACCGTCCAGTGTGCACAGGGAAGTCCTGAAGACACATCAATGTGACCTGTTACCAGGGTTCTGGGTTCAACACCATGGGGTGGTAAGGAGAGAGCGACATTTTCAGGAGCCTCTGGAGGGGTCCAGTCTTTTCCAGAAGCAGGGGATGTGCTGTGGCTGCAGCAAAGTTGGCTTCTGGTCGGTGATGTCTTCGGCTGGAAGAGAGTGATGGAATCTGTGGACGTATCAGCGGTTGCGCACCGCGATGGCAACTTCCAGCTCTGTACAAGAGTGGTGGAGGTGCAGAGACTGAAGATTTCTGGTCATGCCAGACATTTTATACTAATCTCGTATAGGTGCTCAGAGTTGAGGGGTACAGGGGAAGATAGTGTCGGCCGCAGGGGTTGAAAATTCAATGGTGCTGATGCGGCACTATCATCCCTTGTCTTCGGGTGCTGCTGGAAGTAGACTGAGTGCTGCCCTCCCTCGTCGCGCTGTGGAACCAGCGTGGCCTTGGTTGGAGGGAGCGGCGGCTCAGCAGCCAGTACAGTCCTCATCGGGGGTGTTGACATGACTGCTTCTTGGAAATTCTTGGCGAATAGTACAAGCTAGGATCACGTGTCTGTAGTCGCCTCTGAAATTGTGTCATCATACCCTCTAGGCACGTGTCCCTCCTCTTCAGTACTGTGTGGGATTAATGACTTGCAAAAGTGGTTGAGCATTGCACTCAAGATGGGAGGAAGTTGTTTTGTAGAGAGCGCATCAAAGATGTGGTTGCGTCATGCGTCATCTCCCACTGCCCAGCAAGTTACGGGCCATCTCCGACTTTCCTGTTTTCACTTGTCCTGTTTTGTGCACCTGCAGGGAAGATGATGTAGTTTCTCGACTTTGTATCAGGCACACATGTCTGATCCACAGATATCTGATTCGTGGTGAACCCTCTCCTAAGTGTGCTATCAGTGGCACTCCCTTGACTGTCCTGCACATTCTAGTGAAGTGTTGCAGGTGTGACCAGGCACATCTGACTTTTAATGTTCCTAATAACCTACTGTGAATGCTATGTGATCTGAGTACGCCTATGAGCGGCATACTCCCATTTCTATGTGTGACTGGCCTTTTTAATGTGTTGTGATTTGTTTTTCATCCATGTTCTTGTGTTGCTGCTTCTCCGGAGTATTGTTTCCTATTTTGTGTCAGTTTTGCAAAAGTTCTTTGATATCCTGTGGAGGTTTTTGATGTAATTTTTGTGTGGGCTTTAATGACCCTGTTTTCAAGCACCCCTATAAACTCACTCACTCATTACCTTACCAAAACATGTAATGCCCGCCACTTGTGTGCCATAGTTTTAGACTATTACATCAGCCAAGGTTAACATGAAGGGATGTTTCCACACTTTTACCAATACCAATTCTCAATTCGTTTATAATTTTTGTTTTGATTATTGATCCTGGGTTTGATACCCATACTTTCTGGGTTTAGTTTTCTTCTAAGCTTTTAAGATTTTTAACTCTGTGAAATTGTGTGAGCATGTTTATAGTGATTTTGGACATTCTGCCTCTTATTCTTCATGCCATAAAAATGATCATTTTGTGGAATTCTCTGCAGTGGTAAAATAGTCCTATCACTGCTACATTTTCGCCTGGAACATACATGTTTGACCTCAAAAACAATACAATTACACTTCCATCATGATGAAGAACAAAGTTAAATTAACCATCATCTGTTCACTAAGTATCTATTGCTACAGGAAATACATAATTTTACAAAAATCTTGAATTTAAACTTTTTAAAGTGTGTTTTAAAAGACCTCATACAGTTACATGTGCAAGTGCATGCACACATACATGCACACTATAAACTGTAGAAAAGTTCTAGAAGGAAGGTCAGGGAAAATATAATTTTTGATCTGAAAAACAGGGAAAAGCCAGGAAAATTTTTAATGCTGCTTTTGTAGGCATCCTTGAGTCACACTTCACTTTACATAGAAAAAAACACTGTGATTCAAAAAATATTAAAAAATAAGAGGGACTGCACGATGACACAAAATTCTTAAATGCAGAACTGATCTCCCCTTCCCTCCAAATACTTCAACTTGCAGCCGCAATTTGCAGTTCCTAAATATACACACTATTGAATGAATGTCACACCATGATGAGCAGTGTGCCTGCTGAGTACAGTACACTAATACTTTGCACTTAATGATCATTCGTTCACAACTCCTGGAGTCACAGAAATTCTCGAACTTTCAGAGGGCTATTTCCGATAATCAAAAAAAGTTTAATGAATAATTGTGTTGAATATCAAAATGTAAGTACTCAACTTTTTTAGAACCCTAAAACATTATTTGGGGCATGTACAAGTCCTTGGCAGTGAAGAATAAATGGTGCATATGTTTACCTTAATCTGGAAATACTGCCTTTGCCAATGAAAGAATTTGCGGTCCTCTGCCACTTCAACAAATGGTCACATGACAAAACATTACTTAACAATAATTAAAAAAAAAAAAATCAATGACTAGGAATTTGCAAGAACACCAAATTCATAAACTTCAAAGGGATAATTTATCATGTGGCAGATCCACAGTTTCTGAAGCACTTGAACTCACAGCATCAATTCCTAAATCAAAATATTTACCGGGTTGAACTAAGAGACACCACAAGCTACAGTAGCTACACTACTCTGCCCACAGCTGAATTTACATCGCTGCATTTGCAGCATAGTTGCGAGAATATTGCCATAACAACAATAGCACAAGCACAGGCTAAAGTTGAGGTAGGCTAATAGTTGTCTTGTGCACGTATAACCACTGTTGACCTATCCCACACCAATACGATTGTTGAAGTCGTATGGTAAACTGTGATGTACTTTCACGAATTTGAATTTAATCTGATTGCACTAAAGATTGGTGAGAGCAAGTATACAAATGTTTCAAATCACTTGTTTACATTAATAACCTCAAATTCTATCCACATTGTTTTTGATAGTCTTCTGGGCAGAAAAGCAGTCGAATGTTGGGACACCGAGAGTGGCTACTTCACACCTTGGGTGTGCACTCTACCATATTTTTCATCTATGAGCACAACAGTACCTACATTTTGATGCTTGTTTGTTAACAACTAGAATCTTGCATGTTATCCAACACAAGAATGTCAGCAACGTAATTCAGCTGAGAATTTGCCCATGCTGATCAGAAATAATTCTGTAAGAAGTGTGGAACCTTAAAACATGGTTTCAAATTCTCTCCCTCGCCCCCTCTTCCTTTTTATTTTTACCTTTGCATTTTTTTATTTTATATAAAAATGGTTAAAGTAGACAGTTACCTGTAACATGAAGTTTTAGAAACATGCAATTGCTGAGAATGTCGGTAGCATAAACATAAACATTAATCTTTCATGAAATAAGCAACAGTTCATCTGCTAAGAATACTATTTTCCTGAAAATATTTCCTATAAAACAGCTAGAGTACACCAATACCATATCTCCATGTGGCGGTAGCTTGCCAACACATGAGGCAGGATCTCTGTCTCTACATCTTTCAGTTGGGTACCTTTTCCAACACAAAATAGAGACCTCCCGTCATGTGTGGTAAATAAGGTATTCTTCAAGTTTGGGTTTGCCTAGTAAAAGGGTAAACTTATGGTTCTGTTTTATATTTTTAGGGTTGCTACTGCTCTGACAAATATTTTCAAAATCCCGTATTTCATCTAAAAATAATACAAATTTTAAATGCAAAATACTAGAGTTGTTCCGATACTTATACTAAGTATTGGTATCTGCAGATACTTCGCCTTTTTCCAATGTATCTGTATCGGGCCGATACATTAGTATCGGTTGTAGACAATGAAGTCAGGTTATTACTTTCTTTAGGCACAAAAATTACCGTATTTTGGTTTTTATATGCCGTCGCACATTGAAATAAAAAGGAAAATAAGAACAAATTCCTTATTTAAAGGTGAATAATGCACCCTTTTTTCCCAGATTAATGGAAAAGAAATTCTGAGGTGCGCACTATACACGGGGAAAAAAAGAGGAAGGGGAAGTGTTAGCCATAAATTGTCCGGGGATGTTGAAGAAAGTGACAGAACTGTCTGTTGTCTCATCTCTCACTCTTACATCACTCCTCTCTCTTTCTCACTCAGCAACCCTTCAGTTATGTTTAGGTCGAAACCCCGCTCCCCCCTTCCAACTAATGGCATCCTGTCATGCCACAAAACCAGAGTTGCCACAGTAAATGAGGTATGCATCGCTCAAAATAGTTTGCACCTAACATCACTTGTATTTTATAGCAAATGGTTTCACCTGAAAGTGTTATGCAAAACATTATATTGAGGAATTATTATTTGTAAACATGTTTTCTTTTGTGTTTAAAGGTTGTTTTATCCAGTAAGGTTGGTGTTTCATTGTATTTGGTGTAAAATTAACATAACTTTGAAACTTAATATTTATTTAACTCAAAGGGCAGCATCTTTGCGAATAAAATTATATAGCCAAAAGCATATACTCTACCACTTGTCAGCAAAAAATTGTTTGAACATCAAACAATTTGTATTATAAGTGTTCATTTTCAGTAACTTCTTACAGGGAAATGTAAGAATTTATATTAATTTATTTCAATAGACACAAATCTTTGAGTAAACTGATAATATGTAAGTGCCTATTTGACACCTTTTGCCATCTAATAATGGGTAGGTAAGCACCGAGCTGAGTGCAGTGTAACTCATGACAGGGAAAATCAGAGGATGTGGTTTTGAATGATTAATTATTGAAGACAGTGAAGAAATCAATTATAATCATCTCATTTGTGTCTCAAAATTACAAGTTTTCTTTGCAGTAAAATATGATTAAATTACTTAAAAAAAACAGACATTTGCCGCATTTGCAAGGTGTCGCCAACACGTAGCGGCGTGGAGAGGTCATCCTCCCCCCTTCCCCTCTTAAACCAACAGACATGACACTACCCGATTGATAACTTCTCAGTGTGCTCTTAGTTGAATGTGCGTGCGAACATTAAAAAATTGACTTGCATTTGGTGTCATATTAATTGTATTTCCAGAGAGTTTGAAAATTTTAGGTCAGCTTGCATTTTGTGTCGGATTACAATAGATTATATACAGTATTTTAAGACATTATTTATTTATTTATTTTAATGAGTCTAGGGAAAATATTTTTAATATATTATTAACAGTAATACTTTTTCTAAAATTCGGTGTGAAGGGCATTGATATCAGTTTTTGGTATCTGGGTATCGGCAGTGGTATGGGGCCATCGTTATCGGTAAACATGGTATCGAAACAACTACAAAATACCCAAGGTTACATAAAACATTGTAAGAAAACCCAGATTGTAGAAAAATTCCCTAAAAGTTTACATAGAAACCACACAGTTACACAGAGAAAGACTACTTTACATTATATAATAGAAATTGATAAAAATTACAAAAAAAAAACAGTAGGGCTAAATTCGTAACTTTCAATAAATCATCAAGGTAGCCATGCCCCTCCTAAGGCAAACAGTTTCGTCCTAAGCCTGTCCCTCATGGTCTCTCCTCTAGTCCTCAAAAAATCAACTCATATGTCTTCAACGCCCCATTCTATAAGGTGATGTCACATGCTGCACAAGCGCTGCCAAGTACTCCTGTAGATATCCAGCAAAAGGGGGGAGGGAGCGATCTGACGTAGAAGTCAGCCCAGCTGGCCGGTGTGCAGTATGATACAGCAGAGGAGACCAGTCAGGTTGGGCACTCGCACCAAGGTAAGCCACATCGTTATCAGCAGTGATCATCCACGTAACTCTTGTAGAACCATCAGCAAATTGCACAGGTATTCTTCCTAATGCAGGCACTTATGGACAATTTTATAGTGTCACATCCTTATTAATTATGCTTGTGTACAAGCACTGCAAGTTTTTAAGCATTTTGATGTACAACAATACATGGTAAGAGTATATAAAAAACTGCTATTTAGGAAAAATGGTAACTAATTACAAGTAAAAATTACTTTAGACGAAAGTAACCAGTAAAATTACAACTAACCTACTTTGTATTTAGAAATAAATTTTAAATACTTTTCTACGTTTTTCCACATTGGCACATTGTTGTATTCTGTCTACACGGATATCAAAACACATGTAAGGTAAAAATGTAAAAAAAAATCTTTCAAGTATGGTATTATTGGGTGTTGAAGTTGCTGATTCATTTCCATTCAGATGCATAGTATTATGCATTCCTCCTCAGTTTCTGTATGCGGGTGGGGCAGTTGTCAACGAAGAACACGTCCTGCAGTTTCTGAAATGGATGCATGAATGCAACACATGAACCTATCTCTTTAACATTCCTGATGTAACCGAAGCCTTCTTGTTGAAATCATAGTCATACATCAAGAGTTGTGAGACCCTTGAAGGCATGCAGGTTCTTGAACTTGGTGATCCATGAGTCGGTTCATCTTGTCACTGCCATCCATGCAGCACAAGACAGTCAGGCATTCCTTGCTTTCCATACCTCCCATTTATCACCAGGATTCAATCTACCAACAGGTTGAAAAACATTGCTGTTACATTGATATTGTACACATCCTGAATTGAAGTGTTTCAAAATGCTGTGTAACATTGGCAGCCAGATTTTGACAGAGCCCTTAGGGATTGATGTACTTTTGCTGCAGATTTTGTGGGTACTAATGTTGTGGCGGCTCTTTAATCATTCCAGCCACCCTTTCAAAATATTGAAACAAGGCTCATCTTGAGAGCAAATAGATTGGCCTTCTGTTTCATAATAGGCGTGCAAACTAGCACAGCTTGGGCTCTGTGCTTACAACATGTATGGCCCTCTTGAGGCTCTCAGCCTTCACATTGCTACCCTGTCTCTCTACTGCATTCATGATCTTATCTGTATGCTTCCAAATTGTAGATACGATTTACAGTGAGATCTTGTGGCACGCTATCTCCATTTTTGTCAGCTTTCCTTCTTTTACTTTCTTTATCCTCTCAACCTTTTGCAGAAGTGTGAACCTGTTGCCAGTAAATCAAAAGCACAAAACAGAAATCCAAAACCATAAATAAAAATAGCTAAATGAGATCATCAACAGCCAATGCAGTCAATACCAAACACAGCCTGTATACGTAAATCCCAAAATGAGAACACCGTCATAAAACGTAGGTTCCTGAAAGCCAATCTTCTCACACAAAGACTAACAACATACTCCAGTCACAAGAATAAAGGCACAGGGAGAATATGGCAAGATGTTTAACCCACACTAGTACTGGCTATTCTTGTAGCTTTGTGCAGGTGATTGGAGCATTGCTATGCACACAGGAGGTGAGACGAGAGAGAAGGGTGGGTGGAGATCAATGCACACTTCATAAAATGTGACGCCTATGTTTCTAAGGGTGGGATGCACTCCTGTCCAAATCACTATAGCTGGAATAAAAAAAAAATTTATAACATTTTTTTTATTTTGCAGAAGACAAATTAAGCGAACACACACTACAACTCTTAACATTTTGTAACTGTAAGCTAGCAAATATAGTTTGTAATAGGTTTTCTATGTGATTTCTTCCCTTCATTCAGGATTTATTGATATTTTTTAATAAATTTTTGGAATTTATTGAATGTTCCTGAAAATGATTTCATGAAACTGTTATCATTGTAATATCCAGGTATACGAAATTAATGTACATATTTTTAAACTTAAACCAACCTGTGAATGTAACATTTCCATCTGCAGTATACTTACTGAGGGGAACTGCATTACATCCACTTTTATTCTGTCCCCCCCTTCCCCCCTCCTGTAAGATTTTCAAAACAATGTTGATTTTTATTATTGCTATGAAGATTTCAAATATGATCATTGGGAACAATTGCAGGGTGTGTGACATTAGGTAATGAGATGCACATTTCTTGCTGGAGAAACCGAAGTGTTTTGCCAGATATCAACAATCAAAGTTTAGATGACAGACGAGTACTAAGGAGTTACTGAAGCTAGGAACACTGGAAGACAGTCTCTTATAGATACCCTGTTGGAGATGCTGGGAAACGTAATGTTACCATTGCAGAAGAGGTGCTGAGACCAGAGGACTGTGTGTGCCTGGCCCCCACCAAGTGGATCAAACCATTCCAGTAATGTGTAAACAGGGAGAGGAAATGCACAAACTTCCCCCAGGAGGCAAATACCCTTCCTCTTAGTAGTTTAAGCAGTGCAGCTCCAAGTAACTTAAGTAGTGATTGTGTCCTGATGCTAATAAACTGAAAACTGATTATCTACAATAAAAAAGGTTTTTCATACTCTATAGTTTATTCAAAGGGTTGTGTAAAAGAACGACTTGGGTGCAGTATTTGTTTTGCACACACTTGTGTTATTTTCAAAATATTTACTACTAAAGTTTTATATCATATCAAATTACATATATCATAAATACTTAATGATGTATTCATGTAACATCCTTGATATACCAGCTCAGTATATGAGGGGATGGGAGTGAAATCTGTTCATGTTTTGTGATAAAATAAAAATTATAATTTTATGTTACTTTAATGTTGTATTGCTGATTTATATTTTTTTGTTGGTGACAGGTTAATTAATTTGTAAAATATGTCATACAATGCCACGTAAATTTCACATTCATGGGAGCATCACCCAAATGTACCTTTTTTGTGAAGTGGAAAAACAAATATTTTTTTAACATAAATAGCATTGCATGTTAACTGTGTTTTCTTTTTTACAGGAGCTATGGAAACCAAAATACCAGACAAGGTGTTAAAATATGAAAGTTTTGTTAATGATGTTCTAAAAGAGGACTTGAAAATGGTCCACAGCAAGCTTGATTTACTGAATCAAGAAATACATGACATGACATCTTTGAAGAGAGACATTGAATTGTTCCTCAGCCAAGAAAAGCACAAGAGACCAGTAACAAAGACACAAATGGATATAGGGTGTAATTTTTATGTGCAAGCAAATATTGCACGAACTGATGTTCTACTGCTGAACATAGGACTGCTGCACTATGTTGAAGTCAGCTTCCCAGAGGCCCTTAGGTATGTTGAGAACAGGATGAAGTGGCTGCAGGAGCAGGTTGAAAAACTTAGGAAAGACAGTGCCTTAACCAAAGCTCACATAAAGCTTGTACTTACAGGTTTACATCAGCTCCAGATACCAGAGTCCCAGAAATAAATATGTGTGTTGTTCTCCCCATGTGTATGTTCAATGTATATGTGACTTTTAACTGGGCATAGTGCTGTTTGCAGTCTCCATGAGTCTACTCAGTTCTAACCTTGGGTGGTGAGCGGGGAGAATTATGAGGCTCAGTTATTTGTGGGGAAAATGATGTATGTTGTGTTGAGTCACCATTATCATATGCGTGATAGGCTATACTGAAAATGTTTAATGAGCATAAATTATGTTCAATTTAGAAAATTGTAACTGCGTCCGTTTGAAATTTTGATGGAAACAAAAGCAAATAAATGGAAGAGAAAATAGTTGACCTAACTGTATCAGAGTTTTAATGCACCATTGTCGACAGTTTTTGAGTGCAAGGTGGTCAACTGCTGAAGATGCCTGTTAGTATAGTGTGTACTAAAATGTTTCATTATTTGATTATATCACACTTGACAAAAATGGATATTGTTCAGAACTACTTCCTCAATAAGTTAATTTTTTTAATTCAGGGATTGTTTGTAACAGAAAAAATGCTCATGTCTCAACTGAAATATGTATGTATTCCTGTTTTGCATCCTAAAACGCTATTAAACTGGAAGTTTAATTTTCAGAGAGTTATGATTTTCATATTTGTGCTTGTGTGGACTATGCTGTGTCATGTAACAAATATTTCAGTTTTTAAGGTTAATGGTATCTTGTGTACTTCTTTTTAAAAGGGTACAAAATCAGACTTTCAAATTGGTCATTATTAGTCTATGAATGCATAATTGAGCAGTCATGTCATTTGTAAACTACACATACCATTAAAGCATGTACTAAATAATTGCGGTGTTATAATTTCCCACTCATAAAAACTGCACATGGCATAGTTTGCTGACTAACATGTACATTTGCACAGAGACTCTCACATTTACAGGTTTTCATTGTTACAGTATACATTAAGGTGTTGGTTTATAAATTTAAAAAAAAAAACACATGTTACTGATGTGGCAGGAACAATTTTATTCCTATCATATGGCCCAAAAGTGACTTGATTGGGCATCATGTTTGGTTCATGTACAAACAGTTCAAAACTACTTTTGAAATTTGATTTACTCTGTTTTCAACATGGCAACCATTTTAGTCTTTGTGTGTAAAAAATTTTCATTTGCTAATGGCTGTGATAATGTCTATATCTGACCTGTGGTTGTTCCTAATGTACTGAAACAGAAAGTATGATATTAACTACTTTATAGTCTTTAATTTGGTTTGTTTTTTATGCATGAGGAATTATACCTTTGTATTACATTTAAAAATCATAAAAAATTGTATAATTTGCCAAAAAGCAGGATTTTTTTAAAGCCAAAAATGGAGTAAGTCTCAATTTTTTTTATCATAGTTATTTCTGTTGAGACTTTCTTTAATTTTTTCACCTACAAAATCAATAAATGTGTTAAAAAAATCTTTATTAACTTGAGTGCTAAACATTCTTGGTGGGCAGGCAGTCAGAAAATTTTTTTAAACTAACACATAGTAAAGTGATCTCTGATGCATCATTTAAGATCAAATTTTGAGTTTGAAAATAAAATGGTTCGAGAGAGCCTATCAATGACAATGAAATCCAGACCTTCCAACTTTTGTGGTCTTCCCGTAAGTTTTACCAAAACTTACACGTATTACGATTCTTATGGGAGCAGCGCCAATTTTATATGTTTTCTTTATTTGGCAGTCATGGTTGCAAGTAGCGCTGCGTTCAGTCATGTGTAATGAAAATGGCACAGTGTTACACATACTGTATTTATGATCAGTGTGTTTAAATGAAATATTTTGAACGTATGCCATTGTTTTACTATATCGTCACAGAAAACCAAAATTGGTTTTCTGTGATGACGTAGTGAAGCAATGGTGTATATTAAAAATATTTCACTTAATCATTCACCCCCATTGGACGAATATTTCAAACAACCTATGTCCCGTAGTATCATTTTTCATTTTTTGAGTGATGGCAGCAATTTTTGGTATGACGTTATTTTTATTCAAAATACCATAAGTTTAACTATAGAGTACTGTTATTTGCGTGCTCATATGGAATTATAGGTAGTTTTTCAGCAATGCCATATTCGCTGTCAAGTTGTGTGTGTTCTTATGGTTATTAAGAAAGTTTATTCCAAAAAATCAGTTTGTGTGACATTAACGTTAAAGTGAATCATTTTGAGGAGTTTTGTGACTCGTGAGAATATATTGCCACGGATACATTGACATTACATTGGTGCAATTATTTTGGCAGACATTTGCCTTTGTATTATTGTGCGAAACACGTGGTAGTTACGACTATGGCGGCTCTTCCTATGTCCTTCAAGTAAGTGTTTATTCATTTTTGATGGTGTTACAGCCTGTGTAAAATATCTGATAATGAAAAACAGCATGAGTAAATGTTTCAGATAGCACAATCTGTGCAGTTTCCATGCATTTTAAAAAATCAGACGGCAAGAAATATGCATTTTGTTACATTTGTTGTTGCAATGTAAATATTTCTCGTGGCAAAAATGACATCACTAATCATGTCAAGTGTACTAAACACACCAATAATCTGAAAGACCAATAAGATAAAAAATTAGTAGTTTCTTTGGCAAAACATGTATTGAGAATGAAATTATTTGGGCGAAGTGCTTATTTACCGATTTTTTTTTTTTTTTTTTTTTTGGTGGAACACAACATTCCTTCTAGTATGATAGATCATGCTGGTCAGCTATTAGGGAAAATGCTTCCCAAGTCTGAAATTGTTAAACAGTACAGACGCTGTCATACAAAAATTTCTGTCATATTACTGAAATGAAATGGTTTCATCACAAGTTTGCAAAATGCAAACTGCACACCCTGTCATGCTTAATGAAATCATCGTTGATATCTATTGTTATTTGGAAAAAAAGTACCAAAAGAAGGGCAGGCTGCAAAAGTTGCAAGAACTTAACAGGAAAGCAAGGAAAATCCTGAAACATGTGTGCACCAGGTGGTTATCATTAGGTAGAAGCTTGGCACAAGTTGTAGAACAGTGGGAACCTCTTTTAAGTTTTTTTTAAGAAAGAAGTGATAATGAAAATACCAAAAATTTTCAGCATCATACAAAATTCGAAAGAATAAACCCAGCTGCAACATGAACACTAGCAAGAACACCAAAAAGCATGCGAAAGGAAAATAGATAGTGATGTAGGTGCAAGTGAAAAGAA
This sequence comes from Dryococelus australis, assembly GCA_029891345.1. Classification (NCBI taxonomy): domain Eukaryota; kingdom Metazoa; phylum Arthropoda; class Insecta; order Phasmatodea; family Phasmatidae; genus Dryococelus; species Dryococelus australis. The sequence continues at coordinate 146,692,541 of CM056993.1, forward strand.
ACATAAACAAGTAACAGACCAAAGCTCACATTCCTCATTGAAGAGAAACAAAGCATTCCTGTGTCGAGAAGATAAGCTGTTTATGGTTCTTTCTTCTTCATTAAACATGTCATTTTGCTTGTTTGTGCTAAATCTGATATACGGTTTGAAAAATAAAATTTGATGTTGCAAGCTGCAAGCCCACAAATTCACTTCTTACTACAGTCGTTAAAGGATTTCTTGAAAGATTTATATTCCAAGTTTGTAAGAGCAACTGCAATCAAGAATGTTGATTTATTGGAAGTCAACTTCCATGATGAAGCCAATCAAAAACAAAATTGTGATCGAGTTGTGGGGTGTGCAATACAAAGGACCATTGACATACTTCCAGAAGAAAAAATACAGTTTTGCTCAGCAATTTGAAAATATTTTATTTTTGTATGTGACTACGTTGTTCACAAATTTACTTCGAAAAATTAAGTCCTCAGAGCACCAGGGAGCATTTAAAGTGCCTCATGTGGTAATGTCAGGTATTTCATTGAATTGTTCCCCATTATTATACCAGTTTATGGTGAGGAGTTGAGAGATGAAGTGCTAGATGAACATTAGAAACAATTCACAACATTGCAAATAGAACAGTTATTTGCTGTAATTTCCAAGGAAGAAAGTGTTGACATTGCTTGAACAAATGTGGGGAGTATGGAAAATGATGACAAATCTTTTAAATGTAACCGACTATCCAAAGTCATACTAGCAATTCCCTTGATTCCACACAGTAATTTTTGTGTGTGTGTGTGTGCGCGCATGTGTGTGTGCGTGCGCGCATGTGTGTGCGTGCGTGGGGGGGGATGTTCAATTCTTAATAGCACCTTCCTCACCTGTATTTCACAAAATGTGGTAGCAGTGAAGATTTTTTTAAGATAGCAAAACGGGCAACAATATAAGTTTCTGCAGAGCCAAAAGGGTAGAGTGATGGTGTGAAGTTTGTACAAGATTATTAGCTTGTGAAACAATGTGACATTAACTTGAGAACTGAGATAGCTTCAGAAGTTGGTAGATTTGGAAATCTGAAAAATTTTTCTTTAATTTAAGGTTTGTACCAAAGCAATTTTTGGGACAAATAAAACAAAATGTTACTCAAATGAAAATATGTAAAGAGCGGTCATACTTTCACGTTTATGTGGTGTTTAGTAGGATTTTATGTGCGCCCCATTTGTGGTCTTATACATGTCGCAAATTATACTCAATCTCCTCCCTCGTTCGTCCCAGCATGTTGGGTGTAATGGTTGCACTTGCATTGATAATCTGGTGATGCAGGTGGTAAACGTCATGTATCTTTTCTTCATGCACCTGACGCGTATTATACTACAGGGATTACGACTCATCCAACTCAAGTATTTCTACTTCACCCGAGAGAGTCAAACCCAGCCAACTTATTACATGGACGTCTTGGATCGCCACAACCCTGGACGGCGATTCCAAACATGTGGGAATTAAGTTGTGCAAGTTAGCGAGCATGCCCCCCCCCCCCCTTTTTTTTTCCACTGGGAGCCTACAAGCTGTCAACCACTTCAGCGCAATACCAAGCGCTGCCGATTATGCACGAAGCTAAGCGGCCCGGCCTTGCATGAGAGGGGCATCGTGAGGTGACATCACACCTCCCACCGCGACCCGGCGCTGCACCTGTCCTTCAGACTATAAAAATTTGTGCACAACTGGGCTCGCAAGTAATTCTTCCTTATCCAGCAGCTCACTTCTTCACTTCGTGTGCTGGGGCCACCTACTGCTCAACAGTCTTCAGCAGCCACCAGAGGCTGCTACCATTGTTATCACCAGAAGCTCTTCTGCAGCCTGCAGATACCAGAGGCTTCATTGTCAACAAACACCACCAGCTACCAGAAGCTCTTCTTCTTCTGCACCACTCCACACCTTCTGCTACTGTTCCTCCTGGACCAGCAGGCACCTCGCCTCCATGTGCTGGTAGAGCCAACTACACCCACTGCTATTAGAGTAGTGGTCCCCTTTTATTACATTTGTCTCTTCTAGGCGTCCCTTGATATAGTTTTGCATGAATACGGTTACGTTGATGCGCTCTGATGCCTTGATGTATATGTTATGTTCCCGTCACTGCTTCACTTGATCATATGGGGTTTTATGTATATCACTGGATTACTTTTGAGATGCTCTTTGCACATGTATACAATTTTTGTATTTTGACGAGTGTAGGCCGAAATTGTGTTAAGTTTTCTTAATTTTTACACTAAACGCATACAATTTCACCATAACCATGCTATACAAATGTTTTTATACATGCAATTGATTGATCTTGATGAGTGAGCTGTCGATTCAAACTTAAATACACATTGTAGCTTCTCCTAGTCAAAAGTTATACTACGCGGAAATTATGAGACGCGGCTAAACAAACTCAACATCCCCGCCGCCACTGCATGTGATGCGTCGCAGTCTTCACTGAACATAACATGTTCTTTAATATTTTGGCAATTAAGTGGTGTAATTGAATTTCGAATGTAGATGATGGATTCGGAGTTACAATGCCAAACTGTATCCCCTGATTTTGATGTTATCGGATTTTCTGGATTGCCTCCCACTATGGTTGCAAATTTAAAGACGTATTCACATCAAAGCAAACAAGCCATAATGGGCGGCAAGGCATGTTGAAATTGATTAGAACATATAACAAGACATCTGGCATATACACTGACACTTACAAAGCTGTTATTAAATTATGAAATAACTAGTAGCCCGCCATCGTTTCACTCATGTTTTATGGAGTTATTGAAATACATACCTATATATGCGATTACATGTGACTACTTGCGACTACCCTCGACAACCTGCGACTGTCCATGACTACCCATGATTACTTCCGACTACCCATGAGTATCTATAATTACCCGTAACTCCTGCAAATACCTGTGACGACTTGTAACTACATGCGACTACCCGTGACTACCTGCGACTACGGGAACTTCGGCACTTGTAGACCGCTATTGCTTCGCCCAGGTGTTATGAAGTTTTTGGTAAGAGGTTTTTTTAAATTTTTTTCTCCTAAAAACTGATGTTCTTTTTCTCTATCGTGTCAACAATTTGCGACAACGGGAATTTCGGTATGTGCTCACTTGCACATGCTGACTTCATCTTAAAATTTTGGGATGTGCGAGCGAACGTCTATCATGACTGACTAACCATGACTTTGTCTGGGAACTGCATCATTCGCTCGCTCGCACATCTCGTCCTGCAGTTGCGTTTGGGGAAAAAGAGATTTAAAAATGAATATGTAATTCATAAGATGTAAGATTTAAATCATAAAACCAGGGTTGCTACGGTCAGGGAAAACCAGGAAAAGTCAGGGGATTTCATGGACCTGGAAAAATCAGTGAAATTTGAAATAATAATAATAATACTGCAATCTTCTAAGAACTGTGGTACATTCATGTAGAATTAAATGAATACAAATTCATCCAACCGCAGTTTAAATATATTTTTAAGTTTCGTTAGAAAGTATTTATAAATTTCCCATAGATGTTTTTAATTCCATCACACTGCATGCAAAACAAATGTTTCATAGACCCGCCATTTTACATCACTGGGACGCTACTCCCTCAGCGCGGGGGGTAGATCGGCTCCTTGTGAGGAACCTTGGCCACCCAGCTGGTTATCAATTAGTTAGCGGAGGCGAGGAGAAGCTAACCCCCTCCCCCCTCCGCACCCATCAAACATACTTCAAGCTGCAAAGCAACATTATTGTACAGGATTCCCAGGGTAGCGCCTGGGAGCTGTTTCCATAACTGAATTTTACTCTCTTTTTCCCTGCCTGTACGGGATAAAAGAGAGTGGTGAAGTTAATTGATTTTATCAGCGCGGAATTTAAAGTTCAGGACTTGTGAAGTACTGTCACGAGCTCCCTGTGAGAGAGCTAGCGACAGTTTGGTATAAAAAGCGGAGGTTAATAGCCAAATGAAGTTAAATATTCGATAAAAGTAGCTTTCCCATGACTGGAGTGGCAAGGGTTTATATAATTAAATTAATGATATGTATATTGAAGTGGTGAATTTAAGTTTCGCGAAAATTAAAATCAGTGTTATTGGTTCAGTTTTTGTAATTACTTCATATCTCATATGTTAAATTCAATTAAATAATCTGATTGGTGTGTGAGTGCATGTCTGAATGTACCGTGACGAGCAGCTAAAAGTTAAGTAAAACATGTTAACTCGGGGAAGTCCGAAAGCGATATGGCTGGCGCGATGCAAGCGCCAACTAGTTTTGTTAAACATGGTAGTTTTTTGTCCCGGACCGATCGGAAAATTCCGGCCAGTTTCGGGGCCTTATTTCTATGAAATCGGGTGGTATAATTGCGCAGAAGGCGTGAATTTATATTTTAAAATTAGTTTTGAATTATATTCTGTATTGATAATTATTTAGACTTGTAAAATTCGAAAGCAGAGCCATCAAAACACGTCTCGTGAGTGAAGTTAAACAGTAATATAGGCCAGAGGGCTCTGATTGGCCGAGAGAACTTGGTGGGGCGGAGCTTATGAAGTTGCTCGAGAGATGGCAGCATGGTCGTTAATTTACCGTCAACAGCTTTTAATTGACACGGAATAATTTAAATAAATTAAAAGCGGTTGTAATTAAAGTTATTAAATCGTCTTAAATAAATAATTGGTGCTGCAAAACTAAAAATGCTCAGTTGTGTACGACTAGAAAATATACGCGATTAATTTCGCTCGTCATAGTGATTAATGTAAATGTAAAGTGTTTCGGAGTCGCTCCAGTACAGAGTAGGGGAAAATGGCATATGCGGGTCTAGTTGACGGGCTAGGGGGCCGCAAATGACGCCATGGCTTCGAGAAGTAGCCAGGTTCTCTCATGTTTTTCTGTGATGTTGCGGAGTTTTAGTATGTAGGGGTGGAAATGAGCCATGAGCGAGGCGAAGTCGCATGCTCTAAGGAATTCCATGAGTTCATGGAAATCCTGCATTACGCTTCGCATCTCTCCTGGCGAATTTCGCTGGCGAGGGCGGGACTGAGGTTGTGTATTTCGCATTGCAGGGGTGTCAAGAGTGGGAGCTGGTTTGTGAATATTCGCAGAGAGTGCCTGCGAATACGTTTTGCCAGGCTGTAATGTCCTGACTGTAAACCTGGACGGGGCAGGAGGTTGTTTTGCGGTTTTTGTCACGATTTTTGTAGCAGCAGTAGTTCTTTTCTGCACCAAGTCGAGGAACTTGGGGCAGGCTTTTGAGAGAGCTGTGTGTTCGCCTGCGCAGTTACTGCATGTAGGCTTGGAGTTGTTTTTGTTTGATTTGCAAGCACTCTCGGGGTGAGGGCCGGCGCAGTGAGGGCATTTTGTCGGCATGGAGCAATGATATTTAGTGTGTCCTAAAGCGAGACAGTTGCGGCATTGTGCCACGTCTGTCGGCCGTTTCTGGTATTGTCGGGGATGAACTATTGTCATATTTATTCTCGTGACAGAGTGCAGAGGAGGGATAGAAGTGTTCTGTGCCGCCGTGACACAGAAAAAACGTTGCGGCTCCAACGTGAATTTGGTGGGGTCTGTTTGGTCTGTGATGTGTTTGTTAAATTGATAAATGTGCTGGATTGAGTATCCAGCACATTCCAGGTCTGTCTTGATGTCCGCAATGTCGGTTGTGGTGTGGAGGTCAAAAACGACTTTCTATGGGAGCTCGGAAGCTTGACAGAAAGTAAAGTAATGTATGTAGTTCGCTTCTAGCATTGTGCGAGCAGCTGTGAAAAAGTCAAAGTTTTTAGTCAGGATTTGTGTTCCGCAACCTGTGGGGAGAAGGGAGAACCCGTCACTACTAATGGCTCGCAGTTTATGTACAAGTAAGTTGTATTTTGTGGCGTCAGGAACTACTAATCTGTACTGGTTTTGTTTTTTCTGTCGTGCAGCCGTTTGTGTTTTGTGGGTGGAGATGCTTGAAGAGCCAGGACGATTAACTGCTGAGGTTTTTTCTGTTACCTCCTTAAGCAGGGAAAACATATTTTGTGTAGGTATGGTGTTTGTATGTGCCTCAGACGACACAGAATGGGGACGCTTGTTCTCCTGCGTGGCTGTTCTGTCACCTTTACGTTTTACTAATTGGAAGTCGGTTTCCATTTCAAATGTGTCATTTCCTGCGGCCGGTGTTGACGATCGGGAGGAAGTTGGTGTGGTCATTGTTGGCGTCGTTGGTTCCGTAAGAGTAGCCAGGAGTATGTCAATGTGGTCGGGGATGCCTTGAGGAAAAATGTCGTAAACAGTTTGGTGATTAGGTCTTGCCTTTGCCAGTTCTAAAAATCGCTTGTTTTCACGGAGGTACTGTAAGGAGTACGGGCCAGTTCCCGTCATCCACGACGGCTCAGTCGGTTCCCCGCCCGCCGCCATGACCCGAGAGGGTGGTGGGGGAGGGGTAGGCTCTGTGTGGAGCGACTCTCGATGTGGTGGTGTTTGCAAATTACGAGAAATTGTTGTTAAAAAAAGTACCTAAATCGGTGCTATACACTGTGACCGCTGACCCACTAGGGGCTAGGCTCAAGATGACCTGTTTCCAGGCCGATCACAGAGTACAGGGTGTGTGCCACGAGCTAATAGTCGTATACAGCCAGAAGAAGCAAAGACGCACCCTCCTTAGTCGAAGGCGAAGTCAACACTGTTGTGAGGCGTTTCATAGATATCGCACGGCCACAGAATATATGACTACAATACAATCGACGCTTCTTTCATATTAGACTAATCGATTGTGGAATAAGCGGAACCATGCCATGGCATTCGTTCCGGAATTTTCGTAAATTCGTGACAATTTGTGGTAACGTAAGTGTAGTACGTAGAAATGGCGACGGTGATTATGGGGAACTATTAAACAGCGAAAAGTCTTACTGAATAAAGAAATACTGACAAATAAAGATAGTTGAAAAATTAATAGTTACACATACACCAATGTAGAGTGCCTTGCTATGCGTTACGTTTGTACGAGAATTTTCACTTTGTTTGGGAAAAGTACAGCAGTAACTCTGATGCCAGCTACCGGCAAAATAAAATGGCTATTACTGAAGTGTTTAGAAATTACGATTCTGAGAGACTATAAGCTAAACGTGTAATAATATTAGTTTGTTGTATTCTGTGATTTAAACTGTACGTAATTAAATAGTCGAGCTTAATTTGTTTTTAAGTTGATATGAGCAAATCAAGTAACTTATGGAAGACTTGAAGTGCTTCAGAAAAATGTAGGACAAAAACATGCAAAAGCACAGCGGATGTTATTTTTTGTTTATATAAATCATTATTTTAATCCCAATATAATATCCTAGCATGGAGTGTCTCGAGAGTTTACTTGTAATTACGTGCCTTTAATTATTTGTGGCAGCGGTAAGTTGAAAACTCTTTTGTGTTACCTATTAAATAGGTTAACAGCTTGAAAAGTATTTTGTTCAAAGATTGGTTAAACGATTCATAACGTATTTCACGACTTGGTATTTTTGTCTCTTGTATTTATCGAAGCTGTCAAACCCTAAACTACGGACTGTTACGAAATTGTATCACAGTTTATTGGTATTAAACTTTACTGATAGACTAGGCCTAGGTTCTTCATTTAAGTAGTACTAACTAAAGGCTTGGATTTCATCCAAGCTGAACCCTCAACTGAACTGAACGTAACTAAAACCTTAACATTTGTAAGTAAAGTCTTGTGTAACCATGAATGGATATATAATTACTTAGGGACAGTGGTTTACTCCAACTGAAAGCCTAACTGAACTAGTCTTGACAGAATATAACTGAGAACTGAACTAATGGATTTTCAGTTTGGCACTAACATTTTAAGTTTTCCCACTAGAATTCTCGGTGAGGGAACTATCGGTGCGAGTGGTTTTGTTTTCAGTTAAGTTGAGTTCAGTTGTTTTCTCGCTGGAATTTGCAAATGGCTAGTGTGTTGGGATATTTACGTTACTCTTTCTAGTGCATCAAATATAAGCAATGAGTGTTAAATGCAAGTTTAGTGCAGCAGAAGAATAAAGGATAATTGATTTTGGTTTCCAAAATGAATTTAATACAACGTACAGCATGAAGAATACAGAAACACTTGAAAGAAACAACGTGATTGGAAGGAGCTCGGTGAATAATTGAAAAGATCATGTTAGAAAATATTAATTATGTTGTATTAAAATTAAAGGGAAACATGCTCAATTGTTTTGTGTGCCACTTAATTGTAATCTTTTACACAGGACAACTTCGAGCAATCCTATAGTGCAGGAAGAACTTGAGGCAGAGATGAACATTGATGACGAACAGATAAGTGTTCTTGAAGAGTATACTTGTAATTCTCCGCAAACTGTCAAAGTTGATACTGTCCCCGAAACCTCAGTGTCTACATGGAAGAAGAGTAGGTGGCTCTCCAATCCATGCCCACAAGATCAACAAAAAGTGGAGCTTCTAAAAAAATTTGCACGCAATATGAACAGCTGGTGGAGAAACCAGACAATATTGAGTTATTTTTAAATTCTATCTGTGACACAGACCTGAAATTCCCAAATTGGAAATTGCCGAAATTAAGCTAGCAGTAGAGGATATCGATCTTCAGCTCGCAGAAAAGGAAGAAGCAAGTCAGGCAACACATTGCCAAATTTTATATATATAAAGACGGGAACAGTGATAATGTGTCACAAGCTAGTTTGTTGTAAATATAGAAACATAATTTAGGTTACGTGTGTACATTTACCCAATTTATATTTTGGTGGTGGTGTTACATACATTTTTGTCTATTGTATTTTTGTATATGGCAATATCCGGACAATAAGAAAGAAGCCAGTATGCATGTAACATTTTGGATACAGATAAATGGAGTCATTCGAACAACAAATACAGTATTACAAAATGCCATTAAATTAAGTGATGTTTTATTGAACTCACCTTAGTGCTATACACAGTGTTTCTTCTGCTGCTATAGGATGTTTGTTCCTGTTTCAAGATAGGACAATGATATAGGATATTCACAGTAAAGTGAGTACTTTTGAGGCCCAGTATTCTTTATACTTTCAGCAATTTTTTTTTCATTTAACAACCTTTTTAAAATAAATATTGCCATACAAGTAATAAACACGGTGTGTATATTCAACTGCTCTCGTAAATGAAGAATGCCTGTTGACTTCACCGTGAATAGCCTACATATGGTTATATCCGCTCTAGGATGTAATGAAACAGCAAAGGTGTTAATCTACAATACTCTACAAATGCATCATTGTCTTGCAAGTGATATATACTAAAAAATTCCAAACGAAGAGTGGCAAACAGTGAAAGTATTTAACGATCTTTTGCTGGTCTTCGGCCATAGTTTCGATAATCTGTTACTTCGTCCACCAAAATAAAATGCTCTACATCCTCTTCTAGCTCATTTTATTCACTGTCATGTAAACTGCTCAACCTAACCTCTGGCCCGCCATTTTGACACATACATTTTTATCTACGTTCAGTTTTCAGTTTTGTAGGAAACCAGACTTAACTTTACTGAACTGACAACTCAATGCAACTGAACTTAAAATGTATAATCAGTCTCAAATCCTCGTTCAGTTTTCAGGCTGGAGGAAACCGATTCTTTAGGCCTAGAACTTAATCCTAACATTTATTCTGGAGACAAAAATTACTCCGACTATGTAAGCCATATTCATATTGTGTCTCATTTTCATTCTTCTTTGCAGATTGGTTTCCCTCGCACTATATCGTGTTCAAAGTATTTAAAAAAAAAAAAAAAAAAAACAGAATTCAACCCACAGTGGTTGAATGACCCGGAATTATCATCATGGGTGGTGCCTTCTGAAAAAGACTGGTTTTCTATCTTTTGAAAATTTTGTAAAAAAAACTATGTGCCTGAGTAACATGGGGAAACAAGCACTAACAAGTCACATGAGGGGACAAAAACATAGTTTAGCAAAGAGTGGTAGGAATCTGTCGTACGGTTTCGGAGTGATCATGTTAAGGAAACAGCAAACTTCACAGGGGATGGCAGTAGGTTCGTCAAAAGAAACTGTATCTGAACCAGTAAAAGAAGAAAAAGTAGTCGGCTAATGAACTGGTTGTCACTCCATCTGTGGAATCACCGTCCACACTTAATCCTCATACGGTTAAACGTGTATTGGAAACATTTCTTGTGAAAAAAAATATAACAAAAGCAAAAATATTGAGGTATCTATAATCTGTTTCTGTGCATTCTACAATGTCTGCTGCTGGGAAAACTACTGAGATTTTTGCAGTTATATTTGCAGATAGATTGCAAAAGGAATTGCACTTGGAAGGGCAAAAATGACATACACCATTGTCCATGGGCTAGATCCTTACTTTCAGCTTCAGGTTAGAAATGATGTATCAGACAGCGATTGCTTCGCTGTATCTTTTGATGAGAATCTTAATAAAATAAGTCAAACACAACAAATTGATTTTTTTTTTTTTTTTTTTTTTTTTTTTTTTTTTTTTTTTTTTTTTAGTGGAGCAAAGATAAAAACGAAGTTGTTAGCAGGTATTTGGAGTCGTAATTTTTAGGGCACACTAAATCTGCTGATATGTTAGCAGCATTTAGAAAGTAACTCTCATCCCTCAATTAGAAGCATATGATGCATGTTGCAATATATGGTCCCAATGTAAATATCAAGTTTCTTCGAGATTTAAAAAAAGAGCTTCATCCTGTAATTTTAAATATTAGTACCTGTGGACTACATAGTTTACAAAATGCTTTCATGATAGCTGTCAAGTCAAAAGGTTGGAATATTGTTTTAATTTTTTTAGAGCTATATATAATGTTTTTAAAAATACCTCTTCTCGGAGAAGTTATTATATTTCTATTTCTAGGTCCACTTAATTTCCAAATAATTTTGTGCAGTTCGTTGGCTTCAAAACATTGAAGCTGCAAGCAGGACTCAAGACATTATAAACCATTTACAAGAGTATGTCAAAGTGTCTACTAGAGAGAAAAAAGAACCAGTGTTTGCCATTTGATAAAGAAGTACTAGCTTCAGAAGTTGAGCCATTTTTGACTGCTTTTCAATTTGAACAGCCAATAGCTCCTTTCTTGTATGGAGATCTGTTACTACTAGTCTCAAATGTAATGTCCAGGTTTGAAAAGAGTCTTAGAAAAGCCCCGAACGTTGTAAAGATTAACATAAACAACAGCGAAAATTTGATTGAGGTTAAGAAAGTGGATGTAGGATATAATACATGTGAGGCCATTAGAAAAGTGATTGATAGTAACCCTAAAGACATTATCCTCTTTAAGAGGGATAGCTTGAAATGCTTGGTAGGGCTCCTTTTGCATTTACCTTAACTAGAGGTTATCTTTCTGTGATCCGAATGTGAATTAAAAAAAAAAAAAAATCAGATATTGCTTCAAAGCGACTGAAGGTTTGCTTGGAAATACTTGTTGAAAACAAATGCCTTACAGGGATTTGTGGAGACAGATTAGAGCAAAACTTTAAATCACTTAGTTTGAACACCATTTCCATTGAAAAAAGAAACAATACTCAAGAGAAACATGATTAGACCACTTCTGGAAAGATGTACTCGAATGTACTGGGCCAGATGATTTAATGCTATTATTGAAGAACGTGTTTGTTCTGTGGCATGGAAATGCTGCTGTCGAAGAGGGTTTTCGGTCAATTGTGAGTGTCTTCTTGACAATCAGTAGGAAGAGTCTCTAGTAGCACAGAAGCTTGTTTGGGAAGGTGTAAGAAATGCAGGAGGTATTAGCGAACTGAAAATTACAAAGAGTATGATGCAGTATGCTCGTAACGCTCGTTCAAGATACCATAAAGCTTTGGAACACCGAAAAAAGGAAGAAAATGAAACTCACTTTTTAAGGAAAGAAAAAAGATCAGCAGAAATTGTTAAATCATTAAAAGAGAAGAAAAGCAAAAATCTTTAAAATTCTCAAAAGGAAGCTCAGCTGTTAGAAGATGAAATTTCTTCGATTGCTAAGCAGTGAAATTGTTGTGACTAATGATTTCTTTGTTATTTTACCGGTTTTTCGCTACTTTTTTATGGGGTCCTGTGAGTAGTACACTTGTTCCCAGCATTTTGAATATTTATTTATTGTTCATCTGCATCCATGACAAACAGTGGATATTTTGCTGATATATGAAATTTTTTACCAGCATATCGTAAATTTATTGAATTGGCATTTTTAAAACTGTGAAAGTCATCCCGGTGTGCCGAAAAGTGGATTTTTATGAGTAAGTATTTTGAAAGTTGCGCTTTTGTTAATTACTAGTACAGATTTCAATACCATTATTTATCAAATCAAGCACAGTTAGATACCGAGCATCAACAGTCGAACATACATTACATAATTGTAGTATGTAATGAGTACAATCATTATTTTAATGGCCTGAAAAAATTTTCATCTGGACTGGAAAACCTGGAAAAGTGTAGCAATCCTGGAAACTTAATACGTAAGACTTAAGACTTTGCCTGAAGGGCCTAACTTCCTATTGGAGGAGTGTAGAGCATAGATAGACAACCCTTCCCCAAATCCCAAGAAAATCGATCGAAAAATTCACTATCCAGTCCGAAAAGAAGGTGTAAAACACACAGCTCCAGTCTAGGAATCTGCTCCGGGGGTTGCGTGAGAAGGGGTGTTATGGGGGGCGGGTTCGATAGCCAAAGGTCCAAGGATGCGCGAGTAAAGTCCACACCCCTCTACAATTTCTTCTGACATTATTTCAATTTATCTTTAATAATAGTTTTGTTAGTGCATGCTTCGAAAGTATCTAAGCAGCTCATTTTTCTCCGCCTTGGTTTACAAATTTTAAAATTACTCAAGAAGTTTTATTTTTGAAAGAATTAAAGAAAAGCCTATGTCCATCTTGAAGAATGTAGCTTCCTAATAGTAAAAGAATTGTGAGAATTAGCAGCGTAGTTTCTGAAATTGAGATTAACCGAGACATATAAACAAACTCATATTACCTCTTTGTAATATTATTGCTCTAGCCAATGGGCCACTGTGGTCCTATTTGAGATCACACTAGCCACTGGGTTACTGCAGCCCCACTTGACATTACTCTACCCACTGGGTCTCTGTGCCCCCACTTGATATATGCCTACGTCCATCTGGAAGAATTATAGAAATCGTGGGCAATTGCGGCCCCACTTAGCATTACTCTACTCACTGAGCCTCTGTGGCTCCACTTGATATATACCTATGACCATCTAGAAGATGTAGCTTTTTAATAGTGAAAGAATTATAAGAATCGGTCCTGTAGTTTTGGTAGATCATGCTTAGGAAGCAATCAAGTAGCTCATTTTTCTCAGACTTGGTTTCCAAAATTTAAAATTACTTAAGGATTTTTTATTTTTTAAATACAACGGAGACTATGACTATCTGAAAGAATTATAACAATCGGCGCTGCAGTTTTGGTAGAGCATTCTTAGAAAGCAGCCAAGTAGCTCATTTTTCTCAGATTTTGATTACAAATTCTCAACGAGTTTGTTTTTCTTTTTGAATTTAACATAGTCTATGACCATCTGGAAGAAAGTAGCCTTGCCCCCGTGAGTTTTCAGTTACTACTAACATGACCGGCTTGGTGCATTACCGGCCCTGGTTGGGGTGAGCATGTTAAGCGAGCACTATTTCCTTGGAACCTTGCAAAATGTAATTAATGCATACAAACCCTTGCTTGCTGATTAAATGTGGAATATACAAAATTCAAGAGTACAATGATAGCGATGGTTACCAGAGACACCACAGGATCGCAGCACCCATACGCCCAGTGACGTCACAGAAACAGAGCCTCGAGCGAAGGTAGTAAACCTGTCGTCAGCCTCAACCCTGGGTGATAATAAATGTGGCACCGCCGCAACCCTGAGATAGACAGCCTATGTGGAGAAAGGCTGACATCTAACATCGCCCGCACCCCCGCAAGAGTCCTGAAGCAGAGATTTTTGGACTATATAAGGCGGGCTCAGAATCGCCTTCTACATGTCCAGTGCCACCAACCTAAACATACAGTCATCATTCTAAGTCAGTTACTACAAGTCCTGCAACTTTTTGCTACTACTACTACTGCACTTTCTGCAGCTCCATTGGACTGCAGAAATTTGGGGCTAGATGTGATGTGGCTGATCCCATAATCTCGGGCAAACCGTTGAAACTCCTATGACGTGAACTGTGTCCCTCCATCACTCCGAACGGTTTCTGGTATTCCATGCCTGGAAAATATGTTCTGCAGCCGTTCGATCACTGCATATGTTCTACTTCCAGGTATCTAGAGAAGTAGTCATAATTGGATCCTTTTATTTGCATAGTGTCAATTCCCACCAAGGCCCATGGTCGCTCCAGCAATGGTGTCTGTATAAAAGACTCCGCACGCTGTACTCTTCACTGCAGACATTGTTCACACCCCTATACCAGTCGCCTTATGTCTTGTGAAATGTGTGGCCACCACACTGACTCGTTCGCTCACCTTCGATACTTACGATGCCCATATGACCTAGATTTATTCTTGTCAACATCTCTGTGCATAAGCTCTTCGTGATAAACACCAGTGTCCCGTACATGATTAGCACTTGTTGGTAGGTCAGTTGATTCCTATATTGCCAAAACACCGAATCCCTGTAGGATTTTGTCTCTCAGAGCTTGCGACCTTTCATCTTTGTCCTGCTCTAGTCGTATTTCTTGTAGACGTGAGTCTGTAAACGGGGTTGCTTGCAGTACCATCTCAGCCAAGAGATCGTCCTCGTCCTCTATCCTCCTTTGGGTGTGCACCTCTGGCTTGTACACTTGTGCTTTCGAGAGTGCATCTAGTACACAAAATGACATACCAGCAGCAAGCACCACGTCATAGTTGAAGCACATTAAGCGAATCCACATTCTATGCAGTCGTGCTGTAAGTTCTGCTGCAGACTTACTGGATAGCAGGGTAACTAAAGGCTTATGGTCGGTCATCAATGTTATTCTGCTAAGTTCTGCTGCAGACTTACTGGATAGCAGGGTAACTAAAGGCTTATGGTCGGTCATCAATGTTATTCTGCTTCCTAACACATAGTCCTTAAATTGTTCACATGCCCATGTTACAGCCCCGCCCTCAATTCTCTATCTATGCATAGTGTCTTTCTACCTCACTTAGGCTTCTAGAATACCATGCTCCCCAGACCCATTCCATATTCTGTTGTAGTAAGACCTGTAAAGACTGTATCTTCTCTGCCAACATCGGTACAAATTTTCTCATGTAGTTCACCGTACCTAAGAACCTTTGTAGCTCAGTAACGTTTGTTGGATCTGGCATGCTTGTAACTGCATCTGTTTTATCTGTGTCTGGTCTCACTTCTCCTTTTTTTGCTATGTATCCCAAGAATTTCACTGTTTGGCATTTGAACTTGCACTTTTCTATATTCAATGTTAATCCTGCTTCTCATAGTCTTTCTAGCACAGTGTGTAGCCTGTCGTCGTGCTCCATGCCTGTACTCCCACATACCAATATATGGTCTGCTTGATTCACCACTCCTGGCAGTCCTTTTATAATGGTGTACATCTGGCGCTGGTAGTGCTCAGGGCCCGAACTGAGTCCAAATGGCAGCCTGTTAAAATGGAACCTCCTAAATGATGTAATAAAAGTTGTTAGAGGTACACTGCTCTCGGTGAGTGGGACTTGCCAAAACCTCTTAGATGCATCTAATACTGTGAACACTGTCGCATCTTGCAATCTAGCTAATGCCTCTTCCACTGATGGCAGTTGTAACTTTCCTCTAATAACAAATCTATTTAGCTCTAGGCATTCGACACACAACATAATAGTCCCATTCTTTTTTGGAACGACTACGATCGGAGCACACCACTCTGTTGGGGCCTGTATTTGTGTAATAACTCCTTCGCTCAACATTCTGTCTAATTCTCCTTTTACTTTATCTCTGAGTTGCAGAGCTACAGGTCTCGGGGGTTGTACTGCAAAGGGAACATATTCTTTTATCACAATGTGATACTCCAGCTGTAGCTTCCCGATGCCTCGAAACACAGTAGGGAACTTCCTTACAAACTTATTCGACTCAGTTGGTGTATTTTCATTTGCCTTAGTCTCCTCTCGCCGAACTTCTGCTGCTTCCCTTACAGTCGCTACCTTTAATGCTTTAATTGCTGATCGGCCCTACAATGGCACCTGCTGCCCTTTTACCACATATATTTCATGACTGATGTGTTCTTTACCAAGAGTCAAAAGTACAGTGGCAGTACCTTCTACTGGAATGGGATTTCTGCCCGCACCATACAACCTATTCTTCGATTTACACAGCAACAGGCCAAACTGGTCACTTGTGGTTTTATCTGCGTCTGTTACATTTGCACCAGTATCTATTTTGAAGTTTGTTATTTTTCCTTGCACTTGTACCTCAACATACCATGGGTTTGAACACACTTCTAAAGCCACTTCTCCAATGTAATATTCTTGGTCCAACTTCTCCCTTTCTTTTAATTTTTGCAGCATTGTCATTTTGCTTCGGCAACATCTGCTGTAATGCCCCAACTTATTAGATTTAAAACATGAAACATTCCTCACTGGACATCTGGACCCCATTATGTCCCGGTTAAATGCCACACTTCGAACATTTGCTGTCCTTGTACTAGTTTTGCGCTATTCCTACTGTTTTCCCTTCCAAAACTTTCATACCTTTCTGAAGTGCATCCACTGAAGTGACCTTTATTTCTATCACGTTTGACACTGTTCAAACTTGCCTGATTTTTCTGTACGATCTGCTGCTGCCCTCTGTAGCGGCCAGAAAGGCACGCCCACTAAGGCGACTACCTAAGCTTCAACAGCCACATTGAAATTACCAGTTATGGTACAACGGATTATGGATTGATATAGTATTGTAAGCATGCCATGCTGACCTACTGGGCGAGGCATATAAAACGGCTGTAGACACCACTCCCTTAACGACCCAGATTGCAACGTTGAAAGACCACAGCGAATTGCTGCAGCGCAGTCTGCGGTAGCAGGCCCACGAAGTCTCGCCCAAGACACGTGCACCCTCTGTTTCTATGTGGGACATAGATGCCGGAATTGTACACTTTTCCCCAAACGGAATTTTGAATTGACATTGGCGCCGTTTTAAAATTTTTTAGAACATCTTCCGGTGATGCCACAGAAAGTTCATTTAGCGCACCTGTAGCATAAACGCACAGTGGACGATCATATTTGTTTTCAAAATGCATCGAGCACAGTCCAGAATGATTAAACCAAGTCTCACGATATGCTGAGCGAACCTGTGGCAAAGAGAATTCAATAAACATGCACGCCCTACAGCCACTGTCGCCTGCCCGCCACCTAGATGTGCACTGCAACTCCACGTGTCCTTGTTTCCATTCGAGAAAAATATTGCCTTGCTTTACTCTACACTGGCTGTTTGTGCAGCAGCATAGCCACTACCTTGGTCACCAATCAGCAGATCCTTGGTCACCAACCAACAGATTTTCCCATTGCAAGAACACATTACCCTGGTTGCAGCTACCTCAATTTTAGAGCACCCCCTAAATTCGAAACCGTTATCCAAATAGGAATATCAGGGTGCACTTATCCTCAGGAATTTTTAATGGTCGACCATCTTCAACAAGATATTATCTTAGGGGTTGGTTATATTACTAAGTATGACGTTATCCCTATCCTTAAACACAAAATTATGCTTATATATGGCCACGATCCCCGCAAACTCGAGCAAGTAACACTCCATTCGGGATTTTCACCCCAAGTTAATACTATGACTGTAGAGCTCTACACCCGCTTTGGATTCCTTTGAATCACCACGTCCTACATCATTTCATATAACCCCAAACTCAATTCTAAGCAACGGGATGCTATCATCGATGTCATTAATTATCATAATTACAGGTTTGCAGATTCCATGTTAGGGTTCACCGAAGCCCGCAATTTCGAATCAAGTTCAACTTAACCACGAACAAGCAGATTTCTAGGAGGCCATATCGCATTAGTCCTAAAGTTCGGGACAAACTCTTCATTCAAATTGATGACCTGCTCCAAGCCAATATTATAGAGCCCACAGACTATCCTTATTCTGCGCTGTCTGGTCATTTCCAAAAGAGTGGTGGTTTAAGATTTTTTAACTGATTTTTGCAAGTTGAACCAACACCCATTAATACGCACGGAGGATATTTTAACAGCCCTGCAAAACTCCCTATATATTAGTAGCCTAGATCTCTTTACAACATACCTGTTGGGCAACAAGATCGCCATCTGGCCTTTACAATCGATGGGGTTGGTTTATTCATTATAAAAGAATGCCAATGGTTTCAATCTCTCCTCAATACTTCCAGATATTTATTAAAACACCCTTTTAGGCCCACTCAGATGGACATCAGCAATTGCTTATATTGACAATATTTTTGTACTGGGCAATACTTTTGAGGAGCATTTGGCCAACATTAATATAGTATTTGAGAGGTTAAGAATGTTAAACGTTAAAGTCAATACCAAAAAATGTAACTTTGCAGAGCAGACCATCACAGTTTTAGGCCATATCGCCACCCCCGACGGAATTTCAACTGACCCAGATAAGGTTTCCGCAATAGAGTACACATCGCCCCCTACCAACTTAAAACAATTACGAACATTCCTTGGCATGACTTGCTACCTTCGTTTATTACATTCAAATCTATGCCATCACAGAGCACCCACTTATAGAATTGACCAAGAAGTCGGTACCCTTCAAGTGGCACGACGACCAGGCTAAAGCATTCCTTAACTTGAAACAGGCCATTTTAAAAGTGCCGGTGTTGAAGAAATTTTACAAGGGCAAACCCATCATACTGGCTTGCGACATGAGCAATGACGTGATCTGCGGAGCCCTCCTACAGGAGGAGCTGCATTCCAAAGAGCGCGCAATCATCACCTTTGCCTCCAAGAAGTTATCTACCAAGGAATCTAATTGGAATGCAACAGAACGAGAATTAGGCACGATTCGGTATTTGTGTACTCATTTCCGCCAGTACTTATATGGTAGGAGATTTAAAATTGAAACTGACCATGCTAGCTTATGATACCTACGCTCTATGATGGAGAACAATATCTGTATTTAGAAAATGGCGATCGTGCTCAACAAATGATTTTGAACACATAATTGTGCGTGGTAAATTAAACACACTCCCTGATGCCCTCAGCAGAATTGTCACCACCCCTTCTGTGCCTACCCATACCATAACTGTCAACAATTCACCCTTCCAAGTCAAAGAAAACATGCTAACTTGCACATCCCTCTACACAGCTTTCGCGGAAGCCATCTTGTAGCATAAATGTAAAGCTGAAGAGATTCGTAACACTGTTGCCAAGTATACCAAACGTCATTGGGACGACGTCAAACATTATTTCATTTCCCAATACAAAGAACAAGATCACGATTGTATCGCCAAAGCACTTTCCAATGAAGATAGTTTTCCAATGCACAGTACCTGCAGACTCCTTACTGACTTATATAAGATAAATATTGAAATCATTAAGCTACATAGCAGCTCATGTTTAGCAATTACTTGCATTGATCCTCTATTAAAGTGCAAAATTCTTATTGTTGTAAAGTCATGCTAGTCACTTTTCCCCAGTATATACACATGCCCAAGAATACATCAAAATGGCTCTATTTTTCAATTGTGTCCCCTTGTTGTGAATACCTCACCC
Source organism: Dryococelus australis (assembly GCA_029891345.1). NCBI lineage: Eukaryota > Metazoa > Arthropoda > Insecta > Phasmatodea > Phasmatidae > Dryococelus > Dryococelus australis. Next base: position 146,712,190 of record CM056993.1, read on the forward strand.
TTTACTGGTGAATATGATATTGATCCGCATATCATCAGTTAAAATTAGCCTTACTTCAACCTGAGCAGGCTAATAGCAAGTTTCACAAGTTGATTCGCAGATATGGGATAACAGCGAATGGTGAAATATTCTTGAAATTAAATAGGGCCCAGGGCATTTCTAAACTCACTCTTGTACCCAAGTTATACGTCCCAGAAATTATTGAAGCCCACCATAATGCAATATTTGGAGGCGGCCATTTTAGCATGTTTAAGACGTTACAGAAAATCAAACAGACGTATTATTGGGATACATTGCACAACGACGTCAAACAGTATGTAAAACCTTGTCCCATCTGCCAGAAAACTAAAGCTACTAACAATAAGCCTATGGGTACATTAACTTCTATACCGCCGCAGCCTCTCTTATCTACGTGGGCTCTAAATGCTAAAGGCCCTCTGTCTGTTATTGTACAAAAGAACAGATACATTCTAGTTATGACGAAGTATACAACCCATTACGTAGTAGCAAAAGCTACCCCTTTTATTGATGCCGCCATTTGTGCGGGCGTTGCCATGGTGACGCCAATCTTTGCCCGACCTCCAGTCACAGAGTGGGGATGCTGCGCAGCTTGGTGTGTGGCCAAGGTTGTTGCCACACTTTCCTTGGCGCTATCAGCTGTCCTGGCAGCTCCAGCGCCATTTAGGACACATGCCGGGCTCTACTATAAGCCCGTCTCTGTTGACCTCCTGTACGAGGAATCGATTCCTCATCTATTCCATACCACTGCACCTTCCCAAAACACCCACAACAATTGCACAATATTTGAATGTGGCATCTGCTGTAAAGAACTCGACATCCTGCCAGAATGGCCAAATTATTTATGATTATATATAAGAGGTGGAAACAAATATCCTCAGAGAATTCCTAAGATTATATTCATACCCAGTTCCGCCACAAACGAGGAATAGAGTTCCTTGGCGATCTGGGTAACTGGTCTTGTGACCTATTGAATACCAAACATTTATGTACTTTACTAGATAATGATGCTCTGCTTGACTCTCAGATCACTGCCCTTGCTGAAAATGCTCAAAATACCAACACAGCCCTCAATGTCACTTTCTCCGTAGTACGTCAATTGCAACATAAGATGGAAAATAAAGTGAATTCCCTTGCCACCACAATAAACTGCATTTCAAATATGTTGCAAAAACAACTTGTCACTATTAGTAAAATTGACAACATTGAAGCCCAAACCCACATGCTTTCAACTAGTCTTTTGGAATTAATTAATAATGTAGTTTTAGAACACTTTGTACACTCATACATCCATGTATGGCAACTGAACAAGTTGGCCTTAAATGCTGTGAACTAAAGCCAGCTCACTGACAACCTGACAAAAATAAATTGCCAGCTAATAAAACGGGGTCTCACCTTGAGTATTCCTCTTTCCACACTTATTAGATATTATTCACATAATTTAGTAGAATGTTCGCTAACAACTTCACATTTGGTTATAAAGTTGCAAGTACCTGTTAAAGGTGTGCACTCCGCATGGCAAGTACTCAATATCATTTCAGTACCTCATCATTTCCGGAATTATTCTTGTATCATTCCCACCCCGTCACCTACTGTTGCCATTGATCCTAACACGGACACAGTGAAATCAATTTCCCGTTCCCCGACACCCCCATGGATGTTATAGCCATCCCTAAACAATCCCATACAAGCACCTTTATAATTATCAACCTTGTAATTTTTAAAAGTTCATATCCTGACATGTTCAGCGCACTCACACCATGCACGCACCAGCTTCAAACTTCCTCTACCCATGTACATTGTCTAGCGTTAAGGGTTAATTTATTCTTTATGACATTAAATGTGACATTGGACGTAACCTCCCTCCTTCCTGTGGTCGTGCTGCTCAACGTGTTCAGATAACTTAAGCTCCTATGGCCACATTAACTACGTATCTTGTTCTGTATTATTTTATTAACATTACAACACTTACGAATTTCTATTTTCCTACCTTGCAGTTTGCAAACATTCCCCCTTAACTGAATTTTACTAATCTTTACTTGTTATTTCATTATTAGACGAGGTCTCGAGTTTGGTCTTGTCCCTACGACACTGCTACTAAATATTACCGCAAATGCCACCATTTGTCATTGATTGCCCCGTCCTGAGCTCATCTGCCTATCTCCACATCAGTACCACTACCCTTCAATGGAGCGACTTGGTTTCTTGTCTCACTACTACCACAGCTGTTGATTTGTCCTGGAGAGGGGGGGGGGGGAGTATAGCAGCCAGAAAGGCCACAAAGGTTACTATCTAAGCTTCAATGGCCACGTGGAAATTACAGAGAGGCGGGGCTGACCACCACGCACCCCTCTGAGAACCAACAAACTGCCAAAATCAGTATAAATTACAGAGCAGAGCAAGGCACAAGAGTCAGTCTTTTTCGCGGCACCTTCTGACTGTAGCCAGCCAAAGGCGCCCGCGCGACCAGTTTGCGGCGACACCTTCCCAGCTGAGTAAGCGAAAGAGATCCCTCGCAGGTCAGAGGCCCTCACCTCCGCCAGCTACCATGGTGTAATAGTCGAACACGCCGTCCAGCTCCAGAGGACACCAGCACCCAGAAGGTCCTCGACTTCTTCGGCCACCTACCGCATCCCATGGTGGTTCTTCTTCCTTGGGTCCCCAGCAGCTCCAAAGACGCTGACGTCCACCAAGGATTCAGCACCGTTGTCCTACCCAACCTCCAATCCCCCCTACCCTTACCTACTACCACGTATCATGAAGTTGCATCTACGTCCTATCTGGACCTCCCCTTAAGACCCTAGCTCTGCCACTATTTTACCGCTGGCATGAGGTAACCCCTTAATCAATCACATTAGAACCCTTTGCTTATTTATAATCAAAGTTAGAATTTACAAATGAGCTCGTAATTTTTACTTTATTTTAGTATTAAACTACCAATTCAATACTAAAATAAAATAAAAATTATTATTAAACTACAAGTTATTAAACTTCCGGTAGTTATTAAACTACCAGTTCACTTGATACAATCTTAATTTTTATGCATTTTTCCCCAGGTTTCCTCCATCTGGCTTATCGCGAGGAAGTTTCCAAATTTTAATATTTTCTTAAAAATTAATTTAAGTGTGGGATCCGTGTTGCTAATTATAATTGCATTGATTATTGTTGAGATATTCACTTACTTCAAACTGATAGAGCGTTCTTAATTCATGTTGTGTTTTATAAGTAATTCATATGTGAATATTAAAACCAGCATCCCAGAATTTACTCCTATTATTTATCAAGTAAGCCCTATTAGTAGGCCTACAAGGTTAAGTATTCATTTGATTCAGCAAGCCTACTCACTCAGGATAATGCCAGTTCACTCAGTAGTAGCACTAGACAAGTATACCTAAGGACCCTGACTGTCTGAGAGACCCAGACTTTATAACTCTTTCTAGGCTGAAGATAGCTTGATTGTAAATATACAGAGGGTAGTATTGCATTTTATTAAATGGCTCAATGTTGCGCACTCACCCTTGTGGAAAGAAGTACGGCCTACTCCAGGTGTTAAAGAAAATAGAACAGATAGTAAATACACCACAATCTAGCACCACTGAGGACCAACCTTTATTTGAACCTCCCACGCTTCTATCACCACGTATTCCCTTTGAACATTTGGTGACTGTCTATTTCGATTTACATGTATTAGGAATTGTGCCTGAATACCTACCTGAATCACCCACCACACCTTCCTCCAGCAATAACAGTCAACCCCAGTACGAGTCGACAGCAACCGACTGCTGTTGCACCGCTGGCTATGCAGCAGAGCCGCCTACGAAAGAAGAGGACGGCGTCTCGCCTACCAGAGAAGAGGATGGCATCTCCTCCAAAAAAAACCACAGAGTTGAAGAGTGGTTAAACCGACTGTTCCTCATTTGGTGCCTGCACAGAAAGCGACTCATTCTACTTTATACACCGGCGTATTTCCCCCATAACAGTAAGTTAATTGTAGGAGATTTTATAGTGACACTGGCTTTACATATTTTATTGACGTTTACCATTTCCACGAGCTGTAAGGCATATGTACATAATCACTGGTCAGTGAATATAAGGTTCATTCTCGGGGTAGAATTCCCCAAACTCCCAAGCCTTCGGGACTCTTACAAGGAGAAAAACCTCTTCCTCCTTTCACGACGGGGAAACCCACGGTGTATAGCTAGCCTGGGTTCATCACAGTCAGAAGGTCAGTGAATTTGAATCATCCTTATATCTTACCAGGCTAGGTGACTTCCCCCCTGTTAGGATTTTGAGGTTCAAAACCTGATTGCATACAGACGGATTTGAACACATGACTACCGCAAGGTTATTTTTGACTCCTCCCATTCAAGTATCGCCCCAGGCTGCACCCAGGTCATCCTGGACAAGTGACACATATCATCACCGCCAGATGACTACCGGAGTGACAGCATCAAGTTCAGGACACTTTATGTTTAAAAAAAAACTGATTTCTTTCCTTGAGTCACAAAACAGAAAGATACTTTTTAAGTTGTATTATTTTGTGACGTAATCATCGCCGCAAGATTAATTTAACACATTAAAAATTCAATTTCTGAACTGTATTTTATTTGAAGGAACTCTGGAGAATAGCAATATTTATGAAAACATTTGTAAATTACAATAATACATATTAAAATGAACTTCTGTGCATCCTGTAGGGCCATTAAAGGCAGAATCCAAATAAAAACAATTTTAAAACATTTAAACTGTACTATACTTTCTCCGAACTTCTGGTCACTTCTAATACTGACAAATTTAACCAGCCTTTTTATTAAAAAAGGTTACAAATTTTTAAAAATACAATTAGACAGAGAAAATGGAGAACTTGAATAAAATATGAAAAATATTACTTTGAACTGATTAAAACACCAGCAGGGGTCGGGGCATTGTAACGGACCTATCCAAAGCATTACCCCGTTAAAATTTACAATTTCATAAACATCTACAACTGTTCTCAAAACCTAAGTTAATATTGATTAACTAAATATTAGCACCAGTACACAATTAACTTAAATGGCAAAATATAAGGTGGCAGAAAACTCTAAAAATGAATGCGAGCATATGCGGGCCCTTTTAACTAGCCATCAACTTTTCAGGCTACCGTGTTCACAACACTGTAACACAAGAATTCAATCAGAAAGCAAAATCCAGAAAAGTAATAGGATTCCACAGTGAACAATTTACACAGAACTGAATTTAATTTTAAAAATTCACAATTGAAACAATAATTTAGAATGCTACTGAAAGCGCCTACACAATCTGACTTTAAAACTTTACAAGTTCAATTGTTTTGCCAAAGCCAACCCACCTTAGCCAGCAGTGCAGAATAAATTTTCACTGTCAGCTAACATGCTGACTTCCTCTACAGAGTCCCATGGTGACCTCAAGCTAAACCACACCTGAAGGGTGTTCCAAGCAGAAGAGCAAAGTAGAAGTGGGCGAGCCCAGTGCTGATGCAAAGGCTATCCACTCCGAATTGCAACACAATCAATCAGAATATATCACTATTGCGTATGCATGGAAGGAGGGGATTACATAGAGAATGGAAGGAAAACAGAGGAGAAGGTAACCAAAGTACTTAAGGTGGGAAAGTCACTGTTCACACATTATTTTTAGAGGCGCCCTTTATAAAATTAGCCGCCTCACAGATACAAGCTGCGCAACTTTTCAGATGGATGTACTGCTCAATAAAAAATTGCTTCCATTTTTCTAATGTGTACAGGCATTATGAGATTTTGGTGTTGAAGCTTAATGACACTTTCTTGCTACCTCACATGGAAAAAGTGCTTGCGATGGGATAGGACGTACAATTTAAAGTGGGCACTCTTAAGTCCCTTCAGCACACAGCCCAGAGTAGATAGGGTAAGTTAACAGCTACCTAGTCAAATCTGCCACCCTCTAGTTTAGAACCAGGTCTCCTTCACCTGGAATCTGTGTAGCTTATACTTCCAGTCAGCTCAAGGTATAGTCAATACTTGATGTATTGTTATCACTTGTACTGATAAATCGTATGCACCAACAATTTATTGTGGTCCCGGCGAAATCCCTATTTAAATAATGTTAACATAATCCGCTTTTATCGTTTACCGCATGGTGCATCGATCAAAGTATATTTTAAGTACCATCACCTAAGATTTTCTAAACTATAGTTTCTAAGTTGATTGTTTATGCAAACGTCATGCAACCGCCATTTATCACAGCTTTGTGGTACGTTGTCTATCTTCCCAACACGGCTGTCTGACACTGCGGCTGCTGCAGCATGCGAGACTGGCTTGCTACTTCCCTTTACACGCAGAGAGGGGAAGTGGTTACCTAGCAACCAGTCTTGCAATCTAGCATCCTCTCTCTCACACTTTGTTCTCCTCTCAGCCGCACACCTTCCTTCCTCTCCTCACATGCCCTCGATAGGGTAAGCTCTTGCAAAAAAAAAAAAAAAAAGTCTCTTGGCTGCGCATGCTTGCTTTCACATGCCGGCCACCCGCCACAGAGCAAATGTGTGCCTGTCATACGCAGAAATTTTATCAAAAATATCCGTCGCTCAAAATAGTTGCACCTATCACCACTTGTATTTCAAAGCAAATGGTTTCACCTGAAAATGTTATGGAAAATGGGGATTATTATTTGAAAAGATGTTTTCATTTGCGATTAAAAGTATTTTTTCCCATACGGTTGGTGTTTCACTGCATCTGGTGTAAAACTAACATGATTTTAAAATGTAATATTTATTTAACTCAATGGGCAACATCTTTGCGAATATTATTATATGCCCAGAAACATTCAATTGACCTCTCTTATCACCAAAAAGTGTTTGAAAATTGAGCGACTTGTATTATAAGTGTAAAAGTTCATTTTCAGTAACTTCTTATGGGGAAATCGAACAAATTATATTTATATTGATTTATTTCTAAACATGTGTCTTTTGAATAAACTGATAAAATAAAATGGCCTATTCGACAACTATTGTGTCTAATAATGACAGAGTGTAGTGTAACTCACACGACAGGGAAAATCAGGGAATGTGGTTTTGAATATTTAATTAATCCCCTTATTGATCTATTTCTGTCTCAAATTACAAGTTTGCGTAGCAGTAAAATATAATTAATTACTTTAAAAGACAGACATTTGCACAGGCACAAAGTTTCAGCCCCGGCAATATGTAGCGGCGTGGAGGGGTAATCCTCCCGCCGCTACCCCTCCTGTATCAACCACCGTGATCACACAGCCTGATAAATAACTTCTACGTGCACTCTCAGCTGACCGAGTGCATGCAGAACATTAAAAATTTGACTTGCATTCAGTGTCATATTATTTTTATTTTCATACGGTTTGAAAGTTTTAGGTCAGCTTGCATTTGGTGTTGGATTACAATCAGATATATATGTTATTTTGAAACATTATTTTTTTTATTTAAACGAGTTTATGTGAAATGTTTTCAATGAATTATTTACAGAAATGCTATTTCTTAAATTCCCTCTTTCATTGTGTTTATTAGATAAACTTTATTCACAGAAAATGTACAGCTCTTACTATACTCAACATAAAGTTTTATACGGTTATGCTGCACATGTCAGAAACCTTATCTACTGAAATCCTGCACGTATGGAAATATTGATGTGAATACATCTTTAAATTTGCAACCATGGTGGGAAGCAATCCAGAAAATCCGATGATAACAAAATCAGAGGATACAGTTTGGCATTGCAGCTTCGAAGTCTACTTTCAAAATTAAATTACACCACTTGATTGCCAAAGATTAAAGAATATGTTACGTTAAGTGAGGACTGTGGTGCATCTTGCTGTTGGGGGGGGGGGGGGGGGGGGGGCAAATTTTTTGAGATTGTTTCGCAATGTCTCATAACTTTCGCATAGTATAATTTTTGACTAGGAGAAGCTACAACGCTCATTATTTAAGTTTCAATCAACAGCTTTCATCAATATCAATCAATTGCGTGTATAAAAAACACTTGTGTGGTGTGATTATGATGAAATTGTATGCGTTTAATATAAAAATGTAAGAAAACTTAACACAATTTTGGCCTATTCTCATCAAAAGCCAAGTCGAAATACAGAAATCATAAATGGTCAGAAATTTAAAAAAGCAATCCAGTGATACTCATAAAATCCAAAATGATTGAGTGAAGCGATGCCAGAGAGTGAAGTGATGCCAGGAACGTAAAATAAACATCAAGGCATCCAAGCGCATCAACATAGACGTATTCATGCAAACTAAACGGCAGTGTCCCCTACACAGTCAAAACAAATTTTCTGGCGGTTCCCTGAATAACGATACATGAAGCGTCAACTACAGTTCGAAGGTAGTACGAGCCACCATGTTTATTCCTCTCCAGAATAAAATTTGTGTTCTCACCTAAATTGACCATTTCCTTAAGTGACTGTGAGTTCCACGTAAACACCATGCTTGCTAGTGTAACAGTAGACAGACATTATAAAACACCTGATTTTATGGTCTAGTGTAGGTCTGCAGGCTCCCCCTCAGGGATTATACATCAGAACCACACACATGCTCAATGGCCACCCATTCGGTACACCACGGTGGTATGCCCGAATGGTAGAGCCCGAACCACTCATCATACAACCCTTAAGGAGGTTAGACAACCAGACCAGTTTGCACTACGTCCACCGCACTGTTTGTGTTGCCAGAGGAGTGTTTGACTGGTTCTGGGGGGCTGACCGCTATAGGACCTACACCTGCAGTTGTCAGATAACTCAGAGAAAACCCGCCCTCCAACCACTGCACTGCTTGTGTTACCAGTTGGGGTAAAGGTACGGCTCTGCGTTGGCCCGGCCGCCACTTTGACATAACGCTCGTAGCTAGGAACCAATTGTCGCCTGCTCCCCTCTTGTGAGGCAGGTGGTCATAGTACCCCTCCATGCCGTACATCAAAAGGGGTGGTAAGGATCTGCAGGAGAGACAGGTCATGGCCTCTTACAAAGCTACCTGGGGCTGCACCCCATCCGATAAGGCATTCTGCCAAGATAACCCTCGGGACCAAGCTCAATCCGCCTGACAGCTGGTAGGGATTCACCCCCCAGCTCCCACCCCTTCCCTCTTTTCAGCTCCCAAGAAGACGTGTCGGACCACACCCAGTTGTTGTGGTCCTTTGCCGTGGGGAAGAAGTTCCTCAGGGCATAGCCCTGCCCTTGGTTCCACGCGAACCGCAACACCAGCCTAGGCTGGACATACACCAGCAGTTCCAGCCACAGCAGTACCTAGGGATTCGCAGACTTCTCCAGTGCCTCCAGCAGCCGCTAGTCGTCTATTCAACCAACTGCGCAGCCCAACCACTCTAGCACCAGCGCAGGTAAACCAGTGACCTATAGTCACACAACCCCGGGATGTAGATAAGCCAGGACTCTATTTTGAACCTAGCATCCAGGTAACGCGACCCACTCTTTACACTGGTCGGGTCCCTGCAGGCAAGTGAGTTTGAACCAGCTGTTATTAACCCCGTGTGTGACGGGCCTGCACAATAAAAACTAGCTCTTGCAGTGACTTTGCTTCAGACTGTTCCCAAGTGCTTCACCCGTCAATGTGAACCATGTTTTTACACCAGCAAAATATTTGATTGAATCAACCATATAAGTTTGTTTGGCCATATACAAACACATATTCGGTTGGCTCAACCAAACCTTTCTCGCAGTGTAGGATGGTCTGTAAACCCTTCTCATTTCCTACACTGGGCCTTCTCCATCTTTCACTTACCTGGGAATCCAGATATTCTAACAGTGACTTGTGAATACATTTTGACAAAGACTGACCCACCAATCAGAAATGCAGAAAGCTAGTGACAAGCTCTTAATGAGGACTAAGTGAATCAAAATAAAACTTTTTACTAAACGCAAATACAAAAGTATAATCATTCTCAAAATACATTGTGTATGATACCCCTGAAAAAATTTACTAATAGCCTTTAATTTGTATACTGTACATTTATAGCAAACAAATTTTAAGGTGTTTTTGATTATTAAATGAAGTGTTTTTTTTGCAGTGAACAAACAGAAATACTATTAAAACTAGCTGTTATAATTATATATTGCTGGATAGCCCATGAAAAGAGTTTTGAAATGAGCTCATGTAGAGCTGTGTAACTTGCAAATGAGTCGAGATAATCCACTTTACATAAACTGCAAGCAATGAAAAAATTGGAATTTCAAATTGCAAGAGTCAAAACCAAAAAAGTTAGAAGGCTGAGAATTTTGGGGATAAGTACTTTCACAAACTACTAAATGTGTGCCAAGAACAAATAAAAAAAAGGGAGGTGGTCAGGATTCAAGCCTCCCTGATTTGACATAGAATGATCATAAAGAACAAAATCAACCATGTTCAAAATGCAAACAGTGACATGAAAATGAACAAAAATAACTTACCGATTTCAATTTCAAATTCCAATTGGTGGGGGTAAACATCATACCTGGCAGAAAATACCTTTTGAATAACATTTTATTGAAATTATATGGAAAAATCGGTTAGCTTCTCTCTCAGTGACAGCCATGTTTGTTGGATATTTGCTACCAATAATACACTATAATATTACAGAAAGAGAGGTTTCACAAGTACAATAAAAAATTATGTAAAATTAAAGTTCATCTGATGAGACTACAAATAATGATACTAACAAATCCAATTTAATGAATACTATTACCACTACATACAAAAATTATCCTGAATTTGGGAAGGTTTTATTCCAGTTTTTACTTATTTTGCCAGCTGAGAAAAAGGTTAATATATCTGCTTCAGTAGCAGTAAATGTTGGTCAATGTTTTTCAAGTGGGCATATGTTTCACTACACTTGAAAAACAGTTCAAAAACTTTTTAAACCTCAAAAGGTAACAGACTGTGAGAGAACTTAAAAGGAATTACTTTCTGGTTTGAATACACCTGGGAACTAATGCACTACAGTACAAAATACAGTAAAAACCCCTCTATTATGATCCAATCCCAAGGAACCGTAAATAGTTTGGGTCGAAAAAGTCTAAAATTTGAGGCACGTCTAAAAATAGATACAGTAATCCCTCGCCAACCGCAGTATCATGCACGGATTTGTTTTTGTAGACCTTTTCTCCAACCCTGGTACTAGTTTATATTATCCACAGTTTTCAATCTATGGAAAACTATCCCTTACTGATGTTAGTGGTTGCACATTTCTCAAGCTACCACCAAAGACTTTGACGTTTGTTGTCCCAAGCAGCATGAAGCAATAAATTACTTAATGCCAGAAAAAAGGACACTGGTGTATTGTCGCGTGGGGGGGAGTGGGGAGTTGTAGGCCGGGTCAGTAAGCATTCTTTGTCCTAGTCATATGCCACTGCCTCTCTGCCTTACCCTCCCTGTCTTTTCGCTTCAATTATTCCTCCTCTTTTGCTGTAAAAACAGTGGCACATTACAGACTAGTATCTTACTCAGTGTATGTATGATAACTTCAAATTTAATTCAACTCCCTTTTTTTTAATAATTAAGTTTATGTTTATGTGCATCCACGCCTACATAATGTGCTAATTTTTTATAGTGGGCAATTGTTTTTTTTCTTGTAAAGTCAGTTTTATGTGTAAAGTGAATAAAGATAAGTGCGTGCAAATAAAATGTGCTCTTATGTTACCTGTACCACATTATGGCGAGTGAGGCCGTGTGCGTGTATAGGCAATGTCAAAAGTTTTTAATGAAAAATTCGGGATAGTTAATATTTTAAGCAGACAGCACTAAATATTTATATACCCGTAAACATTGCCGGGCCTCATCATGCCAGTGCAGAGGCCAACACGCCGCCTAAATTTAGTATAAATTCAACACATTGACGTGAATCACATCTATCAGCATGTTTTCCCAACGCTGAACCGCTGTTACGAGGTGAACCGGCCCTGTAACGATGGCAGTGGCGACAGGCAGGTGCCCGCCAGGTAATTTTGTAGCGACTGACTGACAGCTGCCCAGCCTGAGGATCTAGGGCCGAGCTTCAGCAGCAAACTGCCATGCCCACGCCCAGCTACGTACACGGCCAGACCAAAGCAATAGCACGGTGGGCGCACACGTATCGCACAATGCCACATAAACTTATTGATCACTACGTGCCTCATAGCAATGTATGACCCACGAGACTTGCGTAATAGATCTTTAATAATAACTTTATATTTTAATAATATATAGTCTAATATTTTCACACACTTTCAATTGCCTTCTTTTTTACTACAAGGGGTGGTCCAATATGCCTTTCTTGGGTATCAAATTTATCAGGAGACGTCCAGCTATTAAAATATACATATTTATATTTTATTTAATTAAAAAGAGGTTTTTTTTTATGCACTAGAGACGATTGAACATACTTCATGCCAAAAAAGGCAAGTTTGGGGGCATAGGGGTTAGGGGTGTGTCAAAATAGGCCCAAAATTTTCCAAATTTTTTATTACAACCCTATTCTCGGGAACCATGAGGGGGTTTTAAAAGAGAGGTTATTCTGTATTACTGAAAACTCCTCCACATTGTTACAATTTTTATGATGCATGTTTATTACACATTTTTGAGCACAGAACCTTATAATGAAATTCAACATTGAATTTGTTCAGAGAGTTGTGCTGAAACAAGTTGAAGTTAAGTTAAAAGTTACTTGTCAGCAATATTTTTAACTTTACTTGTTAGTTTTCCAACCATGTAACTAGTAATTTAAACTATGACTTTTTTTTGTAGAAAAGTAATTTATTTTCAAGTTAAGTTAGAAGTTAATTTTATGGACTCACAAATTTAATGTTGTTTTGGTAAGGATATAAGATCTCATAATACATGCATTAAAATGCACAGCTTAGTAACACTTAACCTACGACTGAAAGCTCAGTCTAAGTTTTACTATCTGCAGTTTTTATTTCCACCATCGCACCTATGGTGTTTCATTTTACACAAAACTGAAACTAGCACAACATGTGGTTTGGTGTTATTACTCTTTGCTAAAATTTAGTGTTCATTTTTTGAGCTGAAATAATTGTATTTGTTTCTTTGTGCTAAAAAATAAAAGTTGCTTCCAAAAGAAAGCAATTGGCTAACTTTTATTCATTTACATTTTCCCAAGCACTAACTTTTAACTTTGCTAGCTACTTTTTTCTATCAACCAACTTTTAATCAATTACTTTTTGCCACCTAGTAACTTTTAACTTAACTTAGTTAAATTTTTGGTGAACTAACTTAAATATTAATTTCAATTAATTTTTAGAACCAACTTACCCATGTCTTGGGTTTACTGTTCTACTGAAAGATTTTGTTTAATTTTTGTTCCGAAATTAATGGAATAGATGTGTTAAACATATATCAAATTTAATTGCCAAGACAAAATCCTGCTAAAGCAGACTCCAGATAATGTAGTGGAGTTAGGAGAGGGGGGAAGAGGCAAAAAAAAAAACTGTAGCACCAAAGTGAAAATGTGAATGTCTTATTACTGCATTAATTGTCCTGTGTTTTGGTAAATGAACGACTTGTTTGGTTAGAAATAGAATTTTTTCAATACACAAATTTACGCACTGGAGCTCTGATGGTCAGCTGCTTTACCAAATTTGAACTTATACTTCAATGTTGGTGTTTCTTTCAATATCCTTGTTACATAAAGAACTGTCTTAATGTACATCAAGAATGTAGGTATTTGATAAAACAGTTTGTTTTCAAAGTTAGTTTTTTTTTTTTTTTTTTTAAATAAAGCCCAATATTATACATGAAACATTAATGTAGCAAAGTGATTAAAATTATATCACAGCAGAAGTTCCAATACCTGCAGATACGCCAACTGGTTGAGCCAAATGTAATACTCACCACACTTTTGTTTCACCCTCTACAAACCTCACTTGTTGGCCAAATTAGCAACCTCTGAAGTAAAAGGCTGTGATTAAATGACTTGTACTATAGAAACGGTTTATAAAAACATTCAGACTTATACAACAGCCTTTTAAAGACAGGCAATGATAATAAATTACTACACATAAAAATAATAAAAAAAATTTATTCACAAAAGTTAAATAACTAACAAAACTAATATTAAATAAATGTAAAAACAATATATCACATCATGAGCGAGAACATTTTTGAATGCTCATAGTTGATTTCCAGTTTTTTGCAATGTTAAGAGTAAAACAATTGGCCACAGATGAAAGTTAATATAATTTACAATTTACAGTTTTTAGCAATCATTTCTCCAGCTTTCTAATGTTTCCATGAAGCACATTCTTTGCTGGTATTTTGTGCACTAATTATACAACATTCACCATTAGCATAGAAAAATACTGTCTTGCATACAAAATGTCCACTCAATCATTTACAACCTACTACAAATCCATAGATAGTAGGGCCTACAGATATACTGTACAAGCTGCCAAACATTTTTAGTGATGAAGCTTTCATTAATTTTTTTCTCTTGTAATGTTAATGGAGCACAATAGTTAAACCATCAGTAATTTAGTCTTTGAACGAGACTGCAGTTTAATTAAGGTACAACTTTTGATTACGAAAAAAATAATTTGTGTGTGTACACTTTCTTTTTTTTTTGTTTGTACTCTGTAGTTCCAACTAGCTGCATTCATAATGAAACTATATTACATTCTCCAAGTGGTAACTTTGATGCATAGTGTACAAGACTATCCTCAATAAATAACTGATGCATGTTGTTAGAATGTAGGAATAACACCAACACCAACTCCTCCTTCATGGGCACACATGGGCGACACAAATGACCAGGAGTCAGAGTTTGGGTCATACACCTCCACGGTGGACAGGTTTGACACTCCATCATAGCCACCAATTGCCCACAGCTTGCCCATGTTGGCAACTAATGCCACACGACTTCGCATTACATTCAGTGGTGCTATGTACTGCCACCTGCACACCAATTCACAACAATAATTACAAGTACAATAAGCACACCATGTAGGAGTCATATTTAAAAGTAACATTATGTGTACAATACATACTTTACATAATTACACATTGTTATACTCAAAAACCTATTATTTACTATCCAGGCCCACATAAAAAATAATGGAACATGTTAATAATACAATAAAAACCAGTACAGTTCTTCAATGGATATCTAAGCAAGGAAAAGTTTTAATCAAGGGGAACTTATAAAGGAAATGAAAAACAGTGGTTGTCTTGGCTTCTGGGCTGGAGCCGTGCCTTGGTTTCTCGAACAGGACTGAAAACCAGGAGCTGGAGGAGGCTCCCCTTACTAGCTCTCCTGTGGTAGCCAATAATGATCTGACTCACTTTGGCTGGTAGTTCGGCAGACCTTTCTTCTGATTTTCTACAAAATTGTTTTTAAGTTTTACCTTACTTGTAGCCATCATCTCTGTTGAAATTGCTAGGGTGTTTCATTATTTCTATTGCTTCTCGTACTGTTCTTATCTTGTAATTACTGATGTGTGCTATAGTTTCAAATTGAATTCTACTCCATGTCTTGTAGGTAATGACTGCTTATATATTGCAGATCTGCGGTTGTCTTGTTTGTAGTCATGTACGTGTTCCTTGATCCTTGTAACTATTCTTCTGCTTGTCTGTCTTACATACACTAAACTGCAAGAACATGGTACTTTGTAGACACCTGCTTGTTGTTCAGCTAGAGTTTTGGCCTGTAAAGAAGATCTGATGGTTTCTAGATTTCGTGAAAGATTTTGTATTGTTTGGATTTAGTGTTTCTTTAAAACTCTGCTTATGCAGTTTGATACTCCTTGAACCAACGGAAGAACAACAATATTATTAAGTTTTTTCTCTCTCTGTTTTAAGTGGTTTATTAATGGCTTACTGAATGTCTTTCTTCCTGTATTCAGTGGCTTGTAAAGCTGTGGAGAGATGATTCAATTCTTCATTAAGTTAGGATTTTTTACTGTTTTTGCTTGCTCAAGGATGATATGACTGTTCTTTTTTGAGTAGGTGGGCGATGTGAACTAGCATAAAGTATCTGCTTGTATCGGTTGGTTTCCAGTACCAGCCTGCCATCTGAGTTCTTGATTACGAGGACATCCAAGTAAGGTAGTGAGTGGAGTGAAGAGATCTGGGCAGCTCTTAAAAGTGAGGTCTTGAGAGCCGACGAGGGTGATTGAGATGAGTGTGGAGTGGTGGTGGAATGAAAAGGTGGGGGAAATGGGAGATCCCTAAGAAAACCCACCTACCAGCGGCATTGTCCGGCATGATTCCCACATGCAAAAATCCAGTGACTAGGCCAGGCAGTGAACCTGGTTCGATTGGTGGGAGATGAGCAAGATAACTGCGATGTTATTGCTTTTTCTTTGACGTTTGCCAAGAAGGTGATGGCTAGCAGTGGTGACAGAGGTAAACCAATTGTGTAACTTCAGTCTGGAAGCAAATGTCATTCTT
Organism: Dryococelus australis; assembly: GCA_029891345.1. NCBI lineage: Eukaryota > Metazoa > Arthropoda > Insecta > Phasmatodea > Phasmatidae > Dryococelus > Dryococelus australis. Next base: position 146,728,607 of record CM056993.1, read on the forward strand.
GTGAGAAAAGAATGTGGAGGTCACACAGTGTTCTACATGCTTAACCATTTGCTGACCTGTTGGGTCTTGATCAAGGTGATATAGGAGAATTTGCGAAGTCCCTGGGACAGGAAGTTGGTGAACAGTGAGACTATATCGAAACTGACCAGTATGTCTTCTTTCTCAATGCAAATAGTCCAGGTAAAATAGGAAAAATAAATGAATTAAAACATGTAGTTCCAAAAGTTTCAGGAATATGTAGGGGTAGGTCCTCTGAACAACATAAAATACAGTCCCATCGATTTTCGGGTCTCCGTGGAGGGGGTTCGGGGGGGGGGGGGGGGGGGGTAGGTGTAAAGGTCCATTTTTTTTTAAGTTTTCCGCTTATAACTCAAAAACCGTGCGTCACACAGAAAATTTATGTGGAAGTAAAATGAAAGAGGAGTAAATTCTCTACAAAATAGTTTGTTCCTATCTGTTATAGTTTCCGAGATATCTGCCACCAAAGATGGACAATTTTTGAAAAAAAGTTGTTTCACCTCACGTTTTTCATTACGTTTGCCCTTCTAGCTCTTCACTGTTTCATTTTACAGAAATATCATTGGGGAGAAAGTTGTAGAGCATTTAATTTTCTTCAAATTATATATATAATATATATATATACACACACACATACATACAAACACACACACATAGACACACACACACACACAACCATTTATCTTCAACTGGTCGAAAGTTACACGGTCATGGATGGTGGCTTCCTCCTTCATATAGTTAAGTGGAATGTTGGTACCAAGTACTCTTCCATCTGCGAGCAGTATGTATCATACCTTATCAATCATTACGGTACCAACTATGCTGTAGTTTTTTATGGGTACGAAGATGTTAATTCCACTAAACACGCAGAACAGAAGTATAGAGGAACATCTAAAACATCAGTGGATGTTAACTTTTATGAAAATATGCTGACCACTGTTCAGCAGGAGAACTTTCTTGCCAATGAAAAGAACAAGACCAAATTGATTGAGTTGTTAGTCGAGACGTTGACTGCAAGAGGGATAGAGGTGAGTACCGCTACAAGAGATACTGATGGTAGTATCGTACGATGGGGCTTAAACAAGGTTACTTCTCATTCGTCTGTGGTTGTTATTGGAGAAGATGTTGACCTGCTCGTCCTACTAACAGCTATCACACCACCAGACAGAAATGTATATTTCATGAAGCCTGGAAGAGGAAACATTGAGGACAAGGTATACTCCACCAGACAATTGCAGGAGCTACCCTTTAGTGGATCCATCCTGTTCATCCACAGTTTCACACGGTGTGACACAACATGTGCGATATTCAACAAAAACAAATTGTCCATCCTGAAGTGTTTCCTAAAAATGCCAAATGAGACTAAAGCCATAGCTGACATCTTCTACAACCCCAAGCTGGAGAGGAGATGTTTCTCACCATGTACCAGGCCCCACCGAGTGAACGTGATTTCAACACTCACCGATACAACTCCTTCGTGAAATTCTCCACCAAGATGAAAGCCAATCTTGCTTCACTGCCACCGACCCAAGGTGCAGCGAAGCAACACTCTTTCAGAGTGTATTTACAGACACAACAATGGCTTGACAACGACTCTATCAATCCAGCATATTGGGGTCGGGTATGAGACGACGGTGTAATCCTCAACCCCATCAAAACAATGTATCCAATAGCTCCTGACTTAAATTTTTTGCAGTTGTGCTACTGGCTGTGGTGGCAGATGTGGATGCCGGAAGGCAGGTATCCACTGCTCATCTATCTGTGGATGCGATGGAGCCTGTACGAACAGCACACAGATACAAAAGGAAGGCATGGAAGGAGATAGAGATTTTATGGAATTTGAAGATATGATTGAACTTTGAAGATATTTTGAAAATAAATTACTTACTTAATATTTTCTACCTTCTTTTTGTAAATGAAACGAGTTTGTTCTAATTTGCATATCGTTACTTTATTCCTACCTGGTACATTAGCAATTTTTTGAAGAAAGTGAATATTTCCTATATTGACGAGACGTATTATTGGATGATTATGTAGGTACCTAGATATATGTACAGTGAACATTGCTTATTCAGGACACATCACGCGGTACCCTTTATTTCCATATCACCCACTTTATACACCCGCTGAACCAAACAAAAAACATGATATGTACGCCTGTTTGGAACTAACTAATATGTCCCCGTTAACCAATTTGTGTCTTTAAACCGGTGTCCCCAATTACCAGTTTCCATGGTACATACTACGTACATACTTCATATGTAGTTATTATATACATTTACCTATAAATACTTAGGCTAAATATATTATAAAGTCATTAAAAATATATTTTTAATTGAAAAATTAAAAAAAAAATGAAAAAATACAAAATATATAAGGTAATATAGAGAAATAAACCATAAATAACATTATATAGAGAGTTATAGCCCTCAAAGATGAAAAATAGGAATGAGCAGCTTTCTAGCAGAATCTTGAAATTTACCTTATAAATTCAAATCACTCTAACTTTAGACCAGTCGAAGATAAATGTATGTGTGTGTGTGTCTATATATATATTTTTGAAGCAAATGTAATGCTCTACAACTTTCCCTCCGATGATGTTTCTGTAAAATGAAAGAGTGAAGAGCTAGAAGGGCAAATTTGATGAAAAGCGTGAGGCAAAACAACTATTTTAAATAATTTTCCATTTTGGCCAGTGGATATCTCGAAAACCATAACAAATAGGAACAAACTAATACATACCATTTTGTGGGGAATTTAATCCTCTTTCATTTGTAAGGAAGCACCCGGCCCTAAAACCAACCACCAGGCCAATAGTCTAACCAGTAATTCACTCTGTACCTAGCCGACATGGCCAACACTGTACACAGGTCGCGCCCTGGTACCGAAGTAAGCCAGCCACAAGTCACCTTAAGTAAATGCCACTGGCCTGCACTAACAGTATCACTATTTCTGACATAACATCATATTGCCCTGAGCCAGATAGCGTCACACGTCAAAAAGTAGGTAGGAGCTTTCTTGGCGCCCAGCATGGGGCCATAGTATTTGGTGAAATTAGTAGCAAAAGCAGAACTTGACCATCACGACCCAAGAACTGTGGAGCTAGCCAAACCGCCAGAGCTAGCCAGACAATGGACTTCAGGGAGTCCTTAATCACTTTGTAGTGTCCAACTAACGGAATAACCATGTCGGTTAGTGAACCCAGCCAACATGAACTCCAAGAGGCCACGATGGCCGTAACTCAAGACAACCAGTGTCATATAGCCTGACCCAGCACCGGGATCAATTCTATCATGTGCGCTCACTGCCAGGGAATTCCATGATCAGTGCCTAGGATGGGCCGATGAAGTAAGGTACATGGACGGGCTAGAATACCGGTGCTAAGACTGCCGAACACGCCAATTGGCGTACTGTAGTTGGATTACTTGTCCAGATCACTGCATTAATTTGGTCCTCTATAATATGTGCTCAGCCATTCCATCACAACTGCATAAGCTGGCTAGAGGAATGGGTCACTTTCCCAGGCCTAATTTATCGGTGCAAAGTGTACTGACAAGCCACAGAGTACAGGCCTAGTAATCCTGAACATCAAGTTAGCCCAGCTACAACACGTGGTACCAGCGAGCCTCAGTTGCCAGAGTTCGCTGGCTGCCCCCATGAAGACCTCATTACATTTACAGAGGAGTGTGAGGAGGAGTTCATTGAACACGAAGTCTCCTGTAAAGAATGGGCAACGTGAATCAGCAAGCAACTTTGTGGCCGTGCCTTAGAGTGGTGGGGAAAATACGGAGAATTTGTGGAGTCAACTGTGCGCTTGCCTCTCCACTCAATTCTCAGGCGAGGAAGTAGAGCCCATCAAACAATGGAATTTTATACGACAACCCAGCACTCGGAAGAGGAAGCCTGAGATATTTATCTGGAGGAAAGTACAGCTATACCGTTATATCCACCACAGCAGAAGAGCTAGTTGAAGGTCACGCAAAAGCAAAAGTAATTTATAGCCCAGGCAGTGCTCAACAAGCCACATGAAAAGTGAGTGGAATCTGTGAAGCTGACAGGTAAGATCGAAAACATGCCTCCTACGCCAGATCCTTTGTTCCCTAACCCCCTTTGCTTAGATAGATGCTGGTATTGTCCCAATCGTCACTTCAACCAGGACTAGACTGGCAGGCCAGAGGCAAGCAGGTGAAGGGAACACAGAACGGGTGCCAGCCCCTCCTCCGTGCAAGGATGACACAAAATCTAGCCAGGCAGGAAACACTGTCACCAAAGCGAAAAGCGGGCCGTTGCTTCCGGAATCAAAGGGCCCAGCATCCATGAATTAATGGAGGAATCTTAATCCCTAGAAGCACCCCACATTGGGGTCACAATCAATGAAAAGCCAGTCCTAGTACCACTAGATTCCTCCGCAACCAGAAATTTTATTCGTAGTTATGTTCTAATGGCTCAGCAAAGGGCATCACTACAACCCCAGAAAAACATAGTAAGGATGGCATAACACAAGCTCAGGCTACATTAGAAGTCAACCTTCCAAAACACTCCAGCACAGTGGAGTTTGTAGTCTCACCCAACTTCACCAAAGCCATAATTCTAAGGTACCCGTGGCTACGCCAGCAACAATGTGTACTAGACAATGGCCAAAGAAGAGTATACCTGGGAGACAAACACCAGGTCACAGTGAATTGGGAACACAGTCCCACTGCAGTGATCCTGAAACCCATCGACCTGAATAAAATAAACCATTAGCTTGAAGGGCCTGAGTTCGACCAACTGAGGCAGATTCTCGAACATGCCGGAGCATTTGGGCAACCAGGGCAGCCGCGCCAAACCCGGTCAATTCAACACGAGATCTGGACAACTGATACCCCTATCTACAACCGCCGGTACAGGACGTCCGCAAGAAGTCATAATTTAATTATGACCCAAGTAGAAGAAATGTAGAGCCAAGGAATAGTCAAGCTATCTGATTCGTCTTATAATTCCCTTGCCATACTGGTACCGAAGAAAGAGGGCCAGCTGTGCTTCTGCGTTAACTGTAAGGACTTGTACATAATCATGCTCCCCATAGCTCCGTCTGCCATCAACCTTGCTAAAACACTGCGAGACATAGTGGAGGCCAAAATTTTCAGTAACCTGGACATGCAATTGGGGTACTGGCAGATCGTGGCCCACTCTCACAGCAGTAAATACACTGCATTTACCACGCTACAGATGGAAACATTACAGTTCACGTAATACAGTATGGTTTGAAGAATGTACGAGACACCTTTCAAAGACTTATGTCAGCAAAGCTCCTTACCGGCTACATTGGCCAATTCTGTTTTGCCTACCTAAACAACGTGATAATTTATTCCAAGATGTGGGACCAGCACTGTGGGCATCTGCAACGTGTACTAGAGCGCTTGGAACTGCACGGATTAATTTGTAAGCTACCAAAGAGTCACTTCGGCAAGACGTCGATAGACTATTTGGGCTACGTCTTATCTCCAAATGGACATTACCAGCAAACCTCGTCCATACGAGCCATTGAAGAGGCCGAAAAACCAGCTACGAAGAAGCAATTGCGATACTTCTTGGGACTCTTTTGCAATTGGCTGCGTGATTTTGTACCGGACATTGCCAACAAGATGGTCTCCTTATACCTGCAGCTAGAGAAAGAAGCTCAATGGAAGTGGGGACCAGAACACCACGCTTTTCAGGTCCTCAAAGAAAGATTCCACCACATACAGTTGCTGGATCGCTGGCACGGTGATAGCCTCCTGATTCTACAAACAGATGTCTGCCAGAACGGCCTTGGGGCAGTCTTATATCAGGACACTGAGGGCCACCCACAGGTAATCGCCTACGCCAGTACCCACAAGTACCGCTACCACCTGGAGGGCAAGAAATTCATTTTATGCACTGAAAGTAAAGCACTGCAGTGGCTCCGGGAGTCGAAGGGATCGAAAGCCAAGCTCGTACAGTGGGAGATGTTTCTCACCAAGTTAGATTTCTAAGTTCAGCACTGCCCGGGGAAAATTAATGATTTGCCTGATGTCCAGTGATGCCAGCCAGACTTGGACAGTGAAGAAAAGGATGAACAGGAATGGGAACGGATTGTTATACCGCCAACGTCATACCAAAGCCCCAAAGAATGCATCCACCTACTCCAAATCAGCTTAAGCAAGTACCAGATAGCAAACCATCAACAACAAGATCCGGATATCCAGACACTTCTTCAGGACTACCCTCAATGCTTCGAACTCCATGATGATACAGCATGGTCCTGGGCCAGACAACCTGGATATCACAAGGATTGAGGGCAGACTTATGCCGCAACTACCACATTGACAGACAAGCTGGACACCCGAGTATTAAAAACACTTTGTGTGATTGAGGAACATGCTATATCTGGGACATGATGAGCCACAACGTCTGGCAGTACGTCAACAGCTGCGAGGCGTGCTTCCGCGGCAAAGCCTACCCCATAAACCCGCCAGCTTCAAAGCCCCGTCGTCCGCACACCACCTGGATGCAGATAGCGGCCTACTTAATGGGGCCCTACCCCAAGAGCACCCGGGGAAACAGCTACTTACTGGTAGTGACTGACCTCTTCTCACGTTGGGTAGAGGCATTTCCAATGCAGAGTCAAGAAGCCACCAATATCATTAAGAAATTCGAAATGGAGATCTTCCCTCGACAGGGATACCCGCAATGTATCCTAACAGATAATGACACCCAGTTCACCAGCCAGTGCTGGCAGAAGGCGTGTAACACGTGGGGAGTCGAAACCTGGACGACACATTTCTACCCCCGCAAGCTAACCCCACTGAGCAGAGGAACCAGGAACTCAAGAAGAGCCTCTGACTCAGAGTGAGTGGGCAACAACCATCGCCACTGGGACCAGCAAATCCCTACGATCCTCTTCACCCTTCGTAGAAGAACGAATGAGGCCATCAATGCAAGCCCCAACCAGCTCATCCTGGGTCAAACCCATCGCCGACCGGGAGACTGGCAGTGAGACCAGCCACTCAGTGAACTTCCGCAGCCAGAGGAGATTCGCAAGGCAGCTTTGGCCCCGGACAGACTAAGAACGAGAAGTACAGGCTCACAATATTGAGAAAAAGTACCCACAACCATGCACCGGGATACGCAGCTTTAATATGGGTGAAGTCGTACTCCTCCGGAACCACCCATTGAGCAAAGGCGAAAATGTCATGAAAGTAAGAGTAAGCCCAAACAAACAAAAGAGTGAGACGTACTTCAAGAAAGAATGGTTTTCTAAAATTTTTATAAAAGAATTACTTTTACTTGAATTTAAATACAAAAAAATTTCCTTTGGCTAAATGAGAGAGCAGCTTTTATATAACAAATTTACTAAACAAACTTAGCTATGGCGCAAAAAACAATTATTTCACATGTTTTTGTGTTTTGTTCAATGACTATAAAATTATCACAAGTGCCTGTTGTTAAGAGTACTGGCGTAAGCCACAGACAAGCAGATTAGCATAAAGCACTTAAGCACTTAATTGGTAATGAAAATAGCTATGGCATTCTCAATACATGTTAGGTTACGAATACTGAATAACTATTACATACATCAGGGCCCTTACTGACCCCTTACATTGATCCAAATTCATGTCACTGGTTGCAACAGGGAGAGTGGTTATAACAGTTTAGTAACTATCTTAAAACTTCAAAGGCTGTGTGGTCCTGCCCACAAGTCACATGCAAAAAATAGTACCCAACCTGGATTTGATCCTGGTTGTGCCAATCACACATCTTATGTATGTCTAACAACTTTAATGTTAGCACACACAACATTTCCCTTCAGATGCAGAGGCCAACGGTTAGTATGCTTGCCTTCCACAAAGGTGAACCGGGTTCTGTCTCCAGCTGGGTTACTCCCGAATTTTCGCAAGTGGGAATTGTGCTGGACAATGCCACTGGTGGGTGGGTTTTCTCTGGGATCTCCCATTTCCCCCACCCTTGTCTTCTGGTGCTGCTACATTCTCACCTCATTTCACCCTCATCAGCTCTCAAGACTTTGTCGTTAAGAACCAACCAAATCACTCAACTCAAATCAAATCAACTCCCTTCAGAAGCACATATAGTTACGATGTAGCTTGCAAATAACCATTAAGTAAAATAACGATAGAATAAAACACACCCAACATGTTAAGACACGAGAGTAATTCTGTAAGCTGTTAAACTTCTTTTGATATTATATTCCATATTTTATCACTAGTTTAATGCTATTTGTAATTCTTTGCGTACAGTTGTAAAAAAAAAAAAAAAAAAAAATCATCATACATTTTGCAAAATGTGTGGGTGACAAAAAAAAATGGTTAGTCAAATGTACATGCAAGACATGCATTCAGTTTTGCTTAATGACTCATGCCTTAATTTGCACAAAAAACACTACATGTAGAGATTGAAGCAATACTTACTGATTTGACACTGGATCGTACATTTCTACTGTCTGCAAAAAAGTGGATCCATCATATCCACCACAAACATAGAGCTTCCCATTGAGAGTTGCTACACCCAGACGGCATCGTCTTGTCTGCATAGGTCCAATTGAAGTCCACTTTCCAATTTGTGGATTATAACGTTCCACCTACGAGTGAGTTAAAAGACAATGAGTGCATAAACACATTTTATTGGATTTCGAACAATAAGCAAACATTGCTTAATTTTTCAAATACCAGTATATACAAAGTCAGAAATAAACCAAACCAGTGAATAAATATTTAAATCATTAATTGATATCACTATTTTAAAAATTAGTACCTATAACCAATTAAGTCCGCTACCTAATATTTCATAAATTCCCCACTTTCAGTTCCTGATACTATTATGGTAGACAGTATTACTAATGTCTTTCTTTAAACAGCAGGGAAATAATTTAGCTATGACTTTACATATTCATAACCTGAAACAGGCCTTATTACACCCTGACCAAGCCGACACCAAATATCGTAGGTCGAGTCGTCGCTATGGCATGGCCACCAACGGCGAAATATTTTTAAAGGTCCATTCACCCCAGGAGTTGTCTAAGTTAACACTAGTCCCTCAATTGTACGTCCCCGAAGTCATCCAGGTCCATCACAACGCCATATTTGGGGGAGGGCATTTTGGTGTGCTCGAAACGTTGCGAAAAATCATACGATCTTACTTTTGGGACTCCATGGCCGCTGGCGTTAAAAAGTATGTTCAATCCTGCCCTGAATGCCAAAAGATTAAAGCCATCCCCTACCAACCCATGGGCCAGTTAACCCCAATACCTCCACAGCCGCTTTTGAAATAACGCTTTGGTAATGATGGAATACATCACCTGCTACTTCTGTGCTAAGCCTGTCCAGTCTATTGATGTGGCCACCTGTGCTGAGTTTATAAAGGAAGTCGTCTGACAGTTCGGCTTCCCAGAGCAGATACTTACAGATCGTGGGACTAGTTTTCAAGATGAGCTGATTAGCAACCTTCTTAAGTCACTTGGCATCAAAAAGCTCACTACCACCGCGTACAACCCCCGTTGCAATGGTTTGGTCAAAAATAATAATTGCTCCATTGGGGAGAAATTCACAGCCTGTGCGAGTGCTCACCAATTAAGCTGCGATTTGTACGTCCCATTCATTCAGTTCAACCACAATACCAGAGTTAATAGTTCAAGGAAATTTACGCCCTTTTATTTGCTTCATGGGGTTGAAGCCGTCCTCCCCACCCAGGTAGTAGCCACTAAATTCTCCAAGTGGGGACATAATTGGTGCGAGAAACTTTTAGCCGCTCCTGAAACTGCCAGAAAGAACTTAATTCAGGCTCAGAGCCTTCAGAAAGCCCAATGTGATAAAACACACCACAAAAACACATTACACGTTAATGACTACGTCTGGGTGCGTAACCGAGGGAGACATAAGGCCCTAACCCATCGCTTTCGCGGGCCGTATCGTATCACGGATGTAATGGGCGAATCCACTATCAGCGTACCAATGAATAAATCTGGTATCCCTAAATTTGACACTGCATTCTAAGTTGGCGCACACCCGTTAGCATTTTGTTAAAATGTCCCTCTGTATCTTGTATCTTTCTGTGTCAGTGTCTCATAATTATGTCAAATGTGTTACAGTTTTTCTTATTTCGTAGTACGTCCCATGCTAGCCTATGAGTGCTAAGCTGTCTGTGTCCTGACATCGCAGCAAGGGATAAGAGGTGCACGACAACTGGGGCGTGCTGACCACGTCCAAAATCAGCCCGTCTTACGCAGCGAGCAGTAGTCTCAGCGTGCCTTCTATGCCACGTTCCTGCCTCCCAGCCCACCCATGGCCTACTGTTCCACGGCCAGCACTCAATAGAAGGGATACCAGGCTCGCCAACTACACAACTCGCTCCTCGCCGCCACACACGGCATGGCAATGCTCTTCTCACCGCCGGCCAACGTTGTCTGCACTTCTTGTGGGGGGAGCCACCTTGCACGGACCTCTGCTGTTGCCAGGGAAAAGGGTGGCGCGGGCCGCACCGCTTCCAGGGGGATGGCCGCTATCTCCGCCCACCTGGCTGTGGCGACCTTGTGTTTCTTTTGTTTTGTCCATACAGCAGATCCCCCACACTGTCGACACCTCGTACACATGCCGCCATCGCACTTTTGTGTCTCTGTTCCTTTGTTTTATGGCTGAAGTCCTCCCGCCCGCGACTTATCACACATGCTGGCAGTCGCTACATCACGGAGGAGTTTGAGGTTCACAGAGAAATCGTCATTCCCCTGCTGCTCACACTGTAATTACAGCTCCCTTCCCCGCACCAAACTGTGGCCCAGTTTCTCCGCATTGAGAGTACAGTTCCACAGAGGGGAAATTTTACACTTAATTTCTCCCTAAGTTGTCTATAGATACATAATTATCAGCATAAACTCTTCACATCTGATATACAGTTACATAATTTTTCCTTGTTTAAGTTATTATAAATGTTTGTTTTTATGTCACACAACAGGTGGTTGGATCAATTATCGCCACACCAGTATTTCATTCCCCTCCCTCTAACCCTCCTACTGCGGGAGTATTTTTATATTGTGCCGGTATATTTGAAATGTTTTCGGTACATATATGTGTTTTTATTACCCTACAAAGACGTTGAATATTATTCCTCACGTAGGGATGTTATTATGTTCAGGTATCAGTGACCAAAGTTCTCTACTTACTTATATTTGTATTTTTATTTGAGTGTGTCAATTAGTGTACCTCCTGGCTTTATAGATGATATTGAGTAATTAATCTTAGGTCTGCGATTTTGACTCTTACTAGGCCTCAATTACATGTATAATTGCACCAGCTGCCTTCATGTGACTATCTGAGTTATTGCAGTTCAAAGTGCTTTTGCAATTTTCCACGGACGTAAGTATGTGTAATATGTTTTATGGTTTGAAATGAGATTAGACTACGATTTTATTACTTTCAACCTTCAATAAGGTAAATGAGGAGAGTATTGCCTTTACATAGGACTCATTTCAATTTATTATCAGTGACCAAGAGTCTCTATTTACGTATATTTGCACATTGAGATAGCATGCCTCCTGGCGTAGGTGTGATTACAAGTACCTTCTTTCGGCCTACGGGTCTTTATTACTATTTATTTAAGTATACCTTACAGTCTCAGTAACTGTAATATTCATTTACTTGTCAATGCTTAAGCAGTTTTGCCCAGAATTAGCATTCAGATTTTACACTTTTATTTCTGCTCTGGGAGCAGTAGCTATTTTATACAGTACTTTTAATTAAGAGATTTATTTTACAGGTCATGAGTATCTGCTCCTCATAGGCAGTTAGGTTCAATTGTTTTTTACTTCCTATTAAGGGGTAGTCCTCTGTTGTTCTTTGCAGTGCTTGTCACTTGGGCCTAGAATTAAGGTTATGTATTTAAGTTTTCAGTCATTTAGCTGCCTCATGGTTTTACCAGTAAACAAAATTGAACAAAAAAAACGACGCAAAACCAGAGTACCTTTATTAGTGCATTGCACTTGCTACTAGCATCGACTGGTGTTGCCAGTTTGACCTTCTCATTCTCTCCTGCCTTGTATGCAGACTTATGTGTGTAAAATTACCTTATTATTATCTATCTCCTGTGCTTGGCACACAGGCCTAAGGGTCTATTATTGTCCTTTACTCACACAGACTTGTTTTTACATGCCTCACAGCATTTTCTTATATTGCATTGCTGTGGCAAAAGTTTATTAACTTTTATTATAATTATTAGGAGCTCAGTATAAATATTGCCAATGTTAATTATAGTAATTACCAGTGAGGATTAGCCTTTTCTCATGAAGTATATATGGTAAAGAAAAAAAAAACACAAACGGACCAACAAACAACCTCTCCTCACAATGAGGTTATATGTTGTTTGTGCTATTGCATCATTGCGCTTAATTCTTATTATAGGTTGTGTTGTCTTCTTTGCTCCTTCCATTGGAGTATTACACTTGTATGTTTTATTACTATAATTATTTTCAAGCTTTTTGCTTGGGCCTACTGGTCTGTGTTGAAACAATCATGGTGTTGTATATTATCACGCCTTCTGGCATTTTATCCTCACATATTGATTCATTTATACCCTGCCTTGTGAGCAGAGTTTTGCTATCTGAACTTACCTTATTATTCAGTCACTACAGTGACCAGCGTTCTATAGTCTGTCATATTCCTTACAGGAGTACTCCACCTTTATTACCCTTCCCCAAATCTGCAGATATTTATGTTGTTTGTATGTACTTTGATCAATAAAATGTTTTATCACAGAATACCACAAGCATGTAAGAAGATTGTAAATAGGTGTGAGGTAGGTTATGTTATTCATTTTTATGTAACATGTTTTTCAATTATTTTCATGTCTATATTCATTTGTTTTCTTGTTTATATAGCATACGGGCATTACATTGTATTTCTCGTCGAAATGTGACTAATAATTCCGAAAGTGGTAAGCCCTATCTAGCTCACACACTACGCTATAATGTGGAATAAATTAATAACAAAGTTCTCGTGCCTAAAGACTTCCAGAACAAGCCAGTGTGCCTAACTAACTTTCAAACAATGCTTCTACAATCTTTTATATATGTGGACAAACTTTACCTTATTGAGTGAATACTCTCGTTATGAACATACAAAGTGCTATAGTGCGTCACAAACTTTTAATGCAGGGCTACCATCATCAGAATATGAAATTTCGCCACAGGCATATGTACCTATTAATTTTTACTTTTGCTCTGTTTTTTACTTGTTTCTATTGTAATTCAAAGAATTTCTTACCTTATAAGGTGTATCTAAGATAACCACGCCAAGTTTAATCGAACATTCATACACGCAACTTACAATACCATGCAAGGTGTATCTAATTTATGTCATTTTTTTGTGTAGCTCAACCTAAACTGTAAGTGTTTACTTATCTATCTTCAGTAGCAATCATTACTCCATTAGTCATGTAAGTATTCTAAAATGCAAATAATCACTGCACTCGTGCACGCTTCTTGCAGCGACATCACATTCCTTTCTCGAAAGTTGAGCACGTGCTACGCGCAGCCAACTGTGTAATGTAAGTTTTCTTTTACGTGCCCAGCACACTGCCAAATTTTCCTACCAAACCTTTGTTTTTCTATCCTTTTTAATCAGTTGTTATATTCATGTCCTACTACAGGCACTCCATGGCACGGTGTATTGTATTTTCAATTGTGACTTAAGCCAGCCGGCAGTGCCTTTCATCTTGTTTCTTTTATCAATGATATTTCTGGCATGTTGTCAAGTGTTCACTACAGGCACGCCTATTCCAACCTCACGCTTATTCGTGCCCACCGCCTAGCCATTGAGGGAATTATTTTTACTTAATTATTAAATGTGACCGTGGACACATCCCCTCTCCCCCATCCTTATGTGTCACTTACAACATGTTCAGAAATTGTGATTTTAACATGGCTAGCCAATTTCCTTATACCACTGTACTGTGTTTTAAGACTACCCCGCCTTGCCTTTTGACCCATATAATTTAACTTCTATATCTTTTTCAACTTCACCTTATGTACTACTGAATTTTTACTTTTGTTTTTGACGGTGGCTCCTACTTGTAATTGCTCCCTCGATACCGTGATTAAGTTCCCTGGGTATGCGACCCTGCGTGCCGTTCACCACTGCTTTGAGCTCCTAGGCTTCCCCACCACTGGTGTACCCCAGGATGCTTGTGTTTTTCTCACTCACACCCTATGCCATCTTCTGCACCCTTGGGTCTCTTCTACAGCCGGGAGAGCTGTTTTTTCAATGGGGGGAGGGGGGGGGGTTGCTTGTGTAGTGATAACCTGGCATTGCTACACCACCTACGGTCGTGTGGGGTATAGCTGGTGGTCGAGTGCAGTGGTGTCGCAAACTTCCCCTATTTCCCTATTTGGCCCAGTCATAAAAGGACTGGTGCTGCCCCCCCCCCCCCCAGATGGAACCAGTATTGTGGCGATATATTTGTGAGTGAGGTTGCAGGCTGAAGATGAAGGAAGCAGATGAACCTAGGCCACAGACAAGCTCTGGGGCCTGCCAGTACTACCAGATCGGGTGAGCATAAATGCATTTGTGGTAGGGAGCCATTCTGGAATAAAATCATTGTCCCTTTTTCCCCTTTGAAATAATTACAGCAAGGTTAGGGCTTAGCTATGTATATTACGTATCCTGTTTAACTAGTGTTTCAGTAAATCAATAACGTAATTGTAATCTCCTTGTACTGTAACGTAACTGTAATCCCATTGTTGTTTAAACATTAACATATTGTGTTCTGTTACATAGAATTTGTTATAGTAAAGATATATATTTTCATAAATGATACTTCTTATTTAGCCACCATCACGAGCACCCCCCGTATAACCCCTTACCACCTATACAGTATTGCAGTGTTTGATATTGAGTCAAGTGGGTATTGGAAACCTGAGTCGGAAAGAAATTGCAGAGATTAGAGGAAAATAACTAAGGAGGAAGGGCACATGTTACAGTATGTTGTAGTGACGTGTAAAAATTGTGGAATCCAGAGCTTACTAATAACTCACAAAGCAACTGCGTATCACATTCCTCATAATAAACACACACCTGTCGTCCTACTTGTGTAGTATACTTCTTAATAGAAGAGATTTCAACCAAGGTACATCGTAGTACAACTCATGATGTTAGTTTTTTCAAATTTTATTTTAATTAAGGATGGATCAGTTCGGTTCTTTGGTTCCAATTTATACCGGTTCTTGAGGTTTGACTTCGAACCTGTTTTAAGTTAACGACTACTCAGTTCTCATTTCTACACAGCAATAAATTTAGTAATATTTTTAGATTATATACTTAGTACTAAACATTATGAATGAATCTAGTTATGGCAAAACTCTGTCATTATAAAAATAACTGTAACGAGAAACTTATCAAAACAAACAAAAATTGCAGTTACCGCCAAAACAATATAGTTTAATTCACATGTAACAAGCATTATTTTCTTGGCAGCAATATTTCCTTACAGCGAATTACTATTGCCATTGAAAGCATATAAATATTAATTTATTTGGTTTATATTCTGTCAGTTAAACAAGACAAAACGTAAACAGTCTCGCGTGGTGGCAATGTCGTACATAAAATATACAGAGAAGATACTACACTAAGGATCGAGAGAAACAAAATGGCTGACGTTTATGTACAGATTTTTAGCTTTGAATCATTCTAATTGTTACATGTTTAAGTCTTCTAAATACGGCATTCTAGGGTATTATAGGAGAGAAAAAATTACGTAAACAAACAAAGTATAGTATGTGCATGTATTTTGAGAGAACTTTTGGATGTGATACATGTTCCACTGTACTGCCGACCATACTGCATGTCCATTAAATAGTGAGAGATAATTATGAATCAGGTGCGGGTAATGAAAAAACAAGGGATAGTGGAGCCTTCGGACTCCCCATACAATTTTCTGGTACTTTTGGCACCAAAGAAGATTGGGCAATTCAGATTTTGTGTGAACTACCAGGAATTCAACAATGTAACGCACCCCATCACTCATAGGGCGTCAACCTGGCACACGTTGCGAGATATTGGAATGGCCAAGATTTTTTTAACCTTAGACAAACAATCTGGGGTAATGGCAAATAGTGGTACATCGCAACTGCCGCAAGTACACTGCATTAACCATACTCAAAGGCAAAGCCTTACAATTCAAAGTGTTACTGTTCGAACTTAAAAAAAAAAAAAACCCTCTAAATTTCAATGCCTCATGTCTGCAGAAGTCCTTGCAGGCACGGGAAAATTCTGTTTCACCTACTTGGACAATATCATTATCTACTCAAACTCCTGGGAAGAGCATTGCTCCCATCTGCAGCAGGTCCTAGAATGACTGAAGATACATGGGTACGGACCACAGAAAATGGTAAAATAGAATGCCTGATTCCGGTACAAAAAAATAGCAAAAATCAGTGTTAAATTTCGGTGTTTAAACATGAAAGCAGTGTTAAATTTTGGTATTTAAAAATTAAAACCATGTTAAATTTCAGTATTCAAAAATGAAAGCAGTGTCAATTTTGGTGTTTAAAATGAAAGCAATGCTAAATTTCTGTAACTAGTTTTAAAAATAAAATCAATAATGAATTTATTTGCATTCATATTAAAATATAAACCCAATTTCTGTGTTCGAAAATTTAAAAATTTGGTAGACTAGAATGTTTTGAACGAAAATCAATGCACATGTTCTGTGTCTGAATAAGAAATAGAGAAGTAATTATTAAATACACAAAACAGCAGTAGCACAATTCATTAATTCAAAAAGAAAACATTAATTTAGGAAATGTGGGGTAAATTTAGACAGTTCTAGAAAAGTAGCATGGCCACAATGTATCCTTCCACCACAGCGGATTGTCACTAAAGAAAAATATGTTTGTAAACAAATGTTTTGAGTCCAATGCACTCTTGCATTTTCCTCTTTCCTTGCACTCCCTGTCATGGCAGGCACTTAAAGTCTGATGTTAGCTAACTTCCATCCAGTAATTCATGTAGAATATTAAAGCCAGGTCAGCATCCCAACCTATTTAATTTTTGTAGTTTGTTGAGGTTCTCTTTATTTTATTTCAAGGGAAAGAAGGACACAATGAGGAAGTGGAGAGCTTTAGTTTAATGTCTTCCGTGATACTGCATTGTTTTGAGGTTATTGCGGTTGTGTTGCCTTTTTGAGTTGCATATTGTTTTGATGGAACAGTAGAAAATATTGTTTGTATGGAAATAACATATAAAATGATTGTAACTTCAAAAATTTTAACACTTCAATGAAAAAATTAAACGTGATAAATACATCGTTGTTCATATTCGTACAGATGCATATAATATATATATATATATATATATATATATATATATATATATATATATATATATATATATATATATATATATATATATAGAGAGAGAGAGAGAGAGAGAGAGAGAGAGAGAGAGAGAGAGAGAGAGAGAGAGAGAGAGAGAGAGAGAGACACACACACACACACACATGCACGTACACACACGTGCACAAAAATACACATACACACACACACACACACACAGAGTTTGGCCGAAGTTAACCTTACGCTCAAATTTACTATATACACAAATAGACAAATATTATTCACACACTACTTGTGTGTTGAAAGTGCGGCTTTTTCAGGCCACGTCCATTTCAATAATTATAGTAAAGGTTTAAATACATGTTAGGGCGGATCCGGGTGTTTGTTTGGCTGCGGCCAGTGGCGTAGTTAATGACACATAGTAAGGTCAGGTGTGGCAGGGAAGTTGTTGCGGCAGAGATGGTGACCTAGACGGATGTTTTCAGAGGCGTGCGGCTTGGAGGAGGCCATTGAGAATCATCTAAAGATGAGCTAAGTATTTGAATAATTGGTTTTGTTTTGATTGATAAGGACATTCTTTTCTGACTTCAGGAAGAATGGTCCCGGTGAATCTTATAAATAATCCTGGTGAGGTGTAGTCAGGGGTCTTAGTTATTGAGAGAATATCATAAGGGGCGAGACGAGAGAGAAGCTAGACATCTATTCCCTTAAATTCCTCTTGTGTAGACATTTAAGTTTTAAGAGCAATTAGCAGTAAGTAAGTTGAAGTCATTGAGTGTTTAGTCGTAAATCAGTTGAGAGGTACTGAAGTATTGGTGTGTGCTAAATCTTAGTTATTTTTATTTGAGAGTTTGGTCATGAAGGTTAGTACGCTGTGTATTTTCTGTTGTTTTGTTTAGGATCTGTAGCCTTGCAACTTTTAGTCTTTTTGTTTAGTTTTAACTTTTACGTGCAGTTTTCCGGTAATTACTGGCCAATCAATGAGATAGGTAACTTGTTACATTTATTTATTTCTTGATAAAGTATAAGGTAAATCTAGACTAGAAGCTGAGACATGTTAATACACTTTGAAACAGGTATACTAATAATTGTATTTATTTTATTAATTTCTCGTTTTCTTTCATCGAGGTCTAGTATGAATGTTTGTGTTAACATAATCTCCAATGCTGACATCCCTTAAAAGCATTTTGGGAAAATTAGGGATAGTACTCTTTAATGTCGGGGGAAAAAAATCCCTTTGTGACAACTCTTTTACAGTTGTTAGTATGAGATTATTTAATTTAGTTTTTTTTTTTTTTTGTAAATCAAAGCCGCATTTTGTTTTTAAATAGAGCTATAGAATTATAGTAAAGCAAACAGTTAAATTAATTGTTCCTTTTTCACATATATTTCTTGTGATTGTAAAAAGGGGCCTTGGTGTCTCCAGTTCATCTTAGCAGTTAAATGATTTGAAATGCATTTCTTTTCTTTGAATATTCATTTTACTGAACATTGATGCAGTTTCTTACCGCAGCCTAAACCAATAACTATCTATTTTTAAAATTAAAAAACAGGTCAATTACCGTATTTACTCATGTATAGCAAGCACCATGATTTTTGCAACAAGTTCCAGGGAAAAAATAATAAAATTGTACCAAAAATTTGTGGCGCCCTGTTAGTAAGTATGTGGAACAAATTATTCTCTTTTAAATTAATGTGTGGTTATTGTGATATGTTTGGAAAGTACTTTAATTAAATAACTTGGGTGCAAAAAACCAAAATTTAAAAAAATCCCGAAAACCTTACGCTCCTACTACTCAACATTTCTGGTTTTATTTTTCTTTTTTCTCCTTTCTCTTTTAAGCAGTTACAAGATCTCTTTTTTTTGCCACTGCTAGAATGTCACACTACCCTTCTCTAAAAAAAAGGGAAGTCTCGCAACCCCCCTCCCCTCCCTGAACATGGTTTGCTAGCCTCTGTAACGGAAACAAAGAGGGATGGCGGAATTAACGACCGGCAACATCTGGGTGTTATTACAAAGGGAGGCAGGGGCATAAACATGCGGAAGTTCTGGTTTGCAGCGTGACAGGATACCATTAGTTGATGGGAAGAGTTGGAGGGGGGGGGGGAGCAGGATTGCGACCTACATATAATTGCTGATAGAGAAAGAGTGAGAAGGGAGAGGAGTGCTGTACGAGTAAGAGATAAGACAACAGACAGTCTGGCCACTTCCCTCAACATCCCCAGACAATTTATGGCTACCACTCACCCTTCCTCTTTTTTCCGTGTACAACGCACACCCCAGAAATTTTTCCTTTATTTTAGGAAAAAAGGGGCGCGCTATACATGAGTAAATACGGCACTTTTACAAGAATACTCATTTAAGGTTATTGTAGTAAATACTATCTGTTCTCATTTTTCTCTTTATTCACTTCTCTAAACTGTTATGTATTACAAGTTTATAACTTTTGCTACTGGTTATCTAGAGTTTATTAATTGTTACTTACTGCTTTATCTATTGTCTTTTCTTTAAACATGGGTTGTTAAATTAACTGGCAATTAAATATGTATTTTTATAATTGTTTTGTTAGTAATAAATAAATACTCAACAATCAGCTGACTTGTTTAGAAAATTCTGTGTTTTCTCTTCTCTATCAATTATCTTTTAATGTAAGTTTGACTTGAACCTATAATTTAAGATAATTTCTTGTCTTTGTTGATGGTTTATCAAAATCTTCAAGTTAATCAGAGGCATTCTTTCGTCTCACACCCTTACAGAACAAAAGGAGGTACAGCATAAGAGTTTTGTGAGCTGGTAGGGATAGAAAAGATATTTTACTGGACAACTTATCAGGTTTTTTACTTGAAAGCACCTTTAGTCCACGAAGCGATCCCATCCCCCTTTTTCCGGTACCTTTTGCTAAGCCTATTTGAGTGTTACCACTTAACCCCCCCCTCCCCCCCCCCCCCCCCAAATCCCCTCAATCTTCTTCAAACTTTTGGTTTTGGTTTCCCCATATTTTGGAAATTTTTATAAAATAGTTTTCACTTTTATAAATTTTCAAGTTTGGCTTAGTTACCCTTGTGGGGTGTGGAATCCCAGAACACAGTGTAAGAGATTATTTGTTTCATTTAAGGGCATCTGGGCGGCCCATTGAACTGTCCAGTGTTGGAGGCATTTTACATTTTTAACAGTTCTCATTTGATAGATAGAGGAGTTTGTTTTGATTGCTGAATTATTATTATTTTTTAGTGATATTAACTCTACATTTCCAGATCAACTAAATATTTTTTTTATATATAGTAAGTGACGCCGGTTAACAACCAACGGCACTAGAGCCCATGACGGCGCTCACGACGCACATGTTACGTGTCCCGCACATGCGCAAAGAGGTCAACAATTTTGAACTTTTGTATAAATGTTATGTTCAGTGTAAAATGTGTTATATATATAATGTCTTTGCAGTGTTTAATATGTCTTAAAATGTTTTAAAGTGTTTGTTACTATATTCAATTGTTTGGTTATAAAATTCAAGGTACCTGCAGTCGGAGATTAAGAACACTTAATATTCAAGCATGAACGCCGTCATAAAGAGACATTAAAATAATGTTGAAAAATTCATAAGAAAACTATAGAAATGTAAAACAATATTTTTATTTGATTTGTGTCATTTTATTTTCAATAATTAAATATTTAACTTGGTGTGCATAGCACTTCCGCTTATGTGAATCCCGTAGGTGGCCATGGTAGGTCCGTGCAACGCTTGTATCTGGACAGCCTGTCGAGGAGAGCTGGCAATGTAAGACACTGTCACGTACGCACTACAACTTTTGTTCACTGATTTTGGTTTCCATAGTCAAATTTAGTTTACCGGTTAACCTTTATTTGTGCATATTTTGCCAGACATTTTCCCCAGCATTATACTTCCACCTTATTGATTTCTTGCGCCCTTGTGGAATTTTTAACTTAATTGAGGAGGAGGAGAAAGATGTCGGAGCGATCACGCAACCCACGCAATTTGAATCAGGCGCCATCCGCCTATATTTATGGCATTTCATTGAAACTTCTGCATTATTGCTACACACAATTTTAAGAGCTATATTTTTATGTATGTATTTGAGGGTAATTTTTCGTGTTTGAATATTTCATGGCGACACCACGTATAACCATGTGGCAGATCGATGCTAAGTCTTTTTATATGCCATTGTTGTGTGTGAGATCTTATTGATGTAACATTGTATGTGCAATAATTTATTTCAGGGTTCTATGTCAATTGTATTCTGGGTTCAATTTTTTTTTCACGTAAATTGATGCTTTTGTACTTGACCACGCAGTCACAGTAATATTTGATTTTACTGCCATCAGGCATGTTACACACCTGTAACCACTACAATCGTAAAGGGAATAATTTTCTCAGCAAGAATAACCTTTTGTCTGAATTTAGTTTGCCGTTTCCACACAGAAATATTGCAATTTTACCTGCACCACGTGGTCTGCTACCAACTTCATCCAGCTGCATTCGCGCCATCTAAGCTTGTTTTCACACATGTGCATTTATTGTGAAAATTCATCTTGTTTCATGTATCATTCAAGGGTTAATGTAATTTTGTAATTAGTGTACGGTGCAATTATTCCAGTTCCTAGCCGGCTCTGTGTATAGGCCATTACTACACTACCCACATGCTGGAGGGTGAGCCCCGACGAGTTTGCGTTAGTGATGCCGAGTAATCACACGTGTTAATATGTATTAAGGGTTTCATTTGTAACTCACTGTTTCCTGTCTTCACGGAAAAACCATCAGTCCACCCTAGTGGCTGTCGGCCCTCTTCCCTTGTGAAGGCTGTGCTTTCACGCACCTCGGTGAGATCATCCATCTAGGCGTGCACTAGAGTAATTGCGGGCTGGGGAGTACCCAAGCGAATTGGCTAGTCATGACCGAGATAATCATTTCATTGGCACATTGATGTGTTTGTATAATAACAATAAAAGCATGTCTACAGTGAACTTATATCTTTTATTCAGTAGTGACAGTATCCTAGCCACATGTTTTATTCAGTGTTTATTCCAGTGACGTTTAGTGAAAAGTTTATTATTGCCTACGTATTTGTACGTACGCACGGGTGAGACGGACGCACAGAACCCACAGCATCCCTGAGAATCCTGAGTCACAATAGTGTGGTGATTGGGAAGCACCGCTGGCGCCCAAATTACCAGTAAGTATTTGTGTCATCGTTCTTCTCGTGTCTCACCCGACGGCGTCATATGTATCTGTTTCTCTCAATAATTGTCCAGCTTTAGATATTCAATAACCTTCCTTCTTCCTGTAGAAATTTCCTTTTGCTACAATACATTTGAATCATCGGATACTCGATGAACTATTTAATTTTTTTTTTAAACTTTTGTTTTATTTTATATAAACATTAGTTTTTACATTTCAGGATGACCGATACAAAATCATGAAATTACAATAAAAATAGTGGAACCAATACAAGAATCTGAAACCTTTTTTTGTATTCAGTCGTCCCAAAAATACAGTTATCAAAAATTCAGTTTCCACAATCAATTCTGACGAACCTTTTTCTTTCTTCCCTTAATTTTTTTCTAGATCAACTAAAAAAACACAAGCTTGCTTAACTGCAGTCAGTTGGAACTTGCCAATTAATCATAATTTCCTTCTAACATCTTTGCTGAAGGGTGACAGAAATGGTGAGGGTACATCTAAGTAGTCGAGAACATATATATTCTTACCGAGTCAAATATGGATAGGCCGTCATGGCCTCCTAATGCATATATGTGAGAATCGAAGGCCACAACACCACCAGCACTGCGATGCCGCATCATGTTCGCCAAGTAAGTCCACTCGTTCCTCTCAGGGTTGTAGCACTCCACTGTATTGAGTGAAGTCACTCCATCATAGCCACCACATACGTAGAGTCTATCATTAAGAGCTGCAGCCCCTACTGCACTGTAACCAGAAAAAAATTCCTTTCAACACCCATTCCCAACATCATATTACAGTTTGTGATAATCATCATTGAACTAATGATTGTGTAATGTAAAATACAGTAAAACTCTAAGATGTTTCTGAAGGGACTGAAAAAATGCTAATATTAGAATGTCCCATAAATTAAAATAGCAACCTGTCTGACAATTTTTAGATTGCCAAATATTTGTGTACTAATCATACAGTATAAGACGAGTACGCATAGAAATTTTAAAGGCCTAAATTATGTAAATGCATTGCACACCTGCACATACCGCATATAAATTTTGAAAGTTGCTTACTTTCCAAGAGGTCCAGTCGTTTGTCATAGGGGACAGCTTAGTTAAAGTGAAACAAACAAAAATTGATTCTTATTTCAAGAAAGAGTGATTGTGTGAGTATTTTTTTAGTGTATTTTGGTGCTAAGCTATTGCAAATTTTGCTAATTAATGTTTATCTTGCGAATCAATCTGCATTTTTATAGTCACTAACAAGACCAATTTTTTTGCTAATTTTTAGTGGTGTAATAATATTTCTTCACTTAATTTTAGCTAAAAAATGTGCCAAGTGACAGTTGTACATAATAAATTTACTTGTGCATGTCGCCCATGTCTCCGTGTCCCAGCCCACAGCCGCCGCCGTGGCAACAGGAAGCGGCATTATCTTGGGCAACCTTACACGTGGAAACAGCTGCGCGCATTGAGCGTCGCCACCCTCCCTGCTCTAAACCTTACATGCGTTGTGTCTGTACTCCGTTAGTGATTGAATTTTACGACATATAAATTTTATTTTATTGAGTTATACGATCAGTCTTTTTACTTTTTTTTTTTTGGGTTGTGCCATTGAAGTTACTATACAGCACAAATAAAGACTTTGTAAATATAGGATTTTTTCTGTTCTTTTATAACGAGTGTGTTATAGCGACAATATTCTTTACCGACATAAACTATAGTTCCAGTGGACTTTCACTGTATTCCCTTTTTTAAGTACATACTAATTATGATTTGTTGTATGTCGAACATATGCCAGATTTGGCTGAAATTGTTTCAAATGGTGACAGATGTATAATACGTAACACTAACTATATAGTAAGGTAAACATTTTTACTCAGTATTACTATAAATGTAAAGGGTAATGAATGGTATATAGAAATTCTATATAATTTCTTAAGTAGGTTTCTGTAACCAACTTTTTACATATTCTTGTGCAGCTGGTGTAGGCCTGATGGGCTCTAAACAGCACTTAGGCAGGGTAGGTGATAAGGGTGATACTGACTTTGATGCTGGGACGCACCCTGGATGGTATGATGATGGTGAACTGGAGCTACTGGTCATGGGCGGTGTCGGTCAGGTAGTGGATACTGTGATGTTACTGGTTTGCAGGCCAACAGCTTCCTCATGTGAGTCAGTAAAGATTTTTAAAAGTTAGCCCCCCTGTCTCAGAGATTATTGAACCTGTGCAGCGACTATTTTCTCAGCCTTGGCCCTCCCTACTCTATGGTGGGGTATGTGGCAAGGTAAACATTCCACCCTGCTGGTGGTCTGCCAGGTTGAACTGAGCCTTCTTGACAGGTGTGGATAACTTCCCAATCTCACTGCGTCCTATACAGTGTAGGCAGAACAGTTAAAAGAGGCAAGCAATGCACCGAAACATCCAACTGCCTTTCAGAGGTTGACGACGCGGCAGTCAAATGCGCTCGTATTCATTCTGCTAAAAATTTATTTCTTGAATTGTTTTTTCCCATTGTGCACTATTTTCTGTGATCACTTTGTATTGTAAGAATCTTAGGAATATTATGGGCGAACACTTGGTTTAACAACTGATTCTTTTCAAAACTGTTCCCAGATTAAGTGTTCTTACACACAATCCACCATCCGTGGTGACATATGTTAATTTTTGAACACTGTTTCTCACTTCCTGGTTATCATTTATGTTGTCAGATGTCTGATAGCCAGTTTATTCGAGGTTCTTCATTATAATTCTACAAAAAAAACAGAGTAATGAATGTTATTGTGTACATGATTACATATATTACCCAAGTTCCTAACCAAAATTTTAATGTAGCCACAATAATCCAGCTGGGCAAAATGTCTTGTCGAATATGACGTTGGGACATGCTGCTTGTTCACTAAACTTGGCTCTGTGGCTCACACTACTCACACTGTTAGTAAGGCCTTATTTGGTGTCTTGCAGCTATGAATGACAGAGCAACATGTATGTCTCCTAGTCACACATCAGCACAAGCAAACCACATTAAACATACGCAAACTGCATTAAACATATATGGGACACATGTCGAGCTATGACGATACTGTGTGGCAACCTTCGTTGTACCCATGCAATTTTTATTCATGATGATCAATTTTTTTTTGCAAATGAATGTATTTCTTATGAGGCATTACCAACACACCTATTTTCTCCCTGCTCTTTAAAATAAATGAAATATTATGAAATATAAATGTGACACACGATGGTCTAGGGACAGGGACACGTCAGCGCCTCAATAGAAGTTGTTTTCAGTCCTGCACTAGATCAGGTGGATAGGTATGAAAGGGGTAGAGACCCTAATGTAAGATTTGGAGTTTTGCTTTTATGGTGCCTTTATATAGTGTCAGGCGGGTAGGCTGTTGGGTGGGCACAAAGTCAATCTGTACTAATATTGGTTTATGAATGTGGGGTGTTGGTGGAGCTGCTGGCTTACCTCCTACTGCTGGTTGATGGTTGTTCGTCAAAGCTGATCCAATGTCGGGTCTCCTGGCCTGGCTGGTTGGTGGCGATGGCATCTGCTGAACAGCTCGGCAGAGAGGCGTACTCGGTTGCTGCTGGCAGGCGTCCAGTCCACTGGTGCTAGTTGGTGGAGCTGGGTCCAAGTCGTTGATGGCCTAGTTCCAGTGGTAGGCCTAGAGGAAGGCCCTGAAGAGTTGTACCAGGGGGTCCAAACAGAGGCCTTGACAGTTGGCGGGCGTGAGCTCATTCCCATGGGGTATGATAGCTGAAGGCTGGACAGGTTACTTAAGCAGTGTTTGCTTGACAGAGAGGATAGCAGATGCCTTCCTGTCACTCCACTCACTACCCCTCCTATGGGTGAATGGCATTTGTCAGGGAATTAGGTGCTACAGTTCACTTTGGCAACAGGATGGCAGGCAATGACTACCCTAGCTAGAGTGTAATTCGAAAGGGGTAGATCCTTCTTTGCCAGGCCTGGCACTACCTCTGGCAAGTTTATACGCTGTGGAAGTAGTGGGTTAGCTGACAAGGTTGTCATGTGTTTTGCTCGTGGTTGTGGCTCTATCATACGTGTTGTTACAATTTCACTTTAGACCCAGAATACAATACAAGATGCTACCTCTGCTAAGGCTGAAGCCGTACAAGTTAAGGGATGCGTACTCAGTATCATAAATAAGAACAGCTCGGATTCGCTACAAACTGCACAATAATTTATTTAAAACAATAAATACACAATTATATTTAAGAGTAGTCATATACTAATAATTAAACAAAATGCTGAATGCTCTTTTATCGTGCTACTCTCAGCAATAGGCTAATACATTAATCCAGACTATCGGCTGCTCCCTAACTTTGATTTGGCCTAACCAACTGACGATCCCATCTAGCACCTATGGAAGGTTATGTTATCACTGTAGTATTGCACACACACACTCGAACAGCTGGGGGAGGGGGACCCCTGTGCATCGTCGGCCCACTCTTATATAGCTCCGCCCTGGCACCCCGTTTACTCACATCGTCAAAACACCACATACTGCAACTGGGACGCCGCTCTGGTCAGCTCGGCTTGGTGCACCTCGCTGCTCAAGCTGCATCCGTGACAGTGTGCACCAGGTACCTTTACATGCCTGGTCCACAGTATGGGTGACCGTCTAATGGGTTGTGTCTTTATGACATACATTGAGTCCTTTTTAGGGGACGGGCCACAGTCCTACACCAAGATTGGCAAAATCAGTATTAAATCAGCAGTTCCCTACCTCTCAGTTGTGGGATGACGCTTACCAGGGAAGACTAAGCACAATTCACACAGAAAAGAGCAGATGGCAGTTTAACTGGATACGTGGTTTACTCTCTTCAGAAAAGACACGGCTACCGATACTCTCCTACTGTAACAAAGGCACTGATTAACTCTCGGAAGGTAAGCAAAAACAGATACAAGAGCCTGTTAGCATGAGGAGCCTGACCTGAAGGGCGAGCTAGAAGAGCACAGAGCAACAACTAGGCAGCAGTGATAACAACTAAACCCTAACGGAAGCTGGCAGTGTCCTGAAGGAACTTAAAGGAAAAAGTATGGGGTGTGGGTTTGATGGCAATGACAAGTGTTAAGGGGGGAATGACGACTCTTCTGGGACTGCAGCGGGTGTTGAAGAGGTCTGGCATTGGTAGCTGAAGATCAACTGTTGGTCTCTCATGAGGAGAGAGGAAGAGAGCAAACAGAGCAGAAAGCCTTGGCACAACTTGTGCAAAGGCGAGCTGGTGATGTCAACTACCATTCTGCAGCAATGCAGGGACATATATTCACCTGCATTTCGGGTGCCATCGGGCTTCGGGTAGCTTCAACAGGGGTGGCTCCTCCCTCCTGGGTAGAATCTAACTCTGTTGCCATCTCTAGGAGTGGCTGGAATCAGGCTTGCGTCGGCTGTGCGAGCTCACGCACAGCTTCACTGGAATGGTTTACTGATATATTCCCATTTCACTGTGTTTTATTTAAGGTGGGGCAATTTAACACAGATTCTTCCTTCAGGTGCATTACAGTCTCCAGGCATCCACTTTATTACAGGAGATGTAATGTTGGCTTGGTTAGCTGCAGTTCAGGATTGTATCACTTGTAGGGCACGTGGCACGATGATATGTAGTTGCAGCAAAAAAAAAGTAGTCTATATGTGTAGTTGGATCAAAGCGTGAATTCTTGTGGGTAGATGATGTCAGACTGTTACCTTAATGTGGACAGCTTTCAATTGTCTTGACCACTCTTCTGTGCACTCTCTGCAGTGCTGGCACGTGAGGGTATACTGGTTGCTATGTCTCACTCTCTCTCTTCCGCTTGGCAGGTGGCACGCTAGACACAGGTTTTGTAAAAATGTTTTTTTTTTTTTTATTGCAGGACAAACTTTACAGACACACGTCATTTCAATTACCTTTAAAAGTTCTTAAGGGAGAGTGCTAACTTGCAGTTTATTGCAGAAACCCTTGCCACTTGAGGCATTCAGTGGAACCTCAATCCTACAGATGACTCAAGAGGCCATGACACAAGCACAATTCCTTGTAGACATCACCCTGATAGTACCTCAAGCTCCAAATCTTCCAGAGATCCAGTCAAACAGATTGAACCGGTGGCAGCTGCTACAGTGTGCCATTCAGCACTTCTGGCAGAGATGGCACAAGGAATACCTGCACACACTACAACAATGTGGCAAGTAGACCAAGAGTGAAGGTGAGGTGCAGATTGGCGACCTTGTCCTTGTCAAGGAAGACCACTTGCCACCTCTGCAGTGGCAGCTTGGGCATCTTGCAGTTTACATGCGGGCAAGGATGGAGTTTGCAGGGTGGCCACCATTAAGCAGCAACATTAAACAGTGAAGCACTCTGTTATCAAGTTGTGTCGCCTACCCATTCACTGAGAACCACATCATTGTGAGATTGTGTTATTTTTGGTGGGCAGCATGTTTAGGTTTGTGTTGTTCAGTGTATGTACTGGGATTCAAATAAAAATTTAATGCCAACTGTAGGGCGTGCCATGGTCGGCGGCTTTCTTGACTTGCCATCTGTGTAGGAAAACCATTAGTTACTGCTACTCTGTGTTGCTGGACGTCATGCAGCTGAAATGTGTTACAAAATATATTGTGTGGAAATAAATGTGGTGAATACTAAGCAGGTTAAGAAGGATGGCTCTGGCAAAGAGGTGCGGTGGAGACCAAGGAGCGGTATTTCCTTCTGCACAAATGCGGTGAAAGAAGGGTGGGTAGAGCTAGGAGCAAAGCTTGCAGGGTAATTCTCCGACAATGCTGTGGTGGAGAGAGCAGGCAGCGTGGCTCGAAGACGAGCCATGAATAATTCTGCAGGGTAGGTCAAGGAGCTTCGGTGGCGGATGTGGTGAAGCTAGCTGCTTAGCTGGTGTGGCTCTCAGAAGAGCTGATGAACTGTCATTTAAGGGCGACGTCCCACTATTTATACTCTGGCTGGCTATTCCCCTCCAGTCAGCTGGATAGGGACGGCACTGGAGAGGGGTAGCTATAGAATAACTTCTTCAAGGCGTGACGTCACCAGCCAGCTTGGAGATGAGGTGGCAAAGCTTATTGGTGTAGCCATCTAGCAGTGTGCAGTGGTAATCGTTGCCTTGAAGCATAGTCTCGGTGGGCCGGTGAATAATACAATCTTCAGGTTGGAATGTCCATTCTTGCCATTGTAGAGAGTAAAAGTTTTTAACATATTGTTGCGTGATCAACAATAAAACTCCGTTGCTATCAGATGTAAGGCTTGCTCACTGATGAGGCGAAGTCATTTATAATATAGTTGAAAATACGTCATGCGTCAAAACTGTACTCAAATGACAAGTCTATCTTTGCTAGTTCGACTCAATTTTTAGAGCCTCAATCCATTACTACATGCTAGTGAAACTACCTGGAATTTACTTTACTTTGCAAGTAATGTTTCTGCAAAACAGTTTAATCAGTGTGAACTTGGATTTTTCTTTTCAATAATTCCCCAGTAAATAATTTTGAAAGGAATGGAAAGTGGTACTTTCTAAGTCATTTATTCTACTAGCACATTTTTCAACTGTCAGCACTGTTTAAACTACATAATACATTTATTATAATTTGCTCGTGCCACAATGAATATTTTCATCTATTTTCTCAAAATAAATTAAACATCAATTTGATTATTTATGTGTGCTTTTGTGAAGTGAGTTGCAAAAGTACATATTTTGAATGTTTCTTCAGTGCCTTGATAGGTTTCTTGTTATATTACATAATGTGTGTCATGTCTACATGATAATTATGCCAGCCTCACATCCAGCAATACAATAAATACAAGTGTGACTAGTTATTTAATCATGGCCCACACCAAACAATTAAACATTAATTTTATTTGAACTGAAGTCAACAGAGAACCTTCTCTACAGTTATCTTTGGTCACATACATAAACATTACAGCATTCATCAGCATGTACATATTCATTTTGTGTTGATTACACATTACCAAAATATTACTACATTTCCCAAGGGCCCCAAGAAATGTCAGCCTTATATAAGGGCAAACTTCATAAGGGAGTAATTTTGTATTGGAAAACATATTTGTGGACCAAGAGAAGGCAGCTTATTAAGCAGGAAAATATTGTAAAAGGAGATGTTCTAACAGGGTTCCATTATATTGCCATTATACGATATCTCTGACTTTAATATAATGGTTAAAGGACATGTTATATCATGGATTAATTAGAGTAGATAAAAAAATTAAAACAATACACACAAAGTTTGGAATTAATTTAAAAACATGAATTGTTACTTTAAATGACAAAACAAGATTTCATGAAACCAAATTTGTACTAAAGCTTACGCAGAGCACAAGTATAATTTGGAGGAGAAAAAATTAATGCACTAAAATTAATTATACACATGAAAGATATACAGAAGTAATTTATTTTGTTTCACTACAAATATGTAGTAGCATCAACAGTTTGCAATTATACTTTGTGGAATAGTTGTGCAAAAACTGGAAATTTAAAATGGCTAAACAACCCTTTTGTAAAAATGATGTGGCTATAATTTATCAGAAATTCCATTCATGAAATCTAAGAAACAACTGTGACGAGATGAGCCTAATTTATAGCTGTATAAAAAGGTGCAGTATGGAAAGTTATCACCCTAAATATTTTATCATATAATATTTACCTGCCATAATTTTTGGAGTAATTTACAGTTTTCATAGAACATTTGGTATTACCACAAGCTTGGTGGTCCCATTTTTTGCAACTGAATTATTCCAATCATAGCAGAGGTGTGAACATATAATACTGCACTCTTTCTTATTCACTGTGATGTATAAAATATAAGTTTCTTAAGAAAACTATGAACAAATGAATCTTAACAGTGGCACACCACCATTCAAGTGTACTCAGACTACATTACCAATAGAAACCCATTTAATTTTTAATTACATATAAGGAAATTCATATTAATTTATGGGAGATGGTAGAAATATTACCTGCGCTTACACTGCATAGATGCCACTCGACCCCATGCCTTCTTCTGTAGGTCAAACACTTCCACTGTGGATAGCCTGTCATACCCGTTGTAACCACCAAATGCATACAGCCTGTTGTGCATAACTGCAACACCCACTCTACTGCGCATCATACTCATAGCTTCTGCCATTTGCCAGGTGTCCATTGCAGGATCATACACCTCAACTGTGCTGAGGGAGTCTCCTGTCACACACCAAATTGTGCATCACACACTAAATCATTTGTCACACAAACTTTCTGTAATGCCTAGTCCATCATAAGATACAAGCAGCCAACAAAAATGTACAAGAGCCTGCTATAAACATCTGGTTATGGTTCCAGAAAGTATAATATGAAGAATAAACTCTGTGTAATGTTTTACAAAATAACACAAATTACACATTTATGATTACATGTGTTCCAAGATACCCATAATCTGTTCCAATTTCATAAAAAGTGCAGTAAATAGATATATGTACTGCATCATATGTTGTTGCAAATGAGCAAACAAAAAAAAAATATTAATACTTGGCATCAAATTATAGTTTCTGTTATTTAAACCAAAATAACCCTTTAGGAAAATTTTTTTATAACAGTGGAACCATGTTGTAACATTTCTCAAGGGCCCCAAGAAATGTCAGCCTGATATAAGGCAACATTTTTTAGGAGATAATTTTGCATTTGAAAAATGTTTTTGGATCAAGAAAAGGCAACTTATTGAGCAGGAAAATGTAATAAAAGTGGACGTTATAACAAGGTTACACTGTATTAAGTTCAGCATAGCTGCATTTGGTCCAATAATGTTGTGCACTAAACTATACAGATTGAAATCAATTCTTAAAATAACTGGAACATATAAAACCACAGGCAATGTTAAAGCAAAAAATGACCAAACTAATAACCTTGTTAACAATTCAACAACTCTGCAGCAGACAATGTCATAGTAAGACTTATTGTATCTTCTAAGTGTTGATGCACGACGTCTTTATTAACCTACTAATACAACTTTGCCTCATCAGTGCAAACCTACCTGTCGCACCCAACAGGGTTGGAACTGAAGTACAATATATCTGAGTGCCTAGAGGATATATCCCTAATCGCGGGGGCTATTACAGATGCCGCCAAATTGTACCGTTCACCCGATGGTAAAGATTACCACTTACAACCCTGAAGCATGCATGAGCTGTTGGTTGAGCCAATGAGACTGCATTCCAAGGTCACATAATACTACAGCACGCCAAGGGATGGCACCACTAGTATTAACATTGACTCATACCAGCGGACGACATCATGCAGCGCGGAGGCCACGCCACCCCAGAAAAGGGAGGGCCGGCACAGTACAGTATTTTGGCACGAATAGACAGCACCAGAAATGATTTGATGAAAAATGAGGAATAATTAATATTTCAAGTATAGGCCGCACTGAATTTTTGTATTCCTGTAAATATTGTTAAGTCACGATTCCGTACAAACATAATAAATTCCAACTTAATTTCTCTTCTACAAAACATTTGTAACAGAAAATTTGTATTATGTTGCAATGTTTACAAATATACATTGTGCGAATACTATTCCATAAATGGTAACGTGACTTGACAAAGAAAAACTATGGCAACATGTTACACAAAATGGTGTCTTATCAATGTGAACTTTTAGTGCTGTGGCGTGTGTGGGAACTACATAGGAATATATTTCTCTTGTACAGCAGAGAAATTATTTCCTCAGGTACAGCATCTATGACCAAGCTCCACCACGTTTACATTTTACATGTGCGGATACAGGTTATTTCGTTTATGAATGCGAGTGAATAAATAATTGCAAGTGTGGAAAGCTTTTTTTCTTCCCTCCTCTTCTTATTCTTCCCTTCTTTGCTTCCTTTAAGTTAAAGCATTAAAATGTACTGTATGCTGTATCATGACAAATTTCTAAACATGTTTTGGGAAGAATTTTTTTTAATGCCAATATCTCGTATATATTTTTGTAATTTTTTTTGTAAATATGTGCTGTCTATACACACCGAAACATGGTATATACCTGCGCGCTGCTCATAACATCAGTCCACCTCCACCATATTGTACAATGCCGGAGGAAGCCACCAGGTCCTCACGACTTCGCCAAGTCTTGCTCCTTCACTGCACTGTACGGTGAGAAGGAACTCCAGTAGCTTGCTCCATCACATGTGCTGGGGCTCTCTACTGACACCCAGGTCTCCACTATCTAGCAGAGCTCTTCAGCAACCTTGCTCTACCTCACTGGGACCACAAAAAATTGTTGGTGGATGCAGTTTATTGATACATGCTATAACGATACATCGAGAGTCGACTGTATAGGGGTTTCTTTTTTCTTTTTTTTTCACGACACTGAACTTCGCTGCCCTGTATGCATACATCGACAGTATGCCTACAATATTTAAGAGAAAAAAAAACCTATACCATCACCCACTCATCATGGAGTGTTGCACTGCAGAACGAGACCTCTCCCCTGCTTCTTCTTTAGAGGTGCCCCCACCCCGGTTTCTCTGGGTGACGTGTGGGGGGTGGTGTAGGCTAAGTGAACTTTTGATAGCGGCCTCCAGGGCAGCACCCGGTACCAGCCTGGCAGGTTCGATGAGGCTGCATGTGTCAACATGGCAGGAGCTGCTGTGTGGGCTCGCCCTTACCTATGATGGTCTAGGACTGACCCAGCAGGAGTGGTTATGGCGTAATGACAGGTCCATTGTCCAATGTGGATGCCAGTGGGATAGCTGCAAGAGGCAGTGGTTCGGCTGGTGGATGGCATTAGGTTTGGGGACTTGGTAAGCGCTCCCACTATGTTGGCTGGCTGTTGGTCCTCCTCTCGTATGGATGAAGTACCCCAGGTGTCTGCCTTGGCATGAGGTGACACCAGGGCTACTGGCACCATAAGGGGCAGATCTTGGGATAGACCATCTTCTTCTGCTCCTCTGGTTGAAGTTGAAGAGAGGCCCCAAGTGTCGAGGGGCGACACCAGGGCTGCAGGTTCCGTCTGGGGCAGTCCTTGTGTTTGGCTTTCTTCTTCTGCCCCTCCGGCCGAAGTAGCATCGTCTCCACCTTCCGAAGCAACGAACGTATCTATGGTAGCTTCCGTATCAGTCCCAGTACTTTGAGCGGACGGCAGTTCCTCCAGGTATGTGGCTGCTGCTGGCACAAGCTCAACGAGGGCCCTCATAATTGGTACAATCAAGTGAGGAGTTCTGATCTGACCCTCGCTGTCGGCCGAGGTGGTTGGGAACGTTTCACCGGCTCTTCGTGGTGTGGCTGGGTGTTCTCCTTGAGGCTTCATGATTGCGGTTTGTCTCGACTCCGTGGAAAGTAGTCTTCTTCCCATGGCTCGAGACTTGGTGCTTATAGCCTAAATTCACCAGTAATGACCGACAAGTGGTAAGCAATCGGCAGAGAGTTTAACTGGTGTCTCACTCCTTTCGCAAATGGGGTTCGGCGGTGGCCACAGTGGTCGTTGCTCCCGATATTGAGCTGCGCCATGATAACTCACTGGCACTTGGAGTCCATCTCATCCTCGTGTATCCATTTTACTCTTGAAGTCGGTGGGGGTGGATGGCAGCGTGCAACTGGAAGGCCCTGCTGATTTTCGGGCTCCAAAGGCCAAGCTGGTGGAAGACAGCCCATTTCTTAGCTGGCTGTAGTTTGTGCTGTGGGCACCAGCTTTTTTGTTGGACCCGTGGGCGGTGTAAAAGCGATGGTGGGTTCGTCCAATTCCTCTGAGGGTTCAAAAGTTATGGAGGCTGCTATTTTCACTTCAGGTTCAGTGCTCTCGTGTGGAAGGGCCGGATTTGTCCTTGCGCTACCTTGCAAATTACCCCTGGAGGTCTTCGACCCAGTAGACATAGCATCGACCGACCACCTTATAGGGACCTTCCCACTTGCTGGTGAGGCCTGTGCTAAACTGGTTACTAGATTTACTGAGTGGATGGAGCGAAGGAATATAGTCTCGCCAATATTGGGCATTCCGGTAGCACTTAGAGGTTGTGGGTAGCATTGTATGTATAATTTTAGGGCTTCCCTCACTGACTCGGTGCGGGCTAGCGTGGCCAGGCAAACATCTTTTGGCTATGGCAGTTTGGATGGGGGACTCTCCCACTGCCAGTCCCCTGGTCAGCGTAAGGTGGTTTCTAGGAGTTAGTTTAGACTGCTGTTGGTTGTTTCATTTGTTCTTCGCCTTAAGGCAAACAGTATTTTCGGGATGTGCCTATCCCAATGTTTGTAGTCATCCTCGATCCTCAGGTGCAGGAATTTCTTTTATTTCCTGATTTCTCCCTTGGGTGGGATTTCCTTGTGGGTGGTAAGGTGGGATGGTCCTAGTCTCCACCACCCATTCTTTGCATGCAACAAGCAATTTACAGCCTGTGAACTGCGTTTCATTGTCTGTTAAGATGCATTGTGGGTACCCCACCTAGGAAAAATTTCGGCGTGGAATTTTCCAATGTGATACATTTTCTCACTGGGTAGGCGAAATGGTTCTACCCAGCGGGAAAATAGGTCGGTAATGATGAGCAGGTAACGGTTGTTGCAAGTGCTTTTTGGGGTATGGGCCCATCAAGTCTGCCGCAATGTGTAACCATGGCCTCTGAGGGCATCGGAGTTTGGCCGTTGAAGGCAGTATTGGGTACACCTTTCCTCAGCAACATTTTTCACAGCTATCCACATATTGGCGGATGTCCTGGCTCATCCCGTCCCAGATATAACGTCCGGCTATATCTGCTAAGGTTTCCTTGGTAACTATGTGTGTGGCTTCCACGTGATCATAGTAGTGATGACATACATCGGCGTGGAGGGCTTTAGGTACCCATTTCCTCCATTTTGCCCCGGTTGACCGTTGCGGGACCATACAACATCGTTTTGGACCTTGAAAGGTTTAGGGTGTGTTTTGAGTAATCCCGGTATCTCCGGGTCTTGTTGTTGGTGAGCGGCGATTTGGTCTCTGCTGACTTGTAACTGTAGCAGTCAGATCTGCTCTTCCAGGCTGGCCTCCTGTGGTTGGGGTGGCATCATGTGATCTCAGTCGACCAAAACTCTGTGTTTATGGCCTAAGTAGACCTTACGCTGGCCGTGGTCTAATACACATTGCTGTTGGCGGAGCCATGGGAGGCTGAGGATGACCATTTCCTGGAGGCCAGGTGCCACAATAAATTTGGCGGAGATGGTTATTTTCTGAATCAGTAAACTACGGGTTATCCGTTCTCCACGATGAGAGTGCAGTCGGACTTGGCCACGCAAACAGTTTTTAACTGTGTTCGAAGTGATTTCTGCTGTTCAGCGCAAAACAGGTAGCTGCGTACGAAGTTACCGATGGTGGCTGAATCTAACAGTGCAAGTATACTTTGGCTATTTACAATTATTTCGATGTGCGGTGCCTCTGGGGGTTCTGCTTCTTCATCCATTAATTGGATTATGGGCCCTATGGTTCCAGCGGGATTGGCCCTGTTAGTCTGATGCGTCTGCATTTCCCGACTGGGAGGATCCCTTCTGTTGGTACAGAGCGGGTCGCAGACCACCAATTGTGCCCCCTTCCTCCATGCATGCACATGGCTCCAGCTGCATCAGGCAATATTTGTGAAACGGATAGCCGGGGCAGAACCAACACTTCGGGAGATTACACACTGGCTGTGTCAGTGACAGTACCTTGACCTCCTTTTCTTGGGGTTTCTCTGGTTCCGAAGGCTTGCTCGATTTTGGTAGTTCTAGGCGGGTTTACGCCTGTAAATTATGCCTATTTTCACCAACTATTTCACCTTTTGCAGCTTGGGTAAAATCAGGAGGTTCCTTAGTTGTGGTAGAAGCATCCATGTTATATGTCTTACACAACTTTCTTCCGTATCTTCCGGGAAAATCTGCAGGAACATTTGCACTT
Source organism: Dryococelus australis (assembly GCA_029891345.1). Taxonomy (NCBI): domain Eukaryota; kingdom Metazoa; phylum Arthropoda; class Insecta; order Phasmatodea; family Phasmatidae; genus Dryococelus; species Dryococelus australis. Next base: position 146,766,039 of record CM056993.1, read on the forward strand.
TTCTGCAAATGAAAATTTTGGTTTCCTCGCTGAGGATTTGGGTATGACTATAAAATTCTGTGGTGAGATTGGCTAGCACCTCTTCTCCGGTGAACTCTGTAGCTAGTTGTTCCAGAATTGTGTCCATTTGGTGATGAACTCTCCATACATTCCCCACCAGTCAAGCACTTTGCCTTTAAGGGATTCTTAGATTAGTTTGATCCACTGTTTCGGTGACACCTCTTGCTCTTTTAATTCCCTATCACAGTCCACAAAGAAAACTAGCAGATCTTCATGTGGACGGCCCACGAAGTCTGGAATCTGTGGCTCCACTGGCGAGTAGCTAGATTCGGTTTTCTGACTGAGTACGGTGTTGTGTGGTCGGTATTCGGCAGCCCACTGACAAACTTTACGCCTATATACCATCCCCGGTCGGGTCACCTGGTCATCGAGCCATCCTATGCATAGGTGATGAAATGTTTCGGCACAGACGATGCATCAAACTGTGTACAGCCCTTGTCTTTGGCAGGTCACCCAACTGCAAAATGCAGTCTGTCTTATCCGGCAGTCCTCACACCGGTACTCTAGACCATCAGTGTGGCAAACTATATCATCCCATCCTAAGCAGGCATAATGGAACTGGCGATGAAAATGTGCACACTCGATTCAATGAACGCCTTCTCCGGGGACATTCTGTCTTGGCGCAGCTGTTGCTAATGGTAGTGTCCATTATTTTCTCGGTGTGCTCATTTGTTGGTGTCTTGACATCTTTGGGGTTATTGAGCGCCACAGGGTGTTTACCGACTCCCCGAAGTCTGGTCTCAGTTTCTCTAAGTGAGTCCCGACTAGTTCTCTTGCTTCAGGTCTCGCTAGCCTAGTTTCACCTAATTCTTTTCAAAATTACAGCGGATGCCCCATGTTTGTTGAAAAAAGTACTTCCCTTTGATGCGTGACAGACCCAGCTGATTGGCTGCCCGTGTCCATGGGTGACTTGTTTGATGCTAGGTGAGTCACAACTTTGGGTGGCTAGTCGTTTCTTGGCACTGGTGCCCAACCGGATTAAATACTGGCCTACTAGGCTGCCAGCTTGGTACAAGGTCTGACACTGGCAATACAACTCTGCATGGTGCAGGCTTAGGGTGCGGGACGGATTTCAAGTGAGCAGGGCAGTGCTTCTGGCCCGTGAGTGGTTACGCTGGTGTTGATACCTCGGCCCTGGTTGCGCTTGACTGGAGCATGGAGTGTGCATTTGAGGTACTGGGGTTTCCCATGGAGTGTAGGTGGACCCCTCGCTGAACAGGATATCCTGCACCACTGGATGGTATCCATCCGCTATACAGGTGGGTGGCTCAAAAATGTTGTAGGAGTGACGGATAGTACTGGTCGCGTGAGTTGTCACAGCAAAGCAGCTCGTTCACATGGACTTAGTAGCCCAAACCCACTGGGATGGATGCTAAGCCTTTGCAGATCTTTAGAGATAGCCCTCCACTTCCTAGCCTTCTCCTCAACACCACCCCAATGGATGCAAAGCAACTGGCTCTAAACTAGGATCAGGCCTGTAGGAGTTACGCAGTCGTCATGTTGGGAGTTCAAGTGTAGGTGTAGATTGCTAATGCCAACACCGCACCTCACTGTTGACTTCCCCACCGGAGGTGCAGAAGTCTTGAGCTGCACAGTGTTGGTTGCAGGAACTGCATAGTGTTGTACCAATGGGGTTGATCTCCCCTACACTAGAGGGTAACTCCACTTTGCACCGCGAAGTGTGCGATGAGAGGAGTTCACCCCAGCCGGAAAGGTGATCCCACCAGGAGTGTACCTAGTGTCGTAGCTCTAATGTTCATCCCCCCTGGGCGCAAGGAACAGGTGGCCTTCCAATAGTAGTAAGGTGTGTGTCCAGAGGTCACTGATCTCCCAAGGCCCAAAGAAATTCCCCTTCTCGACACCACTGAGTGCGCGGTGAGGCGGGGACGATTTCAAGCTGGCAAGCCACCTTCCAGGGCACGATATCCTAGTGTCGTGGTTCTACTGTTCGCTGCAATGGGCAGAGAATGTGTGGCCTTCCAAGGATGTTTTGGTCTGTTGTTAGTGTGGATTCGGAAAGAACAAACCCAGTTTCCTGCAGTCCCCATCAGATCCGATGATGTTGAGGGGTAGGAGGTCGGAGTGATACTCAAGAAGTTAGGTAAGATCAGTATTTATTTTGCCATAAAGGAAAATCAACAAAGATGGTGGAAGTACTACCTTCTATCAACTCGGCCTTGGTGGAAGGAAAAACACCTTAGTGTAAGACAGGGGAAAGCAAGCACCCTGTACAAAATTAAGGAAGTAGGCAGTTACTGGTGCATGAGAACTTCAGTTTACTGATTTGGGCTAGCTCTACTCTCTGTTGTCCAAAAGGGATCAAACGTGTCATCAGTGTGCTGAGCTGATAACGCCGCTGGTTCTTCCTTAGCAGATGGCTGGAGAGGATCTTCGGCCCCGTGAGGTAGCGGTGAAGTGTTCTGGATTGGTGCGGGCTTCGGCACCGATTGCTTGTGCGATGAGAGCCCAGGAGAGGAGTCAGAAGACTGATCACATACTGAAGCAGAACTGATAATCTGGAGGCCAGGGCGCATCTCCTTATATAGGTACTCCTCGGCCATCCCTTCCTTCACTGGCATAGGGCGTCTGGTGAGGCGGTTAGCAGGTGCAAGCCCTGCGTCTAGATCCTCTATGCAAGCAGCATGGTGGAGAGATATGGGATCTAGGCATCATACTTGTGGCGGCATCCATGGTACACTGCTGTACTAGCCCCGGACCTCTTGCATGGTCCCGGTGGCTCATCGGGCAATAATAATTTCCATTATTGGTGCATGTCTGGTTCGGCTCGATAGATACAACAATCTTGTAGGTGGTGTGCGGAGAGACAACTCCATTGACAGCTGCTATTGGTATAGTTGCACTGATGAGTAGTAATCATTTATTCATAAAGATAACACGTCATGTGTCAAGTGCTTCACGTGTTATGAAAAATGTTGCATGTTTGTCTGATATCCATTTTACAAAGGAAAAATACAACAAAATAAGACAATTATTTGTGGCATGCAAAGAAAGGTCACTTTTCCACATTAAGCATTGTCCACAATAGCTCGCACTCTCTGATTTTTTTTTTTTTTTTTTTTTTTTTTCCAAAAATGGGAAGACACCATATAGCCACTATATATACATTATAATCAAAGTGTCTACATCATAATTATAATGATTACATAGCGCTATATACAGTAGGAGATTAATTATAGGTCTGTAAATGGCTTAGAAGCACAAATTCCAAGGCCTGCCTTAAATTTTGGAATTTTTTTCCAAAAATGGGAAGACCTACCGATATAGCTAATCACATCATAATTAAAGGGTTTACAACATTACTATAATGATTACCTAGTGCTATACCCTGTAGGAGATTAACTATAGAACTGTAAGTAACTTAGTCCCTACCTTACCCAGAAACTGAACCCAGAGCCCCTTGCATTGCAAGCCAGTTTTATACAGAATACGTCACAGAAGTCGGCATCCCTTTTACAACAGTATCCCAGCATAAATTAACTTACTTTATTTAAACATTTTGGCATCAAATTATTTTAATTGCTTAAATGTGTTACGCTATAGAATGCACACGTTTAATGTTAACTTGTAAGTGCCAGTAAAAGTGACACTAGGACACTTGCAAGTATGATAAACATCTTGGAATGTGGTCATGCCATTCCCCACACCAATTCAACGCCCAGATAAGATGAAAAGGTTACTACAGTAACATTTTTTTGGCCTGTTTACAACCAAACAGTGTATAACAGAATCTGCAGCATACCGGGCCGCAGTATTCCCGGTTGCAGTATTCCAGGCTTCCACTACAATTATTTTTTATACACTTATGTATTTTTAAAATGGTAATTATGAGAATAATGATGTCAAGTGTACCATATCTATGCATATTTATGCTGAAGATGTGACGTGCCATGAGATAAAGAGGCTTTTCTTGTTTAAATAAGTCGTATGGTTGCGTGTATTTATGTTGTGCTGAGACTGTACCTCAACATTGATGTTATCTGTCACCCACCAAGGTAGTACCGCCACTCAAGTGTTAAGATAGATGAAGCAGCGTGTCATGAAACATCATATTTTATTGCTACCAAACATCATAAACAACAACTGAGTGTCAACAGATGTAGCTGAGTTATCATTATAACACAACTTTAAGGTTAACAACCTAAAATTAATCATTCACAAGACACAAATGTGATTGTTAAGTGCAAAAATTTAATTGTATTGATGCATGCCAACATGTTGCGCAGTGCACTTGCGCTCTCTACGGGGGACTTCGCCCCATCAGTGAGCTGACGAAAGCTCGGGGCAAGACAAAAACAGTAGCAAAATAATTTCACGTACCAACCAAAAAGACTCCATGTGTTAAACAGCCTCGAAAGTAAAGACAATTAAAGCAATTAATTATGAAATGTACGGCCCGCCAAGAATCCTGCATGGAATCGTCACCCTCGTGAATAAATAAAACATTTTTAATGAACCACTACCGTACATTTAGCTGTGGAAGAAGTTCCAGCAACACCACGAGATAGCAGCATCTCTGCTGCCCTGTGATGTCACATCCCGCCAGCCTCAGGATGAGGTGTTTTAATTTGTCTTCGCCTCCACGCAGGGAGATAAGAAATGAACGGCTGCCGCAACCCTGATAAACCTACCCCTGCGCTGGAAGGCTATGACACCCCCGCACCTCCGGAAGATTGCTGACCACGAGGTTTTTCACTATATAAGGAAGTCCGAGAGCACCCACCAGCAGAGAAGCTGGGCTCACCAGCCGTATAGGTCAGTGAGCACTCCCTGGTCTGCGAAGACCTCTCTCCTCAGCCTGCGAATGGCTTCGACCTCCTGCCCCACTGCTTGTGAAGGCAGCACCAGCCCAGTAGCTTGTGAAGGCAACAAATCCTATAGCTTGCAAAAGGCTCATCCACACTAGCTGACCGCAAGGACGACTCTCTCTCCAGAAGTAATCCGACGACCTGTACCTCACAACCCTTTACCCTAGTCAAATTCCTTAACTCCGCGGTAGCAGGTCGTCGCGAAGCTATTTGCCCTTCTGGACAATCCCCTTAATTGAGAAGATGCTGTAAAGAGGATAGATTTTGCAAACGTGATTGTTTAAATTTTTTTATTATTACCAGGCTCACCTTCCCCTGTTTCACTTGCGTAACATATAATTAATCTTTTAGCAAATTTATAATTAACCGGGACTTTCCCACTTTCTCTAATATTGTAATAAATATTATGTAAAATTGAACTTGGTTGCCTACTGTAATTTTAGATGAGATCCCTATTTAATTAATTTTTCTAATTGTTATGTAATTGAAACCTGTGCAATAATACCCCCATTGAGGACTAGCTGTGAGGCGCACCAAACTTCACAGGAGACAGAGCGGGAAGAATACTTAATGTCCAAAAAGACACGCTGCTACTCCTGGGTTTCTGGTGTTCCCTTGTCTACCCTCAACGAAGTCCGAATACCGGACTGGCTATCTTTACGTCAGGACCTTGGGTGAGACTGCATAAGACACACCCCCAGGATTGCACGTCTGCAGAAAGGTAGAAGGCTATTTCAATGCATAATAAGAAGGGTGGTATTACGAACAGTGCACGCTGTCGAGAAGGACATGCCTTGCAACGTCAAATTATTTATGAAGCAGATATTGAAGGCACTAGTGAAATCACCTGTCAGTCCACTGAACCCGATTATGCACCCAGACCAATTTCACCTTTTGTCCCCCTCGCACACGAGTCACCCCTTGATGCGTTGCTAGGTACTTGTTGGCCGAAAGTAGACTCAGAACCACCACGCCCTATCCAACTGGAGACTCCACCGCCGGCAGTACATGTAACTCTGTCTAAGGCAGCCCTGCAGAAGGATGCTACCAATACGTGCTTAAATAAATTGGTTACGGGTTCGACTCCTGTCGAAGGTTGACCCCAAGCCTCGCGTAGTTACTCCCCTGTCTAACTACATTCCAGCCCGTCAACCTACAAAACAATTGCGGATAGCACCCATTCACCCGGCCAGATCACCCACCCCTACTTGCACCACCATTTAAACTTTGTTCACCTCTCATACACCCTGGGACCGCTGGCGTCCCATCTATTGGCAATCGTGGTTGTGAGGAAGAATGAACTCCCTAGGCGGGAAACTATCTTGATTCGCCTCACTCTGCGACAATATAATTACTTGTTTGTACACCGCGGTAGGACTACTTGATGAACTCAGGAGGGCAGTCAGCGCCTTAACAGCTATCACTGTAGATAAGAGCGTGCATCAGTTTGTAACCTAAAAACAAAGTGATTTAACTTGCTAGTTCAGTAGTTCGTTGCCAGCTGGGAAAAACTGTACTCAAATGATGAGTCAATCTTTGTTAGTTAGACTCAACTCTGGTTTTCGAGACTCAACACATTACTAACAAAAAAACTCTCTATATCAAAATTAGTGTTCAGTACGGTCAAAACTGTATATAACACAAGACATTTTCTAGTCTTTACGACAAATTATTTTTGTCTCTTCGACAAAAAACCTTTTTATAGCAAACACTGAGAAGTCTTATTATATTTTATTTACATTTATATTGCTCCCTATTTTAACAAAATTTGATTTAAAACTGTAAAAAACCAACTATTTTTCACATATTTCAGACAAAAGAATGTACTTGAGCCAAGTTATAAAGAAACTGTTTAAATTGTCTCACTACCTATGTACTAAAGTATTAAAGTGATCAAAAGAAAATAAATTTCATACATTCCTTATAGTGACAGGTGATACATATATGAGCTATTTATTATTGTTGCAACTTCGTATCATCACGTGCGTGCCATGTGCCCCAAACAAGGTACAAACCCAGACTGGCCGCCCTCAAGGCCAGCACTCTGCCTCCTTGGAAACCTAAGATACCAGTGAGACAGAATTCAACATCAAAGGAATAGCCATGCAAGGGAGTTACCGCTACTAAGCAAGTGGCGGATACCACCCGCACACAAGGAAACTACCCGATTCCAACATTTCCCGAGAGATCGCAACCAGTGCTGCACCGCCCACGAAGGGAGGAGTCACCCTGCCAGAGGCACACGATGGCTTAAGAAACCAGAGACACACCCCTGGTCAGATGTATAAAAGACCACGCACCACTGAGGAATGGCAGTCTATCTCAACAGAGAGCCTTAGTACAAGTCGTGCTAAGGCTCTCTGCTCTCTCTTCCTCCTTGTGAGGAACCCCTAGTGACCAACACCAGATGTCTTCAAGCACGTGTGCTGCAGCCCCAAAGAGTTGACGTTCCCCTTGACATTGTTGTCAAAACTTTACACCAAGTCTTCACGCAGTCCTTTCAGGACAACCAAGTTTCAGTTAGGGTCCAAGCTGTTATCATGGCTACATAATTGTTACTCTCATTTTTCAAGCTAATAGGCCCCTTCACCTGTCTTTCTTTATCCTCAATTTCCCTCCCGTAGTTTACTCAGTGCATTGATTCTAGAGAGGACAGTGTTCTGTTCCGGACGGTATAAAACATATTACATTCCAACAACATCCTATCCTTTCTAGAGAGAACTGTATTTAGTCTCCATCCTTGTGTCACACTGCAAGGAAGCGGCAGGGAACCGCAGCTTTAAAAACAGATTTACGACTCTAGAGTAGGACTATGGACTGTCCACGTAAGGACTGGATGTACATCTCCACATCACATAATCATAGGCACTGATACTGTGGACCAGGTATGCAAATGCACCTGGTGCACACATAAGCTAAAGTCCCCCACTAGAAAGACACAATGAAGAGGCTAGACCATCCTTGTTAGTTAACCCATTCCATCCACCGCGTATACTCACCAGAAGGAGTGCCAGGTCTGACAAGGAGTGACCTACCCTTTCTGGGTTACACAATAGCTAGGGAACCATTGCCTGCTATCTCAGTGCGGAAGTGAACTACGGTACCTTCCCCATACATGCAGTTCACCCCCCATTGGGGAAGTAAGTGGGGACGACCAGAGAACAGCTGCTGTCCTTGCCAAGGAACAGTAGCTGAATAATCAAATCTCACCAGTCTTCAGCTATTAAACCCCATGGGAATGAGCATAAGCCGCCTGCTGACTGCCAAGGCCTCAACCCTCAGTCCACCCAAGTACTGGCCTCTTGGTGAAAACCCCTGGAGTTGCTCATCCCATCATGGAGCACCTGCACCTGAGCCTACCCCTTGTTCTGAGGATTGAACCTGATGACGTAGCCTGCTCACCGCATCCTGGCATCGACAACAGGACAGCCACCTGCCTGCCTTTCCAGAGCCAACACACAGCAAGAGTTTCTCTCCAGATACAACCACCGCTGACCAGCTCAGTCAGGGGTCCCAATCCTGGACATCAGCCCATGAGCGCACGTCAGCCATGGGTGAGGCGGGAGAAAGGTAAGGCAGCAGTCCAACCTACCCCAGCTGCCTGTAGGCCCCACCTCGCCCAGCCAGACCACGTGCCTTGCAGAAGTCCTACCCATCCAACTCTGTTTAAGGTCATAGTTAACGCCAAGCACCACATTCTGCAGACTCCACCCCACAAATCTGCCTCTGAGCCTATGTGTCTGATGGGACACAACCAAAGACCTAGTCAAGTAGATGCGCCCCAGCCCTTCAGGCAGTCACGCATCAATAGAAAAATACATAAGAACCAATGCACTTCAATTTCAGCAGCAATTAGATTCAAAATTGTCTGCATAATGAAAAAAAATAAACACATTGTAAATCACCTCTCTATTAAGAACCTCTCCTTAACCATCACGTAAAAATTTGCTGCCTTCAATTTTGTTGTACAGAGATCACAAATGTTCAAACGTACATCCTCCAGCTTTGATGCAGTAATGACATCATACGAAGTTGTTGTACCTTAGGGTCCACCACGTCGACATACCAAGTGCCATCTACAATGCATTAGTGGAACGTATGTTCCCCATATCTTGTGATGTACTATGCGTACTGTATATGTTGAATGACTTATGGCATTGGGATTAGTATGCTTAACGGCCACCCTTCAGGCAAGGATGTTTATCCTGGTTTGTAGGCTTCCAAGTAATGTTAGTAATTTACGCTCTGATATTAAACATAGTACATTCTTCCACAACGCCCCAAATATTGTTGTATTCCATGGTAATTGACATATCGGCACTGTTTTGGTTGTGAAGTTTTGACGCATGCCGCTTCTACAGCTAATCTAATACGATTACGACTCATCGCATAGAAAACCTCTTCCATTTCTACAGATGTGAGCAACACGTTGCCTACCCTACAGGCAACGGAAACTTACAAGCAATTCCTTCTCACCTGGAAGATACGCAACCCGGCAGGCGCGCTGCCCCCTTGCCCCATGCTCAAAGCCTAAAAGCTGCCCATACCTCAGACAAGGCTGAGTGACTCCGACGAGGCACGAAGCAGAATCGCTGATGGGAGGATTCTCATGCCACCCAGGGCCGGAGGAAGTCACACCTCCCCCGCACCCTATGCTGGCAGCCTACACGCTTCCACTATATAAGTTCGGACGCTGCCGGTCTCGGCAGTCATTCTTTCGCATCTCTAGCAACCTCCCACAGCACTCCTAGTGCTCAGGATCTCCAGAGAAGTTTGTTACCTTACAAGTATGCCCCAGCGGCTACTTACTACGTACATCGACGACCAGTCAACCAGTTATTTCCAGGGTATTTATTTATATCCACAGTTGAAGGTAGACTACGCTGTGCACTGTCCACAGAAACCGGGAATTTTACTGAACACAATTAAGACATAGATATTAGATGGCTACCTGTTTCTTCCCAGCTACACATCATCACTTTTAGTGCTCGTGGGGGAGAAACAGTGACACCACAACCACTAGAAACACCTTCAAACCAGGAGGCACGACAAACTCAGGTTGCTTCTCACCATCCACACTAGTTAGTGTGAGGTGACTGTGGCCTGCAATTTTGCCGAGCATCCTAGTGCGAACGTAGAGGCTTGGCGGTCCACACAGCTCCACGTCCTTGATCAGCCCGTCTATGGTGGAGGATCAGTGGGGACTCTTATCGAGCTCGAGCTGGCAAGTCACCATTGGGTTACACTGTTATTCTTTCTGTCTAAGGTGCACTACGTAAGCTAGAGAACTGTTACCATATGCCTCACGAGAGAAGGAGTGGTAGAAAACACAGGGAACAACACCTGGCTCACCCCGCTCCCAGGCAGAGGATAGCATTACCCCATCCTACGGACAGACAGGTGGAACGGGACCATGCTGCCGAACTGAGACAACAAGCAATCGCGCCTGCTCCAGTTCTAGTAATTGACTTTCTGCTGTGTGTCCGCATCTATACCATGTGTCACCCGGTTGTCAATGGACTCCTGACCGGTACTGAAGTGCATCTAGGCTGGGACAATTTCATCTTCTGGTCTAAAGAAGCTCGTCTGTGGAACGTCTGTGGAACATCTGTTCCAGCATCGACCAAATTCGTCCCGCCTAAAGCCATACCTACCTCGACTACAACATCCAGGAGTAGGAGTGAGTAAGTTCTAGCCAACACACCTCATCTCACCCCAGCTATCTAAACTCAGTTAATCTGCTTTTGGTCTAGCGGTCAAAATCCTCTACTAACGTGCCAAGTCAGTCTAATCAGGTATGCATCAGTTTTATGGAGACATTTCTGGACTGGGCTTCCCAATCTCAAATGGATATTAGTTTTCCATTGTCCCTGAAAGTTTGTAACAGCATCTGGACCGTGTATATGTTCAAAGAAAATTGCTGGTGTATCAACAGCAACATTTCATTTTATGTGAAAATCTATACCTTCCCTGCATAATTGTTTTAACTATTACAAATATGTCACTACATATTTGTAAATTTATTGTTTTGTATTTGATTTCTCATAAAGTATAGTTTGTATTTTTGTCAGAGATTGCCACCAGAAGTTGCTGCCATTGATTTTCCACCTTAAATTCAATATTTTTGTTGATGTACAAAAAATGATGGCAAAATCTATATTACTGTGGAATGCTATCACCCTACAAATAACATGTTAGATGAAAATGAAATAATGTAACACTTCCAGTTAAGCAGAACCTCTCTATATTGAGTCCATTCATCGCAACAGTCTTCCTATCACAACTAGTTTTTGAGGAACCGTACGAAATTTGGGTGAAAAGAGTAAAAAAAATATTAAGGAAATTGGAAGAAAACTTAATTTGTTGCACTATTTTAGTTGCTACACATTGCATTTCTCTTGGTGTGCACTGTTCTGGATGTAGGGCATATCTGAATATAGAAACAACACCCTAGGCAGCCAGGGCTAACTAATATCTATTGACTCTGCCCACCCTCTACCCCTCGGCGCCCAACACAACGTGAGGATGCCAAATGTTCCCAAGCATTGCAATTAGTGACTACCATCACATGTTTATCTCGCTATTGTGCTCGTGCTTGGCAGATACTCTTCTGTAGTATCATTTTATTTGGAAGATGTCTATTTATATTATTAATATTTTGTTGAAATATAATTTTTTCTACAAAAAGCCCTCAAAAATGGAATTTTCACATGCTGTAGTATGCTGTCTCCAATGTTGCTTTTTTGTAATTCATTGGCAACAAAGACATAGCTGCAACATCCAAAAATATAAATTTGATACGTGATGGACTTTGGCAGTTGTCTCGTCACAAGGTCAAATTGATTTTGGTTGGCGCTAGGCTAGAAGCACCTGAGCGGTGGCTATCCCTAATCCGTGTATGGGATAAGAGCACTGCCTGTATACAGTACTGGAAGGGTTGGCTGTCTGCAAGGGACAAAGATGGGCTCTGTGAGCACTACTTTCTGCACTGACGGGAACACACTTTCTGGTACACCTGGGCAACTTATGCTTGGCAGTTGCGGCTGTGGCGTGACTGGTAACCCACTATAGGCTGCTCCTGATATGTGAGTGCTGGTAATAGTAGCTACTGAGGTTCCTGGTTCTCCCGGTGTCTGGTAGGTGATGAGTCCTAGTGCTATGTCCTGGCCACTGAGGTAGGCCTGTACAACTGGATGGTAACCCTCAGCAATTCTGGTTGGCAGTTCAAATGTAGCAGGTTCGTAGGCTGGTGGAACTGGTACAGAAAGCTTGCAGAGTTGGCTGCCTGTTCTTGTGGACTGAGATATGCGAACCTGGCCAGGAGGCGGTAAAGCTCCCGTGGACAATTAGAGGCAGCCTATAATCATTTTGCCCTCTTATGAACACAGCCACTACAATTAAAACTGGTCACGAGCTCTGGTGCAGCCCTCTATTTATACTCCTCGGCAGTGTGCCCCTTACTCGCCTGGCATAGGGGGTTGACTTGGAGAGGGGGTAAGCAGCTGTGAAGTGTGTACCATAAATCCTCGGTGTGTGTGACGTCAGTGGCTGGCACTGGATCCAGGCTCATGCCTCAGCGAAGGTACTGGTAGTGGCATCTAGCAGTGCACTGCTGTACTCGGTTCTTTTCACTGCATTGCATCAGTGGCTTGGCCGGTGAATAAAATATAATAGCATGGAGCCTTGGGTAGGTAGAACAATTTCTAACGCCACGTTGCTAGTGGCGGCAACTTAAACTCCGTTGAATGTGCTGTCAGTTCATTTCCACTGATAAGTAGAAGTAGTTTAAATTATATGTAGAAAGACATCATGCCTTTGGTCTTCCTATTGTATCACACAGCAGGAAATTAATGTCAGTGAGCTACGAGGATTTGTCAGCCGAGACATTCCGTCATCTTGTCTGAGCAGCCAAACTTGGGAATGTGAGTGTTTTGGCAAAGGGGTTAACTATTTACAAAGACGTACATCAACAGCATACATTGATATAGAAAAGAGACATAGAAGGCACTTCAAACACATAATGCACTCAGAAAAATTTTACCTAATCAGAAAGAGATTTATGGCACAAAAGTTCTTGGTGGCTTGTTAAACTCTCTCTTTCATTTGTGACTTTCAAGAAACTGAATTATCAACAATCAAAAAATTGACACATAACAAAGCACTTGGAATATTTTTACATCCTCAAAAGAAAATTAATTCAAAAACATTCTTAATGGCTTGTTAAATTGTCTTTTGTTTGTGAGTACATATCTTGATGTTTTATGCAATATACAATAAAAACCTTGATTGCTCATTAAAAACATGCACATGATTATATAAAACACTAGAAAATTTCTAACCACTTTCTTTAAGATGCATCTACAGCAAAGTGACTTTATAAATTCCACAACAATAGAACATTTTAACACCTTTCTTTAAAATGTGATTACAGCAAATTGAATTTAGAAGTTTCAGAACAGCATGTTTAAACTTTAAATTTTCGAAACTAAGAAAATTTACTGGGTTCATAAGGGTCTTTAAACAAGGCAAATTAAATCGAGATATCAAAGTCAAATTTCCTCCCAACCACCTATAAATTTTTACTTTTCTATCTCTTTCTTCTTACAAGAAATTTGTTGGCTTTATATCAATGCACACAGTATTTCTTCTTAGCATTTTTACGTTGCCTGGGCACCAAGTAGTGTTCCAGAATGTTTATGTTAATTAGCACTACTGGCTGGCACGTTGCCACTTTCTCCCACATAATCAACTATGTAATTAGGCTGATTTCTTAGACAGTCTCTAATGGCTGATTGCACATTAACTGATATTACATAACTCTTGAATGACTGAATTTACTTACGTTTTAATGGTACGTATTCACTGAGCGATAGCCTAATAACAGCTATCATTATATATGTCTGTCTGTGCATGGCACGTCACTCACTCATTTTGTCATCTTCTGTGGCCTCCCCCACTTTCTCAGGACAGTGTGCGTGGTTAAGGCCAGGTGACTCTGATTGTCAGCCTCCAGGGAGCCTCCTGGTACCGGCCCAGCACCGAGCTGGCCTGGCAGACTTAGTGACTGCACTCTCCGGGTTGGTAGGGACCGCATCTTGGGTTCACCCTCAACCTTGGTCTGTGAGACACCAGCAGGCAGGGGCCTGGGGTTGATCAGGGTCTCATTGTCTGGGAGTGTTGCCATTGGGGTTGCCGTCAGAGGCAGTGGTTCTGACGGTACTACTGCCTCTCTGTCTGGATGCGTTGGTTTAGGGGGCTGGATGCCCCCCCCCCCCTTGTTGGGGTGGTGGTTGACATCCTCTCATTCGGGAAGGTGGCTCTGGGTATCGAACTTAGCAGTAGGTGACACCGGGACTTCGGCTGCTGTCTGGGGCTGGTTGTGTGGCAGGTGATCTGTAGCTCCTTCGCCGGCGAGTCCTTGCGCTGTCTATTTATATTGCGGCCATCTTGACTGGTAGTTCTGGTTTGGCCCTCTCTTGAGGTTGGTGGCATTTCGGATGTGACTGTGACATCATCCAGCATTGTGCCCCTTTATGCGTTATGGTTCGTTGAAGGCAGTATTGCGGGACTTGTTACTGGAGGGAAGGGCCTCCGGGGTGAAATCTGTGTGTTGACACTCGGCCCTTCTTCCCTCTTGATTATCGGGCTTGGAAGTGGCTGTGCAGGGAGCGTTTCCCGATCCAAGACACTGCACCACAATATCTCACTGGCGCTCTGCGACCATCTTCCCTGTCGGGCCTCCATTTTACGGTTAAAATCAGTGGGGGTGGATGGCAGCATCTGGATTGATAATCCTGCTAATCATGGTTGCTCCCTTGTCCTTATCAGGACGGAGTAGCTTGTCCCTGTGCAAGCATTGGGACTCACCTAGGGTCCCTTGGGTGACCTCACCTGCTCTTGCAGGGTAGCTATCATGGCGGGCTCGTCCACATCGTCTGGAGTTTCAGAGATGGTTGAGGCAGTGGCGTAAACTTCGGGGTCCATGGCCTCGTGTGGAAAGGGCCTTATCTTATTTGTCCCCGTGTGGCTTTGCGGATGTGTCCCCGGAGGTCTTCCACCCAGTATACATTTTCTTGACGCCCGACTATTTTATATGGACCTTCCTACTTACTGGCCAGGTCTGCCCTGAATTGACTGCTTGTCTTACTCAGAGGGTGACTGCGTAGCAGGACGGTCTCACCCATGCCAAAAGCCCAGACACCTGTTCGAGGTTGTGGGTATTTCCATTGGATATAGGCCTCATGTGTCTCTTGCGCTGTCCGTGCATGTTAGAGCAGCTAAGTGGACATCATCTGGTTTAGGGAGTTTGGTTGGTGGGTTCTCCCATTGCCAATTCTGTGGGCAGCGGAGGGTCTGTCTCCCAGGAGGCGTTGACTAGGGCTTAAGTTTTTAGCCTTGTTGATACGTCGCCGTAGGGCAAAGAGTATTTTTGGGATGTGTCAAACCCAATGTTTGTGGTTGTTCCCCACACCGGGCTGAGATTTTTCTTCACCTCTTGATTCCTCCGCTCAGTGGGGTTAGACTGCGTGTGATACGGCAGAGTGGTCCATTTTTCCAATCCCCATTTGTGCATGCGGTGAGCCATTTCTGACAACCGAACTGGGTCCCATTGTCTGTGAGAATACATTGGGGGTTTCCTAAACGCGGAAAAATCTCGGATTCAAATTTTTGGACGAAGTGGTGAGTTTCCTGACTTGGTAAGGGGAACGCCTTCACCCATCATGAAAGAGGCCAGGTATGACCAGTAGGTACCACACCTAAATGCTCCTGCATTGTTGTCTAGCACCTGTTTTAATTGTTAAAATTCATCCTAACTTAACTCGTAGTTAATTTCCTCTGCCATAAGAGGTAGGGGTATTGTGATGTAAAGGCTGTGTTCCAAGTTGATGGTAATTCAGTTTTTGTCTCCCAGGTATACCTTTCGCTGTCCACGATCCATAACACAATGTTGTTGGTGGAGCCAGGGGTGACCCAGTATGAGCACTTCTTGAAGCTTGGGCGATACGACGAATTTGGCTGGCCCGAAGATATAATTCAGAGTGATATTTAGTGTGATCCTACCGTCAACTGTGAGAGTGCAGATCAGTTTGACCATATGTACAACCCTGGTTTGAGGGTGTAATACTGCCCTTTGCTCGTTTGTTAATAAGTCGCTTCGCACAAAGTTGCCGGTTGCGGCTGAGTCTAAGAAGGCGAGGACATTTCTGCCATTTACTGTGACATCTATGTGTGGTGCTTCCGGCGAACCCTTGCGCTCTGGCGGGGTTGGCCCTTATCGTCGGCAGACATCGGCATTTCCCACCTGGGAGGATCCCTGTTGGTTGCTTGCAGGGGGAGTCGGTCGCGACCCATCAAATGCGCACCTTTTCCCATGCGGTCGCATGGAAATTAACGCACTGGGCAATTTTTGTGGAAGTTATACTTCAAATAACACCAGCATTTCGGAAAGTTCTGAACACGCGACACAGGTGGCTGCATTTTTTCTTTCCTTTCTTGTGGCTTTACAGGTTCCACAAGCTACCTTATCGGTTGGTCTAGGCATGATTGGGCTTGAAAATTCTGCTCTATTTCTCTGGCCCTATCAACTAATTCTTCCACTGTAAGTAGCTTGGGTATCATGAGAAGGTTCCTGGATTGTGGTAAAAGCATCACGTGATATGTCGCTTGCAGCGTTCTTAGTTTTCCTTTTGAAAAATTCCACGGAACATCTTAACTTTTCGCCATATGAACAGCTTGGCTTCTTCGCCAGGATTTTGCATTCTGCTGTAGAACTTGGTGGCGAGGTTTGCTAAAACCTCTTGTCTGATGAATTCGGTAGTTAGGCAGTTTCTTAGCTGACTTCAGTCCGTGATAAACTTGCCATATCGGTTCCACCTATCCAGTGCCTTACCTTTAAACTTACTCTGGAATTGGTTCACAAATTGCTTGTGGGATTACTTGTTCCTGGAGTTCTTTCTCGCACTCGGTCAGAAATATTAATGGATCTTCATGAGGATGGCCCACAAAGTTGGGAATTTGAAGTTCCCTTTCGTATGTAGAGTACAACATCGGATGACACATCCTGGGATCCATGGATGGTATTTGGCAGCCTGCCAATATACCTTACACCTGAAAACTATGCCAGTTTGAGTTACCTGTTCATTGGGCCAGCCAATGCAGCTAGGATGGAACATATCAGCACATAAAATGCAATGAACGGTGGGTTCCATGTCCTGGGACCGATACCCAACTGTAATGTGGCATTTGTCGGGTCCGGCATTCTTCACACCGGAATTCTAATCCATCGGTATGATGTACGATGTCTGCCCATCCCAGGCAGACATAATGGAAATTCTGCTGGCAGTGGGCACATTCAATACGGTGTATCTCTTCGCCAGGGAAGGTTGGCCTTGCACAACATTCGGCGCTAGTGGCGGCCATAGTAATTTTGGTGGGCTCAGTGATATCAGCATCAGTATCTGACATAGTCGTTGCTTGTTGAGTGCCACAGGGTATTTTCAACCTCCCCGAAGTCTGTTCTTACGGTTGTTTGGTTCCCCTGGCTTGTTAGCCAGCCTCAGGTTGAAGCTGGCCTGGTTCTGCATAATTAAACCTCACATTAAGCTGTATAGCCCAATTTCTGGCCACCAGAAGATCCCATATTTGACACGCGATGGACTTAGGCAGTTGTCTCATCACAATGCCAAATTATTTTTGTTGGTGCTAGGCTAGAAGCACCTGAGCGGTGGCTATCCCTAATTCTTGTGTGGGATAGGAGCTCAGCATGTGTACAGTTCTGGATGGGATGGCTGTCTGCAAGGGACAAAGATGGGCTCTGTGAGCACTACTTTCCGCCCTGGTGGGATCACTCTTTCGCGTATACCTGGGCGACTTCTTGGCAGTTGCAGCTGTGCTGGCTGTGGCGCAACTTGTAACCCATTAGGGCTGCCTTTGATATGGATGTGCTGGTCGGCCTGGTAGTGCTGGTACCGGTAGCTACTGAGGTTCCTGGTTCTCCCGGCGTCTGGTAGGTGATGAATCCTAGTGCTATGTTCTGGCCACCGAGGTAGGACTGTACGACTGGATGGTAACTCTCAGCGACTCTGGTTGGTGGTTCAAATGTAGCAGGTTCATAGGCTGGCGGAACTGGTACAGAGAACTTGCAGAGTTCGGCTGCCTGTTCTCATGGACTGAGATATACGAACCCAGCCAGAAGGCGGTAAAGGTCCCGTGGATAATTAGAAGCAGCCTTTAACCGTTTTGCCCTCTTATGAACACTGCCACTACAATTAAATGCCACGAGAAAAAGAGAATTCTATGATCGGACTTCGTAGAAGTGGAGCAGTTGACGTGGAACTGTGTAATATGAGTGCGTATAGCAGTGTCCAGCCAATTCCATAACCCGCCCTCACACTCCCATACCAAGGTTATGGAGTTGGGTGGGCGGCGTAGCACTGGGAACCTTGAGGTCCTGCTAGAGTTGGTCTCCCAGACATGGAGAAGTACCTCTCTTAGCATCGCTAGTGCACAATAAGAAGGGCAAACTCCAAGTTGACAAGCTGACCCTAAGAGGGGCGTGTACCTAGTATCATTGTCTACCGTTCACTATACTAGTTGCAGAGAATGGGTGACCTTACAGCTTTGGTATGGTGAGTGTTCCAGAGAAACTAACCCCAGGCCCAAGAAATACTACTCTCTGCACCGCTAGTGCGCGATGAGAAGAGCAAACCCTAGACTGGCAGTTCAATCCCTAAGGGACCAGAGGGAGCGGTATCCTTGTGTCGTGGCTCTACAGTTCACCACACGAGTGTAGAAAATGGGTGGCCTTCCAAGATTGTACTGTGGTTTGGTGTTATGTGTCTGAATGGATAGAATAAAGTCCCGATCACCTGCTGTCCCTTGTACGGGCCCGATATTTATGAGGAAATGTACTATGACTACAGGAGCGATATTCGTAAGTTGGTAAAACAGTGTTGATTTATTATGATGGAAATAAAGAGTGATGGTGAAGTACTACCTCCTATCCACGTGAATTTAAAAAATTCGACACCCTACAGGAACACAGGTGAAAGCTACCTGCTCCTAGACTAACATGGTAGACAGTAAAATGATTACACTATGACTCTTGTCGAGAAGGGACTAGTACGTGTGTCTGTGAATGCTTCGATGCAAGACTGGTGATGAGAAGAATCTTGTGTCCCAGAAGGTGCGGTGAAGTTTTGAGGAGTGGATGTGTATGTGTGTGTATGCGTGTGTGTGTGTGTATATATATATACGATGAAGACGAAAGTAGAAGCTGATGGTTCCCGCGGCACTAAGAGGTGCAATGAAGGAACAAGACAGAAGTCAATTCCTTGAAGACTAGCTAAGAGCCCTGGTGCCGCCCTTATACTCCTCGGTGGTATGCCCCTTACTTGCCTGGTATAGGGGGTTGACTTGGAGAGGGGGTAAGCAGCTGTGAAGTGTGTGCCATAGATCCTCAGTGTGTATGACATCAATGGCCGGTGCTGGATCCAGGCTCATACCTCTGAGAAGGTACGGGTACTGGCATTTGGCAGTGCTCTGCTGTACTTAGTTCTTCTAGCTGCATGGCTTCGATGGCTCGGCCGGTGCATAAAATATAATAGCGTGGAGACTTGGGTAGGTAGAACAATTTCTGAAGTCACATTGCTGATGGCAGCATCTCAAACTCCATTGAAGTTGCTGTCAGTTCGTTTGCACTGATGAGTAGAAGTCGTTTAAAATGTATGTAGAAAGACGTCATGCATTAAATTAGTACAATTTATAAGAAAAAAATTGTACACTCACCTTTTTTATGCAACAAAGATTTAACAGCCATCCTCATGATCATGCCGATCCTTTTGTAAGGATACATGAACAGAAGATTTATTGTATCCGCAACCGTAGCATTTACATTCTTTGCATTTCGGAAACATTTTCCGAAACAAGTATTCGGCATGATCTGCTACAGCAAAAGGTAAATATTATGCTCAACAATGGATGCAGTAAAGTTGCATTCCACCCTAATTGCACTAAAGTCGTTATGTCCACTGAAAAAGTTTTTTTATTGTAAGACTTGGCTTGGACTTCAGTCGCTTCATTGTTCGTATGCTTCCCTGTATTTTCATGAACTTTTAAATTACTCTTTCCACCATACAAAATATTTAAGTCACACACACCACAAATTTTGCAAAATTCTCGCCTTTTCATAAAAGCAGTGCCCAACGGAAGTCTGTACAGTAAGATTGTAGAGACACTTACTTGTAAGTTCTTTGCACCACATCCCACCATCTTTTGAAAACTAGAGTCACCGGACACCATAGCACAAACAACCGACATCACATATTATAAGTCTATGCATTCAAAAGCATCTAAATACTATAAGTAACATTAATATAGCCCAAAAATCACAGAAGAACTTTAGCACACATGCCACTTATCATCATGCCCGATACTGAAACATCTCGATGGAAAGGGGAACAAAGCAACCAAAAACAAATGAAGAGTACAGTGCAGCCACCACCATAATAAATTATTTCTTTAATACCGGTCTGTTAAAGTTGCATATTCATTTTATAGCACTCTAGTAAACAATACTCAAATACTGTATTACAGTAAATCATTCCTTGTTATATGATTTACCGGTACCCAAAGCAAACAAAAAAAAAGAGGGAAAAAAAATTAAATTCGTAAGAAATTTTACATAATTCGTAAAATCTTACAAGTCGGCAGCTATGCAAAGGAGGTCGCAGATACCTTTGTATGGTATCACTTTATTCTGTTAACTAAAATAAATTAATGTTTTGTTGAAATATCCTCTGGTTTTTCTGCAAGAGAACAACAAAAATTAAAATTTTTTAATTCCCAAAAAGCTCACAGTGCTGTGACTTCTCCTGAAGGGAGGAGACCACGCACTTACAAGGGGGATAAAGGCAGTTGGAGGAAAGCACTCAGATAATACCAAACTCTATTTTATTCTACTCTCACGCAATTACAACTATCACTAAGAAAGAGAGGCCAGATTAATGTTATACAACAAGTCGTGGCAGAACTACTCAGCGTTACTTAATTTATATAAGCAAGTTATTACTTAAATGCTCTTGCTCTTATGAAGCTTAACATGGGCCTTCACCTGTCCCAATACCTCACGCAGCTTAGGTCGCCCTAATGGGAAGTATAATTACCCAGATAGCGTAGTCTGCAACGAGGAGGCTCTCTTTACAGTGGATGCGGTGCGTGTCGATCTCGGACCACGGACTGTTGGTCCTCTCAGCAGCCGTCCCTCGGGCAGGGCCTCCGACATCTGGGGCAAGATGGCACCCTGAGCCGCCATTGTCCCATCCTTATATACCGACGGCCCCAACCTCGTAACCATTCCCCGGGATTGTTATTGCAACAGCTGGGTCAGCTTGCCGAGGTCGGGATGCACCTTACGCCAGCTCGTCTCCTGGCAACCCTTGCTGTGTGCAGCCGCAGCATGACACCCGTCTTTGGAAGACCCACGCATCCTCGTCTGGGAATACTGGGGTCCGCACATTGAGGTGGAATGTACATGTAAGGTTGGGCCGTCGCTGCAGTGTGGCGGCTTGTGGCAAGCAGGAAGGCTATGTACCTCTGGAGCTGAAGAGCAGAGCCCACCGGAGAGAACCTGTCTTGTTTGTGGAAGCCGGAAGGGTTATGTTTCAAAAGTGTCTTTCGCGCATCATACTTGTCAGTTCCCTAGGGCTCTGTCAGTCACATGAGGCTCGGGAAGGCGTTACATATAAGGCATTTGGTAAATCATGAGAATTATATTGGCTTGTAAATACCATAACTTGTACTTGTATAATTGTTACCTTTTTAAATGTATTTCTCACATGATGTAGACTTTAAAAAGAAAATTATTATCTTACTACTAAAAATATACTCTGTATTGTAGTACAAGTTTATTAAGGTTTTACCTAATTTACCTTGTTGCTTAAGTTTACTAGGAAATTTTACATATCCGTTGTGTTGTCTAAGTCACTAAGTGAATACTATAACATTAAATACAAGGGTAGTTTTATGCTTTATCTGTTTGTGTGCCGGCACTTAATTACTACTTACATTGGGCCGCTATTGGGTTGTGTTGACCGCGGAGAGGGGACAGGATGTGCTCGGCTCGTAATATCATTACTCCCCATATTAGAAATATTGAAACATTATTAGAAGCTGCGCTGAACACAATGAGGAAGGAAATGGAATTATGGTGCATCAATTGCAGTCAACAGATCACAATAGCACCATTACTAAGTGTGGGACGTGTTTGTACAGTTGGGAACGTTATGTGTTACTACTATAGTATGTTATAATTACTTACTAGGAAACATCAGTCTTACTTATCTATACAATACAATATTTTGACAAGTTGGATACAATAATTCACACAGTGAACGTTGAGTAGCATTATTTTATATCTTAGTAGGAGTGTTTTCATGTCAGTTAGTAGATAATTATTTATATAAAGGAGTTTTGAAAAAGAAACAAACAATTATGCAGTAAAGGGGGCCCATAAGAAAGTGTTAGAATTCATGGCGTCCTCGCCGCATGGCTCTGCTGTGCTGTCAAGTGCTCTCTAGAGCTAAAACATGGAACTCCCAGTTGTGCAAGCGTAAGCTGCTGCCCTCTGCAGTTAAAGTCTGGACTTTTTTTTATGTCTGCCCATGGCTGTCTCATCAGTGCTTTGAATACCTGATACTAGGCAGCGCAGTGTGTGCTGTCGCATTACTTTTTAAGATGTGCTAATATGTCATACGAACTACACCTAAGTGTATGCCATTCATCAACTTATTTGAGCAGCAGACTGATTGTTTGCCCTTATGAGACAAGGTTAACGCAGTGAGGCTTGCCTTGAAAAGAAATAGCTTATTCTATATAATTACTATGTAGCAATTTACTTTTGTGAAGTAACGTAAACTGACTTGGCCCTAAAAATGGCAGTATGCCAGATGGTAGCTTTCTTGTGAATTATCACGTGCGCATACTTATTTACTGAGCCTACTAGTAATTATATGTGACATATTTGCATGTGAATGTTGCCCTTATTATACTTTCTTATGCAATATTCTACTAACACGCAACTATTGTGACCATGTGTTAGTTATTTGAATTCATATCCGTTAGCCTATATTGAAATAACTAGTGATATCTATATTGCATTATTGTAATATAACTCTCACAATCTGTAAGCAGCCTGTGCCATGTGATTCAATAAGAGGGCAATTCTTATGAGTTTATAATAAATTAGTGCAAGAGCTATACTAAGAACCACAATTGACGACAGGCTTATATAATTATAATGCTCTTGCGATAAAATAGAAAAGACCTGTGTCTGCATTAACTAAGGCCTGCTGGCGACATAATAAATTGTGGGGAGCTGTGCATGCGCTATCTTCCAATCCTTATTTAAGATGTAATTTACAGAATAAAATGAGATACCTATATTTAATTTAAATTGTTGTGCCTTAAAGTAGTTGCGTTGAAGCTATTGTATACGCAATATCACGTGAGAAATGGCAAGTTTAGGGCTTCTTACATTGCAAACGTTCATGGCATGAATAAGTGTCAACTGATTTGACATGAGCTCGCAGCCGCATGGTAAGTGAATTTCAATGGTGCCAACCTTAGAGTTAGGAATTTCCTTACTTAGAGTTTTATTAACACATCTTCAAACTAGGTTGCCAGACGCATTGGTCTGCGATCTGTTTGGACAGAAAATATATACCCTTTACCTGTTCTGGGGCGTTGTAAATTTCTCTTCTCTCCTGAGTAGTCACGTCAATGGCGAATATATTTTCAGGAGTAGCTATATGGCAGGTTTCATTTTTTAACAAGTAAGGGACTTTGGTCGTTCGGAAAGACTGACATGTATTGTTATTATTCTGAAGGGGAATTTGGATTACTCTGGCATATTTTCGTTTTCATCTCCTGAAAATTTGGGTACTGACATAGGGTGATGAACTATTATGTTGAGGGGAGACTGGATTCACCATGTTGGTGTGTTGTTGAGGGGTTGCAAGTGGTGTAGCTAGTGGGGAATTTTAGTAAATAGGTTCTGTTGTATCAATTTGTATGGGTGTCAGGTAATCCGATGTGTGATGATGATGTACGTTTTCGTATATGGGAGGTGTTATAGTTGGCAGAAGGCCACTATTAGTTATTTTACTGATTAAACTACGTGTGAGTCATGTGGAGCTGGTGTTAAACTGTTCTATGAGTTTGGGGTTTCTGTGTAATAAATTCTCTGCTGACGCTATGAGTTGTTTAATTTTTTCTACACTACTCATATTATGGCTTTGTAATTTCTTCTGAGTGTACGAAAGGTCAATAGCGGCGTGCTTTATAATATTTCTGGGTGTTTTGGCAAACGATGGTGAGGGCTTGTAAGTCATGTATTATCCACGTTCTCAAAACAATATGACGTGTGACCTTATATAGTAACATGCGAACACAAAGATTAATAAATTTTGTTTTCGATTTCCACACACCTTTTGTGGAAATTTATGTGGAGCCAGAGAAAAACAGCCCAAAATACAGTGCTGTGGTTTAACATGCATTAACTTAAAAGTGTAAGCGCACACACACGTTTTACTCTACAAAACAATGGGCAACTGTACGGCCAAGGATTTGGCGATGCAGCAGTTTTGCTCGCGAACTCTCGGACGGCCGCAATTTGCTGAGTAGCGATACACTCTAAGCTTTGAATGCGCGTTTTCACTGCCATTACCGTTTACTACGTAGGTTATGTTGACCGTAATTTATGAGACAATTCAGACACTGTAGGGAGGTGAGAGATGTTAAGCGTCTTTACTAAATTCTGGTTCATAAACTTTACAAATTTACGTTAATATTTACTCTAAATGTTATTGTGAGCTTAAGGGAAGGATGGAAGCGAAAGGCGCCTCCATCATTTGCTGTCACCTCTCCTAAAGGGAGGAGACTATGCACTTACAAGGGGGATGAAGGTCGTCAGAGGAAAGCACCCAGATAATACAAAAATCTTATTTTATTCTACTCTCAAGCAATTGCAACTACCGCTAAGCAAGAGCGGTCAGATTAATATTATACAACAAGTTGTGGCAGTACTACTGAGTGTTACTTAATTTATATAAGCAAGTAATTACTTAAATGATCTTGCTCTTGAAGCTTAACATGGGCCTTCACCTGTCCCCGTACCTCACGCGGCCTAGGTCGCTCTAATGGGAATTATAATTACCCAGATAGTGTAGTCTGCAACGAGAAGGCTCTCTCTACGGCGGATGCGGTGGGCGACAGTCCCGGACCACGGACTGGTGGTCCTCTCTGCAGCCGCCCCTCAGGCAGGGCCTCCGGCATCTGGGACATAATGGCGCCCTGAGCCACCATTGTCCCCTCCTTATATACAGACAGCCCAATCTCGTAACCACTCCCCCAGGATTGTTATTGCAACAGTTGGATTGGCTTGTCGATGTCGCGCTGCACATCTCACCAGCTTGCCTCCTGGCAACCCTTGCTGTGGGCAGCCGCAGCAACAGTCTCCAACATTAAATTTTTGTAACAGCTTAGTATTCATGTGATATAATTTGATTTGGAAGACATCTGCTTATTAACATTAACTACTGTTTCATTGAAATGATCTCTGGTTTTTCCATAAGAGCCCACCAAAAATGGAATTTTCACTTGGCAACGCCACGTGTATCTTCACACCAGATCAATGGACGTCATTCGATGTGATTAATATAATTTTAAAAAATATAATGTTTGAGACATCAGTCGTTAAACACAGCCAGAAGGAACTGTTTCTTTACTATGTCCAATAACTAGTACATACTTCGAAACCACATCCTCTGGTTTTCCTGTAAAATTCAATTGCGCTTGCCGCAAGTAATGCTGCGCTTAGGTACAGGGTTTGCTCATTATTTGGTGACAAAGAAGTGTCATATACGTACTTACCTGATAGCACTTTATTCAGAACAGTTCTTTCTGTTGAAATAATTTAACATTTAATAATGAATCCTCTGATTTTTCAACAAGAGCAACTGAAAATTGACTTTTTACTTGGTAAAACTTACGCTTCACTCAATGTTGGTAACTTTTTTGAGAACAAAAGGAGGTCCAATATACTATTCTATGGTATCTCTTTTTTCAGAACATAATACACCTATTGAATTAAATTAATATTTTAACAACTAATCTTCTGATTTTTTTTAGCAAAATGCCACTTAAAAAGAACTACATGCTAGGTAAAATTTACGTGCCACTCAATGTTTGTTAACAGTTTTGGCAATAAAGGGAGGTCCAATATGTCCTTCTACCTTCTAGGGTATTACTTATTTCGGAATATATTTCCCTATTAAAATTAATTTGTATTTGAATAACCTTATAATTTTTGTGTCAGAGATGAATATGGACTTCATGCAAATAATTGCAAATTTTAATGAGTATGGGTTGGGGTGGCTCTAAATCGGTCCACAATTTTCTAAAACCTCTATTAAGACAATCCCTCACTAACAACCCTATTCCCTGAAAACATGATGGGTCATGTCAGTGGTATTCTACTTCTAGATTAAATACAGTTTTCTTAGGAAAAGAAGATGCAACACAAATACATCACACAACATTCCTCTACTAGAGAAGTTTTAAGCCAAATAAAGTCAGTGTATGGTTAAAAGCTGTTTACTCTAAAAACCATCTAGCATTTTAAATTACATTACCTGCATATCTTAACATTACCACATTTTCTCACAACTGCCATACATTTTGGGAAATGCATTTTGAGAAACACAAGTCTCACCTGTCTTAGTAAGTCCACCTACAGCAAATATGTTGCCCATGACACAACTGCAGCTACGTGGACGCTTCCTGAAGCTCTGCAGCAAGGGTCGTCTCTCCGGCATCAGGTGGTAGTCACGTGCCTCATCAAGCAAGTCTCTACAATTATTGGGTTAGTTATACAATAATGACTATACAAAACAAAGTATCAAACATACCACACTTCACCATCATATTTACACCAACAATACAACCTGTTGGACATCCCAAGGAATCTTTAACTTTAGTAACAGGTTCAGATTTTATGGCAAAACTAACAAGGTTATTTAATTAGTACATGTGGTGTGAGAATTATAACTTTAAACTGAAAGCATACACAATTCAAATTATGTACATTAAACTTCAAATTTTGTAATGAGGCATGGGTATATCGTTAAAATTTAGTGTTTATTTTGTATTTTTGGTCACTAAACAATAGTGCAGAATCACACAACTTGTGGCAACATTGCTAGAAGAATTTACTTATTCTCTACATGGGTAACATAACTTTAATGTTGTTAAAAATGTTTCATCTAAAAGAGTGTATAATGTAATACAATGAGCAATATATGTACCTGTGTGGTGCAGGCACTGTAGAGACTTTTTATTTACTATTATTGATGTTTTTATACTGTGTGAGCACTACAATAATGTTTCTAAAATTAGAACAATAGTTCTCTAGCCGAGCTTAGCCTACTACTGCAAATACTATACCTTCAATTAGGCCTAGGAGGCGTTAGAAGTTTGATACAGCATTTGACCGCTTGGGGGCATGTTTACAATGGACTAGAGAAGAATGAAACCCCACGGTGAGTCGGATAGAGGTGGCCTTCGCCCAGGGAGAGCAATCCTTCTCACAATTAGGGTTGCCAATATACGCAGGATGCCTGCGATCCCAAATGGGTGAAATGGGGAGAGCTTTAAACTAATGTGAGGATGGGGTATGTGGTCTGGCAGACAAGGCTCTAGTTGGTCGAGTGGGTTGACGGGCTGGAACGAAATCTACAGAGGGGCATGTCACACGGGCACGGGAGTTGGGTTGTGAAGGGAGTCAAACCCGGATCACCTTTCCCATTGTCAGTTTAATATGACAATATTTTGGGAGTACGGTGTCCGTGGGGGGGGGGGGGGGAGAGAGACACACACGCGCACGCACACACACACACACACACTTGACTCAGCTTTAAGGTGCGGACACACACACACACTTGACTCAGCTTTAAGGTGCGGATAAAGAAAGGAGGGTTGGCGGAAAGAAGTAGAGGAGCCCTTTGTCGGACTCTAAGAAGAGCCTTCTACAAGCTGGGTGTAGGAGAGTCCTCTGCGGACCAGAGCGAGAGCAACAGAGCCCTTTCGGACTGGAGGAAGGTAAGTTCTTACAGACTGAGGAGGATGAGTCCTTGCAGACTGAGAAGAGTCCTCAGCAGACTGGGGTTGGGCTCGTGTCCTATTCTGTCACCAAGCCCGGCACCATTCACAGGTGCTGGCTGCAGGGGCTGTATTTATACATTTTCTCCGGTCAGCAGTTCTTCAGGGAGCGAGGGGTAACGTAGCGTTCCACCACAGGGGCAAATTTATTGGGGGTGCAAACATGCTGTGAGTTTCTTATCGCCCCGCGTGGACGTGACGACAAATTAAAACCTCTGTCTCTGAGGTGGGCCGGCTGTGATGTCACAAGATCACAGGGGTGCTGCCATCTCTCGTGATTGCAGGAACTTCTTCCAGGGGCCAGACACAAGTAATAGAATTCTCAATAGTAACAATTCCAATCGCTGGGGTGCCTTTTGCATGTATAACTCTGGACGGGTAATGGAGTTTGTAGTTACACACATAATATATAGTGGTGTGATCGGCCACCCAGACTTGTGGGCTTCTTAGAGCTATACATTTATTTCGGATTGCCGCTTACATATTCCACTCCAGAGCTTACGTGGCCCGTAGAGGGGGCGGAGTCATCCGTAGAGCACGCAGTTGTGCTGCGCAGCATTCTGGCATGTGTCAAACTTTAGGTCAAAATTTTCCAAAAAATATAAAACATATTTTTATTACAAATCCTTTATGATGATGATGAACATACCACTGTAAAACAGTGAAAATTAAAATTAAATAGTTGCGCATGCACACACATGCACAGTTTGCAACTTATGTCATTCAGAAATGAAAGACAGCCTCCTTCTCTCCTCACAAAGCTTGTCGATGACCTTTGATGTTTTGAAGAGCCTCAGCTTCGAAGAGGCAGAAGTTCGAGTGAAGTGATATGCCCACCATTGCAGTGCTTCAGCATGGCTTGTTTCAAGTAAGGGGATGATGAATGCATTTGTGGGCCATTTCAAATTAGGAAAAACTCCATCATGAGAGAATCGTGCTTCACGGTTTGATGGTATAGGTGACTGCCAATAACAAAACCCAATATTCTCACATACAGCCTCACTTGTTGCTTTTAAGCAGTTTTCTAAGATGAAAAGTACATCTGGGATTTCAGAGTCTGAATGAGTTGATGCATTTTTCAGTAGTTCACATTGATGCATTCTTTCCTTAACTAATGTGTATTGCAAAATCACAGTATCAGGGTTTACACAGTAACTGCGATTTGTGAACACAAGATCCGTGAGCTTCCTCAAGGACTTAAGAACACTTACGTTATTTTCGCTGACGGACTTCATTAATGACTCATATGGAAAACATAACCTCATCTCATTCACCACAGAGGGGTTCACATATTCTCTTTTTAAGTCTTTCAAGCCCTAAGACAAGAAAGTGATGTACATTCTGTTTTGGGATGCTAAATCTATCCTGTAGTTCATGTTCAGCATCAGAAATGTAAGAACACTGCTTGGGACTTTTTGCCTTACTCCTGAAATCCAGACATTCTTCAGTAGTCACCAACAGACAGGCACAAAACAAATCATTATATAGACATTTAATTTCTGATGTAAGCTGAGAGAAATGATGTGAGAACTCTCCCCTTTCTACCTTTTACTTCATGTCTTCAAGCTTGCCACATAAAACATTGAACTCATCATACAATGTCCATATGCACACATTGACAGACTGACTAAAACAACTGAACACAGTAATCAAATATGTCAATAGTCCCCAAAAGCCGAAAACAAAAACATGGAGGAACAAAACTTTCTCAGCAAGGATGAAAACTCCTTAGCTTTAGCATAGTGGGCAATGTCCCATGTTAAGTCACCGTTAAGTTCACTTACACATGTGTCTACAAGTTTTAGATAAACTTTTAGGTCAAAATATTGCCCATCAAAAGTCAATCCATTTAGCTGCAGGATGTTACGTCCTGCCTATCTCTCCCTAATACTTTCATTACTACTCCTATCTCTATCCTCTCTTCTTGTTTCTCTCTTACTCTCAGACTAGGCAAGTATGCACATGGGAATACCGAACACTAGGGCTACTGAATGAAAGACGGAATTCTACAATACTCACTTATTTCACTCTAGATAATATAACAATGCTTGAACAATAATACAAATGACTATCTCCACACAACATGGTCTTACATTTCTCTTAATGACATACCCTACACAAGTTACACGAGGGTGAGTTACTGCACTGATCAAGAACTGGTAAACACGAATATTAAGTTAGTAAGTTAATTATGCAGTTACATGAATATAGCTTCGCAATGTGCCCTAGACTTGCCACGTGATTATTACTCTTTAAGTACGGTGTCTCGATAAAGAGCATGCCACCCTACCGCCTAGCCGGACTTATGCTCACCAGTAAGACATATCTTGTAGATGGCCCAGAGCTCCCCAGACCTCAGCATTCTTCTGTGTCTGACACTAATGTTGTCGCCTCACACGTCGTCTGCCAGTGGGGGGGGGGGGGGATGGAGTGCGGCTCTGCCTTAAATACTTTTTCCTTGCTCAGGCTTGTTGATAAACTGGGGGTTCACTTTAAGAATCCATAGTGTATGCAAGGTTAACTCATGATAATTCTAATTTCTGGTGTTTCGGCCCCCTGGAGCACCCTACAAGGGTCAGATTAATCTTACATTTCACAAGAGATTCTTTTATCTTAATAGCCAACGCCTCTCCTTCATAGGATGTTCCACATGGTGATATATCAAGCAGAATGCATTTCTGAACACTCTCAACCAAAATAAATACACAAACAGTTTGATACATCCTGTGCTGTTTAATGATCTTATAACCAACCACTGATACAAGTGGCAAGTGTTTAAAAATGGGATTTGTGGTTTTTAAGAAGTTTGAAATTTTCTGTTGCAGTGTTTCAAACACAGAAACTCTGAATGTTTTTAAAAAACTTTTGTGAATGGTTTATGTCTCCCACAGCAGCTCCATTTGAATGGTTCAAATAAATTTGCCTTTCATAGAACTTCTCATCCTTACCCTCCTTCACTGCAGTATAGGCAATCCAATTAACAATAAGGACTATTGCTTCCTGTTCTTTATTTTCTGCTTGTTCCTCTTGTGATTTCAGTTAATTGAAATCCACACACCACTTGCGTGTTTCTTCAAATATGATCAATGACATGAGTCTTCAAATTCCCAAAGTCCATCCTCTGTTTTGACACTTTAGGCTCACCTGCTTCTACTTCATCATCTGATGTGGATGGTAAAGAAAATATTCAATACTTCACGGATTTTCTTATTCCAACAGAGTCGAGAAAACTGTTGATAGCTATTTGTGCAAGGAGTGCAATAAATACTCGAATTTCGAATCTCAAAGCAGGGTTCTCTGTTTGACCTAATCTTCACTTTCTTTTGTGCTTATCTCATTTTTCATGGTATTCATGTTCCTGCAGGTCAATAACTTTTTTATTTAACTGACAAATCATTGAAGAAATATTTGTCAGTTGTTCATGTTGGCCTCTTGTTTTCGGTAGAATGCTGGTCAGGTGATAAGTACTTAGGTGATCAGTGATAAGCACCGCTGCAGATAGCTTGCTAGCGACACTGAGCAAAATCAAATTTATATAAGTAAAAAAAATTAACACAGAAGAGAATTTACATGGTTACATAGACATTTACTTGCTGTAATAGACAACACGCCTAATGTGATGCCACTAATATAGCCATTAAAATGTTCAACTATTCTGTGACAATACAAGTTTTGAAATCAACGTAGATTAAGTTAAGAGACGCCCACAGCTCATCACAAACAAATTTAGAAGAACGTTCCTGAGAAATATTTACTTAAAAGGTGAATACACACACATGAACTCACATTATTCAATTCTGAATCAACACATTTAAACAATAAATGTATGTGTCCCAAAATGAGTCTTACCGGCACTCATGGGATGTCTTTATCAGCTCCTCGACAGCAACTCTGTCTGTCAAATACTGTGGTGTGAGCAATGGCAAGCGCACCTTCGCCAGCAGCTGTGGCAAGTGTTGTTTCCTATTACTACCATCCTTATTAACCCAATGCATCACCGCTTCAAACACCTGCACACATTGTTTCCAATGAATTGATAAAGCACAAGCAGTCAGAGAAACATCAATGTAAACAAGCAACATTACTGATAACACTCTCAACTGTCTTGATTTTCACCACATTGGATGACACACTCGTGTGACGCATAGTCAAGTCATGGAAAGTAGGTGTGGCTGACAACTTTGGAATAACAAAACCATTTTACACAGGCAGTTGTACAACTCATCTCTAACTAAAGTCTTAAATATCAGAGGCGTAAACTCAGAACAAATGAAAAACCACTTTTCCTAACAAAAATTTAAGATAAAATATTAATGTATGATCACAACACTGAATAATAACACATGCACGCACACACACACATGCACACATGGTGCCCACACACACAATGTACAAAATAAATTTTAAAAGAGAAATTGTATGTTCATATAAAACCACAAACTACATTACTCAGCCTTACTTATGATGCCCTTAGCATCTATTTTGGGGAATTCTTGGACTTCTTACATGGTGAAACAACAGGATGTAATCCAGTGGAAATACAGTTTAACCTGGGACAAATTGCAATACAAACAATTCTTTCATAAAATTGACTGTTAGTGTTTACTGGTCACGCCTGCAAAAATCCCCTTCGATCCAAGTAGAGGAAGTTTATTTTTTTTAACTTTTCCAAAAGGGCTGATTTAAATGGCCCTATTTACCTAAAACACCCTTTCATTTTATATTGGTTGCCCATAATTAAAATCTGATCATAGTTTTGAGTTCCTATGGTAAAAATACATTACGAATGATCGGGTTTGGTAACAATGAATATTAATGGTACCTAAAAATTTAAAAAAAAATTAAAAATTAAAATAGAATTTGGGGGATGAAAATAAATAAATAAATAAATATAAATAGATATATATAAATAAATAAATAAATATATATATATATATATATTTTTACTTTTTTTGCTTGAATGTTTAATGGATAAGATGTTTTACAGCCCTATCACTTGTATGACTAACAACAGTTAGTCATGAATTTACATATATATTTTTGTTTCAGGATAAGAAGATGGTGTGATGTTTCATAGATTTGGTGAACTTGAGACTAATTTCGGAGGCAGTAAAAATATGTGTCATATGTAAACAGTCTACAACATCCACAGACAGTGTAGTGTTGGAAGCTAAGGGGGCTGAGACTGTAAAGAAATGTGGTCTTATTAGGGGGTTGAGTTATGGTGGAAGTAGGAAGTGAAGTTCATATTGACTGTAAAAGAGGTTCACTGATAAAATAACTCTCAACAAACCTCAGACATCACCAAGTGAACCCCGCACGAAGAGAAAGTGTCGTGCTAGTGATAAATTTGACCCAAAGACTGATTGTTTGTTTTGCTCAAAAAAAGGTGGACTTCGAAAAAAAAAAAAAAAAAAAACACAGTGCGAAATTAGTGCAAATTAGTGAATTTGCAAATTCAATAAAGAAATGTTGCCAAAGTAGGGGTGATGAGTGGTCAATTGGTGCCCTGGGAAGAATAGAATACTTACTCAGTGATTTACTTGCTGCTGACTGTATGTATCACAAAACATGCAGTAGGCATTTTCGAACCGGCCGTCGAATTCCACAGGAGTATTGCTGTGTAACTGCAGAATCAAAGAAATGTGGGCGGCCCCAGAACGAAAAGCAAAAATTTGCTTTTCTTAAAACTTATACTTATTTTGAAAATAATGATGAGGAGCAAATAACCATAGCGGATCTTCTATCTGTCATTGAGGATGAACTGAAGGATAGTGAGGAATCAGTATACGAAAGGACATACATGAAAAAGAAACTATATGAAAAGTACAGCACTGACATAAAAATACTTAACCAAGAAGGAAAACAGTTGTTGGGACACTTACTATACAAGCTGTAAATATTTTGCGCGAGTACTCTGAGAAACCAAAGGACAGAGATATAGATTTCCAGAAAATAATGCTTATTGACGCAGCAAGTAAAATAATCAAAAATGACATCAAATCTGTAAACTATGAAATAGATCATTATCCCTACTCACCAGAGGTTGATATTGGGAAAAGCCTAGCTTACCTTCCAAATAATGTAAAACTGCTCCTCAAAACACTGTCTGTAGGAGCAGACTGTGACTTGAAAATTGCATCCATGGGGCAGTGTATCATGCAATCTGTTTGCCCTCATAAAATTGTGGCACCTCTACAAGTAGGACTAGGTGTACAACTACATCATCATTACCTATCTAAATTCTTAATTAAAACATTGCATAAACTAAGGTACACAGCAAGCTATGAGGAAATTTTATAATTTGAAAGAAATGCTGCAGTAATATTTTCTAAAAATTTGCCTCAAACTGAAGAAGACACATCTGTGATGTTCATTGCATATAACGTTGATCACAATTTGTGTACATTGAATGGTAGGAACATAATACATGCAATGGAGATGATAGCTGCTGTAACTCCAGGGAAGTATGGCTCGTTCAAACTTCCTAGGAGGAAGGTCACAGATGCTGAGATTTTAGAGGGTGGCTGTCCAAAACTACATTATTAACACAAACACAAATCAGAGCAAAGTCCTTTGATATTTGGTGAGTTTCCACATATTGCCAATACAGTCACCCCTGTAGCTATATTGTGGCAGATTTCCCTTATGCTGAAATCTGATCATCCAAACTGGTCTGGTATGATGCATATCCTTCATGAGCGAGATGATGATCATTGTATAAATATATCTAAGTGTGCAGTGAAGTATTTACCGATCATTGACCTGCAGCCATCCAATATGACATGCATATTGTCAACACTGACATTTCTGTCAAATCTCGGCGAAGAGCATCATTCCAGTGATAATGTTTGATCCACCGCTGTTTTGGAAAGCTTCAAAAATTATTCAGCAGTACCCAGAGTTGAAACAAATTTGCTTGCTTCTTGATGCATTTCATACTGTGAGGGACCTGCTAGGCGCTATTGGAAGTATTATGAGTGGATCGGGTATATAAGAAATTCTGGAGAAAATCTATGCTGAAAAAGCAGTCAGCCATATCCTGTCTGGAAAAGCATATTCTTGTGCAGTGCGTGCACATCTGATGATAGATGCTTCTCTGAATGTCTTGTTGTTGGAGAAGTTATTACAAAATTCAGATGAGACTACTCAATGTCACTGGAAAGAGGTTGCTGGGATATATGACAGAGTAATGATCCAGGATAGTAATTTCAGTAAATTTTCATATGAGAGTCTTAACTACATATACAGCCTTCTACAATCTGAGAAGTCGGAGCGGAAGCTGATAAGAACAAGCAAGCTCTGGATTCACTACCAAAGTGTAATAGCGACTGTCAGGAAACTAATCATAGCCAACCGTACTGGATCTTTCCCATTGCACATTGAAGGAATATAAGAGCCTCTCCCTGTGTTTGCCTCTTCTGGGCATTTCAACTACACTACAGTGGTTTATCTGCATTTATAAAATATGATAAAGCTCGAGAAAACACATCCTGATATTTTTGTTAAGTTTATGAAAGGGGGCCATGTTGTGAAGCGTAAAGAAAAGAAATGGTCTGGAATAGCAGCAGATCTTTTGATAGAGCAGTCACTGATGCAATCTCTCAAATGTACTGGAGATTTAACAAGAGGAAATGGAATGTCACTGGTTCAAAGAGCAATATGGCTGTTGTCGATGCCAGTATGTGCAGAATACAATGCTGCAATGCAAGACTTCACTGTGGTGCACTACGATTCAAGTGAGCAATGCACGGACATGTTTAAGTCAAGAAGACTAAGAGATTCTGCAAGTACTTGACTCTTTGAAATTAGGAAATCCTTTTGAAGCTGATCCAACACTTAGAAATATTGCTAATGGTGTTACAGCAGAGGACGAAATTAACGTTGATCAATTCATTGATGTTGGAGAGCAGTTCTTGGATGAAATGAAAGACAAAAACATTGATTTCTCTATTAAAAGAAGCAATAAAGTCAAAACACCCGGAACACTACCTCTTCTGAAGATGCCTCTTCCGAACACCACGATTGATACAGCATTGTTGTTTCAAAGGGCGTTTGTAATGGCATCGTCTACGAAAATGGATCTGAAGGATATATTACTTCATGAACTTTCTGCATACCCGACATCACTGTTTGAAAGTCCTTCATTACTTCGGCACGCAGAAGAATCGCAATTATTGAAAATTTTCCCAAAAATAGTCCACAACAATGAAAATAGAGCACCTGAGAAACACGAAACAAATCATCAATACATTTTGGACGGGGGTTCCATAATTCATAGATTGCAATGGCAAAATGGCTTGACGTATGAAGAAATAGCTAAAAAATATTCTTCATTTGTTGCTTCTCATTACGGCAGTGCAGTAGTGGTATTTGATGGGTACAACTGTGGTCCAAGTGTAAAAGATAATACGCCAGGCAATCCAAAACAGTTGGTCCAACTGTGAATTTTTCAGCACAGATGAAGTTTCATGTACACAAAAGCACATTTTTATCCAACAAGATGAATATACAATGGATTATCAATCTTGTAGGTATGCATCTTACTCAACAAGGATACCAAGTTGTACACAGTAATGATGATGCCGATCTTGACATTGTTATGACATGCATAAATTCTGCTGAAATGGAAACAACCACTTTGATAGGTGAGGACACAGACCTAATAATACTACTGTTGTACTGGATGCCGACTTCTACCTTCAACATTTATGTTAGAAGTGATATAAAGTACGAAAGTCAGTCAAAGACAGCCATAAGAAAAAATTTTAATGACATCTGCTAAAATACTGTTATTCGTACATGCCTTCACAGGATGTGATAACAAACCGTGAATATTCAGCATTGGCAAACAGAAAGCAGTAACAAATATTAACAAAAATGAAGAATTGAAAGAGAAAGCTCTACTCTTCTGTACATCAGGTCTTTCACAAAGTGATGTTGAACAAATTGGCTGCAGTGTTATGGTTTACTTATTTGGAGGATCTTCTGGTGATAGTCTGAATTATTGCAGCTGCTGGCTTTTTTTGGAAAAGGTTATGGTATCAAAGAACTTTGTGAAACCGGAGAGACTTCCTCCAACACAATCAGCAGCGAAGTATCACTGTTTCAGAGTTTACTACCAGATGTGTGTTTGGAGAAAGTGTTGCTTCGATATGGACCCTACCGAGAGGAGATGGTATCTCCGGAACAATAAGTATATTTGAAAACTCATGGACTTACCTCAGCAGCGCCACTAAAATTACTTGACGTAATGTACTGTAGGTGTACTACGGGATGTTCAACGATGAGGTGCGGATGCCGTAACCGTGGATTACCATGTGCATCTGCTTGTGGTGACTGTCAGATTTTCAATTGTGACAATAGCACGTCTCCTTATGAGGACAATTCAGAAGAGGACGAATTTGAATAGAAATTGTGTTCCATTTTTTTTTTCTTGTTTTAACAGTGTAGGTATATTTTGCATTTGTACCTTATTATATCATATTATTTGGTAAATCTAAAAGGGTTATCAATTTCATTTTAAATTATTATATGTGTATTTAAAAGCAATTTGATTCAAAAGGGTAGTTGTATTTTTGAAACACAAAAATAAACAAAAATCTCCTTTAATCAGAGTATAGAGAATATGTATTTTTTAAAAGGTAAACCTGTATTAGCTCTGCCCAGTTTCGGTATAACATAAACTAGTTTCACAAGTTTGCTTAAAAAATTACTCGAGAATATTCCCTGTAAAATGTGGCTCAATAGCCTAAACTAGGCCATGGGTAATTCTCAGTAAAATCAGAAAACTTCCACTCTAAAGGTCAAATTACTTACTTTTTTTTAATTTTCGGGTCCCATTAATGTTTATGTATTTTGACTAGAGAAACTCAAAACCATAAACAGATTTTGAATACGGATAATCAATTTCAAATGCGAGGGTATTTTAGGTAAATTACCTATTTTAATCACTCAAATTGAAAAAAGTGGCCAAAAAATGCACTTCATCTACTTGGATCAAAGGGCATTTTTACAGGCATGATCAGTACACGTGTACAGTCATAATTCCAAAGGAAACATTTGTATTGCAATTTGTCACACAATGAGGTAATTTTTATCTTATTTTCACTGGACTAGATGGTAGTACATTGGTAAATTGTTAATTTCATCTTCTTGCTCGAAGTGAAGAATTTATTAAAATAAATGATTCTTTTAGAGAATTTTACTCAACATTATGTCTGTTTTACTTGGGAGGAAAACAAAAATAATTTCCCCTAGAGTAGTCAAAGTTACTTAGGATCTGTGATCTTTACCCTCTTAGCAACAAATGGCAAGTCTCTTTATTAGTTGTGTGATCATAGAGTTGGACTTCTTGTAAATGATCAAAATGCTTATAGGCTGTTCATGATAAAGTGAGCACTTTTTAAGGCCATTAACAGGCATTAACCGCTAATAAATATATCTTATTGTTGCCTCAGGTATTACATTTTGATGGCGGTGAAATGTATAAACTGTGTTTATTGGTCATATTACAATGTTTATATTAAAAAGCAGCAGGAAGATGTAAATTGGATGAAAGGAAAAATTTATAATAAAGTGCTCACTTTACCATGAACAGCCTATACCAAGTGAACCTGTAGGATACTTCACAATTCATTTACTCTTGAAAAAGGTCTGGTGATTATGGTGACAGAGCATTGTAACAATGGTCACCAGGTGGTGCTGTAACATGCATAATGATCCTCCAACTGGAGGCACATAAAACATATGTAAAAATTACCACACATGCTATAATCACTGACTATCAAAGAAA
Source organism: Dryococelus australis (assembly GCA_029891345.1). NCBI lineage: Eukaryota > Metazoa > Arthropoda > Insecta > Phasmatodea > Phasmatidae > Dryococelus > Dryococelus australis. Next base: position 146,804,934 of record CM056993.1, read on the forward strand.
TTATTTTGTCTCAGCAGTAGTATATATTGAAGAAATTGATTATTTGGTGCTAATTTTTTAAAGTTTCCACATAAACTGTTTTTGGGTGGCATGCTTACTAAAAACATATAACAATATGCAATAACACTCAGGCATTCTTTACTCACTATTTGACAAAGAACTTCAAAGTTAGTTTTGCTAACTCAGTGAATTTGACAAGCCATAAATAAGGATGCATGCAGTCTCATTCAACAGACCTCACACCTGTTTCCAAAATACCATGAATATGCAGTCCACAAGTTTTTAGAGTCCACGAGCGTATATTGTAACAATTTTGATGTGTTCCTGGTGACAACTCCACCACTTGGATCATAAATTTATTATTTCAGAATAAATATAGGAAAACATAATTCATGGAATGTTTAAACAAAAACCCAGCAGTCCTTTTACCTTGGAAAACAATGTTTAAGCATTAAGGAATAATATATTTCTGATCTTTTTTGTTCCAGAATGTTGTGGTGCGGCTTTCCGGTGAACCCAACAACTACATGCTACTGTCTCAACTTCACCTGCCACACTCCTCATAGATCCTTCTAAGATCAGTAAAAATAAAATTGAAATGCCACGGCTACTCCTTACTCCCAAGACTCGGGATCGATGGGTTCTTGACACAAGCAAACACAAGGCAACTAGCACAGTGTGCATTGTGGCGACTGATTTAGATGTTTGGCACTCAACTTTGACAAACAATACACAAGAGAAACAATTAATTTTGCCACTTAAAAGTTTCATGAAAGAACGACAACACAATTCTTGAACTTCAGGTTTCTTTTTTTATGCGGCTTTAGATTCACAAAATTTACTTCCACATTTTAGAATTCACAAATTTAGCTTATTAGGCCAACTGTGCCTTATTGTTAAAAAAAACTTGTTCAATTTAGTTGCAGCACCTTTGACTGCCGCCATTGTACAAAGTTATTACTCACACCACCTTGTTGAAGGAAAATGAATATTCAGAGTAAAAGAAGCACAAATGAAAATCTGTTGAACTGTTTGCTACATATTTAGTTCAACTTCTCCAAAAATCTTTATTGGCACATTTCTCTGGATACATTGTCCTTCCTTCGTTTGTCCATGATACATCTCACAACCTTATCTGCCTCACCTGCCAGTGGCTCACTCTTAACGGACGTGTGGTGAACTATCACATATAAAATGTTAATTACTCAAAACTAGAACATAATTTAGCTTAAAGCCTATACTGCTGGTGTTTAATTATTAAGACAAAACTAGCAAAATATTTCAAATTACGAATTATATTTAGTTATCATAACGAACTTTGAAATTCCGACAGTGAAATTCATTCCACTCTCCAATCACGGGTAAGGCAACTCTTATTGGCCGCTACATGAACTTCGCTTTCGGCATCATAATGCCTTCACTCCCGTGCTGTTGTTTCACGCAAAACCCAACGGACTTGAAAAATGTTCTGGAATGCTCCGTGACACACATTTGGTCGAGCTATTTTTAGACTGTCTGGCCACCTGGCCTCCTAACGGCTCGCTCGCCAACAATAAAACTTGCGTGCTGGCTACATGCCAACAAAATTAAATATATATTAAACTTAAATTGCACTGCTTTGTGCCAAAAACCAAAACAAACAAAACAAATAAATACTACCCAATTACATTTAAGTGTGTGTCACCCATACTATACAGGCGGTAAAAGGACCCTAACTGAATTCATGTTGTTAGTTTCATCAACCATGGTAAAGCAATTTAAATGGAAAAATTACATATTAAGTTCCTTCCAATCCACTCACAGCCACAAGTATAAGAGCAAACAAAAAACAAAAAAATTTGGTTGGACCAGCCCCTGGGCCATGTCACAATGTGAAGATATCAACTAGCTCCATGGAAAAACCAAAAACTTCATTAAAACTGACACACTCACCTCCACTAGCTATATAAATAGGAGTTGCACTCTCTACTCCATTCCTCCCTCTAATACCAGGGTCTCCACTTTACCTACACCTTTGGGGAGAAGTGGAGGGGGAAGGGGATGAGATATAGCAAAGTTTAGGTAGTAATTCGGGATGTATTATATCCAGTGTGTTTGAGTGCTAATTCCGTCCTCTATGAAGAGTTACGTTAACTTCCTCCAGAAGTGTCGTCAGGCTCAGAATTGGTACCGCCTGGTGGGGTTGCGGATCTGCCCACGTTGGGAGATCTAGGGGAGCACTTACTAAATGGAAGATTTTTAATCGGAGGAGGGAAATCAGGACCCCAGAGTAAGTTTAACCACACAGACCTCCCTCCCAGGGAGTTTGATCCTGCTCATCATGAAGGCTGCCAAAATGTGTGATGCTAGCGTGATAATGGGTATACTGATGAGTATGAATTAAATTCTCCCAGTAATTATTACTCTGTTTCTTGGGTGCTTCCCGAGCGTTTATAAGGGGCAGACCTAGCTGGCTTCCTTGTGAGGACAAAGTCCAGGATAATATTCACAACCTTAAGTGTACGGGCTGGTTTTTGTGGGAAGTGAACAACTATCAGTTTCCTGGCGGCAGAACTAATTTTGCATATATGGGTTGGTTCACTAGGGATGGTACACTGTTGTGGTGGGGGGTTAGGCTACTGCATCCTCCACTCTTTCATGGTATTAGAAACACTGATATTTGAGAAAAACAAAATAAAATACAATTGGCTCACAGTTACCAATATAAAACAAAATTGTGCACTCTCAGTCTATCCAGCATCGCTTAAGCCCTCCTGGGTCAGTCTTCTTCAGACGATCTGAGGTAAAGAGCAGTTAGAAATCCAAATAGTAGGGAGCGAATTTCTTGGGAGGCACGGGTATTTCAGACAATACCCAGATGCTCCCACGTCTTATTCAGACTATTACCTTCTTCAGGCACCAGGAGTCCCAAGTACGTTTGGCACACTCACATTTATCTATAGTCCATTCCCGATTGGAAGCAACTTATGAAACTCAATCTTCGAAAAAACACTCTAGCCATAACAGGTCAACCTGTTTTTTCAATAATCTGTATTCCAAAAATATATAACACTTTGGTTAACTGTAGAGTACTGTATTATTGAATAAATGAAACATTACCTTAATATCTTCTATAACTTGTGATATTTCTTTCTTTTTGAATATGAATTAACAACAGCGAGAGCAGCGATGTGTTGGCAACATCCGGTAAGAAATAGTTCACAGTTAAAATATTATTTTAACCTAGTTTTTTATTATACTATTTGTAAATTAAACGGTGCCTATTGAAATATTTAGGTAGCCCCGATGGCAACATATCTCATTTTTACAGTTTAAAATAACAGCGGAAAATATTGTGAGTACGCCGTAATGGTACAGCGTTGTTTTATCGAGCGAGAAGGCAAATATCTGTTGAACGAGGCTTGTCATTCTCTCTCTCTTTTTGTCTCTTTCACACTCGGGAAGTTTCACTTCACTAGTAAGCAGTACATTATACATGTTTTCAATTGTAGCAAATTTCATACTTATTACAGCAAAATAATGATTTTTGAATTTGTAATTTACAACTGAAAAGAGATTTTAATGTTTGAATACTTATTTTAATATATTTAGATATGATGGCAGGGCAAAAACAAAGTGGAAGTTGGCAGACGTGGTGAGCCAAGACATGGCGTGTTGCTTTGTTACCAAACGAAGCGTAAATTATATTCACTCCGAAAAATACTTCAAATTACCACATCACATTTGTAAACTTCGTGTTTTTTAAACCTATCTACGCAAGTTACAATGTTGTGATAAATCTACCTTCCCGTGGCAGTAATAAATATACTTTTACAGTGTTTTGTTAACCCCTGCGCATGAAATAGCATAGCGTGGCTGCATGGTGATTGTTATGCTGGATATGAGCGTGTGCGTGATTTCAAATATTTGATGAGATCTATCTACACATTTTAATTGTGAACTGTTTTTATGACAAAGTTATTTATTTACATCTTCGTCTGTTTGTTTATCACAACGTTGTACCTTTGCCCTGGGGTTTGAAACACAGTCGTGTAATGTGAATTACCATCAATCCCAACAAAATAACCAAGCCCAGCCCCAATAAATTTCAATAAACCTAATACACAGTAAGTATCAATACATATAAATATGAGCAGAATAAAAGTTACGGTAGGCATATTTGTGTGCATGTTCACAGCTATATTTTTAAAATTTGTATGACAAAAAATGAGCAACACGAATTGCATGCCTGATTTTAATGTATTTTTTGTTGGACTGATTATTCCTTTGTTATTCGAACTGAGGCCGTCTGTTTAAAGAAATAACCCAACATATATCAATAACAAAAAGTTAAATACTATAGTTCATTACCCCGCAGTTGTAACAGTGTTAAACACAGTCGCAGCAAAATACAAAAGTCCATTACATGTAATATGCTATGTCGTAGAAAACAAATATATTAATATAAAATAACCATAAAAACTGTTGTTAATTCAGGCATTTTTTAAACGCCATACAGCTGGCCTAAATAATGTTGGAGGTCTAAACTATGAATATTTGTATGGAATGGTTTTTGGAATATACAGAATTCTTTGAAAAACTGTAAACAGTAAATATCACATTTGACAGGTATAAAAGTAGAAGTCACATTTTAATGTTTATGTTTAGGTGTAGCGAAAGTATACGAACACATGTACACACGCAGTGGCATATAAACATTGATTTTGACAGATACTGCATAGCAGTCACATGGCAATGCTTGTTTACATTTCGCAGAAGGATACGAAATGGGCCTGCAAGTAGATATTTAGCAGGGCTCCGAGAAAGTCGCTTCCAGTGGGGAAGGGACTATAGGAGCAGTCGCTTTACTTAAAGAGCCACAATAATAACTTACAATACTTTTACATTTACCTTGAATGCTTTGTGAACTGAGGATAAAATAACTGAATAATGTGGAGGTTCAATTTTTAACACAAGTGTATTTATGTAAATACGTTAGAAATACATGGGGATGTTATGCTTCGTACATCAAAATAAAATAATTTAAGCTTCATTAAGTTTACTGTAGGTGAAGACGAACCTGCGGGTGAGAATAAAATTCGAGTTCAAATTTATAAATTGAAAACTGATTTTCTCGCTGACAGGTGTAGTCCAGAAGGGACGACAGTACGACCTGGTACCGCAGAGTTTGACGGAATGAACTCGGGGTAAAAGAAAAAGGTGCAGGATATTGGTATACCTCTGGCTGCTGAAGTCGCGGTGGACATCTGATGGCGATGGGCATTGTGAAAGATTGTTCAAATCTCTTGTGGGTTTTCTCCATGTGCTCCTTGGTTAGACTAACTTTTACACGAACCCCAGCCAAAATAGGGTATGCCTGATTTAGTTACCACAAAAAAAAAGAAAACCCTTGACGTAATGTTTTTTCCAGTCAACGGATGTCACACGTCAATTCTATGTAAAGGCTGTTCACGATAAAGTGAGTGCTTTTGAAATCAACCATAGAAAAAAGTCACTGCCCCTGCCTCCATTTACTTCAACATTCGCACTGAATGACATGCGCCGGGTAAAGTTGGCAACGATACATGGAAAGTAGATCCATATCTTACCATTAAATAAGTGTTGGGTAACCATTTGAGATAATTTAAATTATTTATTTCGCTTTCTGTTTTTTTAATGCATCAGTGTGTAAAAATGAGCAAATTTATAAAATATTTACTTTTCTAATAATTTCAGTTTTACTTGACCGACACATGAATAAAATTATGAGGCCCAAGGCAATGTTAATTTTACATAAGGTGGAAGAATACGCAAAGTGCATACAAATAGATCCTAAGCAGGGCTTTCAAAAGTGCTCATTTTACCGTAAACTGCCTATAGTTATTTTGATTCCAAAAGATGAAATATCCAAATGAAATCAGCAGTATTTTTAGTACAGGCATCAACAGCATACAATGTGCCCATTGCCAACAATGGAGCCATTATTCTTACCTTGGCTGGGCAGATGAGCTCACTACACTGATGGTGTCCAGTTTCGATGCGATTAATACCAAAGCAGACAGATGGCATTCTGTATCTGGATCACGTGCCCCGGACGTAGTATCCACACAGTAAGGTACATACTGTGTAGAGAAACGTACCACCATGCCTGCATTGGATGGCCCAACAAGTGGATCAATAGACCAGGAATGGTATACCAATGTGAGATCTGCAAGTGCGCCTCAGAATACCGACCGTCTAACCCAGGACTGGCCTCACTCCGCAGTACCCCGCACTGCTCAGGAGAGCCCCAAATGCCGGAATTCGCGGGTAGATGCCATGAGGACCTGCTTGTATTTAAATCAAAATGTGAGCATGGGCTCTGAATGCACTATGTACCTGAGAAAAAATGAGTTACTAGGGCCCAAGCCATACTGAAGGGCAAAGCACTAGACTGATGGAACAAATATGGCGAATTTGTGACAGACTGGAAGCAATTCAGTAGCTGTATCACACAATACTTCACGGGTGAGGAAGTACTGGCACGCCTCATGACCGAGTTCTAAAGCCACACTCAAACACCAGGAGGATGTTTTCCGACAGAGACGAGGAAGACTGTGTGAGGTAGATCATTCATCTGCTACTGCCATGTCTACGGAATATCCTCCTCATCCCGAAGCCTATTACAGTGGACGAACTTGTCAAACAAGCACGAGAAGACGAGCGTAACATCCATGAGCAGACTCTCCTTGACCAGCTGAAGTCCACGAAAACTGCGGAAACAGAAAAGTCGTCTGAACCTCGCAGCAAGCCACCACCATCCACACCACCAGCTCCACGCCTGCCCAAATGTTGGTACTGTCCCACGTACCACTACAACAAGGATTGCCTGCATCGGCCCGTGACAAGGCACGAGCAAACGGAGGAAGGGAGAGCAAACTGCATGCCACGACAACGCCAGTTGAGTCAAATCAGAGGAGTGCACCCCCAAATAGAAACGTTACCACCGGCAGGTCAACAGGGGCAACCCCATTGGTCAAAAAAAAAAACTGTCAAACTCCTAGGCGAGGAAGCAGAAATATCTGAAGCTCGCTTCCTCCTATAACTTCATCTGACAAGATATTCTCAGCGCAAACCAGTGGACTAACCTGCTCCTACAAACCATCCAAACCAAAACTGTGTGGGTGGCGAAGCTGGAATGTACGCTCACCATCGATGGCCGAATCACACTAACCATTGAACTTCACCAGATCAGGACGCAAGCTGAGTTTGTCTTAACGCCAGACATCCAAGAGGATGTGATACTAGGCCACTCTTGGCTCCAGTGGCAACAATGAATAATGGATCATAGGCAAAGCAAAGTACACCTGGGCGAGAAGCGATACATTACTGAGACCTGGAAACATCAACCCGACCAACAGAAGCCACCCGCTATCTGCAAAGGGGCAATACACCACGAGCTCACTAACACAGAATACCAGCAGTTGAAGAATGTTCTCAACAAACACGCCAGAGCTTTTGGATATGGAGGAACATTGCATCAGACCCATACTATCCAAAATGAAATACTGTTGAACACTACAGCACCCATCTATAACCGACCATACAAGGTTTCCGCTAGGCACCACCGCCTAATTGTGGAACAGATGGAGGAAATGAAACAACAGGGAATTGTCGAGCCATCAAACTCTCTCTACAACTCCATCGTCGTACTTGTACCCAAGAAGGATGGACAGTTAAGGTTTTGTGTCAACTATAAAGCTTTAAATGACACAATGCTGCCGATTCCACTACCTGCCCTCAACCTAGCACACATGCTACACGACATAGGCGAGGCGAATATCTTCAGCACCTTGGATATGCAGTCCGGTTATTGGCAAATAGTCATCCATCCAGATAGCTGTAAATACACTGCATTTATATCCCCCGAAGGAGAGACAATCCAATTCATGGTCATGCCCTTTGGACTAAAAGAATGTGCCAGCCACATTTCAACGACTCATGTCTGCCAAAATTTTAACTGGCTACATCAGACAGTTCTGCTTTGCGTACTTGTAGGACGTGATTGTTTACTCAAAGTCTTGGGAAGAACATTTGTCGCACCTGCAATGAATGTTAGAGTGACTGGAACTCCACGGACTTACCGCCAAGCTCTCGAAAAATCACTTCGGCAAGATATCAATTGAGTACCTGGGCCATGTTGTATCCCTCGAAGGCAACTTCCACGAAGAGAGATCCATCAGGGCTGTACAAGAGGCCGAGGAACCAAACACGAAGAGACAGCTCTGACGCTTTCTAAGACTGTGCAATTGGTTCCGAGACTTTGTACCTAACATTGCCAACCTAATGGCATCACTCCACCCGTTGATGGAAAAAGAAGTGCACTGGCAGTGGATGCCAGAACACCGTGCTGCATTTGAGGTCCTCAAGAACAGTTTCCTACACATTCACCATTTGCATCGACCACAAGGAAAGAGACCCCTTAAACTGTAGACTGGCGCACGCCACAGTGGCCTTGCCGCCATGCTATATCAGGAGGATCCAAATGGCAAACCACTTGTGATAGCCTACGCCAGTACCAGGCTAAATGCAACTGAACGAAAGTATCACATAAATGAGCAAGAATGTCTTGCCATGATTTGGGCAATCCAGAGATTCTGCTACTACCTAGATGGAACCCACTTCCTCCTAATGACAGATAGCAAAGTCCTCAAAAGGTTTAGGGAGTCATGCAACTATAAAGCCAAACTTGGAAGATGAACTCTGCTCTCCAAGTTTGACTTTGAAGTTTAGCACTGTCCTGGCAAGGACAGCGACTTCCCAGACACGCTGTCCCGCCAACCGAACCTAACTGAAGAGGCGAAGTCATGTGAAGACATGGACAGCATCCTACCTCCCGAACCTCTGGAATACAGCCTGGAAGAGCAACTCCTACTCCTGCAACTCCAAATCAGCCGAAACCAGGTTGAGCAGCACAAGCAACAAAACTCTGAAGAAAAGGAGCTTCTGCGAAAATACTCTCAGCAGTTTGGCCTATGCGACATCATTTGGTCTCGTCAAAACCAGCCAGAAGCCAAGTAGAAGATCTGGATACCGAAGGAACTGCGTGGTGAAATCTGTCTGCATTTCCAAGATCATCCCGATGCAGGACATCATCCAAACAGGGAAACCTTTGCCCACATCAGCACTAGATACATCTGGGACAGAATGAGAAGACATGTTCATAGGCACGTCAGCGAATGTACTACGTGCTGTTAGCACAAAGCCTATCCTGCCTGGAGAACTACAGCCAAACCACAGAAACCACATACTCCGTGGATCCAAATAGCGGCCGACTTGATGGCACCCTATCCCCACAGCACCAAGGCGAATACGTACTTGTTGGTTGTAACTGATCTGTTCTCATGCTGGGTAGAAGCCTTCCCGCTACAAAGCCAAGAGACGCACCACATAATCGGAAAATTCAACCAAGAAATTTTCTCAACTGGGGATACCCGCAGAGTATCTTGACTGATAATGGGACCCAAATCGCTAGCAAAAAGTGGCAGCTAGCCTGTCAAGAATGGGGAGTGGAGACATGGACCACTATGCAATACCACCCCCCAAGTCAACCCTACTGAGCGCCGTAACCAGCGCCGTAACCAGGACCTCAAGAAGAACCTATGCCTCAGTATATGAGCAGACCAGAGACACTGGGACCGTTACATCTTGAAAATGCTCTTCGACGTGGCACGAACAAAGCAACAATGCAAGCCCCAGTCAACTGCTCCTGGGTCAAACACTGCGATGCCCTGGAGAGTGGCAGTGGGAGCATGAGTCCACAGAAACGCCTCAACCTGAAGCGATACGTTTAGCTGCACTTCAACGGGTAGGTAAGGCCAGGGCAAGCCAAGAGGCTTATATCGCAAAGAAATATCAGCCACCATGTACTGAAGTTCAAGGCTTAAGATGTGAGAAACAGTCCTACTCAACAGTTACCCCCTGATACGAGGCCATAATAAATTCAGCGCAGGACTGGCTGGAAAATTGGAAGGCCCATTCAAGGTCATTGGACGACAGGACAATGTTTACTGGACGGAAGACTGCTGAGATCATATATGTAAGGCGACCAGGAGGCAGATGCGACCCTTTTTGGATAATGCATCGGAACCTGTCCAGCCCACATCTGCATTGCAGATTTCTAACACACCTGACGACCTTGAAGAACGGCCCAAATCCTCCCCTCATGAGGAAGCATGAATGCTGCCGCCTATGAACACGGACGGGACAGAACAACTGCCGAAGCCAAAAACCAAGGAGTCACAACGGTAACTACCGACAACACCTTCTGAGTTCAACCAGAAGTTCATCGACCAACCAGCGAAGTGGACTCCTAGCACCATAGAAGTCTCCCAGTGGAGTCCACCGGAATTTCATCCAAGACGTCTTCAGTCTTCACGGCCCACCACCGCCCAGAGACCTTCTGTTTCCAGCGCTTTCGAAGAACTCGCAAAACCTACGGTTTCACCCCGATGAGTTCAGCCAGTGCCCCTAGCACCGCCCAGCCCACTCAGTATGATACCTACTCACATCGGAAGATGTTGCTGCAGCCACAGAGTCCACAAACATCCGAGGGAACTTCTAGCCCTGCCTAGGCCGTCCTCCAGGCCTACAGTCAGCTGGCACCATCGGCCACGATCACCCAGGATTGCACAGCCACCCTGGTCACCACAGAGTCAACACTCAACGCTGAGGCTCCTAGCTTCCGGCCCCCAACACCACTCTGTGCTGAAAAGGTAATACCTAATCCTATAGTTGCTGTAACTGCTGATTACGGGCAGCCAGCGACACCAGATGTCACAGACGACACACGGACCCTTTCACCTAGCAGGAAGAAGATGATGCGGAGGCAGCCGTCTCCCCCACAGCTGCGGCCACTCATTCGGCCAAGTGTAATGTAGGAAAGGTGAAACCATGTATTTTCAGTGCTATGTCTCCAACTGTTTGCATGTCATCAATGTCGCCCGACACTGAGGCCTGTTCAGGCGAGGTATCCTGCCCATGCAGAAGGATGCCCTTGCCAAAACGCAGTCAGCAGACGCAGTTCTGTGGGTGCCCGCTGAGTCTTCTCCTGGAGGAGAGGAGAACACCGCAGGGGTTCACAGTCAGCCAACTGTATCATCCAAGTCAGTACTTGCCCTGTCGCCCTGCAAAAGGGACCGTTGGGGCACAACGCAGCCAGCCATATTGACGAGAAACCACGAAGGAGTCATCGCTGAATCTGCGACACCGCACTCGCTCCAGGTTCCGACACTGACGACTCCTGAGGTGGAAGCCATTCCCACAACGCCACCTCTGCAGAGATTGCTACCAACAGCCCAGACTCCTAACCTTGGAAGAAGAGAGAGGTTGCCTAACAGGGCCAAACAGCTATCAGTGCCCTTCAACGCCGCTGAACCATCTCCAGCCATCATGAACCCAGAGACCGCAGGGGTAGGCCGTGCAGGGCGCAGCCCACTCACTACCCCCAGTGGCAACACAGATTGCCGCAGAGCAGACCCAGCTTCCACAACGGGTCCTGCCTCCTCGAGCCTGCTGAGCCCATGTGATTGCGGGCCATTACAAGGAAACTCCTTGGCAGCCTCCAGCCAGCTTTACCTGGCTGAACCTGCCATCCGAGGAAATGGGGGTGACCAGTGAAACAGCCCAGAACATCACAACTGTGAGTGTTTGTGCGACAGACTCAGTAAACTTAGATAGCCACTAGATGCTATCCATTAGTTGACCGTACACAGCGGTACAATGTCAACAATAGTGCAGTTACGTAATTGTCAGACTTTATACTGAACGCTTTTGTGTATTCGCATTAAAATGGTCGTAAGGCCTGTAATACGGCTTGTGAATAGCAATAGACTTGTAATACACATGAACTTTGAGACACGTGAAGAGTTCCAGTTGAACATTCAGTGACGTTATATGTGTTAAATCATCAAGATGCAGAGTGTAAATAATGATGTAAATACAGAGAGAGACAGAAAAGTAAAACAGGTTGGTCTGTCGCCTTTTCAGAGACTTTAAAATTTGCAACCAACTGATATATATATATATATATATATATATGACACCTGTAAATAACATTTGCGTTGTATGGAATCAATGTTTTTTTCTATAACAAGTTCCTTTTAAATTATCGTAAAAGAGTTAATGATGCATTTCCTAAAAGTGTTTTGAATTGTGTAAAATCAATCTACTTAACTATTTTCCAAATGGTTGTGTCGAAATTATCAATTGCAGTTATGATAATGTGTTAAATTACAGCCAGCAACCAGAGAGACTTTATGAATGAATCAAAAAGGTTGCGAGAAGAAAACATAATGTTGTCAAAACTTAATTTCTTTCAGAGAGTTTATTTTGTCTCTTTCGCTCTGTCTCATCTATTTCTGTAGTGGTAAACGGACAACATTGTTTATAATTAATGTCTCTGCCACTACATTTGTTTGCCAACTCTTATCTGTGGTCGAGTCTGGGAAGCACTCAGTTCACTAATCTCTTTAGCTTGTTTTTAATACACAAGTTAGTTTGCCTGCTGTGTGACATATAAGAGACTAGGGTAGAGCCATACATATTTCTGCACGGCCACAGATAGCTGACACAACCGAATGAGTGCATATCTTTTGCGGCAATTTTTATTATTTATTTAATATTTAATTGCATAACAATTATAATTTTATGATAACCCCAAGGGTCATTTCTATTTTGCGTGCACCCCACCATGTATTTTACTTTTTCTTTTTCACAGTCCAACTGTGCAAATACTGTCAGTACTCAAACATTAAAGTTCATACTGTAGGACTGCACACTTTAATGAAAAGAGGACAGCAACACATCCCTCTGTTTCCCCCGGGGGGTTAAAACACTCACAAAATAAATAAAGCCATGTAACATGAAGAGCCCATACAAAATAAAAGACGACAAATGCCATGCAGCCTGGCACAACTGTCATTCTATCCTTATACCCAAAAAAAGAGAGAGAGTACACTGCTTTGCACGCAACAGAGAGAGACAGAAGACATCTACCACCGCTGAAGCTAAGATACGAGATTAAAAAAAGAGTCTCCACAGCACCTGTTACTAGCACTCAATCTTCCAACGCAGCTGATTATTCAAACGTGAAGGTCAAGTTCATCAGCGTGGTTTGCCGAGCGCAGAGCAGAGTGCACAGAGTAGCGGATGCTAACAAAGCCAAACTGGGAGACAAATAAATTGCTGTTGACAGGACAGCCCGACATTCTTTCAAAGGAAGGACATTTCCACATCCTTAAAGGGGAATTTGTTTTTCGACTCCCCTCAAGGATGAGCTCCCAGCAATCCCTCTGAGATGAACCCTAACTTAGAGGAAGACCGATTGCTCTTGTGGGGACACTCCCACATCCTTCTCAGCACGAATCAGTTACCTACTACCCTCAAGGGCTTACGTCACAGCAGAGAGAGGAAGAACTGATGCATGATGCATTCCAACAATGGTAATTAGACAACTTTAGCTCATCAACATAGCCTGCAGTGCATCTGATTGATTTCTAAGGTGTTTGCATTACCATTGGCCATGAGATGCAAGAATTTGTACTGTTTGCCACAGCAAGAATGGATGTTCCAGCCTGTATATTGTACTGTTCACAGGCCCACCGAAGCTATGCACCTCAAGACAGCGAGTACTACTAATCACCGCTAGATGACACCGCTAGTATGTTTCGTTGTTTGTCTTCCAGTCTTCCACTCTCCCAGTCGGCCGGTGATGTCATGCCAGAGAAGCTTTGCTTTTGCCACCCCCTTCTCAACAACATCCCCTCGCCCAAGAGACGCCAGCCAATGAATGCAGAGGCAGCCGCTCAACAGAGTATAAATATGGAGTCAGAATTCGACTCAGGACCAGTCTTCAGTCTTCCACTGTACTCGATACCAGAACTGATCAGTCTGCACCTCAAGCCTTCACTTACACTTCATCGCGCTGGCTGCCGAAGTCCAACCTAGCACCTCACGATTCCTGTTTCCTTCCACGCCTTGCTTAGTAATCCAAGCACCATGCAGAAGAAGTCAATGCCAAGTGGTCTATACGCTAGACACTGCGGCCCCTTCTGAGAAACAATGGTTAGGGAGTTCTAGTCATCAAGTAATTAGTTGTTTTAACAGTGCTTTGACTACCCTTACCCTCTCGTAGTTCAGGACTAGGTCTCTTCCCCTTGGATTGGCGTAGGCTTAGTTTCCCACAAGCTCTTGCCATCGTAGGAGGTAGTGCCACCACATGTTAACTTCCAATCACACGGAATAGTGTGTTTTAACCAATCCATGGGTACCACATTCCTGTAGACTTAGCACCTTTCCTAGTTGACCTCCACCTTGAGGGGAAATGCAGATGGTCCCAGAAACTTTACTCAGATGAGTCAAAGCATTACTTGCCACATACAAACACTAGCATCGGCAAGCCTTTCTGCATACTCCAGTAGGTAGAATGGTAGAGCCCATGCACAGGTACTCCGCTAACAGACCAGCTTGTTAGTTCGGTGCTCGCTCTCTTTCACTGCACTTTCAGTGCCGGAAGGGGTCGTTCCCTGAAATGGAAAGACTCTGCTGAAGCAAACACACACATGTACAGACTGCAGACAGCGAGGCCTGATTTTCATTGTTCACTGCGCCTAAGCCCTAGACTCTGAAAGAGGGTTGGCTCAATTTAACATGTATAGAGTATAGCCACCCTGCCTTTTAATCTCACGGACCTGAGCATGTGTTACTTGTATTCCGGATGCCTTATTCCCAACGCCGTGGACTTACAGAGAGGGTAAAATAGCTGCTTATGACCTCTGGATGTTTGCAAGAGCTGGTCCCCACCCTAGTTGCCTACATTGGACAGCTTGCACCTAGAGAACAGACTCAGGCCCTACAACACCTTCTCGTCACCGTGGAGCCAGAGATACAGACGAATCTGTTCCAGGCTCCTACATGCTTGAGTCAGGAGGTACACCCACTGCTCACTGGGTACCTTGGCCAACCTGACTAGCTGCCAACAAATCCTATTGCCTATCTCACCTCAGTTTCTCTATCCCCACCGACACGATCAACACCTATCCAGTGTTCACAAGCATCTGCAGCACCGACACACACGGCTGTCCTGTCAATAGCAGGACCTAGTTCGAGTAACACTCATTGGCCAGGTATACCGCCTAAAGCACCAATCCTGAAACGAAAGATTGTGTTATCTGAACCTGACTTTGTGCACTGCCGCAAAGCTACCCGGCCAGTCCTTTACATGGGGAGAGCTCCAGTACCTCGCAAGGACTATCTTTTACATGAACCCCAGCCAGAATAGGGTACGCCTGAATTAGTATCCGCCAAAAGGCACCTCCCCCCTTGACGTAGTGTTCTTCCAGTCACCAGGATGTCATGTCAATTCTATGCATTATTTTGATTCCAAAAGATGAAATATCCAATTGAAGTCAGCAGTTTTTTTTTTTTTTTTGGTATATATTTGCTTGAAGGTTCTCACAATGAATCATTTTCCTTGTGAAATGCAACCACATGCCCATATGACCACTTTGCCATATGGAACAAGCATTTGTAATAAAATGTTTGCTACTCCTGTGATACCATAAAACCCTTCACTCCATGGGGTTGGGACGAGGATGGTATATTGCAGTCATGCTTTGTATTACCCCCAATTTGGTGCAGAGGTCTCTACATTTTCTACCGACAAACTGCATTCATTTCCATCAAAAAGTTTCAAAGTTATAATGCAAAACACTATGTTTGCACTCACATTTACTTTTGCTGTGTTGCATACTAACAAACATGCTCCTTTCCAAAGGAAGTAGTTGCTGTTTAGGATGTTTATTATCAGCCCACAATGTATACTGTAGAGTTGCTGTTTACTCCAATCTTAGATGAATAGCAACAGGTGCATCAAATAGCAGCATAAGTCACACACTCCGACTCTTTTCCTCCTTTGTTGCTTCACCAGCAATTTTGTGACTGCTCAACGCATATGTCAATGTGTAAGGGCTTTTGTCTGGTAATGATTTTGTGACAGTGCTGTATGCACACATACATACATGCATGTTTGTACATAGAAATGTATAGGCTATTCATGGTAACATGAACACTTTTGAAAGCCTGTCATTTGGAATAATAGTTAGTAAATATATTTTATTTTAGCCTTAGACGTTAACTTTAGAGTGAGGTGGGATATACACACTGTGTTTATTACGTACTTGGCAATATTTATTATAAAAATGTTAAAGGATAAGAAATGTCTGAAAGAAAAAGTACCTTTGGCTTCAAAAGTGCTCACTTTACCATGAATAGCCTGTACATATGTATGTTTTTTCCTCTTCTGTTTTTGTTGGACTGGTTGCTCCTTCATTTTAAAAGTTATTGCAACTGAGGCCATCCTTTTGATGAAATAGCCCAATACATAACAATAACAAGAGATTAAATATACGACAGTTCTTCCCTCCAAAGTTATAACAGGGTTAAACACAGTCGCAGAAAAATATTAACTTGTATTATGTGTAATGTGCTATATTGCGTATAACAGAAATATGTTTAAAAATGTAAAATAATAACCATAGTTCTTACATTGTTAGAAAGTGATAAAGTTGACTTAAATACGGTTATAGGCCTTAATTATGGCAGAATTCTCTGAACAGCTGATAACAGTAAATAGAGCATTTGACAGTTAAAGCATAGAAGACATGGCAGTGTTTATGTTTACATGTAACAGAAGGATACGTAATTGGTATCCAAAAGTATAACTTTACCAGAGTTTCACAAAAGTGTGAAGAAACTGTGAATGGCCTATACAACATAACAGATCTATACAAGGGTTTATCCCTCAAGCAATCATCTCAATTTTTTCTCTTAATTTTTTCATGTGATTGCACTAGAAAAGGTTTTTCTGCACAATTTTCCTTATCTTATTTTTACTCTTCTTACTCATCACTACTTGAATTTTTGTACAGAAAATAAATTAAATTGAAAGATTTAAGAAAAGTGTAAAGCAAAACGTTCCAAAATTTCTTGGTGAACAGGGCTCCCCAGATATATTCCATAAGTGGTAACATGGCTTAATCCAGACATCAGACAAATGCAAACAAAAAAGTATTTCACCTGTTCTTCTGAGACGACATGCAGCTCATCACTTTTTATAATGTCCATGACTTCAAAGTATGATAAATTCAAGAACTCTTCAGATGAAGACACTTCACAGAAGTACTGATGAATGTACTTTTCAGCAGCTTCCACCAATGAGGAGCAGCTATGAGCATCCGCAAAGCAGCGAATACCCAAAACGTTGTTTGGATGGAACCTGCATTAACACTATCCTGTATCATTAAACTAATAAACCACAAATCATCAAGAACAGTAAAGTGAAACATATTTATGTAATGAATACAAACTTCACACACAATAAAATGTGCAGAACCAAAGTTATGGTATGTGGCGTAGTTAGCTGGAATATCAGCCCACTAAACATGGTATTTTGGGTTTGAAACCCAGGTAGAACATGGGTACGTGTCATTTTTAACTAAATACAATCAACATCAAAAAAGTAGTTGCACCCACAAGGAAATCTGTTTACAATGTTATTTGGAAGAAAGGTAAAAAATTTTCAAAAACAACTAAAAAAATGCAAATTGTGACTGCTAAAAGCAATATATTTTGTGTTACACTTATGTTACTCAGTACGAGATTGTGCAGCCATGTTTGCAAACACATGAAAACATCCTACCAGGTGTCCCGCCATGGAGTTGTAGAGGTCTCTAATTGAGTCCAGTGATAATCCATTCCATGCAGCTTGAATATTCACTCTCAGATCTTGCAGATTTTATGGTAGGGGTGGAGTCACAATAGGGTGGTCAATGGCATCCCACACATTTTCAATTCGGAATAGGTCTGGAGATACTGCTGACCATTACAGATATTCATGGCTTCAAGTCATCCTCTTGAGAGGGTAGCAGTAAGAGGATGAGCAATGTTCTGTTCGAATAGAGCACTGGTGTGGGCATTCATAAGCAGCAGGGTTTCTGGTTGCAGGACCTCGTGGATATATCACTGAGCTGTCAAAGTGTTTGTGAAGAGGACCACTAGTGATCAAGCACTGTACAAAATTGCACCCTACACCATGACATCAGGCAGTCTGTACACACTGATGTGGTGTTAAGGATGGTAGTCGTAATGGTTAGTGTGCATGCAGTCCTGCGTTGTGCAACTGTCTGCCAATGGCACTCTCACACTCAGGATGCTGCAGGGAGAGCATCACTGCTTGTTGAATGTTGACAATTGTAGCAGTTGGAACACTCCACACATGTTGGACAATCTGTCAGTTTTCCCTCTGTATGGTTCATGGCAGTTTCCTAGACCCTGTGTTGTATTCGCATGCCTTCCTCTATCCACTGGCCTCAACAGCATGCTATGGTAATATCTGCACAACCAGTATGGTGTGCATTACAGCGAAATGACTATCATGCCTCCAGTAGTCCAATAATGGGCCCTCTTCAATTGTGTCCAACTGTTTGAAGGGCTATCAAAGTTGTCTCTGAAGCATACTACATCTTTAAGGCACACCGGCAAGTAATAGATAAGGCCCATCCTTGCTGATGTCCCTTGTTAGGCCTACCCACCCCGTTTCATTCCTGTAGGGTGCTTCCTTGTGGGTACAACTATTTTGTTGACGAGTGTATTAAATTTAGTTTGTCCCCTCCCTCACTATTAGTTATCTTGGAACAAAGCAAGGAAAGTTATTCAGCAACAATTATTAAAATAAGATACAAAAAATATTCAGAATGTGTAAACTTGCACATATTGCAGCTAATATAAAACATTTTCACAATAATCAGGACTGATCTGCTTAGGTAAGGCTAGCAATTATGAAGTGCCAACAAGTGGTTTTATTCAAAACAGCCTAGCCACCTTCATTAAATTCACACCAACTCTCAGGCTTATAATATACGAGGCTGCCTAATGCCAGCAGCGTAGCCAGAAATATCTCAAGAGGGCAGGCTCAAGGAGGTGGCAGGGTGGGATTGTTTAGCCTGACTGAAATGTGAAGGGAGGAAAGTTAAAGGCATTGGCAGTGCTCACATGTGTTAACTGGGACAAATTCTAGGAGAAAAATTACTCACAATATAACAAAATGCACCAAAGTTAACCACTATATCAGAATTAAAGGCTTATTAATCATTTTAAAACCATGTTGACAACCTTACAGGCAAAAGGAGGAGTGGAACAAACCCCAAAACTCCCATTGACTATGCTCCTGCCTGATAGCAAGGAACCTACTTCTTCATGTAACTACCATCTAATGCTACATGACTGTCAAAAGAAGAGCTGCACTCTGGTGATTGAACAAACAAAAAGTCACTCTCACAGAACAGCCACCCCAAGGGCACTAGTACTCCACATTAAATACCCTCTAGGGTATACAGTGGAATAATACAAGTGGGGTAACATGAATATAATGCTAACTGGCATGAAAAAAGTGTATAGCAGACCACCTACAATCCCGGAAAATGTGTTATACACTCCCCAACTCTCTCTTACACAATGCATACCAAGTTCCTTGTGATACCATCAATACCATGCTAGGGGTGACCATACCATAAAGTGTACCTGGTGAGGCATGGGTGGACAAAAATACCAAACAGGGGAATTGCTCACACTGTAACATACTTACAGATTTAAGTTACGCCTATTACATAAGCATGTATGAAACTTAATATTACTGACTACTGCCTATTAAAATATAGTATTACATTATTACTTTCCATCAACATCTGAACAGCCACCCTGCTATGTCATACATGACCTTCTAAGCCAAGCTACTAGATGGCCTTCTAGTGGCCTGGGCAACTAAAACCTTAGTTCTACTACAATGACTTGATATCTGTTGAGTGATTTTCTGTGAAATGTTGAACACGGAGAGGATAATTTAAATGCACCGTAAATATCACTTAAGGGTATGGATTGTTTCACCAACTTTAATTGATTCATAAACTGGCTTACGTAGTATTAATTCCTGTACCAAAATTGGAAATTTAAATCATTAGTGGCTATTTGATCTATAAATAAATTATTTCGAAAACCAAATGAATGATACTGAAGAAACCTGATGTTTAATTAAAATGAACTAGTAACATACACAACTCAAAATTAGCACAGATCATTATTTCTTTACATAGGAATTACTAGTTGTGCAAAAAGCTGTGCCTGGCAGTACATATACTATGAATCTTTATGCTAATAATTATCAATGATCACTTATTAAGACAAGTATCTAACACCAGTTAGCATCTTGAATTAATACACACCTGTGGTAGGAAAATTGTACAAAGGTTAAAGTGCCAGTAAGCTCACCGTTTCTTAAGAAACTGCGCACAGGCATCCCGCACCTTCGTCAGTTGAAGAAATGATGCACCAGCAAGTAGAGACTGCACATTATTGTTATCAAGTACAACTCGGCCACTGTACGCAAAGTTGATCAATGCTTCTAGTGCCCTGCATTACACATAAAAATTCAAACTTTTAATTAGTCATTTGCAGTCAATAAAATACAATAAAAGAAAAACAAAATAATTGGGAAAAGTGTGTTGAAGGTAATTGAAAAAAAGATTTACATATTACAATTAAATTAAGTTTACATCATGATGAGTGAAGAAATTTGGGCGGCTCCTAGCAGCGAGGTCTTGAGAGCCGATGAGGGTAATTGAAGTGAATATGGAGCGGTGCCAGAATGAACGGGCGGGGAAAATGGGAGATCCCAGAGAAAACCCGCCGACCAACGGTATCATCCGGCACAATTCCCAATTGCGACAATCCGGTGACCCAGCCGGGGATTGAACCTGGTTCGCCTTGGTGGGAGGCGAGCGTGCTAATCGCTCAGCCACAGCGGCCCCTACATCATGATGTTTATGTACAGCAAGGAAGCAGATTTTAATTAAAACAAGGATGGTGATATTAGAATAGAGAATTAAGAAGTCTGTGCAATTTTGTTATGGTTTAGAAAACCTTCAAATCTAAAAAAGCGAACAAAACATATGATCAAGGAAAAAGAAACCAAAGAAATACATTAAAAAACTGCCCACACAATGAATGTACAACTGAAAGCCAAGTCACAATACTGATCAAGATTGAAATTAAGTAGTGAAATGGAAATGAAAGTATAAAGATGTAAAATGACTATTCTGTTTATTACAATAGATTCTCAAATAATAATAATAAAAGAAGACAACAATTCTAGAAATTTTGTTCAGTTGCTCTCTATCTGAAATACAAAGTGATGGGGAATGTACTACAGCAGAGTACTTTAATTTGTGTGAGCTGAGAAGTACAGCTGTAGACAGCAGGAATAAATAATGAAACTGCATATGCTACATACTTCATTGTTCAAAGCATAATACCAGTTCCCAGGGCCACCCAGGGTATTTTGGAGGCCTAGGGCAAAGCTCTTTTTATGGTCTCAGATTTAAGGGGCCTTGGGCAAAGCTATTTTTGAAGCCCCCTATTTGACGTTACACCATATACTTCAAATATTACCTACATCTTTCATTCTACATAATCAGTATAAAACAAGTAGCTTGGAAACAGGTTTACCATTTGCTGTCAAGTTAACAAATTTATATTTTATAAGGAAGATAGTGTTATGCATCTGCGTCGCTTGCAAAAGTGGAAATGTGTGAAGATTACGCATAGAGTGGGTGGCAAAAACAAAAACCAGCTTAAATAGGCTTGCCGCTGCGCAAAGAGCTGTGATAAGCTTTTTGCGGCTTGCGCACTCCTGACTTTCAGCAGATTGAATTTCTGCATTTATCTAAAGAATGTTCTGGTTAATGATCTTGTTTCTCTCAGCGTGACTCAGGGTGTGGCGAACCTTCCAGATCAAGGTTACTGATAAGCATGATGGGCCTCCTAGCCGAGAGTTCATGAGTGTCAGGAGTCTGGGCGATTGTGTGGCATTACGCAATAGATGATGAGCCAGAAGAGCAACGAGTAGCACCGGAAGTGTCCGGGGGGGGGGGAATCCACTATTGCGAGCATCAGTGCAGTGACGAAAGTGACTGGCAGGCTGGACTACTGAACAGGATCCTCGAGTGAAAGACATTTTTGATGATGCTAACACTAACAGACAGACTGAACATATGTTAATGATGAGTGTGGGTAATTAACTATAACCAAACAGTGACATAGAGGACTTGAATTAGAGTTGAGACAGACATTAACTTATGAAAGCATAACAGTAGATATAGATAGATTAATGATGTAAATAGAAGCTGTGTGAATAAATTAAAATCATATTTAGTTATTTAATTGCTATTAAGATCGCCATCCTTCACGAACTCGGATATGCCCCTATGGCATCTCGTAACAATAGTATTCTCTTCACATTAAACTACTATTATGAAGAAATATATTTTGTTGAAAATCACCAGAGGTGTGTCAAAGTTCATGCCGGGTTGAAGGTCTTGATAAAAATAAAAGAACTAAATTTTATTTCAAAATTTATTTACAATGCTATAAAATTACACATAGATTATTCTCAGTGAATACAATTCTTAACACCAATCTCAATTCTAATTTAAGTCCTTATGAATGTCTTTATACTAGCTACAGTCACTTAATCGACACTTATAATTTATATATGTACAATTAATTCGCCCCATCATTCCAAATGTTTATGATTCACACATCTAGTCCCACTTTCCCACAGCTTCACCGGTTAGTCTCACTCTCCACTCTACCGATGCTTGCAGACCCCACTCGCTGGTCATTGCATTGTCGCTTGTTGTTCCGATGGTTTCACGCATCTAGCACTCATAGCCATACAAGGCTCCAGACCCTCGACTCAGAAGCAGGCTGTGTCTTACACAGCTGAGCCAACCAGGCCTGGAAGGTTCTTTGCCCCATGAGTTATGCAGAAGAGGAAGGGGGGCAATAACCACAAAATTGCGCAGCGACTATCCCAAGACATCCAATCTCCAAGGATGGGAGCAGCACGAGTCCTAATAGTCTAAACCATGGCACATGCCAAAAGCTAGGCACAGGGTTGACAGCTGTGGACCTTAATCATGAATTTTGGGTTAGGTTTTCTCAATAAAACCAATGTGAAAATTACCCACATTGCAAAGTAGGCCATACTGATGTTACATACGTACTATCAAGCAAACAGTTATAAGTTCAAAGGCAGTCCATGTAAATAATGATTGATTTAAGCAATTCTGTGGGTTTTTTCAACTCCCAGCTGGTTTCTCTCAGTTTTGACAAAAAAAACCACAAAATCCTATTCAAAAATAACTATGCAGCTGGGTATTTAATTAAAAGAGAAAATATGTAGCATCTATTACGATAACAGTTTTATATATTGAGATTTACTTCTTTGCAAGCATCCATACCCTTTGAAAAGAGAAGCTCAATACCACAGATATATGGAAAAAAAAAAAGATTTAGGATATAAATGTACATCATTTTAAGAGGCTGTGTCATAGCAGAGATAATCTTGTGGTCGAGCGTGTGTGCGTGCATGCAAAGGGAATCAGGAAGGAAGGAGAGAACGAAAACCAGTGGATGTAGGGGAGGGTGGGTGCCTGGCGAGGAGGATGCACAGATGACCTTCAATACAGGAAAGGATTATCAGAATTCAGCCAGATCTTAGCTCACACAGGTGAGAAAGACGTCCAACTAAACTCTTTGTTTCTCTAGCCGAATATTCAAAAATTCATAGAAAACTTATTGTTTTGGTTGAATCTGGTTAAATGCATTTATCTACCAGTTCAACCAGCCTGAAAATTTCGTGGACATGCACCAAAACATCAACCAATGAACTTTTAAATGCTTTATCTGAAAAATAAAACTTAACTACCATCTTTTCATAATTTTCCAGCATTCTAAAATATACAAAGGTAATTCAAGCGACTAGTTTTACAAATGGGCAATGAAAACTTTAGAATTTATATGTAATGGCATTTATTTACATCTGGAAGCAGGCGAAAGCCCCGCTGATAATCAACCTGATGTTCAAAAACTGCTTTAACCTGTGTCCACCGGTGTTTTAACCACTGGTGTATTCATCGATGAATTTCCGAATTCATGGTGGACTAGTTATTCTAGTATTTAATATGTAAATGGTTCATAATATTTACTCATGACGCCATAGTTAAAAACTTTGTAAAATTTAAATACTGTAAAAATTAAAAAAATATCAATACACTAATATTTTTGTAGGGATACAGAGCAAAATGTAGCAACCTAGAATTTTTTTGTTTACAGAAGTGTGTGGTATGAACACTTAAATGAAAATATTATTTACAAGCCGTATGAAATTATTTGTGATGATACTTTCGTATTCAATATTCGTTGAGCGTTAAATTAAGTCCGCCAACTAAAGTAGCAGTCTATTCTAAGGGTGTGTCTGAAGAACATACTTCTGGGTACCAGTGACGGCTGCTGACGGAGGGCTGCAGAGCGCAGCCTTCCCAATAAAATCTCAGAACGCAGACCTCTACTTATCTACTACTCAGCAAACAATACAGCATACGAATGCGGAGGTTATCTGGCAGCCAATGTTTTTGAGATGGACAAGTCTCTTGTCACGAGGGCAATGTTTTTGGAAATGTCAAGTGGTGGGGCTACAGATTCTTCGCCCCGAAGTGGGTGGAGCAAGTAGAGAGAGAGATGACGGTATCAACAGACTAGGGGTGCTATGGGAAGGAGGTGAAGACTTCAGGGGCTTGTCCCTTTTCAGCCAATCACATGCTGTAAATCAGAGAGAACTGGGCACACCCCTGCTCTCACACAAAGATGGTTTCCTGGAACTTGATAGGGCTACCAAAACTAGAACTTCGAATTCCACTGTAAACAAATGTGTTCTACAGTTATATACCATAGGCTGTTCACGGTAAAGTGAGCACTTTTGAGGCCCTAGTTACTTTTTCCTTTCAGCCAGCTCTCATCCTTTAACCACCTTTCTAAATAAATATTTCCATGTAAGTAATAAACAGTGTGTGTATTTTCCATCGCACAGAGAAGTTAACATTTAATGCTAAAATAAAACACGTTTATTGACTATAATTCCAAACGAGAGGGCTTTCAATAGTGCTCACTTTAGTGTGAATAGCGTATACATGTTTTATAGGCGCACTTTCGCGCTCCACTCTTTTGCAGTTGTTAAACACATTTCTTAACAATGCTTGTATTTATTTTGAATAGTTTCTAATTATATATATAGTTAAAAGTGGCAGGAGCTTCAAATATTGTGTGTAATATTATTAACAAGATTGTTATTAATGATGAGCCATGAGTATTGGTCAGAAGCAGGGTTGAAGAGTTGTTCATGTCGTGCTATGTAAATTTGTAAATAATGGATAATTCGGTGAGTACCATTTAAAACCTTATTATGACAAAGAATTTGAATCACAGCAATAAACTAGAGCTTAAGAATTTTGGACCAGCAAGGCCACAGTTAAATATAACAGAACAACAAAGCCACGATGGTAAACACAGTTGTTCGTATCTGCAAAAATTCAACGTAAATTCATACAATTTCGCGGACTGGGTATGAAGTTATAACTGCGTTGTTTTGTTTCGTTTTTTTGCTAGTGAAACCTAATGATCCTGCGTGGACTCTCAATTGGATAAAAGATTTGAAACATTTGGGAGACAAAGTTAAAAGACATAAATCATGTTCACAACATATAAATATTGCCATAATATTTTCAGTGATTGGTAAGGTGAATATTCATTGCTAGTTAGATAGCACATACAGGTTGAAGAATGGATTTTGTTTACAAATACATGAATTAAGATATGCCACTTTCATTCGATAATTTAAATTTTTGGCACACGTTTTGTGTACTGTATGTAAATTAGTATT
Organism: Dryococelus australis; assembly: GCA_029891345.1. Taxonomy (NCBI): domain Eukaryota; kingdom Metazoa; phylum Arthropoda; class Insecta; order Phasmatodea; family Phasmatidae; genus Dryococelus; species Dryococelus australis. The sequence continues at coordinate 146,830,783 of CM056993.1, forward strand.
GGGTTTTAAAAATATTTGTTTTAGTATATGTAAGTTATCATCTTCAATAGTATAGTAGAATTAGTATTTTTATCTAATTTCTCGTAGTCTCGTCTAATGTACCACACCACATGGGTACTGGTTGGAAGGCATATAACCTACACAAACTTAAAACAAACAAATACCTGTGCTAGTGAACTAGTGGCCACAGTGTGTTGACAATTACAAATCGAGCGATGATATTTTCTGTAAACAACCGCATTTAATTTTTGTATTTAGCTGCATAAACTACACTTACATACGTCTGTCGTACTCAAAATATTTATCACTGTGCCTATTAAAAAAAAAGCAATTTGTAATGATCTGAGTTAGGATCGCCACAGCCCTCCCAGTTTCATGTCACCAGCCGCCACTGGTGGGTACCTGTCCCCAGAAGTGATATCATAAGTGCTGTCCAAATTGCAAGTGAAGTATGCATACTTGCGATGTATGTGCTGCCATTTTGAGAAGCATTTTGTATGTTACAATTGATTTTTGACAATTATTATATTTAAATATTTATAGGGCAAATTTGATACTTCGTAGGCATTGAATTTTGAACCGAGTTAATAATTATCGCAAGGTTCACCTTAAAAAAGGGTCTCAAGCAATTCAATTCATATCAGGACTATGTTCATTACCTACAACAGCTAACGTAAAACATGCACTCAGAATTGCAAACTGATGTACAATAGCAAGACAATAATTTTACGTAAATAACTTTAAAATATTATTTAACCCTTGATTAACTCATATCTTTAGGCAATTATTAAGTTCTTTGTCGGAATACACGTTCATTAAAAATTATCGGCTGGCTAATAGCAGTTGCCGAAGCCAAAAAAACTAACTGTCCGAATTCATCAAGTTTGGTGCCAAGGGTGTAAGTGAAGTACGCAAGGATGCAAGTAAATCAGTATGTACCAGAGTTTGGACACAGCCTTAGTTACGTAGGGTTCTTTCTATTTATTAAACATACATTATCCTGTATATTGGAAACACGTCAACCACAGAATAATTAAACAATTTATGTCACAAATTTTTTGCTAACTATTGTTTTGATGCGTGACACATTCCGCACTTGAGCAGCGCATCTACCAATGGCCGACTATGCCACATCTGAACTACGAACTACACTGGGGCAGGCCCTCAAAAAACCAACAGTAATGGAGGCGGGACACATGACACCACTTACGTTGACAGAGACTGAACACACCTACTCATCACGTGCTTCACACTTTTACTGTTCTCCTAAACTAAGCTAAAAACTGTCACGTCAACACCCCTGCCTGGAGAACCCCAAAGAAACAATCCATTTCTACACCGCCGCTCCCGCCTGAGAAGCCCGCAAATTTTGAACATTGCACCACTAAAGGATGCGGCCCGCCCAGAGGGAGGGTCACAGCCTCCACGAGTGCAATATGGTCCAGAGATGTTGTCGCCTCATGCAAGCGCCGCCAGAGATAAGGATCCAGAAAGTCCTAAATTACGAAATAAGCTCCACCCCCTAGAGGCAGGGCTATCTCCCCACACCCCTCTGAGTGCCTGCGAACTGCAAAAATTGGTATAAAAGGCATTGCAGAGCAGACCTCAAGAGTCAATTTCGCAGCACATCCTGGCTGTGAAAGTTGAAGGTTTCTAGCACAGAGCTGAGTCAATCAGCTGCGCAGGTGACAGTGGCTTACCAATGACTGTTGACAACGCCATCCAGCTCCGGAGGACCACCGGCAACTAGAAGGTCTTCAACCTCTTCGGCCACCTCCAGCATCCTTCGGAGGATCGACGCCAACCAGAGACCTTCCACTTCTTCAGGCCTCCAGCAGTCACCGGAGGCATCGACAACCACCAGAGGACCCAGCTACATAGTCCTATCAAATCCTACCCTCCTTCCTACCCCACCTAATACCAAGTATTTGAAAGTTGCGGTGACCACGTCCCTGCTGGATCTCCCCTTAAGACCCTAGCCCGGCCACCACTTCACCATTCAAGTGAAGCACTTCATAAATTGCTATCACATTAGGTCCCTTCTGATCTCCCCCTTTAAACAATTAGGGATATAGTAAATGTGCTGCTAGTTTGTAAATTGATATCAATTTCAATTGGAAACAAAACATATATTTTCCAGGTAATTTACGTCTTTTTCTCAAGTTGCCTCCACCTGGCTTTAACAAACAGAAGCTTCCATATTTTCAATTAAAATCAATAGTTGATTATTATTTTTATCCATGAGTGTGACTCCATGTAACAATATATTGATATTATTAATTTCGAACTTTGCTGATACATAATTATTAATGTTTGAATAATTTTGTAAATAATTAACTGTTTGTATTTGATATCTTACTTGCAAAGTAAAATGTATTTTCTTATGAATTCACTCTCTCCTTTTGAAGACTCAAACTCCCTGGCTTTAAGTCTATAAGTTGCAATTGAATTAGTAATATTGATGAATTTCAGTGAATTATTAGTACACGCAGAGTAACGCCGGTATTGCGAACTACGCCAGACGGCAGGAAACAAAACACTCTAGTAGTAGCCTGAGTTTCGCCAGGGCAACACAACTGCATTTTCATTAATGACAATTGTGTTGTAGTTGTAGAACTTCGGTGGAGCCCTTCACTAGGTATACTATCACCTAAGAACAGACTGAGTGAGGTGACACAGTGGTAACACACTGGACTCTCATTCGGGAGGGCCAGGGTTCAATTCCCAGTCCGGCCATCCTGATTTTGGTTTTCCATGGTTTTCCTAAATCACTCCAGGCGAATGCTGGGATGGGTCCAAAACAAAGACCATGAACGATTCCTTCTCAATCCTTACCCCAAGTCTCTTCCCTGTGGAATATGTACCATCTCTAATAACCTCGCTGTCGACGAGATGTTAAGCCCAACTACCTGCCTACCTACCTAAGAACAGCGACTGTCTAAGTGTGTAGCCAAGCTCTATAATTCTTTCTTAGCTAGTGAATGGCTGGATTGTAATTGTACGGTGGGTCGCACTGGACAAGCAGGGACCTTAGAAGTACACACTAGGACCAATATTATAACCGGCTTTATTCTACGTCCTTTTTTTTTATAAATTTATTGCGGCCGGAGTTATGCCACACTCATATCGTTGTGGTACAAGATACAGACTGAAAAAGGAGTTGAAGGAGTTAGAACGGCAGATACTCCGAACAACCAGTACCAAGACTACTGAGGCAACTCCTTTATTCGAACCTCCAGTTTTGACAGCAATGAGAATCCCTTTTGAACACCTCGTGACTGTACTTTTTGATCTTCACGTTGTGGGGATCGCCCCAGAATTTTTACATGAATCCTATACTTCTATACCCCCACACCTATCCCAAGAACGTGCTACCGACTGCACCAACACTCCGCAGCAGCCAGCATCAGTCGCTGTTGCACAGTGGCTACTCCACACAGCCTACCAGAGAAGAGGAGGGTGCCTCCATCCGCCAAACAACAGGTAAAGCGTCGGAAGGTGAACAATCCCAATAGTTTCTGATTTTGCACCAATATGAAAATCTACAGTCCCACTCTGTATAAAGGTATTTTACCAACACAGGAGTAGGTTATTCTTGGGAATGTGTATCGTGACACTGGCTTTACACCTTTTCATCACTTTGATGGCCTCCGCTGGTAAAAAGGGCCCTTCCACATATCATAGAAATTTGAAAAAATCATTTTTTTAGGGGTTATAGTCCCCAAACTCCCAACTAGCCTGAGGCATTGTAAGAATAAAATTCCACCACCCCGTTCTGCAACGTGGGGAAACTACAGATTTTGAGCTAGCCTGGGGTTAGTGAGAGTTCGGCTGACAGGCTAATTTGAATTAGGTTTTTATTTGTAGGATCCTGTGACATCCCTCTCCAACTTGGATACCAGGGTTTGACTCCCCTTCGTATCCCTGTTGGGAGCACAATGTGCTCTTACTCCCTCGTGAGTTGTGTCCATACATCACCGAACAAGGTGGATGGTTCTTTGCCATCAGTAAATAGGTGTCCGCATTAATTTATAAAATTGATGTAAACTAAATAACAAAACTATTTAACTTTATAACTATTTATAACACTTCAGGTACCTTGTAAGTGTGAGCGCCTAAGTTAATGTTGATGCATGCCACACTACTGCGCAGCGCGCCTGCGTACTCTTCTTGACGACTTCGCCCCATCAGTAAGCGCTGAGAGCGTTTAGGGTAAGTCTAAAGCAGCAGACCATTATTCCAGTGGCTACAGGGTTGTCTCCACATGTTGGACAACTATAGACACATAAATAATTAACACAATTAATCATGTAATTGTACTGCCCGCTCAGAATTTGGCATGCCGTGGCCATCCCTATAAACAAAGATTGTTTTACCTGCCAAGTAACGGACATGCTAGAGCAGATAGAGAAGTTAACAGTGAAACTGCAGGATAGCAGCCCCCCTGTAACCAGTGACATCATAGCCGAGCCTTGAGAGGAGGCAGTAAATATGTCATCAGCCTCCAGCCAGGGCGATAAGAAATGTGTGGCGCAGCCCACTGCTCTGAATAACCAACCCCTGCGCTGGAAGACTACCAACCCCCGCACCCCTGTGACAGCCATGCAGCTGAGATTTCGATTATATAAGGACAGCCGAAAACGATCTTGCAGAGTTCGTCGGTCCATTACGTCGGTTACATTTATTATACTACTATAAGAAGAAGTCTCACCAATGATCACACATGCAATTTCTTTCATAGCGACCACTCACAGGTTAATATTAATATATGTATAAAATAAACTTGTGACTAAGCTTTGGTTTTGTGATGTTCTTTAACAAATGAAGTGTAGTTACAAAAGTGCAGGAACAGAACTAAGACCTATTAGGAACTACAACTCAGCTAAGACCTATTACAAAACATAGAAAAAAAACTAAATCACACAAACAAATAATACTGACAAATGTCTTACCCAGGATCAATTCCACGTATAACAATATCTTTCTGCTTACTCTCAAGCATATCATTAGTAAACATGGCATGAAAGTATGGAATAGTAGCTGCCAAGATTATTCTATGTGCACTGAATGATTCATCATCTACCTGCAAAAAAAAAATTTCCCAATATGAATAAAAGACAGTTTTGATAAAATAAAAACTCACATTCAGAAATATAAAAAATTTTAACAACAAAGATAAAAGTTAAATTCAGTAATATACAATCCATAAAAGGTTCATTAGAAAGCAGTTAACCTAAAAGTAAGATAAATATTGCTCAGGATTTTAAACAATTTTTAATTTGCTTTCCCTTTTGGCTGTAGATTGTTGGAAACAGCTGAACTGCAAATCCTTTGACAGTGATGTGTAAATTTGCCTCCATGCATACATTTGGCGAGTTTCTATATTCCTCATCTTCAAAACTTTTGTCCCCTGTAGGAAAATTGTCAAAACATTCTGAACTTTCATCTACACCCTACATGCTCACTACATTACCATTCATTTTTGCAACTGTATATTCCAATTTGAATCCATGCAACAAAATGGACTATAAAACATGCTGTTCTGACACATTACACACAGCACTGTAACACATTCTACGACACCTGGAGCTAACTTGCATGAAGGCTTCTTATTACTGTGACTTTTACAGGGTATTAATTCTTAACCACAAACAGGCATTTTATGATACAGAGAGCACTTTTAAAAGCCCTGCTTAAAATTTACTTTTTCTTATTTTGTATCCTTGGGCCAAATTAAAAATTTATATTGGAATGGCCTAATAATTCATGCATCAGTCAGGTAAAGTAAAAACATGAAACTATTAGCCACCAAAATGTGTTACCAATATGCCAATTCATACTTTAATTAATGTGTATCAAATACAATTGACTTGCCATTAAATTCAATCATTGCAGTCATGAGCAGTAACTTTTTCCAAAGGATGATTTCAAAAGTGCTCGCTTTACTGTAAACCGTCTGTAGCTTGGCTTATTTATGCCATGTCTCAACTGACCCAAATAGCGCTCTCTCATGCTCACGCCCTAGCAAACACATCATAATGTTGTCACAGAGAATGCTCTTTGATCATCTCAATTCGTTGAAGAGAGCACAAAAGAGCAAGAGCACAGAGAAAGCACTAAGTTATGCTCTCATTGGTGTTCTCTTGCACTCTCTGACCATGCATCATATTTATTCTGTGTTTCCATAAGGTTATAATAGATTTTCGGGCAAAAAAAACTCTCACAAATACCTGTATGCGAATAGTTGTAACAATTTCAGTCAATGAAATATCCTACATAATACATATTTATAAATATATAGATAAGAATGTCAGACACAATGTATATGATTTACAACAATGTTTTTTGTTGCTTTCACATAGCATGCACACAATTGCTATAAGATGATGGAAATCAAAACCAAAATAATGCTATTTCATGCCTCAACAGTTATTTTGGTAATGCTATAATTTTTTTTGTGTGAAACTTTTTGAACATAGAGTACTTCCCATAGCTATGGCCATGATTTTAGGTTAGCACAGTTTCACACCTTTTGGCATAAGCTGCCTGTATGATGTCAGAGAGAATGGTTATCTTAATTCCAAAGAGAGAATAGTTATCTTAATTCTAAAGAGAGAATGAGTTTGTGTGAAGCACTACTCTCGCCAAGTTGTGCAAAAGAGTACTCTCTCTCGAAAAAGTATTCTTTACATTGAGAGACAGTCTCAATTAGCAGCTCACTAGACTCATCAAACTGGCATGCTAACAAAATAACTGATAAACAGTTTATCTTTATGCTTTTAAATAAAATTACCTAATTTCACATTGAGTGTAACATAACTCTTGTAATAGAATTATATATTATTTCATTTATTACATCTTTATGTAGAGCTGTGCTGATTCGAATCAGCCTCTGCCAAATTTACTGATGTTGACAAAATCAGTGATAGGCTATATGAACTACTGATAATTTTCTGCTGATTTGACAAATTTAAAATGTTGCAGTGTAGTTCTGAGTTATTCTCCAGTATTTATAATTGGTACACTTGCCTTTGTGAACAATGAAAGACTTCCTGTGTAAGGTGTGATACAGCAAAGCTAAACCACTACATAGCATCTAGGAAACGAAAGCATCACTGAAAAAGAAGCTGAACTTCCACTGTTTTTTTCCAAAGAAACTTTGTAGGGGTTTTTGTCCCAAGCTACACCCTGCTGTGAGATGATAATCTACCAGCTTAACATTGAGGGGATTAGAGTCTCTGGGGAAAGGGAAGAAGAAAGAAGGAGTGGAAAGCTGTTTTCACAGCTGGGCCCATCGGCAAAAGGTGGCGATGAGAGGGTAAGAGGAGGAAAGTGGCTGACAATGAGAAGATAACACAAACATAATGCAAATCTTACATCTCAAAGAATTTTTACACTTTGCTTTCTTTTCTTAACATGGTTGACTAGTTTATCAATTAATGAATAAGTATGCTATTATTTTGTGACATATTGCATCCACACATCAAATCACAGATGGTAATGTTTGGATGGAGATCAAGTCTGCATGCATTGCCTGTCAGCATGCATTTGCTTTTTATTTTGGTCTCTTGAAAAACTATCCAAACCGGTTAGAGTGTATTTCAGTTTTGACTTAGGTTTACATTCAAATATTTTTAGAGTATGCATTTCTGTTATAAATAGTTTTCCCGCAGGTTATTAAGATTATAAAATACCCTTATATATGTAAATTTGGTATATGAGATTTATTTGAATACAAGTATACATGTGAAGCTTCCCTATATTGTGAATATACAAAGTATGCCCTTCAGATTCATTATAAAAAAGGTTCTACAGTATTTACGAGTTCATTAGTAAATGTTAAACATTAACTCTGTGATGGGTGTTAATTTTTATCTTCCTGTTCATAAACAAACATTTTTTTTTACCAACACAAATGTGTAGATGGAGGTTTTTGGGCAATCACCATTGCACTGAGCATGTGCTCAATCCTGTTTTTCTACGACAGACATCTGCATCACAATGGCAAATATCCAAAAATCTCCATCTACTTATTCACCCTCATTGCACCATTCATTCAAAGATCACAACACAAATGTGTAGCAAAGCACCCAAGCACAAAACATCAATTAGGTTACAATTTGTTTTTGGAAACAATTAGTTTTAACAGTAATATTTTGCAAGTTTAATCCTGTCTATTGCAGAACCAATGCATATCTAAAAACCATCAAACACTTTTGTTTCAAGCTTATCACATGACTGTCAACAGCAAGAAAATATGTAAACAACCTTACGCATGCTTACTGTTTTGTGTGTTCACATGTAAGTATTTTTATGAATATAGACCCAAATATTATTTTAATTTTTCTCTTCACTTGAACTCACATACTTTAAATTATGCTACACATCACCAATACCATTGTTTAAGTTAAAAAAAAAAAACCTAGATTAAACATCAATAAAGCAAATAATTTTTCCACACATCAACATTGATGTTGTTCATGGTTTTTGGTTTTTAAGTAAGTGTCCCTGTTCCTTTTTTTGTTCGGATAGAACCCTGTCATTAGTGGTAATTTTTGGATTAGATTTGCTCTTTAATTCAGTAGTGTTTTTTTTTTTAGTTTTGGCAGTTTTTGAGTGTGATTAGTGTTTTTGTAATTTTAACTTTTTTTTCATTTTAAATTTTGTTTTTGAGTCATTTGGATTTAGTTCTTGAACTTAGGCCCCTTTCTGGACGTAATTTGGTAGTTGTTTGTTGGTTGGTTAACTTATATTATTTTTCAAAATTTGGTAAAACTCACCCAAGTAATAGCCAGTATGGCTTGGTTAGGTTCTGGAACACTCTGAGCTTGTGCGTTCACATGTTGCGGGTGTGGGCTGGTGCTGAAAGGAGTTTTTCGCTTGGTCAGCCGGGCGCAGGAAGTTTTCACGTGCACAGCGGATGGCCGGGCGGAACACTGTAAAGGCGGCTGGCCGGCGATAACTGGACCCGTGAATTGTTGAAGCAGCGGACGGTTGAAGGACAGCCATGCGCCGACTCTAGGTGAAGTGGGGTGGTCAGAGACAATGTTTCACGGATTACCCAGCAACAGCCACATGGCAGCTTCGGGAGTCGTCGTCGAGAGTCCGCCAAGTGTAGAAGGTGGTTTTTAAGTCAAGAAGCTGAAGTAGAGGCCTGGAGGAGCCTCAGCGACTCTCAAAAATGTAAAAGCTTTTGGTTGTTTGTTAGTGTAGTAGTGTAGTAGAAGTTTTGGTTCCTCGATTACACTAAAAGTGGCGTAAATTTGCAGTATGAGGCCAGAGTTTAGTCAAACAAGTTTTGAAGTTGCTGAGAATTTAGTCGTTGAGGTTTAGATTTTTGAATAAGTTTCAATAGCTAATCTTTGTTGATGACGTAATTTAAGAAGTTATAAGTTTGAATGTTTGATGCTTAATTCCTTATCCTTGCTGTTGATACGTTTATGGCCCATTTTAAGAACTATTCTTTAGTTTATGCAACTTTTAAATCACAAGGAAGTTAGATGGTTTTTCCCTGCCAACCTTTTTTGTGATAGAAGTTAATTTGTAATGAGACCAAGGTTCAATGAATTTGTTGTACTTGTTGAATTTCAAACTAAATATCTGTAACTTCAATTTTTGATAATATTTTTTGAAATAATCATTCAAGTCTATACTCAAAGAAAATTTTATTCTATTCAGCTTTTATAAACACATTTTATATTTGTAATCATTATTTTATTGGTTGTAGAAGAGTTTATTATTTGTTGATCACTTGTTATAAATTTTACTACGAATTGGTTATAATAAATTTTATATTTGAAAATTTCAATCTTATTTTTAAGAATTTTACCCTTTTTATCTGGTACTAAATTATTTTCATTTATTTAAATTCATTTGAAGAGACAAGAATCAGTTTTATTGGTTATTTATCTGTTATATTAAATTAATTTATTTCTCTATAGTTTAACCCCTTTTACATCATGTCAGGTCTCACTTTCGAAATTCCCTATTGCCTCTGTTGCTAGCAAAGTTGAGTAGATAGTTTTTCTGAGCTATAATTTACCTATAGACGTTACGGACATCTAGGCCACCCATGAATAAAAAGCCTAGTAGTGAAGAGCTTTTAGCCCCCTCTTGTTTGGACGCTGACAGTCGTAGAGACGTTTGTGTGAGATGGTGGGAGGAGCATCACGAGTCAATGGAAGGAGATACTTGATGTTTATTTTTTACGCTTACATGTGTGGAGTTATGATTTGATGAGGGATGCTATACAGTGTATTTACATTTTGGACGCTAATTGATTTGTGTTTGACCTCCCTCCCCTCCCCCCTATAAGTTCTACCATTAAGATGAAGAGAATGGTTATTTTGGTATATTACTTTTAGCCGTAAAAATTTCACTTCATTACAGAGGTGCCAGCTAGTAATAATTTCGGCTTGGATTCCTTTCAAAATTTATTTTTTGAGATGTTTTTGACATTTTTCAAAGTTAATTTTTTTTTCTCTAGTCTTTACTAGCCAGTGGTGGCGAGGTTGTGACGCAATTTGATATGGTTTTGTAATTTAATTTTTGGTCTTATTGATAATTTGGTTCAGATGTTAATTTTTGTTGTTCTCATTGTACTGATGCCTTTAGTGTAATTAAAACCAAAAGTAGCGATGTAGATTTAGCAAGCTAAGTTGTTAGGCGAGTAGCGCAAGGGATTAGTTTTTTTTATTTTTTATTTATTGTTTGGTGTGGCCAGATCATAGGTTTTTTTTTTGCTGATGGGATGGGATGTTAGAATGGTAGTGTGTTGAGGCCGTATCTGTTGGAAATTATAGGTTTTTTTATGGATGTTATAAATAAATAGTAGAGAGCAGAAAAAGTAAATTTGAGTCAGTCGTTCTAAATTGGTTGTTTGTTGTTTAGATAACTTTTACATAGCTATTTTGATAAAAAAAACATACAGTAAAGTCAGCCATTTTACGTCGTTCATGTTAGATTCACTGAGGAGGCAGTTGTAATTTTTCTTTTGTTTTTGTTCAACAAGCTAGTGTAAGGTAATGTTTTCTTTCTTGTTGTGGTCAGTAATCGGTGTTGACGTTGAGAGTGCTCGCAGCTCGTAGTTATTAATATTAATTAGGATGGCATACTCATAACCAAGCAGCAGTGCTCAAGCCCTCCTGGGTGTCGTCTTGTGCAGACGCACCGAGGTAATGAGCATGACAAAAGGCAGGCTAGATAGGAGCGTTTCTCGAGTGTGCCGGACACGCATCAGGAGTTCCTGGTCTTGTTCAGACTTAATAGCCTTCTTCAGGCTCTAGGAATTCTAAAAGGTGACTCGTGACTGGTCCGTAGAGGTTGCTAGTTAATTTAATAAGCCACCAATTACAAGTAATTAATTTACACTTGCTTATTAAGTAAAATGAAACAAAAGTGAAATTACTACCACACGAAAGGTTGCGTTGCTACAACATATTTATTACCGCTATTTCAAAACAAGGGGATGTGTGGTTCTGCATAAAGAATGCTAATTAAAAATTATTTTTGAATCACGTTAATGCAGGTGAAGACAATCCTGCAAAAAGAAATATTAAAACCAAAATAACTCCAAAAGTTCTATTCGCAATTAACAGCGAGTAATTGGGAGGTGGTATGTACAGAAGGGACAACGTTTACGGCCTACTACCGTGGAGTGCACTGGATTGACTCGGGTAGGGGGAGCAGGGGTAGGGACTTCGTGATACCTTGGAGCTTCACCAGGGGTTTTTTCTGCGGGCTGCGAGGTTGATGATGGAGCTTCTGGTGGTGGTTGAGGAGCATTCCTCAGGCCGTCAGTGTGTCTTCTTCAGGCTGAAGAGTCTTCTGCAGACCCTGGAGAGCCCCCAGACCTTATACATGTCGGCGGGCTGACATGAGCTGCCAAGAGCGGTTTCGCTTATCCTTATATACTCAAAATTGCAGCTTGGTGGCTGCCACAGGGGTATGGGATTTGCTAGACTCCAAAGCAGGGGTTGGTTATTTCAGGGCAGTGGGCTGCACCACACATTTCTTATCTCCCTTCCGGGAGAATGTTGACATATTTATTGCCTCTCCACGAAGCTCGGCACCAATGACAACATCGGCTGTAGGGGTGCTGCTCTCTTACTGCAACCCTGCTAACTCCCTTCTCTGTATCTGCCAGGTTGGTGGCTCGGTGGGTAAAACAAGCTTCAACTTCCGGGGTGGCGACCACGTGTCAATTTATGAGTGGGCAGTACAATCTCAGTAAATATCCAAGTCTTTGTAGTCCTAATTGCATGGATCAGCAGTGTAGCAACGAGATTAATTGCCTGTTGGCGTGTGATTTGCCCCAAATAGTATCAGCGCTTGATGATGGGGCGAAGTCGAAATGTAGAGCGCACATGCTCGCTGCGCAGTAGGGTGGCATAGGTCAACTTTCAAAGCCATATTCTTGAATACGCTGTACCCACCATGCTATTTGACCTTCTCGGTTCTTTAAATTAGGTAGCCAGTGTAACTAAACATGGTCGGTTCTAGAATAAAATGTCTGCCATAAAGGTAGGGGTGGAAGTGTGAATTTGTCTTCACAATTGTCAGAATCTCCCTGCTTGCAACAATAAATCTCATTTAGGCTTTTTTTTTGGACATTCCTTTACTCTCCCGAGCAGGACAGGAGAAGGGAAGTGATGAAGAGTAGTTATATGTAACACTGCCACCTCCTCAAGTCTGTTCATCCCAAACAGACTCTGTAACATCTGGCCCTTCCTAGAGTGCCAGTCGATTAAAGTGGACAACCTTCAGCTTTGCTCGAGATCCTCGACAATCAATCCGAAAAACAACATCATTGATCATCTTCAGAATCCAGTAGGGTCTTTCCCAACATTTCTGTAGCTTCTGGCAGCACCCTTTTTGTCTATGTGAGTTGTACAGCCAACAGAGAATAAAAAATTATGTGTTTGCTTACTGCTGCCATTAACTATTTATAAGCAGAAATCGATTTGTTCAGTGATTTCAATATGGTTTACCATTATTTTATGGTTATTGTCGAAGGTAGTATGGTATGGCACTTCATGCTGCTTAAATTTGGGTTTCTTCGCTTTTTTTGACATGTCAAGTTAAATTTAATTATTGTGCAGAAATAAGAGTGTTTGTGGAACTAGTGATGTTCAGTTAATCAGTTTAAGGAGCTGCACATAGTTGAGTCTTAACATGGAAGTTGTATTAGGTTTAGCAAATTGAGTAAGCCGTTCTTCATTAACTGAGCAGTTTTGAATTCAACCTTGGGGAAAACGTCACTGCTCTATATGCATTAATTATAACAGCCACACTCACTGAAATACGTCCTGTACAGTTGGCAACGAAGGAGAGAAAGTACATAGTTACATGTTCTAACATTTAATTAAAAGTGTTAAATAACCATTTGAAAAAACTGGAATTATTTATTCAGCTTTTTTATTTTTTCTTTGTGAATATAAGTATGAAAATTAGATGCATGAATAAAGTGATAGGGCCAAAGGCACTGTTCATTTTACACATGGTGGAAGAATACACAACATGTATACAAGATGATTTTAAACAGAGTTTTAAAAGTTCTCAGTTTACCGTGAACAGCCAATTGTGTTGTATTGTACGATAGAGAGAGAATTTAAAGGCTTACGTACTGTTGGCGCCTAGCTGTGTCAAATGCTGAAGACCTAACTGAACTAATCCTAACTTCACAATAAGTTGCAGATATAGTTTTTAATTTGTGTTCACTTGCTGTGATCCTGTGTAAATGATATTCAAACATAGACCCCTTGCACTCAAAATTACTGTTCCAAGCATAACCAAACATTACATGCCAAGCCAGAGTCCTCGATGCCAGCAGGGGAGTAAAGCCCCAAAACATTGATTCTTAAAGGTACATAGACAGTTTTTTGTTGCTAGAGAGCCGAACATCCACAAAGCTTGGGGTTTCATGTACAAGGAATGTTACGAAAGGGGTAATTGAAATAAATACTGTACTTGCACTTTAAAATACTGTTCAGATATAGCTGAACATTATGCTGTGAACCAGAGTCCTCAGCGCCAACAGAGTACCTCTAAACCGCATGCATGCAGTTTTTTTGTAGATGGCGAGCGCAAAGTGCTAAAACATTCTATTGTGAAGTTATCTATTTTACATCAATTTTACATGTTTTACTTTAAAATTTACATGGTCTTCACAGCTGTCCCCACTATCGCATAGTATGAACTGAGAATATTGTGATCACACATTGAAATTCGTATTCAGCTTAAAGTCAAGACATACAACTTTCTAACTTTTTTTTTATTTTTAAAGTTGTGATTTTCAGCAATTACCAGACTGTGTACTGTACGTACCGAAGTGAAGTGATATAAGTACAGTAATGAGCAGAACTACAAAAAATTTCTTTACTGACTTAGTAAAGATTGTAAGAATTGTTGTATCCAGAGTACAGTAACATGACAATGAAAGATGGAGTGTGAGATGAAAACTGTAAATTGCTTGTAGCAGCTCAATATTCTAGTAGTGATTTCTCGGTAATTGTTAAGAATAGCAGCTTTTTTGAAGGAAACTTAGTAGACCAAAGAAATAAACTTGTGTTGTGCATGGCTTACCTGTTCAATATTTATGGGGACGTGACAATAAATTAACTAGAACATCAAAAATAAAATAGTTAAAATACGAGGAGTTTGGTTACTTTGTTTATGTTGAGCACAACAGTGTATAGTCCTGTAATGCTGTAGTAACGTAAACAAATGTTCATTGATGGTCACCTGTCTGCTGTGGATGTGTAAACGTTTACCGTAGATTAGTTGACCTGTATATGTTGGACTGTGCAGTTCATGGTGAGAAGAGTGTGAGTTGTGATGCCCAAATCTGACTGTGTGAAGACTTGTGATTTACGAGTGGAAGGTGCAAGTATGAGTGCTTCTGTGTGACTGCTTTGTAACAATGACAGGCAATATGTGTTGGGCAGTTTGTATCAAAGCTAATGCGACAATGGAGGAGAGTATGTTGCACAAGAATGGATTGATTTTAGTAGAAAGAAAGGCATAATTATTGATTACACAGTAACATACAAGCCTGAACTGAATGGCAAGGTAGAAAGGATGAATAGGAGTTAGTCAAATGAGTATGTAGTATTATCAGTGAATCTGGGGTACCTAAATAACTTTGGGGAGAAGCGGTTAGAACAGCAGCTTATATTGTAAATCGTAGTCCAACAGCAAGTGTGGAAGGAGTCACACCGGCTGAAATCTGGTAGGGTGTAAACCAAACGTAAAAAAAATTTGAGGGTTTCTGACTGTGCAGCATACAGTCACATACCAAAGGAGTTGCGTACTAAGTGATGCACAGCCGATAACGGTAGAGGTCGGAACATGATTTTTCTGGAGTGGTGATGGTGAAAGAAAGGAATGAATATAACCAGTGCGTCAGACGCCATCAAATATGATGCTGTCTCTTAACCTCAATGTCGCGGGCCGTCGACCCGGGACAAAACTCCTCGCAGTGGCTGCTGAATTATTGTCATCTTCCTGTGGATTGTTGCTCCCGATGAAGATTGTTTACTAAACTATAGGCCGTCAGCTGGATATGCAACATTGTTGGCATTGAGGGAGGAAACATCCTAATCATAACACTCGCGTACATGGGCTGTTAGGGCCTCCCACACGCCCATACAGATCGGAACAAAACTTATTACACTGAAAATGAGACCTTACGTGCTGGTTGAGTGGGAATTATTAGGGCTTATCCCTAGAAATGCTTACGCGGTCGTGAATAAACAACTGACCTGAAAACAATTTATTTATTACGTAAAATTACACCCCTTCTCTGAGGGAACTTTACACTAAACACACTGTGCTATTTTAACCAGCTGTGTGGTGAAGCAGAAAAATGTTTGAAGACAATTAAAAAAACTACGTGTACCTTAAGCTCACCAGGGTGATGCTAATCCACCGGGAAGTAGAGGTGGCTTACCAGGCAATGAGATAGAAAATTTTCCAGGTGATGAAATCTATTATAATTACATGACCGGTTGCAAAAAAGTTGATGGTCGCTCGGCGTGTGCGGGAAAAGCCAGATAACTGACTCTCCCGCCTGACCCAAGGGCTCGCCACGGCTTACCCTCGCACCGAAACTGGATTACTTTCTGAGATGACTTGCGATATTGACCCTTGCATTAATGAAAGAAAGTAATTAAACATGTGAAAACAACACAAATATTCCTACGACATAAGCACTGGTGAAATGGGATGGATAAAACACTCTGCGGAAGATGAAAATAAATAAATAACATGTTACCTTGCAAACACAACAAAATACAATAACACCTACAAAAACAAACCATAAACATTTTAATGAATGATGAAGTCTTTAAATTAAGCCTGAAATGTTTCAGTTCAATACACAGGCCTACTTATTTCCTCCGCTGCGTCATACATTGCTATGACAACTACCGGCTGCACTTGCACCGGCATGCCCTGCACTTGCGCTGCCCCTTGTCACTCCGGTGACCAGGCGCACACTCAAAGTAGAGTGCGTAAGCCCAACTGCGGTGACAGTACAGTGTACGGCCAGACAAACTGTCTTAGGCTGGTGGATGCACACACGTCAAAAGTTAGACAATAAGGCAGAAAAATGTATATTTGTGGGGTATTCTCAAAATTGTTATAGAGTATTGAATCTTGAAAAGGGAAAAATCTTAGTGTCACGTTATGTTACGTTTGATTAAGGTAATTTTATACTTCAAGAAAGAAATGAAAGAAAACTTGTAGAATGTTAACACGATGCTGTAGACTGCAGTGAACCTGACAATGTTAGTGTCAGTCCAGAAGTGATGTAAGTGAAGAAGGAAAAAAAAATGTATTTAGGAATCACAAACGTAGTGTAAGGTTGCCAAAAAGATTTGATGACTATGAAATGTACATGGCATATAATGTGATGAGTTTTGTAGAGAATGTTCCAAAGAACCATAATGAAGTAGAAAAAAGGTTCGACAAGGAAATGTGGTTTCGAGCTATGGATAGGGAAATTGAGTCTATTAAAAAAATAGAACTTGGGAGGAAGTAGTAAACCCAAAGTATGTACAAGTTATTATACAATGTGTGTACCTATATGCATTGAAACCCTTAGAGGTAAATGTAAGTGACAGGTATAAGACTAGACTAGTTACAAGAGGTTTTGAACAAGAAGGAAATGTAGGTTCTGATATATATACACCAGTAGCTTGAATGACTACCATAAGAACATTGTTAACTGTTGTAAATCAGAAGTCTTATCAATTTGAGCAGTTGGATGTAAAAACTGCATTTTTAATAGTGAATTGCATGATATTTATCCACCAGTCTGCGTTAGTTGTAAGTCTAACTCTGTTCTTAAACTAAATAAGTCTTTGTATGGTCTTAAGCTGGCACCTAAGTGCTGGAATGACAAGTTTAACAAGGTCATGTTAGAATTTGATCTTGTAAGATCTGAAAACGATTGTTGACTGTATACATTGACAAGCGGTGAAGAAATGTAGTATTTACTGATTAATGTGGATGACATTATTCTAATCAGTTCAAGCATTAATCTCATAAATAATGTTAAGTCTTAGCAAGGACCAAATTTTGAGGTTAAAGAAAAAAGGAAAAATGAAACATTTTCTTGGGTTGGAGATAAGTCATGACAGGGAGAACAAAATTTTGAAAATTAACCAAACCAAATACACCAAAGGAATTTTGAAAAAATTTGGATGTGAGAATTATATATCATCAACTGATGAGGCATGGTATCAACTAAAAAGGGTCTTGAGGTATTTAAAGTGTACCGCAGAAGTTGAATTGGTATACAAAGGAAACAGTTCTCCTGAACTTTCTTGTTTTGTTGATGCATATTGGGGAGGAGATGTAAATGATAAAAAATCTGTTTCAGGTTTTTTGTGTAAGGTAAATGGAAATGTGGTATCCTGGGTGACAAGGAAACAGAATTGTGTAACCTTGTCAACAACAGAGGCAGAACTTGTAGCATTAAGTACCTACTGCAGTTTGTGAGTATTTATGGTTGAAAAAGTTGTTGTCAGACTTAAATGTCAAAGTACATAAGATTACATGAAATTAAAATGTATGATACAGCTCTGGAAGCAGACAAACAAATGTATTACAAGCAGATAAAAATGTAGTTACACCAGCATATTCTGTATTTCAAGTTATGTTACTCATTTGAAAATGCTGGAAAACCAATAGACATAAAATATTAGCATCCCACAGAATCGATACACAACCTTCTAACTACTGAAACACTAGTAAAAGCACTTTTAAGAATAATTATACACTCTAGTTTTAATAATCAAGACAACCAACAGAACACTGACAAAGATGCAAATAAACATAGGTACCAAGACACTATAAAAATTACCCTTGGGACAAACACAGTTATTTCAGAACAATTCAACAAAACTTACACTTCATTAGACGACTTGATTAAAATAATATTTCAAACAAATTAAGATGGATAATCAACATATTGTGGTGGCTTTTTCGATACTGATCTGTAATATAGATGGGTTACCTTATTAAGAAGAAATTGTACATTTTATTTGTTTAAAAGTGTACAAAAGCCTTTGATTAAATTACTATGAGAATTTTCTCAGAATAAAACACATCTCACTTGACATTCGGATGCCAAACACATGAAAGGAGTTCGTGGGAAATGCTCATTTTTGTGTACTGGGGTTATTTCATTAAAATCTTAAAATTACAGTTTGTAGTTGTAAGTGTAGCTCAGTCGTAAAATAATTAAGTCAGCTTGGCAAATGGGCGTAACTACAATTCTCTCAGACCAAATACTTTGCAATAGGGTAGTTTAATTTAACTTGCACACTGTTCTGAATACCTAATGCTTCATAGGCTTGTGACAAATGACCAAGAAAAATCGGAGATGCTGCAAGGACAGTACTTGTCAGTGTTTGAGGCAAAGGAGGGTTGGAATAGGGGGACAAACAGGGTTTGGGGGGTGTATAGTGAGTTTAAGATGACGGAGTGGGAGATAGAAAAGGTAATTAGGGGTTTGGAGAGCAGTAAGGCAGTGGGACCAGATGGGATAGCAAACGCAGCACTAAAGTTTGGTGGCAAGGAGTTGGCAAAATATTTAGAAGTGCTGTTTAAAAAGTCCTTAGGAGAGGGTAAGTTACCACAAGATTGGAAGGATGCTATGGTGGTACCTATACACAAGCAGAGAGAGGATAGGGGGAGGCCTGGCAGCTACAGACCGGTGCGTCTCACATCAAGTACAGGAAAAGTAATGGAGAGGCTGGTGGTGCAGTATGTGGTGAGGGTAATGAACAAAAGGAATTGGTTGGAGGAGTCCCAGCATGGTTTCAGGAGGGGTTACTCATGTGAGACTCAGCTGGCTGGGTTATTAGAGGATCTGGTGCAGGTAGTTGATGAGAGGAAGCAGGTGGAAGCCTGCTTCATAGATTTTGAGAAGCCATTCGATAAGGTGCCCCATGGAACATTGATGAGGAAAGTGAAGGCGCTGATACCAGACAGGAGGGTAGTGGAATGGATAGGGGACTTTCTCAGGGGGCGAAGGCAGAGGGTGAAAGTGGGGGAGGCAATATCGGAGGAAGAGGAGGTTATGTCAGGGGTACCACAGGGAAGCGTGCTGGGTCCTTTGTTATTTACCATAATGGTAAATGACATAGGTTTGGGGATTAGAGGAAAAATCAGATTGTTTGCAGATGATTGTGTTGTATATAATGAGGAGGGAGAAGGGGGCAGAAATTTGCAGGCGGACATTGATAAGATATGGTTGTGGACCAGAAAAAATAAAATGAAGATAAATGTAAGAAAAACTAAGGTAGTGAGGTTTACAAGGAAGAAGATGATAAGCAGGGACATGTACAGATGGGAGGGAGGGACAAGAGATAGAAGAAGCAGCAGAATATAAGTATCTAGGGATTGTACTGCAGGGAGACCTCAAGTGGAATAAACAGGTAAAGAGGGTGGTAGCAAAGGGAAGAAGGGCTCTGGGTATGAGGGAAGGATGCTGAATGGAGTCAGCTGTGAGGTGAAGGAGAAGGCGTATGGCACAATGGTACGGCCAATGTTAGAATATGCTGCAGCAGTATGGGACCCATATGTGGAGGTGGAGGTGCGAGAACTGGAAAAGGTGCAGAGAAGGGCAGCAAGATGGGTGAAGGATAGGTGGAGAAGGCAGGGGTAAGATGGTGAGGAAGAAGGGAACTATAGGCCATCAGTGATGATGAAAGAAATGGGGTGGAGCTCATTGAAGGAAAGGAGGAAAGTTGAACGGTTAGTCAGGATGTACAGGAAGGTGAATGAAGAGGGAGGATTGGGAGGGCTACACTGCAAGCTAAGTAAGGGGGTGTTATGGGGAAGAGGAAAAAACAGTGAGAAGGTTCAGAGGGTGTGGAGGAGAACGGAGAGGGGTAGGCAGTCCATGCTTGTGAGGTCTGTGGGGGAGTGGAATGTGTTGAGGGGGGAATTGGTATCTGTGAGAGGGGTTGGTAAATTCAGGAAGGGAGTGGAAAAGGAGTTGGTTGGGTGAAGGAGTGTTGAGAGAGCTCGCCACCGGGCGGTAGCCTAATTGCAAGTGTATGTATGTATGCGAATCATTTAAGAATTTTATACTATTTGGGAGTTTATTATACAGCCTAATCCCAGTGTTATTAAATGTTTGTGCACTGTTTTAAGGACATAATTAAATTGAAAGTGGTTCTTTATACGAGAATTATATTGGTGAATTTCACCAGTTGTGTGATGCTTATTTCAATTTTTATATATGAAGAATATAGTCTTATAAATGTAAAGACATGGAACTGGGAGTATTTTTTAAATATGAAAAGTATTTCTACAGCTATCAGTTGGGAGTAGCTTTAGCATGATGTGAAGCGCTCCTTTATGCACTATTTAAACAGATTGTAAATTGGTTTTATTGATTCCCCAAAAATTGATACCATACGTAATGTAGGAGTGCATGCATGCAAAGTAGACTGATTTTAAACACTGAAAAGAGACAGTAAAAGTGAGCACCTTTAGCACGTAACATGAGCTATTAAGTTTATTACTAGTGTGAGTTACATGTTCTTTCCACTCTAGTTTGTTATCAATTATAACACCAATAAAACGTATTTGATTAACTGTCTTTATTAGCAGATTTTCTATTGTTATTCTTGGTTCATTTCCTATAGTTTTGGAAGTAAACAACATTCAGTCTTAATGACCCTCCTCACTTTCACATTTTATTTTTTTTACAGAAAACTTCAAGCCCCTCCAAAATTCCCAGTAATTATGATTACTAATAATCATATCTAATATATCCAGGTATCAATTTTTCTATTTTCGAAAAAGTTTGTATTCTTAAGAATTACATTTTTTTCATTTGGATTTCACTACATCTGAATTGTTTGCATGCTTCAGGATTTTAGAATAGAGAGATTTGAGGGGGATCTTGAAATCTGATGAAGGTGAAGCGAATTGAGTAACACCAATACCGGACAGACAGTGGAAACAGGAGATCGCCAAAGAAATTTGTGGACCAGCGGAATCGTACGGCAAGATTCCTACGTGCGGAAATCCGAGAGTAACCCCACCGAGAATCGAGCCCGGTTCACCACGGTGGGAAGCGCGAAGTCTAACCACTACTCCAACATGGTCCCTTTACGATTTTAGACTTGCTAGATTTCAATGTTCACTGAATGTGAACTAATTTAGAGTATTGACAATTATAACGTTACGAAAAAACTGTTTAACGTACAATTAAATAAATGTCATAACCTCTTTACAATAAAATATTGTTACCTTAAGTGTCACGTCGCACAACTTTCCTTGGCGTCTTATTTCTTCCACAATTGGCAAACCTTGAGAAAAAAGGTCTGTCTGCTGAAAAATGATACAGTCTTCACATTCATGTTCCATATCTACACTTAAATAATTTAATTCCAGACTGAAACAACCATACGCACACCCAGCTTTGCAGTTTGGTTTTAGTAAACAACTTTTTCAAGGGCCAAACAAAAGAAAACTCTAATTGACACCAATAACAATCGATTAACAACAACTTAACAATCCCAACAAGATATATAGTGGCCTTTTTTCCTAACAGCCATAACAAAGACTATATAAAACGAAAAACAAACAAAAAATCTAAACATAATCTCTGAAACAAAAAACAACCTATTATATTTACAATATAGCTCGGCGGAAGAGCCATTAAGTAGGTTAAAGTTGTAGGAAGGGAGCAAGAGGAAGTTTTTCTAGGCAGCTCTATTGTAATGGGGGTGGAGCTGAGTAATACCTGTAAGAAAATTACATATAAAGCAGTGTTGCTGAATTGGGGGGGGGGGGGGCAAATACCAGGGATTTGGAGGAAAGGGTTAGTGGTATGAGAGGTAGCAGGGTGACAAATGTTGTTATCATTCATGTAGGGGGAAATGACCTGGTTCATAGAGAGGTGGGGCAGGAGGTAGAGCGGGACCTCAGGGGATTGCTAGGGAAAGTGCGGGAGAAGTTCCCTGGAGCTAGGGCAGTATTCAGTGCACCATGTCCCTGGCACAGAACATGGCGCAGACTGTTCTCCGTCTGCTGTCACGGTTTGAGCTTTCTCGTGTTACAAGTAACACGAGCAAAGCCCTCATGCATAAAGACCACAGGGCTCCACGTACACGGCCAACCAGGTGGCTCTCTCTCTCGTGAGAACCTTGTCCACTTGACATGTATGGTTATAGGTCTATAACTCGCATTATAGACATAGACCTAAGTAATTCATTTCCTTTTTTCGATTTTACTTCTGTCCTAGAGGGGGGTGCGCAAGGGTTCTTCCCATGCACCCTTACAGGTTGTTCCAAATTTTCCAATAGTTGTGGGGGATTCGTTGGGCCACCCCCATCCTCCAAGATTATGACTGGGAAGATGTGGTCACCCATTATGGATTACAACATCTATCCCAGTTTCTTCCCTCCCCGCAGAACATCATACCGGACAGGACACTACAACAAGCACTGGTTCAACACGTTAATAGTAGCAAACAACTATATATCAGGTTATTGGTAACAGTGAATGGTCAGCGATGTCGTTCGTTAGTGGATACAGGTGCATGACATAATTTCATATGTCACCAGTTTGTAAATGCACTAGAGATCGCGGGCTATAATTATGTCATTCAGTTCGCCACCTAAGATCATCGTTGTACAGATATGGAACAGGCAAAAATTACACTAAATATTAGAGAAATTCAATCTGTAACAACAGCTATTGTCTCACCTTAAATTCGAAAAGATGCTATCCTGGGATTCCCGTGGCTTTCAGAGCAGAATACTAATGTGGAAATCGCGGAGTGCAGAATCCATATTGGCACAAAAGAAAGGCACAATGTATATAATTTGGACAGATGGCTAGCTGACGATCTCCCAGACGTTACACTAGGAGAAATCAATCGCGATATCCCACCAGAACACCAGACTTCTTTTCAAAATTTACTCAATGAGCACAGAGATGTATTCGCTACACACGACACACTTCGTCGCACAACCGTAGCCGAGAATGAGATAACACTAATTGACGAACCCATTTGGATAAACTCACGTAGTTATTTCCTGCATCAGGCCAAAATCATTAAACAACAGATACAAGAGATTTTAAATGACGATGTGATTGAGCCATTAGACAGTACTTACAATTCAGTAATAACACTCACACCAAAAAAGGATGGCACCTGGCATTTTTATGTAACCTTCAGCCATTCAACCATGTTACCACAAGTTCATTACTACCATTTATCAGTGTCAAAGACACACTCGCCTCTTCAGACCAAGCAATAAAGATCATGTCAGCGTTAGATTTGAAAAATGTATACTGGCAGATCCCAGTAAAACTAGAGGATCGCAAGGAAACAGCATTTACTGTGCCAGGCATACGGCGCTTTCAGTTTTGCGTTATGCCCTTTGTGCTGAAGTGTGCGCCACCGACCTTCCAATTGATAATGGTTCGAGTCCTGGATGGGCTGATCTGCAAATACATCATTGCATATCTCGGCGATGTCATTTTCTGGTCGAGTACCTGGGAAGAACACCTGCACCATCTGTAAATAGTTTTGGAACAGTTAGCTACAAACAATGATTTTCTGGGACATGTCATTAACATCGAGGGCAGCAAGCCAAACCCAAAATAATCAAGGCAAATTGATGACTATACAAAGCTTAAAACGAGCAACAAATATAAGAAAACTTGTCGGCTTAATTAATTGGCTTCGCGAACACTTAGAAAATTTTGCAGTCATAACAGCTCCACTCACTGATCTCCTTTCACCACAACACCATTTTCAGTAGTCAGCTGAAGCTGAAAACATGATTCAAAATATAAAGAAAAAGTTTCATTCGTGCCCAATGCTTGCAAGGCACGACACGAGCAGACAACTGTATTTACAAATTGATGCAAGTCAAAAGGGAGTAGGTGCAATGCTGTACCATGTAAATGATTGAGAGAAGAGACAGGTGATTGACTCTTCGCGAGCGCTAAGCTAGGACAAACAGAGCTATGCTATGATGTGAACGAGCGCGAATATCTCACAGTGATCTGGGCTGTTAAAAAGTACCACGGGTATTTGGAATTTCAACGACTGTCACTGAGAACAGACAATAGGTGGTTACTATGGTTGCATTGTTTTCGAGGGCATGAAGAAATTTGACAAGATGGGCCCTACACTTACAAGCTTACGACTTTTGCATGGAGCACATACAGAGAAAAGAATACGAGTTAGCGGACTCATTATCACATGCCCCTAACAAACAAGTAACCATTCAGGATGAAGCCTAGTAGGAAGAAATCCTTACGCCCGATCTGCCAGAACCAGTCACTGAAGTTTATGTGCAGCAAGTTAGCATGGGACTAGAAGATATTCTAATCCACGAGTTGCACCAGCAAGTCATGCAAGCACAGCATGGTTACCAATTTTCTCAGGCTAAGGTCAAGCAGTGTAAACAAAGAACGGTAGAAGGGTGGCATGTTGTGGACAGACGCTTGAAAATGTATTTGTTACATCAACCATGGAAATGGTGGTTGTATGTCCCCTTGCATGCACACAAAAAGGTGTTATCCCCTAATGCAGAGTGGCAGGACACCCAGTGATGATTAAACAATACGTAACGAAAAGGACCATTTCTTTTAGCACGGCCTCACATGTGTGCTGTTTTGTGCAAAAATTAAACAAGTACAATTACTTTAAACCACACAGAGCTGAAGGCTGGCAACAACAGCAGCCATACATACCGAAGAAACTGTTCGAGGCGGTGTGCCTAGACCCAACGGGGCCATACCCAAGGACGGCAAATGAAAAAAGTTTCATAGTTGTGGTCATGGGCAATTTCTCGAAGTATGTAGAAGTCTACCCAGTGAGTAGCGCTTACACAGGATATGTGGACTTTTTCCCATGTTAGGGTTTTCCTAAGAATATATTGAAAGATAAATGACTCTGTTTATGGGCAATAGATGGTACATATTGTGCATCACGTGTGGTATGTGTCACCTAACGACTGCAATGTATCACCCAATGGCCAAGCCTATGGAGCAGCAAAATCAAGAGCTCAATGTTCAGCTGCGACTCCGTTTGCGTGGCCAACATGCAACATGAGCACAACATCTGCCAGCAGCCCTGTACACACCCTACTGATGCGTCAATGCAGCCACCGGCAATACTGTTGGGGAGAAACTTATGCTTGGCAGGGGAAGTAAATTGCCCCCAGGCAGTTAGCAGCAGTCAATCCCCTAGCCTCACTGTACACCCGTAATTGTGCTGTCAGCAGTATTAGCAAATGCATGAGAAAAACATGAGGTATAAAAAGAAGTGGTTGCCAACAACAACACGACTGCTACTGGTGCTGATGATATGCAATCCCGTCAATGTGCATCCCGTCACCTGCAGTTCTCAGCATGCAACTATTTTTGCACTGGCATTGTGGCAGAATTAAGTGGGTCTACACACGGTCATCGAGCAACAGGGACACACCACCTACACAGTCAGCATAAGCAGGAGGACGGTGCATGTGCACCGGGACAACATCCGGCTCACACTGGGTGCCGTCAATGACGAAGTTATTCCGCTGTCCTTCATCCACACGACAGGGATGGCAGTGCCAAGCCTGTAAACACATGGAGAGAGGAATGGAGTGCAATAGTATGTCTGGTCAGCAGGGGAGAGGAGGAGCCGTGAGAGCAGTGGACTTCAAAACACCACCAAATAGATGAATTTTCGATGACGAGTTCCCTATGGGAAATACCGGCATGAGAGGTAACACCATACCTTCAGCGGGGAAAGCAGAAGAGGAGGGAGAAGACCCACATTTTCCCAGCATCACCATGCCTGAAAAGGAGCATCGGAGTCTGTCTCCGGGTATCACTGATGGCACGGTACCTTGTGCACCACTGTTGTTCAAATGGCACCTGTTTCTGCGAGAGCACTGCAAACAGAACCGCAGAAAAGAATGCACCAACACCAGCATAATGAGAAGGAGTTGTTGCAGGACTGCATACAGGAATGCAGGAGCTAACAGTTTACCTGGTTCGCACCAGGAAACAGTAATGCAACAGCACTCAAGGAAGCAGGAGAATCAGCAGGAGTATGAGCAGTGACATGGAAGTGAGGGCAGCGGGTCCGTTGCCTTACTCCACCTACGCAGGGTGAATTGGCGGTTTCACCCGCCAATGAGCCGCAAATGTGGGTATGTGTCAGCCATCCATGGCACAGCACGCCACATCAATACCAGACAGAAGACAACAGACCCTATCCTGTTAGCTACTCCGACCGCTCCCCAAGTAGTGCAGAACACACACCTGCTCTATGATTTTTCACTGTGGTGTTTTGAAGTGCAAGTGCAAAGCCATTAGTATAAGTGCTGAGGAGAGTAAGCTAGGGTAGGCAGTGTACTACCCCGCATGCCTCCACCGGTCGAATGACGACAACCTCTCCCGGCAGAGTGATATGCCAAGAGTACCAGAGTTTTCTCTCTATTAATTCAGTATTGCAAGGGTGATTGAGCACACAACAAGACACATGTCCACATTTGTATTGAAGACAGTATGCCCCTCCAATAGCTCCTACAATATCAGCATATTTTCAGTGTGACACCATCTGCTCTCACCAAGCCCATTTGCCTGGCGTCTAAGTTGTCCACTGCAGGGATCCGCACTCTACCTGGTGCTCGTTTGCACCGATCGAGTAGTGTACCGCATCGCTTATGTCATTCCAAACACAACACGAACGCGGCCAGTTGGGCCAAGTGCAGCACTGGTGTCGTGAGGAGTAAGTGTAGTACAAAAAGTATAAAGTAGCAGAGCAAACCACCTGAAACTGCACACACATATACAACAAGTAGAGCTGGTGAAACCGGGCATAACTTAAAGTTTCGGAGAACTTAAAATGCTCAAGGACGCCTGATCTTGCAGTGGTATATAATAGAGCCCTATAGTGCATTACTGCCCCCACTGGCATTTATTCCAGTTCTTGTGATTTTAATTCTTCATGTGTTCCATCCTCAGTTCATTTCATTCAAAGCATTACTCATATGAAAATGGTTCTATGTCTTGGGTAAACAATTATGTATCATTTGTAAACAGGTAAGCAACGTGTATATTGCTATTAAGATTAACACTTGCCAGCATGCCGCTCATGAAAAGTTAGTCATATCTCCGTTTCTTGAGTGTGTGGATGGGTGGGCCACTGGGGTCGCGTTTCATGTACTCAGGTGGCACTTTAACATTTGCTAGCAATCATTTAATTGAAATAGACTTTAATAACCGGAACTGTTCGTTTTATAGCCGCCCGAAACCGTCCCCCTCTTCTTTCCATTGCTTGCATCATTTGTGAAGGCATAACTTTCACTTAATAATATTAAGGTCTCGTGCTGACTTCGTTAAACTTCACCTAACCCACAGGTTTAAGCGCAGCAGTATTTTGTAAAGCGTTTCAAAATTGAAGAGTATAATAAAACCTACTGAATTATGCCAATGAACTGGGTGCACCTTCATTTAGGTTGCATACTTGCTAAAGGGGCCAGGGCACCCACCTTCCCGCAATTTCATAAGTATTTGTAAAGTGTTTGACATGTATTTTCAGTGTTTTGACGTGATGCCCTGCGGTTAGATGAGGATTGAAGTTAGGTTAGAGGAGCAGTAAATATAAAATGTTTAAAATGGAAGTTTAGGATTTTTATTATTGTGGATGCCAGACATTATTCTTCAGAATAATGTCAATGATGTTGTTAGAGTTGAATGGTTCTCCAGGGAAAGGAAGTACTCCCTGGAAAATTATAAGATATTTTTGCTTGTGGTGCTGTGGGATATCAGGGCTCTCCACATGCTTGTACAACATTTTAGTTACTTTGTAATTACATGCGACCATTAAACCACTCATTATAGTCTCTGCATACTTGCAGTAAAATTGGCGGGAGCAGTTTTGTACCTTAAATGCCTTGCGGCTACTTTAAATTAATACCAGGAGTAATTTGTGTCACAGCGTGAATTATTAGGTTTTTATTTTCAACACCTTATTTGAGGTAACATACATTTACTTTCTGAGCTGGACACATCAGCGTGGGTTAAACATAATAACATACATGTGGTCACAATACTTTAGGTTAAATGAATAAAATCCCCCAAGGCGATGCAAGCACTGTGTGGTACGAAGGACGGTGTCTCGGCGGCAGATGAAACAATGGTTCTGGTGAATTAACAATGTTTATTGCTGAAGAAATGATTATGAAAAAAGATTATGGCCAGAAAGAGCGCGAAACGCAAGTCTCGATATAATGTGCTGCACCGCTTGCAAGATGGACTTTGACTAACTTGGAAAATGCTGCCTTCTGGCCGGCTTGGCGGGCTAGCTCCTCGTGTGGAACTACTTCCTAAACATCATCGTTGCATGAAGAACTCTTTGAACTTGCCTTTGGAAATTACCACACATTTCTAAAATCAATGTTTTGCACAACAAAAGAACATACATGCATAATAACACTATGATATGGGGTGAGGAGGGTTACACATGAGAATGAAAAATTTGGTCATAATGAAAAAAACTTCAAACAATTATATTAGGCCATTAATGTCACGTCGAAATTGCCACGAGTCAACTATCCTGTGGTCTCCTCTGTTGTTGCTGCTGCTGTATTAGTGTGCATGCTGTGGCCGCAGCGGGTAGCTTCCCAGACAGGCGACTACTGGGGTTGATCGGCAACCCTAGGGTGACTCATCAGTTGTTGTTGGCACTGCTTCCTTCTACGTGCTTCCTGCTCCTCACTATATGCTTCCTGCTACTCACTTGCAACATTCTCTCTGCTTGTTAGAGGTGTTGGGAAAGCAGTTTCCACTATTTTCCATCGTTCCTGTAATTTGTGCATGCGCTCGCCTGGAACCTGGTGGACATGGCCTCGTCTGGTGTCGACGGTGTTTCGGCATTTGATGGGGGCACTCTGCAGGAGGTGCCACACCACCTTCCTTCTCTCTCATGTGTGTTCCTTGCTCGGCAGGTGGTTTGCCATTGTCGAGTGTTTGGGCTCCTTGGATGTCTCCAGATGACAGATGGTTAGCTTCATGATGTGCCAGTATGTATTTCTTTCCCACTCAGAAAAGGCAGGTGCTGGATCCGATTCTTTCCTCCTCACTTGCGTCCTTTGTACATGTTACACTACCTCCTACTTACTTGCTTGCTATTTATAAGTAACTCCTCTGCTTGCGACCGTACACGATGATTTCCTCTGCATGTTTCGATGATGGTGATGTGGGTAACGACTCATTGTCTGGAACACTTGCGATGATTTGTGCTGGCTGTCTCGCCTCATTGCACATCACAACTTCATGAATCACTGGTGAAAGGGGACTTAACACCCACCTATTATTTCTGCACAGATGAAAAATGTCATAATGTGTAAAGGGGAGTTATGAGCCCACCGATTAACTTTGTGTACACAATGGTGGCGATGTTGTCACTTTCAGAGGGGGAATGACGACCCACCGATTAACTCCACTTGCATGACGATAAAGTGCATGATGAGTCGGCCGTAAGATGCTGACGATGGGACGAGACAGGAGCACAATGTTACCAAAAGAAAGGACGTGGTGAATGATAACATTTACTGGAATGAAACAATGACATGTGGACAGGAACTCCCTTCTTACTTGTGGTGCTATATACATCCCACTGTAGCTTCATACTATTCGGCTCCCTCCTTACATGCATGATGACCTTTGGAATGACCTCCCTTCACTTTTTCGTGATGAAAAATGCAATGAACTCCCTGTTATTCGTGGTACTATTTGTGAAATGAACTCCCTTCTTGCTTGCATAATGCACTTTGAAATGACCTCCCTTCACTCTTGCACAAAGAAAAACGAAATGAACCCTCTTCATACTTGTAGTGCTATATGTGAAACGAAATCCCTTCTTGTATGAGTGATATGTACAGTGAACTCCCTTCACACTTGAGGTGAAATTTTGTAATGCCCTCCCTTCACTCTTGCGCGATGAAAAATGCTAGGAACTCCCTCTTACTTGCGGTGACATGTGTAATGATCTACTTTCGTATTTGCAGTGTTAGACTTGAAATGAACTCCCTTTTTGCTTGTGTGTTATTTATGCAATAAGTTCCCTCCAAACTTGTATGATGAAACTGAATAGAATACTCTTTTTACTTCCTGTGATATACTTTGAAATGACCTCCCTTCACTTTGCACAGTAAATATGAAATGACCTTCCTACACTCCTTCGCGATGAAAAACGAAATGATCTCCCTTCACATAGTTGTTAACTATGGGAAACACTCTTCTTGCTGAACCCTACAAAAAAATTTGGCGAATGTTCTTTTGTTTGCTATGCTGTTCTTTATCCGTTGGCCAGCTCCGAGCTGTGTTGATTCCATAGCTGGGCACCGGAAATGACGTGAGTGGTGTAGGTGTGGGAAAAGGTGCCCGGAAATTCGTGGCAATACTTGCAAAATAATTTGTTGGTTAGGAAAGGCTGAGAATTGTTGTAAGTAAAGATTTATGGGCTGGAGTTGTAGAGGTAGTTGTAGAATGTTTGGCATGGGTTGTGAATACTGTGCCCGAGGTGCCTTACTGTTGTCAGCTATCACGGGTGTGTCTGTTGCAGGTGACATTATAGTACTGCAAACATCCTTGGCCTTGCAATTAAATTCCACGTGTTGCTCTCCATTTTCTGGCACTGTTTCGTTGTTTGCCATATACTGCTGTTCTAGTTATGTTTATTCCCCTGGATCTTCCTTTTCTATACATTCGCCAAACGTTGCCTGTGATCCCGTTAACAAGTCATGATAAATTTTCTGAAACATTTGCGATCGTAACTGTTCACTGCAATCATCACGGATGTACTGTAGGCCTGTGTTTGTGCTCTCTTCAGCATTTCTTAAACATTCCCGGTGCACTTGTGCCTGACATTGTCCGTAACTGATCGGGGTTATTCCCGAATCTGCACACAACAACTTCACACATGAGTGCACTTGCTGAAAATCTTGAAGAATTATTGAAGTTTTTGTGTCCCAAAAATGTCCCTCACTTTGCTCTTGAAGCATTGTCCCGCAGATACTCACGACGCGATTGACTGCTGGACTGGTATTACGAGTGTATTTGCAGAAGAGTGTGCCCATTTCATACCGGTCAAAAACATCAGTTGGTAGAGGACGTAAACATGGCAAACACCTGGGGGCAGTTGCCCCGAATTGTATTTAGCCAGCCAAGATTACTCATTAACAATACCACGCGAATGCACCTGTACAGATGTGCGGAGCATGGAAGCGCAGACCATGGTAGCGTGTATGCACGATGTAGGAGTATCGCATGTCTTGCCTGTCACAGGTAGGTGTCAATGGACGGCAGACTCTCAACTGTTCCACTCCATGTGTGGTTGGATAGCATGGGGTAGGAGCATCCAAATATTTCTCCTTCTCGTTTCTCCTTTTTCCTCCTCATGGCGTGGTGCGACACTGGTGGAGGGGGAAGTTGGTGTACTGGACTCACCCTATCCTTTTTCCCAGCACTGTGACATTAAGCCAGTGTCCAATGATGGTGGCTCCTTGTCACTTTCTGCCACTACCCTTTGTACTGAAGTAACTGCAGCGCTAAACTGTTTTGGCGCAATTTTCTCATGTGGCCACGGGCATTCTTTTTGACATGATCTGTGCATCTGGAAGGCGTCACGACGCTGCCACGAAATTATCTGGTTGCCTGGTAGGCCGTGCATCTCCTTCGTTGCTGGTATTAGAGGAAGTATGAGAAAAAATGTTGGAAAATGTTTGAAACTTCAGAATTTTTCAGAACATTTCGCAGAAAAGAATTTTGCAAAGATTCGTGGAGAGATACACCCTTAAGTTGGGCGACATTTTGACGTGCTGTGACGAGGTCAGATTAGGATTGAGGTTAGGATAGAGACGTTGTAAATATAACATGTTTTAAATAAAGTTTAAGATATTTGTTATCTGTGGTGCCAGACATTATTCTCCTGAATAATGCCAATGATGTCTGTATAGGAGCCTCGTTTTCCTCTGGATCGTTCGGCGGACAACAACTTCATAATCCATCCAGGGATTGGAAGTAATCTTTTGTAAAGTATTGTATATTCTTGGTTGCATTGCTGTGGTATGTCAGGTATCCCCACATGCCTGTAAACTCAGTTATGTTGCAATTAGTTGTGACCATTTAAAACACTCATTATACTGTCTACATACTTGCAGTAAGATTGGCGGGAGAAGGCACGTAACTTAAAGATTTGTTGTTACATTAAATAAATACCAGCTGTATTTTGCATCACATCTTTATTTATTAGGTATAGCTCTACACACATCAGTTGATGTAACATTCACTTGGTTGCTGAGCTGGACCCATCAGCGTGGGTTAAAGAGGTTAACAGACACGTTGTCACAATGCTTTAGGTTCAACAAATAACACCTCCCCCCCCCCCAGGCGATTCAAGCACTGTATGGCATGAGGGACGGTGTCTCGGCGGCAGATAAAACAATGGTTCTGGTGAATTAGCTAAGTATATTGCTGAATAAATGATTATGCAATAAGATGATGGCTGCAAAGAGCGTGAAACGCAAGTCTTGACAATACATGCTGCACTCCTTGCAAGCCAGACTATGACTAACTTCGAACACGAGGCCTACTGGTCGACTTGGCAGGCTAGAACTCCGTGTGGAACTACTTTCTAAACATCACTCTTGCATGAAAAAACTCTTTGCACTTGCCTTTGGTGATTACTGCACATTTCTAGAAGTAAGTCTTGCACAACAAAAGAACATACATGCATAATAACATTATGACAAGAGGTTAGGTTTATTACACATGAGAATGAAACATTTGATACATAAAGAAAACCAGTTCAAAATAATTTGTTGTTGTTGTTAAGGCATTTAACTGGTGTGTTTATGTGTACACGTGTCTTAATAAATCACTTGCATTGCCATTAAGCACTTTAAAAAATATAAAATGTGAAATGTGGGATCTCCTTTTATATCTCTGTGTTCGGGCGCTCACTGCACTTGTGTTGCTCCGGTGACACTACCATTGCTCTGAAACTGTGCCAACTGCGGAGTAGACTGTGCACACTATTTGTGTTACTTGGAGTCCTTGCTTATTTCGTGTAGCGTGCAAACAGACTTCTGGGAGGGGGTACGTGGCATTCATAAGTTTATTCGTTGTATTCTGTATAGGTGTGTGGATCGGCCCAAGAATCCACTGAGAATTACGTGTATAGCAGTAATGCCTACTTAAGGAGCAACATCAGTAGGATGCTACCTGTGGCCGTCGGAACATGACCCTGAGGAAGCAGTCAGCTCTACACTAGAAGTTGGCATTGACTCAATGCAATTACTGGCACCCGGGTACCACAGCAGTTTCAAATGTATTTATGGAAAATATCCATCTCAAACTCCCAATCTTAAATTGACCTTATTTTGCTCTACCTTCCACCATAAACTGTTTCATCCAATTGTATTTTTGTTCATATTTACGAGTGTAATGTCCATGCCATTTCATGTGTATTTTGCAAGGCATGTGAGAGTTTATGGTTTTCATATTTTAAGCAGAGTTGTGTCCATGTACGTAATTTTTAAGCAGAAGTGTTTGTATTTTGTGCAAGTATATCGCACTGCGGCATGTGGACCCGCTCTCGTGCCCCGGCGGGAATTTAATCAACGAATAGCATAGAGTCGGTCTGCATGTGAACATGTTACATTTCCCCACATCTGGACAGTCAGCAGTGTTTGTACTGGTCATGTAACTACAATATACTTAATTATTCCGGTATATTTTTCGTTTTAGCCGCCCGGGACACTGGCCCTTGCCACTCTTACGTTTTCATAGCCTGGGAAGGATAATTTAACCAGCACACTTAATTTATGAGAGCTTAACAGTATTTGTAACAGCAACATCTTCACCGCAGACAAAACCGTGCGGCAGTGTCATGTTATCCCCTAGATAGATGTGTCAAATTGGACATCGATTAAATGTTATACTTGTAACATACGTGTGCTTTTTAATTCGACTGCCGCAAGTCACCTTAGAATCCCGCTATTTTCGTTCTGTGTCTTTGTTTTAATTTCCAAGGGTAATTTTTATTAATTTATTGTGCAACGTTTTAAAGTGTTCCTCTCATTCTAAGGGTATGAAACCGGTGATTTTCGATTTTCCATGTTTTTGCAAAGAGCAAATTTACATCATTTTACTTAAAATAAAGTTCTTATTACTTGTAAATCTCCTTGCATTACAAGGTATGTGTAAGGATGCTTCGAAGTTTCTAAACTCTTTTATTATTATCAATATCCAGTAGTTCGATTTTATTAAGGTTTTAAATTTTGTCATGCATCAAATTCCTACAAGAAATTCCTTTGTGGCGTGTTGTCATCTGCCATCTACCTCCCCGATAACCGCTTCTCTTCCTACTCCATAACAAATATTTATATACATTTTAATTCTAGTTCTAGCCTGGACTGAACAAAATCGAAGTTTATTTCTTTTTTTTTTTAAGAAGGGTATGGGCATAGAATTGGTTTGAAAAATTGTTTCTTAGTGTTTGCGTATGCTCTATACATTACTAGCTCCATGATTAGTTTGTGATTGTTATTGAACCGCTTAAAAGACAACATCATCCCAAGGTGTGTGCTTGTAGTTTCTTCGTGGAAAGCGTTTTTATAATATTGTGTGAAAATGATGTCCCTTGCGCCAAAGAAGGATGGAGGACCGAATACGAAGTTTTATGAATCTCCCGAAACAATATCTTTGTTTGATGGAATAAAGTCGTGGCTACAAAAGAACTGCAAGAAGGTGAGAAAGATTCGAGTCGGCTTTCCCTTGTAGTTGAGATTCTCTTTTAGTATTCTTTAGTAGATGTTAAAATTCACAGAAATTAAATTTTGATTCTTGTTTGAGTTTATTACCATGTTCGTATTTATTGATATATATTTTCTAGTCAATAGGATTACTATTTTAAGAAGTCCTTTGTGACAGTGTGTCTATCATTTTTCTTGTTGTATTTATGTTGAATGTATCATGCTGACGTAAGGTATAACATCCTTGCTGTGTTATCGAAATGCATTGTGATTTGTACGATAGCAGCTACTTTGGAATTTTCGAAGTACAATTTTGTAGGTTATGTTCGTTGATTTCACAAACTATACAATTAGGTTAGTTTATAACCGTTTATTTACCCTGTGTATTGATTAGTAAGTGTAAAATTTAGGTTGCGTACCTTCAGTATGATTGTAGTAATAAAAATTACAGTGTCTGAATTCACGGGAAGTCCCTACTGTGAGCTTATTACCAGAAGTTACATCACCAGGTGGCTGTTCGAATTCGAAGTATGCAGGTAAACAAGGGAACGGACACATCTTCTTCTTGTGCCCTTGCAGTGTATGTTTGCTACCATTGGGTCAAATTACAACCTATAGTTAGTTAAAGTTATTTTATTAATTATTTATATATTTTAAGTCACCAAGTGTGTTTATAGGTATAGGTATAACATGGAATAGGTATCTACATATTAGAATAGGCACCTTTATTTTTTAAATCATTAAAGTAAGCTTTTGTATAGTGTTAATATTTAATCTACAAAAACGAAGTTACAAATGGTCTTTTAACTTCCATCACAAATGTAATTGAATGGTGGGAAAAAAATTCTGCCATTTTTCGAGGCAAAAGGCTGGAAAACTTGGTAATCAGGGACACTTTAATGAGCTTTTCAAATGTACAAGCATTCATTTACTAACAGAAAAATATTTGTTACTAGTTATTAATATTTGGTTTTCCGTGGTGTTTGGAAGAGACGGTCAACTTAAATTATAACCATATTTGATGTCTAGGAGCAGGTATACATTGCTGTTTGCTGCTAAGGTAAATGTCAGCAAAACCAATTATATAATGTAATGTTGCAGTTAAGAATATTGAGTCAAGTACATTTCTTAACCTTTGGTTATGGAACTAAACCATTATGGCATTGTCCAAATTCAGGTATACACTCATGTACTTGCATACTTTACTTGTCCTTGGCACCAAACTTTACGAATTCGACATGCAGTCTTGTTGGCTTCGTATAACCTTTGTTAGCCAGCCAATCACTTTTAAGGAGGCAGTTGATTGCATAACAGAAAATATTTGTGTATTTGATTGGCGATAAAGCATTTGTTTATTAAGATGAAATGTTTTTGTCTGCTACCGTTTAAATAAGAAGACTTTTACTTCAATTTTGCAGCTAAATAATATAACACACTGTCTCAAATAATTATTAAGAAATATTACAATATGACACTTTACAAGTTCTGCGAATGCAATTTGTTAACAGCACCTGTCGTATGTTTATTGCTAGATTTTTTTGCTTTATGTGTTATAACAACACATAATAGTTGTACTTTCGAGTGGTAGGATGGAAATAATGTTTTCGCTGACATGAACATTTTTTATGACTTTTTATTTTAGTTCGTATGCTCTGACTAGTTATAAAGTAAAATACGCTCTTTCTAGGATGCGGGGCATTTAAATCTCAATAATTTTACATAGGCTCATTATGCCAAGTCTACTCTTCAATGCTACACTTTGATAATTATCGTTTCAGCTTTAGTTTCAATGCCAAATCAAAATACTGAGGGTATGTACGGAGTCGGCGAGAGAGTAGTTGAGAAACATGTCAGAAGAGTTCATGCAATGCTCTATTAGAGGCTCCTATTGTTCATAACCCTCACCACATACTGCACCACCAGCCTCTCCATTACTTTTCCGGTCTGTAGCTGCCAGGCCTCGCCCTATCCTCTCCCTGCTTGTGTATAGGTACCACCATAACATCCTTCCAATCTTGTGTTAACTTACCCTCTTCTAAAGATTTTTTAAACAGCACTTCTAAATTTCACCAACTCCCTGCCACCAAACTTTAGTGCTGAGTTTCCTATCCCAACTGGACCCCCTGCCTTATTGCTCTCCAAACCCCTAATTACCTTTTCTATCTCCCACTCCCTCATCTTAAACTCACTAAACACCCCCCTGAACCCTGTTTGCCGCCCTATTCCAACCCTCCTTTGCCTCAAACACTGACAAGTACTCTCCTTGTAGCATCTCCGATTTTTCTTGGTCATTTGTCGCATGCTAACAGGAAGGGATGGCCCTTCCTGTTAGCAGAGGGATCCCTTCCTTTCCTCCACTTAACCTCCTAACATACCTAAACAATTTCCCCATTCCTTGCCTTTTCCTTCTTCCACCATGTTCCCCAGAAGTACATTCTTTGCCTGTTTGATCTTCTTTTCAAGCTCCCTACCCATTTGTTTCATCATTTCTTTAGATCTTATCATCCCTTCATTTCTCCACCATGTAATTTTCTGCACTTCCTTTTCATTTTCAAAATCTCCTGCCCATAATATGGCAGATCTTCCCCAGTCCGTAACCTTTCCATTGGCAAAAATTTCTCCAACATAACCTCCATAAACCTCTAAATCCCTCCACAAACCCTGTACACCCTCCTCCATAGACCATTTTTTTATCTGTATCTATACTGTAAAAAATGTTACCGTCAAACGTGCAGGCTACAGTAATTGTAACTGGTAACCTACTAGGACATGTTTTGATACTATGTAATGAACTT
The DNA here is from genome assembly GCA_029891345.1 of Dryococelus australis. Taxonomy (NCBI): domain Eukaryota; kingdom Metazoa; phylum Arthropoda; class Insecta; order Phasmatodea; family Phasmatidae; genus Dryococelus; species Dryococelus australis. The sequence goes on from CM056993.1 coordinate 146,868,878, forward strand.
ATTAGCTGTGGTAAGAGTTAATTTGATTGCATTTTTCAAGAAAGTAAAAAAGCAAAGCTGTAAAACTTGGAATATTTATTTGTACTCGTTGTCCAGTATTTAAAATTTATGATTCTGAAAACATCCTGACTATCAGAAGTCTTTTTACCCAAGATTTTAAAGGCACAGCGCTCGGCCGCAGCTGGTAACATTTTCAAGTTTCGGCCGGGCTTGATTTTTTCATATTAATTGAGACATCAAAATACATAAAGCCAAGCATATTTAGTTGCACTGACCAAATCTTTGTTAAGGCAACCAAATAAGGACATCAAAATAATTTGGTTGCATCAGACAAACTTTTACTCAACGCAATTTTTTTTTTCAGTGCAGTCTTTAATGACGACGTCTATGTCGACGAGACATTTTACCTCTATAAATAAGGTAGAAATTTGCCAATTTTTTCGCTGTTTTCGTGAACCTGAATTTGTATTTAATGATAAAACATAAAAATTGTACAATGTTAAAAACAATCACGATTAACTTCTCGACTTCGTCTATAATTGACAGTCAAGGTGATGTGTAATTCCAAGGCTAATACAGACCGAAAATGACTGCTCCTGTAACAGTTAGGGTATTGACACTTATAAAATGTAACACACGATACAACTTCAAGAAACGTGACGAAAAATACAGGTGTGTGCGAGCCACGCCGGAAGCGTTGCTTGTTAACAAAACTATTGTTACGATAAATTGAGAGTGTAGTGTAGGCCTTCATGACTTAGACTAGGAATTATTTCTCATGTTTTAACCCTGATTAGGAATAATTTGTCATATTTTAAATTATGTATTTATATGTAACACACTCCAGGACGAAAATTAATTTGTAAAATATATATGGCTAACAAATTTTTTAATATTCTGTAAAGCCATTTAAAAATTCCATAGTATAGTAAGTGTTAGCAAATATGTCAAAATAATAAGTTTTAATAAGCACTTATATTATATTTCTTGGAGATTTTACTTCTTGCTGTGAGTTTAAAGAGTGTTATAGTTTTCACAAAACATGAGACAAAAATTGTAAATAGTGGTATGTCGAACAACTCTATTTAAAAAAAATGTTGTTTGCTACCTTAACAATAAATTGTAATTCGGGTTCTCAGTTATAAATAATTTTACTTTGCATTTTTTCTACTATATCAAAGTAGTACCTTTTTTCTTAGCATCTTTTGCCTACTTGTCTGTGGAATGAATTGGCAAAACATTTAACCTACTGTATTTCTAAATCAATTTTTGTTGTTACTCTAAAATGTTCACAATGTTGCTCCAAACAAAGAATAAAAAGCTTATCTAATTTACGGAAAACAATTGAAAGGTAACTGCTAAATTATTTTCAATCCGTCCTTCTAAAATAAGACTTTTTGAACATAAAAATGGATGAATAGTATTGACATTGAATGCTACTTCACAATTTATGCCACCAATAACTAGGATATTTATTTTAAAATTCTAGAAACATTTTATTTATTGTGGTTATATAACACTGCAAAATATAATGAGTGCATCCATTTTACAAATAGTTGTATTACAAAACATATGAACTTGTCAGAAATTGCCACAATTTATTGCAATATCTTGTACCAAGTTTAGTTCAATCTCAATGTGTCCTGTGTGCGGCTATTATAATGGCAATGAGTGAATTATATGCAACTTTAAAATACTATTCTGGTAACTTTGTGAGAAAAAGTATGTCAGTGTATGTTATGACTAGAGACCTGCAAAATTGGCATTATTATTTTGGGGACAGTTAAACTTTAAACAATTTTATCTTTGCAATCCGTTTGTTATTGGATAATACTTTATTTGACACACCCTGGATAACTCTGCACCATTAAATGAACACTTTACAATTGTGCGCCCCAGTTATGTGTTGTTCAATCAGAAAGAGAGTGACTTCACAACTATGCAACAACCAATGGAGAAATGATGCTGGCTGTAGTATATGCAGTACTGTAAATTTTAACCTGATGCCAAATAATGTGAATTTTAGAGGTCCCTAGTTATGACAGATAATTAAACAGTATTATTGTTTCCATGGTCATGGGATTACTTTTATAAGTGTAAATATGGAATATGATGTGTGATCAAAATGTATTGGGACTGGAGTCATACTCTCGGTGCGAATATATGTTAAGCAAAACCACAAACCACTTGGTGTAGGTTGACCTTGGGGTCTGCTGCACATATGCTAAGAGGTGGACAAAATTCCTAGCATGGAAAAGTTTCCCCAGAACATAAAAATTTAGGTCAAAATTTCTCAAAAAATATAAAAACATATTTTTATAACAAATCCTTTACGGTGTTGATGAACATTGTAATACATTACAATTTACAGTAAATAGTTGCACATGCACACTTTGCAATTTAGGTTAATTTAGAAATGAGATATTAGCATGAAAGAAATTTTTACCTCCGAAGAGGCCACGGTGGCTGAGCGATTAGCACGCTCGCCTCCCACCAAGGCAAACCGGGTTCAATCCCCGGCCAAATCACAGAATTTTTGAAAGTGGGAATTGTGCCGGATGATGCCGTTGTTTGGTGTGTTTCCTCTGGGATCTCCCTTTACCGTGTCCATTCTGTCGCCACTCCATATTCACTTCAATCACCCTCATCGGCTCTCAAGACCTCACTGTTAAGAGCCGTGCAAATCTCTTAACTCACTCACCCTTTACCCCGAAACATGTTTAGAAATTTGTCAACATACAATACATTTTAATGTTTTAACTTAGTTTATAAAAAAGTAAGAACAATGAATAGTTTTTCAATTATGCAATAATTTGTTCACTATGTTCATAAACAAAAGTATTTTGGAAAGCTGATGGAAATATGTGTTACAGTCAATGTCACACTATGTATTATTTGATGCTTTAAGTAAACATACAAAACAATAGGTACATTGATTTCACATAAATTCTTCAAAATCGGAGAATAAAAGCAGCACTCATAAGTCAGGGCAACTTAAACAATTAGTATTACGATATATCTTCCAGATGAATGAATTCGCTTCCGATACATTTTAATAACAAATCTGGAAAAAAACATCAAAATTATTAATTCCCGAAATAATATGTAAACCTAGCAAATTGAAATGAAACTCATAATTTAATAAAGGAACTTACCTTATAATACATTAATAATACACAAAAGCTGAACTTCAGAAAATTCCAGGAGCATTACGCTCCCACTGCTAAGAACTTACAACCTACTCGGGCCGCGTTTAACTTGGGGATGGCAAGTTCCGCGGCGCATCCCGTAGGTTTAGACGCTGCCGCACACGAATGTTCTTATCCCTAGAACACATCGGGTTTCACCTGTAGATGATTATCTCTAATAGCGCCTTTCACAGAGGGGTGGGAACTACATCTCACCCTATCCCTTTCACTTTCTTTAGATGATTATCTCTCAGCAGGGTAGCTTCCCCATTTCCCACCCCCTGTTCCTCATTGTTAAGTGCCAGTCTGTCAGTTTAGTTTTTAGAATAAGAATGGCAGGTGTCTGCATCGGCCCAGCACTAAAGATTTCCCCAGGCTTAAATTATTTCCCACGAACCAGGTTCGCACATTTTGTCCACCTCTGCGTATGCTGTAAGTTACAATTTCGTAGCTATATTCACATGTCACATCAATTCTTCTCTGCCCGGCCCGGTCGTGAACTTGAACCACCAGTCGAGGATAGACAGGGTATGATCTCAGAGGCACTCGTACTCGTCGCCGTTTTTGAGGGGGTGGGGTGGTGATTGGCTTAGCGTAATTGCGGCTAGGCGGTGGCTCTCTACCTGGTTTCTTCCTGGTACGAGGCATTGTATTTACTTAGCACTGTTCACTTGTATGTGCACACGTATCCCTACCTGCTTCCCCAAACCACTTAAAGCTAGTCTGCTCCTCAATGCTATGCCCAGCTAACATGGGAAAACCTTGAAAAGGCATGTTACTCTAAATTGTTTACACTAGTACTTATGTTCGTGCTGCGGTTATCATTCCCCCTATATGGTGTGGAGTATTCTGGTTGTGTGTAGCCCTTAAATAGTGTGGTGTCAAGGAGGCTATCATTCAAGCTAGGTTGGCATGGGGCTACTGAATTGTTGTTATTATTTAATGAAGTGGGGAGGGGGAGAGATTATTAACTAAACACCATGTGTTGCGATGAGGGTGGGAAAAAAAAGGGGGGTACTAAAGTAGTAACATTTATCCACGACTTAACACTAAAACTTGTCAACATCAAAACATCTCAGCTTACACCTTATCTCTGAGCATCAAGAGTCATCAAAACAACAAAGCCTCCATTATTTGTCTCTTAGAACAACAGTTGTATAACGACTCTCTAAAAACAATAATAAAATAATAAACGTCAAATCCAAAAAAAAAAGGGGGGGGGGGTAACTCCACCACGTGCTATCTCAAACGCAAACAAGAATGTTAGCGGGCTAGCATGACACACTACACTAATTCAAAACAACTTCAAAAGAGTGTAACTCATATCTTGGAGAGCACTACTTGACAATAATGCGAGGTGGTAACCATTTGGGGGACCTTTGAAGCAGGAACTCCTGACAGGGGAAGAAAGTTAAAAATTAGTTAAAATCCATAAATAAAAAAAAGTAGTAGTAGTGAACAGAACTTGATTCATTAACTTCAGTCATTAATTATCTACAGTTTTTAAATTATAAGTAAGCAGTTTTATGAAATCCAAAACCAAATTTCAATAAAAATTTTACTTAAAAGAAAAAAAAGGAGGGTCTATAAACTATTTAAATAAAGGAATATGAATTTCAAAACAACAATTTACTAGATCCAAAAAAAATGAATAAGTAGAGTTAAGCCACAAACTCATAACGATTGTATAAAATTCTATAAAAATGAATAACAATAAATTTCTGTCATATAGATTTAAATGGATAAACAAACATAAACATGACTTTTGTGAGTATTTGATTAAAATCTAAAATTGGGTAAGTATAAAAAAATGTTTGATTTCTCTTTTGTTAAGTTGTATGGTTAACGACTACTAACAAAAACAGATCATCACGTCAATAAAATGACAAATGAACAGCAAACTAGAGAAAAGTAATAACAAAATTACTGTGTGTAAACAAAACTCTTTTGGGCATAATCACTTTCCTTAAACAGCTAAAAGCGTCACAAAAACCATGCACTTCTCATCAAAACTACATTAAAAAAATCTCACTTTACGATTTAATAACCTTTCAGCTTTAGTTTTAGACTATACAACGACTCTTCATTTATCCATTTTTTAAAACGACCTCTGATCTTCCTATATTAGAGTATGTAAATTCTTAGTGAATTCTAGTTAAATGCCTTAAAAACCAGGAGCCCTGGAACCAATCTACAACTACATAAAAAAAAAGGAAAGTAAAAGAAAATTAATATGTAACTACATGATTGTTGCCTTCGCCCTGGCTCCTCCAGCTAGCAACCAAGCTTCTGCCTTCCTGAATTTGTCCACTCTCTGCAAAGGTTCAACAGCGACTCCTCCTTGGCCATTGTGACCTATGCCAAGCAACAGCGTCACCCACACTGCTGTATAGGCTTCGCCTCCGACCATCCCCGCCTCACCCATGCGGTGCAACCTCTACCCCTTGGGTACCCTAGAGCTACGCACTACCATACTTCAGCCATCCTCAGACTCAGCGACTTCACGAGCCACTTTATTACTCTCCGCCATACTTGCCGAGTCTCTCCCGGACAGCTGCCATGCACGTGAAACTCATCCAGTGCCAGACTGACCGGATGAAAACCCCAGCTCCAGTGTCCGTTCACGACTGCGTACAATGATTGCAAGGGTCCTGAATGAATCAGAAATTTACAAATTTCTGAGAAGAGAAACAAATCTACCAAAAAAATTCAAACACAATCGCAGCTACAAATTACGGCCTGAAAAGGGTCTATAGTTAAATCCTGATTCCAAAAACTAAAGGCCTTAAACCACCCGACAAATAAATACTAAAAGAAACAGCTCATGACTAGTCCAAAAACTATAAAGAATATAAAAATGGACTGCATCATAACATAAAAAACAACTGTCTACTAAAATTATATTAACAACTAAAAACATCCATCTTAATAAAAAAATAAAATTTGAAAAGAAGATTTTTAGGGGAGGGACTTAAGTTATGTGTTTAAAAAAAAATTTAGTTGTAATCAATTGTTTATACTGGCATGTACATCATCTCATCGCCACGTTAAATTTTTTATGTGCGCTTCGCGATGTGGTTGGTGTCTCGGCATCTCCTTGCCTTTCTTCCCTAGTGGTGTGCGGGCTATACACAGATCATCGCTGTGTCTCTTAGCTACACATCGCTTTCCCAGCCTTACAAGGAAAGTTGAAGACCCTAGCTTCTCAATAACTCATACTGGTCTGGTCCATCGGGGTGCCAGCCCTGCACAATGATTTTTCGTTCCAGCTGACAGCGGGTTTTCCCTCGCATGTACACATATTCCGGGGAGTAATTCAGGTGGCTGCTTCCTACTTGCCGGTACCCACGAGGCACATTATTGCTCCTGACTTCTATGTGCCTGCTCATGGATCTGCTGTTGGCGAGTGGCAATTTCGGTAGGTGGCACTGGCGGGTTTCTGTGGAGCTCTCAACCTTGAACCATTTCCATAGGTGTTTTCCTGGTAGCAGTATTTACCCGGTTACATATACAAAACATTGCATCTGGAATGAGTTCCTCCTGTCGCGTGTGATCATCTCCCAGCCTTATACATAATTTTATTTTTGCGTCCTAATTTCGACGTTCAGTGGGATTCGTCCTCGGGTGGTAGGCTGGAGTGGTGTAGTGTTCTGTGTTCCAGATGGTGCAATATTCCCGCCATTTCTTGCGTAGGAACTGTGTGCCATTATCATTGAGCGAGTACTCTGGATACCCCCATCGTGGGAATGTCTCATTCTGCAGATGTGTCCAACTGTATGGGGGAAACTCAGAGGAAACTCTTCCATCCACCTAGTAAACAAGTCGGTTGCAACTATCAAGAATCGCTTTCCATTCTTGGTGCAGAGGTAGGGCCCCACAATGTCAATAGCAGCAGTTTTGAATGGTTCAGTGGGCTGGCGGGGCTGTTGTGGTGTGTCACCGTCTCTTTGCCGCGGCTTCCTAGTGTTGCGCGTGTTACACTCCTATTTACACACGTCCCTCTACACCTGGCCAATGGAAGTGTTTCTTTACATTCTGCTGTGTGTGTTCTGAACCCGGGTGTCCGTGTTCTAAACTGTCATGCCCATATTGTAGTACTAATTCCCGTGTTTCCTTGGGTACATATGGCCTCCATTTCTCGCTATCCCCTGGCAGGCGAACCTGGATTTCCCAATTTATGACATGCCGATGCTCAGAAAACCTCCCTGCACAATGTTACCGGTGCTGTGTGGTGTGGCGCGGCAGGGCGGTAGTGCCGCATCCTACTCTATGTCATCGGTTACCATTATCAGTAAGCATGGATTTCTTGACAGCACATCTGCCAGCTCGTTCACCTCTCCCGCCACATGCTCTATTTAGAAATCAAACTCTTGTAGCAATAGGGCCCAGCAGGCGAGCTTGCTCCTGCCATTATGCATACCCTCCAACCAAACTAAACAGCGGTTATCGGTTTTCAGCATGAACTTGTGGCCTAGCAGATATGTGCAGTATTTGCCTAACGCGTGCATGATCGCCAAGCACTTCTGCTCGTTAACATGATATTTACATTCAGAACTGCCAAACTTTGCACGATGTACCGCTCTGATACCCTCCTAGCTGTCATCTGTTTGTATGGTAACTGGGAGTTCTGGGGGTTGAATCTGGCTAACGATTCACAGTTTTGAAATGCAGCTTTGACATTTTGAAAGGCCTGTCCTGCTTGTGTTGTCCAAACAAATTTTCACTTTTCCATCAACAGTTCACTGAGTGGTGCAGTAATAACAAAAAAGTTTGGGATAAATTCCCGCAACCAGTTAATCAGTTCAAAAAATTTCTGTAACTCTTTGTGTGACCTAGGGGGTGGTTTGTCTTGGGTGTTGAGACATAATGCCTTAAAAATTCCACCTTATCTATCCCCACTTTACATTTATCGACCCTACATGTCAGTTCATGTTCCAGTCGTTTAAACACAAGGCTTAAATGGCATAGGTGCTCTTCCCAGTTACTTGACTACACTAATACATCATCAATGTATGACATCGCAAAGTTTTCTATATACCAGTCTTGGATATTTACCATCAAATTCTGAAAATTCGCAGGGACACGCTTTAATCCAAAGGGCATTGGAACAAACTGGAATCGCCTACCACCAGAGGTGGTGAAGGCTGTCTTTTTACGATCCTGGGGGCTGATGGGAATTTGCCAATATCCTGACTTGAAGTCTAGTGATGTAAACACTGCTGCAGGCCCTAGTGTTGACAGTGTCCTTGATATTGATAACAGGTGGGGGCATGTCATGGTCATTTTATTGAGGGGGCAGAAATCTACGCAAAACCTCTACTTACCGTCTTTCTCAGGGGCTAGCGTAATTCCTGAATTATAAACACTTTGTGTTGATTCAATCACATTGTCACTCAACATTTCACACACCTGCTGGTTTATCATGTTTTTGAAGTAGATACCTGTTTCCTGGGTTTGGTGTAGATTGGGTCCTTGTGTGTGGTGACAATGGCGTGCTCAGTGACGTCCGTGCGTCTGAGCTTCCCCTCGGTGTAGAACACCCCGGCGTACAGGTCCAGCAGGTGTTGCAGCCTCTCCTGGTACTGCTCTGGCACCTCGCGGGCAAACTGCTCTGGCCTCACGGCCGGTGTGGTGGTTGGTGGTGTTGCTCCCACGATGTAGAGCGTCCACCTCCCACGTGTGCTCACATGAAAGGGGTCGAGATGGGGTTCAATAATGGCCTGGTTCTCAATCAACTACAGTAGTTCCAGGATCAGTTCCTCACACAAGTCCGGCACAGTATATACGTTGCACTTAGTCCGCGGGTCGCGGATTCCTATTGTCACGTGCATAACACTCGTGGTCTCACCCTGTTGATTTGTGGTGGCATACTGCAATTTACGTGGTCGTACTAGTGTGGTAATGGCGTGTTTTAGCACTTCATGTACGAAACTATGACTGGCCGCAGTGTCTATGATGGCAATCACATTTTTCCCTTCCAGTTCTATAATGATGCACAATGCTCAGGTGGTACTGTCACTCACTTGGAACACTTTTGCACCCACTCCTGCAGTGTGACTGCTGCAGGAGGTTTTTCACCAACCTTACTTATTGGTTTCCCGATGTGTTCCCCTGATAGTAGTTGTTGCGTGTATTCTGTCGGTAGTTCGGTCGCTGCCCCCGTGATGACTGTACGGGTGTGAACGGAGGTGGTGGTTGCATGACATCAAATATTATCACCGGTGGTGTGGGTGGTCCACTGTGTCGTCCAGGTGACTGGTATTCTTGACCTGCTTGTACATCCTGCAAGTACAGACATGCTTCCTTCGTGAACTGTTCTACAGTGTCTGGTGACTCTCCGTAAATACTGCCTCATGTCCGGTGTTGACAAGGCTATGATGATCTCTTACACCCCACTTGGTGGCTGTGCTGGGTGTAATCTCTTATACAGTCCTACTGTACACTGTATAAGCTCTTAAATTCCCTTACGCTCACATTGTTGTTCATGGTACAGTCAGGCTTGGGCCTGTATTGTGTCATCATCTGTATAGAATAGGAGTGGGATGATACCATGGTTTCGGTACTCATACTCAATACAGTTTTCAGCTCGATACTCTGAGTTAAAAAAAATTCAATAATGCAATAAAATTTTTGTAAACTGCATTTTCATTGTTCTCGACCAAATTTATGATAAAGTTTAAAATTAAAGTAACATCACGCAAGATAATATTACAGAGGATGGGAGCAAATTTGAAGTTTATATAACTTAGCAGTAGGCCTGTCAAGTGTTAAAAAATTATAAATATTTATATGATACAGTACTAAAAAAAACACATCAGGCATGTCAATTTTCCTTGATGAAGTCAGATAAAAGAAATGTTGGAATTGTTTATCGCCAGATAAAAAACAATAGCAATTCTTCCGCTACTGGAAGCAGGATATATTTATTATTCAAAACACATACAATAAATATGAAATACCAGTGGTAAACACAAATGGCACATAGAAAAAAAAAAGTAGTACTTGCTTTCAGAATGTTGAACATAAATTTTGACAGTTCTAGAAACGTAGCACACCCACGATATATCCTTGCGCCACAGCTGCTCTGTCTATGAATAAAGCAATGAGTGTAAACAAACGCTATGATCAATATAGTTACCGTTCCAACCTACATTGTTTTTGTTATGGTTAAGTCATACTGCTGGGCCTCCATTAATTTTATTGCAGTGGATTTAATGGGATTGAGAGAGAGTCTTTAGTTTAACATCTTTCATAAGATTGCATTTTTCTGCACCTCTTCTCACGAGACTGTGTGGAAGTGTATGAATTGGCAGATTTAGTTAATAAAATGATCACGTCACTCAATTTTGTATACAAAAATGACGTATTTGGTAATTGGGTATTTAGTATTTTTATCGGGCAGATGTTAGCAAGAAAGTGTATGACAACATCAGCGCCATGTTTTTTTAAGCACATGCGCAAATGGGTAAATAACATGACCTGTAAAACAAATAACATATAAAATACACTAGCAATGTTTTTAAAAGCAAGTAAGTCATGTGCTGTATGTGTGTGTGTATGTGTGTGTGTGTGTGTGTGTGTGTGTGTGTGTGTGTGTATATATATATATATATATATATATATATATATATATATATATATATATATATATATATATATATATATATATATATATATATATATATATATATATATAAACACACACACATACATACATACATATGTATCGCAAATAAAAGTTTTTTTTAAAGTCGTTATTGTATAATTTATTATTATTTTATTTATTAATGTATTCGTAGTATTTTAGTGATGATTGCAGAAATATTACGCCTGTTTTAAGCATTAAATTTAGATAAAAATATTTTGCACTATTAATGTAATAATATGTTGCTACGACTGCTAAACACCTGACTGTCGACAACGTCCTAAATCCAAATTGATACCTACCAGATCACGAATTAACAAAATAACTTAATTTGTCAATTTGGACACGGCCTGCATCATGTTTAATTTCATGCTTTTTTAGTGGACGAGTCAAAAATTTGTTTATTTGAAAGAAACATTCAAATTATTATATAACCTGTCAAGTTTTAACCTCACCGAAATAAAACACGATAAATAGCCTATGTAGTTTGTACGCTAATTCGAATATTAAACACATTCTGGACGTAAATATTTTTGGAGAAGTTGGTTTTCCATACAATACAGTGTTATTTTTACATTGCGAAAGAGTTGAAATGGTGTTTTTTTTAAATGCCAAGTACATTTAAAACATTCTAATAACTGTTTAAAAATACATTATATACAATATACACTTTCAAAACGCGTTATTTACAATGCACACTAATTACTGTTCGTAATTCCTATTTGCAACTCCTGAATACAGTTTGTTCTATTGCAATTGTTACTACACATTTCTCTGCCATCGATACAAAATAATTATTTGAATAGTATTAAATAACTATGACACTTCACGGGCTTTCCGAAACTAGTAAACTGCAGAAAACAAAATAAACGATGCCACTTCGTGACAGTAAGAAAAATGGCGTACCAAGCTACCCAAGCCATCGTGTCGATAAAAAGTATAGAATAAAAGTATCAATATCCACATCACGATACTCGATACTTTCGATACCGCCCAGTATCGAGGGGTATCAAAGTATTGAATGGCCCATCTCTAGTATCGAACTTACCTAACAGTATTTCACAAAACTCTTCCCACGTGACTCGATACTCGCGGGCGAGATTCCACCACTCGGACACGGGGTCTCTGAGGTGGTTAGCTGTTACCTCTGTCCAGTTATCCCGGTGGACTCTGTGCCTGCATAACTTATCCTCACTTATGGCAAGAAACGCGCGTGGATCTTCCGAGTCGTGACCCACAAAGGTAGGCAACAAAACAGTTCTGTCCAGTCCGGTTAAAACTTGTGACGGTTACATCACTACAACAGGTGCTGGTGTGTTTTTGTTATGCTGCGGTGTGTTCCTAGCACACTCACTGGTTCGACACTCTGCGCAATTGAATATTCCTTCATGGCAGGTTGCGTACTCTTCCGGCCTTATGCATCTAAGGTGTACAGTCTGTCGGCACTGCTGGCATGTCGTCTGTTGTTTACCTGCTCCATCACATCCTGTGCACATGCACAGACGTTATTCTGACTGCGATAATGTGGTATTGGATGGACACAGACATAGAACTTGTTCCTATAGGTTATAATCTAACAAATTGATTTGTTTCAATTTTCCACAGTGCACGCATCAGTTGATTGGTATGTCCAGGTATTTCCCGTTCCCGACTAACACGGGTAGTGCAGCAGCTGCACGGTTGGTTTGATATCTTCTCCCTGTTGCTCTAGCATGGCCACCATTTTGACATGGATGATCACACTGGCCTCTTTTGGGAACGCCAATTGGCGCTGACAGGTGAAACACGGAAGCGATAGTGTCAATGCTTTACCTCTTAGTTGAGGGTGCCAGCAGTGGTTCCTACGTACCGCACTTCGAGACTCAGAGTGATCTCAGGGATGCTGTGGTTTCTGTGTGCTCGTCTCAACCGTGCATACTCATTGACACTACACTTGATAATCACTGGCTGGGCGGGGTATCTGACGCTACTAAAGAACATTCACATTTTACACTGTTAATGTAGGTATTTAGTGACCAAATTACAGTTGGTGCCAGAATGAATAGGATGATACGTCTCGAGTGTGTCTAGCCAGTTCCGGTAGGTGATTCCCCAAGCACATAACTCAACTTGCGCACTTCAGACTGGATGAAGCTCCACAGTGCAAGAAGACACAGCCTATACAGCACAAGGGGCCTGCAGCCACTAGGATGGACTGCAGGTTTTACCTAGAGACAGGACACATAGTATGAAATATGCATTAACGTATTCATTCACAGCTAATTCCTGCTCGTCGGGACTCATCCCCGGACCATTTGTTGTGGCGATGGTCATACAAATAGAGGGCTAGTGCAAAACAATCACGTCATACAAGGACACAAAAGTACACTAGAAGGAAATAGGGCACGACATGAGGGAAAATAAACGCACAATACGTGTGAAATCACTCTTAGATGGCACGGATGCCGCTGGATAAGGCTTGTAGTGGACCATGTGTGCGGGTACAAATGCACATCATCTGTTAGAAATCTGGTCAAGAGTGGTCCCAAATGCTTACACCTGCATAGTAAAATTATATTTGTCAGGAAATAATGTACAAGAAACTTTAGACCATGGAATGGCGGGACAAGATCAAATGCACAAGTTAACAGCATGGTCAAGAACAATGTGTGTTACAACACATTAAAGTACATGAACCCTTGTTGAAAATTACATAAAACCCTGAAATAAATTATGGCTCACACAATGAAAACAAATAGCCCTTATAACGCTGCAATTGCTTGGATTTGGACTTGGGGGTGTCTGACCACGTGGCCATGAGCGGTGTGGCCGTAAAACATAACAGTACAAAAACCCTCAAATAATTACTCAATAATGTTGCCTTTAATATCACACGTCGCAATAATACAGAAATTACAGTGAAAAACCCTAAACGTAGGCAGATGACATCTGATACACAAGTAACGCTCTGGCCTCGTGGTCTCTCCAATACAGCACTCTTCTCCCTTGTTTACATCTTAAAAAACCTTAAAGGCTGTAAATGATTAGTTAAAGCTGATAGCATTATGCTGGGGCGTCTGGCAAAACGTATGCAAGGCAAAGGTTAACCGGTATACTAATATGAACTATTGAAACCTATAACAGTGCAAAAAGATGAAGTGGTATGTGACAGCATCTTACCTTGCCAGCTCTCCTAGGATGACTACCCAGATGCAGGGGTCGTGGGCACCGATTATGGCTGCCTACAGGGTTCACACAAGCGGAAGTGCTATGTACGCTGAGTAAATATTAGCATTGCAAATTGACAGGGCACCAAAAGGAATACTGAACAGTTTTACATACAGATTTTAAATTTGAATTTCCTGTTAGAATTGTGACTGTTTTTGGAAGACATTCTCTCCGGAAATCATTATCTCATTCTTAGTGCCGCACAATTTGAATTTCAAATGCAATTACGCACAAAAGCTCTAAAATACATATAACACTTTCGCAAACAATTTTACCATTGAAAACAAATATATTTTACACTGAAACAACTGATATTACATTTCTGGGAAGTCAGTGGCCTATAGTGGTACTTAACCATATGCTCACCAACCACGGCGATTGCTGCCATGGACTAACTGTGGCTGGCCCTTGGTCAGTGTCAAATTGTATTACACTGAGTACGCACGAATGTGGTGTGCTGTCTTTTTGGTGGAATTTTCTAGACTCAGCTAAGCTTTGTTAGTATTAGACAAAGAAATATTCTGGAAGTAGGGCTTCAGAAAAGTGTGAAGAAACTGTGAATGGCCTATAACCATTATTCACACTTTAACAAATATATCTCTCATGACCGGGAAAAAGCAGACCAGTCAACAATACTCAAAAACGGGCTGTAGATGCAGCCTATTTTAAAAATTCATTAATTTCATCGGGGGAACAAAACAGACAAGTCCACTTTAAGCAACAAACAAATAATAATACCTTGTGCAAATTTAGGCAAGTAAGCTTTTTTGTGGCTACGTTTGGGAAAAAACAGACAAGTGGACTTGTATTATTAATGTTGTTAAATTTTAGAAACATTTGAATGGGAAAGAGCAGACAAGTCGACTGGCCTGGATTTGCCCGTAGATTGGCGGTTGGAGAAACAGACAAGTCGACTTGTTTACTTTTGCACAGCTTTTCTTACTGACATAACCTATTATACGCTCATAAGTGGACGAAAGGCAGAGCACGCATGACATTCTGTAGTCTTGCTTGTGAAGTGGTGTTTTTAGTTAGTGATTAAGTAGTAGTAATAATTTATAAAAGTGAATATTTAACTGTTTAAATTATTTTAATGAGCACAATTGTTGAAGATAGCCTACATAAACTTGTATCTCTATGCTTTATGTGAGTAACAAGGCTACATAACCTTCAAAGTCAGATTGTTGATGTCCCCAATAATAATAACACTACAGAGGATGCAGAAATTTGTAATGAAGAAATGGATGACATAGAGATGTTGCTAAAGAAAACACAATAGAAAATTCTGAACAGGTGGTAAATGACAATAATACTGAACATTTAGCAGAAAATGCAGATACTTATGATGTAGTAAATAATCCCTATTGGACTCCTAGTGATGATGAGCCTCTCTCTAAAAGAATGAGTTACTCTGGTTACAAACATACTATAACTGAATAAACTAATCATATTCCAGAAAATATTCCACAAAATTGTATTTTTCGTAGAGAACGAAATTAAAGGAAAATAGCTAGAAATACTGGGAATGCAAATGTTACAGCGGATGGAGAGTTATTTGCAAGTGAATGTTGCAATTTCGATGTTTATTTTCTATAACATTGGGATTCTAAAGAGTATAGTTTTCATGTCCGTCATTTTATTATTTCTCTGTTTATGTTGTATGCAGATAAGTTAGCAACGTTATGTAGAAAAGATTTCTCACTGTATAAGTGAGTATTATAAACACTAATGAATGAAAGTGAACAGTGCACTTTAAAATAATGTTTCAAGTTTATATTTGAAAGATTTATGGTAATTGCTATGTAATTATTAATCCTAATTTTTATTTCCTTCATTCTTGTAAATTCTCTAAATTACATGAGTTATTATAGTGTGTAATATCTTGTTATATTTTACTTTTATTTAATTGTGTTGAGGTAGCAAGCCAAGCAATATATGTGTGCAAAACCAGACGAGTCCAACACATGTTTTTTAAACATAATATTACAACATATTGTAAACCAAACATTTTATTTTGAATTTCAAAATGCCAAATTTACGAAAACTTAATTTTATATGTGCTTGAAATATAGCACATTTCTTGTGCCAATTTTCGAAAATTAATTTTGCTGTTCTGAAAAACCCCAAAATTTACATGTCTGTTTTTTTCCCTTGCAACAGATATATAATAGACCATAAAAATAAATACTGAATTTGAATAGGCAAACATATTGAACTTGTTGCACACAATACTCCAGTTATATAATCACAACGATTTAATCATTTAGTGAAGTGTTTAAAATTTTCTAATATTAAAATTTTGAAAAATTATTACAAATAAGGTTTTTAAAACAAACCCTATTTACATTACGAGCTGATTCTTTCTAGCACCAGTGGCTGCAGAGAAATTGCCTTTTTTGTAAGTTTAATTCTGAATAATTTAGGAATTAATTTTAATGTTCAAAAAATTATATGAAAAAAAAACTACGCGTGTAAATTTTCAACTGAACCATGTATACCTCTGACACAATAGTTCAGAGGCATCTGAAGAATTATTGGTTTGTTTTTTTGACATAGAATGACTCTATTGTGATTACGTGTGTGTTTATCGTCATTTGGTATTCTGTGACGGAGGAAGGGGGTGTGGACCACCCCGGGTGCATCACTGAAGGTGATGACGAAATTGCAAAAATAATTTTTTTTGTTGGACTCGCTACACTTTTTTTTTTTATGTAATTTAAACAAGTTAATAACTTTGTCTGACAATGACTCTGGAGCCCAGGAAAGGATTCGTAAACTTAATCCTAAAATATTATTTATTCCTTGTACAAATCATCCTCTGAATCTGTGTGGAATGAATTCTTTTGCAACTGTTTCACAACGTGTAATTTCTTTTGGGACCTTAGAAAGTTGTTACTGCTTCTTCTGTTTCCACATACAGATGGATGATCCTTTTAACTAATGGAGTTACAATCAAGAGACTTTCAGATACAAAATGGAGTGCTCACTTTGAAGCTGTAAAAGTTGTACATGCCAGCTAATTTCAAGAATATTGTTGATGCCATAGAGGAACTAAGTGATCCCACAGAAATTGTCGAAACTAGAGGAGCAGTGTAAATGCTTTTGCCTGCAGTTTGTGATTTTTTTAAAATAATTTTTTTATTTCTGGGGTAATGTCTTAGAACAAGTAAATCACACTGAAAAATACCCACTGAATGTTGGTTGAAATCAGTTTTGAGAAGACTGTTATCAAAATTAGAAGTCTGAATATCTTTTTAAAAGATAAAATAAATTAGATTGTGAAGCTAGCACTGCAGTTTGCAACGATCACTTGTGAAAAGATGGACATGCCTTTAATGAAAAGAAAAATTGCCAGAAGAACATGATGTCTGGAGAGAAAAGGTTCAAGATGTACCAGTTATGTTGAATGAAGAATTGATAAGATCAATATTGGAGTTAATTGACAGGTTTTATCAAGAGATCTACACTTGCCGCAAAGACATGGAAAGTATATCAGCTCAGTTTACGGTTCTTGAGCCTAAGAATATGATCATAACTTCAGAAGACAATCTTCTACAGCTAATAAAAAACTTAGTCTAAAACTTGTGTTGCACGCTCGCTGCTTAGCATCCTGCACAAGTGAGTGGAAGTGAAGGACAACAGTTATATGATAGGGGTGGGAGCAAGTCAAAGAATTGTTCTGAATGAACAGGTGAGCAATAGGCCAGTGGCCACGTATCTGTTACAGAAAGCAAACCGACACCATAATCCTTTTTGCAGTGTGCGTTGTGTTGATTTCTGTGTTTATCTGAAGAAAGCTCTGGATTACTGACTTCATTCTCTCAGCGCAGCTCAGGGTGCATTGAACCGTCCAGATGGTCAGGGCGAACTGTATAAAAATGAGAGAAGCCTCCAAGGTGAGTAGTTGATGAGTGAATGAGTGACTGAGTTCAGAGTGATAGAAGACGAGCAGTAAGAGAAGACACCAGAATAAGTGAAGTCTGTGACTGTGAGTATCTAGCATTGAAGGGTGCGGCTGGCAGGTTAGACTATTGAACTAAATGTGTGAGTGAAAGACATTAGAAATAGTGGCAATAGATGGACTGAACAAATGTTAATAATGAGTATTGAGTTAATTGACTGTAACCAAAGACATTTAAGGACAATTAGAGTTGAAATGGACATTAAATAGTACTGCGCTCACTGTTAAATAATAAGAGTAATAGTGGAGACGGATAATTTAATGCTGTAAATGAAATTGAAAATCAAGTTTAGTTCTTATATTTTTATTAAGACCTCCAGCCATCACAAACTCAGATACGCCTCTCAGGCATCCCACTATGATGTACTTTGTGAAGAATGTCTCCTTAGAGAGATTCCACAACTCAGAAGACATCTACAAACTGCAGAAGTTTCAAAAGACGATTCTCTGGAATGGTCTTCTATAAGATTTTTAGAGTTTATTGTTGAATGTGAACTTTCAGATTCAGTACCACAACTGACTTTAGCTTTAAGAGGCCCGCCTGCGTGGCACCCTAACTGCATTACAGTGTGTTTGAATTCCAATTTTTTTTGTACGAAACTATAAAACGCGTGTCCAATGTGCTAAGCTACAAAAAGAATACGTACTTCAGACTATGCCTGTTGCTTATGATGTCATGCACATTAATAACACCATTTCACAGCACTTCATCATAATTAAAAACAGCTCTTTCAAAGCTCTATATTTCAAAATATACCCTTTTTATAAACAAAATATATAGAGGAGCATGCACTGAACCTTGCTACAAACATTCCGCCAATAAAATTATAGCATCACCACTTAAAGTCCCATAGGCACAAATATCACTATGAGAACACTGCACGCCAATGCAGAGCCCTGCGCATAGCGGCAATGGCGCACTTGCAGCGCATGCCAGTGCTGTCCTTACAGCTCTTGCACTTCTCGCCCTCAAAAACGGAAAGTGTTCCAACCAGGCACGTTATGTGTTTCAGTAGCATCATATGAGAGAAGTTTTCTCTAAACTAGAATTGATCATAGAGTTATCTTGATCCACTATGAGTCATGCTAGGCTCTCTGGCTTAGCCATCTTGTCAATTGAAAACAAAGTAGCAAAAGGAATTGATTTTTATGATGTGATTTCAAAATTTGGAAAAAAAGTTTTATGTGCTTATGCTCACAATGTTTAGTAAATAAGTCAGAATGTGACACTTGCAATTGTATCTTATTTTTCCATCTTTTAATAATTTCAATTGTGGAGGGGGGACAAGAAATTTTCCGCACCTGACCTGACCTTGCTATGCCATTGTCGGGATTGTAAATATTTAACGTTGAATTACAATGCGGTTGAACTTGAGTACAATTTATATTAGTGATGTGCTCATATCAGTTGTACCTGGCCCATTAGTTTTAAGTAATGTTGACAGACCTATTGCATGATCTATAACTGCAATTATAAATTACACAAATGAGAATATATCACTCTGTTCATAAATATGTTTCACTCTCAATGAATAATCCCTACCAATACAAATTATATGGGATGTCTACGGTTTGTCCATTCTTATAATAAACATAATTCTGATACTCAGCTTGCGCTTACATTCAGTCCTATCCTAGTGTGCCTTGGGCATTTTCTTGTTCATAGTATTTGTGAATGAATTTGTGTCCTCAAAGTTTATTCTCTGATTTATTGATTTCCATTCTTAGTTTTAAAGCTAAAAAAGTTATCATAACTGCTAATTTATGTTTCATTTAGGCATTTTTTGTTGTTAGTAAAAATTGAGCAGCGATAATGTATGGAATGTTTCACTGCATATTGTTATGTTAACTTTAATTGTTTTATCTGAAAACATAACACTGTTTTTTTTCACCTGGATCTGCCTTGTATTTCAAATATGTAACATTCAAAGTAATTTGGTTCTCATGCATGAGCATTAATATCGTCAGATATTTCATCTATAAAGTGTTTAAAATTGATGCAGTCACCAAATCTGTTTTACATAAAGACTATGAAAGAGGTTATGTTTTGACAGCACGTGTGTACTACAGTATTTTCATTTTTTGATTTGGATCTTGTACTTTTTTAAAATGTTTATTGTTTTTGTAATTATTTTGAAAGAAATATTATTTTAAATTAAAATATATAGCGAGTCTAGCACCATGAGAATTAAAAACAATACTTAAAGCTCAAATAAAAGTGTAATAATTTTTTGTAGTTTTAGTAGACCAATGTTTGTAAATTCTTATTATACATGTGTACGGGAATTGTACCTGAATTTGGTCAAGTTACTATGCTAGACACCCTGGAAGATTATCAGAAAAACAATGTTGTAAAGTTCAGTAGGAATGGCGGAAGGTATGAAGGCAAGGGCAGGAGATAGGATAAGGTTCAGAGTATAACTACTTAAGGCTGGTGATTCTGAGTGATCTTAGGTGAAAAAAGCAAGTACAGAGAGTGGTATCAAAGGAAAGAAAGGTTTTGAAAATGCTTGGAAGTGCCTTGAAGTGGGCTAGTGGGGAAGTGAAGGTGAAGGCTACGATTAGGCTGATAATAAAATATGCAGCAGCAGTCTGGGACCCGTAAGTGGAAGAGGAGGTATGGGAGCTGGAGAAGTTACATAGAAGAAGGGTATCAAGGTGGGTTAAGGGTAAATGGGGAAGGCAGAGGTGAGGAGGTGAAGATGAATAGAATTTTAGGCCATCCATAATGTTGGAGTTGGGGTGGAGCTCCCTAAGGGACATGCAAAGAGTGGAGAGGGTGGTCAGGATGTACACAATGGTGAATGGAATGGGAGGATGGTAGAAGTTAAGTGGACATTTAACCAAGGGGCTGTACGAGGGGAAATATACAAACAGTAGGAAGTTTCAGAGTTTACAGAGGCGGATGGAAAGGGGAAAGCAGTCTATGCTGGTAAGAACTGTGAGGGAATGGAATGGGTTTTGCAGGACGAGTTGGTGATGGTGAAGGGGGTTGGGCAATTTAAGATTGGTGACAAATCAGATGAGGGAATGAAGCACTTGCCACCGGGTGATAGCCCAACTGCAAGTTGTTACATAAGAACATCAGTAAAAACATACACACATGTTGTTCTAATTCCTACATAACAAGGGTAGAAGACTTTAACACGCTTAGTGTGTATATTAAAATACAAATGTGTCCTTGTGAACATGAGATCTGAAAACAGAACTAGTTACACCACAAAATAAGTTAACAAGAATTATTCCAAGTGAATTTTCATTTGCATCAGTAGGTCAATTAAAACTGTAATTGACTATTGCACCTAGCTGATTCATGTGTGGAGTTGGAAGAATGCTATCTATTTGAGACCTGTTATTAAATTAAATGTAATTAAATTTCGTAACAAATACCTTTTTATCTCATCCTGGGCTCTCATGCCCATCACTTTTCTCTCTTCCACGTCAATATCTTGGAGAGTCAAAATAAATTATTTCATTATTCCTCTTTTCCCTCCCATGGTTGTTACAGGAACAGAATAATCTGGATTGCACAGTTTCATCAATTACCTCTTCCAATTCCACACATTCTTCATTTGAGTCACTCAACTCGTCCGAAGATGCCAAAAGAACAATGTATTCCATGAGATGATGATCTCTTCTGTCAGACTTCTGCTTTTTTGCTCCTTGTAGAAGTTTCTCTTTTTCCATCGTTTTCCTCATTCCTTCTGCAGCTCCTCCTTTTGATTCTGCAGTCCTAATTTGTTTTTTCCTTGTGAGAAAAATAATCTTACCAGGCCTCTGAACTGGTAAAAGAGTGAATTTTTTCTCAGATGCATGTTTCTGAACTTTGGGTTTCTTAGAAGGCTAGAACAATACTCTCTTGAATGGAGAAGGAACTTATTCAGGAGAGCCATTTGATGTTGGTTTGCCTTTGGCACAACAGGCAAGAGAATTCTCCTCCCAGCAAGGCAAATTGGGTTCAATTCGTGGTGGGCCTGCTCCCGGATATTTGCTAGTGGGAATTGTACAAGGTGCTGCTGCTAGTCTGCAGATTTTCTCAGGGATCTCCTGTTTCCCCCACCTTGGCATTTTCACTAAGTGGGGTTGAAATATGTTATTAGAATTTCATAGAATACTTCCCCCATCATTTACCCATTTTTGGACTTCCCAGTTTCCCATTCTGAAGATTTACCATATACAGTATCCTGTGGAAGCCTTTCATATTTCACGCAAAGAAGAGGTGGACATAAGCCTCCAACAACATTATCATTCAGCAAGACTGTAATGAATTCTTTCTCATCAGAATTTACCTGCTAGAATGGTCTTTTGTCTCCTTTTTTAGCCAGTACTTTGTTTCCTGTTGGGTTGAAAAATGCTGTCATGTCCCTATTGAGTAGTTTTCTTGGATCAAATAAGATGTCTTCTTCTAAGTGGTTTTCTCCCAAGTATTTAAATACTTCTTCAAACCATTCTGTGATCTTATTCTGGAAGACAGCCACCTGATTAATAGTTAAATTTTGTGGTGTTCTTAGTGTTAAGGCTGGATTCTTCTTCAACATTGATTTGCACCATTTCCTTCCAGGTTACTCACCTTTGAAAGTAAATTGTCTTTTCAATTTTAGAGTGAGCTGCTGTACATTATTATGCAGGTTTTTTTAATCTTGAACCAGGAATCAGTGTCTCATTTTCCTGCCAAAGAGGTAGTTTTCCCATTAATTTGTCCACAGAACACCATGTTTTACTGCAGCTTGTTTAAGGGGCATTCCGGGTTTCAGAGCTTCAGAAAGGCTTCGTGATTGCAGGTCAAATCAAAATTATCAGCAAGCTGAATCGCTTCAGATGGAAATATGTTACGTTAAAATATTTATAGAGCTTGCAGAAAATGTAAAACCGTGAGAATTTGTTCATATAATGTATATTTTCCACATGAAAAATAAGTCATATCATGGCATGGCTTCCAAAGCGAGCCCCGCACACTGGCCAACAAATGGTAGCATAGTTGCCTATTCGCTGCTGTATCACAAAAAAAGTATATCAGGTCTTTTAGAAAGTAAATTTTTCATCTTGTACAGTCTTAAAACGACATGGGTTTGAAATATATAATGTGAAATTAATGCAGAAACATTTGAAAATACTCTGCGATCGATATGCTGCCTCTTCAATTAATATGAAGCATGCATATGGCGACGTTACTAAGCACTAGTTAGAGCCTATGAATAAGAGACAAACAAAGCTAAACTATCACATACTTTACTGTTTTAAGTTCCATTTTGTTTAAACACCTACACATTATTCTAGAACGGAGATTAATTTGTTACACTAGTAACAGTTACAAACTCTTCCTGTCCGCTTATTTTTCTGATGTCTGTTGTGTAAGTGTAAGATGTCCGAATAACCAACATGAAATTCTCTTGCAATTGTTCATGCATCAGCTGATACAGGATTTTGTGTATGGGATGTTCATTTCATTTATGACATGTTGCCACACACTGACTGTCTGTCAAAAAATTGAATTTTTATATGACTATATTATTTTTATATATAATTGCTGAGTTTGTCAGAAAGTTTACTGGCAAAAGTGAGACATGAGAAATTTATTCAAACAATTGTCCATGATATTTGTAGATACTAGGTTTCTGTGCAAGGGTTGTACTTGCAAATGTAATTGTTCTTCTCGACAAATACTGCTCAAGTGAGTTATGGTCAGTGTTACTGTAATGAATTGTAGTGTTGTAATCAATAAATGTTGCGGTATGTAACCATGAAGTAGGATTTAGCTGTTTATACCAGTATGTTTGAAGTAAAATGTTAAGCTCTTGAATTTTATTTTCAGTATGTGCAAACTGACCCACCAACTAGTAAAGGATTGTCAACATTAGTTATACAGCTTATTCAGTTCCAAGAAGACAATTTAGGAAAAAATGTCAGCAAACCACCATTGTGCAGACTACCAGTAAGTACTACTGAATAATTTTGTGTGTGCTGTTAGTACTATGTATGGGAACTTTTTATTTGTAAAATATGTTACAGAAATACATTTTGCAAATGTATAAATGATTTGTTTATTGTTCCCTTTTAAATGTCTGGAATTGTAGACGTTTGAAATTTTGGCAAGCAGTTGTATAATTAATTAATCAAAAATTACTATACAGGAGCAGTAATAACAGCCATGCATTTGTTGGAGACATTTTTAACATTTTAGTCTAAATAAACATGAGTATAAAACCAAATTTGAAGTTTTTCTTTATATGCAGTGTCAGGTGGAAAGTCTAGCTCCTGCTGGAAGTAACTGTGTTAAATTTAATTAGTATAATTTTCATATTTAAATTTGGAATGCTGTATTGTTACTCCAGTAATATTTAAAAGTAGTCTGGCTTTCAAGTAAAATGGAGTAGGCCTATTCAACATTGCACAGATGTGTAAGGAAATGGACATGGAACACATAAATGGAGTATCTGGAAGAATTCTAGATATTTTGTAATACATAGAAATGCAACAATTTGCAACCTATGAAATCAAAATTAATATTTTGTTATAAATTTGGGTAATACATTATAAAGCAACACATTCTAATTTTTAATATTTATACTACATCTATTATTTTATAAATAATATTGACAAACCATGCATGATTGTTTATCAAAACAAAAATATTAATTGCCAACTGAAATTCACACCATTGTTTTCTCGTAAACCATAATGGCAACAACAACGAATATCAACAAACCAAATGCTTGATTCCTATTATTTGTACGGATTCATGAACACTGAATAATTGGGAGTTTCTTAGCTTTATTAATGTGGAATTGTACTATTCGCATTCACATGCATATCATTGTAGAACGAGATTTTTAAAACTTTAAGCTGTGATTTGATATTATTATTTTATTTATTGCAAAACTTAACGTGCCACCCAACAGTACAAGACCAATGACAGGGAGGCCTGTGAACATACTGCACATGGCACACACCATAAATAAAAATAATATACATACACAGAAATTATTTATAAAAAAATGTACTGAGCACACAACATGAAAATTACTACCTGCTAAAAAAACAAAATTGATTTGAGTAAGTTTGGGAAAAAATATTTTTTTTAACTATTGCAAAGATATATGTAATATTTAATACTATAAGCTACTGTATTGATTGAACAAGTTTCTAAATAAAATCTTTTTCTCTATAAAAGGTTCAGAGTTAGAAAATTATTTATTGAAATTACTAACACATCAGTGACTAAATTTTTCTGACATTTTAATACTTAGTCGAATCTAATCCATTTCTGTTACATAATTCCAGATCTTAGTACAATATTCTAATCTAGATCTAATTGCAGCATCTTAAAGACATAATAGAGAACCAGGAGAGGTGGCTGAAAATGTGATGAATTTTATAAGGCCTAGAGTACGACTAATTTTATTTATTAAGTTATATATATGAAAATAAAGTTTTGCATCTAATAATATCCCTAGGTCTCTTACATAGTCAGTTCTTTTGATTAACTCCTTATCCATGTGGTATTTGTAGCATATGGAATTAGTTTTCCTTGAGAATGAAACACAAAGAGTCTTGCTGATACTAAGCTGCATAGCATTTTCTTTACACCACATATGTATAGCTAAGATATCTTTTTGTAGTGTTATGCAGTCATCGCTATCCTTAATACATTTATAAATCTTTAGATCATCTGCGCAAAGAAGTGCTCTAGAGTTCCCTATTACGAAGAACATATTGTTGATAAATATATTAAAACGTAGCTGTGCCAGCGTACTTCCTTGCAGAACGCCAGAGGATATAGGATGAAAACTTGATAGAGATTTTTCAATTTTTACTATGAAGGAGAGACCAAGAAAGTAATTTGTATGCGAATTAGTATACGAGTTGTTTAAACCAATTAGTATATGAATTGTTTAAACCAAACTGTTGTAATTTCATAATAATAGTTTGATGATGACATGTGTCAAATGCTTTTTTTAAGATCGAAATATACTACATCCATTTGTTTTATTGTTGTAATTTCAGTATAAAGTTTGTTGACAAACTTAAACAAATTAGTAGCCGTCGTTTTACCCATCAGAAAACCATGTTGAATGTCAGACAATGAGTTTTTTGTTACAAACGGTAAGTGCTTAAATATTATTTTTTCAAAGACCTTAGATATACTACTTAATAAAGTAATGGGTCTATAGTTATTTATATCGAACTTATTCCCATTTTTTAATATAGGGACTGCCACACCACTTTTCCAGCCATTGAGATACTTGCCACTTATTAACCTGTAGGTTAAAAATATGAGAAAGTATTGGAGTAAGGGTGTTTGCACAGCCCTTAATTATAAAATTGAGGATATCATCTAAACCAGTCGCCTTGCTACTTTTTAGACTTTTGATAGCCCAGAGAACTAGTCCTTGAGAGATTGTAGGTGTGTCAATATTTAGATAGTTTATGAATTTATTATGTACCAAGGAATTAATAGTTGTTTGTTCATAACCTTTAACAAAATGTTTAGCGAAGATGTTAGGTAGTAGAAAAGGATCTTGAATCATATTATCATCAACGTTAATAGTAAGGGGTTCTTTATAGCCATTTTCCATCATTTTAACATAGTTCCAGAATCTATTAGGGTCTGTTTTTAAGTTATTATTTATTTTTGTTTGTGAAGTTATTTTGCATAGTTTTATTTGCTCTTTAACAATTTTTCTTAACTCAGCAAAACGTGCATAGTTGATTTCAGATTTATTTATTTTTGTAAAGTCTGTGACCATGCTCTTTATTTTTTATTAAATTAATTAAATCTCTTGTAAAACAAACTGGGTATTTAGGTTTTATGGCTTTGGCTATAGGTATAAAAGTATTAATTATTGATTGAAGGTTGGTAGTTAAAAATTACTCCATAGAATTTACTTCTTGCATCTGGTAAATCGGAGCCCCAGTCAAAACTATTTCAAGCAACATATAAAGATATGTAATCGACTTTCTGATAATTTCTATAGTGTTCTTGATTCTTAAATCTACATTTTTCAGAAGTAAACAAAATCTGACAACATAAGGCTGGATGATATTTATCTTCCTCCACCACTGGATCAGTAGATTTCTCAACTTTAGTAAAAAAAAATTGCCAATGTTAAATCTAATAATTTGGCAAATGATTTTGTTTTATTAAATTGCTCAAGATTAAGAGAGTTAATAGATTGTAATAATGACTGTCCTTTAAGTTTGATATAATGCATAATTTTTTGGGTGTGTCAAGTATTCCAATTGATCCCGGGAGTATTAAAATCTCCTACAATTATTATTTGATGTGGATAGTTTGATAAGTTTGATTCTAAAACTAAGAATATTTTTGAAAATCCTCTACTGATATCTGTGGAGGAAGATACATATTTCCAATTAGTAATTTATTGATGTTATTACAGGTTATTTCCACCCAAATAGATTCAATATTTTTATAATCAAGATCTAATATTTTGTTCAAAATATGAAAAACATGTTTGGTTAATAGCAGTCAATACACGACCTCCTCTATTGAGGTTCGTTAAAATAGCATCCCTATTGTGACAAAAAATGATATATTGTTTGGGAAAATAATGAGAATTTATGCTTTGATCATTAAACCACGTTTCCGTTAGGCATATTATAGAGTAATTAATGCTGATCAAATTTTCTGAAAACGTAACGGATTTTGTCCTAAGCCCTCTTACATTTTGATAAATAATTCAAGTTCCCTATATAACATCTACATTGTATTTTGACACCTCCGAAAGCCTGTAACATTACTTATGGTGTTTTCTCAGCTCCTCCAGCCGTTTCTTTAGACTGTACAGTTTCATCTTGCATGTTACTATCTGAAGTGAATAACTGTTCGTCATGTAATTTCCCGTAGAAAACACTGATTATACAGCCGGTGGGCAAAAAGACTATTAAAAATGTGTTCGAATTTTGGTTCCGCCACTGCCACTTAAAATGAATAGTACAAATTGTATCTTGTTTTCAACTTTGCCACCTTTAAATTTGAAATTTAATTAATTGATTAATGTATGTTAATATATCATTATCTTGCACTTCTGGTGCAAACCTGGAACCAAACATTGCTTTCATACGGGGGCAGGCCATCTTCGGGACTGTTTTGTTATTAGTGTTGTTGTGAACACCTAACTGTTCTTGCTTTCCTGAAGCGGATGGCTTCGTAGCAGAGGAGCCGCTTGCTGTGGATGTTTTTGTTCCTCTTCTGCTTACCAGCGTAAAACCATCTTCGTCAGCAACATTCTGTGTCTGTGGTTCATGTTGATCTGTTTCCTTATTCATCACTCGTGCTGTCATCTGAACTTTGCTATGTAGGAACTTGCTGTTATACCCTGGATCCACAGGATTTATCATCTTGCGCATAACTTCACTGAAAAGTTTTGTTTGGGAATTATCTTGAGTGGATTTAAAAGCCTCAGTTTTTTTGGTGGAAACACCACATGATGTGCACATATTCCTGTTATTTGTAGTTTGCAAACTTTCGAACATAACTCTAAGTACCCCATTGTCCTCCTTAAGGTCTTTGACCTCATATGAGGTCATCAATTTTTTTTACATAAATCTTTGAATAAAGCCTTAACACTTTGGTCCATTGTCTCAGCAATTTTACTTGATATTTCTTGTTCAGACGAAGAAGATGATTCGTTATCGCCAAGCGCGACAGTAAAAGATAACTTTCGTGTTTGTTTTTTAAACTTTTTTTCCGCACTGTTTATTTTCTTTTTAGGCGATAAGCCAAACATATTTAAATTGTCATTAATGTTCACACATTTCATGCACTTGTATTCTTCATAAAGGCCTGTGCCTTTACACTGGCATTGAAATCTTGTTCCACACGATCCCGTGCACTTAGTGAACTTTTGTTTGCAGAAGAATGGTTTATTACAAATTGAACATTGATCAGAGCTAGGGGGCATGTAGGAACCCTTAAAATCTAAATGTACTGGAGTTTCCCACACTTTTCATGCAGATATTACCACAAAAACATAATATTCACAGGAGCTGCTTCATAACACGTCCATCTTGCGCGAGTGCCCGGACAATAAGGCATTGTTAATGAAAAGACTACAGGCTGACTGTGTATGTTTTTAAACAGTTTACTACTAGAGTTGCACCAACTGAACAGATAAACTTTGATGAGTATTGTTACATGCATATTTTTTAGATCATTAAATAATGTACAGTAGTTTTTAATGTAAGTCACATTTGTGTGTACCTTATCTTGGAGGTCTCAGATGAATGTAACTGATAACATGTGCATGAAAATGGTCTAATCTACATTTCCTTCAAAGAGAGAAAATTAGCTTTTCAAAATGTCACAAAAATATCTGCTACTTGTCCTTTTTTGTACTATACCCAACACACCTACAAATATACCAGGTAGCGTCACTCGCAAAATCTGCCACCATGGGTGCCTTCACCTTTTTCCTAGCCATCACATATTCCAAACCTGTCTACGACTGACCCACTTCATGTCACCAACACCTTAAAAATGCCAGCAGGCAAAGCCCCATGATCCCAGCTGTCAGGACTGTTCATGTCGTCAAAGCTGGGTCAGTACTCGCAGGGCAGACACTGCTCCCCTGTCCAGGAACCCTGAAAGTAGACCACCAGCAGTCGGAATGTAGAAAAATCACAAATGGTGGCTTTTGGTCCCCCAGGTAAGGCATGATGCAACTCCCCCTTCGGGAATAAACAAATTTAATCCCTAGAGGTGGTCCCTCCTGGGTATATAATGGTTCAAGACCTTCTTTGAGAAGTCTGGTTGTCTGGCTAGGTCATAGATCCTCCCATGTTGGAAGGTTGTGATTTAGGCCCATTAAATAGAGTGACCTTGCTTGGAGGAGGGGATCCAAACCATAGCTTGAGTTTAGCCAAATACGTCTCCCGTCCTGGGAGTTGGTTTTGCTCACCGTAAAGGTTTGCCAAAAATATACATGATGCCAGCTGTCACGTGGAAAGGGGCCTGTTTTAACTAGATGGGTTAGAATCCACGGATTCCGGTTGGTGGCGTCCTTTATAGGGAGCCGGTATAGTAGATATGCGCTTTGGTACAAAGTCTGGTGTGGATGTTATTATTTTACATTGACTAGGTACTGAAGGGGGGAGATGAACGGTGATCAGCTTACCTGCTGCAGTGCGCATTTGACATGTAGGGCCAGCAGGTCCTGATTTCCGAGGTTTTGGAGGTCGCTGGAGAAATTCTGAAAGTGGCGAGTCTGGAGTACAATTTTCTATGTAATTAATTGCATGATATGGCCAGTTTAGCCCTAATATTGTGTCTCCGCTTAGCATTATCACTTTGCCTCCCAGAAGTGGTGGACCATCAATCTTAATTCCTGGTCCAAATAATGGTGTCAGACTCACTCACTGTATGAGAGCTGGAATTTGTGGTTTCACTAGTTGACAGGTTGTTGGCTCATAGGATGTATAACTCCCTTTGTCTTGCTCGGCAAGCTAATCTACGTAAATTACTCCTGTGACCTTTGGTCTTCTAAGGCGTCTCAAAAAAATAAATTATAAGCACCAGTATATATTCTGGACTCACTGGGCAATATCCTTCTCCAGTCCGGCCTTGTTTAGCCTGGGACTTAAATAAACAATAGGAAATGAGCATGTGGTCCCGTATTTATATCCTCGTGATTGGCTGGGTGTCTCGGGGTGTTCCTGGAATAGCCCAGCCTAATTATGCTGGGGCTATCCAGAAAACTCTGTGCCTTTCTCCATCTCAGGATAAAATACCTGGAGGTGCTTTTAAATAGAAAATGGTCCCTTGAAACTAGAGAAATCCGTAACTCTAGGTAACAGCTAATATCTCTGGGATCCGGCCTTGTGCAGGCTGGGATCGAGATGATAGCGGGAATAATCACCTGGTAATCCTAGATGGTTCCACTCCCTGATAGGTCAGGCGGTCACAATAATCCTAGAACCCCTTAGCCTTTGTTCAGACTGAAGAAAATCTAAGGATATTGATCCAATCTGCTCCGATGTTAAATGATCTAGGACCGTTAAAGAATTGATTAACAAAGTTAATTGCACTGGGAACCAGGTAAAGGAAGGTATGCACAAATTCTAATAAGGCACGTATTTATTGAATACGTTTGGAAAATTGTGAAATGCGTAGCTCTGAATAATATAATAATTAATAATACTGTTAATTATCTGGCAGGCGAAGACTACCTGCATAAAAATGTGCGTGGAGAAAAATGAGCTAATGTCAATTGCTATTAGGGAGAGAAATCTGCCTAACAGTCCAGAAGGGACATCGTCACGACCTGCTACTGCCGATACGAAAGGAAATGCTTTCATAGTAGGGATTCAGGTGAGGACGTAGAAATACCTCTGGCTGGCGGCGTGGAGACATCTTCTTGAACTGACCGAAGTGGTGCACTTACGAAGACATAGGAAACCATACATAGACACATGGAGTCTAGCAGCGTTTGCTCACATTAGATTGCTCAAGTCGTTGTGGACTGTGAGAGTTGGAGCTTTACAGCTTACTCTTGCAGACTACTCTGTTCAGCTGCGCCACTTACCCCTGACTTTGACTAAGCCTTGCTTAGTTCTTGAGTGTCGTACCTTAGCCTTACTCAGGTTTGCTGGTGCCCTTGACCTTATTCAGGCTGGAGGGCCAGAGAACATTGCCATGTCTGGGTCTCGCACCTCCTTACATACTGAAATATTCAGCTTGTCGACTGTCAGAGGAATGCCTCTGTTGATAAATCTGAAACAAGCTCGAGATATATGGCCTTTGTTGCAAAACACATAAACAAGCATATCTATGCCTGCAGCACACGAGGCTTTCTAAGTCTAGGCATGGTGATGGAGACAAGACCTCCATAATCGACTCGTTTTCATAAATGGCTTGGCCTGGCGCTCCCTTTCAGCTGGAAGACATCCCATGATTGGTGGGATGGGTTCGAAAGCAGCATATACATTTATGAAGGTGGTTGTGAATGAGATTCCTGGTGCCAAGCACCCAAAATTCTCTTTGAAGCAGCGACTGCAGCATCTGGGACCCTGGGTGAAAAGACTTTAAATTAATCTCATCAATCAGCAGCACTGCAAGATGACAATTTTTTGGGAGAAGGATTGGGTGTTTCTCTTTGAATTTCAATTCAGCCCTCTGCAGTCGACCACCTACCCTCAGGATGCCTTCAGAATCTACAAAAGGAGCCAGTTTCTGGATGAATGGAGAACAAAGTTGGTGCCTGGCAATACGAGCAAACTCTTCAGTGAATTCTATTTGCGAGATCTTGATAAGTATATTCAGGGCCCTTTGCATCTCATCCAACTGAACTGAACCTGTGGTAGGTGACCCACCTGTACCAACTGCCTGCTCAAATCTGCAACACAGTGCAGCAATTCGTTTTACCTTATTTAATTTTGACTGTCTTTCCATTATTTTTGTTTATTTGGTTTGCACTCTGTTGATCCCCCTTATATGCCCTGAGACAGTGGTTATATAGAGCTTATCAGATATACATATACAATAGATAAATGCCAGATGTACAATTTCATACACTATAGGTTATTCATGGTAAAGGGAGCACTTTTAAATGTCCTGTCATTTGAAATATTAGTCAATCAATATATTTTATTTTAACCTTAGATGTTAACTTCTGAGTGCGGTGGAATATACACACTTTGCTTATTACTTACATAGCAATATTTATGTAATAAGTTTGTTACAGGAAAAATAATTTGCTGAAGCCAAAAAATAACTAGGGATCAAAAGTGTTCATAGTGTATAATGAGATTTACTTGAAACATCAGAATATAAAATTATAAACATTAACACAATAAAAATTAGTAATAAATCAAAATATTATGTCAATTACAACAAAAGTACAAAAACATGTAACATTAGTTTAATCTTCAAATATGAATTAACATAATTTACATACAAAGCTACAATAAATAAGATTAGAATTTGGTATTTCTATAGAGTATATTAATTAGACAATTAGACATATATTGTGGTCATTGAATTTTTGCATGGGTCTCTACACTATTTGCAAAGCGTGCATGGAAATGTTTGAATTATTAAATGTAAATAACTTTATAGGGTTCCGCTCAGACAATGCCAGAGTTATGTTAGGTAACGAGGAATCCCTGAAAATGCATCTGCTGAATGATAATTCATAAATTCGTGTAAATGGCCACTTATGTCACTCAGCTCATCTTGTAGCTATGACAGCATAAAGTGAAATTCCAAGTTATGTTGAAGTCTTGTTGTACATCATTTAAAATTTCTTTTCGTGTTCCTAGAAACAGCAGAGCATTTTGGCAGAATTTCAGAAGTACATATATGCATTCTTCTGTACTAAAGTCCAAGTAAGATGAGATAGCTAGCTTTATCAAATTATGTAAATTGGGTTTTCCAACAGTGCAGTGTACTTTTTTGAACTGTTCAGAGAGGCAGCTTTTGAGGACAAAAATCCAGTGAGCGGTATCATTTTTATGGATCTTCAAATTCTGTATGATAAGCATATCTTTACTTTTTGTATCATGTGTTAGTAGTTGTCAATCAGTTCATTGTATTGTTGGGGTTAATGATAGTGAAAAATTGGATAAGTTGACTGTGTCTGATTCTCGTGTTTTACTACCTATAGAACAAGTAAATGTAGGAGAACATACCAGAAGTATGTTGCTGAATCTTTTGAAAGGTTTCCTGTAAATGACAGACTGTTTAAAAATATGTAATTTCTTGTACCAAATAATGCAATGAACCCGAGTGTAGGGCAGAAGTATGAAGTTTCAGAACTTGCCAAAAAGTTTGGTATGAACATTGACCCACAAGAAGTGACAAAAGAGCTTAACGAATTTTAATTTTATTTTTCAGATGAAGAATAACTGAAGTTTTTAGAGTCAGATAGTTTTGTTTCTTTTGGGTGCACTCTGGGTAAAATCAAAAATTTTGATGGGGATTATATTTTTTCAAACATTGCAAAATTAGCTAAAATTTTGTTCATTCTCCCTTATGGAAATGCAGACGTTGAAAAGGGTTTTCTCATTGATGGGTGACATAAAAACAGAAAGAGAATCAAATTAAAACCACAAAAACTGAGCGATTTGCTATTTGATTTGCAAATCAAAACCAATTGCTGTGTGACGTAACATCTTGATGATCACATCAAGAAGATTGGTAGACGTATGGATGAGTTTCCAAAGGATTCAGTTGTTGAAACCAACCCATTTCAGCGAAGTCGCAGCCATGTAAACACAGCAACAAAAATGCTACAAGGTCAGTTTTTGAATGTTTTGAAATGACCAAAAATGATGTTTAGGCATTCAGGGAAAAACTGTTTGGTAATACCGTACTCATAAAGTTGATCAAGATAATTTTATTTTGATGTGTACTACAATGCCGCTAGAAGTAGAACTGCAGAAACTGATCATAAATGAAGCAGATCTGAATCATGTGAGTTCCATGTAAAAACTGAGAGTGGCTAGTCTATTTGTGTGTGTCGCCAGACATTTGAAACTGGTGTTAAGCTAACTGGGAAAACACAATTAACTGGTGTACTGAAATGCAATTTTGTAACAAGACAAATTGCTAAGGTGAACTGAGGAGGAGACAGTGTGGAAGATAAAAACCTCATAAGCAGGCCTTTACAAAATCTCTGAAAGTTTAGGAGCCACGCAAAAAATCTAGGAGTCAGTGGTTAAATAAATAAAAATATTTGTGTACTTTTGTGAGGACCACTATTTTTAGGTTTTAAATTAACATGAAATTCAGATGGCAGTGGTTATTACACTGTTTAAAACTTAGTTAAAAAAGAACAGGAATGCAAGTACTCACAGTCTCGATAGGCACACACACAAAGTAGGACGACACATTTTTTTTCACTTACTAACTTGAATTTTCCCTCTGTGGCCATGTACGTGTCTTGTTGTTTTCGCGCTGAAGTACCAGTGATCTACAGCTTTTGAAGGGTTTAGTTCTTCTAGGGATGGGCCATTCATGTTAATAACCATTTGGTTATTTAAATTGTTGTGCGTCATAGACAACCTGAACCTGTTTTTAATTACGTTCATCTTACTGAACCTTCATTTACATGATGCAGTAGAAACGAGTAGTACTGTCACAATAGACAGTAGCTTTCCAAGCACAGGAACTCTATCTCCAGTCTTCAGAACTTTGGTTAGAAAGTCCAACAAATTCAAGTCTTTGACAAGTAATTTTGAACTCATACCATTCTTCAAGAATACTGTCTTTTTTGGTCCCAAAATTAGTATTAGGCGATGAAAGTTGGACTTGAAGATGGTTTGCTAAGGTAGAAATTTCTTGAACTCCAAACTTAGGTTCATTTCCTGTAGACCACATGAAAGTATCAAACATTTTGGTGCACATTTCAACACTGTCCTCACAATGCACAAATTTTTCTTGTAGAAATGTTATTCCATTTCTCACAACGTTTTCGTTGTCACTTTGAATTGAAGCATTTGTCTGTGGACTTCCATTATGAAGTTGCGCATCTTGATATTTACCTGACAATGAAGTGTTGCTAACAAACTTTTCCTTGTGATTGCTTCATGTCGTCTGACTTATTATCGCTAATTGCTGACTGCTTAATTATTATTTTACACACATGCCTATCTATTTCACATCACGTGCCAACTATCCCGACAGCCATATAATCATATATTTACCAAGCACCAAGTCAGAAAAAGTAACACACAGGACTTATTCTATTCAGCTTATTTCATTACATGTATCACACCTTGCACCACGGACAATAAACAACAGCGCTCATGCTGTGCTCAACTGTTCAGTTTGCACTGATTTTTTAAAAACCATCTTAAAGGTGACAAAAATTATGCTTTTTAGTATGAATTTTGTATTACTCTCTTCACATTGTGTAGAGCAAGTAAATATCATTAGCTACAGAAATATGAACGTCCTGTTATCTGGGACAAGAGTGAAAAGAAGTTGGTTTAAGACAGATTTCTTCATTCACAATTCTATACAGTTTCCAATTTTTTTGATAAATTATAAAGAATCTGTTAATTTGTATAGGTACTTAACAATTTCTTTAAAATTTGACATGTTTACACATAACTTGATGGAATATTTTCTGTGGAATAATATTATATGTCAAGCATTCCATTCTGGTCCTCTAGATGCGGAGTTTCCTTGACTTCAAGTCAGGGGGTGCTTTGTGCCACATCCTGGCCACAGTGTACAAGTTCAAAAGTGACCAGGGATGGAGGAGATTTGACTTTCAGGTGAGGAGACTAGTGATACCAGGTATACCAGGCATTGGTGTGTGTGTCTGTGTGGTGGTTCCACTAGTGTGTTGGTTTGTGTAGTCGCCATCACGCATGGATCGCAATGTGGAGATGTTCATGAACGTGGAAAAGGTGTTGATCCAGAACAAGTGCCTCACCATGCCTGTCATCTACATCAAACAGGATGTGGACAAAAACCTTCAAGCAAAGATCCGTGATATTATCAAGAGGCATCAGGGCTCTGTGACAGGTATTCATGGTGAATGGTTTCTTATGTCTTTGAGAACTGCAGGGTGTTAGTTGTGATATGTGGGCCAGGATGTATGTAGGTGTTTGCGTGCACACACACACACACATGCGTGCACGGGTGGTGACTCTGTGGTAGGTGGTGTCTGATGAAAGGTTGTGTGTAGTGTATGTTTTTTGGGTAGGTTAGTATTTTGGATATATATAAAAATGTCATAGTTCACTTTATTGAACAAAGAAGTAATATGTATGTGCTAATTAAATACTTTACGTGTCATATTCGCCAACTAAATACTTGTAGATATGTGAAGAGTACACAGGTATATGAAAATTACAAAAGTCAGCCCATATCAGAGCGACTCAAGCTGTGTTATTGGGGCCAGCCGTGGAATGGGTGTAGAAGCGGGGATTAGGTTGGCAGACAGATGGAACTTCTCTTGCTGGTCAATACTATGATGGGTATGAAGATTCGAGAGGCAGTGTTAGAGTGGTGGTTGTTAATTGTAGTGGGATGAAAGAAATTAATAGGCACTGTGGGTGCTTGCGAAAGGAGTTGGTTATGTATTGTAAAGTAGGCTATTTAGCGTTTCAGTCAATGGTAGCTAGAACTAAGTTGGCAGTATTTTAAGTAGCACATAGATGGTGTGAGGTAGGAGAGATAAGATATGTCAGGCTGGGACATTGGTTTGGTAGGAATTCCCATCTATCCTTCCACCTAAACACAGTTACACAATTAACTGGTGTTTTTTATGTGTTGTGGCCTTACTGTAGACAAACTTTTGTACATTCAGAAATGAACACAGAGCATCTCAATATGGTGGTACACTGGTATTTTTGATGTGAGTAGTATGTTAGAGTTTTTGATGTCATTTACAGATTTTGTAGACAAACTTTTGTACATTCAGAAATGAACACAGAGCATCTCAATATGGCGGTACACTGGTATTTTTGATGTGAGTAGTATGTTAGAGTTTTTGATGTCATTTACAGATTTTATTGTCGACTGTGTATTTTATTATACATTGCAATTAAGGGTGACCTTTAAATAATGTAGCAGAGTAAGTACATAATACACAATTCAAAAATTATTTTGTCATAACTTATATGTTATTAGACTACATTATTGTATCTGTGTGTATTATTTTCTGTGATTAATAATTTCTTAAGTGTTTTTATTATTTTTGTTTTAATTTTGCGAGCACCACGCCATGCTCCTCGAGTTTCTCCATGTTTCAGTCACGGCTCCGTTCCCTGTTAGGTTTCTCTGGTCTTCCTCTTCTCCCGTACCTTCTGCTCTTGTGCATCCCCTCCTTCCCTGCATGCGTGTTAGGCTGCTTACGCCCTCTGGCACATTAATATAAGCCCATGTTTGTTGTACTGGGGCCTATTCTGCTACTGCTACTGCCTGGCTCTTATAGTCGAACTAGCCTCGTTTGATCTTAGGCTTTGCGATGCACCATGTCTTGAGTGAGACTATGACTTCTAATATCGTAGTCAACGAGATATCTGGTTAAAATACTCCAGATTATTATTGGATTAGTAAGAGGCTGGGTAGAGCCTTAATTCAGGTGGGTTTCCTTTAGTGTTTTGCATTAACCTAAGGTATGGGTGATTTATGGTTATTGGACTAGTGTATAAGCAGTAGGCTGTCAACTTCCGTGGTATTCAAAATAGGGTTTGGTGGCTCTTTCTAAATTAATGTTAGTATGTACATTCATCTACTAGTTGCCTTGATATGCTTACAAGTTGCTCGCAAAGGTAAAATTGGACTGTACTGCAGCTCGTCTTGCTGGTTGATATTTTAGTATATTTTTGCACCCACCAGTTTTCCTAGGTATTAATTCAATGTCTGTGATATTTCATTAAATGTTTTATGTGTGTTTTTAATATGTATTTCCATGTGAGTTCCTCTTTTGCAGCTTTCATGTTACGAGGCTTTGGTAGGCCTTACGGTGCCCTCGGGGCATGTTAGCATATTTAGTTAATTGTTGGCCTTCAAATATATTGTAGTGGTAAAGGGCCTTGCTCTTGCATGAGCACGATTTTAATTTAAAAACCATTTTAAATGTTTTAAATGAAATAGATGTACATAGAGATGATAAATATTATGTACATAGAATGTTTTTTGGAAATGTTGTGTATTTTCACTAATTACATTTTTTGGAAAGGTAATAACACTTGTTGGAATAATTGTATGTTACTACTTGTGATACACCACAAGTTATTACTATGAATAACTTTAAAAAGTCCTTTAAACTCTGTACATTTTTTGTTCCAAAGGAGTATAAACCCTGCTGTTTGTGACTATTTTCAAGGGAAGACAGCAGACAAGAACTTGTTTAAGGTTTTAAATGCTGAAATAATATATAGAACTTAGTCTACCTTTAACATGTCCGAAAAGTAATTTCCCAGACTTTAATTAAATGTTTTTGAGTATTAACTGTCTAAGGTGTTGAGGAAATGTAGCTTGGTGGAATATTCTCTGTCTAGGCATTGAGGAGCCTTAGTTTGGTAGAATTGTGACAGTTTCATGTATAACACAGCATCCTCCATTGTGGCTAACATGCAAATTTGGGCAATCATTGTGTGTTGTAGATAACGAGGATGAGGCAACACATATAATATATCCACGGTGCGACCCTCTGGAAGAAGAGTATGGCCGCCCTACCATGAGGCGTGACCGCATGGTGTTGCTACATTGGTATTACTTTCCAGACAGCTATGACACATGGACCAATGTGGAGCTTCCAGTTGACGCACCAGACTCCCCACCCACGCACACAGGGTTCTGGAGGGTGAGTGCTTCAAATGTTTACAGTACTCTGCTCAGCTGCTCCAAATTACTTTGTGTATTGTAATCGTTTAGTAAAAATTGTGTAAGCCCTGCCTTGGTAAATTGTTCACACACACACACAGCTGCCTTTTCACTTTGTAGCTGATATGCTAGTTCATGCATACTTTGAAAAACTCAAAAATAAAACTTATATTCCTGCCATTGGGAGGTTCATAGTGCACACCTCAAGAATTGGACTTTTATTTTGGTCACCACTATATTAGCATATTGGTCTCGGTTCCCCTACCCTTTCTCCTCCTCTGCTTGCTCTTTGCTATTTCCCTTCCTCTGTTTATTAACTTGTGGCGAACCATGAGTTATTTACAATTTTAAAGTGCAACACTTATTTCTTATCAGAAGTTTACATACAGAGATGCTCAATTACAAATTTTAAAAAGTTGAACTATTGCAAATTCTGGACAGCATGGCAATTTAACTTTATTAGCTGAATAACAAATTTTGCTATAAAACACACTAAAAGGAATTAAAAATTGAAACAAGAATCAGCAGGCACTCAGATGGAGCTTACCAGAGCCGCTGTTCATTTACTATTTAAAATCAATACACATTAAAAAAAATTTAAACATAGTTACTACAAATGGTCACTCGGATGAAGTCAATTCAAAGCCACTTGTTTACAAGCAAAAGATTCACAAACACCAACATATTAAAAATACATTAAAACTCTTGAAATAACACGAGAATTTACAAATTAATTAAAAGACTGAGTAGGCGGGTCATCTGTAGCCTCAACAAACTATCTGTCATACACAAAAGGGAGTGCGGTCCCTTTCAACCTTCATGAAGACACAAATCAACCTCAGCCTCGGGGCTAACCATGGTAAATGAATAAAGTTGTTAAATCACATTATAATACAAAATAAGGAACATTCTCAGTAAACCACAACCATAACCTGATAGCAAGTTAAATAAAAACTAGGGATGGGTCAGTTCGGTTCTTCGATTTCAGTTTATACCGGTTCTTGAGGTTTGACTCAGAACTGGTTTTAGGTTAACGACTACTCGGTTCTCGTTTCTACACAGCAATAAATTTAGTAATATTTTGTGATGATGATGTACTTAGTACGAAACATTATGAATTAATCTAGTTACGGCAAAACATTACAAAAGTAACTTTAACAAGAAACTTATCAAAACAAACAAAAATTGCAGTTACCGCCAAAACAATATAGGTTTATTCACCTGTAACAAGCATTTTTTCTTTCTTCTTGGCAGCGAAATTTCCTTACGGCGAATTACTATTGCCGTTGGAAGCAAATAAATAATAATTTACTTGGTACCAATCATCGCAAAAGTAATTTTTAAGGATAGGTGTTTAATCAAATGCAGTATTTGGTTTAATGTATTCTATCAGTTAAACGAGACAAAATGTAAACAGTCTCGTGGTGGGACTGTCATAGATAAATAT
The DNA here is from genome assembly GCA_029891345.1 of Dryococelus australis. NCBI lineage: Eukaryota > Metazoa > Arthropoda > Insecta > Phasmatodea > Phasmatidae > Dryococelus > Dryococelus australis. The sequence goes on from CM056993.1 coordinate 146,909,627, forward strand.
ATACAGAGAAGATACTACATTCAGCATCGAGTGAAACAAAATAGCTGATGTTTATGTACAGATTTTTAGCTTTGAATCATTCTAATTGTTCTATGTGTACGTCTTCCAAATACTGCATTCGAGGGTACTATACGAGAGAAAAATGTACATAAATAAACGAAGTAGAGTATGTGCATGTATTTTGTGAGATATTTTGAACGTGATACGTGAATAATGTTTGGCGTGTGACAAACATAAATTTTTTTAAGTTATTTATTGTCTGAAATTATTAAAATGTCATCCGAATACTGGAACTGAATACTAGAACCGAATATTATAACCTATATTTAAATATAGAATCTGTATCGTAACCGGAACCAACATTTTTTGTTATTCGAACCATCCCTAATAAAAACATCATTTGGATAGGGTGGCTAAAAGGGAATTTAGAATGCTACAAACACACTGTTGCTACCCTATTACAAACATAAAATAGCCTAACAAATTACTTCAAAAATACATGCAAGCAGCTAAAGTGAAAATGCTGAAACCATGACCTGCCTGCTGCAGTGCCCTAAAAGGCCTCGGCCACTACCCCGATGCCCAAACAGATGAGTCGGACCATAAGCAAACACTAAAAAAAGAAGTGACAGAGAAGACAGCAACACAGCCTTAAATAAACTCACAATAGTAGTAAAACTGGCATAGCATGCATGCATGGAGGAAGGGAAATGGCAAAGAGCATGCAGTGAAGGAAGGGGAACCGAGACCAAAATGTGAGCAAAATTGAGACCAGAAAAATGAAGTCCAATTATTGGGGAGTGCACTACGAATCTCTCAATCTCCCCCTCTAAAAACATGGTGCTCTGGATTAAAAGTATGTCAAGTAACAGTTCCAAACCATCTTCATACACGTAGAAGCAGAAAAATAAAGTTACAAGTGCAAAAACATAAACACTTTTGACACAAAGAATCATGAAGAAAGTTTAAAGTTACATGCATCACGAGCTTGAAGATGAAACAAACAGTAGTGAAAGTGTAGAACCAGTAAACTACAATTAGATCACAAACATCGTAAATGTCAGTCCAGTGGAATCCCATATCATCAGGTTCTTGATAATGAATGTGCTTGATGCATTCAAATTCCAAATGCAGTTTTTTCCCGGGGAATGTCCAAGGTGCACCACCAGCGCCATAGGTAAGGCTTGGTCAGCACGCACACAGCTCAGCGCTTGGTAGACCGGCAGCTTCACAGGCACCAGAAACAGGAGGGCTGCGTTGGCGAGGTCGCAGGTGCTAGCTCAATTCGTGCATCGAAGGTGACTCCAGGAGGTGTTCGGTGGAGGTCACACTCAACGCAGTAGTCCAGGCCCAGTGGAAAAAAGAAGAAAAAAAGTCAGAAGGGGTAAAAATAAACAAAGATTTGACAAAGAATAAGGAACATGCCTACTGAGAGCAGCAATCAAACAAATGGCGTAAAATAATCACATCGGTAGTCTAAGGGCTAGGCAAGTATTTTTTTCAAATGGTTCACACGAGCTTTTCTAAACTCTTGTGAAATACCTGTGGGGTTTTGACATGACAGTATAAATACCTAAAATTATAGAAATAACGTATGGTCCTGTATACTTAGGAATAAATTTAAAGCTAATATCTTTCCCACTATCATGTAACACAAAATTTCTACATAAAACCATGTCCCCCATAGCAAGCAGGATATCAACCCTAGCCTTATCTAAAGGTGCTGCAACCCCGCCCTTCGCAACATTAAGACACTGAGCCATGTCATTGAGGAGGCAATATTGGGCAGCAGTGTCCAAGGAAGTAGGTAAAGAAATATTCCAAATATTAAGGAAAGGATGGCTTAAGTATGGCCCAAAAATGGTAAAGTAGGAGAGCCCGTGAAATTGTGCACTGCACTATTAATACAGACACTGATAAAATCCAAATCACTATCCCAAAGAGTATGATCCTGGTTGTAAAAGATTGTTAAACATGCTTTAATGTTTTTACTAAACCATTCCACTTGAATACCCATGGGAAAGTACCTAAGGACTAGAAGTCAAGGACCTACTTGCAAAGGCTACGTGTACAATATTGTTGCGCATGTTGGGACTCTCCTAAAATCACTGTGATGCCTGAGCGGTCTAGGGCTGAGCATAAACACTCAATAATAAGTAATCTAAGTCAATTTAACACATTTAATTAAATCAAGCACTGGAATGGTTACACTTTTAATTGTACAGCTACTTACTTGGCGATGTGGTGGAAGACAACATGGGAATTGTTAATATAAAACATAATAAAAATTCTAATGGAAGCAATGTCATGATATAGCCACGTGATGGGAGAGGAGTCTCAGCGCAGCTCAGGTGAGTCGTCCCAGGTGGTGATGTGTAGTCTCTGGCATCCTCTGCTGAAGTCCCTATCCTCAGGTCGTGCATGGCATAATAAAGCAACATGAGTGTATTGGGAAGAAGTCTCCCTCCACCAAGAAGTCGCTCATGAGCAGTCTCCCACCAATGAGAGTTCAGGGCGAGAAGAGTCGCCAACCAATGAGAGAGCAAGGTTAGGGCATCAGCCAATGAATGGAACTTTGCACACGGCCCCAAAGAGTGGTATCAAAATCATGTGACGGGAAAATAACGCGTGATTCTAGGAGTCATGGGACTGAAATATAGTGAAAAACAATATGTATTTCTCGTCGAAAGTGGTTAGCAATCGCAGTCATGCGGTGCTGAAATCACAGCACGCAGTATTAGAGCAGATACAGCTTCCTGTCGCAGGCACAGCAGAACCTGATAAGTTGCAAAAATACGTCATTAAAATGTTTTCTCTCTGAACTGGAAAGCTGGCGGAGTACCCGTGGCAATACATCACCATAACCTAATCTCTCCTGACACCCGGTGATGCGGACAGTGTGGTGTTTGGGGAAGGGAGATGAAAATGAGGTATTGTAGGAGGGGAATGCTAGGACCCGAGATTCCAGGGGAAATAGGGGAAAGGGAAGATGGCTGGCTTTGAGGAAGAGGATAGGAGGAGGGGTTTAAGGTTAATGGAAAGGGTTGGGAGAGGAGTAAAGGGGGGTATGGAGAGTTTGCAAAAAATGGATAGAGAAGGGGATAGGGTGGTGGCATGGGAAATCATAAAGGGGGAAGGGGAGGGCATTCTAATTATTATTTACGTAAAACTTAACCTTCCACCAAAATAAGTTTGTGGCACTTATTAGCATACAAATTACGAATACCTTACAAATTAAACTTATTGGGTGGGGGATAAGTCCCACCACCGGACTGATTTTGGAGCATTCTAAGGCCTCATTTCCAGGTAGAGTATTGCTTAAACCTCAAAAGCATACCAAATATTAGGCAACTCGCTTGGTCTTGAAGAGGCACACCACTTGAGGGATCAAGACAGGACATATGAACGGAAAAATGTAACTCTTCTGCTTAACACTTTCTAAGAAAAATTATAGTAAATCACGCTCTTTTACATATCAGGTAGGATTTCTATTCCTAATAAAAATAATAAATGCTTTTGCTTCAAATAACAGCCATTTACTTACCCCACACAAGTAAATGTTACAATCCCAACTCACATAAAACAATTTTTGTTTTCACAAAGGAAAGTAGAACGACAGAAGAAAAAAAAATTATACTTTACATTTCTAAGGTATGGTAAGTCTCAGGACCTTCAACTTTGCAAGTTCCATTTTTATTTTGCGTGACTCCATCGTGCTGGGTTTTTTTTTTTTTTTTTTTTTTTTTTCAACTTAATTAAAAAACTAATCATTGTACTTTGTTTATTATCTCAAGAATTTCTGAACTCCACAGCAGACATTTAATACTTGTATTACTTTAACCAAATTTCCTGCAAGGGGAAAAAACGTCTTAACTCTTAACAATCAACTTTTTACTTATAACATTTAGGTCACTTTACAAACAGCCAGAGTTTGCAACGATGCTTAGGCTTTCTGAACACAGTTACTTAATTATTCTAGACCACATTGACTTAATTTCCGCAGCGTCTCTTACTTTCCATCAGTTTTGTGCAGGAAACCACCTAATTTAAACTAGTGCTGAGTCAGTACTGATACCCAATCTAAAAAAATCAGCTGATATTAGTAATATCGGCCCACCGGAACCAATTTTATTTTTAGCAGATATTGAGACCCAATATTTTTCGTTCAATCAGTGGGCGATAGGGTAGCAATATTGGTGTAAGAGGCGCTCAACTGTTGCAGTGTTTAATCAGCAGTTGCTGTTGTTATTCCAAGCACTAAACTGACAGATAGTCACTCAGGGCAGGAGGAGAGAGAGAGGAGAGAGAGAGAGAGAGAGAGAGAGGAGAGAGAGGAGAGAGAGGAGAGAGAGAGAGAGAGAGAGAGAGAGAGAGAGAGAGAGAGAGAGAGAGAGAGAGAGAGAGAGAGAGAGAGAGAGAGAGAGAGAGAGAGAGAGAGGAGAGAGAGAGAGGAGAGAGAGAGAGAGAGAGAGAGAGAGAGAGAGAGACATTGATTACAGTGGTCCCGTGGATCATTTTAGCAGTGTTGACCCACTCAAGTAGTGAGAGTTTTGTTACTGGACCTCTGGACTTGGCTACGAGGTGCAAAGTGCAAACCACATATAAACATACAACCTTCATAGGTTCAGCCTCTATTTGTTCAAGTATATAAAACACAAACAAACTAATACAACCGCATTCACAATTTCATGTCTAATTGTTTAAACATGTGGGCCTAAAATAAACAGTAAACACAGTTTCGCCTCTAATAGGCCAAAACGTAATGCCCAAATTTTTTCTAAAGTGGAAAAAAAATACAAAATTTACATAATATTAACTTTTGGTTTTTATAGAATTGGTTGATATGATAATTTATCATAACACTGGGAAATGTATCTTTCTACTCGGTTTAGATGTGGTATGTGAAAACCACTAATTAGCAACACAAAAAAATGTTAATTGAAAATGTCACTTTTTCAAAAACTCACCCAAATCACTTCTATACAATGATTTAAATAAAGAATAGCACCTGGTTATACACACTATAGAGTTCAAGATATAATGCTGTCATCAGTGCTACAAAAACAACAATCAAATATGACTTGTTTGGTATTTTGCAAATTCTTTGAAGTGAAGTGCCGTGTTTACTCGTGTATAGTGCACACCATGATTTTTGCAACAAGTTCCAGGAAAAACATATATATATATATATATATTTTTTTTTTTTTTTTTTTTTTTTTTTTTTTTTTTTTTTTTTTTTTTTTTTTTTTTTACTAAAATTGCACCAACAATTTGTGGTGCCTTGTTAGTAAGTATGTAAGAAATTATTCTTTAATTTTAAATTAATTTGTGATGATTGCAATATATTTGGGAAATATTTTAATTAAATAACTCATGAGGCTAAAAGCCAAAATATTGTGGCCTTCTGTAAGGTCACCGTCCGGTCTGGTCGTCTATCAACAACTGAGGTGGCCGGAAGAGAAGTCAGCTGCCCTGGGCGGCCTGCTTTCTTTTTTTGCTTCTTTTAGGCAGTGGCATGCTGGTCTTTTTTTGTTGTGCTGGGCTGGTTCTTGCCATGGTGGAATGTGACACACTATCCTTCTCTAAAAGAAAGTGTAGCCAGGGTAGCAATCCGGTAGACTCTTACACTACACTTCCCTTTAAACATCATGGGACGGTTTAGGAGTGGATAGTAAAAAAAGGGCACACTGTACACAGTAAATACGTAAGTTCCTTTCAAAATTTGTTAATGATGTTCCTTTCTAGCACATTTTTGAACTGAACAGGAACTCCTGTAAATTTTTCGAACTTAACTAGAACCAACCTTTGACATGGCAACAAATTTCGAACCGAACCCGAACATAATCTTAAAGTTCAGGTTCGGTTCGAAATTCTAACGTTCGACCCATCTCTATTATTGCCATGACCTAAATTTAAAAATAAATTACTAAAGTATATTTTGAGTGCTGCTTTTAATCTCTGATTTTGAAGAATTAATGTGAAATTAATTTTCCTAAGGTTTTAAACATTTATTAGTATATTGTGTGACACTAACTTTAACACAGATTTTCATCAGATTCCCAAAATATTTTTAGTACTAGTAGAGTCTTTCAGTCCATTATTCATATGTTCATTGTATCTGTATCGGATATTGGTTGCATCGCAGGTAGTATCGGTTCATACCGGTATCGGTAGAAACCTATATCGGCTCAGCACTAATTTAAACTAAGCCTAACCAATGCTGAAGCTCGGGGACCTTCTGTGATAAACTACAACTTGAACTGAAACTTCTACATGTTGTAGAACACCATAGGTTCCTCTGGCCTACCTCGGGACTCCTTTTCTCTTCACCGTGTCACACTCACAACCTTCTTGCTTCACAGAACAAAGCAAACTCCTCATCCGGTAGCACGTCCTTGCTGGACCACACTCCCAATTGGCTGTTGCTAGGTGGACGTCAGCAAAAATTTAGATAACGCCGCCTCTGCTTCGCCTCGCGGTGTTACAGCCTACCTATACCTCACCACTTAGTTAGATGTCCTAGAGTCATGCACAGTTGTCCTTGCGCAGTGCACCCTCAGCTATTTTACGCATCACGCCACCTGACTGCCATCTTCTTTGCTGGCCCTCGCATCTGGTCATCCATAACCCACGTGCATGATATGACCGCCTGAACGAAGGCCCAGGTCAGCACAACCCACGGCCATGATGCGTGCTCGCAAGAGCCTCAGCTGTCATAAGCCCTAACTCAGCCATAAGGCTATATGTGAGTGAGTATTATAGAATTTTGAATAAAAGCTTAATTAAAACCTAACTTCAAAACACTACTATCATTTAAATTACAAAAGTTCGGAACTGACAAATCACTAACAAATGCAAATACTGGATGATGCAAAACAAAACAAACAAAAATAACTTCCAATCAAAATAAAGGCCTGCATCCAAACAAAAGAGACTAAAAATCCGATAGGAACTGAAGCCTGATCGAAGGAAGAAAAATAAAAGCCTGCATCTGAACAAAAGAGACTAAAAATCCAATAGGAACTAAAGCCTGATCGAAGGAAGAGGGGATGCATCAAACTTGAGAATGGGTGCTAGAATGAATACAACCCAGAAGAGAATCTGAATTCCCCTTCTCTGGCCCTTTTCGGGGTATCTGCCGTTTCACCACCTTGGTTACTTGGCAAGCACAAGTGGACGTAAAGCGGTACCTTAAGTTCACAATCCAGTTGCCGACTAGGTCGAAGGTCCTCCACATTGGGAAGATGATTGGGTTCTAGTATTCCTTAAATTATGTCTATACCAAGGGGAAAGGTGGGTAAACCCTAGAGTGAAAAGGACTCAGCGTTCTCCGCAGGACGCCTGGGCCTTGTACACTCTCAGATACATTAAGGTTATTTCCCAGGTCAGCTTCTCTGGGAACATAGGCATTCTACACCTGGGATGATGGTCGATAAAGTTTGTTCTTTCTTTGGGTGTCGACTGGCACAGATTGTCGGATAGGTGGGTATTCTGCTTGGGACAAAATTATCCACCACCTTAATGATACAACGTTTGGTAGGACACACTTCCTGGGCAGCTGAAGGAGACAATGCGCTTTGCTTTGCAGCTTGGCCTGCCAGGCGGGCAATATCTGGAACTGCGGGCAATGTTGGTTTCAGTGGTGCAGGGCAGTGGTACTGGTAGCGAGGTGCGAGTGGATTTACTACAGGTCGTTGATGGTTGATTCCTAATAAGGTGTTTCCTTCTTGTAAAATTAAAGCAATAGTCGGATGGGCTTTACCTGGCAGTTTAATGAGCGGCCCAAAGAGTGGGATCGACAAAGGAGGTGAATTATCTTTTTGAAGATTGAGGTTTTCTGTGACCGGGGAAATGTTATTTTCTGTATTCTCTCAATTTAAATTACTGAAGGCTTTGAGAGTCTCTCGGAAAGCTAGTCTACGTTGTCTGCTCTGTTTGCCGTGCTGTGTAAGGCATTTGAGCTATACCAAAAACCACCTAGAGGAGAAACAAGTACCAATTTCAGCCCTATGGTGTAAAGCCAGGAAACAGTGATGCCAATCTCAGTTCCCACCATCTGGCCTTATTTAGACTGGGACTGACTGAGAGAAATGAAAATTTGCCTGAGACCTGGGTGAGGCACTCACATGAAGTTGACACACTCCTCTCGCACATACTACGGTGTACTCTCTAGAGCTTCCTCTCACCTAGGCTATCGGTTCCTACTAATTCCTACTTTAATCTATTAATAGGCATAGAAGAGACACGTATTCATTTGCAATAACACTTATTATTATGCTTTTTGCATTATCTACTTTAGTTTAGGGATGGGTCGCGATACTGAAGAAGACACATCCCCAGTACTGTATGTCTGCGGGAAGGACAGAAGGTTGGTCTAATGCATAGTAGAAAAGGTGCAATTCAGAGCTGTAATTGGCGTAAAGAGCGGCAGGCTCTGCAGAGCTAACACACAAGTGGAAGTAGTAACTAAGCATGAGGACGCACCTCCACCGGGGAATCCGGAGGCTAACCTACGACCAGTTTTGTCTAGCTTCCCACTTGACCACGCTTCCGAACTCGACGATTATTTGGGTATCTGTTGGCCGTGGCAAGACCCAGATCACGTAAGCTACCTCCAGCCCGAGACACCCCTGCCTTCTGCAATCATATCACCTCCCAAGAAAAATAAGAGTAAGAGTCCACCGAGTAAGTGTACGATCCCTCTCGCTTCTGGGAATCTGATCCAGATCAGACTACCATCTAAAGTTACTCTTAAACCCCGTGTAACTTCCATCCCCTTAAACTACATCCCCAGCCGTCGGCCGACACTACCACAACAGATAGAGTCGACCCCTCCAACGGGATCTTCCACGCCCGTTGCTGCTGTCGCTTAATCAGTAAACACAAATGTACCCTGGGACTGCTGGCCTCCCGCATCATGGCAACCCTTTCAGTGAGAACGATTGTACTCCCCGAACGGGAGGCAATCACGGTTCAACTCACTCTGGGGTTTGATTCCCCTCCACTCAGGAGCAATCCCTTCATTAAATGGCCCCAGTGTCTACCGGCCACGACCCTCCGGGCAAAACCAGTGCCACTTGTCGAGAACACACAGTGGAAGGATCAGCTACCGAGCTCAGGAGGACGGTCAGTGCTCTAACCACCTAACTCGAGGGAGAGAGAGAGAGAGATGCACATCAAATGTTAAATAAATTTCGTAATTATCTGATACATCCACTGTGGCCTAGCCTGTGAAATACTCTACTAGGCCACGAGAGGTGTATCATATAATCATGGTATTTTTTTGTAAATATTTAATAATGCAGTTTCATCATAGCTTGCAGGCTAGGCCACGATGGGTGTATATGATAATTGTGGTAGATGTGGGATGTACAAGAACTACTCAAGTTGCACACTCGCACCTATTGGCCCTCGTTCACAACTCTCTACCCATTTTTTTTGTATCTCAATTATGTACCATAAAAGTAAATGTCAAAAATCAAAATTGTGATATGTATGGGTTACCTAAAAACACTTCTAGCTGCTCACAGCTGTATGGATAATATTCTATGAATAAAATAATGGTACACTTGTACTTTTAAAATTTAATAATTTGTAAACCGTTCGTGTGATCTCGACCCGCGAAGGTTTTTTGGAATGCTTGTGGGAAGCTTTGGAATGCTTACTGTAAGCATGCATTTAAATGTTGCTGTTAGTATCTTGCAAACCGTTAGTCTAGGTGAAATTTTTTGATTGTGTTAGAATGTCCGAAGGATGGAGATTAAATTATGGTGCACTTTTCAGAAGTATCGTACGCAATATGTGCCATAATTATGGCACAAGAAAATGGGTTTTGAAATTTGATACCTTTGGATATTCTCATGTGATACTCGATACTATAAAGTATCAAGGGTATCGTGGTATCGAGGATCCCATCCCTACTTTAGATAGTTGAACAGAACTGGGTAAAGTTATTACACACAAGTATAGAACACATAATTTACCATAAGCCACTGTCTGGCAACAACTTTTTACCAACTAAGATTACACACGTAACTCTTTGAACTTTCTGCTTCACTTTTTAACAAGTTTCTCAGTTCTTTACTTACTTAATATACTATGTACAGTAAACTATTTGTCTGTTACTTGTTATTTACCTCTTTGCTTGCTCAGTACATTTCACTCTACTGTTTGAACATCCTTACGTTATATTTTGACACACTTGCCTTACCCTATATTGCAGTTCTACATAAAACCATGTCCTCCACAGCAAGCGGGATTTCAGCACTAGCCGTATCTAAAAGTGCTGCAACCTCGTGCTTCACTACCTTTCAAGGAAGGAGGTAAAGAAATATTCCAAATATTAAGGAAAGGGCGGCTTTAGTTATGGCCCAAAAATGGTAAAGAATGAGAGTCTGTGGCGCTATTAACCTTTTACCTGCCACAATTCATGTCAGCTGTAATTTGATTTCAAAAATTATATTTTGCTACTGATGTAGACTTAGTATAAATGATTTTATATAATATAAGATTAGAAAAAAATTTATTGCATGAATTACCCTATGTTCCCATTTAGTAACATTGCCATGTCACATTTACAAAAAAACTGAATTTCTGAAAACATATATATATGTTTAGTACGTCTACATTTTAAACTATATTTATTTGATTGTTTTCAACTAATAAAAATGTAATTACATTTTTAAGCATTATGCTTTTCACAGGGTTCAGTAGTAAAAAAAAAATATGGAAGAATATTCGTCGAATGTTTATTTGAAACTATGTAACACAATACAGTAGTCCATAATACATTAGAAACAAAGAATATACAGTTGTACTCACATTCATGGCACTGAAAACAAGGCTTTTCCAACACTTTTCACAGCTACCTTGCTTTTGTTAATTAATTAATTTTTTTTTATTTTCACACTGTAATATGTTTGCTTTTTACAATATACATATGTGAATATGCTTACCTTATAAAAATGCAAGGCCAATTTTATGCTTACAACTACTCACATAGTTTGTTAGTAAAGAAACATTCATAATATCTGTGATATATAGAAAAATTATTCTTGATGGTATGTTTCAATGTTACACATTACTGGAGTCCATGATAAAATGGAAAACAGTGAATATGCATCTTCTTTCCATACTCTTGGCATTGGAGATGAGCATTTTTTCCACAGTTCACACAGTGACCTTGATCACAAGATTCCAGAAAAAGTTTATCTGCTTTTCGAAGTGAAGTGTTCTCGTGCTCTTGGTCCAGGCCTGGAAGTAGTTGTAGGCTGCAGGTGAAGAAGTCTCTTTTTCACTGTTCTTCGAAAATCAAGATGTGATGTCTGTTTATCATGATGAACCTCTTCATATAGTAAGTAGCTGGCTACAACTGCCATATTTAAAGCATTTGAAAACAAATTCCACCACCACTTTTTACTTCGAAGCTGAGGTCTGTAACTTCCTGGCATCCTATCCAAAATCGCTTTTCTGTTCCAAGTGGAAGATGGTTTCTGTGATTGGAAGCAAGTGTTACAACAGCATTTTTATTCCAACGGCACATGTATAATTTTCTTTCAAACTGAAAATCAAAATTTCCAGGACTTCCCCCTCTTTTTTTTTTTTTTAAGTAAATTACAGTACATTTCTTCATACCATTGTCGCAAATGGTACCTGTGGCTTTTATATCTTTTTCACAATGTTCACACAAGAGATCATAAGATTTAAAAACAATTGTCAAAGAAAACCTCAATTTCTAAAGGATTTTCCACAACAGAGAGCAAATTATTTACTACCCTGGATCCCAGTAGTTCATTGTGTGACACATTTTTCCCTTCATATATCTCCATATTATATGGATAGCCATTGTTGGAACACAACATCCACACTTTATAACCAAACCGAATTGGTTTTCCACGAATGAACATTTTGCAGCTGTGGTGTCCATGATAGGCCACCATGGTTTCATCAATGCTAAGGCCTTTATGAAAAATGCCAAACTGCTGCAGATTTTTATTCAGTTCCAAACATTGGCTGAATTTTCCCCAGTTTATTGTGTGTTTGTTGTTAAGAGTGTTATCCATCAAGTGCAAATATTTCTTGATCACTCTAAATTTATTTCTTGACAATACTTTGGGTACAGGGGGAATATTTACATCTTCTGCTGTATCACATTACATGTCTTCTGTGGGAACACTATGATATCCACTTAGCAACAACAAACCAAAAAACTGACCCATTTCTTTCCAATCCACGTGAAATTCAAATCCTTTCTGATGAGTATAGAGAGATGTCATTCTTGCTGCATACTCTAAATACTGTGGGGCAAAATTCTTAAAAAACCATCAAATGGATCTGCCAATACGAGCTCTGGGCATCTAACAGCTACGGGATCGAAACTTGAAGATAATATTACCTTTTCAAATGTATCACATTTTACCATCGTGTAAGTGTCCTGTCTTTGCGCTTTTTCTTCATAGTTGGCTCACTGAAATCACTTGTGGATGTATCCGCTTCTTCTGCATCTTCTAGTTTGTTGAATGTTTCACCATGTTGAGTTCTTTGAGACATTGTAACACTACCATTACTTGTTCGAGTCCACAAGAGAAAATAATAAATCTTTCCCTTCCAGCAGCAGTCACCTTCTAACTCCCTATCCTCTCACTAAGACAGCCACATGGAAACTGTCTAGTAATGTTAGCTTGCGAAGAACAAACCTTCAGATAAGCCATATTATTTTACATCTTCCTGCTGCTGATGACTGTTCAAGCCTTTGTTCAAAGTGTAACTTCAGTCTTGTAATGTATATCTACGTGTCCCTTTCTTCTAAGAAACCAAATATGTTGCTCACAGAGCATAAGTGAGTGCTGGTGATAAGTGTGGTATCTATTTCCTGCCAGATAAGATTACAGCGCTTCACCATTCACAGATGACTTCACAGAGGATGAGCTACCTACTATTATCCCTGCAGATACAAAAACTTCATATGACAAGCCAATGTTCCCTTTTGGGAACAACAAAATATTTTTATATGGTTACTTGAACCAAATGTTAAAAACATTGTGGTTATATTTTTATTTAATAGTTACCACTATGAATAAGGATTTCTTAATTGTATTATTGAGAGAATGTGGAAAACTAAGAGATTGAGAATTTTTCACGCGTTAGGTGCGGAGCAAACAAAGAAAGGAAAAAAATTACAAGAATGTCAAATAAGTGTACAACTACTAAGACTTTCATTAAAATTTATTTCCATATTTCATTTACTCATAAAATGTGAGTAAAGCTCAGTGCTCTTCACTCATGTTTAATAGCAGTGTTTTTTATTGGTGTTCCCAAATAGGAACAATGGCAGGTAAAAGGTTAATACTGAAACTAATAAGATCAAAATCACTATCCTAAAGAGTATGATCCTGGTTGTAAAAGATTGTTAAACATGCTTTAATGTTCTTATTAAACCATTCCATTTGGTTACCCATGGGAAAGTACCTAAGGACTAGAAGTCAAGGACCTACTTGCAAAGGCTATGGGCACAATATTGTCATGCATGTTGGGACTATCCTAAAAGCACCATAACATTGATGAACTACCTCACACCATCTGTCATACCATTCATTTGTACCGCACAAATGAGTATGACTGAAAAAATATTTAGCAGAGTTGGAAAAAACATGCAGTCGCAGAATTGCGAAAAGTAATATCCCTTGGAACATTAACCTCAAAAATTGTAAGAAATAACTAGACAAAAATTTTAATTTTGTTTGCTTTATATATGGACTTTTTTTTTTATTACAACACGCCCAAAAAAGCTCCAATACAAAAATAGCATGAATATATAAAACACCTTAAAACAGGCTTAAGAAGCCATAATATCAAACAGCCCAAAAGACAGGCATAAAACACAAATGAAAAAAAAAAAATTGAGTATTTGATTAGAATATGGGTTTGCAAAAACAGACTATAAGGCCCCTTAAAAATTACGTTACATAATGTGCTGATTATACAATACGTACTTCCATTGTTGCAAATTTATACCCTACATGTTTTGTGTTTACCCTATCATTAAAATATGCCCAGATATTAAATTCTAATAAAAACATGGCATTATTTGCCTCCTGCCAGTTCTGTTACATGATGGTCACTATCCTTTCTGTCTTCTGGGGTGAGAACACCCCTCTTATATAGTCCAAATAATTCGCAGCCAAGTGTGGAGGAACACAGAGGAACATCGTAGAACATTTTTCGGAAGTTGTAAGTTCAATAATTTTCAAACTCTTGATGATGTGTAAAGAAGCGCCAGACAGTTGCTAAGCGCTGACCTCTTGCATTGGAAGGAAGGAGGCTTCGGTAGGGAGTAGAAGAGGTGGCAACCAGGCGACCCGCACCGGGCAGTATTCGGCCGACACCCACGCCATGCAGATATGCTGCCTGCCGGGTGTGATGCAATCCACTCATTAAAACAGGCCAGCAACAAGGTAAGCAGTCGGGATCACCTGTCATTACTGTAGGATGGGGTTCCATGGCGACGTAAAAATTAAAGTTGTTTTGAACTGTGTTTCCAGCTCCGTTACTCTATCTAATGAGCAATGCAGTACATGTGGTCTATCGTCCGCACCAGAGACAGTAACTAAGGCAGTGGGCAGCAAGACTGATGTGTGACCGCGGGCTGAGGATACACCTACAAAGGGTACAGGCTCCTCAGGAGTACCATCTGAAACAGGGTTTCGACATTCAAGGGTATTCGACTTGCCATCAACTTGGAGCAGGGTTTGATACCTCTGCTTGTATCGGAAACATGTTTGAGATGAAGAACAAGTGGGCAACACATGGGATGTTCCAAAACAATTTAAATATAAGTTTTTTGTTTTGTGCAGTTATTTGTCACTCTTTTGGTGAAGCACTGGTGATGTCTTGGCATTTATAAAGAGAATGATTAGTTTGCTGGCAGGTTACAGAGGGTTTTGACACATTAGTAGAGTCAGCCTGAGTAACAATAACTGACTTATGTTTTTGGATAAGTGATGTGGACTTGAGTGATTCGATGAGAGGGATGACCAGTACTTGACCCCGTCCCTACATTAACTGCACAATCTATTGTCGAGACCAGTGCTTGCATTGATGCGTGACGTACCGGGAATAAATACTCACTTGTCTGAGACAGTAGGCGGTGTCCACCTTTTTGGCTAGAATGTACGATAGGTACTCCTATATTATTGGGCGTTTCGGTCCTGATGGGACACTGGAGCCTTACTATTATATAGACCTAGCCGGGTCGCTTTGCGACAGGGCGCAAAGTCAGGTGTGGTTAGAAAAATTCTATGTTTGGGTGCCACTGGTTTCTAGGTGATAACCGTGGTGACATGTTGCAGAAGTGGCGTGTCTACTTGAAGTAGCAGGTGAAGGTACGATGGAGAAGGTTGAGGTGAACTGCAGTGCTGGACGAGGTATAGAAAGCAGTATGGCAGAAACCAAGTAGGCAATGACTGACATGGGCAGTTGATCAGGCTGGTTCAAGTGTTGTGCAACCCACCAAGGATATTTCGTCGGGCTGTGGTTCACTGGTGCGTCAAACAGATCTCTGGGGACATTGAGCTCCACTGGGTTTTGTAGATGCCTGGGGCCTGGACTCAAGCTCATGGTTCTAAGCTAGCTATATATGACACCAGGTGAGGCTTAAACTTGTGCAGACAGGTTTTGCGATGTACGAAGCAGGGAGAGACCCTTACTTACGTAACATTAAATTCCGAGCAGCTAGCGCTGGAAGCAGATCTTATCGTAAGGGAGTTTAAATGATGGCTGAGTGGTCAGAACCCAATCTGTTAGTGCTGAGAACGAAGCTTGGACAATCTGGTCGGAAGCAAAGACTGGTCATAAGTGAAGGCTTAAGTGGCAGACTGGTCAGTTCCAAGCTACGCGTGGTGGAAATGAAGACTGGTCTGGAGACGCAGGCTGTCTCTCCTTTTATACTAATTCGGGCCATTGCCCGACGCTGATTGGCTGGTGCCATTATGGTGAGGGGGTGGTCGCAGAGTGAGGTGTAGTGAATGTATGATTTTTCTATCTGATGTCACTGGCCAGCTGTAAGGGAAGAAAAAAGCAAAGACAAATTATAATTCTACTACTAGTTCTATCTAGCGAGGAGTAAAAGATCTCTTTGCTTTTAAGTATTGTTACGGTGGGCTGGTTAATAAAACAATCTGCCTGGCAGACAGTACAATCTCATCTTACATCGGGACAAATGAAAAATGCACACTTCCGTCTTGTAAGCTAACTGAACTGAGGATGGAACGGAAGCCATCTAATCTCCATTGTTGAAAAAGACATCATGCGTCAAGTTGCCCTTTCTCCGCTGCGACTGTATCTCATCCTTGAGTGAGTGGAAAGGCGTATTCTCCCATGGACAATATTGCTCCCTCTTGATTGGCCTCTGTCTGAACAGGATAAGATTAGAGCTCATCTCTGAGGAGAGATGGAAGACGATTTGGCTAGGATAATACCACGTCTTGTTTGGTAGTCACGCTTCTGAGGGATATAGTTGACTGGTCCCATGCAGGGGAAGTGTCTCGCATTTTCAGGCACTGCCTTGCTTTCCCAATTCCTCTGGCACTCCTCTCTCCTCTTTCTGCAAAGGGAAAGGCCGTAACCCAACCCCATGGAGAGGAAGAGAATGTCTCCTACTAGCCACCTTTGTGGGCAATCAAGCTGCCATCCTTGAACTGAGACAGAACATATTCCACGCGTTGGTATATTGGATATCCATGCAGAATAATAAGAGTTCTGCTCGACTTATGCTGTCTAGCAGCCTGATATGAAAGTGTGTCTTCTCTGGTCAAAATCATCCTTCCTCTCAGCCTAATCATCTTAGAGGGATGGGATGGAAAGAAAATTTCTTTGCGGGAATGCAATTTTCTCTCCTCCCGCACTTCTGTAAAAGGCGCCACTCTATGCGCTGCAACACAGCATGGCGCTCTCCTCGTAATGAACTTGGCCTTCTTCCTAATAGCTGGGACAAGGTGAAGCTTGTTCACACGTAGGTGGCATCTAAATGCACTCTTACTCTGCCCGTTACGAACAAGAAATAAAAAAAGTTTTCACTCCTGTCTCGCCCAGACACTCACAGCTAATCGTATCTCACTCTCTCTCCCTCCAGGAATAAGAAAAATAAGGATAGCTGAGCATTCAGCTGGCTTCAGGAGGCAGTTTATAGTTTTCTTATTGTTAACTCCTCAAGTTACAGGGCGTGTTTTCTTGTTTGCATTTTGTTTTTGTTAACTCCTCAAGTTACAGTGCGTTTTCTCTTGTTTGTGTTTTTTTTTTTTCCTTCAGGTTACCTGGTGTTTTGTCTCACGGGCCTCTTTTTATTAAAGTGTGCATTCACAAACTTATCTTTCCTAGGTGACTCACTGCAAACACTTGATCTGCACGTGAAAAATACAATTGGGAGGAAACATCTTTTGACAGACTATCCTATTATAAATTGCATCACCATTTTTACACTTTGCTCTTTATTTATCCTGCAGCGGTGCTATGGTCGGCTACACAGACGTATTTACAAGGCTACCTGGTGTCACACAGCAGGCTGTTGTTTACATTTTTGCTACTCGCAAACGAAAGGTTTTCAGTAAACCGAGCACCTCCTGATTCGTCTTTTGCTACAAGGGTATCAGTAGAGTGAAGTGGCAGGTGTATTAACATACACAAATGCCTTCACCACTACAAGAAAGGATGGACTTATAAGAGGAAAAGCATATAACCCTTCAAAATTATTACATTTCAGATCTGTCTCTGATCTTCTGTCAGCTTTTCTCATTCAAAGTCCATGGCTGTTTGCTAAAAAAAATTAACACATCATATAGCAACTTGATTATTTTAACGCAATCGGAAAAACATGGCACTGGGAACAATTTTTTTCAGAAAGTGGCTTTCTTCTTGTAACATGCGCTCACAGCTTCAGTCCTTGGTTGCTTTCTTAAGCCTTCCGACACAGTTATATAACATTTAACACAGGTAATAAAAGAAAAAGCTACGGCGAAGATATGTACAGGTTTCCCAACTTTAACAAACTAAGGTGTATTGAAATTTAATTTCAAAAGATATGCAACACACCAACCTGTTATTTGATTTGTCGTTTTGAAAGCTTTATTCAATCATCGCAGCAATAAATTTGCTGCGTGGCATGAAGATTACATTGTCTACTCTGACTAACGGTTGCTGATTCTTCATTCACTGGGTTTGCATTGTGCTGACATGCATTGTCCAACAATATGCAGCCCTTGTGTGGTTAACTAACACTTGCACTTCGTTAGCGTAGGCATTAGTTGACTCTTTTTTGCTCCTGGAGCGCCCCGCTCCAGGAGCAAAAAAGGAGGTGCGTTCAGGGGGCGCTGCCACTGGAACTTGGCAGGTGGCCGCCACGGAGTCTCTGTACTGCCCCATAGTGATTTGGGTATGGCAAGCATGGGGCAGCTGGACTCGATGTTGCAGACAGCTGGATCCGGTGTTGCCATCTAGTTGTGGGAGGCTGGCTGTGTCATTTGCTGACTGACTGGCTGTGCTGCTTGCCCCAGGTGGCAGTGATTGGGACATCTGGTTCAGAGAGGTTGCTGGCTCTCCCACAGTGGTAGACCGGAACAACTGGATAGAGGGCGGCTGCAGTCTAGCCCCACCAGCTATCTGGTCCTCGTTTACGTTATGGTCTGCAGCGTTCTCTTGGCTGGAGCAGGTGATTGCCAAGGCTGACTGGGCTGAAACTGGTGCTCCAGGTGCTCATTCTGGCTGATAGTGAAGCATCTGAGGACTGGGAACTGCGTTGGCGATCTCCTCTGGGCAGGTCTGGAACTGGGTGGCAGCTTGTCCTCCGACTGGTTCTCCTTCACATCCGTGATGGATCTCATTCTCAGATCTGTTGAAAAAGGACATTGCATAGTTCATAGGTCCAACACAAGGACTAACAACAATAGAATTACTAGAAAAATTCTTGAAGAAGTTACCCTCCGGTTCATCCGGTATAGAATCCTGGGAGCTATTTTCTCCACTGATGTGCATCGGATACTGGAAGGTGACATCCTCTGTGTTGAGCGTCGACTGCACCTCAAGGTTGTCTGTACAGTCAAGGGTAACCATGGCCTCTGTGGTGAGCTGGTCCGACATAGGCGGCTGGACCTTTGGGGATTCTGGTTCCTCAGAGTGCTGCCTTTGAAGATGACGTCCTTCGTTGAAGGTTCCTTGCTAACGATGCTTGCATGAGTGGCGGGTGCAGTACGTCGTGATGAGGCTGTGATGGCGCTGGCGATCTGGCAATACTAGCTGATGAAGTTCTTCTGTTGCTGCCGGTCGGGAAGAGTCACTGCTGGCTTGTTCTCCAATCTGCGGGATTTCTCCAGAATATCTGCGTGGCGCTCGGAGTCCACTTCCTGGGGTGATGTGTGAACTTCCGGCAAAACTTGTTGGGAGTGGATGGTACGGTCCTTTCCGAAGTGTCCACCCTTCCTATGTTAGGGGCCTTTGTGGTAACAGGTTCTGAGTAATAGCTCACCATTACCTGTGGCTCTCTCTCGTTTGTCTTGGTGGATGGAGACGTCCATTCTTCTGGGCAGGTGGACATAGACATTTGTTCCTTTGCATTGTCTGTTGTGTCGGGAGGTTACAATAGCTGGATACCCTACGGCGTCTAATGCGTCGTGCTTGACTTCTGGTCTTTTGTGTCATTTGGCTCGTTGCTTGTTTGTCTCCCTTCATTTCAATCTTCTTGAATTGCAATAGCTTTGGGTGCCTTCTCAGTGCAGGCTGTTGTTTGTCGTCGGGGTTGACTCTGACTTTGCCCTGCTGAGGTGTTCTCATCTCGTTCAACCCGACTGTGGTGGGTCATGGCGCACAAGTTGGGTCCCCTTTTTCCGTTTGCTCATGACTAATCCTGTATGTAGTGTTTTTTGGGCAAAACCAGCATCTGGTCCAGCAGGACGCGGGCGGTGCAGTACTGAGAGGGGGCGGGTGCGACCTTGTCGCCTTCTTTCCTCTCGCTCTTGTCTGGCGTAGCATTGTTGTCAATCAACTGATTTTCTGGCGAAGCGGGGGAAGGTACATGGCCTGTCACTCCCTGTTCATCCTTCCCTTTATTTATCGGTCGACAGTTTATCTCAGCCTGCTCTATAAAATTCCCTTCTGTTTCCCTGCCTCGATTAACGAGCTCCTCTATGGATGTGGGTTTCGGAGCGATCAGGAAATTCTGTAGGCATGGCAACAATAGGTGTGTGATTTGGCGTATGCACCCGTTTTCATCCCTGTCAGGAAATATCCATCTGTACACTGTACTTTTCTTCTTACAAAGATTTCGACCTCATCCCCAGGTTTTTGATGGTGCCTGTAGAATTCAGTCATTAGGTAGGCGACTACTACTTCTCCAGTAAAACACTGTGCCAGGCGGGTGCTGAGCTGTTTCCAGTCCATCACGAATTCTCTATAGACATTACACCAGTCGATTGCCTTTCCTTTAACTTGAGCTGAGCATGAGAAACCCAGTATATCTCAGGGATCTCATGGGTACGGAGTTCCCGTTCACATTCGTGGATGAATGTGCAAGGGTCCTCGTGCAATCTTGCAACAAAATTGAGGAGTTGTGGTTCTCCTGTGCAACTGACTTGTCTGTGCATTGAAGTAGGGCCAGGGTTTGAGGATCTATGATCTACAGTTCGTTCACAAACCTCACACTGTTAAACTAGGCCTGGTGTGTTTACTGGCTTGTCGGGCCATCCAATACACGTGTGGTGAAATGTCTTGCAGCAAAGTATACAACGAACTGTATGAATCCTTCATCCATAGCGAATTACCCAGCTGCAGTATGTGGTTTGCCTGGTATGACATTCCTCGGACCTGAATTTGTAACCCTCGATGTACAGAGGCTCATCTGCCCAGCCGTGGCAGGTATAGTGGTCCCGTTCCAGGACAGCGTTGTCGCGAACAGCGGCCTGTCTATGAGGCAGTAGGCGGTGTCCACCTTTTTGGCTAGGATCTTAGCCAGACGGTCCTTTATTACAGGGGGTTTCAGTGCTGATGGGCCACTGGAGCCTTTCCGTTATATAGAACTGGCTGGGTCGCTTTGCGGCAGGGCACAAAGTCAGATGTGGGTAGAATAATTCTACGTTTGGGTATCACTGGTTTCTTGGCGATACCTGGTGACGTATTGCGGGAGTGGCGTTTGTACTGGAAATAGCAGGTGAAGGTGAAATGGAGAAGATTGATTTGAACTGTGGTGCTGGACGAGGTGTAGGAAGCAGAATGGCAGGGACCAAGTAGGCAATGACTGGCATGGGCGGTCAATCAGGCTGGTTCAAGTGTTCTGCAGCCCACCAAGGGTATTCCATGGGGCTGTGGTTCATTGGTGCGTCGAACAGATCTCTGGGGACATTGAACTCCACTGGGTCTTGTAGATGCCTGAGGACCTGGGCTTGAGCTCATAGTTTCTAAGCTATCTATGTATGACACCGGGTTAGGCTTTATCTCGTGCAGACAACCAGAAGCCAAGAGAATCTGTCGTTCCTTCTCCTTCAGTCTCCTCCTCTTGGAATAGGGCATCAGGAAAGTGGACTTACCCTTCTTACTACTATACTAAAATGGTATGCTACTTGTGCGCAATCTTACATGTGGTGCTACGTGTGGGCCAAAGACTGGCGGACACCCTATTCCAACTTCTGGCAAAGAATGCAGTTCACTATGGAAGTCTGGTCTACCTGTCCAAGGTCGTGCACGGGTGTGTGGCCCTGTCCGAGTCTTCCCAACTCAGAAAACTCTTTTTTCTCTTGGCAGTTACCGCTGTGGAAAGACCGACGGACACCAAGCTGACAAGCTGTTTCAGGTCTGTGTACCTATGTGGCTCCTCCTTTCCTCATATCCAGGGGTTGACGGCAAGGGCAGCCTAAGCGTGTGAGTTTGGGTAAAAGTTCAGTGTGTTGGCTCGTTTGAATATGTAACCCGGGATCACCTGCGGTTTTGTAACGTTAGGGTATCTACGGTAAGGTGCTATGTCTACAGGAACAAACTCAAACTGAAGGTCAACCCACGTTTTATTTCCGTAAGGAAAGTCACGTGGTGAAGGCACCCTAACTCTGTCGACGGCATGAATCTCAGCCTGGAAGCTAGAGTACACTACTGAACTGGCTGGTAGAGGCAACCGGTGGCTATGCAGGGGAACACGGGATGTGATGCGCTCAGTGTTGAAGCAATCTCCTCTTACATTGTAGGACATGTGCATTGTATGGAACAACGTAACGTACTTTAAGCATTGTTACGGGAATGAAAATGCAAACTTCTGTCTCGTAAGTTAACTGAACTAAGGATGGCGCGGAAGTAGTTTAATCTCCATTTTTTTTTTAATATGTCATGCGTCAGCATAAACTCTGTCACTTCTAAAACATTAGGCATTTTGTTGTTTTGTCCTGAACAAGAATTTTCAAATTGGTTGTGCATATCAACATCTAATTTTCTCATCGGGACAATGACAAGCACTGGGTTTTCTGTGGTGGTATCGGAGCCCGAACCCTTTAAAGACTGTGCAGTTTCATTGAAGGTGTTGACAAAGTGTCTCACAGATTTGAGTTGCATGGTTTTGACTGAGGGCAAATAAAGAATTATATTAATATAGTGTATAATGTCATCAACTTTCCGAGGTTTTGATACTGATAAGTCAAAAGTTTCCAAGCTACAGAATAATTTGTGGAGGTAATGGGGAAATTCCTCACCAACTGTGAAGCTTCATTTTGAGGCATCCCATTAAATACTGACATTTTTCAACATTAGCCATTGATTGATCATTGTGGATAGAAACCTGGTACAGTTGTGAAAACATTGGCAATTCCTCCCACTTGCTAGAAAAGATGGGCAGTTTAATTTTGGGGAGCCTCACATTCACAGACTTACCTATGTTAGCTAATGTAAGTTTGGTTTGTACTACGTGTTTGGTGAGAATAGAAGTTGGGAGTCAGTGAGTATTTGACAGTAAAGTGAATATTCCGTTTTGTTTGGTTGTGAGAATACTTTCATCGAACTCATCGGGAAGTGGGTCCGACTGTAATAAATCATTACAGGGAATTTACAGCCCTCTTTTCTGCAGCTAGATGGAGACTGAAAGCGTTCACATCATGAATAACTTGGACTGTGACTTCAGAGGGTTGATGGTTAAGGATTGAATCCTCCCACTTAAGTGTTTCAGTTTTGTTTCCTGAAGTTTGAATTTCAACAAAAACGTCTTGACACCAATGCTACTGATAGAACAAGAAATGAAGAAAACCAACAAACTACCTGGCATTACCGCAACGAGAGATGAAGATGAATACATTTCCAAACTCATTATCAAAAAATGTACTTTAAGTTAGGTTATGTTTGCCCTGGTTTAGCTTTTTGCAACTACGAACGTCCCAACTTCCTGGAAACATTATTTTCCTCACATCAAAACAATAAACGATAAATAAAATTTGTACGTAGCATATTCTGTAGGGGAAGCACACACAAAACCAATTTTAGAAAGCACAAAAAAAACTATGAAAATGCTTGTAGCACCATCAATATTTTGGTGATATGACAGACTTTTAGCTGCATCCATATTCGACATAAATAAGGCGAAACATCTTCATAATTTCATTTGATGTTGAAGCATTGAGTGGATTTCACAGATGGCATCGGCTGGCAGTATCTTTATGTGCACAGGAGTATTTACGCACCACATGATAAACAAGTACTTACAAATTGTAAGTTGGAGTTCCCACAGAGATCTATCCGGCCCGGAGGGCCATAAATGTTAAAATATGTACATATATCTGCCAAAAGACTAACGAGAGAGATAGCGCACACGAGCAAAACTTACCATGACATTATCTTGAGAGCCACATAGAATCCTTGGGCTGGGTTAGGTACTACTTGCAGCATAGGTATCCATCTGTGCACTAACACAATATCCACTGAGATGCGCACAACAGATTATACATTCCATTTAAACAATAATTATTTCCTTATACATCCATATTAGCTGATCTACAATTGTTCAGCAAAGAATCAAATGTGTAGCGACATTCTCAACTCTGAATAGTAGCATTTCTAATTTTGCAGCCTGTTGTGTAGTAAACTTTCCGTGCTTATGTATAGGTTAAAAACTTCACATTACAGTTTAGCAAGTTTAACAACAACATTTCTACACTGGCAGTTTTACAAAATATAGATAAACAGTGGCTGGCATCAGTAGATGTGTCTAATTGTCTGTATGGGGAACAGAATTTTTGCATAAGTTACAGTTAAAGCAGTTTTAATGGTCATACAAAAGGTAGCCTGATTTGTTTTTCTAATCTGCATACAAATTTGCACCATTGTATAGCTTCTTAAGAAAATTTAATTTATCATTTGCCATGAAAACTGAAATGAAAATCTGTGATACATTTTGTGTTAAGCTCTCAGGGGACTTTCATGCCCTTTTACAGTTAACTTGAAGCTGGCCGAGATCTTTACAACCAAGTTCATAAATACAGAGAGCTGTTTCCTTTCTGTAAGTAGTGTTTATCACAGCAAGAAGACATAATGCATTCTTCAAAAGCTTGAAAAACAAAAAAATTCCTCATTCACTGAAAGTAAAATAAGCTTGTCAAGTACTGCAAGATAAGATAAGCAGACCTCTGCCAAAACCTAGTAGCTTCAACCCATATGGGTAGGAACTCTAATGCTATTTAGGTACAAAATTGACTCGGATGTCTTTTATAGTTTGTTGTTGTAGACTACTACTTATCTGGCTTGGTTGTGAGACAGAAATGTATGGCTGATTATAGAACCTCAATAAAAACATACATTTTACCAACATTTTTGTTTTGAGTAAGGAAAATAACTAGACTGTCATGAATAATTGATTCAAAATAACAGTTCTGCCCAACCATCCCTGTTCAGTGATGAGTGTCAATATGGCATCAATGCCTTTGCAGTAGGTTGTAGACTTAGTGATTGTTAAAAGGTTCCCATCCCCACTCCTACCTGCACTGATTAACTCACTTCATATTGTCTGTCATAAAATTAAACATAGTAAATGAAGCAGTGGAAAACTTAAGCTAACAATATTGTGTATTATTATAGTGGTGGTTGTTGTTGTTAACTATGTCAATGTTTCTACTTCGATTTTCAGCATGTTTTACAGTGTTCAGTTATTTTTTTTTATGTTAACATGTTGTAAACCACATTTTTGTGTGTTTTACATAGTGTATCTTTTATTTTACAGGTTGAAGCTAATTGGGCTTTGGATCTTGATCAGTACAATGAATGGATGAACGAAGAAGATTATGAAGTTGATGAAAATGGCCGAAAAATTGTGCACAAGGTTAGAGCATTGTATTGTGTATTCACATTTCTTATTATTGAAAGTTACTTTTTGTTCACGCCCCTAGATTTTGCATTTCTCTGCATTTCACACATCATTTTCGTGGTCCAATTTACTGTGATGCCCGAACGGTCTAGTGTTCTCTCTCTGAACTGGAATGCTTGCAGAGTGCCCGTGGCACTACATTACTATTTGAACAGCATAAATTTCTGTTTGCAGTTTCCTGTCTTTTGGTACACTTTTTTCTGGGTCCTTGTGTGTTTATTACAATTCTGACTGTATTGAGTATACATCTATAAAATAAGACTTGCTCATGGGATTATATGATGTCTGGATTTGCTAATATTTGTCACTTTTGTATGTTTTTCAGTTGCGGTTGTCAGTGGAAGATTTGATGAGTCAGTCAGATCCTGATAAGTGTAAGAAGAAAGCTAAGCGCAAACGCTCTCCCTCTCCGCCACCCAAAGCTGCAAAAAGAAAGAGGTATTTCTTCGTATGCCTTTGTGATCTTATTTTTGTAGTTTGTGGAAATAACTAGAGGTGTTGTGATTAGTTATTAGTTGGGGTGGGAAATTTAATCCAATTTCTCAGTTCTTTTCACAAGCCCACAACTATTAGTTTCTAGTTCTCACTGGTCGTACTTCCCTAATATTTTTAAGGGCAAAAAATTTGTTCTTTAAAATAGATTCGTTTCAACTACAACTAAAGATACATGAAGCTTTTAAAATATAGAATCACTGTTTAAATAATTTGTGATTCATATCAAATTTGGAAAGTCCTCATTTTGTCTTCTATTATCATTTAATTATAGGTAGACAGTGATTTTTCATTTTAATACCTGAGCACATATTTCAATGCTTTATGCATTTACAAGCAGTTACTTGCCCCTAATTGGCTGCTGTCTATATGAGAAAACGGTTTCCTAACTGACCGGGCCAATCAAACTCCCGTTACTTTGGGAGTGTGTCTGTGTGATTTGCAGTTAAGGAGTAGACAAGTGCCTAGGCAAAATGAATCCTATCAAGGAAGGTAAATGTCCCCATTTTATTTTGAAATATACCTTGTCTCAAAATCTTTTTACAAAATATCGCTGCCCCTAACTATAGTCAAACCTAGAATTTGTGAGGCCCAGATTTTACTGCAAAAAATTTATGAGTACCTTCTCTGGAACAATTGAAAAGTCCAAAAAATACTAGAAAATGCATGGAAAAAAATTACAGTGAAAAGCAATTTAAAATAAGTTTGTTAACCCACAGCAATACAATATGGGGAATATACAGTAGAACTGCACATTTACAAGTATAGGCTATAACAACACATTCTTTATAGTGATAATTTTTTAATGCACCATCATGTTGTTTTATATTAAATACAAGGTTAGTACTCCCCTTTCAAACTAGTGCCTTCGATTGCTGTAAAGACAGCATTACTCTTCCATGAGTTCATAACTTTGTAAATGTTTTAATTTTTGTCTTCAAACATGCGTAGAGAGGTCTAAAGAATGTTAATGATTTTTACTTCCCTTGCTTTGAATGTGCACAGCGACTGTCTCCTCTCTTTCTTCCCTTTCAATAGGCTACTGATTCTTCACTCCACTGGTGTCTTTGGTAGCTATTGTTCTGTAGCCAGGCAGAGCTGTATTCCTGAAAACAAAAACGGGTGGAGAAAAGTATTGATTGCAAGAGAAGCTATGGTAGGGGAGGTAGCAGATAACAAGAAAGTTACCCATGGAAAATAGACAGATACGGCCCACAGGAAGAGCAAGTGAATGTTAACGCTTACCAGTCATGTTATTTAAGGTTATATTTGTCAGCCTTTGACATTGTTTATGTTTTGAAGGAGTACAAATAAAAACTACTGTTCTAGGAAGTAAAAGTGCTTGCACCCACATACTGTAGATCAGATAAGTCCTATCATTAAAATGGTTCATACAGCTGTAATGTGTAATATTAATTTTGAGCATTCAATACATGCATTTACAAATAAAAGACTGTATTTTGTTTTTCAATTACTAGGTAATTATTATCACTTATTCCAAAGTTAACATATTTATGTAAATGGTCACATTGAAAATGCCACTGTCAAATGTGTTCCATTGTATTTTGTGGTCAGCACCTATAGATATATAGGTGCCTATATATATAGATCCACGATTTTACAATGTGTCAGAATCCCCAACTTCGTAAAATTACTACCCTTGTAAAATCAAAACTAAATAATTTTAATCCTTAAAAATTAATAAATAAATATATTCAGTACATTTAAATTGTTTTTTTTCTATAAAGTTTTTGTTTGATAATCTCTGATACATAATTAACATGATTTTTAAATTAAAAGATCATTTAATTCATCGGCAGACATATTCAAAATAAAATGACACCCTAGAATGGTGATCATTGTTTGGCACCAAAAATGTTTAATAATAGAGTGGCTGTAAGTTTTTGTGAGCACAAAGTCCATTTTCAATAGCTGCATGCAGGAAAATCAAATGATCTGTTTTAAAGTATTAATTTAAAAAAATAGATTGTCTACTGATTAAACTAGTATCCTGGAAGGGCATTTACAATACCCATTTGTCAACTAATGATATGTAAGCACTGAGGCTAAGCACCACATAATTCGTAGTGTGTAAGTGGTATCTTACAGGAAAATCAGAGTATATGGTTTTGAATTATTAATTGATGGTAGTAAAGAAGTAAATCTTAATGACAGCATTTGTTTTCCTCGATCTCAAAATTCTATTTTTTTCTATGAAATATTATTAGACATTTTAAATACAAGCATCTCGCCAAGTGCAGTGACACCTCTGTACATATTTCAGCAAACTGCCAAAAAATTCTATACTGTACATGCAGACATTCAATGAATGTGAACTTCACATGCAGAACATTCAAAAACAAAAACTAACTTTTTTAAACTTCATTTAAAAAAACTGCTAGACCTACAGTAGTCACGTGTCAGTTTTAGTAGAAGACAGTGGAATTTAGAATTTTTAAAATCATTCATGTAATGTAAATAACACATTAAACAAACATTTCAAGTCGACAGTATGTTGAAAATAAAAGTTGACGCATACCAGAATGCTGCGCAGAGCGAATGCCTGCTCTACGGACAACTTTGTCCCCATCTACGAGTCACGTGCACTCTGGAGCGGAATATATAAGCGGCAAACCAGAATAAATGTATCGAGCTAAGAAGCCCACACGCCTGGGTAGCCAATCACGTCATTCTATATTACATACGTAATTACAATCCCCACTGCCCGTCCAGAATTATGCAAAAGGCACCCCTGGGATTGGAATTATTATTATTCAGAATTCTATTACTCTTGTCTAGCCCCCGGAAGAAGTTCCTGCAATCACGAGAGATGGCAGCACCCCTGTGACCTTGTGACATCACAGCCGGCCCTCCTTTCATAACCTGCACTTTAAACCCACGACAAGTGCATGTGTGTGCATGTGTGTGTGCGTACCTGTGTGTGTCTATCTCTGTCACTCCCCCACCCCCAGTCACACCTCCAACAGCTACGGGTATACCCCACCTTATCCCTCCCGGTAATCCTTACCCCCGTCAACTTCCCTTGACTTTGCGTTAACGAATCATCACATTTTGTATTGCCTACCTTATTAGCTTCCTCTTAATTTAGCCGCTCTCAAAGTTGTGTTGCTATACATTTTCCACTTGTAGCTGATGTAAAGTTGCGTAGCTATATTTTTGCTGTGTCAGGCTTGCCTTTGCCTGACCCCATTTGTTTACGTTATTCTCGTACCATATTTGTCTCCAGTGTCTTGCCAATACTATTTAAATATAATTGTGCATTTTTGTATTAGTTAAAAATTTTGCATTTACTCCCCAAGAATTAATCCCGGCAGTAAACAACTACGTCACAGTAAATTCTTGTGTATTGTTACTAGTAGTTAGAGGACCCTTATTCCCTATTATGTGGTATTTTGTGAACTCTAGTAATCTGAGGTACTGTAAGAAAGGAGATGCTCCTAGTAAACAACGATGTAGAGAACGTTGTGCCTTTGCACGGGCTAACGCCAGCTCCACGTCTGAGGACGAACCCCCGGTCAGGTGTCACGACCAGACTCCATGGGCCATTTCTCTGTTTATTCCCTTGGATGTTTCATCCTCGTTAGATCATCTACTTGGAGGCCATTGGCCCAGGTATCTGACAACGGAGTACTAGGATCTGGAAAAACTGTTAATTCAGGAGGAGGAGGATATTCCCCGGGACAACCCTACCAGTCAGCCATCGACAACCACTAGTAAGGTCCAATTGAAGTCCGGACGGCATATCAGGGCAAAAAATCCTGCGGGTACTGTTCTCCCGGAATATTGTGATATTAAACTTGCAATGGGAAAAGTGATCTGGGTTCGACTACCACCACAACCCAACTCCCGTTCTCGTGCAACACTCCCTTCAGCAGATTTCGTACCAGCACGTAAACCTACTCTCCCAATTAAAGTATCATCTGTCAGACCACGCACCCCCCATCACCACGTTAGATTAATCCTCTCACCGTTTCACTCCTTTGGGACAGCTGGCATCCTGTATATTTTCAACCCTAATAGTGAGGAAGATCACTCTCCCTGGGCAAGAAGCCACCTCTATCCGACTCACTCTGGGGTTTGACTCCCCTCCAACCCATAGTAACCGTACCCCCAAGCGACCGAATACTACGTCTAACCCCCTTACAGTGAATATATAGTATTTGCTGTGGTAGGCCACGGACTTGGCAGGGCGGTCAACGTCACCGCACTACCGTCTAGGGTAGTCACACCCCATAGCACACGCGTGAAAGTAAACATTTACTGTAGTTCTTTTGTGTCTGTACAAAATGGGAAAATTGAAAACCCACTATTAAATTTCAGAAATTGTTATAGTATTTAAGAACTAACTATCCTGTACATTGTTTAAACGACACAGTCAGCCATCTCACAAAAGAAAAAACTACCCTCAGAATTTTATTTTATTCATAGAGTGTTCTTTCTTCTTTCAGCAGAGCCGTATTCATTTTTTAAAAACACCAAAAAACTATCCACTTTAATTTTATGTGATATACTTACACTCCAACTTATTTAGAAACCTTGTTTTAAAAAGTGCACAGGAAATATATATACTGGCGTAGCAAAAGTACTGATAATATACATATAGAGCAACAATTTGCAGTTAGAAGCAAAGAAATTAAAATATTATAGATATTGTGGCAGAGAAATACAGTATCGGGTGTGTCTGTTAGCGCCAATATACTTGCAGACTGAATACTTCCAACAAAACAACTAAAAAACAAACTGGTGCACCATAGCACAACTTACCGGTCTGCCATCTTGATTACTACTGCCGTTTTCTTCCACTTGAAGCGCCACTGTCATGGTGGTTGCTGTAGGTGCAGGCAATTAAAGCTAAGTCACATAGTCTAGTGTTTCCATTGTACATACACATGCACACATCCACAGTCTCTTCTAATACACAATATATATTATATACAGATATTGAACAGTGTCATTAACATTGTGCTGCCAGTTTTTAAATTTTCTGCATGCCTTTATTTGATTTAATTTGCAATAAAAGAAATTATTTGTACACTGTGATACTAAATTTTAAATGTGTACAAGTCAGACAATTTTTGGTGCAGAAACTGAAAGTACAAAGGTTTGATGTCTCATTCTTTGAATTTTACATATGCAAACCTGAGAAATGGTTTCAAGTACAGTGAAATCTCGTACCTACGCTATCACTTATATAGTAATAAATAACCGTGTTTGAATTCGTGATCCATCATTAAAATATGATTTTAATGTTAATACATACAAATGAAATTTAT
Organism: Dryococelus australis; assembly: GCA_029891345.1. Taxonomy (NCBI): domain Eukaryota; kingdom Metazoa; phylum Arthropoda; class Insecta; order Phasmatodea; family Phasmatidae; genus Dryococelus; species Dryococelus australis. The sequence continues at coordinate 146,940,779 of CM056993.1, forward strand.
TTTCATATGTGATAGCGGGGGACGTCATTACAGCAGCAAAAATTATTCGCATAAAGTTACTACTCTGTACCGTATTGACTAGCATTATTCTTGCACCTTTTTTACATAATTTTTTAGTCCAAAAATTTAGGGTGCGTGAATTATACAAGTAATCGCAGACACTCGCCAAGACACGTGCATGTAAATGAGGTCTATTGTACTTGCATGTTGTGGCTGATTGCTAACTGCTTCCTCTACATTGTCAGTTGAAATAATTACAGAAACAAAATTAAGAAATAAAGGGCAATTGTTAGTATTGCTGCAAATTGTTTTTGTTTTTACTGTGCAGCTAAATGTAGAAAAATGTGTGTGTAAACATCTGTAATGGCAATGCAACTGTTTTCAACATGGTGGCTTAGTAGGGGAAAACAAAAAAATATTTAAGTTTCGTGCATTTCAAAACATCCCGCAAGACCAAAGGATGATAAAAATGTCGCTGTTTATGCAAATATTATTAGCAAATATAACTCCACCCCTAAACCATGAATTTATAAACTTTTATCGATAACGAAACCTGAGCCGCATGCCGCAGTATGTTCCACGAATGTTCAACCAATCATCTGCCTGTGCTTGTATTGATCCAGTGCCTGTGTTCTAACTAAATGCCAGGGCCCCTATTATACCGGCCGTGAAACCTAAACTGCATGCCGCAGATTGTTCCACATATTTTCAACCAATCATCTGCTCGCACTCGTATTGATTCTGTGTCGCTGTTCTAACGAAGTGCCTTGACAAAGGATGCAAGTGCGGATCGGACAACGCGTGTGGCGTTGCAACATCTACTGCACTGCAGTTTTGCCACTTCTCATGGAGTGTGGCTTATACATGTTTTACGAAATTAATTTTATCAAATGCACAATTTAAGCAATTTCAATTCACCACAATTGTTAGAAGAGGCAAATACTACAATTAATCAAAATGCATTCGAATCGCTCGTAAAAACGGAAATACAAAATAAACTCTCACTCTCTGTAACCAGATAATTTAACCTGGGTAGTATAGTGCTATATGACAGTGTATTAAAAAACTGCTGTAAGTACGGAATTCTCGTAATAGGCCGTACTCGTGGGTAGGGAATTTCACTGTAGCCCTAATATCTGCCACTAATCTAATGTAAGAGACTGCAGAGGATGAGGAGGAAAGCGTAAACACAAGAGTGGAATTCCCTGTACTAGCTGATCATAAAATGATTATTTCTTTATTAAGTTCCGTATTGCAAAAGCAAATTAATTTTTGCAGTTCAAATCTATGCAAGCATGTGTACATTGCACTTAAACTATGGCAATAGCATATTGTTAAAAAATATGCCTTAAGTTTATTGACAAAAATGTAAAGGAGTTATATTCTCAAATGTGATAAGTTGCAGTGTTTACAAAATGTTGAACTTTACTGAAACAGAATATGAACGTAAGGAACAAACCAACTATCCCACCAAAAAATGCAACTTTAAAAAATAATTTTGTAAAAACTAAATGATATCTACTTTTGAAAAGTCAGGTATTGCCCAAGAGTGCAGTGAGTAGCTCCAAACTTCTAAGTATTGCAGAACAAAACCCTCAAAATAAATATGCATGACTGAGAAAGCAATTTGTGTATAAAATAAATTGTGTAGTGATACTTAATTACGTGGTTCATTTGCATCGGTGTCCAAAAAAGCGATATTTGATTGTAATGGGTGCACTGAGCAAAACAGTTTCTTATATAAATGTGAAGTATAGATCAGTACTGTTGAGCATCAATGCTCTTACTTTATTTGTCCAGCATCAGTAAATAAAACTGTTTATGGCCTGTGTGCCAGCTAGCAACTTTTAGAACAATGCTTGTTGGGTGTTTTTTTTTCTTTTTAGGTTTTCTTTATTTAGCAGTTAAAAGATATTGAGTAAAGGGAGACTTTTTTCAGGACCTGGGATATGGAATAAACATGATTAGGGATGCGGGAAAAGTTAACAGTAAAATGTATGTAAAAGTGGTTGTGCATAATATTTTGTAACCATTTGTCTTGGCTGTTGGATTTTTTTATGCAGAATAAATTTTTTTTCTAAGGGAAACTTTTCTTTGGCAGCCATTAAAAAGTTAAAAAATAAAAAAATAAAATGTGATATAAATCCTGGTCATAAAAATACTGTAGTTTCTGTACTTTATGGAATAGGTGAGCCATTAGTAAAAATAAGTTACTGACTGTTGTGTGTAGTGGACGTAGTCCAGGTGTTGGAGTCAATAAGAAGCACAAGACGGAAGAGGAAGCTGATGATCTGACCAAGGACTTGGAAGAACCTTTGCAAGAGCCAAACATTACAGAAGTTACAGTTCCTAAGATGAGCTCGTCATCAAAGCGAGATTCTGAGCTGCAGCCAGTAAAGGGTGGTACATTGGCTGATCTGGACGAAGAGAGTGGCATGGGGGGAGAGAAGTGTGGCCCTGGAGAAGATAGCCCAGGAGGTGGGGGTAGCCGTGGTCTGGGTGGGGAAGGTTCAGGAGCCGAGAACTCGTCTGGAACAGGTGGAGGTGGCAGTAAAGATGATGGTCAAGAGGACAATGTGACAGAGCAGACACATCACATCATCATTCCTTCTTACTCTGCTTGGTTTGATTACAACAGCATACACATGGTAGAGAAGAGAGCATTACCAGAATTTTTCAATGGTTAGTATATTCTTCATTTTTGGTTTTCATTGGGAAAATGTAATTATAGTCGTGTTACATATATGAGCTCATTTTAATGACAATTCTGAAAGTAAAGTTAACGTCTGTTTACATGGCAACCCAAGAGTATCCCTACACTAAGCATATTTGCAAACACAAGAACACCTGGTTGTCAAAATCTGCTTAGAATGTAAACACTCTGAGTAGAAGTTGAGGCAAATTTGTTGCTGATAAAGTGTGTTATAGTTCATTACAGATGGCAAATAATGTTTAATATGTTTCATTAGATGACAATTGCAATCCTTATTATCTTGCTGGAGCAATTTTAGTGTTAACTTTTACTGGGGGCTTTAAGCAAAAAAAATTTTTAATGAAAATTTTTTTGTTTTCTATGAAAAATATAGCATAGTTTTGGCTTAATTTCATAAAATATAATAAGAAAAATATTGCATCCTGCTTTTCATGATGTTAGAAATACACTGATTTTCTTTTAAAATGCATTTAGTAATGTTAACAAACCTAATTACAAAACCTGTGATAATTTTGTGTACAAAAAAATTAGATTCTACATCATCAAAAAATAACAACAGTTCTGTATTTTTCTATAGACGAGGAAAAATATTCTGATCTTCATGATGCTTTCATTATTTATTTCTTTATATTGTAGCACAAAAGAGAATCAAGTGACAAACTTTTCTGCATTTCTAAACATGTAACATGTAAATGCGGAAAAAAAATTATTTTTCAAGTCACATTCTTTTGAAACAGCAGTACAGTTATTCCAGTCTTAGGATATTCGTTAATAATAACACATTGTAGTGGGCACATTTTAATACAATTACAAATACTGTATAAGATCAATCTTTAAACCACACACAATAAAAAAATGCCAGATTTTCACCTTAATTAAATAAATCTTCATCTGTGAACAAAGCCAATGCAAATTCAATAAAAAGGGCAATCTTCAGCTCGCACATAAAAATTATATGAGATTTTGTCGAAATAAATAAATCATGATACACTACTAATATTAACAAAATTTAAAAAAAATCACTCAGGGTTATTAATTATTTATTTGAACCCTTCACATATTAATTTTTTTTTTTGCATTTGGCCCATAATGTGTAGCATTTTCTGTGAGTGTTTCAGGTAACTGGAGTGCATAGTTCTTTTGCAAAACAAGTGTACCCTCAGGCTTGTCAAACTTGGTTGTTATTTTTAGAGTTTATACACACTTATGTTCTCCATTGCTTTCCACAAATAAAAAGTTTATAAAATTAGAACAAGTACGTCAGATGTTATGTCTAAATTAAAACAATATACTGCAGACATATTTATTTACCAGACTTCGGCTAGATACACATTAGCCTTTATTGTAGGAAATCTCCATAGAATAATGGCACAGGTTAACAACACACAGTTTTGATGTGTATACAGCAATCACAGTGTTACTACACTTTTGAAGGGATAAATATTCACAGGCCATCATCTTGCTTTGAGGTGTATTCCAGGTGCATAATGTAAAATAAACTAAGTGTTCATGCATTTACTAAGTTACCAGATGTTACCCCATTGAACATGATGTACGCAATTCGAAAATTAATTTCAGCACTAATGTTCACGAAATTGTGGTTATTATCTTGTGACGGAAAAAACAAGATGTAAATAAATGATTTGTATGTGTTTTGCAAGGTGTTAATAGCGGGAATATAACAAATTTTGTGATGCAATTTGAGGGAAAGTGTTACATTATTTCTTATGGCACATAAAGAGGACCTGAAGAAAATGGTGCATATTGCGGGAAAATGTGAATACAGAGTACATATATATATATATATATATATATATATATATATATATATAAGAGGTTTCATTATATTACCACATTTATGCGTAATCACAGTGCTGTTAAAAGAGGGGTTTATAGTTCTTGCCGGATGGCTGTTCCAGGTAATTCACAAAAATATTTTTTTTTTTTTTTTTTTTTTGCAATTGAATCAAAATAATGTACTATAGTATTAATGTTCAGTGCAGTGCTTCCTCTTTATTAAAATAAATGCAAACACACTCAGACATGACAGTCATTACTCCTTCTTACAAGGGAGCCATGAAGATGCCTGTTAGAAAATTATACAATGACCACATTATGTAACAAAAAAAAATCATGCCCTGGATAAAGTTGCATTTCTTTCTATAACATTTAATTGTTATTGTTCATAAAACTGTAAGCTACACTGGTAGTTGTGCTTTGTGACCACATTAAATGAAATATTTGTTTGTGAACTCATCTATGTTCCTGCTTTTCTCAGTAGTCTTATTCTTCTGTAGGATGTAAGAATTGCCAGCATATATGATTTTTATCTTCTCTTATTCGTGCATCTGCTAAAACAAGCTTTTTGATATGGGATATTGGCTTCATTTATGTCTTGACCACATAATTGTTGTTATTTAAGTGTGTTTATTTGTGGGATAGAAGTGCAAGATCTATTAAGTAGTTGATGTTTCAGGCAAAAATAAATCCAAAACCCCTGAAATTTATTTGGCATACCGTAACTTCATGATCGACACATACCGACTGAACCCAACGGAATACATCACGAGCACTGCTTGCAGGCGAAACTTGGCTGGAGATGTTTGCGCAATTATGAGAGTTCATGCATTTCTGGAACAGTGGGGGCTTATCAACTATCAGGTGAGTAGTTCAGTGTTTTCTGTGCTTCTTAATATAAGCTGTAAAAAAATTGTAGCCTGGAACTGCATATACAGTTGATTCCGTATCAACAATTTTTCAGGGGACTGTCAAAACATTTCCATACATGCGGGATTTCAGTAGATGAGGGTTCTGACTTGGACATCAATAAAATATAACTTTTAACCTTATTATGGCTGCCATGTTTAGTATAATGAGAGCTGTATAACTAGTAAACATAATAAAATGGGAATTTAAAAAAATTAGTAATGTATTAGTATTATTGTAAATAATACGTTAAAAAAAAAAAACATTTCACCTCAGATCGTTCAAATAAAGAATATAACATCTCAAATACCATAAATAATTAATTGTAATCCATCACCAAATGTAAACCAACGTAAAACGTTCAAACCCTTTGAAAATGAAAATAATATGATGCAGAATGCAAGGCAAATTTTGAATATCAGCCGAGAGCATGCAGAGAGATTATTGACCGGCAATGTGTTCACAGCTGGCGAGATGAATAGGGAGTTGCTGGAGGAGTGAAATAATGTACCCCTCCACGCCATTACATGTTGGTGACACCTTGCATGCATGGAAAATATCTTTATTTTAAAGTAATTAATTATTTATTTAACTTGATGGCTGTAGCTGTACCTGCACCTAGGGCAGGTGGCCTAGGTGCATCAGACACTGGGATTAAAAACCACCTTGGGGTAACCCTGGTCACGACGATGACATCCCCTCTGGTTGTAGCCATACCAACTTCTTCATTGCCCTTCTGGTAATGAACCCCGTTAGTTAGGTTTCTTCTGAACACACCCTTTTTAAATTAGGGAATTTAATTAATTTGACTTTAATTAAATTTAATGCTTTCTCACCTATTCATTCAGAACATAAAAGTACTAGTTTTTCAATCAGGTTGCTTTCACCTGAGTTCAATTAGGAAATATTGCATTATTAGTTCTTAATTATTATTATCATTCTTTTATTATGATAGTGTGGCCAACATGCCTAAATACGTATTTAATAAAAATGTTTTTATTTTAAAACTAAAATTATTTTATGCCTTCTTATTGGTAGATTTGCTCCCTACTGCAAGCCCTTAAGGCCAAGTTGAACTCTTAGTTTCATCTTGAGGGAAAGCTGGTAATCTGCGTACAAAGGTGGATACACACACAATCTAAGAGACAAACTGAGATCTACCGTGGTAGATCATAGGAAGCGACTGAATCACCTTAGGTACACATCCGTACGTGGAATCAAAACGACTCAGGTATCTCCCTACTCTGTTACCGCTGTCGTGGCCAGACTGGGGAGAGGAGTGCCTTAGACACCTGACCTGCTACGGAGACTTCACCAGAACACTTCTTTATAAAATGACATTGTCGCCACCTAAGCTCTGTTCCACTGCTGTAGCGGCCGGAAGTTCCATCCACCATTGAAAGGCCGGTGTGGAACAACAGGGAGTGTGGTCTCATTGTAAACCAGTGTCGAGAAGTACACTACAGGGATTCACTCTGAAACCGGCTGAACTTCAGGATTGTTTATTTCTGAATACCTGTGCGTTATACCAAGGAAGGCGGTACAAGATATAGAATGAAATTAGAGTTACAAGCAGTAGTGGAAGAGTTAGTCAGACTAGTTACCTTAGCAGCAGAAGACACTATGCCCTTATTCGCACCACCAACTCAGATACCTTTTGAACTACACCCAATTCACCTAGCCATAACAAGATACGGAAACACCATGTTAGGATTAGACCATCAGTGGTTGAAATATCCCCCTAAACACCTGCCCTCCTTCAACTTCAAGCAACACCTTAGTGTCACACCGCTGCAGCCAACACTGGCCGCTGTTCAGCCACCACCCGCTACAGCCATTCAGTCAGCGAAGGAAAGTGCGCCACGGTCTGGCATTCACAAGGTAAGGTCTCTGCGACAGATAGTATTTGTGACCCCAGATTTTGTTCCCGTGAGGAAACCCACTAGGCCCACATTGTACAACGGTAAGGCACTGAAACGTAATTAATTCCCCCTTTCTTGATATTTTAAGTTTCCTTCGCGACACTGGCTTCCTGTTTGTCGAAGTCGTCCTCAGTAATAAAAACCCAAACTACTGTAACACTGTCAAAATGTACGTTGTCACATTTGCTAACTTTCATATTTAATGTTAATCTGTTTTATTTACATACCACGTGTTATTATTTGTCTTAGTGTAAACATACATTTCCTACACTTGTCACATGTGTCATTTTTCATATAATTGGCATACGTAAATATATAATATTTATTTTTCTCCTGTTTTCTTTATTACACTTGTTAGGGCATTTTCTCTTAGATGTAACATGGCAATTCAATTATGTTTAAAAATAGGTTAATTAGTTAGACTTCATTTTTATGTATTTCTTATGGTAATAATTATTATTTAATTTATTGGTCTCATATTTTGTGAATATTTTGTGTTTATTTATTTTGTATGCTTACATACAAGACCCAGTGTTCTATGTGTTTTCTTAGCAGTTAGGATGTGGGAATTGGCGTGTAAGGGGGTTGTAGGTATTTAGTATTCTCCTATTGGTCCCAGGTTCGAATCCTGGCTCCCTATTGACTGGAACGTTAGGTCATTTTAGCCATGTCCAGCCAACAGATCTTAACTGTCTCTTCAGCGAACCTCAGCTTCCATCGGACGTAAGGATAGGCCTTGCACCTGAACGTAGGTGATGAGGTAGGTTTTAAGCTAGTATGTAGGGTGTTTTAGCTTCCTCCCATTTTATTATATTTTTAAGTGTTGGCCCAGCAAGTGTGAGTGCAATTTAAGCTCCTTGCTAGGTTAATTTAGGAGTTTAGAAGCTCGCCCACGTCTTGTGTAAAAGCGTACGTATTTCTCCACGACGTCGACGCCCAGATATATGTAACCCTACATCTATCTGTCCTGACAACATTATTTATTTTGAGAGGTCATTCTACGTTGCTATGGAACAGCGAGCGCATCCAAACTTCTATAAAACAAGTTTTCATTGCAATATATTTTACGTGTGGTACATGGTGTCAACTTTAAATTGTTCTAGAAGCTTACACATTTTCCAAGTAATGCCATGTTGAATCTTGACACGCTAATGAACCAGTTTTTGCAAATTTGCACATGAACAACTCTGCCACACATCGCCCAGAAAAAGTGGGGGAGACCTCTAAGAAGAAGTGGGGAAACCCTTGTCCTGCATTACAACACGCCACGACGAGTGAGTGATGGTCTAGGTTTTTTTCCTCTTAAATAGTGTAAGCGTACCGTCGACGTATGCATACAGGGCTTTGAAGGGCAGTGCTACGGAAAAAAAAACTTAATAGTTAGAGGTGGCCTTGATAAGTGTGATCCTGTGAAGGGAGATCTGTAATAGTGATGCTGTTGACAGCCTTAAGCAAGCCAACTGCAAACACAAATGTAAAATTTGCTTCAAGATACTTCTGGCTAATCAATCCAAATGTCGGTTAAGTTATTTGTAAAAACTCTCTGATATAACCAATACAAGTGTAAATATGTGTAATGCTAAAAGAAACCTTGCCTTTTGCCTCTTGCTTTGAGTGGTTAACCAATGATTCTAGCTCGTATTGCTACAACTTAGTGTAAATAATAATGTATCTTACCGTTTGTTGAAAAGAAAGTTGCAGAGATTGTTACAGTTGAACTGTGAAAAGTCGAGCAAAGGTTGCTATAAATGCAATGAAAGAAGTGCAAAATTCTCGCTGGTAAAGTATGTAAATAATAATAATAATATGAGGCAAGTTCAGTAACAAAGCTAAAATGTTCAAGTTATGTTGTATATAAAGGAATTTTGGGTGAATTTTTTACATTCACAATAAAACAATCAGAATTGTAGCTACGTCTGTTTGTGTAAGTCAAAATATCTGTTGATGATAAAGTCAAACCACGAAAGGACAGTTTAACAAGGCATTATGAACGTGGTATTAAAAGAAAATCTTTTGTCTCAGTTTGTTAAAGAATTTGAGTGTAATATGTGTGACAAGTACTGTCTGTGTCACTCTTCTCTATATCAATGTAAGATGGTGAAGTACGTCTTTTGTTTCCCCGTATCGCCAATACCCTCGCATTCCCCACTTTATTGTGCAGATGAGATGACGGAAGGTCTCTGCTGGCAAACCTAATAGTTTTATTTTTAAATTGGTTCTGCTGGGTGTGAAGATAGTGAGGCCGAAGGCAGGGTCTAAATACTCTACCGCATCAGATGGCCACTGCAGTTAGCTAAAATACACGCCTTGCGAGTGGGGCCTCGGGCACATTTTTTCTTTTATAAATTATATATTTTATTAAAACAGTCAGCTCCCCTAGGGTCGCAGCTTATTCTGTGTGCCGGCCAATATGTTTGCTCTCTCCTCAGATTGGTAAGAATCATATTGTATGTAATCAAGCCTTGCAGCTTCTGATGTAGGTCTGCACACTATAATCAAGAAGACAGCTCATTATCACAGATACTGGATACTTCTTGTGACACTCACCTTACACTCTATGAAGAAGCACACCACTTCCAGCCTATCAGCAGCTGGGAAGAAAGAGAGAGAGAGAAGGAAGATCCTAGTTTAGAGTTGGATGCCTTGCACCCATAGGGGTGGTGTTCAGAAGAAGGCTAAGAAGGCGAGTACTACCTCTAAAGATCCACAAGGGCGTAGCATCCTCAGTGAGTTCAGGTTACTGAGTCCATGTGAATAAGCTGCTTTGCTGCGATGACTAACCATACCAGTACCATCCGTCACTCCTACAACATTGTTCGAGCCACCCACCTGTATAGCGGAAGGATACCATCCAGTGGTGCAGGAGATCCTGTTCGGTGAGAGGTTCACCTACACTCTGGCAGTACCTAGCGGCACCACACCATTGGAAAATCCCAGTTCCTCAAACGCATACCCCATGCTCCAGTCAAGTGCAACCAGGGCCGAGGGACCAACACTAGTGACACCACCCACATGCCAGACGCATCGTCCCGCTTTCGAACTCTGTCCCACATCTAAAGTCTGCACCACGCAGAGTTGTATTGCCAGAGATAGACTTTGTACCAAGCCAGTGACTTACTAGGCCAGTTTTGTATTCCGGTCGGACACTAATGCCAAGAGAGGACCAGCCACCCAAAGACGCGACTCGCATAGCGTCAAACAAGTTACCCAAGGACGCGGGCAGCTAATCAGCCGGTTCACGCATCAATGTAAGAGAGACTGCAGCTAATAGAAATTCAGTGAGTAATTACCAGACAGACTCAGTGCTTACTTCATCCGGTTGTGTGTGTGTCTTTATGTAGCAGTAAAATCGACTAACTCTTCCAGCGAATCAGTGCAGGCTTACCATAAACTTTACTACGGCATAATAGAAAAAGGTAAAGAGCTGTGTTGAAACCACAACCCCTTGTAAAATTGTACGGTATTCGTACACTTCAAACGCATTGGAACCAAGTGTACCCATCTGTGCGGGATTCGAACACTCCAACCGTAAGTGTCAGAACCAAGAAGCAGATAACAGCAGAAGTATGAATGATAGTGACATTCTAAATGCCATGCCACCAATCATTGCAGACTTTACCTGGGCCCGTGCCTAGTAAATTAATCATCTTTTTGGCTTTAACCCTTAGAGAAAAATATTGCATTCATATTAGTATGTAAGAGAAATAGTAGCATTGTGTAGTAAAGTACGACTATTCAAAAGCCATAGAGAAAGTAGACGTTTAATCAGTTTGTAAATTATATGTGTTTATTAGAACTCCAAATACGGATTAGTTTAGATAAGGTCCGGCATGCTGTTGTAAAAACCACATGAATTGCCCTTGTACTGAACCTGCAAATGTAATTCGCGGGTATGGGCAGAAACGTATAGCACACTTGTTGGGGACTAGAAAATTAGTTTTTTTTTTCTTAAGAAAGCCATAATGAGTCCGCAAAACTAAAGTTAAAAGTAAAATTCAGAGTAACCGACAGTGGACACCTTCTGTGTACATATTATTCCGGTGTATATATTTCATGTTATTTCTTAAGAATGTTAGAGTTAAAACACGGAAAAGGAATTAGGAATTTAATCTTACTGCAAGATCTAAAGAACTGCACTGCAAAGATAAAAATTTAGACTACCTCTCCAAGTGCATCGTAGGTTAAGTGTAAATATATTTTCATCCTTTAAAATGTAGCAATTCATAGAATGTTCCAAGTTTGTTAATTGGCAGAATTTAGCTAGCGCACCACTTAGCGGTCCTTACCCACAAGTTGATTCAAAGATCGCAAACGTGGTATTGTGTGTTAGATATAGGGTCAAGAATTAACGTGTGTTAGGTTGGTAAAGAAATGTAATGTTAGCATGCAGTATGGGCCGTAAAGAGAGTTAAAAGCATTTACTTTCTTTAAGACCCATGTTTAGTGTTGCTATAAACAATTTGGTATCTGGCTTTGTAAAGTCTTTGTTTCATGTCTGCCGTCTGGCAGGTCGCTCTTGTCTCTTTTCATGTGCTTGCTCTCTCTCCTGTTCGCTCTTCCCCTTGTATTCCTTGGTCGGTATGTCAGACCACACTGACGTACATTGCACTGGTAGACCTGACCGGGATGAAAAATCTGTTCGTCCAGCCAGCTTATATTTTGTAGATGGAACTCTTTATTGCAGGTGATATACCTAGTAATGAAATTTCCCTGGCCATTGCACTCTAACCAGTGACATCTGGCTAGTGGTTTGTGTCGGCATAACAAACACTCATACTCTAGGCCATCTGTAAATCGCATCTTCCTATCCTATACATAGGCAATGGTAGCGCTTAGTGCAATGTGCACAATAGATATAATTTATCCCTGTATCGGGACAATTGTCCATGTCACACTTAGTTTGGAGGTTGTGGGTTCAAGGTTCATTCATATCCATGATGGAATCCTCGTGTTCTTTTCCACTCCAAATGGACATGATAGTAACGTCTGTTGTCCGAAGAAGCCATCACATGATTCAAGTGACCTCCCATTGCTTCTTTACAAGCAATTAATCCTTCAAGTTTCTTAAGACGCCCAACCTCCGTAATTCCTTCTAGTACTGACATCTTCATTTAGCTTACACTGGACAGGTCAGCCACTACACCTTGTCCGGACTTCAAGGAGTCTGAGAGAATACCAGTAATTTACTACACTGCACTAGTAATCAACACATCTAAATTTAAAAAAAAAATTGAGTGCCAATTTGCTGTGGGCTCTTGTACTTTTTCCCCCACATTGGGCACCACAAAAACTTGTGCTGATGACGTTGCTATATCTGCACCTAGGGCAGGTGGCCTAGGTGTAACTAACACTGGGAGGCCTGGCTAAGGAATTAGAATAGCCATTCCCTGCAGATGAGAGTGGTAAGAGAACCAGGGAATAGCCACAGCTATTTAATAAGTGTCAGGGAGCAGTATCTGCTTGCGAGTATTTATGTGAATTTGGCAGAAATCAGACTCTCGCTTACCACCTCCAGAGGCTGGAGCAAAAAGTGCTGAATTGGAGCTAGAATATTTCTTGCAGTATTTGCCTAATGTACCGGTTTGTGGGATGGGGGCGGTGATCCTTATCTGGTGACTTAATAGGTGAGATGAGCAGAGGCAGCTGCTGCTCGTAATACCTCCTGATCTTCCCTAATTTGGTGTTGTGCTCGAGCTTTGTGGGAGCGAGAAGTGAGCAGGCCTCTTTGCTAGTTTCAGTTTTGGTGAACTCCTCTATCATGGTGGAAGGTGTGGGACATGGCTCATGATGGTTAAATAGATTAGTGGGAGAATCATTTGTAGGCCATGAAGCGGCATGTCTCTCAGCACTGTATTTATTTTTCAAGCGTTTTCTCAAAGCAAGAACATAAGCAGGTTGAAAAACTGACATGAGGAACACACACACTTTATATTAGCTTCACTGGGTCCTTTATTGACTGCACTGGCAGTGAGTACATTTTACACTACACTGGCTTAGGTACTTTACTTGCAAATACATTAGAAAGCACTGAAACATCCCCTCTACTCTATCACCACATCCACATGGCACTAAACAGGATTTCCACGACCAGAAATAGACGTGGCATGCGCAACAACAAGCACTTGTTCCGGCAAGGCAAGGGGTGTGTTCCCAATGTCCACATAGGCCTGCACCTTGGTGGTTGTATTAGGAGGTGAAGGGATGGCAGCTGAGCGTGTTTCAGCCCCTATGCGTAGGCATAGGTTGTCAGTGGTTGAGCGTGTTTTGACCCCGGCCCCACTGACAGAAGGTTTTGAGGTGCGTCTTGTTACCACTGAGCGTATTTTGGCCCCTCTGTAGCAAAACAAGGTGTAAGGGTAGGTAGGAATCATCTATTGCCACTGTGCATATTTCATCCCCAGGTGAGGAGGAGAGGTTAGCGGTAGCAACACTGAGCGCTTTCAGTCCCTGGTCATCGGGAGCATGAGTGGGTGTGGAGAACAGGTGGATGCTTGGGGTTCCACCTTGAGGAAGGCTCCCCTACACACTCTCTGCTCCACCCTGCCTGCCACCAGTGTATATACCCACATGGTGAAGGGAGTGAGGGTGGAGTTCTGACATCACAAAAAGGGCAGCGACCTGAGTGGAGGGGGTGGCGCACGACCCCTCTTATAGCCTAAATAAAGGACCATTTGACACTGCTCTCAATATTAGCAAATACATTTTCAGTGCACAAAAATATTTTATGTTAAATAATTTCAAGTACATTTTAAAATTACAAAATTACACATTGCCATGTAACTATATCATTTTTATGTTACTATTTATACAGAATTTTATTACATGGAAATATTCTTTTCAATACAAGTAGCTACTTATTTCTCTTGCAGAAGGTTTATCTTTTGCAGTGATAATTACATGATATTCCTTATATGCATGATCGTGGAAACCAGACCGACATTGTTACTTTCTTAATTACGTTAAGATTAAATATTATTATTGCGGCTTAAAGTTCATAGCTCATTTTAACTAAGACATTAACGTAAATAAATGTTGCTGGTCTGCTTCACAAGACATTAATACAAATGCCACTTGTCGACGTTACGTACAGAACACCTTGCGGTACAGTAATGTGATATATTTTGATAGGCCTAAGGCTAAAACATCAGCATGTATCACAATTTACAGTTAGAGCTGGGATTTGGTGCAGTCAATTTAAAGAGTCAGGCCATAAACTACTATCCCAAAATGAATGTGCAATGTGTATAGTTTTACTGGAAAGGTAAAGAGATTTTGGAAGCTCTTAACATTGAGGTATTGAGAGCGGTTTACTGGTAAAAGGAATTTCAATGCTAGTTATGAAAGCATTGCTGTTACCACATATTGTAAGGAGATGAGTTCTGAATTTAATCCCAGAAATGTGTGCCCTTGTGATTCTTATTGAGAAGACACTGTATATTTGTGTTTATTCCTATTTTAATTTCATTTTTAAGATAGTTAGGTACAAATTGAAAGTATGCCGTAAAAAAAAAGTAATTTCAATATTTTAATTTTCAACATTCGGGTGTCAGCATTGTTGTTGTTATTTTGTATAACAGTAATATATTTCACTAATTTAGCCAAAACTTTTAACACTTGCCTTGGTTCTTTTCTTGTACGATTTAGGGTACCATTTAATATTTAATGTTACTGGTGCCTGTCTTTTTGATCCCAAGTATTATTATGAAAATCAATTGATTAAGATCTGCATTTTATTTTCATTGCATTTTTTTTTGTGTTATAAGTTTGATGCAGTTAAATTATGCCAATAAATTTCACTGACATTAAAAATATTTTATTTTTTGTGATATATGTGGAGACTTCCCAGCTTACCAACCTACTGCTTAACTGTATTGCCTTTTGTGATCTATCAGTGAAGGAACAGTGGTAGACATCTGTCCCTGCAAAATATCTCATGCTACAAAAATGTTTAAGTGGTTTTGTAAAAAAAAATTTCTAAAATACATAGTCAAGTAGTTGTTCATTATGCATTGAAAGGTACTTGATATTATGGTTTTCCTTTTAATCAGGTGGACTCTGATAGTAGACCCACACCTATGGGGCCACCTCCCACATCTCACTTCCATGTGCTGTCCGACACACCGTCAGGGTTGCAGCCTGTGAATCCACCCAAAACCCCACAGCCTTCTGCTGCCAAGACGTTGTTGGACCTGGACAAACGAGATTTGATAAAGAAGCCAGACATTGATTCAGGAACCACCTTCGGTTTGAAGCTGGACCAGTAAGTTTTTTGTTTACTTTTATTCATCTTGTGGACGTCTTATTATGCTTTTATTTTTTGTTACATTATGGTTTGTAAATCATGGTAAATATCTATTTGGAATAGACAGTACAGATAAAGTCATGTAATTTATTCCAGTGTTCGGAAAATTACATACTTCTGTGAAAACTTTTGCATGACTAGCATTTTCTATGGGCTTTGTTTACTTATACTTTTGAATAGGTCCATTCTTATTTAAATTGCTCTGAGAAAGCCTACTTTAAATTATTTTACGGTGAAAATTTCTATGCATTTTAGCATCAAAGAAAGGTGAATGTTTTGCACTTGGCTTCTTGTGTCATGATTTTTCTGTCTCCAATGCTGGGATCCTGGGAAGGGCAACATTGTGAAGCATATAAATACAAAGAAACATGTAGGCAATACTCGCTGCATAGAATCAAAGATGTACATGTTTTTGGGGACACATCGCAAAGAAGGTAGTGTAACTAAAAACAGTGTGTTTTGTTCATGTATTTAATTTTAGAACACAATTTGCCAATTAGTTGTGCTAACCATGCAGGTTTACTGTTCAAAGAAATGTTTTGATATAGTGAAATCACTAATAAATAATTATGATTGTGAAGGAAAGAGCAAAGTGAGAGGAAAACATTCTGTTACTACTGCAGCAAAGTACTGTATTTTATTGTTCACTCACTGTTGCAATGACAGCAATGCAAATATTGTACTGTAGTGATTTCCTAGGCTTGAATTGTGTCATTTCTTTGGGATTCATTAAGTCATGGAATATTGATTTCCAAAATTGCATGGCCTTAGTACCGAAAATGCTGCAGTTATGGTTGGTCTGGAGAATGTTGTAAGTACTCAACTTAAGAAAAGAGATTCTTAATATAGTTTTGATTGATTGCTATTCCCATCTCATATATTTGGCAGCAGAAAAATGTTGAATTTATTTACAAAACTTTATTTTCTATTTTTTTAAGATTACGTATTATTTGACAATCTTGTAGCATAGATAAAGAAACAACAAAAAAGACAAAATTATATACAAATTCTTGGAAATACCATGTGTGTTTAAGGTAAATATTTTTTAAGTATGAATCATATGACATGCTTCTATTACCCTTCACCCCCCTCCTCATTTGCAACCTCCCCCTTCCATCCTGTTTTGTACAAAGAGGAGTAAGAACAGCAGGGTGACAAAAAAATAGAGGAAAAGGTACAGGTGGAAGGCGGATAGTGACCTGGACACCAGTAACTACAAAGCATGTTTCTGAATATTGATGTGATGTCACTGAACATAGTACTGTCAGACCAGATGTAAAACTTATCCCTTTGTAATAAATATCATAACTTTGCTGTTTAGCTATTGGAATTACTGGAATATTCTTAGGCTCCTAGGCTTAGTGCCCAAGTCAGTCCAGTTAACAACACTAATGCAACTGGCAACAAGCTACATGCTCACAGTGGCGTTGACTGACATGAAAGTTTGTTGGATAAGAGGAGGTAAATCAAAGCAACCAATTGAGCACTTTTGAAAGCCCTGCTCAAGATCTACGTTATCCTCATTCTATATCTTTCCACCACATGTCAAGTTTGCATTGTAACGTACTTAATGACTTTATTCATGTTTCAGTCAAGTGAAAAAGTGACATTGTTGGGAACTTTAATGTTTTACTATTGTGCCACTTTATGCTGTAAAGTGAATAAAGCAATCAAAAAAACTCACTAACATAATTTGTCATTAATTTAAATATCACCTCCAGAATATGTCAAAACATACGCATTACATACCGCGAATAAATACTCACTAGTCTATCTCTGCAGAGTACATCCCAGTCTTTTCGGCTAGAAGATGAGCCAGGCACTTATATATGTGCAGGGTTTCAGTTCTGCCTGGGGGCGGGTGCCTTCCTGTTATACAAAATAGGCCGGGTGGGTTTGCAGCAGAGCACAAAATCAGGTGTGGGCAACACAATTCAACACTTAGGTGCCACTACTGCTTTGGTTATACCTGGACGACCATTTGCTGGATCAGTGTTTGTGCAAGTTGAATCTGGTGTTGGCACAGTGTGGCAAGTGGCTGAGAATTGAAGCTTTGGCGGAGGAGTAGGATGCAGTATGGCAGGTACCAAATATGTGACGACTGGTGTGGGTGGCTGGTCGGGTTGACTTTTGACTTAAGTTGGAGGGTTGAAGGAATCTCTAGGGACAGTGGCTTCCACTGGGTACTGAAGATGTCCGAGGGCTTGTGCTTGAGTTTGAGGTGCTAAGCTACCTATCCGAGAGACAAGGGATGGTTGTTACTCGTGCGTTCGGCCAGATGCCAAGAGAATCTGTCGCACACTCTCCTTGAGGCCCTTCCTCTTGGAGTAGGGCATCAGGACATAGATTTATCCTATTGCTACTTTACCAAGACAGAAGGCTCCTTGTGTGACTTATATGTGTCACCTTGTGCGGGCCGGGGACTGGCGGACACCCTATTCCCAAGTCTGGCAGAGACTGTGGTTCATGAGGGAAGTCAGGCCTCACCCGTCCAATGTCTCACATGGGTGTGTGGCCCTGTTCCAGTCTTTCCAACTCATGGGATGTCAGATTCTCTTGGCAGAGACTGTTGTTTAACAAGGCATTATGAACGTGGTATTAAAAGAAAATCTTTTGTCTCAGTTTGTTAAAGAATTTGAGTGTAATATGTGTGACAAGTACTGTCTGTGTCACTCTTCTCTATATCAATGTAAGATGGTGAAGTACGTCTTTTGTTTCCCCGTATCGCCAATACCCTCGCATTCCCCACTTTATTGTGCAGATGAGATGACGGAAGGTCTCTGCTGGCAAACCTAATAGTTTTATTTTTAAATTGGTTCTGCTGGGTGTGAAGATAGTGAGGCCGAAGGCAGGGTCTAAATACTCTACCGCATCAGATGGCCACTGCAGTTAGCTAAAATACACGCCTTGCGAGTGGGGCCTCGGGCACATTTTTTCTTTTATAAATTATATATTTTATTAAAACAGTCAGCTCCCCTAGGGTCGCAGCTTATTCTGTGTGCCGGCCAATATGTTTGCTCTCTCCTCAGATTGGTAAGAATCATATTGTATGTAATCAAGCCTTGCAGCTTCTGATGTAGGTCTGCACACTATAATCAAGAAGACAGCTCATTATCACAGATACTGGATACTTCTTGTGACACTCACCTTACACTCTATGAAGAAGCACACCACTTCCAGCCTATCAGCAGCTGGGAAGAAAGAGAGAGAGAGAAGGAAGATCCTAGTTTAGAGTTGGATGCCTTGCACCCATAGGGGTGGTGTTCAGAAGAAGGCTAAGAAGGCGAGTACTACCTCTAAAGATCCACAAGGGCGTAGCATCCTCAGTGAGTTCAGGTTACTGAGTCCATGTGAATAAGCTGCTTTGCTGCGATGACTAACCATACCAGTACCATCCGTCACTCCTACAACATTGTTCGAGCCACCCACCTGTATAGCGGAAGGATACCATCCAGTGGTGCAGGAGATCCTGTTCGGTGAGAGGTTCACCTACACTCTGGCAGTACCTAGCGGCACCACACCATTGGAAAATCCCAGTTCCTCAAACGCATACCCCATGCTCCAGTCAAGTGCAACCAGGGCCGAGGGACCAACACTAGTGACACCACCCACATGCCAGACGCATCGTCCCGCTTTCGAACTCTGTCCCACATCTAAAGTCTGCACCACGCAGAGTTGTATTGCCAGAGATAGACTTTGTACCAAGCCAGTGACTTACTAGGCCAGTTTTGTATTCCGGTCGGACACTAATGCCAAGAGAGGACCAGCCACCCAAAGACGCGACTCGCATAGCGTCAAACAAGTTACCCAAGGACGCGGGCAGCTAATCAGCCGGTTCACGCATCAATGTAAGAGAGACTGCAGCTAATAGAAACTCAGTGAGTAATTACCAGACAGACTCAGTGCTTACTTCATCCATCATAAAACGCAATACTGGCGTATACAGAGACTTGGCCTCAGTCGGCCACGTGGTTATATGTGATATTGCCGTAAAATATTCAAACACGAAAATTACCCTCAAATACATACATAAAAATAAAGTTCTTAAAATTGTGTGTAGCAATTATGCAGAAGTTACACTGAAATGCCATAAACATAGGCAGATGGTGTCTGATTCAAAATGTGCAGGTCATGTGACCTCTCCGACATCTTTCACCTCCTTCTCCTCAATTAAGTTAAAAATGCCACAAGGGCGCAAGAAATTAATAAAGCGGAAGCATAATGCTGGGGAAAATGTCTGGCAAAAACGTACGCAACCAAAGGTTAACTGATAAACTAAATTAACTGTGGAAACCTAAATCAATGAACTAAAGTTGTAGTGTGTATGTGACAGTGTCTTACCTCGCCAGCTCTCCTCGACAGACTGTCCAGAGACAAGCATCGCACAGACCTACCATGGCTGCCTACAGGGTTCACATAAGCGGAAGTGCTATGCACGCCGAGTAAAATATTTTTTATTGAAAATAAATGGCACAAATTAAATTAGATATTGTTTTACATTTCTGTAATTTTCTTATGAATTTCAATATTATTTTAATGTCTCTTTGTGATGTTGTTCATGCCAATGTATTAGGTGTTCTTAATCTCGGTGCCGCGGGCACTTTGAATATTCGTAACCAAACAATTAAAATTAGTACAAACACTTTAAAACATTTTAAGACATATTAAACACTGTAAAGACAATATAACACCTTTTACCCTGAAATGAACATTTATAGGAAAGTTCAAAATTGTCGGCCTGTTTGCGCACATGTGGAACACGTCACACGTGAGCGCCGTCATGGGCTCTAGCGCCGCTGGCTGTTACCCGGCGTCAAGTATATAGTGGCGTGTTTTAAAATATTCTTAGTTGTTTTGTGCAAGAGAGGTGGTGGGTTTGTCTAACATGTAATGTTTGTTGATTGCCTCTGTAACATGTGTAATATAAAACTCAATAATATCCCAAGCTTTCTACAGTCTACTTCTTCCACAATTGCCACACTTTTGTGGAAATTTGCTATAAGCAAATGTTCAAATGTGGTCCGAAGAGCAGTACCGTGATTAAGCATGCATTAATTTATTTAAGGCAAAGCACACACACTATTCTACAGAATACTCTGGGCAACTGTCTGGCCTGGCAGCTTTTTGCAAGGCGGCAGTTTCTGCCCGCTTGCACTCTTGCGGCAGCATATTCTGCTGACTGACACAACATACACTGCAGTGAATGAATGTTTATTCTTTTCCAAGTGTTTACTACGTTGGATACGTTGACCCAGTCTACTCAAGGAAATTCAACCCTGTGGGCAGGTGGATGACGCTACATGTTTTTACGAATTTCTCTATTTTATTTATGCAACTTAAGTTAATTTAAATTTAAAGGGATGGTGGGAGACCCTAGCACCTCCACCATTTGCTGTGACTTCTCCCTAGGGAGCAGGACATGCATTTACAAGGGAGATAAGGGTAGCTCAAAGGAAAGCATTCCGCTATAAAATACTACTTTTATTAAACTATTTCTTTACAAATGCGCCTCAAGTAGGCGTCTCAAATATCAATCAACTTCTACCGTAATTCTGCTACAATTATCAGGAAGCAAATAATGTTAGCAACTTCAATCAGGCGCTGATGCCTTCAATCTCTCACTAAGTGTCGTTAAGACAATAAGGCGAATATGTGCTCAAAGGGAGTTTAAGAGCCTTTGTGTAAGTCCCAAGCCTATCGTGCCTTTAGTTGCCCTACTAGGGATTGGATAATTAAGTTACCCTCTCGTAGTCAAAGTCTCATAGTAGCTCTCTCGACGGCGGCTCATCGGGTGTCAAAAGCGGACCCATGGGATGTTCTCGTCTCGTCTTCATGTAGAGCCTCCGGCGGTGGCAGTCAAGATGGCGCCCAGAGCCGCCATTGCTCTGAGCTTTTATACTCCTTTCCTGACCTTGCGCTCAATCCCCTGGTATGTGCTATTTAAAACAATGGCTCGGCTGGCCGAGGTCGCTCTGCGCCTTGCCTCAGCACACCACTGAGCAACCCTAGCAAGAGCCAGCCACAGCAGGTGCAAGGTTTTAACAAGCACTCTATTGCCATGTTCAATCATATCCAGTGCAAAAATGACACATATTTTAAACTAAATATTGATTAATTTTAATAGGTAGGCATCTTCTGAAAAATACATTTATATCTGAGAGGTACATATATACTTAGCATCCCTTTATCGTCCAAAATGTTAAAAACACCAGGTGGTGCATGGATTCACCAAGTATTTTAAGTCCATGTTTAACTGTCTCTGGCGTAATATCAGTATGCTTTTTACATGAAATATTAATTTAATTCAATAGTCAGACTTCTTCTGAAAAAAGTAACACTACAGATCTGCGACCTCCCGTGTCCCCAAATAATTAGAAAAACTGTAACATTGATTGCAGCATACTTTTTGGATTACGAAAATTACATTTTTGATGGACTTTTGCAGAAAAGCCAGATGTTATTAGAATGAAACCTTTATATATGAAAATAAATAGGCATCTTATGAATATAGTGATGCCACAGAAAGGTATATGCGATTTCCTTGTCGCCAATAAATTACAAAAACTGTAACATTGGAGATTATTTTTTCCCAGATTGAAAATTCAAATATTTATTGTCTTTTGTGGAAAAACCATAGGTTATTTCAATGAAACATTAATTTGTATTAATATACAAAGTCTTCCACACAAAATGATAGCATATAAACATAAATGTGACCTCCTTTGCCACCAATCAATTAAAAAAATGTTTCTACTTGATACTGTGTACTTTTGAGTAGCAAAAAATTCAATGTTTGGAGGCCTCTCACTGAAAAATATGAGGATATTTCTATGAAACATTGATTTATATTAACAAGCAGACATCATCCCAATAAAATTTCACTACAAGAAGGTATCTGCTACCTCCTTTGTTGCAAACCAATTACAAAAACATTAACATTGGAGACAACTGACGCATGCTGGACTATAGAAATATAGGTGTGGTCAACTTGGTTTTAGGTGCGTTATATCAGACACGCTGGGTTTAGCACTTGCTAGACGTTTGAGTTATGTTTGTGGCTAGCGACTCGTACTGAGTGTGTGGGTTGGTGACTGGATATTAAGTTTTCCACTTTGGAATGACAAAGCTTGTCTGTTTAGTGGTACGTGTTTTACCAGGGGTTACTTTGGTCATTGAAGACGGAACTGGTGTTTACTAACTGGAACAAATTACTTTTGCAGGAGAGTGGTGGGTATTGGTATCTTTCCGACCAACACAGTACCGTCGATTCCACTCCACAGCCTCTTGGCTCCAGAACCAGGGGTTAACTACCCCGTGTCTTACCTCAGTACCCTCTACCAGAACACGTACCACAGGGTGGTATTCTTGGGTTAGGCGGATGTGTGCAGGGAAGTAGATATATGTGAATACTGAAGAGGAAGGTCTCTCCAGATGACGGGCGGTCTGAGTTCTGTCCTGTTCTGCTTGCCTGCTAAGAGTAGGCGGGTCTAATATGCACACTCCCTTGGCGATGGTATAGACCACCTTTTGCTTCTCCCTCTGCAAGTCGTTAGTTTGACAGGTTGACACTTAAAGATACTTTTTGATCGTTGTGAACATGAGACAGATCCCTATCTAAGTGTACTTCCAATAGTGGTTGCCGGCACAGGCTCAGTGCTCTGATCGGTTCCCCACCACTGGCGTGCAAACCTAAACCGTTGAGCCGTATGGGTCATCTTCCTACCACTATTGGGTGAGAATCACAACTGGGGTTAGACGTTCAGTCCCAAGCAAATAACCCTTACAGCACCATAAGCGCTCCGGTGGAATACAACTTCAGGTGACTGTCTCGCCCCTGTTGGATGAGTAGCTAGTGGTCAGGACTCTACTGTTCTATCCCCTGTGGTCTAGAATGACTGGCCGTCGAATGGTGTTTGTGTCAGACGTACGGATTCCTGAAGGGACTTCGCAGTCCTACTCTATGGTTCGTACTGGTATAGCAATACCCATTCTCGGTTGATTACGTATGGTTGATATAATTTCTAGTGGTCACAGGGAAACACCTCTAGAATAGATACCCTTAGTGAAATAATCAGTTGATAATAAGGTAAAAATATTTGTAAGGTCAAGACCAATGGTAAGAGGACATCCAAGAGGTGGTTCCGTACAAACACACAATATCAATCCCATGAGTGATGGAACAGTTAGAAGTCTCAGTTTTACTGTCGATGATAAAGTTTTTTTTTTAATACAGTGATGCGTGCTACTCCCTAACCAAGCAGAGTGTGATATGGATGTAACCTAAGGTAAACAGGTGTAGGCGACCTGCTCCTAAACTAACCAAGATAGCTAGTGTCGTTGACGGCTACAAAAATAACTCCGGTCGCAGCTACTCTATCCAAGGAGCGTCTAGAAGAGACTTTATAAAAAGGGGACCACTACTCTAAGAACAGTGGGGATAGTTGCCTCTACCAGTAACTAGAGGCGGCAGCGGGTGGTGTGTTAAGTCTGCACGTGTTGAAGAAAAAGAGCGTCTGGAAGTTGGTGGTCGACAATGGATCTTCTGGTAGCTGGTGGTAGCTGCTGCAGAAGTATCTGGTGATGGCAATGAAGCTTCTAGTAGAGGTTGCAGGAGCCTCTGGTAACGTCAATGGTAGCAGCCTCTGGTGGCTACCGAAGACTGTTGACCAGTATAAGGCCCCCAACACAAAAAGTGTTAGAGTGAGCTACTGGAGAAAGGAGTAACTTCCGAGCCCATGCATGCACTGACTTATATAGTCCACTGGACAGGTGCAATGCCGGGCCGAGGTGGGAGGTGTGATGTTACCTCATGAAGTCCCTCTTGTGTGAGGCCGGGTTGGGAGTAACTACCCTCTGCCCAGTGCTCAGCTTCGTACATATTCGGGTGCACTTGGTTTTGCCCTGAGGCAGGTGATGGCTTGTCTGACCCTTACTAGGGGGGGGGGGGGGAGCATGCTTCTTGGCTCGCACTACATTATTTTCCACATGTTTAGAATCACCCTCCAGGATACTGACGATCTAAGAACACTCATGAAAGCTGTTGCCAGGTTTGACCCTTCCTCGGGTTACGTAGAAATACATGATGCTAATGAGTTGTAGTCATTTAGTATTATAAACAAGAATGCTGCACGTGTCACAACATATTTTGTGTTGAGTGAAAATTAAATTTTCGAGGGCTTTTTGCAAAAACACACACATGATACCTCTACAAAATATTAATATTTTGAATAATATACTGATGCGTACCACTTTTATATCAGCTATTTAATTACGATTACGATTCATCTCACTGCAAACCTAATATACCTACTTCTACCCCCTAGTAAGTCAAACCCTGCGCCAACCCGTACACGAAAGTCACAGCCTGCCACAATCCTAGAGGGCAGCCGGACACATGGATACAAGGGTTTGCACAAGCAAACTGTGTGTGTCACCCCTCCTCCCCTGCGCCTCGGGGCATGCCAGAGTGCCACAGAAGTTATGCAAAGGCAGAGAGATGGGTAGAGGGTGCTATCCGCACTCTGGCCTCTCAGTAGAGGGACATCACATGCCCTCCCTCACGGCCACCGCGACACGCGCTACCCTGACTATATAAATCAGTGCGCTGTGGACCTCGCGAGTTGTTCCTGTGAGTCTTCGAGCTCGCTCCACCACTTCCAGTGCTGGGGCTGTCCGACTACTAGTAGATCTTTGGCAGCCCTTCCAGAGGCTGCCACCAACAGCCCAACACTCTTCAGCAGCCATCTAGCTGCTGCTACCATTGGCGTCAAAGAATTAGCAGCCACCCGAGGCTGCCTACCTTGGATGTTGTTCAACTGTCTTCGGCAGCCATCCGAGGCTGCCTACCTTGGACTTTGCTCAACAGTCTTCGGCAGCCACCAGCGGCTACCAGCATTGACGTCAATAGACTTGAGCAGTTACCAGCGGCTGCTACCATTGCCGTCACCGTTAGAGCTCTGCGCACCCATAACCAGACGCTCCAGTGATGCCAATCAAATTACCAAGTTACCAGAAGCTTCTCCAGTAACTAGAAACATACCCACACACCACCTTCACTGTCTCCTACAGACACCCCCGGTTATAGTTTGTTTTGTCATAAGCAATTTTCGTCAGGGTGGATTAGCTTCCCCTACAGCAGACCGACAGGTAGAAAGTGACCACCAGCATCAACCGTCTGCAGCCAACCACCACTCATCATCAAGACGTCCATAATTAAACCCTACGAAATAGTAAACCAACTGGCCTAAGTACAATCAAAGCCACACGACCGTGATCACACCTTAGCTAATCGGACATGCATCAATACAATAAAAGATATATAATAACTGACGTCTTCAGACGGTTATCTGCAGATCAGAGACGCGTGAAGGACAAACATGCATGACTGTAATCATGTGTGGCATACAGCTTCTACTAAAAGGCAATTTTAAGGCTTAATTCAATAAGATAAACAAACAAGTAACTTGTAATCTGTAATTCTAACTTTGAAATGCGCTTCTACTGAAAACACATTTTAAGGATAATTTGTAACATAAAAAATGAACTTGAATAATAATATTTGTATCCTTTTATTGTATTCACTATTAACATAAATTGTGATATGGAGTTCCTTAAAAAGGAGCACGAAACTCCAGGAAAAGGAGTTTTGTAGTGTGATCTACCTCCTTTCATTCACATGAGTTTTTGCTGGAGTTTAGCGCCTTTTTTTGAAAATAAGTGTAAGTTTTAAAAAAGTTTCCGCACCATTGTTTTTCGTATGTAAACATACTGGGGGCACCCCCCCAGTCAGAAAACCAGGATTTCAAACACACTGCAATGCATTTTAAGCGCCAGGCAGGTGGAACCCTTAAATAGTATTTCATTTAATGTTTAAAAAAAATTTCTAAATCAAGTAAAACATTTTGTAACCGAAAAGTAATATAATTAAATATATGCTACATTTCTGCCTCAGTTTTTATGGCAAATTAAAGATGCTGATCACTGATATGTTAAAACCATCAATTGTAGATATAAACAAAGCATTAAGCAAACAACCATAGACAACTGTATATGAGCGCATCAGAGGCTCGTTGCCCACTGCTAGAATAGCTCGTGTGTCTTGCATCATCAGTTTTTATCACAGCCATATATACCAACCATCACAAACACCAACTAAGTGTCAACGCATGTAGCTGAGTTATTGTTTCCAGTCCAGCACAACTTTAGTGGTTTAGCAATGTAAAATTATTGATTTGTGAGACATGAAAGGTGATTGTTAGGTGCAAATATTTGTTAGTTTATAACCTAAATGCATAGAGACTCAACTTGTACATTCAGTAGCTTGATGCTTGCTGGAAAGAAACTCTATTAATATGGAAAGTAAATCTTTGTCACTTCTACTTGACTCTGCTCAATTTTTTGTGGTCTTGACCCTCCATTACTGCAAACTTATTTTAAACTGTACGTTGGAAGTTCTGTGTAGCTACTGAAATACTTTCAGTGCTGTATCAGTACTGCTGATGTGGTTTGTTGGCATGCCAGTAACAGTGATGGAAGTGCTGGTCACCTAGTAGATTGTATGGTGTAGGTATGCACGCAAGCCAGCAGCTCTACGCAACAAGACTGCAGCTAGCATGACACGCGAGTGGACTGAACAGGAGACGCTGCTGCTGCTGGAAGGACTGGAGCTGTACAAGGATGACTGGAACAAGGTGTGCGAACATGTGGGTAGCCGCACACAGGATGAGTGTATCCTACATTTCTTGCGACTGCCTATTGAGGACCCATACCTGGAAGACCACGAAGCAGGTAATGTCAAATATTTACATTGGAACAAAATTTGACATTGATCACTTTGATTCTTATGTTCTTTAGAATAGACAGTTGATGTACTGGTATCAAAATTTTTATTTATTTGTCTTTCAATGGCATTGGAATTCAGTGCATGGGCCATGCAGTTGAACACTTGGAAATTATGTGTAAGTTTGTCCACATAGTATCCATTGAACACTCAAAAGAATAGCATATCAACTAACGTTATTATTTATAGGAACCTTCATTTCTCATGCAACTTCTTTTTACTTAAGCTTATTAATGTCTTTTGGTATCAACATTCATTCTTTCAGATTTTAATTATGTAGTTCACAGTATGACCTTAGTGGAATCATTTTCCACATTACAGTAGTGACCCAATTTTACAAATGCCTGATTTAATGACAGCAATTTTATGATGTCATTCTCAAGAATCATCACAAAATTGCAAAAATTGATGAAAAATAGAAAAATTCTTGCAAAAATGTAAGAAATTGCACTGAAAATTTATTAAAATTATGTTTGTTAGTCCACAGCAATAAAATGTATAAGTTGTACTGTTGCTTCTCTTAGCTGGCATGCCATAATATAGAAAACAAAAAAAAAATCTGCAAAAATCTGTTAAAAAATGTGGCAGTGGTGGTTTGGGAAGAGAGCATCACCTAGCAGGTGATGGTGCTGTGCTGAACGTTGGCTTGCCCTGCACGTGATATGTAACATCACAAAGGGTAATTTGGTTGTACACTTACTCCTCTCACCTCATCATCTTCTACCGACAGTGGACTCCCCATCTACAGTTTTTCAGGGGACTGTCAAAATATATCCATACATCTGGAATTACAGTAGATTAGTGTTCTGACATTGACATCAATAAACTACTACTTTGAACCTTATTAGACTTCATGTTGGGTATAATGAGAGCTATACATTATTTGTAAATAAAGTTTGAGTAAACACATTAAAAATAGGAGTTTTCAAAAAGTATAAAACCTGGTTCACATGTACACTGATCATGCCAAAAAGACAGAGAGGAAAACTAGAATAGCCAATCAGAAGCCGTCCTTGGTTTCCACATGAGTCGCACAGAATCGAGGATGGCTTCTGATTGGCTGATCTGGTTTTTTTCTCTTCCCTGTTAGGCATGATCGGCGTACATCTGAACCAGGCATTACTGTGTTAGCATACTGTAAATATTACATTTAAAAAAATTTCACCTCAAATAGTTTAAATTGACATGTATTGTCCATTTCATGTAAGTGGGATAAATTTTGACAGTTCTAGAAAAGTAGCACGGCCACAATGTTACTTCCACCACAGCTGTTATGCTACTGAAGAAAAAGACTTTTGTTAACAAATGTTTTAGTCCAAAGCACACTAGCATTTTCCTCCCTCGTGTTCCCTGTCATGGAAGGCACTGATAGCTAATTTCCATCCAGTAATTAATGTAGGACATTATAGCTAGGTTGGCATTCTTACCTGTTTTATTTTTTAACTACAGTGTTAAATTTGTTGTGGTTCTGTTTATTTTATTTCGAGGGAAACAGTGTTTGAGGGAGTAGGGGGAGGCTTTAGATTAAAATCTTTCTTGAGATGCATTATTTTGATGTTCTTACGAGAGTGGCATTTCTAGTTGCATTTTTTATCGATGGAGCAGTGGAAAATTTTGCTTGTGGAAATAACATTTAAATTATTTAACTGCGAAAATTTTAACTTAAATGAAAAAACAAAACATGTTACATACGTCGTTGTTCGTATTCATACAGATGCAGCAATATATATACACACACTTTGACCAAAATTAATCTTACACTTGTTGAATTTACAATATAGACAAATAAACAAATATTATTCACTCACTTCAAAAGTGTGGAAAGTGCTGCTTTTTCAGGGCACGTGTTTTTCAATATTTATATATTACCGGTTCACAAATACATTTACAAAATACGCAAACTTACTGTTTGTCAAATTTGCAACCTCTTAAACACGTGTTTTTCTATGGCAATACTTGCGAGTTTACTTCACTAAAACCACATTTCTTTGTCACTTGCATTATATAATTTATTTGCACAATCATTCAGTAAACTCAACACTACGTACATTTCCTGATATAATCAAACTTAAGCTTGTATACGTAAATTATATTTGTGTCACTTAATTGTAAAAGGCGGTAAGGAAAATGGCGGAATGAGCAGGTTTAACGAAGCAGTAAACACGTGCTGAATAATATTACATTTTACTAAAGAAAACGCACTACAGCGGTACCTATAACCAACTATGCTTGAAAAAAGCAAATAAAAAAATTAACTACCGATTAAATATTCAGACACCACCAACAAGATATTCTTATAATAAACACAATGGGAAAAAAGCACACGCACAACGGCCTTCACCGGGCTGGAAACTGCAAACACAAACGTGGCTAGCCATTGGCTGGAAACGTTTACTGTTCGTACATGTCGACATCCTCTGTCATAAATGCTAAACATGTTTTTAAAGTACAGTCACTAATAGCCAATAAAATTTAATATTGTTTTAAAAACATAATTTAAATCATAAATGTTGTAAGTATAATTAAGATTTTAAATTGCAACTTTTAGTTCCAAGTACTATTTTCTTTCAAAGCCATCATAAAAATAGCTAACTTAACAACACGTATCCTGCAGCAGTTCATCATATGATACAATACTTTATGAACGAGAGTATTTACTGTTTACATAGTGTATAGGTTGGTCACATTGTCTGTCAGATTTTAACCCACTTATATGTAATGGACAATAACATCGGATGGCAGACGATAACGTCACAGTCGGGCAAGGTTTTGGTAGTATCGGTCTGGAACACGGGGTAACACTGGCCGACCTCTTTACTGGTTTACCGGGACTCAGCCAATATACAATACTGGCTGCGTGGCCTGTTGGCTTGCCACAAAGTCAACAAGTAGTGTAAGAGTCTGGCATGATGGTTGGCACACAACCACTGGTTTACCTTGGTTGACGGTTGCCCGAGGGGGTTGACCCAGCGGCTGCAACTACTGGTAGCGGTTGTAGCTGGAGTCTCGTCCTGGTGCACCAGCAGTGCTGCAACTGCTGCTGTTCTGGTGGCCTCAGAACTAGAGGTTTGCTATCTTGAGTGGCACATGTTGATAACACTGTCACAATCAGGTGTGGAATTTGACGCATGACATATCCGGAAGTAAATACTCACATGTTGTGGAAGCGAAGTCCTTTTTGTCTAGGTGCTAGACCGGACGCTCCTATATGCTGGGGGTCTAGTCCTGACGGGGCACTGGTGCTCGTCCACTATACAGAACTGGCCTCGTTGCTTTCCAGTAGGGCACAAAATCGAGTTCGGATAATACAACCTTGTGTTTGGGAGCGACTGCCTTTTAATACCTGGGCGACACAGCATAGTGAGTTTGTGTGCAACAATAGGGTGTGAGGTAGCTGGTAAAGGTGCTACAGGCCTGGGTTTGAGGTTTGGGTTGAGGTACTGGGCGAAGGATAGCTGGGACCAAGTATGCAGTGCTCAGCGTAGGTAGTCGATCTGGCTGGCTGAGGTGGCCATCTATGTACTATGGGTATTCTTCCGGGCTGGTGCATACGGGGTCGGAGAACATGTCCCTCAGTGTCTCAGGGTCCTGCAGGTGCCTCAGAGCTTGGGCCTGTTTCCTGGGGTTGAGTTTGTCTATCTATGCGACGAGAGCGGGGCATAGCTCATGCAGGTGGCCAGAGGCAGGTAATGTCAGCTTCATTTTCCCCTTCAGACACCGCTATTTGGAGTTGGTCATCAGGACACACAAATACCCTCCTCGTCCGTGAGAAGGAAGGCAGGTTCCTTGTATTCCAAATTACATGTAAGACCACGTGAGGGCCATAGGCTGGGTGGACACCCTATTCCAGTACCTTGCGCAGATGCGCAGTACACACTGGAAGTCAGGCCGCTCTGTCTCGGTCATACATGTGGGTGGTGTAGTCCTGGACGAGTCTTCCCAGTCCAGGGGATGCCTGTTTTTCCTGGCATGGAGATGCAGTAGAAAGAGAAATGAACACCGGGCCGCCAAGCTGGACCAGAATCAGTATACCTGTTAAGCTCCTCCATTCTATCTACACTGTAGACAGAAAGGATGGCCATTTTTGATGCTTGTGGGTAAAAACTTGGTTCTTTGGTTGGTATGAGTAACCTTTCTTGAGTCACCTGCGTTCTCTTCCTGTGAGGAGTCGCCTAGGAGCAAGGTGCTAAGTCTACAGGAATGTGGTACCCAAGGATTAAACTGGCACACGTTAATTTTCATTCAATGGGAAATACACGTGATGACATACTCCACTCCTACGTCTGCACGAGCTATGGCCGGGAAGCTAAAAGCACATTAAAGACCGCCATAGGCGTCGGGTGTGAAATAGCTGGGGAAAAGGGTGGGTAATGCTGAGTCAACAACTATGCAATTTCCCTTTCCATTGTTGCCTGTGAATTCCCGTGTGTGGCCATGTTACACTAAAATACTGACATGACACTGGGATTACTTAGCTGGGGTAAAGCCGGATGAATCCTAATAAGGATTGTAAGGAAGTAATTCTTTGGTTCTGGCATGTACGTTCAGAATAAGGAAGATTGGGTTAGCAGGGTTCATTGCGAAGAGACACACCTATCTAACGTAGTGGTCGAGTGGTCAGACTACTCGTAAGTGCTTAACTAGCTAACAGTTCTAAGCAACAAGTGTTGGAAGACCGAAGACTAGGGCAGTTTGATTCTTCCCTGTCGACTAGCGCGGTGGGGTTATGAGAACTGTCCTTCCTCTAATACTCCGGATCACAGCTCAATGCTTATTGGCATGCATCTTGTTGGTGGGGGGTGGTCGATGAGAGGGAGGTAGCGAAAACATGACTTGCTAAAGTTTACATCACCGGCCGGCTGGAGGATGAGAAGCAAAGACAAACAAAAACCTTACTAGTAATGCTATCTAGCAGTGAATTAAAGAACTCGTTGCCTCTATGCATAGTTACAGTGAGCCAGTAAATAAAACATTCTACACACTCCACAGTAGATAAAACAATCTCATCACAAGTCATGACAAACATTAATGCTAACTTCGAAACTCACAAGCAAAGCTAAGCGTAGGATGGAGCTGAAGTCGTCTAATTACCACTGTTAAAAAAAAGTGTCATGTATCAATTCTCCCCCTCGCTCGCTGCGATGAAAGCTCATCCTGAGGGAGATGAGACAGTTTTCCCCAGGAGATTTGAGAAAGCTCTAACAGAGGTAATAAGTGTCTCTCGACTGGCTCCGTCTGAACAGGCTGAGATTAGAAGGAAGAAAGTTCTACCAGGACAATTCGGCTTTCTGCTTAAATAGTCTCGTTTCAGCGGGATGGTGTTGATTACTCATCTTCGAGAAGGGGGGATTGCTCCGGTAGTGCAAGGCACTGCCTTATTTCCCTAGTTCACCATCATGCCTCTCGACTAGCTTTTTCTTCACAGGACGAGACTAGCCCGACTATGTGGAGAGAAGGAACTAATCTCTCTCAGCTAGCCACCCATCAAAGGAAATAGAAAAATTCTCATCCTTGAGCGGAGATGTAATATATTTCCTGCATCGGATACCAGAGTACCTTTATAGAACAATATCTATTCCTCTCGACTAATGCTGGCATAGCAGCATGAAGCAGAAGCGAATCCTCTCTGTTCAAATCAGCCTTTCCTCTCGGCCAATCACCTCAGAGGAATGTGCGGGTTGAAAAGGGAATTCCTTTGAGAGAATGTAGGAGGGTCCGCTCAACAGCAATTTCCTTTTCCCCCAGTTTCACCTCTGTAGTGCTCACTACTCTGTGCGCTCTGGCTCTGCGTACCACCTCCCTCATGTCTGATCTTGACCTTACTTCGAAAATAAATCAGCTAAGCAGGGAAGGTTGGCAAAACTATCATGTGGCTGCTACTGTCTTTACAAACTGCGTCATACACTTAAACTAATTGTATCTCACTCTTCACTTCTTGGATCTCAAATTACAGTGTGTTTTCTTGTTTGGTTTCCTTTCTTTCCTGCCAATGTTTTTAACTTGTGTGTTGGAACTGGAGTGATGCATCACAGCCTCTTTCATTAAAGCGTGCATTTGCTGACTACTTTTATCATTATATTATTCACAATTAAAAACACAGCTAAGCTGTAGCAAGCAATGTGATTTGCACACAGAATAGTTTCGACTTGCTTAGTATTCTTTTTACAGGTTATCCTATCACCCAACAACTTGTCACTTCCTAAACTGCACTCCTCAGTGGTGTGTATTGTGCCTTGCTGTGGCCGGCTACACGGAGTAAGCTGAGCTCTACCCAGTTGCATAGTGTCACACAGCAGGCAAATTATGTGTTCATTTAAAAACAAACTAAGAGATGTAGTGAACTAATCGCGTTCAGACTCAGCCCACTTCTGAGGGTTGGAGTGTAGTAGCTGGGTTTTACAACACAATGCGTACGTCATCATCTACATAGAAATAGGATGGATTTAGAAGAATAAAACACATAGTACGGAACATTTTCAACAATGACTCTCATTCATCTCATGGCAATTTTTTTCACTCATCTGCCAGTCTCTGGGTTGCTAAATATTTTTTTCGACATATTATTTACACATTAGCTCTTATATTTGCAAACAAAAATAAACAAAATCTTTAATTCTACATTAATGACGAGCTGCATTGATAGCAAATAAAGAAGATCTATTATTATACATTGCAAAGAAATTCTCACGGGTTTGATTCAATTGAATACAAACTGTGGTGTGCTGTGTTTCAAAGTCTCGAAATTTATGCTTTGACACACCATGTGGTATCTTCGTGATATACACAACACTGGCATCGAACTGATTTTACGCACGTGACGTTTTCTTTCCCTTGGACAGTTGCGGCATGGCGAGTGATAGGGCTTCTTGGGACATGTAGCTATTTACAAGTTTACAGGCTATTTACAAACTGTTCATGATGTGAGTTGCTCAATCAAGTATTGTAGGTGTAGCAAAGCTACAAACAGGCACATCTGCCCCCATGTCATCCTGACAGGAAACTGAGCTTAGGTGAATGATTTGCAGTACGACACATTGCACGATCAGTGATGCAGCATTTAGAGTTAGTGGCGTCTAGCTTGAGGCTCTGGAAATCACTACGATGATGAGGTGGCTTTCTTGCTGGGTCGCCCCCGCTTTCTAGGAGGGTGCATCAGGTTGTTGCGGAAGCGGTTTCACTTGTCATGCGTCTACTTCGTCACTGAGTGAGATGACTCGCCCCTTTGGCAGGCACAGGCTCCAGAAATGGGTCCATCAGGGCAGGCTCTGACCCATTGTCCTTCCTGTGTTGTTCTAGTAGTAGCGGTGGAGTCTTGCCAGGTGCTGTCAGGCCGGTGTCAGCGACATCTGTGGCTGGTCCCTCTCTGCAAAAGAAGATGCGGGGTCTTGGGTATCCTAACCTGTATGAGCTCCACAGGCTTTCTTTCACATACATGAAGAAGGGATTTTGGTACTACCTCTGTACTTACTGCTTCCTCTGGAATGGCCTGGACGGTGTCAAGGGTCTCTGGCAAGGTGTTGTCACGACCATGGCAGCTGCTCATGAGACTTCCCTCAGCATTGGCAGGCGACCTGGAATTTGAAAGCAAGTCACAGTACATAGGTTAACACACAGGTTTATTATAAACACTAGAAAAATCCGCTGAGATAAAATAAAAGCTTCAGGGTAGTCATGTACTACTTTCTGGTGTGGCATCAGCAAGGCCGGTTCGGCACCGAACAGCAGCGGCGATTCAAAGACATCTGCCTTTGTGTTAAGTGTGGACTTGTAGCATGGCTGCATGATCACGGCTGACCGCTGTGACTGGATCGAGGCATTCTGAGGTCTGGAAGACAACCTCTGAGACCCAGGAACATCTAACTGTGGCTCCTGCAGGTGGAAGCTGGTTCTCGGCATTGGCATCCACCACAGCATCCGGCGTGGCAGAGGTCTGGCTCGAGGGAGCCGGAGGGCATTACATAGCTCGGGTGGTGCTGTCAGTCTGACGGAGTTGGAGGCTGAAGCTTTCTCGGTGCAGACAGATGGATGTGGGTGCTGGTGGCATGGGTTGCGGTCCGTGGGGTTTCTCCAAGATACTTGTAGGGTTCTGGGGGTCCATCTTCCAGGATGATGGGTGAACTTCCAGCAGAAGGTAACAGGGGTGGACGGTATTGTATGTTCCAATGGTTGGCATCTTGGCTTCAGGAATCTGGTTCTGATCGGCGCTGGGCAGGGGCTGGCTTTCGCTGGATCCATGGAGTGAGAGGTTTGCATGGTTTTGCAGTGGGCCTCCTGGCAGAATAAGCTTTATGGCGACAGCACTTAGGACACTCGCTGACATGTTGGCGCATGTCCCGACTCATGCCATCCCAGATGTAAACATGCTGATATCAGCGAGGGTTTTCCTGTGTTCCAGGGTGTCCTGCATCCGGGTGGTCTTGGAAATGCCAGCAGATTTTGCATCTCAGGTCCCGAGGTATTCAAATCCTCCATTTTGTATCCAGTTGCTTATTGCGAGCCCACATGATGTTGTCACATAGTTCGAACTGCTGCTGGTACTTAGCAGTTAAGTCCTTCACTTTGGGATCAGTCTGCCTAATGATGCTCAATCTGGCTGACTTCAGCTCAGTTGTAACTGGAGAATTTGTAACTGCTCTTCTGGTGGTAGCATCGGAGGTTTGGGAGGTAGGACGCGGTCCATATCCTCGTCTGGTTTGGCTTCCTCAAATTGCTCGGGTAGGCGGGACAGGTCATTGGGAAAATCATTCTCATTTCCGGTGCATTGCTGGACTTCAATGTTGAATTCTGAAAGTAGAAGACCCCATCGTCCGAGCTTTGCTTTGTTGTGGTGTGCCTCCCGTGTGCTCGACTGTTTGTCCACTGAAGGAAATGGGTTCTTCCAGGTGGTAACGGAACTTCCGAATTGCCCAGATCACAGACACCCACTCCCGTTCGTTGATATGGTATTTCTGCTCTGTCGCATTCAGTCAGGTACTGGCATATGCTATCACTAGAGACCTGCAGTCTGCATCCTCCTAGTATAGGACAGCGCCTAGTCTATTCTGGCATGCATCTGTTTGCAGAATGAGGGATACTTCCCCTTCGGTCGATGTAGGTGCTGGATGTTTAGAAAGCTGGCCTTGAGAGCTTCGACGGCTGCTTGGTGTTCTGGGAGCCATCTCAATTTGGCTTGCTTTTCCAGTAAAGGTTGTAGAGGGTCCATCAAGTCCGCAATATTGGGTACAAAATCTCTAAGCCAGTTGCACAGTCCCAAGTAGCCTCGTAGCTGTTTCTTAGTACGGGGTTCTCCAGCTTCTTGTATGGCCCGTATACACCGACTTTGGCTATTATTGCCTTCAGGAGATACTGTGTGCCCCTCTGTACTGGCATTTGACATGCTCTGTTGCAAACAACAGAGCTGAAGAAGTATGTGTCTTGTGTTGATACAACCCATGTAAGTATGCCGCAACCTGAAACCTGAGACAGTGTCTGTTCTCACCACGTGGCTTTGTTTGAATCTCGGCCTGGTGCCCTGGGAACACTACAGTTACATTACCACATCCATGTACTGCCTCATCAGATAACCCCATTAACAAGATGCCAGCAATGTGTGACTGTTTTCAAGTAACACCATGAAATGTGAATACAGTGAACAGAGTATGAAATTGAGCGACATAGTGCGCACTTGGACTCTGTTTATTTCGCTTTCTCTCCTGCCGCACCCAGGCCATGTGCGCGGTAATGGTAACTGTAACACCTGTTGATTTCCTGGAAACCTCTGTGTGTGCACTGTATATGTACGCCCTCACTAACTACTGGGAAACCATGCTGCGGGCACGGACAGCAATGTTTGCATGTGCGCAAACGTTGAAGAGTCTTAATAGACTGGACTTGGATCAGACTTCCGAACCACATCCCCAGTGCTCCAAGTGGTGTATATTGACCCAATTGGTGAAGTGGGGTGCTTAGTGAGGTGTCACCGCTGTAAGCGTTGAGAACTGTTCCAGTAGTCTTGAACGCTTATGCTTCACTAGCAGGTTCTTCACTTGCAAGGTGTGCACTGACCGGTACACCAGTTCAGAGACAGCAGTACCAAGGCCAGACTTGCTGCTTGGGCTGCGTGCACCAGGGGGTGCCGGG
This sequence comes from Dryococelus australis, assembly GCA_029891345.1. Taxonomy (NCBI): domain Eukaryota; kingdom Metazoa; phylum Arthropoda; class Insecta; order Phasmatodea; family Phasmatidae; genus Dryococelus; species Dryococelus australis. The sequence goes on from CM056993.1 coordinate 146,978,380, forward strand.
CAGGCTGGGCCGCACAACATCGGAGACAACCAGCTACCATTCTTACATGATGACATGGATGTTGACAACATCACCCTCCTGGGGCACATCCCTACGAGTGACGGAGGCCTGATGCACACCCCAGTGGACGTCGACGGGCAACCGAGGCTGGCCCTGATCGACATGGCAGTGATGCACAACTTCATGGCTGTCCACCTCATCCGCACCCATCAGCTGATGAGGGAAGCAGGGCTGCTCCACCTCGCCATCCAGGGTCTGCCAGAAGGGATTTGGGAATGAACCACCATCGCCAACCATCAATGTAAGGAAGGAGTGACTCCATGTTGACAATGCCGGCTGACGTACTGCTTACGGAATAAAGACCCTCTCCCCGCTCTACTCTAGGGATCTGTATCGCTGGACGAATTTAATTACTGGGTTCCGCCCAAGCAGCACACGCCATTCTTTCAGTCTGTGCTGAACCCACACCTCAATGTGTTTGCGATGTCGACTCGTGGAGAACCGCCATCACGCAGCACGAGATCCTGGCCATTTCAGATGCCCCCATATTTGTGAGGCCTATCAACTACGACGACCCCACACGAAAGGCTATTTTAGATCAGGTCACAGACATGCTTAGGGATGGTGTGATCGAGCCTAGTGAGAGTCCGTACATCTCTCAAGTAGTCAAAAAAGACAGTATGCTTAGGTTCTGTGTCAATTTTACACCCATTAGCTAACTGCAAATACACCTACCCCATCGCTAAACATTGCACTCACATAGTCGACGACAACGCGTTCACCCTGCTCACCCAGCTGGTATAGTAGTACATGCAAGCCCTCCTGACTTGCTTCCATTTGCACGTAGAAGCAACGGGAGTAGTCATGGCAAGTGAGCATGTGACATTCTAAGGTCTGCTCTGGATGGAGAGGATGCAGGGCTGGAAGTGGAAGTTGACAAGGTGGGCCGTGGCACTCCAGTCACTGATCTTCGTAGTAGTTGTGGTGGTGATAAAGCTGTTATTTGATGAAAATTTCTTGCTGCAGAGTGGGAAATCATTTTGGTGTAGTGTAAAATTGACACACTTCCGCAAGCCGTTCAGATATGCCTGGGTATAGTGTAGTGTAATAGAAAAGTTCATTGCCCATGTGCCACACTTTTCTTCTGTATACTTGTTTTCAGGATAGCCGGACATAAATTATATGATTGTTTATATTTATTACAGTGATAGGCAGCTTTGCTCTTATTTTGTGTACAATTGTATTCTTGTTGTTTTTAATATTTGACATTAATTATTTACTATGGCAGCATAATTTTGAGTTAAAAATTAGTTCTAATACTTTTTCTTTAAGCGGTTAGCCTGCTCGCCCCCTACCAAGGCGAACTGGATTAAATTCCTGGTCTAGTTATCTGATTTTTGCATTTGGGAATCGTGCCTGTCGATGCCGCTGGTCAGCGGGTTTTCTCGGGGACCCCCCCCCCCCCCCCGTTGCCTTTTCATTCCGGTGCTGCTCCATACTCACCTCAATCACCCTCATCGTCTCTCAAGACCTCACTATTAAGAGCCGTCCAAATCTCTCTCTCACTCACTCATTCAAGCAGAGTTGACATTCGTAATTTAGGATTTTTTTTTTTTTGTTACAATGGTTTGTATTTACAAGCCCATCTGTCAGAGTGTGATACTTGAAATAGCAGATTTACGAGAATTAATAATCGGTTTCACAATAAAGCGATGGTATGCGGCACAGTGAGCTATGGCCAAAGTAAGGCTGGCTTTTGCGGGTGCGCAGGCATGTGTGTGTGGGTGCACAATGTGAGCAGCAGATTTTCACACACATAAAATAAGTGGTTTTATAATTTTTAGGAATGTCTAATAATCATTATTTATTGCTTTAAAATTTTTTGAAACATATTGTAAGAGGTGGATAAAACATGCCATTAGAAAAAAAATTTTCTGTTTAGCAGTGCGAGCCAGTAGGAAGTGAGATTAAGTGATATATAGAAGTGTTTTCTGTAATTGGATTTATAACAAAGCTCTGTATGATGGACGGAAGTCTAAACTATACTGAAACAATGACTACAATTGGCTGCAAATTGAAATATGATAATTCATGAAAATTAAAAATATGATTCTATATTTAATTGATATGAGTAAAATGAAAGTTTTTAAATAAGATTTAGGGTTGGATTACATTATAAAATGTAGACAGAAATAGAATGCACAAGTACTCACAGGCCGGTATTAATTGATAGCCACGCACACTCAACGAAAGTTGGGTGAACACATTTTCCATGCGGATGCATAGCGTAGAATATGTTTTTGTCTGACTTTTGTTGTGCGTGGCTATCAATGAGTACTGCCCTGTGAGTACTTGTGCATTCTGTCTAATTTTAAAATGTAATCATTAGCCTAACGGCTTATTCCCGCCATATCTCACAAATTATGATTTGACATATTCTGGAAAGGTTTGCTGTGCAGAACCCGATTTGTTACTCCTAACTTGCTATCTAGAATAAGTACAGTACCTTTTTCAAGTGTGCCCCACAACTTTTATCACGCACTTGTACGGTATAGGCACATAGCAGGTGTTTCATAGTATTTTTCAGTATGTCCCAGTTAGTTATAATGGTTTATTTATGCTAGGTATGTAGCAATAGAAAGTTTATTGATAAAATTTGCATTCAAATTTACGTAGTCCAGTGTTACAGAAAACGTGAAGAGACAGTGTTTTGTGGGTGCAATGTAAAAGTCAATATAAATTAAGCACTCAAATTGGAGTAAACATATTTATTGTTTCTGTTCTTTTTAAAAGAAATATGGAAGGCTGTACCAGCCATAATAACAGGTGGCATGTACGTATTGTTTGGAAAAATAAACTGGAATAACATTGAACATTTGCTTGTGTATATATTAGGTGGTGCATTGGGGCCTCTTGCCTACCAGCCAATCCCTTTCAGCAAGGCAGGAAACCCAATCATGTCAACTGTGGCATTCCTAGCCTCCGTCGTTGACCCACGAGTGGCAGCATCTGCTGCCAAGGCTGCGATGGAGGAATTCGCTAGTATTAAAGTGAGTTCAATAAATACGTCAGTTATGTTAAGATAGTAACTTAAATATATTTTTAAACAAAAAATTGCATTGGTAACCCAAAAGAGCAAAATATTTTTCAACCATTCTACAACAGTAACTGAATTTAAACATGTTAACAGTTTACTGCAGGTTTGAATTGTTAGACCTATATAGAGTATGGGTTTATTCTGTTTTGTCGCTTAATTACATATTGCATAATGATAGTCATGCATGCCGGTTAAGTCTGACACACGTAGGTCGAGGATTTTTCCGCTAGACCAAAAGTGGGGTTGTTTGCTCTGGTTCTACGGTACGAGGGGAGGTGTTGGCTATTTCTTACTTATTCCGTCTTTGTGGGTGTTGCAGTTGAAAAGGGTTTCACCCAATGGCGGCGAGCTTGGTCTACTCCAAAGCGACAATTCCAGTCGTAGGCTTCACGGATCCAGAAGTTGGGGTTTGCCGTATCTAATCTCTGTTCAGTTTAGTAACCCTTTTACCACCGGGTGGCATGAAGGGTGAACGCGAATGCATGGTGACAAGAAGATTACTGATACCGAAGCAGACGTTGTCTAAATTGGGCGGGGCGGTCCCGTTCCGCCTGCCTGTCCTGCGTAGGATAAGGTAATACTATCCACGGTTTGATAGCAGTGTGAGCCAGGTATCACTCTCTATGCCTCTTGTAACTCCTCACCTTGTAAGCCATAGGGCATACCGATCTGACAGGCTACGCAGTGCACTTAAACAGGAACGGTAATTAAGGTGTAACCCAATAGTGACTTGCCGGCATGAGCTCGATAGGAGTCCCCACTGATCCGTATGCATCCGGGCTTATCAGGGACATGTGGGCCACTAGCCTCTACTGGTGGGGTGACAACTCCCAGGCTAAGGTCACTTTAGCACTAACTTAGTGCTCAAAGTGAGAGATAACCTGAGCTTGTAGCCCCTCCCTGCATGAAGGTGTTTCTAGTGGTTGGGGTGTTGCTGTTTCTTCCCACCAGCACTGACTTAGTGCTAGGGGGTTGGGAAGAAACAGGTAGCCGTTTAATGTGGATGTCAGTACTCTGGAATCCTGTTGGCGGTGCACGTCGTATTCCATCCCTGACAGTCACACGGACAAGTACTCTGTAAATGAAAAGCAGAAGGGTAATGAACAATGGGTGTTCATTGGGGATGCAATAAACACATAACCTGTGCTACCTCCTATCGTGGAGAGAACTGAAGGTAACTGCAGTTCCAGTTGTAGGCAACCTGGTTCTAGTAAAAAGGGGAGTAACCGGTTCTAGGCTAATTCAAAAGTATTTAAAGTTAAACTGGCTAAGAAAAGTGTGTCTTGAGGAGACAAAGTGAAGTTAAGAATATGTGTATGTGTTCGATTGATATCGACGTGTGGTGAGTAGCCACTGGGGGCGTACTCGAAGCTTCTGAAGTTCTCGGAGGTCCCAGCACGGAATTAGTGCTCTTATGTAGGTGAAGCTTGTAGGCTGCTGTTGTGGGCTGCAGGGAGGACGAGCATCTTAGCTGGTCAACATTTCTGCTTCATGCCTCCTCTGCGGCACTCAGCCTTGCCCGGTGGCGGGCGGCATGTTTACTCTCAGCGCGAGGGGTAGGGGAGTGGCATACCTGCTGGGTTGTGTAACCTTCAGGTGAAGAGAATGCGCTCATAAGTTCCTGTTGCCGGTTAGAGTAGGCAGCTGAGTATTCATGTGGATAATTTTCTCTCCCCTTCTGCAGTGATGGAAGTAGGAATGTGTAGCGATGAGTCGTAATCATTGTTATTTAGTAGGTTGATCTGCACACATCAATTTGCCTCCCCCCACCCCCTTTTCCATTGCGATTAAGACTCATCATGGAACAGATGTACCTCTCTGAAAGGTCTAGAAGGTCTGGGTAGATGTCTGTAGACATGGTGAGGCAGATAGCACAAAAAAAATGTTCTAGTTAAGTAGGCGGGACCTTTAAGCTTAGGTGGCTATACCGTTGTAGAGGCATGTGTTCTGTGCACTTCAGTCGCTTGGCCGGCGAAGCGAAACGTGTGACACATGGAATGGTGGCGGGCGACCTTGGGTCTTTCTCTCTCTCTTTCGGGCGGGCATCCTTCTCTGCCCCTCACCCTGGTGATGCGGCTTCACTGATGCGGAGAAATATGTATTCCCCCTTCTATGTAGCAAAGATTACTGGGTTAGGAAGCCGCGTGTGTCGGGTGTCCCACCGGACTGCATTTTTATGCATGCCAATAAAATCCAGCATATCGCTGGTGGATACTACAAGGGAATCGTACATCAAAACCTAAACAAATACAAAGCAAGTACACTACATGCATGAATATCGCGGCAAATTGTGCGCACATAATGCATGAGTAATTTAAGATTTTAATATATAAGCAAATTTAAAAGAATTCTTCTTGGTACATATTCTTAACACCGGACCCTTTTTAAAACATATAGTGATAGTGTACCTACACATCAAGTCAGATTTAAATGATGAGAGAAACTAACTAACCTAGCTATCCCTTGCGGGAGTTCATTTTATCATATAGGTCTAACAGCTAATGTGTTCACGGTGTATCTTCATTGAAAGTGTTCAGGTAAGTTCCCAAGAAATGTCAACGTCAACAGGTGTGGAAAATACACCGACTGCATTCTTCATGTAGGTGACTTTCACAAGTACACTGTAAAAATGTTTAGTAACATTAGAAGTTTACCTACATATCAAGTCAGATTTAAATTATGAATAATTATAAAGATAGAAAAGCTAAAAATGTCATTGTTACGTTGAAGTCTCTGTCTTCAACTTAATCATTGGCACTGTGGTGAGTGTCTTTATGTGATTCACTTACGGTAGCCATTACTGTCACTGTGGATAGCATCTTTTTGCAATGCTACCTACTTTAGTGGGCTATCGTTCACTGACAATTACGGAACCTTGAGGTGTCAAATGTCTATATTGCACTGTGATGAAAAGTTTTTGTTTGACGTACAGCGATTAACGGCTGTAATAAAAAGTCAATTAGCACATAATCAAGTGACTTATTACGGTTGCATTTACCTCTTTGGTTCCTTACACTTCTCCCCCCCCCCCTCTCTATTGTTGACATCTAGGTGAGGCACTTTTATGGGATATTTTGAATTAAATTTAGCCTAAATGTGATAGTTCTACTTACGTCACTGTCCTTTATTTGCAACTTAATTAAAGGTAGCGTACGTGACAGTTCTATAACGAGTCCTTGGTCATGCACACTAAGTAGCAGTTAATGGCTACTGCGCTCTCTGCAACTGTGCACTTACTGGCAATCTTCTTCCTTACTTTTTGTGGGTCTCCCCCCTCAGACGAAGGGCAGCATGTAGAGGGTATGGCCACATGGCGCCTTGCTGTGGGTCTCCATGGCGATTCCCGGTACCGGCCAGGCGAATGAGCGGCCTTGGCGGTACGTGGGGGCATCAGGTGTCGTGGAGCAGCTCGGGGCATCGTGGCGTCTGCTTCTTCTGCAACAGATTGGGGAGGACACTCATTCAAGGGTCAAGGGTCGTTGAGGCAGTGCAGGGGAGTGACAGGCCCTCCACCCCGATTGCACGGGTTCCGACCCGTAGGGCAGGATGTTTCTCTGACGGAGCAGTGCGAGGGAGAAAGACCTTGACCTAGACTGCGGGCGGCACAGCTCGTCGTGGAACCAGGTCATGGGTGGCATCAACGGTCTCGGTGGCCAGGTCCTTGGGCGAGGCAGTGGGAGGGAGGATCATCTCAACCTCCACTGCGGGTGATGTGCATGATAAGGGGTAGTTCGCAGCATCGGCTGTCTCGACTGCATTATCTTGCGTATCAAGATGGGGGGCGGAGCACTTCCCGTCGGCAACTCGGCGTCCTGGGTGGCGGCAGGTCATGCGTAGCAAGATCTTGGGGCTGAGTATTTTCATCTTGACGGCTAGACGTCCGGATAGGTAGAGTTTCCTGTGTGGCAGGTTGCGGGGCGGAGCACTTCTCATTGGAGCTCGACGTCCTGGGTGGTGGGAGTTCTCGCGTAGCAAGATGGAGGGAAAGAGCACTTCTACATTGGCAGCTCGATGCCCTGAGTGGCGGGAGGTCTTGCTTAGCAAGATCTTGGGACAAAGTATTTTTATCTTGACAGCTCAACGTCCGGGTGGGTAGGGTTTTCCTGCATTGCAGATTGCAGATACGGAGCGCTCTCTTGTCGGAGCTCAATGTCCTGGGTGGCGGGCGGTCTTGAGTAGCAAGATCTTGGGGTGGAGTACTTTCGTCGGGCAGCTCAGCATTCTGATTTGCGGATTTTCCTGAGTGGTAGGTTCTTGGGGCGGAGCACTCTCCTCAGAGCTCGACGGCCTGGATAGCGGGAGTTCTGCGTTGGTGGGTGCAGTGGTCCACGTCGTCGACACTGGCATGTCCTTGGCCACTGCCCCTTGTACTTCTTCCTCCTCCGCCTTATCTGTACTCGCTCTGAGTCCAGTATCCGCTGTACTTGTGGCTTCGTGTTTTTCCTTGTTGGAGCCCTCGGTCTACTTCATTGAAGTCGGGAATGCCTTGGCTTCGGAGTTGTACTGGGTGGAGAGTTTGGCACTGATGTGATTCCTACCCCTCTCACCGAAGGTGTTTCCGACTGTTTGCTAATGTGGCTTGTGTGGCGGGGTGTCTGACGGGATTCTCTATCACGTGGACTTCGCAATGACAATTCGGAGCAGTTGGTTCTTGCTGGATCGCATGTGGCTGCGATTTTCTCAGCATAGCTGCGTGGTGTCGAGGGCATTTATCTGATGGAGAATGTACCTTGGCGTGGCTTTACATCAGTCTTCCATGGTGTGATGTAACTAGGGGCCCGGTCAATAATGAGAAGTGGCGGTTCAGGTCTCGTTGCGGGTCCCGGTTCGGTATCTGGGATTTTCTGTTCGGCAGGAGGTTCGTCTTCATCTTCGGATTATCCTGGTGTTTCTTCTTCGGCGTTGTCGTTACCCCATGTCGGCATGTCCCCTGGGTAGGGTCAGATCTGGCCTCGGGTGGCCTTGCGGATCCGCCCACGTATATCTTCGGCCCAGTAGACGTGGTCTTGTTTGCCTACTATACGGTATGGTCCATCCCCCTTGTCAGCAAGGCCAGCGCTGAATTGGTAGCTGGCTTTGCTGAGAGGATGACTTCCCAGAAGGACGGCTTCCCCCAGGTTGAATTCTCTCACCCCAGTTCTTGGTTGAGGGTATTTCTTTTGAATATAGGCTTGCTGGGCTTTCTGGGCGTGTGTGGTGTGGGCCAAGGCTGGTAGCCGAATGTCCTTGGGTTGTATGTCTGTGGGCTCACTCTCCCACTGCCAGTCACCTGGTCGGCATAGTGTTTTCCCCAGGAGTAGGACGCTCGGACTAGTGTCGACGGCTTCGTTCGTTCAGCGTTGGAGGGCGAACAGTACGGTAGGGATGTGTTTATCCCAATGCTTGTGATCATTTCCCACACTGATAGGGAGGCACTTCTTGATCTCCTGATTCCTCCATTCAGTGGGGTTGGCTTGGGGATGGTAAGGGGGGGGGTAGTCCAGGTTTTCACTCCCCATCCATAACATGCGGTTTGCCATTGACGGCTTGTAAACTGGATGCCATTATCTGTCAATATGGCTTTCGGATAATCCCATCATGTGAAACATCCGTCTTCATTTTCTGTATGATTGGGGTGGTTTCTTGACTGGGTAGAGGAAATACCTCTACCCATCTTGAGAATTGATTTGTTACCACGAGCAGGTAGCAGTTTCCTTTAATGCTACATGGATATGGGCCCATCAAATCGGCGCGATGTGGGTCCAGGCCGTCTTGGGTCTCCGTGGTTTTGTGCGGAAGGGAACCGGGTAGGCTTTGCCGTGACAGCACGTGACACAGTTGCTAACGTACTGCCGGACATCGCGGCTTATTCCGTCCCAATTATAATGTGTTTCGATGTCGAACAGGGTGTCCCTAGTGCCTGGGTGACCAGCTTGGGGATGGTCATGATGTTGCAGGCATATATCACCGCATAGTTGCGGTGGGACCCAGATCTTCCAAGGTGCATCGGGGTGTCTGCTACTCATCCACACGTCATTTGATTGCTCAAATAGTTGGGGCTGTTCCCGTAGTAGACATTGAACGTCGGGGTCCCTCGTGCTGACTTAAGGCTATTTGCTGCCGGGTTATTTGTAGTTGGAGAAGCTGAATTTGCTCCTCCGAACTTCTTTCGACTTGCGGTGATGGAGACATCTTGTCATCCTCTTCCTCTTCAGCTTTTTCTATCTATGTTGGGAGTCGAGACAAGGCATCCGGTAAGTCATTCGGTTTGCCGGTGCAATTTTGAACCTCTAAGTCGAACTTAGTACGGAACGTTTCCCACCGGCCGAGCTTGGCCTTCGAATTCCAGGACTCCCATAGCCATTGAAGGACTTTGGAGTCGTTCAGGAGAATGAAGTGTTGCCCTCCGAGATAATACTTGTATTTCTTTATTGCCCAAATAGCGCCCAGACACTCCTGCTCATTGATGTGATAGCACTGCTCAGTTTCGTTTAAGCGAGTTGATGCATACGCTATCACATGTGGATATCCTTCTTCATCTTGCTGGTACAGTACTGCATCCAGGCCATTCTGACATGAGTTCATTTGCAGTATTAATGGCTTGTCTCCTTGTTGGTCGGTGGAGTTGGTGGATATTTGTGAAGCTGCTCTTTAAGTCGTAAAACGCTTGTCATTGTTCCGAGCCCCATCACCACCATGTGTCTTTCTCTAGGAGGGGGTGTAGTAGTGGTGCCATGTACTTTGCGATATTTAGAACGTAGTCTTGTAACCAATTACGCAGACACAGGTACCATCTAAGTTGCCGCTTATTCATAGGTTCTTCCGCTTCTTCAATCGCTCATATAGAACTGTGTTGCAGGATGTTTCCTTCCGGTGAGATGACGTGTCCCAGATAATCTATTGAGGACTTACTGATGAAGCTTTTCGACAGCTTGCAAGTCATTCTGTGTAACTCGAGTCTTTCCAGCACTCTTTACAGATGGCTTAGGTGCTCCTCCCAACTATTGGAATATATTATTATGTCGTTGAGCTAGGCAAAGCAGAACTCGTTGATCTATTCTGTTAACATTTCCGCAGTCATTAGTCATTGGAATGTTGCTGGGGCATTTTTCAAGCTGAATCGCATGACTCGAAATTGCAGGGTTTCGCCTTCCGGCGTTGTTAAGGTCGTATGTTTGCGACTGTCCGGGTGGACCGCAATCTGCCAGTACCCCAACTCCATGTCGAGAGTATGGAATATTTTGGCCATCCCACTGTCTCGTAGGGTATGAGACAAAGTCTATAGATGGGTGAGCGATCGTATGGGTGACTTCATTTAGCTATTTTTAATTTATGCAGAATCACAATTTCCCGTCTTTCTTCGGCACGAGGACCACTAGTGAGTTGTATGGGGAATCTGATGGCTCAGCGATTCCCTGGTCCTTCATGTCATTGACCTGTTCCATAATGAGGTCACGCCGATGGGCTGACACTCGGTAAGGTCGGTTGTAAACCGGTACTTCGGTGGTTAGCCATATTTCGTGCTGAATAGAATGTGTTTGTCGTAACAGCCCTCCTTGTCCAAATGCTCTAGCATGCTGATCTAGTATGGCTTTTAATTGGTAGAGTTATGGTTCTTCAAGTGTGTGGTTAATGCAGATCGGGTCGATAGGCATTGGCGGAAGGTCATCGGGATTTTGATCCCTGTTAACTGTGATCTGGTTGTTTTCTTCCAGATAAGCTCTACGTTGTCCGTGATCTAGAATACATTGTCTGCGGATAAGCCATGGACATCCTAGTATGATCAATTGGGATACGGTTGGGGACACAATAAATTCTTTCTGTGTAGCAATACTTTGTATTTTCACTGTCAAGGTGATTTGTCCGGTTACGACTAGGGTGGAGTCTAGTTCCGTTATTTGTACTGCTCTGGTTTGCGGTCTTGTTTTGGGGAGTTGGCATGGTGTTAACAAATTACTCCGTATAAAATTGCCTGTGGCCGCTGAGTTCAGCAAGACGAGAACCCTGTCGTTGTTTACCTCCACTTCTATGAGTAGGGCTACGGGAATCTGTACTTCTTCTTTTAGTCCCTGGAGGGTGGGCACTTGTGTACCAGGGTTGATGGCCTGCTTCGTGCCCTGGCGTCGGCGTTTCTTGGCTTACTATTGGGAGTTGGTTTTCCAGTCAGTTTGGCTGGAATAATTGACGGTGTTTTGTCAACTCAGTTGGATAGAAAAGCACCTCCCTCTGGTTTTCGAGAGCAGTCCTTGTTCCAGTGGTTCTCTGGGCAGAACCAGCATTTGGGCCTGAATGTCAGGCGGGGAATTGGAGCAGTTGCTCTCTTAAACGGTGCCACTGGTGGAGCCCGAACTTCTGGGGTCTTGGGTGATATAGGCTTTTTGAGACTAGCAAAATTTTGTTCTGCCTCTCAGGTTCAGTTAACCAGTTCGTCCAAAGTAGTTGGTCTAGTGGCAAGAAGTACATTCCTAAGGCTGTGTAGAAGCATTCGACTGATGGAGTGAATGGCGGTAGCTTCGTAAACACGGGGTAAAACACGTCTGAACATCTGTTCCTTCCTCCCTATGAAGAATTCCGCTTCGTCGGGCACCTGGGTCTACCTATAAAATTGAATTGTCAATCTAGCCAATACCACCTCGCCTGTGAATTCTGCCGCTAGCCTACTACTAAACTTCTTCCAGTCCATTAGAAATTCCCCATATCTTTCCCACTAGGTAAGGGTGAGACCCTTCAGATGTAGTTGAGCTCTGTCAACCCATTATTTCGGTGGCAGGTCCGTCTCTCTGAATTCTTTCTCACATTCTTGCATGAATGTTACCAGGTCTTCATGGGGCCGACCTGTGAAGTCGGTAATTTAAATGTCGTCTTCCTGTCCAGTTGCCGGATGGCTAGGGTCCATTCCTGGCTGTATATAGATTCGGGAAAGCTTGCATCTGCGGAAGTGAGAGATGTGTTTTCTTCCGCATATCTCGCATTGGTAGGCCAGTCCTGGCATAGAAACGCGCTCATCTGGCCATCCTATACATAAGTGATGATAGGGTTCATCACATGTGCACCTGATGCGATACAGGCCTTGACTGGGACACGTAACTTCATTGCAGAAGCTTGTAGGTTGTTGACAACACTTGGCATGGCGGTATTCTAGTCCATCAGTAACTTTTGCCTCTTCAGGCCAGCCTATGCAGACATAATGAAACCACTTAGTGCAGTATGTGCATACTATTTTCAGCATGCCACTGCCGGTACAGTCAACCTGGCTACAGTGTTTATCTGGCTCACTGTCGTGGTTCTTGCTGGCAACTGCATTAACTTCCGAGTCTGACAATTTGTGGTTTAAGGGCGCCACGGGGTGTTTGTGGACTCCCCGAAGTCTGCTTGATTGGTTGGTTTCAACCCTTAGCTCTCAGGGTATGGTTGGTCTATTTTGTGCCATTCACTGCGCACTGCTACTTGTCTGACGCCCCATGTTGGGTGCCAGAAAATCTCTTGACGTGTGCCGGTTAAGTCTGACCGACATGTATGTCAAGGATTTTTCCGCTAGACCAAAAGCGGGGTGGTTTACTCTGGTTCTACGGTACGAGGTGAGGGGTGTTGTCTATTGCTTACTTATTCCGTCATTGTGGGTGTTGCGGTTGAAGAAGCTTTCACCCAATAGCTTGGTCTCTAATCCAAAGCGGCGAACCCAGTCATAGGCTTCACGGCTCCAGAAGTTGGGGTTTGCCAAGCCGTATCTGGTCTTTTTTCAGTTTATCAACCCTCTTACTACCAGGTGGTACGCCAACAAGCGGGCGGCTTGTTGGCTCTCATCGCAGGTGATAAAAATCCGCTCATAAGTTCCTGTTGCCTGGTAGAGTAGACAGCCGAGAATTCATGTAGAAAAATTCTCTGTCTCCTTCAGTGTTGGAAGTAGGAACATTTAGCTATGAGTCGTAATTGTTGTTATTTAGTAGGTTTAGCTGCACATGTCAATAGTCAGAATAATCCTTTATTCAAATTGTAATCTAGAACTCTGTTAATTAAGGATTGTTGGGATTTGGCCAGTTATGGATTGCCATATTTCATGGGTAAACTCTTAAAACTCCTTAGTTCTGGAAACTTATTTGTCACTTTACAGCTACTATGGCATGCATATATATATATATATATATATATAGAGAGAGAGAGAGAGAGAGAGTGAGAGAGAGAGAGAGGAGTGAGTGAGTGAGTGAGTGAGTGAGTGAGTGAGTGAGTGAGTGAGTGAGTGAGTGAGTGAGTGAGTGAGTGAGTGAGAGAGAGTGAGAGAGAGAGTGAGTGAGTGAGTGAGAGAGTGAGAGAGTGAGAGTGAGAGAGAGAGAGAGTGAGTGAGTGAGAGTGTGAGTGAGTGAGAGTGTGAGTGAGAGTGAGAGTGTGTGAGTGAGAGTGTGTGAGTGTGAGTGAGAGTGAGAGTGTGTGAGTGAGAGTGAGAGTGAGAGTGTGTGAGTGTGTGTGAGAGTGTGTGAGAGTGTGTGAGAGTGTGTGTGAGTGTGTGTGAGTGTGTGTGAGTGTGTGTGAGAGTGTGTGAGAGTGTGTGAGAGTGTGTGAGAGTGTGTGTGAGTGTGTGTGAGTGAGTGAGTGTGAGTGAGTGAGTGTGAGTGAGTGAGTGTGAGTGAGTGAGTGTGAGTGAGTGGTGTGGTGAGGTGTTGTGTGTGAGTGTGTGAGTGTGTGTGTGTGTGAGTGTGTGTGTGTGAGAGAGTGTGTGTGTGTGTGTGTCTGTGTCAAGTTTATGGAACATTATGATTTTCACCTGTAGTTAGGCGTGGCCTACACTGGATACAATGTAGTTAGAATACACATAAAGTTACAGATGGAAGGAAAATATTCCAAGTGGCCATGGTAAGCACAATGAAACGAGATGATACTCAATGTGAAGTCATACAAATTGGCATGACCATCTCTTGCTGAAAAACAGTGAAGTCTCGATGTACTTAAAATGCATGTATCGATATATTGTATCCACTGTTAATTTTTATGGTCCTAGTTGTTCCGATACCAATACTAAATATCTGTATAGGCCGATTTTTTGCCTTCTCCCGATGTATCTGTATCAGGTTTGTTATCTGGCTGATACTTTAGTATCGGTTGTAGACAATGAAGTCAGGGTATTACTTTCTTTAGGAACAAAAATTACCGTATTTTGGTTTGTATATGCCGCACATTACAAGAAAAGGAAAAATAAAAGAAATACTGTATTTACTCATGAATAGCGCACCCTTTTTTCCCAAAATAAAGGAAAAAAATTCTGGGTGCACACTATACACGGCAAAAATTAGGGAAGGGGATCTTGGGGGAATTGGCAGGACTGTCTGTTGTCTCATCTCTTTCTCTTCTCCCTTCTCTCTCAGTAACCCTTCAGTTATGTGTAGGTCGAAACCCCCCCCCCCCCCCCCCTTCAACTAATGACATCCTGTCATGCCACAACCAGAGCTGCCACATGTTTACGACTCCCCACGCCTTTGTAGTAACACCCAGATGTTGCCTCCATCCCTCTTTGTTTCCATGGCAGAGGCTAGTGGGCCATATTCCCATTGTGCGGGAGGAGGGGAAGGAAATGGGGAGGCCCTTTTTTTTTTTTAGGGATAAGGGTAGTGTGATATTCTAGCATGGCAAAAAAAAGAGTGGGGTCAGTCACTGCTAAAAGGAGAAAGTAAATAAAAAGAGAAACAAAGCTGGAAATGTTGAGTAGTAGGAGAATGTTTCCAGAATTTATTTTTAATTGTGGCTTTTTGCACCCAAGTAATTTAATTAAAGTATTTTCTAAACATAACACAATCAGCACACATTAATGTAAAAAAGAATAATTTTTTCCATACTTACTAACAGAGCGCTACAAATTTTTGGTGCAATTTCATTAAAAAAAAAAAAAAAATTCCCTGGAACTTGTTGCAAAAATCATGGTGCTCAGTATACGCAAGTGCATGCTATACACGAGTAAATACGGTATGCGTCACTCAAAATAGTTACACCTATCATCACTTGTATTTCAAAGCAAATGGTTTCACCTGAAAATGTTATGCAAAACATTTTAATGAGGAATTATTATTTGTAAAGATGTTTTCTTTTGTGTTTAAAGGTTGTTTTATCCAGTAAGATTGGTGTTTTATTGTATCTGGTGTAAAATTAACATAACTTTGAAACTTAATATTTATTTAACTCAAAGGGCAGCATCTTTGCGAATAAAATTATACAGCCAAAAACGTATACTCTACCACTTGTCAGCAAAAATTGTTTGAACATTGAACGACTTGTATTATGTGTTCATTTTCAGTAAATTCTTGCAGGGAAATCTAAGGATTTATATTAATTTATTTCAATAGACACGAATCTCTGAGTAAACTGATAATATGTAAGTGCCTATTTGACACCTTTTGCCATCTAATAATGGGTAGGTAAGCACCGATCCGAGTGCAGTGTAACTCATGACAGGGAAAATCAGAGGACGTGGTTTTGAATGATTAATTATTAGACAGTGAAGAAATCAATTATAATCGCCTCATTTGTGTCTATTACAAGTTTTCAAGGCGTTGCCAACACGTAGCGGCGTGGAGAGGTCATCCCCCCCCCCCCCCCCCCCAAACCAACAGACATGACACTGCCCGATCGAAAACTTCTCCATGTGCTCTTAGCTGATAGTGCGCCCGGTACATTTAAAATTTGACTTGCTTTTGGTGTTATATTGTTTGCATTTTCAGAGGGTTTGAAAGTTTTAGTTCAACTTGCATTTTGTGTCGGATTACAATAAATTATATACAGTATTTTAAGATATTATTATCTTTATTTAAATGAGCCTAGGAGAAAGGTTTTTAATGTATTATTAACAGTAATACTTTTTCTAAAATTCAGTGTGAAGGGTATTGGTATCTGTTTATGGTATCGTAACAACTCTACAAAATTTGTAATTAAATAATTATACCATTATCTGCTTTCATTGAATGTATCATTGACTGAAGATTTCCCACAGCAAACATTTTTATGCTGGTTTTTTATGCAAATATCTAATAACTTGGTGATACATACATTTACCACTGCTGCACGTTACTCTTCTCCAGTTCAGCTGATGGTATCGGCGATTCCATAGATAAAGGCGCGGGTGAGTCTGACATGAGGGGAGGTGATTACCTAGCAACCAGCATGGCGTCCTTTCTCTCTTTTTCTCTGTTACACCTTTCTTCCTCCCTTTACATGTCATTGAGAGGGTAAACTGTCATCTAGCAACAAAAAAATATTCCTCCACCCCTTACATGCCGGCAATCGTAGAAATTTTATCAAGATTATCCATTGCTCGAAATAGTTGCACATACACCTATCATCACTGGTATTTCAAAGTAAATAATTTTGCCTGAAAATATATATTATATAGATTATGTGAAAATGGCATTTTGAAATGCATCCTATAGTATTGTGAAAATAGATTTTTATCATTTTATAGCATTTTGTAATATATTTAATGACAAGCTGTAAAAAATTGTAGGGATTGTTTCATTCTTAATTTTCAGTTGGCCGATATATTTTCAGTAAGACATTTGGAGTCAGTGTATTTGCTAAATGTAGTAATTCATGTTACTACATTACACAGGATGTGTATTTCATTAATTAAGTCATTTCAGAAACTCTTAATTCACAATTAACTGGTAGGACTTTATAATCAGAAGTACTTATACTAGTAAAGGAAGTGTGTGTGTGTGTGTGTTTGTACATGCACGTGTGTTTTTTGTGCGTGTTTTGTGTGTGTTGTGTTGCGTGTGTTGTTCTTTTCTTCTTCCTGCATCTGATGTGCAGCACACTTAAAGTTGTTACTAACAATTGTATATTTATCATGTTAACTGTTTACTGTGAGCAGATTTTTGCTGAAAAATCTCGCGCGCGCGTGTGTGCGTGCTGCGTGTGTGTGCGCACATGCGCGCGTGTGTTTAACTTTTAATTTTATGTCATTACATATAAAGATACTTTAAATAGTTATTAAAAGTTGAAGCGTTTTAAGCCACCTGATACGAGGGGAGACTTCTCCTTGTATCCAGATGGTTGGCGGAATACCGCACCAGATGGGGCGGTAACTTGAGGCTTCAAAACCTCTGTTACCTACAAGTGTGTAAACACTAAAGTACACCAAATAACAGACTACTCATCCTAGAAATTACCGGGGTGTCATACACAAGTCCCTGGCTTAGCTCGACAGTGGATCACTTCCCACGCAGGTAGGTGAGATTGTGTGTGGAGATTTTTGTGGCGAATATATTGGATGTTGACTGGGGGATTAAAATCCCAATAAGTAATATGAATTTGAATCTTATATCATACACGGTACACGTATGAGTGGTCGTGGTGGCCCGTCAAATATTGTGACGCTAACATAGCGTTGATCATACCCAGGGGAATTAATCATGCTTGGGCAGAATGCCAATATAAAGCGTAGGGATTGTTGGTTTACGGGAGGGGACACAGTCAATCACAGCAGGTGGTACACTTCTCCGATTGGTTACCTGTGGCATCTGAGGTAGTGGAGCTGTCCTCTGCTCCGTTGACAGTGCTGAGGCAGCGGGCTAAGGAACAGCGGCCAACTGTGGTTGTTGCAACAGAGAAGTGCAATCGCTAGGGGCATGGACTTTTCACAATCGCGAATAAACAACGATAAATGAAATCATCACAAAATTGAATTTTTAGGCAAAATATAGTACATCTGACGTTAATGCGCTAAAAAAGACACATTTTGTAGTAAAACTTTGTTTATAGTATTAAAAAGCAAACACACACTCATGTTTTAAAACTAGCACTGAGTTTTTGTATTCCTGTAAATATTCTTAAGTCACGATTCCGTACATACACAACAAATTCCGACTTAATTTTTCCCCTACAAAACATTTGTGACAGAAAATTTGTATTACGGTCAGTGTTTAAAATATACGTTGCGCGATTACTGTTCCACAGATGGTAACATGACATGAGAAAGCTAAACCATAGCAACATGTTATACAAAATGGCATCCATAAGTGTGCACTTGCGGCGCAGCGGCGGCTAGTGTGCAAACTATGTATGATATCTTTTTGTTTTACAGCAACAAAATTATTTTCTCATGTACGGCAACTATGGTCGAGCTCCTACATGTTTACATTTTGCGTGCGGGATGACTGTTACTGTATGTTGTTTACAAATGTTGTGAGTGAACAAATTATTGCACGAGTTAAAAAGTGAGAGAGAAACTAAGGCAGTATTCAGTTACCTTTACAATGATTTTACTGAATGATTTTGCAAATCAATTATATAATGCTTGTGATGACGAACAAAAACTGTGATTTTGGTGAAGTAAGCGTGTAAGGATTTCCATAGCAAAATATGTGTTCAAGAGATTGCAAATTCAACTAACAGTAAGTTTGCATATTTTGTAAATAATGTATTTGCAAACAGTTACTATAATTATTGAAATGCCCGTGGCCTAAAAAAAGTTGCACTTTCAACATTTTTGTAGTGTGTAAATAATATTTGTTTCTTTGCCCATATAGTGAATTCAACCAGTGTAATGTTAAGTTCGGCCGAAGTGAGTGTGTGTATTGCTGCATCTGTACTGACGCGTATGCTATAGGGTGTGACTATGCTAGAAGGTAGTATGGTAACGTTGACCGCCCTGGTAAGCCGAGTTAACCCTACCACTGCAAATACTATACATTCACATAGGCCTAGGAGGTATTAGGGGATTTGATACAGCATTCAGCCACTTGGGGACAGATTTACTGCGGATTGGAGGGGAGTCAAACCCCAGAGGGAGTCGGATAGAGGTGGCTTCCTGCCCAGGGAGCGTGATCCTAGTCACTATTAGGGTCGCCAATATGCGAGGGGGGCGCCAGTAGTTTCTCTCTCTCTCTATCTCTCTCCCTCTCCCTCCCTCTCTCCTCCCTCCTTCCCCCTCCCCCTCTCAATCTCCCTTCCTTCCCCTCTCCATCCCCCTCTCCCTTCCCCTCTCCCTCTCTCTCTCAAGCAGGGCAATCCCATTGCGTTTTTGTTTATTTTGCGTACAAAGGGAGGAAGAAATTTTGAAGGAGGTTGGGGAATGAGCTGTTTTAATACAGGCCTTCCTAGTTCGAGAGCAGAACTACACTGGCATATTAAAGTGAAAGAAATTGATTTATACAGTGTGTGTACAAATGTAGTTAAGGAATTTATTTTTACATTAATATTTATTTTTCTGTTCTTGAAAAATAAAAGTGGGATCTTAACGAGCAAGTTCTCATGCGAGAGTGGTATACTGTAACGTTGGGGTAGTATATTTACTTACAGTCAGGTGGTCACGCAGTATCTGGTATGCATTAAAATTTACAATTTTGATTAATAAATTTAATGAAGAAAATTATTAATTACACATGTGGCGTTAAGTTTACTCCCCTACATTGTTAAGTGAGCATTGCATCGTGGGAACAAGATGCTGAAAACACTCAAATAAAACAAAATATTTTTGTCTTCTTAATCTTGAGATGAAATGGTGTAGCACGATTTGTGCGTGACATAATACAATTGGCTGTAAATATTTTTGTAAAACATTGTACTGGACATTGAACATTATCCTTATGAACGAGGTTATGTTTTTTTTTTAAGCAGTGGTTATAACACTTTGTTATGAGTAACAATCACAAGTGCAAGACACTCTTACGTACTAATGCGTAAATTATCCCTTGTATAGTGAGATTAGTTGAGAGTGGTTATTCACAGGTACTTGCATGAAAGTTATTTTCTGAACAGGGTTTTCATCCGACCAGAGTGCACGAACGTTTAGAGATCTGCTCTGGGCAGAGGGTTCATGAACACAGGCAGGTGTGAGTCTCCATTTAACGTTACATGAAGGGGGCTAAGGCAAGTGAGCGTAATGAGAATTTTGGAATGGTGCGTCACAACTCTGGGGATTTTATGCAGGCGTGAAATAAGTTGCTTGTGCACTCCGGGGGTGAGACAGTTATGTAACACACATTATTACACTCTTACATGGTTATACTTTGGCACGTATTGTACGTGAAAAAATTATACAAAGGTAAGGCTTAGCCTATAAAATATGTATATCTCATTTGGGGTGATTATTGTGGGATGTAAAAATGCTTACATCTAGATGCCCTACAGTGGTGTATCGTGAAGAGAGGTTATGTACAATATTCTGTCTAGATGCACTATACTGGCGTACGTTGCTAAGGAGGTTAATGTGCAAATCTACATCATCAGAATTTCCCGTGTTGCCCTCCTAGTAAGTTTACAAGCTGGTACACTCTTAAAGTTTACTTTTTACAGGGTCGTGTGTTGACTTTCTACAATACAAGGTTAAGTGTGCTTGTTACAATTATGCATAGGGATGTCAGCCTGACTGGCTGGGGACGAGCTTGCATTTCTCGTGGTTGTCAGCATAAGGGCATGTCTAACTTGCACTGAGTAGAGATTACGCTTGCCGTTATGGCTGCGGTACATTTACATGTTACGGGGTTATGCATAATTTTCAAGGCTTCCTAAACTGACACTGGGGCACACAAAATATTGCGTCAACTCATTTGAATTCTACTATATGATAGGGGTTTCCTTTTAATGAAAAATACTAGGCTAACATTCTATGTGACTTAAATATATATCAAAATCTCTAGCCTTGAGTTTCTTAAGGGGTGTGTAATGCTGTTATGTTAATCTTATGTAACAAGTGGTACACAAAATATATGAGGTTATGACCTCTGTTCAAAACTTTGATTCTAAAACAGTTTATAATGTCATGGGATTTACACAGGTTACACTCAGAAATTTTATGAAGATTTTGAATTTCTGGGTGGCTGGTTACAGTGCACTCTCAGTGAGTTCTTGCCTCATGCTCTTAAGCAGGTTTACAAGATGAGTTAAAGCAATGTCACCCAGTCGCATTGTGAGGAATGGAGAGGGTTTCATCAACGTTATGTTTACGGGCCTGCTGATGGGCTTCGGTTTTGTGTGGTCACTTCCTGGCAGTGCTCACGGAATTCTGGATTCTATATTAATTGCATCATTCTATTTTCTTGCAAATACAAACAACTAAGATTTTAGTTATTATTAAATTCTGGTCTAATGCTGACATTAAGTGAGCACTAAGAGGGGTTTGCGGGGAAATGCAAACACAAATTTTTCAGCTTGCTTACTGGGTTTGAAGTAACGTTAACTTAGCCACGGCAAACAATTTTTCTGGCAAGCAAACTAGGGAAACAAATGCCAAATTTTTTAAAACAATGAAAATTTTATACTACGTTACTTTACTGTGTCCGTTTTTAGGAGGTAAAAATTAACTTTACTTGGACACTTTCTCTTTTTCTGTGGGACATCATTTCATGACAATGATGGTTTAGGTTTGTAAATTCTCCACCTTAAAAATTATGTTAAGTTTACAAAGAAATGATGCTTACGAAATTGACTTCTTGAAGTAAGGGGAGGCATCTTGATTCACTTCCTAACAGGCTAGGATTTTGTAGGTGTTTTTAAAGACACACCTAGCCATCCCTAACGACACAAACTATCACACTTTCGCATTGTCTTCGGGATGCTCTCTTTTCTAATGCAATTACAACCCTGCTAGGGGGGGGGGGTTGTATGCAGTTGGGGCGCTAGTTCAATTATCTGGCCACTGCCAGGTACTCACTCCATGCTGGAAGCTGATGCAGGAGGTGGGCGAGGACGTTTTATCACCCGTTTCAGGCGCTGCAGTGGAGAAGGCTGGCCAGCGGAAGGAGGCTGGGACCCACCAGGCTGTCTCGCAATACTGGTTTGGTACATGGCACGCAGCGGAGCCTCCCTGGTGGTGGCAGACAGCTTGGGGCCAGCGTCCCAGGCATTACTCACATCTGATTCCATGCTGGTAGTGGTACAGCTGGGCTACTTTTCGTCACTTACTTTAGACAGGTTGTGAGTGACGTCATCAGTTGTGAGATCCATCTCTGCTTCTGACTGTGGTGTTTGTGGGTAGCAGCAGCGTGGGTGACCAGCGTTCGGTACCGACTACTGGCCAATCCCGTTGGGGGGAGAGACCTTGCGTTCACTCTCAATTACACACTGGCTGGGCTCTGCGGTTATATTCTCTCTCTCTCTCTCTCGCGAGCGAGCGAGCGGGGATGGTCACCAAGTTGACCATGTTATCCTCAGGTGTTGGCATGTTGGTCTCAAGGTTTTCACTCTCCACCGGTTCACTTTTGCCCTATTTGTCCAGGAATGTGGGGGAGGAAGGGTAAGTTGCCGTACGTTCTGGGCTTCCTATCCTCATTATGCTCCACCATCTCAGGGGGCAGGGAGGTGTAGGCGGGACCGAGCCTGGAGGGAGGGGATATGCCGCTGCGTCCAGTTCAGTTCCCGGGGATGGTAGTCCTTCCCGGAAGGAGGCCAACGAGCCTCATGCAACGTGTACAAATGAGTCCTCGTAAGGGGCTGTTACACTGTAGCCCGTGGAGCAAGCAAGGGGGCAAGGGAGGTTCGTGACCTCGGCTTACGCTTATTGAGGGGTTGTAAGGGGATTTTCCCTTCACTGTATGTCTGCTCTGATAAAGACGGTTGAGGGTGAGGTGGTCCGCAGGATCATGCGAGGGTAATTCGTGAGGTTGTGTTCTATGAGATTCCTCTTGAGGGGGGGAGGGGTGATACTGGAGGTGAAAAACGAACCAGTCGGTTGTCATTCCCGGAAGGAATGCACCCGAGGAGGGAGTTAGTATGGTGGAGAAGGGGTGCTGTCTGGCCTCCCTTTGCCCGGCAAAGATGATCTACTGTGTGGGGAAGGGGGATGCTTCGTCCGCCTCGTGGGTATCCGGGGTTCAGTTTCCGCTGGATGGTTCGGGTCTAACGTGCTCTTGTTCTCGCTCATTATTGTCTAGTGATGACCTAAGGTTGAGAATTGCTCGGGTTACCGGTTGCACTCACATTGACGTAAGTTCAAGGGTTGTGAGTTAGAGGAATGCCTTTCAGGATTACGGGATCCCTGCAGTGGATCGCGTGTTTCTCCAAAGCGCAGCTGTGCACTTGGTGGGCGAGGAGGGAAATCGTGGGCCACCTGGGGTGGGCACATGGGACAGTTCCAGTTGAGATGCCTTCCCGGGCAGTGCCAGGAGCTAAGCAAGGGGGTGAAGGGGGATCACAAACTCGTGCCGCACCCTACAGTCTGCTGGGGAAAGGGGATTGGGCCATTAACCCCGGCACACGCCACATGCTCTCTTTCCTCATGGGGGAATTCCTTTATACCTAGCTCCCTAGCTTTGTCTACAAGACTCTAGACCGTTTGTGGTCAAGCTGTTATTATAAGGTTATGTAACGCGGGGAGAATGGTGCGGGTGATCGCTGTAACCCGTAGAGCCTCGCTGTGCTCTGGCTCATCTTTCTCGTCGGGTCACTGCACCCGTGAGTGCAGGTCAGTTATATTATCTCACTTAGGAGTTCATCTGCAGAAAAGTGAGATGTGAGTTGGGCCCTAAACTGGGGCCAACTTCCTACAAATTCACCATAGCGTTCCCACCAGCGCTTACTGGTACCTGTCAGTTGGTGGTGAATACGGCTCACCCATTGTCTCTCAGGGATGAGGTGTTCGCAGTACTCCTTCTCACAGGTATCGAGGAATTTGGCAGGGTCTGCGTAGTTTCTCGTGTTAAATTCGGGCAATGTTATCTCATTAGGTAGCCCCTGGATACTAGGGCTGCATCTGAGAGTGTGGTAACGGGGGTGATATGTTTGCTATCTGTGTCACACATTGCATTAATATACTATTCCAGGTGTAGTTCCCCGTTCGTCCAACCACCTGATACACAAGTGGTGGAACTCTCACAGACAGAGGAATACAACTGATGGTGTATCTTCCATGTCCCTGACACTCCGGCCACTGACATTGCTGTGGCTCGTCCTGATGGCAATCGGTACAGCGGTATTTGAGGCCGTCTGTATAGCGGGAGGTCTCATCCCACCCTATACAGCTGCAGTGATAGGTCCAGTGACAATAGGTGCACTGGATCTATAGCATCCTGTCCCAGGGCATCCTGTCATGGGACAGGGGGCATTGCTCGCCCCTGTGGTGATGTCTTCGGCTAGCTGGCAGTGGTAACTCTATTCAGAGTCTGACATCATGATATCTCTGGGCGCCACGGGGTGTTTATGATGACTTCCTGAAGTCGTGAATGATACTCCCCTTCAAGGAGTAAACCAACAAAAAGAAGGGGTGGGGGTGTCTGGCATGGTCCAACTCCCAAGTCCTAGCTACATGGAGTTATGGCACTACGTTGGACGCCAAATATTGACACATGTGATATAGGGTGTGACTATCCTAGAAGGTAGTATGGTAATGTTTACCGCCCTACTAAGCCTAGTTTAGCCTACTAATGCAAATACTATATTACCTTCAGTCAGTCCTAGGAGGCATTAGGGGATTTGATACACCATTTGGCTGCTTGGTGGTAGGTTTACTGTGGGCTGGAGGGCAGTCAAAGCCC